>CM024610.1:30503385-31944269 GCA_014182575.1 Eucalyptus decipiens | reverse complement strand
AAGAAAAAGAAAAAACTCCTAAAGAGAAAAAGAAAAAGAAAAAACTCCTAAAGGTCGGGTCGGGCCGAATCTAGCATTGGCTTGGCCCGCTGCCCGCCTCTCTCTCACGCGTGCCCGGCCTGTTTCCCCTTTAGTTTGGCCCACACTAACCTGCATCCTCCCTCCTCCATCTTCTCGCAGGAAACCCTAGAGAGAAAGCGGAGAGAACCTGCAGCAAAGGAGAGGGTGAGACGCAGAGGAAGAGCTCAAGCAACGAGAGAGAGAGCTACAGAGAAGAAAAGCAGAAGGAGAAGAACAACGGAGGGGTTTGGGCGGGGAGAAACCGAGGGAGCAACTCGCCACCAAAGCTGCCTACAAATCTGCTCGACCATCGGCGACGTCAAGAAGCCCCACCGCCATGCCACACCTCTCCAGCAGCCGCCTGTCTTGACACCGTCACTACCCATTCTCCCCGATGTCGAGCCGTTGCTGCTCTCTGCCTTTTGAGTGACACCTGCACCTTCACGCCATTGTTGCCAAAGCGCCAAATGTTCGCAAGCACCACCAATAGAAGCCCAAGCCACCACCGTGCCCCACCTCGACACTAGAAACTATGCGCACCTCAGCACATCGTCGATGCCACAGCAACTTGCCACCGTGCCTAAGTGTTGCCTGCCTCCACCCGCGATGACCCTTCGCGCTCTGCCTATAACCGCGAGCACCGCCATGCCAGCCACTAAAGCTCTGCGTGAGCACCACCATGCTGTCATGCTCCCCTCCACCCAGATTCATTACACCAGCAATCCTCCGTTGAGCCACTCCGCATTGCCGCGGCCGTCGTCAAGCTCGTCATTGCCAAGAAACCCTAGGGTTTCGGCCAAAAAACTAGGTCGGGCGCGGGTCACAAACTGAGTAGGGTTTTGATCTTCGGGCAAGCCGCGTTTGGGCCGAAGCAAGGCCTTCGGGCCTGTTTAATATTGGTTTTTCCTATTGTGTTGGGCCGAGCTTAGTCTACTTAGGTTTTTTTTTTTTCGGTGGGCTCAGTTTTGAGCTGGACTAGGCTTGTTGTTCTGGCCCAATCCTATTGAGGCCTGCCAAATTTGGCCCTTCCACCGCCCGAGCTGAACCCAGGTCAGGTCAGACTAGACCCAACCCGATTCTCCCATTTTTTAATTAAAATTTAATTATTTAAAAAATTAAAAATAATAAAAATAATAACTTCGAAAATTAAAAAAGTGTAGGGTTTGGTTAAGAATTGTCATGTCTTGCCTTTTTAGCGTAATTAGGCCTTTATTTTCTTGCACCTTGATTATATTGCATGTTTAATTCGCATATTTGATTATGTTTGAGGATATTTAATTACACGTGCTCAATTTTACTGCAATTAGGATCTTGGTAACTGTGGTTGTTACTTTAATGATTACGCACCCATATGATGACCTCACATATTAGTGAATAGGTATAAAATCAATCCAAATTGCCTGCCAGAAAGTCCTTTTGTTAAAATGAACAAAATTAAATACTGAAAGGACACTAATTAGTCAATTAGTGTAATCAAGTCCTCGACCCTAGATTCTCTGGTTGCGTAGGAAATGAGGTACACTCCCATGCCTGGTTTCTAGCCAAGCCCAATAGGCTAGTGGCGACTCCTTTTGTGTAAAATTCCTAAAAAATATTCCAATGTCACGTGAGGGATGGGTTTGGGAGAGCCCGCCTAATCATGGGCCTTAAGCTCGTTCTTGAGGCAATACCCCTAAACTGCAGAAATTGCACCCCAGATACCATTTTGGCCTTTTCTATTGCGGGTAGTTTTGGATTTTTATAACCAATTGTGCTTTATCCCTATTTTTGTTACCAAAACCTCTGTTCTTATTTGTCCTTATCTTTCACTGCCAATGCTATATGACTACCATTTTGGCCTTTTCTATCACGCGTAGTTTTGGATTTTTATTACCAATTGTGCTTTAACCCTATTTTTGTTGCCAAAACCTCCGTTCTTATCTGCCCTTGTCTTTCACTGCCAATGCTATATAACTACCAGATTTATCTGATCTGTGTGGTTCTTCAGAGATTAACTTTGCACATTACAATCCAGTGCAGTGCTTAAAGGATGAAGGCTTTTTGTTTGTTTCGGTTGTCGATCTTGCTTGCTTTAATTAATGGTGCTTTGTGTAAGGAGTGTACCAACATTCCTACTGAGCTTTAGTCACACACTCTTAGATACGAGCTCTTAGCATCAAACAACGAGTCATGGAGAGAGGAGGTGTTCTCACACTACCTTTTGACTCCAACGGACGAGACGGCTTGGTCCAACTTGTCACCAAGAAAGATGTTGAAAGAAGAAGAGGAATTTGACTGGATCATGATGTTCCGGAAACTGAAGAACTCTGCTGGGTCCAACTCACCGGGGGAGTTCCTTAAGGAAGTATCGTTGCATGATGTGAGATTGGATGCGAGTTCAGTTCAATGGCGGGCACAGCAGATGAACCTAGAATACTTACTGTTGTTGGATGTGGATAGTTTGGTGTGGAGCTTTAGGAAAACAGCAGGTTTGCCGACACCGGGAAAGCCATATGGTGGTTGGGAGCGCCCGGCTTGCGAACTCCGGGGTCACTTTGTGGGTTAGTTTGGTTCCTTATTACTTGAGCTGAGCTCTTCTGATATTTATTTTCATTCCCATTTGTCTTCGAACTGGTTAGTCATTGTCTCACCATAGTCCAGTGATGCGCTTGATCTGGAACACATCATACAACATGAACGGATGATCTCTTCCCTCTACAGCATGAAGGGTTCCTGTTCCTTGCTGAATTATGTTGTGGAGGGATGCCATCTCTATGTCGTAACTTAGCAAAAATTACTGCTTTTTTTTTTTTTTTTTTTTTTCTTTTTCTCTTTCTCTTTTTTGTGATGATTTTCATGTTAGTCTCAAAAGGAACAGGGTTTGTTTCAGTAAGAATAGGTGGAGAAGGCAGCATAATAGATTAATGTTTTATTGGATCACTGAAATTTTGGTGTTTGCTCTGGTTTGTGCCCCTCATATAATCTAGAGAGCCCTTCTTAGGCCGAGGAACTTGCTTGGAATAAGATATTCTCGTGATGTGGTGTCGTTTATTCATGAAGTGCAAGGTTAGAGAAGTTTGCCGTTTTTAGGACCATCTGGTCGTCAAGCATTTACTAGATTGGACTTCTATATTAATTACTTAGGATCCAAGCAGGATGATGATGAAATTGAATTTCCCTCACTCTCTTCTGTCACTATGTTGGGCATCTTGCTTTCCTGTTTTGAAGGGCATTATTTGAGTGCAACGGCACAGATGTGGGCAAGCACTCACAATCCTAGTATTGGAGAGAAAATGTCTGCATTAGTGACTGCTCTTGCGGCCTGTCAAGAGAAAATGGGCACGGGATATCTTTCATCTTTCCCATCCGAGCATTTTGATTGTTTCGAAGCTATCAAACCAGTCTAGGCTCCATATTACACCATTCACAAGGTACAGTTCTCAAGTGTTTGGAGGGTTTGAATGCAGCACTCCCTGCTTCGATTGTAGTTTGGTAAGCTTGAAAGTAACGTCTTGGCTATCTACTTGGACAGATCATGGTGGGTCTTCTGGATCAATATACACTTGCTGGCAACAAGCAAGCTTTGAAAATGGTTACATGGATGGCTGATTACTTCTACAATCGTGTGCAGAATGTGATCAGAACATACTCTTTAGAAAGACACTGGCTGTCACTCGATGAAGAGACTGGTGGCATGAATGATGTCCTTTACCAGTTATTCACCGTAACGGTATATGAACTACAAGTTATTCTGTGAAATTGCATGTGAACTTGATCCAGGCTATTGTCTCTTGCTTGATTCAAGACATAGCTGCATCAAACAATTTCTCTGGTGATACACTAGATGTCATAGATCGATCCAATGCCCTTCTCAGAGTTTGCAATATCGGTTGCCTTTAGTTGTCAGAGAAAGTCATGCTCTTTCTTGCCCAATTATCTGAGTTTTCAATAACTCTTTGGGAGGAAATTTATTTTTTTGCAATAGCTAAGGTGAGTGAGTAGAGAAGTGTTCTTTCTCTGCATTTAAAGAGGAAATGGATATCAAATGGTAACATTTATCATGAGGTTCCCGCATGTTTTTAAATCAGAAAGGTTTTGCTCAGTGAACCCTTTTTATTGTACTGTAGAACGTCACCTATCTCGAATTGTAGATTCTGAACCTGACTTTGTGCTTGTTTTTTTTTTTTTTTTGTTGCAGAACGATCCCAAGCATTTGTTGTTGGCTCTTCTCTTTGACAAACCTTGATTTCTAGGATTGCTTGCTGTGCAGGTAAAACCCAATTTTGGTTCTTTAGTGTTCTCCTCCTGTTGCTCGAGTCTTCAGAGAACATGTGTTGTTTTGTTGAGTGCTTCAATGTTTTTTGAGGTTCAGAGAGGAACATTTAAAGTTGGATGAGTCCTCTAAGTCAGATTTGTAAAGATAGTGCAAGCCTGCAAGGAATTGCTTTATTACATAAGTCATTTTGAGGACATTTCTTTTTCTATGCTCTTGACAATGTGTAAAAGCTTCAGAGAAGTTATCTTGTTTGACCTGCAGGCTGACGACATATCTGGTTTTCATGCGAATACTCATATCCCAGTTGTTGTTGAAGCCCAGATGCGTTATGAAGTTACTGGTGACCTGCTATACAAGGTAACATATTTTGCTTTTCAAATCGGAGGATAGCATGAAATGGAATATTTATTTATGAGAAGAACAGTTAAAGAACATTGTGTCTTCCAGATCTCAGCGGCCTTCTTGTTTTCTCAGATAAGGCTGGCTTTCTTCGAGATTTACTTTGTGATATAACTACATGTTTAACCTGGATATCTTTCCAAGTTTTCAATGGTTATACGTTTCATTCTGAGGTTTCCAATGTTTGTATAATGGCTTTTTGGTGACTCTTTGCACCAGACCATAGGGACATTCTTCATGGACATTGTGAACTCCTCTTACATCTATGCAACAGGTGGCACAACAGTCGGGGAATTCTGGTATAGATTGAATTCTGAAGGAGAATTATATTTAAGTTACACACACGCACACAGAGGTATATCTGCACGCGTGCATATGTGTGTGCCTGTCATCATTGATTGTAATCCTCTTTATCTGTTGGTCTGACAAGGAGGACCCAAAGCGTTTAGCAACGACTCTTGAAACAGAAAATGAGGAATCATGCGCCACCTATAAGATGCTGAAGGTAAGACTTAGATTACGTCTATCTGTTTGTCTTAAACCTTTAGTCCATCCCGAGTGATGGTACCATTCGCTTAGTCATGCAACTTTATGTGTTGACCAACTCTTTTGCATCTGCTGAGCTTGGTCTACAGGTGAGCCGCAACTTGTTTAGATGGACCAAAGTAGTTGCATATGCAGATTATTATGAGCGAGCGTTGACGAACGGCGTGCTAGGTATTCAGAGAGGGACAGAGCCAGGCATCATGATCTACATGCTTCCGTTGGGACGTGGGGTGTCCAAGGCCAGAAGCTTTCATCAATGGGGAACTCAGTTCGACTCCTTCTGGTGCTGCTATGGGACAGGTCTGAGATTGAATACCCCTCGAGTGCTCATTTTCTCAGTAATATGGAGTCTGCTGATATCATAATGATTTGTTGAGTATCACACTTTACTGTGTGGTTTTCCCACTAACGAGTATTATAGGCTCGACACAATGTGTTGTATCGTGGAATTTGTCCATGACATGATCCTTTTCTTCCTTTGTGTTTGTAGGAATTGAGTCGTTTTCAAAATTGGGAGATTCTATATATTTTGAAGAACAAGGAGAAGTTCCTGGTCTTTACGTAATTCAATATGTATCGAGTTCCCTCAACTGGAAAGCAGGGGGGACTGTGATCAGTCAGCACATCGGTCATCTGTCGTCATGGGATCCTTATCTTCGAGCAACAATTGCTTTCTCGTCAGAGGTACTTCTCTCTGGCCAATGCACGACGAGCAGGCAGAGTTTTCCTGGCCTTTCCGTTGTCTTTCTCCCTCAGATATAATCAACTCAGTTGCTGTGTCTTGTGCTTATGCTGCAATGGCTTTAAATCTGTCGCATCACTCTTCACTGTGAAGATCCGCATTGGCTAAAGGCCACATAGATGTGACCTCCTCTTATTTTCCCATATGCATATTGATGATGCCAAAAGTAGACAAGTAAAAGAGGGGTTGCATCATGCTCACCTAGCTGGGTGAAGTCCTGATATCAAAATCTTCCTAAAATCATGTATAGCATCTCCCGAAATTAGTGTGCATACATTATTTTGGATTCTGGTGTTCTTTCGGCAGTGTTTGGTGTCTTACTTTTTCTCCTCCACTTCTACTCATTTCAGGCAGCGGCACAGTTCTCTACCCTGAACTTCCGAATACTGAGTTGGGTCTCTTCAGCCGGTGCCAAAGCAGAACTAAATGGACGACGTTTAAATCTACCAACTCCAGGTGCGTTTAGCATTCTTCGTGCTTGTGCAGCACCCATTTGATCCAAAATTCGTTTCTTAGTTTTTGATCGCTCTACATGGCATTTTCCTTTTGAAATTGCGATCGGTCAAGTGAAAGCTTCAACTCAAGAGATTCTGGTAAATGGAGATGAAGAGTTCCGCAAAATCGATCCGATTTGTCCACTGCTGCTACAGCCTAAAATTTGACACAATCTTGTTTAACATATAGTTTGTTGGTGCAGGTAAATTTCTCGTCTTGGAGGGGAAATGGAGCCCCAGCGACAAGTTGACCCTTCAGTTTCCCCTTGGCTTGCGGACAGAGGCTATCAAAGGTACTGTCACAGCTCCCCATTGCCCCCAGGGCATATGCTTCTGCATTCAGGAGCGTTCCCTAAGCAATAATTCCCTGTGAAGCTGAACAGTTTGCATTGAACTAATGTCCAGATGACCGACCCAAGTATGCTTCCCTTCACGCAAAACTTTACGGGCCTTATCTTCTCGCGGGGCTGACCAGCAGAGACTGGGAACTTAAAGCCGACCCAGATGCTCCTCTATCCAATTGGATCACTCCCGTTCTCTTACGGTTCTCAGTTGCTCTCTCTTTTGCAAGCATCGGGCAAGTCGTCATATTTCCTGACCGACACGAACCAATCCATTACAATGGAGAAGTCCCCTGAGCCGGGCACTGATTCGGCTGTCTACGCCACCTTCAGACTTGTCTCCAAAGATCCCACCACTTTAGAAATCAGGTCACGAGAGGGCGTGATCGGGAAATCGGTCATGCTCGAACCATTCGACCTTCCCGGAATGGTGGTAGTGGAAAAAGGGAAAGAAAAGCACCTCGTAGTCGAGGGATCAAGCAAGGGCAGCTCGTCCCTCTTCCGTGTGGTCGCAGGACTGGACGGGAAGGCCAAGGCCGTGTCCTTCGAGTCGGAAAGCCACAAAGGTTGCTACATATACACGGGGTTGAATCACGACGAGGGTTCCCGCGTGAAGCTGGGGTGCGTCTCGGATCACTCGAACAGTAAGTTCAAAAAATCGAGCAGCTTTGCATGGGAAGAAGCCACAAGCCATTATCATCCTATCAGCTTCGTGGCGAAGGGCGCAAGCAGGAACTTCCTCTTGGTGCCGTTGATGAGCTTGAGAGATGAATCGTACACTGTTTATGTCGACATCCAGTCTTGAAAGATTAGTTTGTATAGAAGTACATCGATATCAAAATAAGAATGCTTGGTTAGGTCGATGTAGTTGCACTCAGTCCCTGCAAATTTCCAGTCGGAAACTCGAAAAGGCCACTCTGTTCGGCATTCGAGTCTGCTTCTTTTCCTTTTCGATCCGAGCCTAAGCCGTGACTATGCCAGTGCGATTCGAGTCGAGTGCACTTGTTGAACGACCCGATTAAGAAAACTTAAGGTTTATGATTCATCGATATTCCTCATATTGATCACAATAAGTGCGTCGAAATCGAATTATTCCAAATGAGGTAAAGCCTTTCTCGAGTTCTCTAGTCCTACAACGATCGAACCGATCCGACCTCGGGACTAACGAACCGGCAACACCCGACATCAAATTTAAAACCGACACATGCCGTCCCATCGGTACAAAATATGTCCCTGTCAAAGTGACTACGCCGTGAGTTGTCCATTGCATTATCAAGCAATTGCAGCGGCGCCCACGAGTTACACGACAACCTCCGCTAAAAGCATCGTCGCTATTATAAGTTTCATGCAGCATTTACGTGCATGAAGATCTTCATTTCCCAATTAACAACGTAATTTAACACGAATTCATACAAGCATCATCATATCATCTCACCGACTGATATAGCTAGTGCTAGTACCTAGAGGGGGGGTGAATAGGTATATAAACGATTTTTCGCACAATACTTAGACAATTAAGGAATTGCAACAAATAACATTCAATCGTAAGACTCAGTGAATGAAAGAGAGAATTAAACACGCGGTTTATAGTGGTTCGGCTTGATTCAAGCCTACGTCCACTCTTCTGCACTGACAGCCAATCGGCTGGATTCCACTATGAACAAAGAGATGTTACAACGTTGATCTTCCTTGATTTCTGGGTGTAGATGAACTACCACACTCACTCAAGGTATCACCAAGTATAGACACTCTCTCGTATACAATTTCGCTCGGATCGTATCGACTAATAATCAAGGTGCTTGGACTGGGAATTTCTCTATCGATCACACACATTGAACAACTGGAACGTCTTCCTTTTATACTCCTTTATGCCATCATAACCGTTGGCACTTACCAAAGGAATTCCTCCAATCTACCCGTTGGACGGAATCAATCAAGAAGATCATCCGAGCTATTAAAGGAATCGACGATAGCCCATCGGTCCCGTTCGCCCATACAATCGGGATCTTGGTTTCCATGAATAGAACCTTCCAAGAATACTTCGTCGATTATCGGATCTTCAATTGATCTAGATACGAATCAAAGAATCCGTTGTATTTGTCCAGCCAAAAGATCTTCTCCAGAGATCAAGATGAAATCCTTAATCATAATCCTCAGATTTGGATTTCCTTCGACACTGGATTAGATAGACTGTCAATGAGAATAATTTTGAGTCTTAAGTCTTGAGTCTTGAATCTTGAGTCTTGAGTTATGAGTCTGGAGTTATGAGTCTGGTGGTCAGAAAGTCTTCAGACGCAAATAACCGACTAGACTGATGGAAACGTTTTGTCGGCTTCAAAATCTTCTAGAGCGATTTCTCCAACAATCTCCCCTTTTTGATGATGACAAAACTTTCCTGTAGATTTGAACAACCTTGACCTGCAAAAACATTTCTCAAGCAATATGGCTATCTCATAAAGATTTAATAAAACAACCAGACTCTGCATCCACAGAAATTTGGTTAGACTTTCATGAGTAATACCATATAACAACACTCGATATAAATGCCAACAGTCAAGCATCACAATCCACAGCCAAATTTAGTCCATACTCAAGTTCACACAAGTCATACTCAAAAAACTTAAAAAAACTCACAACCACAAAAACAAATTTAAAATCAATGTTTGAAAAAGATGGTTGGTTCAAATTTCTTCTCCCTCTTTTTGTCATCAGTAAAAAAGGTGAGAAAAGAGTCATGTCTGCTTGGGAATGCGCACGATCTGGAATTCTCCCATGGACTGTACTATGCCTTCGAGCCTCTTCAAGTCTTCCCTTAATTTTGCTACCTCTTCTCCTTTGGCATTGGCTTGAATCTGCGGAGCGAGGTCTTTCATTCGTCTTCCGGGGTAATCAAGATGCTTGGCCAGCATTCTTGATGGCTTGAATTTCATAGTCCGAGCATAGATTTGGCCCCGCATTTCCATAAGAATATCAAGAATACGATGAAAATCTGCTGAATTGTCTGTCTGCATACTAGCATTTACTTTCTCAGATGGAGTAAAAGCTTCTGTATGACCTTGCAGATTTGATGATGTATCATGATGTTCTTCAATCAATGGAGACTCTTCTGGAGCAGCATGAGGTGAGGATTTTTCTTGCTCCCCAACTCCCCCTGTCTCTAATACATCAAAATCTTGCTCGCCAACTCCCCGTCTCTAAGACATCAAGATGGGTGGAGTGATTATCATGCTCTTGATTCTTTCTCTCCAGATTCAGCAGCAGACTTTTCTTTTTCTTCTTCTCCTTCTTCTTCATCTTCTTTTTCTTTCTCTCTCTCTCGCTCTTCTTCTTCTTCAGCTTCTATCTCTTTCTCTCTCTGCTCTTCTTCTTCTTCATCTTCTTTTTCCTTTTCTCGCTGCTCTTCTTCTTCTCTTTTGCTTCGACTGAAGTTACGTTGATCGAGATACGAACGTCTAGTCCTTACCAAAGCGGGAATAGAAAGATCTTCATCGTCTTCTTCATCCTCCAAGAGGAGAGTTCTTCTCTTTTTGGATGGAGTACCAATGGGCTCCTTCCCTTTTCTCTTTGATGCGAAGAGAGCGGAGTTTTCACCTTGAACTTTGCCATTTCCTTGCTAAGTTCTTTCGGCCGCATCTTCGTCAACATATTCAAACCTACCACCATTTTATCGCACGGTCTAACACGAGAGTGTGTGGCGATTCGATATTCATGTGTCTGAAGATTTTTGTCACAAGATTTGGGTAAGGCAATTGTCCCTTGTTCTTCGACATTGCTCTGTACATATGGAAGAGAATAGTATGAGGCGAGAGAAACTTCTTCCCCGAGTTGATTGCATACATCAATTTGGCTTCCGAATTGGATACATCAATCTTTGATGTAGACTTTGGCCTGATACAATTGATCACAATTTTGTGCAGCACAATATTGATGGCACTCATCTTCGAGTAGGTAATCTTCGCCTCTGTATCTCTGTTTTTGACAAGATTCAGAGTAGCACGAGCAATCGAGACTTTGATTGGTTGATAACATCCTCGTTCAACACCAATTATGTCCGCCAGCATGTCCACATCTATCACATAATCCTGATCTCGGAAACTGAATGATATTCTATTCGTATCAAGAAAACTTAGATTCGAATAGAAATATGCGATCAAGTGTGCATAACCATCGATGGTATCGGTGCAAAACTGCTCAAGTTGAAGCAGTTCGAACTTTTCCCTTAAGTTCACATTAATTGCATCCGAGAAATCAAAATCAACACTCCTGGGTTTATCACCCCTCGTTTCAACGGGCGAAGAACAGCTTCTCCTGTTCATTCGATCTAAACAACTCCATCTTCTTTCCCTTCACCTTTGCAGCAATGCCCATTCTCGGTTGAAAATCACTAAACATTTTATCATCTTCGTTCCCCTCATTAGGAATCGGTCCTGAAACACGAGGGTCACTTGGAATGTTCGCAAGTGACTCTTCATCCTTACCTTTGGGAGCAATTCCCAATTCCTCCATTCGCTTCAAAAATCTGTACTAATTCCCATAATTCTTATCTTTAAGGAAGGCATCTATATAATTCGAGAGGAGAACCGAAACTTTCAACGCACGATAGAGCATGTAAATAAATGAGGGTTTTTGTGCTCTCACAGGTTCAACGTCCTCTAGAATGACTTCCTCTTGATGATGACCCGCACCTTGTGGGGTAGATGGTGAGTGATGAGGTGGAGAAGGAATAGGACTCTGTTCTTTGTCTCGACAAATCATCTTCCTCGGTGAGATCGAAGTGCGTCGGTCCCTCCTTCATTCTCTGTGGACCCCGCTTGCGATCCTTGACGACTTTCTCGAAGAAGACATCTTTTCTTGTCAATGCAAGATTCCTTCACTTGCTTTCCCAAGGAAAAACGACAACTTTCTCGAGTATGAATACGAAGTAGAAAACGGGGTTGAGAGAAGAATGCCTTTTAGGGTTTTGAGAATCGAGTAAAAGAGAAAACTGTGTATATAACTCAGTTTTGAAAAGGAAAGAGCAATCGTTACGAAGAGAAGTGAACAGTCGTCTTTCTTTAAAAAATAATAACTGCCATTTTAAAAGAGATTATCCCTTTTTGAAAAAGGCATGTTTTCGGAAATTAAAGATTATATCAATCAAATATAACTGAACGAAAGATCGTACCTTTTCGAGATTAAAAGAATAACTTACAGTCTATACAATGAAGGTCTGAGTCTGAGAATTCAGAGTCTGAAGGATAGAGTCTGAAGGATAGAGTCTAATTGATGGAAATTCATCAGACTTTAACTTCTTCAAGCTTCAAAATGTTGAGTCTGGTACGGATGAAATCGAATTGATTTTTCTCCAATGGCTTTGTGAATATATCCGCTAGTTGACTTTTCGAATCAACAAATTGAATTGAGATTTCTCCATTTTGAATATGATCTCTAATAAAATGATGTCGAATCTCTATATGCTTTGCTCTTGAATGAAGGATTGGATTTTTGGTGAGATTGATTGCGCTGGTGTTGTCACATCTGATTTCTGTGCATGAGTCTTCAATCCCAAAGTCTTGTAGCTGTTGTTTTATCCATAGAATTTGCAAACAGCAGCTTCCAAGTGCTACATACTCTGCTTCTGTTGTAGAGAGAGCTACAGTGCTCTGTTTCCTTGAAAACCAAGACACTGTCTTGCTTCCAAGCAACTGGCAGGTTCCTGAAGTACTCTTTCTATCGACTCTGCAACCGGCGGATCGGCGTCGAATATCCCAGAAGATTGAAGTCTCCCTCCTTAGGATACCATAGACCGATGCTTGAAGACGAGGCAACGTATTTAATAACACGTTTTGCAGCCTTGAGATGAGATTCTCTAGGATCTGATTGAAACCTAGCACGAGATGCAAACACTCAACAAAATGTCGTCTAGAGGCGGTAAGATAAAGAAGTGAACCGATGATGCTTCGTACAGCTTTTGATCAACTTTCTTCCCTTCTTCATCTTTGTCTATTTTCAACGAACTTGACATTGGTATATCAGTCTTTTTGCAATTTTCCAATCCAAACCTTTTGACAAGATCATTAGCATATTTTTCTTGACAAATGAAAGTTCCTTCCTTCAATTGCTTTACTTGAAGACCAAGAAAGAATGTTAATTCTCCCATCATACTCATTTCAAATTCATCTTGCATAGACTTTGAAAATTTCTTGCCTGAGACTTTCATTTGGGGATCCAAATATGATATCATCAACATATATTTGAACGAGTATAAAACTTTTGTTTTCCTTTTTAATAAATAAAGTAGTATCAACTTTACCTTTGGCAAAACCATTCTTTAATAAGAACTTACTTAGTCTGTCGTACCAAGCTCGAGGTGCCCGCTTTAAACCATACGAGCCTTTTTCGGTCCCGAAGACGAGTCGGCTTCTTTGGGTCTTCAAACCCCGGAGGTTGTTCCACGTAAACTTCCTCATGGATAAATCCATTTAGGAAAGCGCTTTTGACGTCCATTTGGAATAACCTGAAATTTTTATAGCAAGCAAACGCAAGTAATAGACGAATAGCTTCTAACCTTGCCACGGGAGCGTAAGTCTCATCATAGTCTATTCCTTCTTCTTGCGTGTATCCTTTTGCCACGAGTCTTGCTTTGTTTCGTACGACTTTTCCTTTTTCATTCATCTTGTTTCGAACACCCATTTGGTTCCGATAACGGTTTTACCTTTTGGTTTAGATGTCGATCCCGGGCGTCATTAATGTTGAACTGTCGAGCTCTTCTTGCATGGCTTCAATCCAGCTTTCATCGATAGAGCTTCTTCTATGCTTTTGGTTCAATTTCAGAAATAAGAGCTATAGCACTAGACTCTTCACGCCTTTTGGATCTCAGTGCGGATTCCTTCATTAATTTCTCCAATAATGAGATCTTTAGGATGACTGGATTTATGCTTCCAGTTACTGGTTGATTTTACTAGTTGAAGATCTCTTTCTTTATCTGAGTCTTCTCGAGTAGCTTGATGATGATCTTCCGTAGTCTGAGAAGCTTCTTGAGTTGTAATCTTTTGAGGGTCTCGGAGCGGGTTCGGACTCTTCATGCTTTGAGTCCGATTTGGATTCATTTTGCGTAGAGTCTTGGAATTTGACATTCATTGACTCCTCCACAGACTGGCTCTTCTTATTATAGACTCTGTAGGCTTTGCTTGATGTAGAATATCCAAGGAAGATGCCTTCATCTGATCTTTCTTCGAACTTACCAACTTGATCTTTTGCATTCTTCAATATAAAACATTTGCATCCGAATACATGAAAGTATGAAACAATAGGCTTCTTTCCTTTGAATAATTCATAAGGGGTTTTCTCCAGAATAGGTCTTAGAAAAACTCTATTGATTATATAGCATCTTTGTTGAAACTTGACTTCGGCCCAAAATCGTGAAGAAATTTTACTTTCAATTAACGAGTTCTAGCCATTTCTTGAAGAGATCGATTCTTCCTTTCCACCACTCCATTCTGCCGAGGAGTATATGGAGAGGAGAATACATGTTTAAATCCGAGTCATCACAAAACTTTGTAAAATTTTGATTTTCAAATTCACTTCCATGATCGGTTCTTATACTTAATATAACACATCCAATTTCATTTTGAATCTTTTTAGCAAATTTTTCAAAATACGAGAATGTTTCAGACTTATTTGCAAGAAAATATATCCAAGTAAAACGGGAGTAATCATCTACAATAACTAGGCAATATTTCTTACCTCCAATACTGGGGTTCTGGTTGGTCCGAATAGATCCATATGCAGCAAATGCAGATACATGATTAGTAGAGATATGATTTATTGATTTGAATGAATTTCTTACCTGTTTTCCCAAAATGCATGGAGTGCATGGATTGGTCTTTTGATATGATAATTTTGGTAGTCCTCGAACAAGCTGTTTTGATGAGATTTTGGCCAATTGCTTCATGTTGACATGGCCGAGCTTTCTATGCCATAAGCTTGGTTCGTCTTGAATTGAGATTAAGCAATGTGATTCATCCGGTTTTACGTCTAGGAGGTAGATATTTCCATGTCTTCGACCTTTGAAAGACGAGTAGAGTCTTTACCGATTCCGAACATGTTCCTTCTTGGAAGAAAATCTTGAATCCGGTATCACATAGTTGACTCGATCTTTGAGAAGATTGTAATTGAGTCCTTCTACTAGAGAAACATTGTTTATCGTGAGATTTCCAATTTTGACAGTTTCAAATCCCACAATATTTCCTTTGCTGTTTCCTCCAAATGAAACTTTTCCTCCGTTCACTTGAATAAGCTTTATGAAGCTATTTGAGTCTCCTGTCATGTGTCTTGAACATCCGCTGTCAATATACCGTTTTACCTTTTTCTTGACGGAGACCTGCATTCAAATGAAAATCTCAAACTTTCTTTGGTACCCAAATTTTCTTGGGTCCTTTGGTGTTAGTAGAATAATCATTATAAGGCCATGCTTTCTTAACAGGCTTCCAAATCATGGGACACTCTTTTTCAAAGTGATCCTTATTGTTACACTTTGAACATCTTAGAGCATTTCGTCCTACAGATTTTACAAAAACTTTCTTGAAATGATTTTTGTAAGCCTCTTTCGATGGTCTTTTCGTAATTCTTTCTTTTACTTTAGGAAAATCAATCAAGGGAATTGTTTCTGCTGTCATACCTAGACCGGACTTATTGAAGTAAGGTCTTTGAACCGAAAAGAACTTTTTCAAGTTTTTCAGATCCTATAGAAAATTTCCTTGAAATATTAGATTAGTCAGTTTTTAGAAAAGTATTTTCTTTTAAAAGTCGAAACATTCAAATCTAAACTTTTGATTCTTTCTTCTAAAACATTTTCTTTTTGTTTTAAAGCTAAGTTTTCCCTTTTTAGTTCGGAAACTCTTTTGAGAGAAGTCTTAAGACTAAAACAGAGTTCATCAATATATTTAGAGACTTTGACAGAATTTTAAAATCACTTACCTCAAATTCACTTTCCGAGTCGATCCAGAATGAGTCCGAGTCGATTGTGCCATCGGACATAGATTGGCATATTCATCCTCACTTTCTTCACACTCGCATCACTCCAAGTTTCGGCTTTGAGTGCTTTTCGAAACTTTTCAGCTTTTCCTTTCTTCTTCTTGAAGAGGACAGTTGGGTCTTATGTGTCCCTTTTTCTTACATTCGAAACAAACTACATCCTTGTTTGGTTCCTCATCATCAACAGACTTGGATTGCTGTCTTTGAAAATTTTGTTTCTTGGAGTTGAACCTTCTTCCTTTTCTATTCAGTTTTCTGAACCTTCTTATCATAAGAGCAAGCTCCTCATCGTCCGATCATCTTGAGAATCTGCATCATCGGAATCATCATTTGATTTCAATGCAATAGATTTCTTACCTCTTGGATCTTCGTCTTCATTGATTCGTTCCACTTCATAAGACTAAAGAGTTCCAATCAGCTCATCAACAGATAGTGGCATAATTCTTTGCGTCTCTCTTATTGAAGTCTTTATATGATTCCAATCCTTAGAAAGTCCACGCAGTAGCTTGTTCACTTTCATGGGATCAGAGATCTTTTGTCCTTGGTTCTCAAGACCATTGACAATATCTGTAAAACGACTAAACATGTCAGTTATAGGTTCTCCTGGTTTCATTTTGAAGGATTCATATTGACCAAGGAGAATGTTGATTCCTGGTCTCCTTCACTCGATCTGTTCCTTCATAGGTGATGTGTAATCGGTCCCATACTTCTTTTGCTTTGTAACACAAGAAGATATTCATTATATTCAGTTGGTGACAAAGCACAATATAAAGAGTAAATTGCTTTTCCATCGAGTGCTTGTCTCTTATTGATTTCTTCCTGAGTCATTCCACCGGTCTCAATTGTTTCTTTTCCTCTTTCAGAAACTGATGCAGCAGTAGGAGTGATCCCTTTTTCCACAACGTCCCATTCCGGAGGATCCTTTGATCGCGAAAGGCTTTCATCTTGTTCTTCCGGATGTTGTAATCCTTTCCATCAAAGTAGGGAGGTCTGTATTGCTTTGCCCTTCCATCAGCCCACAGGTGCCACATACTAGCCATGGATCTTTTACTCGAAGTCAAACACTTCAAATAAAGTAAGAACACGAGCTCGATACCAATTGATATAGCTAGTGCTAGTACCTAGAGGGGGTGAATAGGTATATAAACGATTTTTCGCACAATACTTAGACAATTAAGGAATTGCAACAAATAACATTCAATCGTAAGACTCGGTGAATGAAAGAGAGAATTAAACACGCGGTTTATAGTGGTTCGGCTTGATTCAAGCCTACGTCCACTCTTACGCACCGACAGCCAATCGGCTGGATTCCACTATGAACAAAGAGATGTTACAACGTTGATCTTCCTTGATTTCGGGTGTAGATGAACTACCACACTCACTCAAGGTATCACCAAGTATAGACACTCTCTGTATACAATTTCGCTCAGACTGTATCGACTAATAATCAAGGTGCTTCAGACTCTGGAATTTCTCTATCGATCACACACATTGAACAACTGGAACGTCTTCCTTTTATACTCCTTTATGCCATCATAAACGTTGGCACTTACCAAAGGAATTCCTCCAATCTACCCGTTGGACGAAATCAATCAAGAAGATCATCCGAGCTATTAAAGGAATCTGACGATAGCCCATCAATCCTGTTTGCCCATACAATCAGGATCTTGGTTTCCATGAATAGAACCTTCCAAGAATATTTCGTCGATTATCGGATCTTCAATTGATCTAGATACGAATCAAAGAATCCGTTGTATTTGTCCAGCCAAAAGATCTTCTCCGAGAGATCAAGATGAAATCCTTAATCATAATCCTCGAGATTTGGATTTCCTTCGACACTTTGGATCGAGATAGACTTGTCAATGAGAATAATTTTGAGTCTTAAGTCTTGAGTCTTGAATCTTGAGTCTTGAGTTATGAGTCTGGAGTTATGAGTCTGGTGGTCAGAAAGTCTTCAGACGCAAATAACCAGACTAGACTGATGGAAACGTTTTGTCAGCTTCAAAATCTTCTAGAGCAATTTCTCCAACACCGACATCTTCTGCTCGCTCCATCTTCTTCCCTGTTCCCACCAGATAGCAGCCCAGATTCTATGGATATCACACATATATATATATATATATATATATATATATATATATATATATCGCTCTTATAAAACTTGAGATTTTGGATTGGGTCAAAAAGAAGTGGTGGGAGCCAAAAAAAAAAAAAAAACTCAAGTGTTAAAAAGTCAAAGACAAAAAGGAAAAAGGAGGGGACGCTTGATTCTTCTTAAACTGAGAGTTCTAGGAGAAAGAAAAAGAGAGAAGGTAGAGAAGGTAGCAGAATATTTGAATGTTTTATTGGATCACTGAAATTTTGTTGTTTGCTCTGGTTTGTGCCCCTAGTATAATCTAGAGAGCCCTACTTAGGCAGAGGATCTTGCTTGGAATAAGATGTTCTCGTGATCCGGCATCATTTATTCAAAGGAGATAAGGAAAGCAATTGACAGCCCAAGCACAAAGGCTTTGGTTGCTTGAATTTTGATAATGAATTATGTGAAAGATCATGAGAAACTGTACTGAATGGAAATGCAAAATAGAGAGCCATCCATACTTGTAGAATCCAGAGTGGACCAGATAAGACTCCGCTCTCTTTAGACATCATCGAAAGAGTAGCATGGGTAAGACTCCTATATAAGATGGCCAAAACAAGTGGGCCAAGAGATAATCACTTTCTACTTGCAAGATTTGAAGCAAGTTTAAGGTATCCACTTAGACCTTAAAGATCAGACTAAAGAATACGTAATTCGAAATCCAGAAAAGCAAAAAAGCGGTATGTCGGTAAGGCTAATAAGGCCAACAGTTTTGTGGTACCGATCAAGGAAGGTTCCATAAGCAAGGACGCTATCGGAAACATGAAAGTCGTCGAAAATTTTGACTTGTTCTATTGTGGTATGAACTTAGAGATAGTTAAAACGTCCAAAAGGTTTATGGACATGGGCCCCCAAAAGTGGAAATTTTCTTCAAATAGAGGGAAACTCCGAAATTTGGTTGGAGTAGATGTCCAGATATCTTTGATAGAAGAATGCCGTAAGCGAAGTTTCTCGCTCTTCTTGATCAGAAAACAAGGTTTAAGAGATGACAGAACATGATTATGATCCAAGAGGCAAGGCCTAAGAAGCAGTGGTTCTGGATGTTCCTCTGCAACGCTTAGCAACTGAAATCGATAATAGTTAGCCTTTTTGCCACGACAAAGATCATCGAAGTTGGAGATAAAGGACTCAGGGACGAATGTGGGAGCTTCGGTTGCCATGGAAGACTTGAGAATAGGATGCAGAGGTTTTAGGGTTTAAGGAAGAAGACAAAAGAATATAAAGAAAAAGACAGTGAAATGTATCCTTCCACTCAAAGTAGAAGACGATGATTCAAAAATTAATGATATCTGCTAAAAGTTGAAGCAACGTGTCCAAAAACAAGAGGAGCTGTTGATCCGTATCAGCTGTGGATATATCAAAGAGCAAAAAGGTATGATGATCATCCGTAGTGAATTGCTCGCAAAACGAGGTCTCTCTTTTAAAAGAAATAAATTTCCAATTTACTTCTTTAAAAAATGGGGTTATGTTGACAACCAAAAGTACCCTTGCTATCATGTGTTGATCATAAGGGATTAAACCATTTATAATCATTCTCATAGTCACATGTGGGCTGTGATTCACATCAACCCAGCCCATGGTAGTCATGGAAACGGATGGCCAAGGATTTTGAGAGCCCCTGGGCTAGATTTCGATGGACCTACAAAGAGATACATGATTTGACGATAAAGCCATTGATTACCACGTGTCCAAGCCAAGAGATGTTGTTGAAGACATATAATTTAGATAGAATTGATGGCAAAATTTGGGCGAGAACAGTTGATGTTTAAAAGGGCACCAAACAAGCCATGTGAACATCATCAAAATGTTAGAAAGCAATGAGATATGGATAAAGCAATTCAACAAAAAACGTGGAGCGACTTTTAAGGAGGAAGCAACCGACCACTGATGATTATCAAATTAGCCTATAAATACTACACGCAATCCAACAGAGAAGCCCCCAAACAACACACAAAATTCCTTTATCTTACCCTTTTATCTTAGCTTAGTTTAGTTTAGCTATAGCTTCAAATTCCCATCGTATATTCAATTCCGACGAATGCTTATATACTAGGTAGTGACATTGATTAGATTTTAATGATGCCCTACAGTCCAGCGTCGTCAATTAAATTTTCACGTTGTGCCCTCATACCTATCTAGAATTAGTGCCCACTAGGTGTAGCATTGTCGATTAGATTCCGTCAAGGGTTAACTTACTTGACCGATCGTAATGTTTGTTCACCATATGCATTGCTTTACTGTCCTCACATCAAAAAAAGCTGTTCCCTTCTCCGTATGTCTACATTGGGAAAGTTTCATTCAGTGAGCATTTATCACCAAAGAGAAGTGATTCCCAATACTTCTTAGCTAAATTATCCCATTTTGGCACTACTTTTTCATCACACTTTATACATTTTTATGGTTTTAACAATCAATTTCTTGATCAGACGCAATTCTTGTGCATAATTTGCTCCTTGCCAGTTAAAAGAAACATAGGTTCCATTTCATTTTTCCTCCCTCCCTAATTGTCTATTTGAAAATTATCGCATGTATAGAAGAAAATGCAAATTAAAAATCAAGGGCCATCAAAATATGAAGGAACCCTTTAAATCGAAAAGCGGTTCCCCCAATTTCGAGCGACCGCTTTTCCTAAATTATAGTTTTCCTTTTAGGAAAATAAAATCGTTTTCTAGATATTAGTCCCATGAATATATTCATAAATTCTCAAAAAGAAAAATTAAAAGGAATTGTTATATTCAAATAGCTATCTATTAGTTCATTTTCTCGCTCTTGTTTTAATTAAATTTTTTCACTTTCTAAGTATGACTTAGTGTAGTGGTAGTCAATTAAAGTCGAAA
Organism: Eucalyptus decipiens; assembly: GCA_014182575.1. Classification (NCBI taxonomy): domain Eukaryota; kingdom Viridiplantae; phylum Streptophyta; class Magnoliopsida; order Myrtales; family Myrtaceae; genus Eucalyptus; species Eucalyptus decipiens. Next base: position 31,923,443 of record CM024610.1, on the reverse strand, counting down.
TATATCTTCGTTTTGTGTATCTTTTTTCCATAATTGATTTTTAATCCTGGAAAGTTGCCCTCCAACGGAATCTAGTAAAACAATTAAAATATAAAAATTATAACAAAAGAAAGAAAAAAGGGCAGTCGCACGCTTGCCATTTTCTCTCACTTCGCTCGGCTTTTTCCTCTGGCCGGCGCTCCTTCCTCCTTCAGAGAGAGAGAGAGAGAGAGTGGCGGAGGAAACCATCGGGTACGGCGGGTTCAACCCATCAGAGAGAGTGGCGGAGGAAGCCATCGGGCACGGCGGGTTCGACCCATCACCGAAAATGGTGTGACCCACCTTAAGTATCCCTCGCCAGCGCCGCTTCTCCGATGATGGGTCCAAAAAGTTTCGGAGAAAGCGAAACGGCATGGCACAGCCATGTTCTGTTCCCAATCAACAACCGCTGATTCCGGTTCTGTTTCTGCTTCTCTCTGCTCGCTGGGTGTAGAAAGTAGCTCCAAAGTCGCTGCAAATTTCATCGGTCAAACCCCACCAACCACCGGGGAAACCGACGAAGTATCCGTGATTCTCCCGTCCCCATCCTCCTCCCTACCACTATCTCTCTCTCTGTGATTCGTTCAGTCTCTGTTTCGGGATATCTCTATTTAATATCCTCGCTCTCTGCTGATACCAATTTAATTATTATTATTGTCAGTACACCCGCTTCCCACCCCACTATGTTTTAGCTTGTTTATCAAGTTAGATACTAATTCGATGATTTCGCAAGGTCGGTTTTGCTCATCTTCATTGCTTCAGTTAAAGTCTCTCCCCTCTCTCTCTCTCTCTTATGTATCTCCTGATATATAAATAGAGCGTCCACTGATATTCGTTCCACTGTTCTTGCTATTTCTGTAATTTTTGCTGCTTTGGTCAAGTCCACCGCAGAAAAGCGCGTCCTTTCTGTCGCCTCTTTATCTAATAATATCCAAAGTTTCCCTCTTTTTGTGTTAAAGATTTCCCGTCCCTCTTTGATTTCTGCTAATAGAAATAAATCCCCCTCGGTGAAACATATCTGCTTCGTATTGCCCAATAATTAGCCTTTTCCATTCTGGGTAATTACAGACCTTTTGAGAAGCATATTAGAAGTGCTTTAACTTACATACGGAGCTTACTTTAATGCCTCAACTTTTCATGGACTCTCCTAATTGTTACTTTAAGAAAAAAAAACCATTTAGGTACCAATTCAGATCTAAGTTAACTTTTCATGGGCTCACTTAAATGTCACTTTTAAAACAAAAAATAATAATTTAAGTACCAACTTTGAAGTCGCCGGAAATTTAACGTGATAATATTTTATTAATTTCTCGATCCTACGTGGCTTGTTGGGGTGCCCAATCAACATATAATCTCTAAAAGATGTCATGTAGCAAAGTAAAAAGTAATCACTTCAATGACAATCGTCGTAAAAAAAAAGTGATCATTTTAATGCTAATTGATGTTAAAAAGTGATCACTTTAGTGTCAAAAAAAGCCCATAAACGATGTCATATAAGCAAGTCAAGAAGTGATTACTTCAATGCTAGTCATTATAAAAAAATAATCACTTCAGTGCCAATTATTATTAAAAAGTGCTCGTCCCAATCTTAATGAAAAAGTAATCACTTTACTGTCAAAAAATGCCACCTCAAATAAATTTTTTAATTATAAAAACCACATAATTTCTCTAATTGAAATTTTTCGCTAGAGACACCAACGTAATCGTTTTTCTCCAATTTTGACATTTAAATGAGCCGGCGAAAAGTTGTAACATTAAAGTAAGGGCCGTACACAAGTTAACTCTGATGTACTTCTCCCCTAGACTTTTGTAAAGAAATTTGTACACTAATCCCAATTTAACTTCATCTTTTTTTATTGTGGGTAGTTTTGGATTTTTTTATTATTATCTAATTGTGCTTTAATCCCATTTTTGTTTCCAATATCGCCGTTCTCATCTACCCTCATCTTTTACTACAAACGCTATATAAATTACCAGATCGTTTGCTCTGTGTGGTCCTTCATAGCTTAATTTTGCATAATACAACCCAGTGCAGTGCCAAAAGAATGAAGGCTTCTTGTTTCTTTTGGTTGTTAATTTTGCGCGTTTTGATTAATGTTGCTTTGTGTAAGGAGTATACCAACATTCCTACTCAGCTTTCAACACACACTCTCAGATACGAGCTCTTAGCATCAAACAATGAGTCATGGAGAGAGGAGATGTTCTCACACTACCATTTGATTCCAATGGACGAGACGGCTTGGTCCAACTTGCAACCAAGAAAGAAGTTAAAAGGAGAACAGGAATTTGAATGGATAACGACGTACCGGAAATTGAAGAATTCTGCTGGGTCCAATTCAGCAGGGGAGTTCCTTAAGGAAGTATCGTTGCAGGATGTGAGATTGGATCCGAGTTCAGTTCGATGGCGGGCGCAGCAGACAAACCTAGAATACTTACTGTTGTTGGATGTGGATAGTTTGGTGTGGAGCTTTAGGAAAACGGCAGGTTTGCTGACATCAGGAAAGGCATATGGTGGTTGGGAGGAGCCGACTTGCGAGCTCCGGGGTCACTTTGTAGGTTAGTTTGGTTCCTTATTACTTTAGTTCTTTTGATATTTATTGTTATTCCCATTTGTCGTTGAACTGGTTAGTCGTTGAACTAGTTAGTCATTGTGTCGCTATAGTCTATTGATGTGCTTGTTGTGGAACACATCATACGTCATGAACGGATGATCTCCTCTGTCTAGCATGAAGGGTTCTTGTTCCTTGGTTGAATTATGTTTTTGGCCCGATGCCATCTCTGTCATACACTTAGGGTCTGCACAGTAACATTTCTATTTCTCTTGATTTCTGTTCTTTTGTTCCCCGGAACAGAAAAAGAATATAGATCCATTTGGTAACTTGAACTTATTTTCTATTCCTTGGAATAGAAAATTGGCTGAGAAATAGATTTGAAAAAGAAAAAAAAAATGTTGCTTCTTGTTCCAGGAACGATATCTAAATTTTTTTTTTCTTTTCTATTTTTCTTTTGTTCTTCTTCCTTGTTGCGGCCACCGCCAACCGCCTGCCAACCGTTAGCCACCTCCTGCCACCTGCGGCCAACGTCGGCAGCCGACTGTCGACGACGGTCATCGCCACCCGTAGCCCACCGGTCGTCGCCCATAGCCCACCGGCCACACGATCGCCGCACAATCGCTACTTGCGGTTTGCGGTCGTGCAACAATCGTGCAACAGTCATGCGGCGGCAGTCAGCGGTCGGCGGTCGTGCGACGATCGTGCAACGGTCGTGCGGCGACCGTGCAGCGGTAGGCAGTGGTCAACGGTCGTGCGACGATCGTGCAACAGTCGTGCAACGGAAGGTGGCATTCGACGGTCCATGAGTAAGAAGATTGGATTCGAGTTCAGTTCGATGGCGGGCGCAGCAGACAAACCTAGAATACTTACTGTTGTTGGATGTGGATAGTTTGGTGTGGAGCTTTAGGAAAACGGCAGGTTTGCCGACATCAGGAAAGGCATATGGTGGTTGGGAGGAGCCGACTTGCGAGCTCCGGGGTCACTTTGTAGGTTAGTTTGGTTCCTTATTACTTTAGTTCTTTTGATATTTATTGTTATTCCCATTTGTCGTTCAACCGGTTAGTCGTTGAACTAATTAGTCATTGTGTCACTATAGTCTATTGATGTGCTTGTTGTGGAACACATCATACGTCATGAACGGATGATCTCCTCTGTCTAGCATGAAGGGTTCCTGTTCCTTGGTTGAATTATGTTTTTGGCCCGATGCCATCTCTGTCATACACTTAGGGTTTGCACAGTAACATTTATATTTCTCTTGATTTATGTTCTTTTTTTCCCCGGAACAGAAAAAGAACATAAATCTATTTGGTAACTTCAACTTATTTTCTATTCCCCGGAATAGAAAAGTGGCTGATGAATAGATTTGAAACAGAAAAAAAAAAAAGTTGCTTCTTGTTCCAGGAACGATTTCTAAAAATAAGTTTTTCTTTTCTTTTCTATTTTTCTTTTGTTCTTCTTCCTTGTTGCGGCCACCGCCAACCACCTGCCAACCGTTAGCCACCTCCTGCCACCTGCGGCCAACGTCGGCAACCGACTGTCGACGACGGTCATCACCACTCGTAGCCCACCGATCGTCGCCCACAGCCCACCGGCCACACTATCTTCGCACAATCGCTACTTGTGGTTTTCGGTCGTGCAACAATCGTGCAACAGTCATGCGGCGGCAGTTAGCGGTCGGCGGTCGTGCGACGACCGTGCAACGGTCGTGCGGCGACTGTGCGGTGGCAGGCAGTGGTCAACGGTCGTTCGACGATCGTGCAACGGCAGGTGGCATTCGACGGTCCATGAGTAAGAAGATTGGATTCGAGTTCAGTTCGATGCCGGGTGCAGCAGACAAACCTAGAATACTTACTATTGTTGGATGTGGATAGTTTGGTGTGGAGCTTTAGGAAAACGGCAGGTTTGCTGACATCAGGAAAGGCATATGGTGGTTGGGAGGAGCCGACTTGCGAGCTCCGGGGTCACTTTGTAGGTTAGTTTGGTTCCTTATTACTTTAGTTCTTTTGATATTTATTGTTATTCCCATTTGTCGTTGAACTGGTTAGTCGTTGAACTAGTTAGTCATTGTGTCGCTATAGTCTATTGATGTGCTTGTTGTGGAACACATCATACGTCATGAACGGATGATCTCCTCTGTCTAGCATGAAGGGTTCCTGTTCCTTGGTTGAATTATGTTTTTGGCCCGATGCCATCTTTGTCATACACTTAGGGTCTGCACAGTAACATTTCTATTTCTCTTGATTTCTATTCTTTTGTTCCCCAGAACAGAAAAAGAACATAGATCCATTTGGTAACTTGAACTTATTTTCTATTCCCCGGAATAGAAAATTGGCTAAGGAATACATTTGAAACAGAAAAAAAAAAAGTTGCTTCTTGTTCCATGAATGATTTCTAAAAATAAGTTTTTTTTTTCTTTTCTATTTTTCTTTTGTTCTTCTTCCTTGTTGCGGCCACCGTCGACCGCCTGCCAACCATTAGCCACCTCCTGCCACCTGCGACCAACGTCGGCAGTCGACTGTCGACGACGGTCATCGCCACCCGTAGCCCACCGATCGTCGCCCACAGCCCACCGGCCACACGATCGCCGCACAATCGCTACTTGTGGTTTGCGGTCGTGCAACAATCGTGCAACAGTCATGCGGCGGCAGTTAGTGGTCGGCGGTCGTGCGACGATCGTGCAACAGTCGTGCGGCGACCGTGCGGCGGCAGGCAATGGTCGACGATCGTGCGACGATCATGCAACAGTCATGCAACGGCAGGCGGCGGTCGACAATCCATGAGTTAGAAGAAAAAAGAAATAAATACAAAAATTTATAAATTTTTACCAAACACATTTCTATTTTTTTCTATTCCAAGAATAGAAATTTTGTATAATTACCAAACACCTTATTTTACTCAAAAATTATTCCCGAAGTAGAAATAGAAAAAACTATTTATGAAAAGAAATAGTTTCTCGGAATAGAAACATTGCCATTTACACTCTTAGTAACAATTATGTTTTTTTTTTTTTTTTTGGTGATGATTTTCACCTTAGTCTCAAAAGGAACAGGCTTTGTTTCAGTAGCAATAGGTGGAGAAGGTAGCATGATTTTGAATATCATTGGATCATTGAAATTTTGGTGTTTTCTCTGATTTGTCTCGCCTAATATAATCTAGAGAGCACTACTTAGGCTGAGGATCTTACTTAAAATAATATATTCTCATGATGTGGCGTCGTTTATCCATTAAGTGCAAAACTAGAGAAGTTCGTCGTTTTTAGGACCATTTGGTTGTCAAGCATTTACTGGACTGGACTTCTATATTGATACTTAGGATCCAAATTGGACAATGAAAAAGTTAAATTTAGCTCGTGATCTTTATGTCACTATGGTTTGAGTATCTTGCTTTCCTGTTTTGAAGGGCATTATTTGAGTACGACTGCACAAATGTGGGCAAGCACTCACGTTGATAGTATTGGAGAGAAAATGTCTGCATTAGTGACTGCTCTAGCCGCCTGTCAAAAGAAAATGGTTACAGGATATCTTTCGGCTTTCCCGTCCGACCAATTTGATCGTTTCGAAACTATCAAACCAGTATGGACTCCATATTACACCATTCACAAGGTACAGTTCTCGAGTGTTTGGAAATTTTGAACGCACTCCCTATTTTGATTGTAGTATGGCAAGCTTGAAAGTAACGTCTTGGCTATCTACTTCGACAGATCATGGCAGGTCTTCTGGATCAATATAAACTTGCTGGCAGCAAGCAAGCTTTGAAAATGGTTACGTGGATGGCTGATTACTGTTGGAGCTGTGTCTCAATGCTGCTGTTGATGTTCTGTCGTTTTTATTCATTTATTTACTCAGTCAAGTTTATTTGTTAGGCGGTTGATTTGGTAGCTATTTTCTAGGAAGTGGAACAATTATGTGTTGCACGTGTGTGCGGTTAGGTTTTGCACGTTTGTGTGCAGTTCTGTTTTGCACGTTTGTGTGCGGTTTCAAAACAAGTTCTTATTTAGCTTGTACTTGACAGTTTTTTACGTAATGAATGAAGTTCAATGTTTCTTCTCATTCCTTCTCTCTGTAAAAAGAAGTTCGTGAGTATAAGTTGAATATATCAGTAATAACAATGGTATCAGAGCCTCTATGGGATCTTAAGGGATTGTGAAGTGAGGGTAAGTGAGTGAATATTGCTTCCAATCTGCAAAGAAAAAGCTGATGGCGGCAGGATCGAGTGGATTCTCTACAATGGCTACTCCAGTCTTTACTGGGGAAAATTATCAAGCTTGGGCTGTCAAGATGACAGCATTCTTGGAGGGTTATGATTTATGGGAGGCTGTGGAGAATGATTATGAGGTTGCTCCACTTCCAAACAATCTGACCTTAAATCAGATAAAGTACCGTAAGGAGAGAATCACAAGGAAGGCCAAGGCAAAGTCTTGCATGTATGCTGCTGTCTCACCCCCTATCTTCACAAGGATCATGAGATGTGATTATGCAAAGGCAATATGGGATTTCCTGAAGGATGAAAACGAGGGAGATGAGAAGATAAGGAGCATGAAGGTGCTGAATCTCTTAAGGGAATTTGAGAGACAGCCAATGAAGGACTCAAAGTCAGTGAAGGAATATTCTGATAGGCTAATTGAGATAGCTGAAAAAATCAGAGTCTTAGGGATTGACTTGAAAGATGAAAGGCTGGTTTAGAAGATCCAGGTGTCTCTTCTAGAGAAGTTTGAAGCCACCATAGCTTCTTTGGAAAATACAAGAGACTTAGCTGACATAAAACTTGTAGAATTGTTAAATGCCCTACAAACACAGGAGCATAGGAGACTAATGAGAAGAGAAGAGCATGTAGAGGGTGCACTACAAGCTAAAGTGAAGTCCAATGATGGAGGCAAATGGAAGAAATGGAATCAGTCCAAATGATATGCTGGTGACTCCAAGTTTGTAGCAAAAGAAGGAAATTCTAGTGGGTCTAGCAAATAGAAGAAGAACAAGAAGCCTTGTCAACACTGTGGTGGAACTAATCATCAGTCCTTTAGATGCTAGAGGAAGCCTGATGCTAAGTGCAGAAGATGTCACAAGTTTGGTCACATGGAAGCGATCTGCAAAGAGAACAATTACCAGCAAGTAGGAGAAGCACAGATAGCAGTGAATGAGATTGAGGAAGAGCACTTATTTGTAGCTTCTTATTTTGGCTCTTCTGCTGAGAATGATGCATGGCTGAGGGATAGTGGTTGTACCAATCATATGACTAGCAATTTGAAGGTGTTTAGGAGTCTAGACAAGTCAGTCAGGTCCAGAGTCAGAATTGGCAATGGACAGTATATTGAAGTGCAAGGGAAGGGTACAGTGGCTATTGAAGGAAATCAGGAGGTGAAGCTGATCAGTAATGTTCTCTTTGTGCCAAAAATTGACCAGAATATGTTGAGTGTTGGTCAATTAATTGAGAAGGGCTATAAGGTGAAGTTTGAAAGGAAGGAATGCCTTATTGATAATGCAAATAGCTAAAAAGTGCTGAGAATGCCAATGGGGGACAAGAGTTTCATGTTCAAGCCACAAGAGATGCAACAAATGGCTTTAAAGTGCAAAGAAGAAAATGCAGAGCTATGGCATAAAAGGCTTGGGCATGTTCACAGGAAGAACATGTTGATTATGTAGAGGAATAGCTTGGTAGATGACTTCCCCAGTTTGGATGAGGAATTTCCATAGTGCAGAACTTGTCTTCTTGGCAAGCAAAACAGATTTCCTTTCAAAGGAGGAGGCTAGCGAGCATGTGAGAAGCTACAATTAGTCCACACATATTTATGTGGACCTATGTTTGAGTCATCTCTTAGCGGTAGCAGGTATTTCCCTACTCTCACAGATGACATGACTAGGATGAGTTGGATTAATTTTCTGCGAGCCAAGTCTGAAGTTGCTGATGTGTTTGTGAAGTTCAAAGCCTTAGTTGAGAATCAGAGTGGGAAGAAAATTAAAATGCTTAGGCCTGATAAGGGTTCTGAGTATACTGCTCACAATTTTAAGTTAAACTGTGAGTAAGCAGGCATTATGCAGCAGTCATTACTCCCTATTCACCTCAACAGAATGAGGCCAGTGAGAGGAAAAACAAAAGCATTATGGAGATGGCCACATGTATGATGCAGGAGAAGATGTTAACTAAGAAGTTCTGGGCTGAGGCAGCTAATACTGCAGTGTTCTTGTTGAACAAATTGCTCACAAAGGCCTTAGAGAGGTTAACACATTTTGAAGTCTGGTATGGTGTTAAACCTTCTGTGAAGAATTTGAAGGTTTTTAGGTGTTTGTGTTATACTCAAGTTCCTTAGGTCACTTGCTAGAGGAAGAAGAGTGGAATTGGATAGAAGAAAAGAATGCAAGTCAACATCAATCTGCAAAACAACAACCTGCAACAATTGTAGAGGTTGATGAAGTTGTGGATTGGAAGATAGTATGGATGATCTGCCATTAAGAGGCACAAGGTCACTTGCTAAAATCTATTAAAGAAGCAATGTGGCACTGCTTGAACCATCTAACTTTGTGGAAGCTAAGGAGAATTAGAGGTGGATTGTAGCAATGCAGGAGGAATTTGCAATGATTTAGAAAAACCACATGGGATCTTGTTGACAGACCATCTGATAAGAATGTGATTGGGGTTAAGTGAGTGTTCAAAACAAAACTTAATCCTGATGGTTCTGTCAATAAACTTAAAGCCAGACTGGTTGTGAAGGGCTATGCGCAAATATGGGGAGTAGACTATTCAGAAACATTTGCTCTTGTTACAAAGCTCGATACAATTAGGCTACTATTAGCTGTTGCCGCAGAGAAGGGGTGACCTATATTTCAGTTAGATGTCAACTTTGCATTTCTGAATGGAGAGCTCGAGGAGGAGATTTTTGTTGAACAACCTGAAGGCTTCAGTATCAAAGGGCAAGCAGAGAAGGTATATAGATTGAGGAAAGCTCTATATGGACTGAAGCGGGCTCCAAGAGCTTGGTATGGGAAGATAGACTAATATTTGTAGGATTTTGGCTTTCTAAGAAGTTTTAGTGAGTTCACTCTTTATGTCAAAAGGGTAAATCATAGTGTTGTAATTCTGTCGCTCTATGAAGATGATTTATTGGTGACAAGGAATGATGTGGAACTGATAGAGAGGGTGAAGCAAGGTCCGTTTGTAGGTTTTGAGATGTCAGACTTGGGAAAGATGGCTTATTCTTGGGTCTGGAAATCAAACAAGCTTCACATGAGATCTTCATCTGCCAGAAAAAAATACATGAAGGAAATTCTGAAGAAGTTTCATATGAAAGATTGTAGAAGTGTAAGCACTCCTATGGCTACTAAGGAGAAGCTGTAGAAGAATGATGGAATAGATGCAATAGATGCTTCTATGTATAGAAGCTTGATTGGATGTCTCATGTATCTTACAGCAACCAGACCAGATATTATATTTGATGTGAGTATTCTATCTAGGTTCATGAGTAGTCCTAGTCAGTTACATTTGGTTGTTACAAAAAGGGTCTTGAGATACCTAAAAGGAACATTGTTCTTTGTGTTAGGGAAATCCCTTGTGATGTTTTGAAGATGACAAAATAAATCAAATGCTACTAATGTGTTTAATGGTTAAGTAATAGACCATGCAAATAATAGAACATGCAAAGGATATTGTCAAAGTCTGAAGAGGGCCAAAAGACTGAACGTAACACATGTCCAAAGTATATTTTGAAGATTTCCAGACTTCTGTGTCAAAGTCTAAAGACTGCCAGACTTTAATGTCAAAGTCTGTTCTACATCAAAAATCTGCCAACTCTAATAAATTCCAGATTGAATGTGAATGAAAAACCAAAAGACAGACTTTATGCTGAAGCTAAACTTATTCAGACTGTGTTTAGACCTTAAAGCTAAATCTGTTCAGAAGCATATTATGTTAAGACTTACGTCTAGATTGTAAAGTCTATTGCACTTAAACTCAGATTATAAAGTCTATTGCTCTCAGACTTTATATCAAGATTGGACAGAACGTAACACAAGCCCCAATCATATAACGGCTAGTGATCTGGTTTGAATTCTACATCAAGATAGATTTGATTGACTCAATCTAATTGATTGACAATTGGATATTGAAGACAAAAACTTTATATATGAAGAATACTTATGGAAACCAAGATTCTGTTTGTATGGGCGATCAAAATCAATTTGGGATTCTACTTTTGTCAATCAACGGCTACCAAATCTTCTAAATACAAATTTGTCCAATTGGTAGATTGGAAGACGATCCTCAAGATATTGTCCAACGGCTAATTTGGAAGTAGAGGAGTATTTAAGGAGATTAAGGACCGATGAGCAAGTAAGAAACAGAGCGTAGAATTTATAATTCCAAAGTCCAAGCGATCTTTGTTCATACACTTGTCTTTGGTGAGCTTAAACATTTGTGATCGTAAGAGAAATACCAAAAGAGTAACTTAGTAAGATAGTGTGATCTACTAGTAAGTGTTTGCACTCAAAATTGTAATCTCTTGTTGATTGCATAGTGGAAGCCAGTCAAGAAGGTTGTTAGTGTGGGAGAGTGATCGTAGGCTTGGATTAAGCCGAACCACTATAAATCTTGTGTTCTTATTATCTTCCCTGAACTCCTTTATTTTGTTCGTAATTCTATTTAACTGCTAAAATCTAAACTCGCTCAAAGTCTATTACTCTTCAGACTCAGTTTCAAAAGTCTGTTGTTATTCAAATTCAAGTTAAAAGTAAAGGTTTTCACTGCATTTTGCAGAATCTGTTTTTACACCTATTCACCCCCCCTCTAGGTGTTGATACTGGCACTTTCAATTGGTATCAGAGCCAAGTGTTCGTTTTATAAAAGTGTTTTTACTTTTGAGCTAAAGATCTTCTATGGTTAGTATCTTGGCACCGTGACTTATGGAAGGGCAAAGCAACATTAGGCCACCATATTTTGATGAAAAGGAATACGACATGTGGAAAGATAAAATGAAGGCATTCCTAAGATCCAAAGATCCCCTGCAATGGGATGTTGTGGAAAAATGAATCAATTCTATTGCTACATCTACATCAAATAAGAATGGCAAAGATAAAGAAAGCAAACCCCCTGCTCTTATGTCTCGGATGGAGATGTCCAAAAGAGAAGCGCTTGATGCAAAGCCCATTTATTTTTTATATTGTGCATTATCTCCTGCTGAATATAATAGAATATCTTCATGTGAAACAGTAAAAGAAGTTTGGGATAGACTTCATGTTACACATGAAAGGACCGATCGTGTAAAAAAGACAAAAGTAAACTTCCTGCTCGGCAAATATGAATTTTTCAAGATGAAGCAAGGAGAGTCGATTGGAGATATGTTTAACCGTTTTACAGAAATTGTAAATGGTTTAGCATATCAAGGTCATCCAATTTCTTCCCCAATAAAGGTCAACAAACTTTTGTGAGGTCTTTCAAAAGAATGGAACCGTGTCAAGACCTCAATCCGAGGGATTCAAAGGATTATGCCACTTTCCGTTGATGAGCTCATTAGCACTCTTCAATCCTATGAAGTGGAACAAATCATTGATGAAGATCTCGAAGGTAAGAAGTCCATTGCTTTAATATCTAACGCCGATTCTGATGATATAGATTCAGAAAATGACATGGATGACGAAGAACTTGCTTTTATGATCAAAAAATTCAAAAAGCTGAGTAGAAAATGAAGGAAATTCGATGAACAAAGACAATACAAGTAGAATGGGTAGAAAAGAACAATGAAAGAAGATGATGAGCAAAGAAATATATACTTGATGGCACATTTAGAATCCGAGTCTGACTCAAAAACAGACTCAAAATCAAAGTCTGACTCCGATACAGACTCATAATCCGATGAGGAAATCGAGATAAGCCATTCAAAAATTCCTATTGAAATTCTTAAGTATATAAATGAGCTCTACTTAAATCTCAAATCTTCGCTTAAAATGATCTCTGAACTAAAAAAATGAGAATTCATGTCTTAGACAACAGGATCTTTCTCGAAAAGAAAAGTTTGAAATTTTGCAAAAAGATTTTCTACAAACAAAAGAAAGTCGAGATTTACTTGTCAAAAAAAATGATTCTTTAAAGAAAGAATTTTCAAATATTATGACGAGATTTTCAAATAGATCAAAAACATTAGAGCATATCATTTCCATACAAGTTCCTTACTGTAATAAGTCGGGACTTGGTTTCAATAAGGAAAGTGATTCTCTAATAGAATTTCCTAAAGTCAATGAAAGACTTAGATAAAGACCTCCTAGACTTGCGTACAAGAAGTATTTTCAAAAGATCTTTACAAAACTTGTTGGTTGTGAAAGTGCTAGTATGAATATCTAGAGGGGTGAATAGGTGTAAAAACAGATTCTGCAAAATACAGTGAAAGCCTTTACTTTTAACCTAAGTTTGAATAACAATAGACTTTCGAAACTGAGTTTGAAGAGCAGCAAACTTTGAGCGAGATCAGACTTTAGCAGTTAAATAGAACTACGAACAAAATAAAGAGATTCAAGGAAGAGGATAAGAACACAAGGTTTATAGTATTTCGGCTTAATACAAGCCTATATCCACTCTCCCACTCTAACAACCTTTCTAGCTGGATTCCACTATACAATCAACAAGAGATTACAACTTTGAGTGCAAACACTTAGTAGTAGATCACACTATCTCACTAAGTCACTCTTTTGATATTTCTCTCACGATCACAAACGTTTAAGCTCACAAAAGACAAGTGTATGATCGAAGGTCACTTAGACTTTGGAATTATAAATTCTATGCTCCATCTCTTACTTGCTCATCAGTCATTCATTTCCTTAAATACTCATCCACTTCCAAACTAGCCATTGGACAATATCTTGAGGATCGTCTTTCAATCTACCCATTGGACAGATCTGTATCTAGAAGATTTGGTAGACATTGAGTGATAGAAATAGAATCCCAAATTGATTCTGATCGCCAATACAAATAGAATCTTGGTTTCCATAAGTAAAGCTTCTTCGTATAGAAAGTTCTTGTCTTCAATATCCAATCATCAATCAATTAGATTGAGTGAATTAAATATATCTTGATGTGGAATCCAAACCAGATCACTAACCGTTATTAGATTGGGGCTTGTGTTACATTCTTTGAAGTTGTTTCATTCTGAGTGCAATAAACTTTACAATCTGAACATAAGTCTGAACATAATCTGCTTCTAAACATATTTAGCTTTGAGATCTAAACACAGTCTGAATAAGTTCAACTTCAGCATAAAGTTTGTCTTCTAGTTTAGCTTCAGCATAGAGTGTCTTCTGGTTCTTTATTTACGTTCAGTCTGGAATTTGTCAAAGTGAGTAGACTTCTGATGTAGAACAGACTTTAACACTAAAGTCTGGCAGTCTTCAGACTTTGACACAGAAGTCTGGAAATCTTTAAAATATACTTTGGACATGTGTTACGTTCAGTCTTCTAGCCGTCTTCAGACTTTGATAATATCATTTACATGTTCTATCATCTGCATGGTCTATTACTTAACCATTAAACACGTTAGTAGCTTTTGATTTATTTTGTCATCTTCTAAACATCATAAGGGATTTCCCTAACAGGTTGAAATGTCCTAAAGTGTTCAAATTGTAGAGATTTGAAACACTTTGAGAAATAATGTCCTAAAGTTTGGAGACCTATTAAGAAAAATTAGGTAAAAACAACATATTCTACTAACTCTCATGGACACAAGAAAAAATTGGTACCAAAGAAAATGTGAGTTGTTTTTGCAGGATATAAAGAAGAAAGAAGAAAGAGAATTTGGTAAGGAAGGTAAATCTGTTTAATTAGATTTGGGCACATAATTCTCATATTCGACATATCCTTGATTGATTTAGAATTTATTATGACTGTATTCAATGATTTGAAGAAAGAATCATGTAATTATTTTTGATATCTTGCTTAGAGACAATTGAGTTTATTTGGTTGATTTTATACTATCAGATTAAATCATATTTTGCAAAGTGAAAATCTGCTTTACGTGATATTAATTATGCAAGATATTTTTTTCTGAGATACTCAAGGATTTTATTCCCTCTGATTTTATCGTGCTATGACCAAGTGAGAATTTCTTTTTCAAGATATTATTATGCATAATATTCTTTCCTTAAATAACATGTTATGATGAGTTAAGAAAAAACATTTGATTATCTCTGAAGACTTTCTATTTTGCTCTAATGAAATGGAAGGATCCAAATTGATGGATACCAAAAAGGAAATGAGTGCATTACAAGAAATTCAATAAGGCAAGAATGATTGCAAATCTACACAAATTTTGGTGCACTTAGAAAAAATATCTCCTACAAAGATTGGTAATGACTTTTTTTAATGGTATATTTCGAACATATACCATGGGTAAGAGAATATTTTTATCATCCCGCCTTCCAAATTTTTACTCGATTTTATGAAGATTATGGATGATTGCCTATGAATAATATATGATTTATATTGCAAATATCTTTTGTCGTAAATATAAGGCATTACAAGTTTTTACTTGATTTGGCACGTGATAGAAATATCATCTTTCTTTTTGCGTAATGCATCAATAATATATATGAGATTTATGCTCAAGGAAATCCCTTTGATCTCGAAAGATATTATTGCATATTTATGGATATTCGTGCTATATTCATAAAAGATATTTTGTATCTAGCAAGTTTGATCCGCAAATCAAAAGAAATTACATGATTTTATTTTTTTTGCAAATATTATTATCTATTATACAAGATTTTGCAGGTGACAATAGAATCTTCCATATGAATTTTGAAAAGCTCGATCAGAAAATTCAATATTTTGGAGGCTAAAAAATTCCATTCCTTGTGCAAATTTTTTGTAAATTGTTGAGGAAATCCCTTATGCGTCGTACAAAAGGTTGAGTAGTTCTGAATTTTAATAATTGATAGTTTTATATATGCTATTCAATTTATTTATTTGAAGAAAGGGCATTATATATTATGTGGAAATTATTACAGCTCATTTGTGCAAAAAGTTCGTTAAGTTTATATAGGTTGAATTCGAGAAGAGCTTGATTGAAAAAAAATAATTATTTACCTCGAATTGCAAAATGTAAATGATTGTTGTGGATATTGTTGTTACGAAGGAAATAATTGAAGAATATTCAGCTCAATGTGCACAAGCCACAATTAGTTTTATCCACAAATATTGTCATGGTGACAGGGGAGAAAGCGAATCCAAGAGAAAGGAAAGAATCGTGATCATCTCAAAAAGGCAACAAATTGAGGGGGAGCTTTGATCAATTATGGAAAAATATTTTTGGATTGATCGTGATCTTGTTATAGAAGGAAGGAAAAGGTAAATGTGTCAGAATTTAAATTCTACAAAATCCAGTTAGTGCATCTTTTATTACCTTTTGTCATTAATAAATCTCTTATTAATATTATCATTTTATTATGACAAAAAGGATAAGTGAATTTTATAATGCATCCATGATTTTTATTGGATATTTGCTAATATATATGATCGAAGTGAGCTATATTCAATATCCTTAATATTTGACTTACTTTATAAATGCTGATTTTTTTTAATTGTGCAAGATATGTTTGTTATCATTTTATATTCTCTACGTGATATTATTTCTATTGTTATCACTTTTTGATTATGACAAAAAGGGGGAGAGATATAAATATGCATATGTGTTGATATTATATGCTCAATCTATTTGCTATATTGAATTACATTATTCTTTAAGATTGCATTGATTTATTATCTTTAAAAGTGTGATTACACATTTGCATATTCAGAGATTGTTTTGTCATCATCCAAAAGGGGGAGATTGTTAGGGAAATCCCTTGTGATGTTTTGAAGATGACAAAATAAATCAAAAACTACTAACGTGTTTAATGGCTAAGTAATAGACCATGCATATGATAGAACATGTAAATGATATTGTCAAAGTCTGAAGACGGCCAGAAGGCTGAACGTAACACATGTCCAAAGTATATTCTGAAGATTTCCAAACTTCTGTGTCAAAGTCTAAAGACTGCCAGACTTTAGTGTCAAAGTCTATTCTACATCAGAAGTTTGTCAACTCTGACAAATTCCATACTAAACGTAAATGAAGAACTAGAAGATAAACTCTATGCCGAAGCTGAACTTATTCAGACTGTGTTCATACCTTAAAGCTAAATCTATTCAGAAGTAGATTATGTTTAGACTTACATCCAGATTGTAAATTTTATTGTACTCAGACTCAGATTGTAAAGTCTATTGCTCTCTGACTTTACATCCATATTCGACAGAATGTAACACAAGTCCCAATCATACAATGGCTAGTGATTTGATTTGGATTCTATATCAAGATAGATTTGATTGACTGAATCTAATTGATTGACGATTGGATATTGAAGACAAGAACTTTCTATACAAAGAAGCTCTACTTAATGGAAACCAAGATTTTGTTTGTATGGGCGATCGGAATCAATTTAGGATTCTACTTTTGTCACTCAACGGCTACCAAATCTTCTAAATACAGATCTATCCAATAGGTAGATTGAAAGACGATCCTCAAGATACTGTCCAACGGCTAGTTTGGAAGTAGAGGAGTATTTAAAGAGATTAAGGACCGATGAGCAAGTAAGAGATAGAGCGTAAAATTTATAATTCCAAAATCCAAGCGATCTTTGTTCATACACTTGTCTTTCGTGAGAGAAGTACCAAAAGAGTGACTTAGTGAGATAGTGTGATCTACTACTAAGTGTTTGCACTCAAAATTGTAATCTCTTGTTGATTGCATAGTGGAATCCAGCCAAGAAGGCTGTTAGCATGGGAGAATGGACGTAGGTTTGAATTAAGCCGAACCACTATAAATATTGTGTTCTTATTCTCTTCCCTAAACTCCTTTATTTTGTTTGTAATTCTATTTAACTGCTAAAGTCTGAACTCGCTCAAAGTCTGTTTGTGACATCCTGAAATTCGACCCCGTTTCAATAAAGTGAAATGGGCATGTTGTTGACGTGCCTATGGTCCTTTTTCTCTAAGCTGATCACTAACGAGTTAACTAACCTATTGGGTGAAGCCTTTAAGGGATGTATCTGCAGTAAATCCCTAAAAGCTACTCAATTTGTTGGATTGGACTAAAATCGCATCTGATTGATTCTAACCATGAAATTTGAATTGGTTTCAGGAATCGAATATTCGAACGTGTTACAATTCATTTTTAGGACTGTCTCATCGTCTATCAATTTATTGCCGAGTCCGAAATTTTAATAAAGAAATTATCGGAGGAAAAATTGAAGACCAAAAGATAATAAAAAGGGAATGAGAAAAGGAAAATAATAGAAGTAAATTGAATAATGTGACTTTGGTTATTATTTTCTTTTACTTTCTATTTCTTTTTCTCCCTTTTCTCTCTCTCCCTTTCTTTCTCTCTCTCCTTCTCTCTCTCTCTCTCTTTTCTTTTCTCTCATGGGTGAAACCCCCCCCCCCACCGAATGCCTTGTTGTTTTTCACTTTCCCTCCTTCACTTTTCACCTTTTGACTATTCAACCCTTATCTTCTCTCTCTCTTCTCTTCTCTCTCTCTCTTGACACACTCTCTCTCCTTCTTCCTTCCGCGCATCCAAGCGAGCGAACCAGAAGCCGAAGAAGAGCAGAAGCAGCAACTCACCGCTCGTCGCCGCCCGCGCCCGCGCCCGTGCATCCGCCACTCACCGCCCGCCTTCGCCTCTCGCTCACCCTCCTTAGCCACCGCCGATGCCCTCTCTCTCTCCTCTGGTTCGAACGAACTAGCAAGACAGAAACAGAGCAGCTCGCCTAAAGATTGGAGTTGCCGTCACCATCGCAGCTGCGCCGAGCCGCCGTTTGCTCCGCTCGCACTCCGCCACCGCCCCTTCGCGCCTGTCGTCCTCGCCGTGCACCGTCCAGCTCCTGTGCCGCCCTCTATTCAGCTCGATTCAACCGTCACAGGCCACGATCCGACCGCCTTTAGCCACCGCTCGCTGCCATCCCGACCTCCTTGGCATCCCCCTCGCCCTCCGCTGGCCTCCCCTTGCCGCCCTAGCCGCCGGACCAGCCTCGGCCAAGCCAAAATCGCAACCCACTAAGTGGGTATCCAACCCATTCGTGGGCCGTTTTGGGCCGTTTCCTGGCCCCGAACCCGAGCCGTGCTTTGGGAAGCTTTGTTCCTCGCGTCACCCCCGTCGGATTGGTCCGATTTGCGCACGATTCCGGTGAGTAATCTCACTAATCCTTGCTTAGTGGACTAATTATGCTCAAGGGTTGTTTAGTTTTAATTAATTAGATTTAGGTGGTTAGATTAGTATGGATTAGTATTTATTAGTCAATTGTGATGCGAATTAGACAAATTGAGTGTGCATTTAGCAAGTAGACATGGTGTACTATCTATTGAGGGTAGCCCGAGATTTTTCCTGACCCTAATCGGGCTTCAATTCGATAATTTGGGCCTAAGTGGAATTTTTGGCATTTAAATATTATTTTTCGAAATTAATTAATTAATTAATTATTTTCCGAAAATTCAACTGGGATGGCCAGTGATCGGAATATTATGCTGATGACCGTGGTGAAGTCCGTTTATTTAATCGGGCTTTATTTTGAGCTAAATTGAATTTTTAATATTAATTATTTAATTTTCGAAATTAATTATTTAATTATTTATTTTCTGGAAATTCAACTAGGATGGCCAATGACCAGAATTTTATGCTGACAATCATGGTGAAGTCCAATTATTTGATTGAGCTCCGATTTGAGCTAAATTGGATTTATTGTAATTAATTATTAATTTTCGAAATTAATTAATTATTTATTTATTTTTCAAAAATTAAGGCTAGGTTAGTCGACGACCGAAATCTCATGCTGATTGTCGTGGCGCAGTCCGTTTATTTATTTGAGCTCTACTTTGCATGGAATTAAATAAATTGTGATATTTTAGGGATTTACCCTAAATTGATTTGGAATTGATTGAGATTGAATGATTGATTGGTAGATGGCCGAGTATGTTTATTTAGCATTTATAGTGCTTTGATGAGTTGTAAAGTGGATGGAATCATGATATGGTGTATGGGCCTACGTGGTTCGGTGACTAAGGATGTCACTGGCGAAAACGATGCCTTAAAGAATGCACGTACTGGTCTAATACATATCCCATCATGGACATGTGTGGTTTGGTGATTTGGGATATCACTGGTGAAAACGATGCCTTAAAGAACGCACGCAATTGTCTATTGAACAGATCATTGTAGGCATATGTGCTTCGGTGATTTGAGATATCACTAGCGAAAACGGTCCCTTAAAGAACGCACACAATTGTCTATTGAGCAGATCATTGTAGGCATGTGTGGTTCGGTTATTTGGGATATCGCTAGGGAAAACGGCGCCTTAAAGAACGCATGCAATTGTCTATTGAACAGATCATTGTAGGCATGTGTGGTTCGGTTATTTGGGATATCGCTGGCGAAAACGGCACCTTAAAGAATGCATGCAATTGTCTATTGAACAGATCATTGTAGGCATGTGTGGTTCAGTGATTTGGGATATCACTGGCAAAAACGACGCCTTAAAGAACGCACGCAATTGTCTATTGAGCAGATCATTGTAGGCATGTGTGGTTCGGTGATTTGGGATATCGCTGGCAAAAACGGCGCCTTAAAGAATGCATGCAATTGTCTAGTGGATACGTCACGTTGGCGAACTTGAGGCCCGAGAGCATTGACCTAGAATGGTCCGTCTGACATGTAATCGACTAGTTTGATTGATTGTTCATTATGATTTATGAAGCATTGTATATAACCTTGAACTACAGATTGAGATTGAGGCCAAGGTAAGTCCTTTGACTCGTGCTGTGTTTAGGCAACCGAGTAGTGTATTGGTTCCCTAATTGAGTCTTAGTGGGGTAGAACTCGCTGAGACATAGTCTCATCCCAGTTTGGGGAAAACATTTCAAGACCCCGCTAAGGAGCTGAGGAGGAATCTGAGAAGGAGTACTTTGCGGTGAAACTTAAGGAGAATGATTTTTGGGAGAAGAAGATAATCTCGAGAGGGGCCTTGAGTACGGCTCATGTGAATTGAGATTTTATTTCCTTTAAGATCTCCATTTTGATTTGAATAGTTATGAAGTACTCTAGTTTATATTTTGTATAAAAGTTTGGTTATAAGTTTCAATATGAAAAATATGGCCTTGCTTTTCTATCCCATCGATTGATTGTCTTGGGATTTATAACTGCTTCCGCATGTGCTTAATAAAAAAGAAAGGGTCGGCGATATATAGTCCTGGGATATCGCATTATAAAATCGACCAAGTGAGAAGGATGTGTGCATGCTCGAGGATCGGGGCGTGACACTGTTGCTCTTCAGACTCAATTTCAAAAGTTTGTTGTTATTCAAACTAAGGTTAAAAGTAAATGTTTTCACTACATTTTGCATAATATATTTTTACACCTATTCACCCCCTCTAGGTGTTGATACTAGCACTTTCACTTTCGTGTGAAGTTTAAGAAATGTCAGAAGTTTAAGTTGCAGGGCTTTTCTGATAGTGACTGGGTTGGCTCAGTGGATGACATGAAAAGTACGTATGGGTACTACTTTACTCTTGGTTCTACTTGTTTCTCCTGGTGTTCCAAAAAGCAAGAGATTATAGCTCAGTCCATTGTAGAGGCTGAGTTTATAGCAGCTACTGCAGCTACATATCAAGCTTTGTGGCTAAAGAAGATAATGAAGGATCTGTGGTTGAATTTTGGTGATTGCATTGAAATTAATGTGGATAATCAGACTACATTAGCAATATCACAGAATCCAGTTTTCCATGGGAAAACCAAGCATTTTAAAGTCAAATTCTTCTTTCTACATGAAGTGCAACAAAGTGGTAAAGTTAAGTTGGTCTATTGTAGATCTAAAGATCAACTTGCAGACATGTTCACAAAGCCACTTCAGGTTGGAAGATTTGAGTTGTTAAGAGAGAAAATAGGAGTTTGTAGCAACAAATGATCCAAGGGGAGTTTGTTGGAGCTGTGTCTCACTGCTGCTGCTGATGTTCTGTTTTTTTTTTTTTATTATTATTATTATTCAGTCAAGTTTTTTTATTAAGCGGTTGATTTGTTAGCTATTTTCTAGGAAGTGGAACAATTATGTGTTGCATGTTTGTGTGTGGTTATGTTTTGCACATTTGTGTGCAATTTCAAAACAGGTTTTTATTTAGCTTTTACTTGACAGTTTTTTACGTAATGAATGAACTTCAATGTTTCTTCTCATTCCTTCTCTCTAGAAAAAGAAGTTCATGAGTATTAGTTGAATATATCAGTAATGACAATTACTTCTACAATCGTGTGCAGAATGTGATCATAAATTACTTAATAGAAAGACACTGGTTGTCACTCAATGAAGAGACTGGTGGCATGAATGACGTCCTTTATCAGTTATTCAGCGTGACAGTATATGAACTACAAGTTATTGTGTGTAACTGCATGTGAACTTGATCCAGGCTGTTGTCTATTGGTTGACTCGAGACATAACTGTATTAAACAATTTATCTGGTGATACACTGGATAGTCATAGATCAATCCAATGCCCTTCTTAGAGCTTGCAATATTGGTTGCCTTTAGTTGTCTGAGAAAGTCATGCTCTTTCTTGACCCGATGGTCTAAGTTTTCAATTACTCTTTGGGAGGAAATTTATTTTTTTTGCAATGGCTAATGTGAGTGAGTAGAGAAATGTTCTTTCTCTGCATTTAAAGAGGAAATGGCCATCAAATATTAGCATCGATTGAGAGGTTCCCGCATATTTTTAAATCAGAAAGGTTTTGCTCGGTGAACCCTCTTCATTGTTGTGACATCTCGATTTTCCAATTATATTTTCAATAAATTGAGATGGGCATTTCGTTGGCACGTATATAGTTCCTTTCCTTGAGTCAGCCACTCATGTGAAAACTAGTCTATCAGGTTAAGCCGCTAAGAAATTCTATGCATCGGACTCGAGAATTTGACCAGGAAATGACCTTTTGACCGAGTTAATCTGCAAGGGTCATTACGGCACAATTATAAATCGATTAGAGATTGGAGATAGGTCGACCTGACAGAGGCATGTGATCAGGCGTGGGTGATTCCACCAGATCGCACAATTCTTGTTGATCAACACTGAAACGACTTTTCTATCGATTGGGTACCCTGTACTCGTATTTGAAATCTTGAGATTACCCCGACAACCGAACGTCGCCAATGTTTCAAAGATGTACGTTGTGGCTTGAGATGATCAACCACAGGTCAAATGCATGAAAATTTCTAAAGGCTACCCAGTAGGTTGGACCGCGCTAATATCGTGCCAAAGTGAAATTAATCGTGAAATTGAGATCGAATTCAGAAATTGGAAGTGACGGTGTATCACAAATCATTTCAGAATCATTGACTTATCTTCGGAAGATTTTTCATGTAATTAGAATTTTTCAGAAATTAAATCAGAGAATGGCTATTTTGGCTCGAGAAATTAGTAGGTCCGCCTTTGGTCGCGCTTTTAGGACTTAAGTTGGTTCTACGGACAAGTGAAGATGTGAATTGAAGTGTGGTGACATTGGATTAATTTTATGGGCTTCAATTGGAAGAGAATTGAATGGAATTGAAGAAATTGATGTACAAAATTTTATGCCCCGGCGGACAATGGAATTGCAACCATTGGAATAAGGTTGTGGGAGATAGTGGAGTGTGATGTCATCCTAGGTCATGGTGGGCCATTTTTGATGGATAAAAGAAAAAGAAAAAGAAAGAAATTGTCCCATCCTCCTTCTCTCTCCTCTCTCTCTTCTTCCTCTCTCTTCCGTCGGCACCCTCCCCCTCTCCATCTTCTTCTCCTTCTTCGCTCGCCCAGCAATGGAAGAAGCCCAATGCAGCAGCCTCTAGCTCCGTCCGTCGCCGCCTCACGCCACGCATCGTCGCCGTTCCGCCTTGGCCGCACGCCCTCCATCTTTCCCTTTTCCTCTCTGTTCATCGAGCAGCTCTCTCCTCCCTCTTCTTTCGGTTTGACACCCAGAAATTTGCAGAGGAAGAGCCGCACATCGCCCGGAGCCGTCGCACGCCTCCGCCTGTCCCCGGTCGTCGCTCGCTCGAAGCTGCCGTGCATCGCCATCGCTGCTCGTCCGCCTGCGCTAGCCCGCGCTTGGCCGACGCCTAGCCCCCTCTATCTGCCCCTGTTCGCGCGTTCCTGGAACTGCCAGAGCTCGTCTCCGCCACCGTGAACCGCCGTACACCCCCGCTGGAAGTCTCTCAGCCCATCTCGGCCCTTATGAAAAAGGTTCGCTTATGTATGACTTGGAAGTCATTTATGAAAATGTTTGGCTCGAGGAGCTTTCTGCTGTTATGAATCGTGGCAGTGATATAATTCAGTTTATTTAGTTAGCGTATGAAAGTTTTGAATTACTGAAAGTCAGAAAGCACCTTTGATCCCTGTTATTCGTCACTGAAGACGACCTTGTTCTAGTTGTTGGTTGCCAAATCTACATGGCAACTGTAATGGATGCGTCAGTTGATGAGCCGAATATGGAGAACATAACCGTGGTACATAAGTTTTCTGAGGTATTTTCTAGAGAATTGCCAAGTTTGCTGTTAGAAAGAGAAATAGAGTTCGTGATTGAATTAGCACCCGGATCAGAGCCAGTCCCTAAGGCTCCTTACCGAATGGTATTACCCGAGTTAAAAGGACTGAAAGTGTAGATGCAGGAATTATTGGATAGGGGATTCATACGTTCCAATGCATCACCTTGGGGAACACCCGTTCTACTAGTGAAGAAGAAAGTTGGTTTGTTGCATTCGTACATTGATATTCTTCAAGATCAACTTGAGGTTAGGGTATCATCAATTGAGGATCAGGAAGAAAGATATACCGAAGTTAGCATCTCGCACTTGATACAGTAGTTGTGAGTTCACTGTAATACCGTGCAGTTTGATGGACACCTTAACTGTTTGTTTGGGTCTAATGAGCAGAATGTTTAAGGGTACTTGAATCAGTTGTGATCGTGCTCAGTGAAATTATCCTGGTGTGTTCAAAGAGTGGTGAGGAGCACGAGAGACATTTGGGAATGGTACTTCAGACCTTGAGTGCTTTTGAATTTTACAATAAGCTTATCAGATGCGAGTTTTGGGTGACTCGTGTGGCGTTCCTAGGTCATGTGATTTCAAGAGAAAGAATCTCCGTAGACCCCGTCCGAGATTAAAGCAGTGAACAGTTGGCCAAGATTGTCTACAGTGATAGAGATTAAAAGTTTCTGAGGATTAGCAGGATATTACAGAAGTTTTATGGAAGGGTTTTCAGTGTCAGTGTTGCAGTTGATTCGACTACTAAGGAAGTAAGAAAAGTTCGTGTGGACAGATAAGTGCGAGTGTAGTTTTCAAGGGCCTAAGAAGAGGCTGACTACCGCGCTTGTGCTTACTATTCCATCTGGTCCAAGAGAGTTGAGATCTACAGTGATGCGTCATTTAAAGGATTGGGTTATGTGTTGATACAGCATGATAGAGTTGCTGTATATGCGTCCCGTTAGTTGAGACCTTAGGAGTTGAATATGAGACATTGTCGCTGGATGGAACTCCTTAAGGATTATGACTATGATATTTGGTGTCACTCTGGAGAGGTGAGCAAAGTCGCAGATGCATTGAGTCGAGAGTCCTTAGTTGCACAGTTGGTACTCAATGATTGGATCTTATTTCAGAAAGTTCGAAATTCGGTTTTCAAATCTAAGGTAGGCTACCTTTTGAATCTTATGACTACCCTCAGAATTGAGCTAAGAGTACATATCAGAATCAAATCGCTTCAGTGGACAGATTCAGAAATTCATAAGACTCTATAAGAGAATGCAGATGAGAGAGATGTTGATTTTCAGATTTCTAAAGACAGAACGCTAAGGTTCTGAGGATGATTATGTGTAATTGACGATGCAGAGGTTAAGGAAGATATCTTATGGGAAGCTCATCATAGTAACTTCAGCGTTGTCCAGACAATACGAAGATGAGTCAGAATCTACATCATCGGGATTGGTAGATCGGTATGAAGATAGATATCACCGAACACGTTGTAAGTGTTGGATGTTTCAATAAGTGAGAATTTGGTAATGTAAGCCAGGAAAGCTTTTTTAAGCACTTGAGAGAGTCCTGTGTGGGAATGGAAGTATAACATGATGGAATATTATGAGAGGTTATCAAGGAGTCGGGAAGAGTATTGATTCCTTATGGGGTTGTGGTCAATAGATGAACAGAGTCAACTCACCTTAGTGCAACACGAAAAGATCTCGATTAGAATAGATATACTGAAGTGTGTGCATATCATATAAATCATCTACATGGAGTGTCGGGGATGAATTATATTTCAAATCTAGATCGGATGTTCCAAGTTTACAGAGCTTTCAGATGGTTCTTTTTTAAGTAGTGCATAGCAGAGAGTGTAGAATTTCAATTGCTGAGATGAAGTCTGGGAAAAGAAAGATCGCAGGCCAGGGTCAATACAGTGATCAGTGATTGCAGTTGCCGAGATCAGTGTCAGAGTTATATCAGATCTTGACCGAGAGGTTCCCGCCAGCAGATCGCGATAATTTCTTTTTAGTCAGTGTGGAGCAGAGTGTTCAGAACTTCAGTTGTGGAGATAAGATTAGATATCATAAAACCGCAGGTCTAGAGTTGGTTCAGAAATCAGTGATTCGGTCCTAGTTAGCAGAGACAGTCTTAAGACTGCTCAGAATCGCCAGTTTAGCTTCGCAAATTTTGTGTTGAAGACTTTTGGAATTTTAAGTGGGCAAGTGTTTAGTATTGTGCACCTGAAGTGGTCTGAGCAAGATAGTAGTGATCTGGCAACACCGATATAGAAGGAGCAACCTGAGAAAGAGAAGATTATATGAGACGACTGTATCCCTACCTTTTTGTTTAAGAATTGGTAAAGGTTTAAATTCGAGGACGAAATTTTTATAAGAGGGGAAGAGTTGTGACATCCTAATTTTCCAATTCTATTTTCAATAAATTGAGACGGGCATTTCGTTGGCACGCATATAGTTCATTTCCTTGAGTCGGCCACTCATATGAAAACTAGTCTATCAGGTTAAGCCGCTAAGAAATTCTAATGCATCGGACTCGAGAATTTGACTAGGAAATGATCTTTCGACCGAGTTAATCTGCAAGGGTCATTACGGCACAATTATAAATCGATTAGAGATCGGAGATAGGTCGACTCGACAGAGGCATGTGATCAGGTGTGGGTGATTCCACTAGATCGCACAATTCTTGTCGATTGGCACTGAAATGACTTTTCTATCGATTGGGTACCCTTTGTTCGTATTTGAAATCTTGAGATTACCCTGACAACCGAACGTTGCCAATGTTTCAAAGATGTACGTTGTGGCTTGAGATGATCAACCACAGATCAAATGCATGAAAATTTCTAAAGGCTACCCGGTAGGTTGGGCCGCGCTAGTATCGTGCCAAAGTGAAATTAACCGTGAAATTGAGATCGAATTCAGAAATTAGAAGTCACGGTGTATCACAAATCATTTCAGGATCATTGACTTATCTTCGGAAGATTTTTCATGTAATCAGAATTTTTCAGAAATTAAATTAGAGAATAGTTATTTTGGCTCGAGAAATTAGTAGGTCCGCCTTTGGTCGCTCTTTTAGGACTTAAGTTGGTTCTATGGACAAGTGAAGATGTGAATTGAAGTGTTGTGACATTGGATTAATTTTATGGGCTTCAATTGGACTCAATTGGTAGAGAATTGAATGGAATTGAAGAAATTGATGTACAAAGTTTTATGCCCCGGCGTTGAATGGAATTGCAACCATTGGAATAAGGTTGTGGGAGATAGTGGAGTGTGATGTCATCCTAGGTCATGGTGGGCCATTTTTGTTGGATAAAAGAAAAAGAAAAAGAAAAGAAATTGTCCCATCCTCCTTCTCTGTCCTCTCTCTCTTCTTCCTCTCTCTTCCGTTAGCACCCTCCCCCTCTCCATCTTCTTCTCCTTCTTCGCACGCCCAGCAATGGAAGAAGCCAAATGCAGCAGCCTCCAGCTCCGTCCGTCGCCGCCTCATGTCGTGCATCGTCGCCATTCCGCCTTGGCCGCACGCCCTCCGTCTTTCCCTTTTCCTCTCTGTCCATCGAGCAGCTCTCTCCTCCCTCTTCTTTCAGTTTGACGCCCAGAAATTTGCAGAGGAAGAGCAGCACGTCGCCCGGAGCCGTCGCACGCCTCTGCCTGTCCTTGTTCGCCGCTCGCTCAACGCTGTCGTGCGTCGCCGTCGCCGCCCGTCCGCCTGCGCTCGCCCACGCTTGGCCGACGCCCAGCCGCCTCCGTCTGCCCCTGTTTGCGCGTTCCAGGAGCTGCCGAAGCTCGTCTTCGCCGCCGTGAATCGCCGTACACCCCCGCCAGAAGTCTCTCAGCCCATCTCGGCCCTTATGCGCCTCAACCAGCGCCAGATCCGCCTCCTCCAGCCCCAAATTAGTAGTTGCAAAAATGGGTATGGCAGCTCGGTTTTGGCCCATTTTGGCCGCCTTCCCGAGCCCGGATGCTCGGCCCACTTTGAGGAAAGTCGATCCTTGCGTCGTCGTCGTCGTTTTGGTTCGCTCGGCTCGCTAATCCGGTGAGTTTAACTCACTAAATCTTGATTAGAGGGTTAATGATGCCCTAAGTGTACTTAGTCTAAGTTAAGTAAGTTTAGGTTGTTAGATTAGTTTATTTGGTTGATGATTAGATTATGGTGTTTAATTAAGTTAAAGTGTGTTTAGTTTAAAGTCAAGTATGTTCATATTAATATAAGCTTTGATGTGACTTAAAGGAATTTGTTTTTGATTTATTTAAGTATTCCGAAATTATTAAATAATTTAATAATATATATTTATTCGAAATTATTAAAATACTATTATTTGATTATTTTCGGAATAAATTTAATTATTTATTAAATTCGAAAATTTTGTCGGGACCCGAATTTCTCGGAATTTCATGTCGGTTGCTTCTGTGTAGTCAGATTTTGGAATTGACGATTGGATATTATAAATTGAGTGTGGATCGTGAAAGATACGGATATTATTATTTAATTAATTTTCGGAATAAATTTAATTATTTAATAAATTCTGAAAATTATTTTGGAACCTTATTTTCTCAGAATTTCGTGCTTATTGCTGCTGTGTATTTAGAATTTGAATTTGATGAATGGATGTGGCAAATTGAGTGTTGATTGTGATAAATAGGGATTTTATTCATAAAAATCCAAGTGTCGGGTTCTGATGCAAAAATTGGATTTTCAATAATTATATTAAATAGTGGGGTTTGAAAAAGTGAGATATTGGCTTTCTGATTTGAAATTAGCGTGTCCCCACACAAGTGAGTAATTTCTAGAATATTTTTAATATAAAGAAAAATGGCCGGGATCACTATTTTAAGTGGAGGCATTGAGTGAAATATAAAGTGTCCTAGGGCCGAGTATGATTTGGCTGTGTGATAATTAAGAGGAATTGTCCTAGGCTATTGAGCCGGATTTGCCCCTATATGGGATGCCCACGCAGTGGTTGCGGCTCGCAATTGATTCTAGGCCCATGCTCTTTCGGGAACGCCGTCGATGTACTAACGAAGCCGTGCTCCAAGGTGGGGAGGCGATGCCTGGCTATATGCTAGTAGATAGCCGAACTGCGAGTAGGCTATGCCCTTGTGTGACAGTGAATAACAATTGGAATGCATGTTGAGTGTTGTTGATGTGTCGGATTATGGGACGGAATTGTGTGGCATGGAATGGGACGTGTCATAACGATTTAGTCTTATAATCGGAACCCCTGCGGTTGTTGGTTATATGAAAATGAATGCGTTCCGGTTGTTTAAGTTCTTACTATCTGTGATTTGAGTGATTTGATTTGTGCTAACTTGCAGAAAGAAACTGAGGCGAGGTAAGTCTTCTGTGTGATGTGGCTAGGCCACCCTGGTGTATTTTCTTTTTAATAGAGGTTTGGGGGGTTGAACTTGCTGAGACATTGTCTCATCCCGGTTTGGGGATTAAAATTTCAGGTCCCTGGTGGACGGAGCGGCCAGATAGCTTTGGTTGGCCTTGAGGAGTTGCAGAGATGAAGTCGTAAGGATTGGAGAACGTGTCCGACTTGTAGGTCGTAGGACAGTTCTTTTTCAATAGCCGGTCTTTTGTAGACTTTTGGCTGTAGGCTCCTGTTTGTAATTCTGTTGAATCATGGAAGTGTTATGTGGTGGTTTTGCTTCCTGCTTTTCTATCATGTATTTTATTGTCAGGGGTTTTATAATATGTTCCCCTTCCGCAATAATAAATGAATGGGGTCGGCGACACTACTTGGGAATGTCGCATTTGCATGACCATGGTGGGATGTTGGCGCGCTCGAGGTTTGGGGTGTGACAATTGTACTGTAGCGCATCACCTATCTCAAAATTCCTTACTCTGTGCTTCTACTTTTTTGTTGCAGAACCATACCAAGCATTTGTTCTTGGCTCATCTCTTTGATAAACCTTGTTTTTTAGGATTGCTTGCTGTGCAGGTAAAAACCATTTTTGTTTCTGTAGTGTTCTCATCATGTTACTCTGATTCTTTAGAGAATATGTGTCATTTTTTCAAGTGCTATAATGTTTTTCGAGGTTCAAAGAGGAATATTTAAAGTTGGATGAGTCCTCTAAGTCAGATTTTTAACCGATGGTGCAAACCTGCAAGGAATTGCTATAAATGAGGACATATGTGTGTATTTCCAAGTTACCTTCTTCCCATGTGTCTGTTGCTTCTTAGTATCTGCTATGTTGATTCTCTCTTTTCTTATGCTTTTGACAATTTGGTTCCATGCTCAGTACAATATGTAAAAGCTTCACAGAAGTTATCTTGTTTGACCTGCAGGCTGACGACATAGCTAGTTTTCATGCGAATACTCATATCCCAGTTGTCGTTGGAGCCCAGATGCGTTATGAAGTTACTGGTGACCCGCTATACAAGGTAACACATTTTGATTTTCAAATTGTAGGATAGCATGAAACGGAATTTTTATTTATGAAAAGACTGCAAAGAACAGTGTCTTCCACATCTTAGCGGCCTTCTTGTTTTCTCAGAGAAGGCTGTCTTTCTACGAGATTTGCTTTGTGATATGACTACGTCTTTAACCTATATGTATTTCCACGCTCTCAATGGTTATACATCTTATCTTTTGAGGTTTCCAATGTTTTGTCTAACGGCTTTTTGGCAACTTCTTACACCAGACTATGGGGACATTCTTCATGGACATTGTGAACTCCTCCCATCGCTCGGGGAATTATGGTATATAATGAATTCTGAAGGAGAATTATATTAAAGTTTAATATATACATATATATATTTATACACACACTCATATATATCTGCACGTGTGCATGTATGTGCGTGTGCGTGTCATCATCGTAATTCTCTTTATTTGTTGGTCCTACAGGAAGTACCCAAAGCGTTTAGCTACCACTCTTGAAGTGGAAAATGAGGAATCATGCACCACATATAACATGCTGAAGGTAATCTGAGTACTCCCTAACACCATACTTGGTCTCCTAGGGAAGTGATTTAGTCAGGATATATTTTCTTTCTCGACTACGTAATGGAAATTTAACGCAGTATTTTACAAAATACTTCAGAAGTTGCAATGTGTCTAAGTCATGATCTAATTTCTACTATTGGTACAAAGCTAGTTAACTAAGACTTAGACTATGTCTAATTGTTTGTCTTAAACCTTTTAATCCATACCAAGTGATGGCACCATTTGCTTAGTTATGCAAGTTTATTTGTTGACCGACTTTTTTGCATCTGCTGAGCTTGGTCTATAGGTGAGTCGCAACTTGTTTAGTTGGACAAAAGTGTTGGAGAAAACTCCTTTAATGTTTTGAAGTTGACAAAACTTATTCAAAGTCTATTCTGAAGATTTCCAGACTTTTGTGTCAAAGTCTGAGGACTTCTCGACTTTAATATCAAAGTCTGCTCTACATCAGAAGTCTGCCCACACCAATAAATTTTAGACTGAATTCAAGTGAAAAATGAAGACTTATCCAAATGTGTAATCATCTTTATTTCTTCAAGGGTTCAATTTGTATGGATTTTAGATGGTTTTCTGGTTGGATATATCGCCTACAAGATTGGCTATCTTTATTGTAATCAATTTCAATACTCCAATCTTTTAGAAGGCAAGTAAACTTCGAAAGTATCTACTTATGGAAACCAAAATCTTGATTGTATGGGCGAATAGGATTGACGGGCTTTCATCACAATTTTCAAACGGCTTGAGATCTCCTTGATTGATTATGTCGAACAGGTTGATTGGAAGAATTCCTTTGGAAAATGCCAACGGTCGAGAAGGCATGAATGAGCATTTAAAGGGGACATCTCCAGTCATTTGAGTGCGTGCGTGAAAGAAAAATTCCAAAGTCTGAAACTTCTCATTCTTTTGTTATTCCATTCACCGAGCTCAAAATTTATACTCAAAAGAGAGAAAGACTTATAGTGTGACTTCGTGGGAGAGTAGCAAAGACTCTTCACTACGAAGCTGAGATCACAAGACTGTAAAATCTCTTTTGTTTCTTAGTGAAATTCAGCTAGTAGGCTGTCAATGTAGGAAGTGGACGTAGGCTTGATCTAAGCCGAACCACTATGAATTTTTTTTTCATATTCTCTTCCCTGAACTCCTTAATTTGTTCATAATTCTATTTAATTGCTAAAGTCTGAATTCGCTCAAGTTTGTTACTCTTCAGACTCAGTTTCAAAAGTAAAATATTTCTACTGATTTTTGTGAAAAAAAATTTCACACCTATTCATCCCCTCTAGGTGTTGTTACTAGCCCTTTCAATTGGTATCAAAGCTCGTATGCTTATTTTATTGAAATTTTTTTACTTCTAAGCTAAAGATTTATGGCTAGTATTTTGGCTCCAGGTTTAGTTGAAGACCAAAGCAATACCAGACCTCATTACTTTGATAGGAACGAGTACAATATGTGGAAAAACAAGATAAAGGCAATTCTGAGATCGAGAAATCCCCTAGAGTGGGATGTGGTAGAAAAAATGGATCAATCCTAAAACTACGTCAACCTTAGAAAGAGGAAAGGAAGCTCTAGATATTGGCGAAACAACACAAGCAAAAATAATCAAGAGATAAGCTCTTGATGTTAAAGTTATCTACTCTATATACTGTACCTTATCTCCCACTAAGTATAACTGAATTTCTTCTTGTGAAACAGTGGAAGAAGTTTGGGACAGATTGCATGTTACTTACGAAGGGATTGATCGAGTAAAAGAAACAAAAATCGATATTCTACTCGGATAGCATGAAGTTGTTTCACTGAAATTGTGAATGGATTGGCATATCAAAGACAACCAATCTCTGGATCAATGAAGGTCAATAATTTGCTACATGGACTCTCTAAAGACTGGAATCATGTGAAGACGTCAATTAGAGAAACTCAGAGGATCATGCCTTTTTCAGTAGATGAACTAGTAGGCACATTTCAATCATATGAAGTGGAGTAAATCAATGAGAAAGAAGATCCAAGGGGTAAGAAGTCAATTGCTTTAAAATCTAATGATAATTCTGATGATACAGATTCAGAAGATGACAGGGACGATGAGGAGCTAGCGCTTATAATTAAGAAGTTTAGAAAGTTGAATAGGAAGGGAAGAAGATTCAGCTGGAAAAAGCAGAGCACACAGAATCTTCAAAAGAGAACAATGGAAGCAAATGAAACTAGTAAGGAAGTGATATGTTTCAAATGCAAGAAAAATGGGCATATCAGACCTAACTGTCCTCTATTGAAGAAAAAGAAAGGAAGAATTGAGAAATACAAAAAGGCTCTCAAAGTAGAAACTTAGAGCGACACCGAGTGCGAGGAAAGTGATGAAGAATATGCCAACATATATCCGATGACCAATTCAAAATCAAAATCAGATTTTGAAACAGATTTCGATTCAGACTCAGATAAAAAAATTGAGGTTAGTAATTTAAAAATTCATGTTAAAGTCTTGAAATACATACAAGAACTTTGTCTTAGTCTCAAAACCTCTCTTAAAAGGATTTCCGAATTAAAAAGGTAGAATTTTAAACTTAGGCAATAGGAAACTTCTTGAAAAGAAAAGTTTGGAAGTCTAGATAAAAGTTTTGTTGATTTGAAAGTAAATTTTGATTCTCTTTCAAAAGAGAATGCTATTTTGAAAGAAGGAATTTCAAATATCTCAAAAAAAAAAAAAAATTTCAAAAGGATCCAAAATGTTGAAGAAAATTCTTTCGGTATAAAGACCTTATTTTAACAAATCTGGTTTGGGTATGACTTAAGAAACTATTCCTTTAATTGATTTTCCCAAAGTTAAAGAAGGAATCAAATAAAGACCTACAATGGCATTTTACAAAAATCATTTTAAAAAAGTTTTTGTAAAACCTATTGGTCAAAATGCTCTCAAAAGTTCAAAGTCTAACAATTCAGAACATTTCGAGAAAAAATGTCCCAAGGTTTGGAAACCTATTAAGAGGGACTAGACAAAAACTATTTTCAATACTAACTCTTCTAGACCCAAGAAAATCTGGGTACCAAAGAAAACTTGAGTTTTTCTTTTGATCGCAGGTCACTATCAAGAGAAAGATCAAATGGTATTTGGATAGTGGCTGTTTGAGGCATATGACAGGAGACTCAAGTTGCTTTATAGAGCTTGTTCAAATGAGTGGTGGAAAAGTTTCTTTTGTTGGAAATAGCAAAATAAAAATTGTTATATGTGGAATCGTGAAAATTGGAAGCCTGACTATCAACAATGTCTCATTGGTGAAAGGTCTGAATTACAATTTATTCAGCATAACTCAGTTTTGTGATACTGGATTCAAAATAAACTTCCAAGAAGGCATCTACTCTAGAACAAGTAAAGACTTCTCTCAATCTTTCACTAGTCGAAGGCATGGGAATATTTATCTTCTAGTTGTAAACCCAAAAAGTTCTCAGTGCCTTATATCTATTCAAGACAAAGCAAATCTCTGGCATCGAAAGCTTAGCCATATTAACATGAAGCAGATTGCCAAGATTTCTTCTAAGAAGCTTGTTCATGGTGTTCCCAACCTGACTTATCAAAAGTCTGAATTATGCACTCCATGTATTTTGGGAAAACATTTTAGAAATTCCTTTAAACCTGTATATCAAGTTTCTACCAATTGAGCTTTGTAGCTTCTACATATAGACCTCTTTGGACCAACTAGAACTCAAAGTATAGGTGAAAAGAGATATTGCCTAGTAATCGTGGATGATTACTCTCGCTTTACTTGGATTTATTTTCTGGCAAATAAGTCTGAAGCATTCTCTTACTTCTCAAAGTTTACCAAGAAAGTACATAATAAAAAAGGTTATGCTATTTCGAGTATACAAACTGACCATTGAGGTGAGTTTGAGAATCAGGACTTTGCGAAGTTCTGTGATGAATCTGGTTTTCAACATATTTTCTCTTCTCCATATACTCCAGAACAAAATGGGGTCGTGGAAAGGAAAAACAAGTCCTTGGAGGAGATGGCCAAAACCCTCTTAATTGAAAGCAAAATTTCCTCTCAATTTTGGACTGAAGCAGTTTCCACTACTGGCTACATCATCAACAAAGTATTCTTGAGGCCTATCCTAGAGAAAACTCCTTATGAAGTGTATAAAGGGAAGAACCAAATGTTTCTTACTTTCATATCTTTGGCTGTAAATGTTTTGTTTCGAAGAATGCAAATGACCGAACTGGGAAGTTTGAAGAAAAATCAGACGAAGGAATTTTCCTTGGCTACTTAACATCAAGCGAAGCATACAGAGTTTTTAATAAGAAGACTCAATCTGTAGAAGAGTCAATGAACGTCAAGTTTCAAGACTATCAAGTAGATCAAGCTCAACTTGAAGAGTCTGAACCTATTCCAAAACTTAACAAAGTCTACTTCCCTTGAAGAGACTCAGACTACTAAAGAATGGCAACAAGGAGAACGAGAAGATTCTATTGAAGTAGAGGATCAACAAACTTCTAGACCAACCAGCAATTGGAAGCATAAGTCAAGTCATCGCACAGAACTCATCATTGGTAACATCGATGAAGGAATTCGCACCAAATCCAAAGGGCAAGAAGAGTCCAGTGCTCTAGCACTTGTTTATGAGATTGAACCAAAATGTGTAGATGAAGCCTTGTTTGATGAAAGCTGGATCGAAGCTATGCAAGAAGAGCTCAAATAGTTCAGCATCAACGGTGTTTGGGAACTAATTCCTAAACCTAAAGGTAAATCTATAATCAGGACAAAATGGGTCTTCAGGAACAAGATGAACGAGAAAGGAAAAGTCGTCAAGAACAAAGCAAGACTCATGGCCAAAGGATATACATAAGAAGAAGGGACATATTATGACGAGACCTATGCACCAGTAGCGAGATTAGAAGCAATTAGATTATTACTTACTTTTGCTTGTTATAAAAATTTCAAGTTATTCCAGATGGACGTCAAAAGTGCATTCCTCAATGGATTCATTCAAGAAGAAGTCTATGTGGAACAGCCACCATGATTTGATGATCCAAGGAAGCCAGACTCAGTCTACAGACTGAAAAAGGCCTTATATGAACTAAAGCAAGCACTTCAAGCCTGGTATAAAATGTTAAGTAAGTTTCTAACTCAAAACGGTTTTGAAAAAGGGAAAGTAGATACTACTTTGTTCATAAAGAGAGAAGGAAAAGATTTTCTACTGGTACAGATTTATGTAGATGATATCATCTTTGGTTCTCCTAATAAAAATCTATGCAAGAAATTTTCAAAATCTATGCAGAATGAATTCGAGATGAGCATGATGGGTGAGTTAACTTTCTTTTTTGGGATTGTAAGTCAAAAAAACGAAGAAATGTATTTTCATTCACCAAGAAAAGTATGCAAAAGATCTCATCAAAAAGTTTGGGTTGGAAAATTGCAAGAAAACAGAAACACCAATGTTAAGTTCTTCAAAGCTGGACAAAGATGAAGGAGGGAAGAAAGTAGACCAGAAGCTTTACAGAAGCATGATTAGTTCTCTTATTTATCTTACTGCATCTAGACCTGACATTTTGTTTAGTATTTGCACATGTGCTAGATTCCAATCCGATCTAAAAGAATCCCATTTAAGTGATGCAAAACGCATCATCAAATATATCGCGACCTCTCCAAAGCTGAGTCTGTGGTATCCAAAAGAATGAGACTTTACTCTTTTTGGATATTCAGACGCAGATTTAACAGGTTGTAGAATTGATAGAAAGAGTACTTTTGGTACTTGTCAACTGCTGGGAAATATGCTAGTATCTTGGTTCTCGAGGAAATAGAGTATTGTGGCTCTATCAACAACAGAAGCAGAGTATGTAGCTCTTGGGAGCCATTGTTCTCAAGTTCTGTGGATAAGACAACAGCTAAGAGACTTTGAAATTGAAGAACCATGCATCGAAATCAGATGCGACAATACTAGCGCTATAAACCTTACAAAGAATCCAATTCTTCATTTAAGGGTGAAGCATATAGAGATTCAACAATATTTTATAAGAGATCATGTCCAAAATGGGAAGATTAAGATTTAGTTCATTGATTCGAAGAACCGGCTGGCGGACATCTTCACAAAGCCTCTAGAGAAAACCCTATTTGAATCTATTCGCAGGAAGCTAAATATTATTTCTCCTATATCCTAAAGTCTGGAGTGGCCAGACTCAAAATTTCCAGACACTACTTTAGTATGAATATATCTCGAATCCAAGTATTTTTATTTATTTTGGAATGAAAATGTATGATTATAGGAATCATTGCTTGCCTAATTTATTTTTAGAAATCATCATTTCAATAGTAATTTTCAGACTTTGATTTACTTTTCCTTTTTGAAAATTGTACTGAAAATACATCTTTTTGATGCTTCGAATACCATGTTTCATTTTTCTTAAAAACCGTCGAGCTTATCTTTTGAGCACAACGCTTCGAAACCCTAGAATCAAGTCTCTTGTCTCAACCTTTTCTCTCAAGATTTCTCTACAAATTTTTCATTTTTTCTTCACTCAAACTCATCTGAGAAATTCTCCTAGACTACACATGTCTTACCAAAGGAAATCATCTCAGATCGCAAGCAAGGGGCCTCGAAATGTGCCATAAGGGCAGACACATTTTGATCTGACTGAAGAAAACTCTCCACATTCATCTCCACAGCACAACCCGAAGGACACTTCACAGAATCCTCCTCGTGAGCCATTGGAAGAGGAAGTTGAGATAAATGATGTTCATCTTAGAACTTTAAACCCCCTAGGTTCTTTTTAAACTTTATGGTCATTTGAAAAAGGGTGGTTCGCCAATGTCCATTATTACTGATTTTCTAATAGAACATGGGCATCACAATGAAACGACTTTTCTGAGGACAATGGAATGTATAGGTATAGCAAAGAAAGGAGCAAAGAGATGAGGCTTTCCTTAAATTTCCTGTTGATCCTAGATTTAGCGCTTTTAATCAGCCTAAAAGCAAAGAAGATGATGAGAGAATGTTTTCGAATTTTCAACCGAGAATGGGAATTGTTGCTGAAGTAACTGGTGATGGAACAAGTCTATTTCATTCTAAGGATCATAAAAGGGTTTACACCCAAATGCTGAAGAGAGGGGCAATGATTCCTCGATTGGTCGATTTTGACTTTCTAGACTCGATCAAGATGAATTTGAGGGAAAAGTTGGCTCTCCTTTAACTAGAGAGCTTTTGCTCTGAGACTACTGTTGCATATCCTGAGTTGACTGCATTTTTCTATTCGAACTTGTCTTTTCTTGACCCGAATAGATTTCAGTTCATCGTGAGTGATAAAAGCTATGTGGTGAATATTGACACATTGGCTGACATCATTAGTGTGGAACGGAGTGGCTTCCAACCATTAAGTGTCTCGGTTGATCAAGCAACAAGATTTCTTGTCAAGGACAGACTTCCTAAAGGAGGCATCATTTATTCCAGACTGTCAACATCAAATGTTTTGCTGCACAAAGTCGTGATTAGTTGCATCATACCAAAGGCTACTTCAAAAACAGATGTTTCTAGATTTGAAGCCAAACTCTTATTGCTATCAATAATGGAATAAAATTCTCTCTCCCTCATATAATACTGATGCATATGTACAAGACTGTTATGAAGGATAAGGGACAGCTGCCTTACTCTGCGCTGGTCATACAACTGTTCAAACATTTCCAGATTCAGTTTCCAACCTCTCTCTATTCTCGAACTATTGATCCTATGGTTATAGGACTAGAAATGGTGTCCAAGATGAGGTTGAAAGAACTTAACAAGGCCGTAGAGCGCTTGAAGGAAGAATCCCCTAGCAAAACCAAGGAAGAATTTACTAGAAAAAGAAGGAAAGGCAAGGAAATTATGCGGGAACCTGCCAAGAAGAGAAGATCTATTATCCTGTGGGACGAAGAGGATGAAAATGATCTTACAATCTCTGCCTTTACCTTGAAGAATCTTCAAAGTTTTGTTAGTTTTGAGCAGCAAAAGGACAAGGAAGAAGGAGAGAAAGGAGAAACAGAGTGAAAAGAAGAAGGAAGAGAAGGCAGAGAAGGAACAGAGGAAAGAGAAGAGCAGGAAGAAAAGCTAGAGAAGAAGAGGGTCAAGATGACTCTTATGAACCGACAAATGCAATATCCTTATCAGAAGATTCCAAAAAGACAAGGAGTGGAGCAGTAGGAGCTCAAACCGAAAAAGAACACCACCTTCGCGCTGAAAATGAGAAGGAACAAGGAGAAGAATTCCTTTCTCCACATGTAGCCACAAAAACAAGGGGAGTTTGTGAGAAAATATGTACTTGTCCTTCTCTTCTTTTTGCAAGTGATAATGTTAGTAGATCTCCCGCCGACCCAAAAGATGTCTATGCTTCACATTTTCTTGAAGCTGACATTGAGGAATCTACTCCTAGTCATGGTGTTTGACAAGTTGATGTTCCCTCAACTCTCAACACTCCTTGAATTCACTTCGCTGAGGCTGGTGCGCAAACTGAAACAATCGCAGACTTTCAAAGGCTGCTAGAGCTCCTTCTAGAGTTAAAAGCGCAACAATACGGTATGGAGTTTGAGATCCAAAAGCTTAAATCTGCATTGAAATCTACTTCAAATTCTCTCCATGAGAAGGTACAGTATCTAAACCTTCAAGTTCAAGCTCTACAACAGCAAGTTAAAAAGATTGCCAAGGTTGAAGATGTTGAGAAGCTGGAGGAGATAGTGCGAAAGCTGGAGGAGACAGTTCAGTCAATGGGAGATTTCTAGCTAGTTCGAATTCCAAGACAAACTTGATTTCATTTATCTATTTTTGACTTTCTCCACTTTTTTTCTATTGACAAAAAGGGGGGGGAACATGCAGATTTGACATTTGACTTGAACTTTTGTTGAACTTTTGAACTATTGTTTTGATTAACTGCTATGGGATTCTATTTGAT
Organism: Eucalyptus decipiens; assembly: GCA_014182575.1. Lineage (NCBI taxonomy): Eukaryota > Viridiplantae > Streptophyta > Magnoliopsida > Myrtales > Myrtaceae > Eucalyptus > Eucalyptus decipiens. The sequence goes on along the minus strand of CM024610.1, from coordinate 31,883,496 downwards.
TGTTTACAGCAACTTACTTTTGTGGTAATGATTATGGATGGATGTTTAATTCTTGATATTTGTCTAAATTTTTCAAGATTAACATGTTTTTTGTGATTGCAGAATCGATACTATCCAGATATTTAAACAATATGTTTTATAAGATATGATGTATTGCTTAAGAGTGGTTGTGCAAGTCAAAAGTTCTTAAATCTGTAAGGAAGTTTTGTGACCACAAAAAAGGGAGAGATTGTTGGAGAAAATTTTCAGACTCAGTTTCAAAAGTAAAATAGTTTTACTAATCTTTGCGAAAATTTTCTTCACACCTATTCACTCCCCTCTAGGTGTTGTTACTAGCCCTTCCAAAAAGAAGTTGCATACGCAGATTATTATGAGCGAGCATTGACAAATGGCATGCTTGGTATTCAAAGAGGGACTAAACCTAGTGTCATGATCTACATGCTACCTTCGGGTCATGGGGTGTCCAAGGCCAGAAGCTTTCATAAATGGGAAACTCATCTTGACTCCTTCTGGTGCTGCTATGCGATAGCTTCAGTGTGGCGAGGACCGGCATTTTACCAAGTAAAGGCGGGATTTGACCAGACAGCTAATTCGAGGAAAGGTCGAGATATGCTAACCGGTATATTTGGGAGATGGTGGCGGGGATCAACCCGGCTATTTGGTTCCCACTTGTGATATTACAATAGTTCACCCATGATAGGGTGTGTTCAAGAAGAACCGATTCATCCATGATGGGGCGTTTCTAAGAGGCACTATGAGCATTCTTCTCTTAAGGAAAGTTAAACTAACTTCCTCTTAAAGCAATATATATACAGATTACAACATACAAAAAAGCCCAAACTTTGCCCAAAGTGATAAATTTACACCAAACTTTTTTTTGTTACACAAAAAATCCAAAACTTTACAAACTGTGACACATTTACCCCTATTAAGGGCATTTTTATCTTATTCTTTCTGTTTTTTTTTGTTTTTTTATTTTTTTCTCCTTTTCTCTGCCAACCTTGGCAAAGGGAAGCCGACACTAGTGATGGCTGCCCTTGCCAGCGTCGGGCGAGGGCTGCCCTCGCCGACGCCCGGCGAGGGCTGCCCTCGTCGACGTCCGGTGAAGGTTGCTCTCACCTAGGCCAACGCCGGCAAAGGGTGCCCTCGCCCGATGCAGGAAAGGGCGGCCCTCGTCGGCGTCGGGCGAGGGCCTCCCTCCCCAAATCTGGCGAGGGTTTGGTGAGGGCACCCCTCGCTGGCGTCCCATGAGGGCCGCCCCCGAAGTCGGTGAGGGCCTCCTTCACTCGACGTTGGCCAGGGCCGACCTCGCCCGACGCCAGCTTCCCTCCGCCGAAGCCGGTGAGGGCCTCCTTCACTCGACGTTGGCCAGGGCCGACCTTGCCCGACGCCAGCTTCCCTCCGCCGAAGCCGTCGGAGGGAAGAAAGAAGAAAAAAAGAAAAAAAATTTTAAAAGTAAAAAGACCAAATGTCCCTATGATTTAGGGTAAATATGTCACACAAATGAAAGTTCAGGGTTTTTTGTGTTACAAGTGAAAGTTCAGGGTAAATGTGTCACGATTAGCAAACTTCGAGGTTTTTCTTGTCACAAAAAAAGTTTGGTGTAAATTTGTCACTTTAAGCAAAGTTTAGGGTTTTTTGTGGTTTTTTCCCAAAAAAATATATGTTCTCCTCTTCATCAAAAAAATAACATATAAAAGGTTTCCATTACTATTTTGAAAACAAGATCAGCATTAACACTATTGGAACAAGAATACATTTCTTGTGATTGTATTCGGACTATTGTGAAGTTGTAGATTCGTCCGTTTGTCATTGGCAATTCTATGTATATTCCTAGGTAATTCATTTGTTGGGCATCAAGAGATTAATTGATTCTTCCCTAACCTTTATTTTTTACACCACTCGAAAGGGGTTGACTCAACATCCTCAACATTCCAAAATTTTAGGGCAATGGACCCGAGATCCCGTTATTACTCAAGTTGAGGTGCATCAAGCTCAACAAGCCCATTAGGGAGCTAAGGATCCGACCTATTATCATGTTATCCACCATATTGAGCACCATTAGCCACTTTAGCTTCTCAATGTTTGCTAGTATCTCGCCCAACAAGTAGTTCCTAATGTAATATCTCTAAATTAACTCGCTTGAGGTATTGTCCGCTTTAGTCCGCTTTATACCAAGCCTCACAATTTTATCCTTTAGCGTATAGACAAGCACTTTCCCAAGAGGCCACCCATCTTTATAGTGCTCTAGGCTAGTTTGCTTAACTTTGGAGTTTCAAAGTAAAACTCGTTAAGTCAAAAGGCACCTCCATAAGTTAATTTCAGTTTTTGCATATATATCTCAAGATCGTTCTCCCCTTGTTCGGTGCATAGTTTGGTTCCTTCATATCTCCTTGGCCATCCTAAAACCCTATTAGGAGCCACTTCCTATTCAAGTCCTCTAGTCCAAACTGGATCATTACATGCCCAACAACTTTTGTCTGATTCATCCCTGAACCATACACCTATTAGATGGGGTCCCGCTCTGATACACCATATAGTGGTTGCTAGGGCTAGAGGGCCTAAATAAGGAGGGGCTTCTCGCAAGCTTTTAGGATAGTGAATAGGGCGGGAATGAATTGAACTATACACTAAACAAAGTGAGAACAATTTTGAGATATAGATGTGTGAAAAATGGAATAAACTCACAAAGGCAACTTTTGACGTAATGGCAAAGTTTGCTTTGGAACTGCAATGTTAACCAAGCCAAGTTAGGGAACTACCAAGATGGGTGACCTCTTGGGAGAGTGTCTATTTGTATGCAAAGAATAAAATTGTGAGGCTTGCTATTGTTAGGGAAATCCCTTATGATGTTTTGAAGATGACAAAATAAATTAAAAACTACTAACGTGTTTAATGGTTAAGTATTAGACCATGCAGATGATAAAATATGTAAAGGATATTGTCAAAGTCTGAAGACGGCCAGAAGACTGAACGTAACATATGTCCAAAATATATTCTGAAGATTTCCATACTTCTATGTCAAAGTCTAAAGACTGCCAGACTTTAGTGTCAAAGTCTATTCTACATCAGAAGTCTACCCACTCTGACAAATTCCAGACTGAATGTGAATGAAGAACCATAAGATAGACTCTATGCTGAAGCTGAACTTATTCATACCGTGTCCAGACCTTAAGGCTAAATATATTCAGAAGCAGAATATGTTCAGACTGACGTCCATATTGTAGACTCTACTTCAGTCTAAAGACACTCAAACTCTACTTCAGACAGAACACTCTCAAACTTTACATCAGAATGTAGCAGATTCAGAATGAAGTAGATTCAACATGACAGAACGTAACATAAGCCCCAAACATAAAATGGCTAGTGATTTGGTTTAGATTCTACATTAAGATTGATTTGATTTACTCAATATAATTGATTAATAATTAGATCTTGAAGACAAGAACTTTCTATACGAGGAAGCTCTACTTATGGAAATCAAGATTCTGTTTATATGGGCGATCAGAATCAATTTGGGATTCTACTTCTATCACTCAACGGCTACCAAATATTTTAGATACAGATTTGTCCAATGGTAGATTGGAAGACAATCCTCAAGATACTGTCCAACGGCTAGTTTGGAAGCAGGGGAGTATTTAAGGAGATCAAGGACCAATGAGCAAGTAAGAGACGGAGCGTAAAATTTATAATTCCAAACTCTGAGCGAACTTCAATCATACACTTGTCTCTTGTGAACTTAAACGCTTGTGATCGTGAGAGAAATACCAAAAGAGTAACTTAGTGAGATAGTGTGATCTACTATTAAGTGTTTGCACTCAAAGCTGTAATCTCTTGCTGATTGCATAGTGGAATTTAGCAGAAGGCTATTAGTGTGGAAAAGTAGATGTAGGTTTGACCTAAGTCAAACCACTATAAAATATGTGTTCTTATTCTCTTCCCTAAATCTCTTTATTTTGCTCATAACTTTATTTAACTGCTAAAGTTTGATCTCGCTCAAAGTCTGCTGCTCTTCAGACTCAATTTCAAAAGTTTGTTATTCTTCAAACTCAGTTTCAGAAGAAAAATATTTCTACTGTTCTTTGCGAAAAATTTTCTTCACACTTATTCACCCCCCTTTAGGTGTTCATACTAGCACTTTCAGGTATGAAATACATCGAGTTAGTTAATTTGGGGATATCACTTGTGCACCTTCGAATTTGTCACACCTCAAACCTCGGGCATGCGCACATCCCTTGACGGTTGACTAAAAATGCGACATCCTAGGACACGTCACCGACCCATTCATTTTATACACATGCGGAAGCAAATTAATAAACCCCAGACAACAATCAACACAGGGATAGTGAAAGCAGGACAGCAAATTTTCACAAACCAGACTTTATAAACAAACCGAGTTAGCCCGACAAAGTTATATACAAAAGATCCATCTCAAAAAGAGACTACTGAGCCACCTATGCTCCGGACCCTTCAACTTCGGGTTCTGGGTTCCCCACAACACCATTTAGGATGTCGATGTCCATGGGATGAGCTACCTCCTCATCCTTGATTTCGACGGTAGATCTGTCAAAACCCTGCAAATGACCCTCCCAAACCCTGTTAGGCTCGTTAATGAACCACGTTTTGAAGCGATGAGGCACCAAGTGAGGTAGGCCCTCATTGACCCAAATAGTGGTCACCACTGGCTCATGTGTTCAAGTGGTCCCGAGGATGGGGAGAAAGGTAGACTTGGACTCCATCTCCCATGGACACCCAAAAAGAATGTGACGCTAGCACTTCATACTAAGGACCTGAAACAGGGTTAACCACAACGGGGTGAGATAAAATCTCAGTGAGTCAAAACCCTAAATCCCGATTAGAACGCAAATTCACCTAGAGGCGGCCTAAACGGGTGTCACAAACAACTTACCTTGCCTCGGCACATCCCTACACATTAGCTCATTACATGTGCACTTATAAACACAGCAAGCGTAATTTAATAACTGGAACGCATCATTTCATTCTCAAACAATCACATGAGTCCCGATTATAAGGTAAAATCGTTATGACACATCTCATACCGTGCCACCGAATTTTACCCCATAATCAAGCACGGCTATCACGACCACTCAAGCATGTTTCAGTTATTACGACCTATCGGCCACAGCCAACTCAACATTCAGCGGTCATCCAGCATAATCGGGTGTCGTCCCGCTCTGTCGGGCACGGCAACGTCTACACTTAGACAGCATTCCATAAAGGAACATCAGCCCAACCTCCACTATGACCAACATCCATTGACATGGGGCGTCCGAACTTAATCAGGCATCGCCTCCCCAACTCCCGTTGGGTAACGGGTTTTGATAAGGATCACACGCACACACATACTTGGCCAAGAACACCGTGCTTTGCACTCAAAATACCTCATGTTCAAATAATGGACTTGGCCTATGACATCCCAATAGCATCACATACTAAGCACAAGTGGAAACTACATGGATCATCATTTTACAAGACTTATTGATTTAAAATATCAAACTACAGTGTCCACCTTTAAAGGTTAGCATGTATAACATGGATATCTTAAGATCTAAATTTTATATCACAAGATTACTCTGCAATAGTCCTATCAACTAAAATTAGACAATCCAACTATAATCATAGATAAAGATCATGAGAAGCTTCATTACTTTCCTGTTAAAAACATTCGGGCTTACAAAAATCAACGTGGGTTACTTATAAGTTCTTCACCTATATACAACATACTTACATGTTCAAACAAAAGTGTAAGTAAACAGTCAGGGAAACGGGTGAGGGGGTTTCTAACTCCACTATCCCACACTAGCCAATGTCCATAAAAAAAAAAAAAAAAAAAAAAAAAAAAAAAAAACAAAAGACGTCTCCTCTAGCTTTTACATGATCTAGGCACCTAAGCACCTCCCATCCCGGCTCCAGGTCCTCCAGCACCAAAATGAAGGGGGCCAAACAACTCTCCTTCGTGGTTTATGAACCACGCAACAGACCTCATCAGAGTCATATCTACTCTACCGTTGTCCATCCACGGTGTAGCCTCATACTTCATATAGGTCAACTCAATATCAGGATCATACACATCATGGAAAGAAACATCAATACGCACTATCACCATGTAACGAGCAGTCGGTGGCATGTCCGTACTAACGATATGAAAAAAAAAAAAAAAAGGAATGAGCAATGCCTAGTAAAGAAGTAATAAGACCCTAGCCTAGACAATCCACAACTGCCAAAGAAGACAAGAGAACATAACCATAAAGTTTAAGATACTAAGAGAGAATTGTCACAGGTATAACTAAATGAAGATTGACACATCACATGAATGATCACTCCATACCAAAAATGCTAAATGCACATGCATACCTCATGCTTTAAATTTAAACCAAGATGAAATGCAACAGCAGCAGGCAAAACTCACATACCAAGTGGAATTTATATTTTAGTGTGTATATCAAATCCACCCTTGATCAGTTTACCCACCGGAACGCCGCCAGCCCAATTGAGTCACTTCCGAAATCCCACATCTGGACTTCTACAATATTGCTATCGCTCCAAGGCATCCTAGTATCGCACAACCGAAGCATCCCAAGATCACTCAGAATGAGGCATCTTACTTGAGGCATCCCAGTATCCCACAATCGAGGCATCCCTGATCACCTACAGGGGCATCTCACTCCAAGGTATCCCGTCGTCGTACTCAACCGAGGCATCCAAGAACACATAGCATGGGCATCCCACTCCCTGGGGCATCACTGGCACACATTCCACACATCACACCTTCGATTAATATCACATCACAGCATGCACAAGACCTCGAGAGTACACAATTACATCAAGCGGGACTCATGCTCACACAATACTTCACTCATGTCACACTCATTGCATACACATGTCACCATTGGTAACTATACAATGACCACACTTCAAATGATGGAAGAGGCATGCTCATGCACAAACTAACCACTATCATGAGACCATTAGACTTCATATATGTCATGAAAGTCAGGTACAAGAGACACAACAACCATTGCACATTCTCGGATCAAGACAGTATATAAGCGAATATGGGCAGTTTCAAACGCAGACACAGAAAGTACATCTAATCTTATCGGAATATTACGAAATTTTAATATGTTATAAAAGATATATAACTTAACATTTTTCGTGAAGAAACCTAAGCCTATAACTCAATTTATAAAGGGAAGTAATTTGCTGTCTTCTATCTTAAAATTCTGCAAGAACTTTCCAGATTGAGTATCGGATCAATCCGACGGGGGCGACGCGAGGAACGATTCCTCTCAAAGCACGGCTCGAGTTCGGGGCCCGGAAACGGCCCAAAACCAATCACGAGTGTGCTGGAAACCCACTCGGTGGGTTGCTGGTTTGGCTGCAAAACAGAGAGGAAGTGAGTTGGTTGGGGGCGGCAAGGGATCGGGAAGGTAGGTGGCGGCTTGGCGAGGCCGAGCGGTGGCCCACGGTGGCCGGAGGTGGTCAGATTGTGGCTTGTGATGGCTGAATCAAGCTGAACAAAGGGCGGCACGGGAGCTGGACGGCGCACGGCAAGGACAGCAGGCGCGAAGGGGCGGTGGCAGAGGGTGCAACATGCGTGGGCAGGCATCGTGCGGGTGGTGGTCCGGCTCCAGTGCAGCGACGACGAGCTTTGGCAAGCTGCTCTCCTTCTACTTCCGCTTGTTGGTTCGCACAATGAAGAAAGGAGAAGAAAGGGTCGGTCACGAGGGAGTGGGGGCAAGAAGAGAGAGAAGAGATAAGGGAGGGGGTTCGACTGTTCAAAAAAAGGAAAAGAAGGAGGAGAAGCCAATTTAAAATTGGCAAGGGGATCGGTGGGGGTGTGTCCGCACGAAGAGAGAGGGGAGAGGAGAGAGAAGAGAGAGAGAAAAAGAGAGAAAAGGGAGAGAGAGAGAGAGAGAGAGAGAGAGAGAGAAAAAGAAAAGAAAAGAATAATACTATTCTCATTTTTCTTTTATCTTTCCATTTCCCTTTCTATTTTCTTTTGGTCTTCGATTTTTCCTCCGATAATTTCTTTCTTGAAATTTCGGGCTCGTCAATAATTTGACGGACGATGAGACGAGGTCCTAAAAATGAATTGTAACATGCTTGAATATTCGATTCCAAAACCGAATTAAATTTCATGGTTAAAATCGACTGGTCACGATTTTAGTCCAATCCAACAAATTAGGTAGCTTTTAGGGATTTTACCGCGGATATATCCCTTAACGGCTTCACCCAATAGGTTAGTTAACTCGTGAGAGATCGGCTTAGAGAAAAAGGACCATAGGCACGCCGACGATATGCACATTTCATTTTATCAAAACGGGGTCGAATTTCAGGATGTCACAACTCTTCCCCTCTTATAAAAATTTCGTCCTCGAAATTTAAACCATTACACACTTTGCTCAAAAAGGTGGGGGTACAATTCTCACATTGACTCTTCAGTCTCCCAAGTTGCTCCTTTAGTGCCATGGTGTTGCAAAACCACTTTGACCAACGGAATGATCTTTGTGTGTAGAACTTGATCTTTACGATCGACGATTTGAACCGGGCTTTCAACGTATGACACATGGTCATCCACATCCAATTCCTCGAAATTGAGCACGCGGGTCGGGTCAGGCTCGTACTTCCTTAACATCGACACGTTAAAGACATCATGCACTTGCGCCAATCTTGGCGCAACGCAAGACGATACGCTAGGTTTCCGATTCTTTCAAGAATCTCAAACGGACCAACGTACCTCAGACTCAACTTGCCTTTCTTACCAAAGCGTGAAGTTCCCCTCATTGGTGACACTTTTAGAAAAACGTGATCACCAACTTGGAATTCCAAAGAACTTCGACGCTTATCTACATAACTTTTATGCCTGCTTTGCGCTTTCTTTAATCTATTTCTAATCACTGCCATGGCATCTACTGATTACTGAACCAACTCTGGGCCTGTGATTTTCCTTTCCCCAACTTTATCCCAACATACTGGAGTTCTGCACACTCTGCCATACAACGCTTCAAAAGGAGCCATCTTAATGCTCTGCTGATAACTATTGTTGTAGGCGAATTCCACCAGATGAAGCTGATCTTCTCAACTTCCTTTGAAGTCTATTACACATGCTCTCAGCATGTCTTCAAGAGTCTGAATTGTCCTTTCAGACTAGCCATCCGTCTGAGGATGATATGCCGTACTGTACTGAAGCTTTGTACCTAAGGCACTCTGCAAACTCTTCCAAAAAGCAGCAGTAAACCTCAGGTCTCTATCGGATGTTATCGTAACCGGCACTCCATGCATACGAACCACTTGACGCACGTACAGGTCTGCGTGCCTATCTAGACTGAGATCCTTTCGAATTGCAATGAAATGATCCGACTTTGTTAGTCTGTCGATCACTACCCAAATTCCTCTTTGACTCCTTGGTAGTCCAATCACGAAATCCATCGTGATATGCTCCCATTTCCATTCTAGGATCGCGAGAGGTTGCAGAAGTCCTCTTGGCTTGCAATGCTGAGCTTTTACTTGCTGACGAGTCAAACACTTGGCTACATGTTTGGCGATGTTCGCCTTCATACCTGACCACCAATAGTGTTAACGCAAATTCTGATACATTTTAGTGCTTCCAAGATGAATGCTGTAACTGCTACGATGTGCCTCAGATAAAATTTCTTCTCTAAGCTCAACATTGTCAGGCACAACCAAATGTCATTGGAACCTTAGAGTTGATATAGCTAGTGCTAGTACCTAGAGGGGGGTGAATAGGTATATAAACGATTTTTCGCACAATACTTAGACAATTAAGGAATTGCAACAAATAACATTCAATCGTAAGACTCGGTGAATGAAAGAGAGAATTAAACACGCGGTTTATAGTGGTTCGGCTTGATTCAAGCCTACGTCCACTCTTTCGCACCGACACCAATCGGCTGGATTCCACTATGAACAAAGAGATGTTACAGCGTTGATCTTCCTTGATTTCGGGTGTAGATGAACTACCACACTCACTCAAGGTATCACCAAGTATAGACACTCTCTGTATACAATTTCGCTCGATCGTATCGACTAATAATCAAGGTGCTTCGACTGGAATTTCTCTATCGATCACACTCATTGAACAACTGGAACGTCTTCCTTTTATACTCCTTTATGCCATCATAACCGTTGGCACTTACCAAAGGAATTCCTCCAATCTACCCGTTGGACGGAATCAATCAAGAAGATCATCCGAGCTATTAAAGGAATCGACGATAGCCCATCAATCTGTTCGCCCATACAATCGGGATCTTGGTTTCCATGAATAGAACCTTCCAAGAATACTTCGTCGATTATTGGATCTTCAATTGATCTAGATACGAATCAAAGAATCCGTTGTATTTGTCCAGCCAAAAGATCTTCTCCGAGAGATCAAGATGAAATCCTTAATCATAATCCTCGATTTGGATTTCCTTCGACACTGGATCGATAGACTGTCAATGAGAATAATTTTGAGTCTTAAGTCTTGAGTCTTGAATCTTGAGTCTTGAGTTCGAGTCCGGTGGTCAGAAAATCTTCGACGCAAATAACCAGACTAGACTCGATGGAAACGTTTTGTCGGCTTCAAAATCTTCTAGAGCGATTTCTCCAACAATCTCCCCTTTTTGATGATGACAAAACTTTCCTCGTAGATTTGAACAACCTTGACCTGCAAAAACATTTCTCAAGCAATATGGCTATCTCATAAAGATTTAATAAAACAACCGGACTCGCATCCACAGAAAATTGGTTAGACTTTCATGAGTAATACCATATAACAACACTCGATATAAATGCCAACAGTCAAGCATCACAATCCACAGCCAAATTCAGTCCATACTCAAGTTCACACAAGTCATACTAAAAAAAACTTAAAAACTCACAACCACAAAAACAAATTTAAAATCAATGTTTGAAAAAGATGGTTGGTTCAAATTTCTTCTCCCCTTTTTGTCATCGGTAAAAGGTGAGAAAAGAGTCATGTCTCGCTTGGGAATGCGCACGATCTGGAATTCTCCCATGGACTGTACTATGCCTTCGAGCCTCTTCAAGTCTTCCCTTAATTTTGCTACCTCTTCTCCTTTGGCATTGGCTTGAATCTGCGGAGCGAGGTCGTTCATTCTGTCTTCCGGGAGTAATCAAGATGCTTGGCCAGCATTCTTGATGGCTTGAATTTCATAGTCCCGAGCATAGATTTGGCCCCGCATTTCCGAAGAATATCAAGAATACGATGAAAATCTACTGAATTGTCTGTTCGCATACTAGCATTTACTTTCTCGAGATGGAGTAAATGCGGGCGATGGCACTTCCGTATGACCTTGCATTTGATGATGTATCATGATGTTCTTCAAGCAATGGAGACTCTTCTGGAGCAGCATGAGATGAGGATTTTTCTTGCTCCCCAACTCCCCCTGTCTCTAAGACATCAAAATCTTGCTCGCCAACTCCCCCTGTCTCTAAGACATCAAGATGGGTGGAGTGATTATCATGCTCTTGATTCTTTCTCTCCAGTTCATCGCCAGACTTTTCTTTCTCTTCTTCTCCTTCTTCTTCATCTTCTTTTTCTTTCTCTCTCTGCTCTTCTTCTTCTTCAGCTTCTATCTCTTTCTCTCTCTGCTCTTCTTTTTCCTTTTCTCGCTGCTCTTCTTCTTCTTTTTGCTTCGACTGAAGTTCTGTTGATCGAGATACAGAACGTCTAGTCCTTACCAGTGCAGGAATAGAAAGATCTTCATCGTCTTCTTCATCCTCCAAGATGAGAGTTCTTCTCTTTTTGGATGGAGTACCAATGGGCTCCTTCCCTTTTCTCTTTGATGCGAAGAGAGCGGAGTTTTCACCTTGAACTTTGCCATTTCCTTGCTAAGTTCTTTCGACGCATCTTCGTCAACATATTCAAACCTACCACCATTTTATCGCACGGTCTAACACGAGAGTGTGTGGCGTTTCGATATTCATGTGTCTCGAAGATTTTTGTCACAAGATTTGGGTAAGGCAATTGTCCCTTGTTCTTCGACATTGCTCGTACATATGGAAGAGAATAGTATGAGGCGAGAGAGAACTTCTTTCCCGAGTTGATTGCATACATCAATTTGGCTTCCGAATTGGATACATCGATCTTTGATGTAGACTTTGGCCTGATACAATTGATCACAATTTTGTGCAGCACAATATTGATGGCATTCATCTTCGAGTAGGTAATCTTCGCCTCGTATCTCTGTTTTTGACAAGATCCGAGTAGCACGAGCAATCGAGACTTTGATTGGTTGATAACGTCCTCGTTCAACACCAATTATGTCCGCCATGTCCACATCTATTACATAATCCTGATCTCGGACATCTTTGAATGATATTCTATTCGCATCAAGAAAACTTAGATTCGAATAGAAATATGCAGATCAAGTGTGCATAACCATCGATGGGTATCGGTGCAAAACTGCTCAAGTTGAAGCAGTTCGAACTTTTCCCTTAAGTTCACATTAATTGCATCTAGGAAATCAAAATCAACACTCATGGGGTTTATCACCCCTCGTTTCAACAGACTGAAGAACAGCTTCTCCTGTTCATTCGATCTAAACAACTCCATCTTCTTTCCCTTCACCTTTGCAGCAATGCCCATTCTCGGTTGAAAATCACTAAACATTTTATCATCTTCGTTCCCCTCATTAGGAATCGGTCTTGAAACACGAGGGTCACTTGGAACGTTCGCAAGTGACTCTTCAGCCTTACCTTTGGGAGCAATTCCCAATTCCTCCATTCGCTTCAAAAATCTGTACTCATTCCCATAATTCTTATCTTTAAGGAAGGCATCTATATAATTCGAGGAGAAACCGAAACTTTCAACGCACGATAGAGCATGTAAATAAATGAGGGTTTTTGTGCTCTCACGGGTTCAACGTCCTCTAGAATGACTTCCTCTGATGATGACCCGCACCTTGTGGGGTAGATGGTGAGTGATGAGGTGGAGAAGGAACAGGACTCTTCTGCTGTCTCGACAAATCATCTTCCTCGGTGAGATCGAAGTGCGTCGGTCCCTCCTTCATTCTCTATGGACCCCTGCTTGCAATCCTTGACGACTTTCTCGAAGAAGACATCTTTTCTTGTCAATGGAAGATTCCTTCACTTGCTTTCCCAAGGAAAAACGACAACTTTCTCGAGTATGAATACGAAGTAGAAAACGGGGTTGAGAGAAGAATGCCTTTTAGGGTTTTGAGAATCGAGTAAAAGAGAAAACGTGTATATATAACTCGGTTTTGAAAATGAAAGAGCAATCGTTACGAAGAGAAGTGAACAGTCGTCTTTCTTTAAAAAATAATAATAACTGCCATTTTAAAAGAGATTATCCCTTTTTGAAAAGGCATGTTTCCGGAAATTAAAGATGGTATCAATCAATTATTACTGAACGAAAGATCGTACCTTTTCGAGATTAAAAGAATAACTTACAGTCTATTCAATGAAGGTCTGAGTCTGAGAATTCAGAGTCTGAAGGATAGAGTCTAATTGATGTAGATTCTTCAGACTTTAACTTCTTCAAGCTTCAAAATGTTGAGTCTGGAACGGATAAAATCGAATTGATTTTTCTCCACAGGCTTTGTGAATATATCCGCTAGTTGACTTTTCGAATCAACAAATTGAATTGAGATTTCTCCATTTTGAATATGATCTCTAATAAAATGATGTCGGATCTCTATATGCTTTGCTCTTGAATGAAGGATTGGATTTTTGGTGAGATTGATTGCGCGGGTGTTGTCACATCTGATCTCAGTGCATGAGTCTTCAATCCCAAAGTCTTGTAGCTGTTGTTTTATCCATAGAATTTGCGAACAGCAGCTTCCAAGTGCTACATACTCTGCTTCATTGTAGAGAGAGCTACAGTGCTCTGTTTCCTTGAAAACCAAGACACCGGCCCCGCTTCCAAGCAACCGGCGGGTTCTGAAGTACTCTTTCTATCGACTCGCAACCGGCCGGATCGGCGTCGAATATCCCGGAAGATTGAAGTCTCCCTCCTTAGGATACCATAGACCGATGCTTGAAGACGAGGCGACGTATTTAATAACACGTTTTGCAGCCTTGAGATGAGATTCTCTAGGATCTGATTGAAACCTAGCACAGATGCAAACACTCAACAAAATGTCGGAGTCTAGAGGCGGTAAGATAAAGAAGTGAACCGATGATGCTTCGTACAGCTTTTGATCAACTTTCTTCCCTTCTTCATCTTTGTCTATTTTCAACGAACTTGACATTGGTATATCAATCTTTTTGCAATTTTCCAATCCAAACCTTTTGACAAGATCATTAGCATATTTTTCTTGACAAATGAAAGTTCCTTCTTTCAATTGCTTTACTTGAAGACCAAGAAAGAATGTTAATTCTCCCATCATACTCATTTCAAATTCATCCCGCATAGACTTTGAAAATTTCTTGCCTGAGACTTTCATTTTGGGATCCAAATATGATATCATCCACATATATTTGGTATAAAACTTTTGTTTTCCTTTTTAATAAATAAAGTAGTATCAACTTTACCTTTGGCAAAACCATTCTTTAATAGGAACTTACTTAGTCTGTCGTACCAAGCTCGAGGTGCCTGCTTTAAACCATACAGAGCCTTTTTCGGTCCCGAAGACGAGTCCGGCTTCTTTGGGTCTTCAAACCCGGAGGTTGTTCCACGTAAACTTCCTCATGGATAAATCCATTTAGGAAAGCGCTTTTGACGTCCATTTGGAATAACCTGAAATTTTTATAGCAAGCAAACGCAAGTAATAGACGAATAGCTTCTAACCTTGCCACGGGAGCGTAAGTCTCATCATAGTCTATTCCTTCTTCTTGCGTATATCCTTTTGCCACGAGTCTTGCTTTGTTTCGTACGACTTTTCCTTTTTCATTCATCTTGTTTCTGAACACCTATTTGGTTCCGATAACAGTTTTACCTTTTGGTTTAGATGTCAAATCCCAGACGTCATTAATGTTGAACTATCGAGCTCTTCTTGCATGGCTTCAATCCAGCTTTCATCGGATAGAGCTTCTTCTATGCTTTTTGGTTCAATTTCAGAAATAAGAGCTATAGCACTAGACTCTTCACGCCTTTTGGATCTGTGCGGATTCCTTCATTAATTTCTCCAATAATGAGATCTTTAGGATGACCGGATTTATGCTTCCAAGATTCTTGGTTGATTTGACTGGTTGAAGATCTCTTTCTTTATCTCGAGTCTTCTCGAGTAGCTTGATGCCGATCTTCCAGTCCGAGAAGCTTCTTGAGTTGTAATCTTTTGAGGGTCTCGGAGCGGGTTCGGACTCTTCATGCTTTGAGTCATTGGATTCATTTTGCGTAGAGTCTTGGAATTTGACATTCATTGACTCATCCACAGATTGGCTCTTCTTATTATAGACTCTGTAGGCTTTGCTTGATGTAGAATATCCAAGGAAGATGCCTTCATCTGATCTTTCTTCGAACTTACCAACTTGATCTTTTGCATTTTTTAATATAAAACATTTGCATCCGAATACATGAAAGTATGAAACAATAGGCTTCTTTCCTTTGAATAATTCATAAGGGGTTTTCTCCAGAATAGGTCTTAGAAAAACTCTATTGATTATATAGCATGCTTTGTTGAAACAGACTTCGGCCTAAAATCGTGAAGAAATTTTACTTTCAATTAACGAGTTCTAGCCATTTCTTGAAGAGATCGATTCTTCCTTTCCACCACTCCATTCTGCCGAGGAGTATATGGAGAGGAGAATACATGTTTAAATCCGAGTCATCACAAAACTTTGTAAAATTTTGATTTTCAAATTCACTTCCATGATCGGTTCTTATACTTGATATAACACATCCAATTTCATTTTGAATCTTTTTAGCAAATTTTTCAAAATACGAGAATGTTTCAGACTTATTTGCAAGAAAATATACCCAAGTAAAACGGGAGTAATCATCTACAATAACTAGGCAATATTTCTTACCTCCAATACTCGGGTTCGGTTGGTCCGAATAGATCCATATGCAGCGGTTGCAGTACATGATTAGTAGAAATATGATTTATTGATTTGAATGAATTTCTTACTGTTTTCCCAGAATGCATGGAGTGCATGGATTGGTCTTTTGATATGATAATTTTGGAAGTCCTCGAACAAGCTGTTTTGATGAGATTTTGGCCAATTGCTTCATGTTGACATGGCCGAGCTTTCTATGCCATAAGCTTGCTTCGTCTTGAATTGACATTAAGCAATGTGATTCATCTGGTTTTACGTCTAGGAGGTAGATATTTCCATGTCTTCGACCTTTGAAAGACTGAGTAGAGTCTTTACGATTCCGAACATGTTCCTTCTTGGAAGAAAATCTTGAATCCGGTATCACATAGTTGACTCGATCTTTGAGAAGATTGTAATTGAGTCCTTCTACTAGAGAAACATTGTTTATTGTGAGATTTCCAATTTTGACAGTTCCAAATCCCACAATATTTCCTTTGCTGTTTCCTCCAAATGAAACTTTTCCTCCGTTCACTTGAATAAGCTTTATGAAGCTATTTGAGTCTCCTGTCATGTGTCTTGAACATCCTCTGTCAAGATACCATTTTGCCTTTTTCTTGACGGAGACCTGCATTCAAATGAAAATCTCAAACTTTCTTTGGTACCCAAATTTTCTTGGGTCCTTTGGTGTTAGTAGAATAATCATTATAAGGCCATGCTATCTTAACAGGCTTCCAAATCATAGGACACTCTTTTTCAAAGTGATCCTTACTTTTACACTTTGAACATCTTAGAGCATTTCGACCTACAGATTTTACAAAAACTTTCTTGAAATGATTTTTGTAAGCCTCTTTCGATGGTCTTTTCTTAATTCTTTCTTTTACTTTAGGAAAATCAATCAACGGAATTGTTTCTGCTGTCATACCTAGACCAGACTTATTGAAGTAAGGTCTTTGAACTAAAAGAACTTTTTCAAGTTTTTCAGATCCTATAGAAAATTTCCTTGAAATATTAGATAAGTCAGTTTTTAGAAAAGTATTTTCTTTTAAAAGATTATCTTCTTTTTCTTTAAGAGTCGAAACATTCAAATCTAAACTTTTGATTCTTTCTTCTAAAATGTTTTCTTTTTGTTTTAAAGCTAAGTTTTCCCTTTTTAGTTCGGAAACTCTTTTGAGAGAAGTCTTAAGACTAAAACACAGGTTCATCAATATATTTAGAGACTTTGACAGAATTTTAAAATCACTTACTTCAAATTCACTTTCCGAGTCGATCCAGAATCCGAGTCCGAGTCCGATTGTGCCATCGACACGATTGGCATATTCATCCTCACTTTCTTCACACTCGCATCACTCCAAGTTTCGGCTTTGAGTGCTTTTCGAAACTTTTCAGCTTTTCCTTTCTTTCTTCTTCAAGAGGACAGTTGGGTCTTATGTGTCCCTTTTTCTTACATTCGAAACAAACTACATCCTTGTTTGGTTCCTCATCATCAACAGACTTGGATTGCTGTCTTTGAAAATTTTGTTTCTTGGAGTTGAACCTTCTTCCTTTTCTATTCGGTTTTCTGAACCTTCTTATCATAAGAGCAAGCTCCTCATCGTCCGGATCATCTTCGAATCTGCATCATCGAATCATCATTTGATTTCAATGCAATAGATTTCTTACCTCTTGGATCTTCGTCTTCATTGATTCGTTCCACTTCATAAGACTGAAGAGTTCCAATCAGCTCATCAACGATAGTGGCATAATTCTTTGCGTCTCTCTTATTGAAGTCTTTATATGATTCCAATCCTTAGAAAGTCCACGCAAAGAGCTTGTTCACTTTCATGGGATCAGAGATCTTTTGTCCTTGGTTCTCAAGACCATTGACAATATCTGTAAAACGACTAAACATGTCAGTTATAGGTTCTCCTGGTTTCATTTTGAAGGATTCATATTGACCAAGGAGAATGTTGATTCTGGTCTCCTTCACTCGATCTGTTCCTTCATAGGTGATGTGTAATCGGTCCCATACTTCTTTTGCTGTAACACAAGAAGATATTCTGTTATATTCAGTTGGTGACAAAGCACAATATAAAGAGTAAATTGCTTTTGCATCGAGTGCTTGTCTCTTATTGATTTCTTCCTGAGTCATTCCACCGGTCTCAATTGTTTCTTTTCCTCTTTCGAAACCGATGCAGCGGTAGGAGTGATCCCTTTTTCCACAACGTCCCATTCCGGAGGATCCTTTGATCGCGAAAGGCTTTCATCTTGTTCTTCCGGATGTTGTAATCCTTTCCATCAAAGTAGGGAGGTCTGGTATTGCTTTGCCCTTCCATCAGCCCTGGTGCCAGCATACTAGCCATGGATCTTTTACTCTGAAGTCAAACACTTCAAATAAAGTAAGAACACGAGCTTTGATACCAATTGATATAGCTAGTGCTAGTACCTAGAGGGGGTGAATAGGTATATAAACGATTTTTCGCACAATACTTAGACAATTAAGGAATTGCAACAAATAACATTCAATCGTAAGACTCGGTGAATGAAAGAGAGAATTAAACACGCGGTTTATAGTGGTTCGGCTTGATTCAAGCCTACGTCCACTCTTCGCACCGACAGCCAATCGGCTGGATTCCACTATGAACAAAGAGATGTTACGGCGTTGATCTTCCTTGATTTCTGGTGTAGATGAACTACCACACTCACTCAAGGTATCACCAAGTATAGACACTCTCTGTATACAATTTCGCTCGGGCCGTATCGACTAATAATCAAGGTGCTTCGAGACTCTGAATTTCTCTATCGATCACACTCATTGAACAACTGGAACGTCTTCCTTTTATACTCCTTTATGCCATCATAACCGTTGGCACTTACCAAAGGAATTCCTCCAATCTACCCGTTGGACGGAATCAATCAAGAAGATCATCCGAGCTATTAAAGGAATCGACGATAGCCCATCAATCATGTTCGCCCATACAATCGGGATCTTGGTTTCCATGAATAGAACCTTCCAAGAATACTTCGTCGATTATCGGATCTTCAATTGATCTAGATACGAATCAAAGAATCCGTTGTATTTGTCCAGCCAAAAGATCTTCTCCGAGAGATCAAGATGAAATCCTTAATCATAATCCTCATATTTGGATTTCCTTCGACACTTTGGATCGATAGACTGTCAATGAGAATAATTTTGAGTCTTAAGTCTTGAGTCTTGAATCTTGAGTCTTGAGTTCGAGTGCTGGTTAAGTCCGGTGGTCGAAAATCTTCAGACGCAAATAACCAGACTAGACTGATGGAAACGTTTTGTCAGCTTCAAAATCTTCTAGAGCGATTTCTCCAACAAGAGTCCCGCCATCAGCAATCTGAAAATCAGCATTCCATTTATCTGCTTCCTCCTGGAGAATTCTCTGTACATCTAGATCTGTCGGTTGAAGTTGCTTGATTCTGACCTGAACATTCGGTTCAATTCTAAGGGTGGCTATAAGACTCGAGAGGTGGCCTACCTCAAATTTGAATTCTGAATCCCGAGCTCTCTCGATTAAGTTCCACTCCTTAACCAAGATTTGTGCTATTGAAGACTTCCGACTCAATGCATCGGCGACCTTGTTCGCCTTTCCCAAGTGATATAGAATGTCACAGTCGTAGTCTTTTAGTAATTCCATCCATCGGCGTTGTCTCATGTTCAACTCCTTCTGAGATAACAGATACTTGAGGCTTTGATGGTCCGTGAAGATTTGAAACTTTTCCCCGCACAAGCAGTGCCTCCAAATCTTCAATGCAAATATGATAGCTGCGAGTTCTAAGTCATGCGTCGGATAATTTAATTCATGAGGTCTCAACTGGCGGGAAGCGTATGCAACCACTCTACCATGTTACATCAACACGCAACCCAGTCCTCTGAAAGACGCATCACTATAGATCTCAAATCCTCCAGGACCAGATGGAATTATCAATACTGGTGCGGTAGTCAGCTTTTCCTTCAACTCTTGAAAACTACGCTCGCACTTGTCTGGCCATATGAACTTCTCATTTTTCTTCATGAGCTTTGTTAGAGGTGATGCTAACGTTAAGAAACCTTCTACGAACCGTCTGTAATAACCTGCCAATCCTAGAAAACTTCTGATCTCTATCACTGTCAATGGTCTCGGCCACTTGATCATGGCTTCTATCTTGCTCGGGTCGATGGAGATTCCTTCTCCGGAAATCACATGACCTAAGAACGCAACACGAGTCAGCCAAAACTCGCATTTGCTAAACTTAGCATACAGCTGATGAGTTCTCAAGGTTTGAAGTACCACTCTCAGATGATTCTCATGTTCTTCATCACTTCTCGAATAGACCAAGATATCATCTATGAACACGATCACAAACTAATCTAAGTATTCCTTGAACACTCTATTCATCATATCCATGAAAGTAGCTGGAGCATTGATCAATCCAAACGGCATCACTGTAAACTCATAATGACCATACCGGGTACGAAATGCCAACTTAGGAATATCCTCCTTCCTAATTCTCAGCTGATGATATCTTATCCTCAAGTCGATCTTCGAGAATATTGACGCTCCTTGCAGTTGATCAAACAAGTCATCTATCCTCGGCAATGGATACTTGTTCTTGATTGTTACCTGATTAAGCTGCCGATAGTCGATGCACAAACGCAACAAACCATCTTTCTTCTTAACAAACAGAACTGGTGCTCTCCAAGGTGATGCACTAGGACGAATAAATCCCTTATCCAGTAATTCTTGCATCTGTACCTTCAGTTCCTTTAACTCAGATAACGCCATCCGGTAAGGTGCTTTTGAGATTGGTTCTATCCCTAATGCTAACTCAATTACAAATTCAATCTCCCTTTCTGGCGGTAAACCTGGCAATTCCTTTGGAAAGACATCTAGAAACTCCTGTACCACTGCAATATCTTTCATTTTCAACTCCTCAACTGTCGTATCCACAATAGTTGCTAAGTATCCTCACTAACCCTCGTCTAACAAACGAGCTGCTTCCGGCGACGAGATTAAGGAAATCGAAGGTCCTCCTCGATTCCTGACAAATTCTACGCTCTTACCCCCTAATAGGTCAAACTGAATCGTCTTGCGATAGCAGTCCATTTTAGCTCGTTGATTGGTGAGCTAATCTATGCCAATTATCAAATCAAAATCATACATGGCTAGGACTAACAAGTTAATTTTCCCCACTCGCTCACCAATCTCTAACTTGCACCCCGAACATCCCAAAACAGCAATAACTTTATCTTCCAAGGGTGTAGATATGCAAATTGTCAATTCCAATAATACAGGACTCAACCCTAGCATCCTAACATATTGCTCGGCAATGAAGGAATGGGTTGCTCCCGAATCAAACAAAGCATAAGCAGGTTGGTCATTGAGCGAGACCATACCTGTGATCACATTAGGCGCAGCTTCCGCCTGACCCTGTGTGATTGCATAAATCATGCCTTGAGCTGGAGGTCTTTGCTGTCCTCCTTGCGGTGCATTCTGAGGGGCATACCCTCCTATCTATCTCATCGGTGGTGGCAGTGGCAATTGAGGTTGTCCTCTCTGCTTCTTAGGAAAATACCTTGCAATGTGGCTCTATTGGCCACATTCGTAACATGCTCCTGATCTGGCTGGACACAGAGCTGTCCCGTGTTGTCTTCCACATGAGCGACAAGAATTAACCCTATTAGGCATTGGTCTATTGAATCCGCTTCTCTTGAAGGGTGGAGCATTGGGCCTACCTCCAGGCATGGGTCTCTTCCCTTGACGGATATTCTCTTGATTGGAGCTAAACCTCGATTCAGATGAGGCAGCTTGTTCATTCAATCCTCGCTCTATCATCTGAGCTCGACGATAAACCTCTCTGTAATCTTTCAAGTCCCATGGTAGCAGAGGTTGTTTCAATTCAGCACGAAGACCGCTTTTGAACTTTCGAGCTCTCTCTTCAGGGTCTTCTATCAGCTTAGGAGCATAGTGTGATAGTTCTGCGAATTTGACCCTATACTAGTCAACTGTCATGCTCCCTTGGCGGAGACGGTGGAATTCTTCTATCTTTTGTTCTCGAGCAGTACTCGAAAAGTACTGATCATTAAAGGTTCTGAGGAAGGTGTCCCACACTTGGACCACACCTTTCGGAAACACTATATCCTTGGCGGATCTCCACCATATATTGGCGTTACCTTGAAGTCGGTACACAGCTAGTAACAGCCTTTTCCTCCTCATTGCACATCAAAAGTGCAAATGCCTTCTCCAAATCCTGTACCCACAGAGACGCGGCCTCAGGGTCTCTGGCACCACTGAATTTCAGCGGATTCATTTTTAAGAACTGATCCACTAACTGATGAATCGGCCTCCCAGCGGCTACAACTCCTGGTAGTATTTCAGCAGGAGCGACGGTAGGTGGAACTGCAGGTGTTGCGACAGGGGTGGCTTGAGCAGTTGTGGCACCTCGAACCCCTCTTAGGACGCCACAGGCACCAACGTTACACCTTATTACATTTCTTCTTAGAAGAAGCGTCGTAATTCATAGACATTTATATATATATATATATATATATATATATATATATATATATTTAAAAAAAAGTGGTCCTAGCGCAACTCATTAGCGGAAGCAAAATAAAACATCACCATCTCACCCTCCATCAACCATGATACAATTGCACACCACTAATCATCATAATTAAAAGACAAGCCATGACACTTTATTTACATATTTTCAAGATGGGTTTTCTTGGGTCGGTACATAAAAAAAAAAAAGGCCAGGACTCAGCCACACTCAGCCTAAAACCCCAAAAAGAAACTCTCGACCCATTACAACTCACGTGCAAGATCCCCCATCACTAGTGTCGGCTAACAATCCCAAAAAGTTCCAGCTCCTACTCATCACGCACGAGCCCTCACACCCATCCCGGTGCATCAGGCGGTGGCGGCGGCAACATCTCACGCATCACACCATCGCGACGAATCTGGACTGATATGAACTCCTGGACAATAGGGCCCCCAACCAGGCATACATTGTACATGACTAAACAACGCACTCGAATATACGTCAATCCAGGAACAGAGGGACAGCCAAACTCCTCGCGCTCGACCTCAACATCGAAAGGTAGGCCGTAAAACACACCCCGCGTGACAGCAGGGAGTGGCATACTGCTAATCTAAAATGTTGGTCCCCAAAAGGGGTGAGTACAATCACTCAGCAAGTAAAGAAATCCAATAACCACTCAATGCATCATACAATACAATCACAACATCATACATGCCATTCATGCATCCAAGCATACTTACCTTGAAGCCATGCATATACCATCATACATCCTCATCACAATCATATCACATACATGTCATCATGCCATAGGTGATCATTATTATGTCACACACACGTATCCTCATGCCATAGGCGATCATCATCATATCATATCTTACATGCATATCATCATGCCATAGGTGATCATCATCACATCATATCTTACATGCATATCATCATGCCATAGGTGATCATCATATCATGCCATACATGCATGATTCAATTTCCATTTTTAATTTCCAATTCGATCATCACATCACTCTTTCTCGGGATCATCAATTCCATCCCATACTTTACACTCACGCCCCATCCTGGCTTTGCGAGAAAAACCTCCAGCATTTAGCCATTTAAGGCCACCAAGCATCCGGCACCCCCACATTCCGGGCATCTCGCATCCCAACTGGCATCACGAGGCATCCCCTCGGGCAAAAACCTCCAAGGCTTCCGGCATTTACACTCCATGGCCGGGCATCTCGCACCCCAACTGGCATCACGAGGCATCCCCTTGGGCACAAACTTCCAGGGCTTCCAACACCCCAAACTTTCCGAGCATCTCGAAACTCCCGAGGACATCCGGCCTTGTATCTCAATACAATCCAGGCCATTCGGCACCCCGCATCCCGGGCATCCTGACACTCCCAGGGCATTTTCATCTGCCACAAACAGTCTCCGATCACTTTCATCCTTTGATTCATACATGCATCTCCAATCATCATCATACATGCAGCAAGACACAATCATTCATAACAATACCATTCATGGAGTCCATACAATTTAGAATAGTCCATTTATCATGCCTTTTTGAAATTTATTTAAATTCCAGCTTGTACCATTTTTGAAAATATTTAAATGAAATATCCATATGATTCCCAAAATCATGAAATTAAAACATGTGATAACCAAGACAATAAGATAATGGTTTCATGAAAAACACATGGCCAATAAAATCCCACACAAAAGATATCATTCACATAATCACAGCATGCAATTTCGGATAAAAACAGAATGTGCAGTTTTTGAAATAATTCAATTAAAATACCCGAACGACCTCTGAAAATTATGAAATTTCACCAGGTTATTGTTAAGACACTAAATTAGATTTTTCATGAAAGAGTTCTAGGCCAGATTCGTTTTAGATCATTTTCTATAGTTGTATGAAGCTTCTGGTCCTCATACCGAATCGTCCAGTGTAGTCATTTCCGAAATACCAAGTTTTTACCCACTTATTCTTCTTCGTTTCCTCTGAAATTTGGATATGTTTTACTTCAAGATGTCCCCTACAACTTTCATTAAGAGATCTAAGTCATATTCCCAAAGAATAGTCACCATATGGGTCCATGAAGTCTCGGGTGTCCTGTACCGCCTCTCCAGATTTACCGTCTTCAAGAATAAGTCGATTTACTAGGTTATACTTGTTCATTTTACTTAAAATTTGAGTATGTTGTATTTTAATATGTCCCCTACAACTTTCATGAAGGAGTCGAAGAGAGATTTCTAGTACAAATCAACATGCAACCACAAATCCACCGAAAGGTCAGTAAAATCGTTCCAGATCTAGTGTCTCCGTAGGATGAGAGTTTGACCCCACAAATCTCCATCATTTTATACCAAATTTTAGTATGTTATATTTTAAGATTTTTGATACAACTTTCATGAAGGAATAAAAGTCAAAATCGAACTGAAAACATGCATGCAAGCTCTCACAAACTTCTGGCTCAAGCGGTTCATGCGAAAACAGCATGCAACTCAAGAACAAACCCCATTAGCTTCACTCCCATGCCTCCAAACATCCTAGATTCCGACCATACATGCAAGAAGTTGGTTCAAGAGTAGAAAGTGGACTCCCAACTTGCCTCTAAACCGAGCTAGTGATGAGCACACGGCGGCGAACGGGCGGTACATAGGCGGCGACGGGCGGACGGACAGCTAGCTCCTTCCTCTCCCTCTCGGCTTCTCCTCTCTCAGCCTCACTCTCTCCCTCTCTCGCACAGTTCTCTCTCTCACTTGGCCGAATGGCTAACCGGTCACCTCTCTCTCTCCTCTTCCCTTTTATTCCCCCATTTCATCATCATTTGCAATGATTAGATTGCCTCTCAATTAACCAATGCATGCCATCTCCCTTTTGCCACTTGTCAAAGCTCATGCATGGGCTTTTGGGCTTGGGCTTGGGGCATTTGGGCCGGCCTCCTTTGTGGCCGACGACAGCCCATTCGTGGGCTTCAATAGGCCGGCCAACTTGGCCCATTAAGATCCACCTTTGGGCCTAAGGCCCAAACCTAAATAAAATCAAAATTTCCCCTTTCTTATTCTTCCTTTAAGAATTTAGTTACTAAATTCCACATGGCCAAAAACCTTGTAACATTTTATTTATAGGAACTTAGTCTATAAGGTGCATGGCCAAGCATAGATTATTATCATTAATCTATCTAATTTAAAATCTCATGAACACAAGCACATAACACATAATCTTAAGAGAAAACTAATGGCTAAAGCATAAACCATAGGTAATTTCATTACCTAATTATGGGCTTTAATTTCTCTAGAGGATGTCTTGAATTTTGGGATGCCACAACCGTAGCGGCAGTAATGGCAGCGTTGGCAGCGGTAGTGGCGGCGGCTTCAACAGCGGCAGTAAAGGCGGCAGTTTGATCTCAGGCCTGTTGCCCCCATCATCTCCCGCATAGCATCTAGAGCCTGGTTGATTCCAACAGCTCCTTGCTCACCCTGGGCTGCTACCCCAACACCAACAGGAGGTGGTGCTACTCTAGCATCTACAACAGGTGGAATCATTCCACTTGCGCTAGCCTATGCTGGCGCTCGACCACGGCCTCCTCGAGTACCGATTCTAGTTGGTGCTCTTCCCCGAGTCACGGCCCTACTGGCCCTCTTTGCAAGAGTTCTAGGCTCCTGATCACTCATGGTGTCGCCTTAATCTATTGACACCTGCTTCCAATTCAACACCGAATTAGAAATAGAGTGATGCAAACAACAAGCAATTCTAGCATCCAACTAACACAGACATGCACCGGCATGAATTTAAAGGCCTTTCTTATTACTATCCCAAGACTCATCGCTCCTTATCACTCCAATCTTGAACTAAGCTCTGATACCACAAAAGAGGATGTCATGCCCCAATCCTCGGGCACGCACACATCCTTCTCTGTTGATCGATTTTATAATGCGATATCCCAGGACTATGTATCGTCGACCTTTCATTTTTTAAGCACATGCGGAAGTAGTTATAATCCCCAGACAATAAAATGATGGGATAGAAAAGCAGGGCCATATTTTTCATATTGAAACTTATAACCAAACTATAGTACTTTACAACTATTCACAATTTTTTACTCTAACTCTATTAGCATCAAGACAGGATTCACAACAAAGGATAGGATCTTAGTCCTCATCCGGATCGTACTCAAGATCCCTCTCGCTAGTATATTTTTCTTCCAAAAATTCTTCTCCTCAGGTTTCACCTTAAAGTTCTCTTTCTCATATTCCTCCTCCTCAGCTCCTCATCAGAGTCGTGAAATGTTTTCCCCAAACCGGGATGAAACTACATCTCAGCGAGTTCTACCCCACTAAGACTCAATTAGGAAACCAATACACTACTCGGTTGTCTAAGCACAGCACGAGTCAGAGGACTTATCTTGGCCTCAGTCTCAACCTGCAATTCAAGGTTATCTAAAGACACTTCATAAATCACAACGAACGATCAATCAAATCACAACAATCGGATCAAATCATTGATCAATCGAGCTAGTCGATTACATGTCAGTCAGACCATTCCTAGGTCATTCGTTCCACACTATATAACATCCTATAGTGAAATCAGTCATAGAGCCACATCAATGCTCTTGGGCGGCGCTTCCGCCAAGGTGACATAAATAACAGACGATCTACGTGCGTTCTTTAAGGCACCGTTCTCGCATAGTGATATTCCTCATCACCAAACCACGCCCGTCATAGATCACAGACAGTCTACGTGCGTTCTTTAAGGCGCTGTTTTCGCACAATGATATACTTAATCACCGAACCACGCCTGTCTATACTTCGTACTTGATCGGTCTCAGCCAATAGAATTCTCAGTTAGTTCTCACCACTCCCTCCACTTACAGTTCAACAAGGCATTCAAAATGCTAAATAGCCATACTCGGCCAACTACCAATCAATAATTCAATTTCAATCAATTTAGGGTAAATACCTAAAATATCACAATTTATTTAATTCCATGCAACGTAGAGCTCAATTAAATAAACGGACTACGTCATGACAATCAGCATGAGATTTCGGTCGTCGACCATCTCAATCTTAATTTTTGAAAAATAATTAATTAATTAGTTAATTTCGAAAATTAATTAATAGATATTAAAAATTCAATTTAGCTCAAATTAAAGCCAAATTAAATAAACAGACTTCACCACGATTATCAGCATAATATTCCGGTCACTAGCCATCTCAATTGAATTTTCGGAAAATAAATAATTAACTAATTAATTTCGAATATTATATATTAAATATTAAAAATTCGATTTAGCTCAAAATAAAGCCCGATTAAATAAACGGACTTCACCACGGTCATCAGCATAATATTCCGATCTCGAGCCATCCTAGTTGAATTTTCAGAAAATAAATAATTATTTAATTTAATTCCGAAAATTATTATTTAAATACCAAAAATTCCACTTAGGCCCGAAAAGCCTAATTGAAGCCCGATTAGGGTCGGGAAAAATCCCGAGCTACCCTCAATAAATAGTAGACCATGTCTACTTGCTAAATGCACACTCGATTTATCTAATTCTTATCACAATTGACTAATAAACACTAATCCATATTAATCTAACCACCTAAACCTAATTAACTAAAAATAAACAACCTGTAAGCATAATTAGTCCACTAAGCAAGGATTAGTGAGATTACTCATCAAATCGCACGCAAATCGGATCAATCTGACGGGGGCGACGCGAGGAACGATTCCTCTCAAAGCACGGCTCGGGTTCGGGGCCTGGAAATGGCCCAAAACCAACCACGAGTGTGCTGGAAACCCACTCGGTGGGTTGCTGGTTTGGCTGCAAAACAGAGAGGAAGTGAGTTGGTTGGGGGCGGCAAGGGGTCGGGAAGGTAGGTGGCGGCTTGGCGAGGCCGAGCGGTGGCCCACGGTGGCCGGAGGTGGTCAAATCGTGGCTTGTGATGGCTGAATCGAGCTGAACAAAGGGCGGCACAAGAGCTGGACAGCGCACGGCGAGGACGGCAGGCGCGAAGGGGCGGTGGCGGAGCGCACGGCGTGCGTGGGCGGGCGTCGCGTGGGTGGTGGTCCGGCTCTGATGCGGCGGTGACGAGCTTCTGCAAGTTGCTCTCCTTCTTCTTCCGCTTGTTGGTTCGCAGGGAGAAGAAAGGAGAAGAAAGGGTCGGTCACGAGGGAGTGGGGGCAAGAAGAGAGAGAAGAGATAAGGGAGGGGGTTTGATCGGTCAAAAAAAGGAAAAGATGGAGGAGGAGAAGCCAAATTAAAATTGGCAAGGGGAGTGTTCGGTGGGGGTGTGTCCGCACGAAGAGAGAGGGGAGAGGAGAGAGAAGAGAGAGAGAAAAAGAGAGAAAGAAAAGAAAAGAATAATACTATTCTCATTTTTCTTTTATCTTTCCATTTCCCTTTCTATTTTCTTTTGGTCTTCGATTTTTCCTCCGATAATTTCTTTCTTGAAATTTCGGGCTCGTCAATAATTTGACGGACGATGAGACGAGGTCCTAAAAATGAATTGTGACATGCTTAAATATTCGATTCCCAAAACCGAATTAAATTTCATGGGTAAAATCGACCGTTTGCGATTTTAATCCAATCCAACAAATTATGTAGCTTTTAGGGATTTTACCGCGGATATATCCCTTAACGGCTTCACCTAATAGGTTAGTTAACTTGTGAGTGATCAGCTCAGAGAAAAAGGATCATAGGCACGCCTTCGATATGCACATTTGATTTTATCGAAACGGGGTCGAATTTCAGAATGTCACACTCCTGTCAACCACTTCCCACCTTCATCGAACCAAGTCGTTACACCCAATGAGGTCTACCGAAGGTACGGCAGGAAGGCAAGACAAGCAGGTATCTCACTGAGGATGTGCTTCTAATCAACGATAGTGAGGCTAGAGAGGCGCTCAAGCCGGCATATTGCAGAGATATCGTGTAGGTCATGTAGCCAATCCACTTGGCCCTCTTGAAGATGGAGCCCTTGCACTTGCCCCAGAGGTTGATGTCGGTGATGCAGCAAGACATGGGGTTGCAATTGAAGATGTGATATCACTTTCATTAAAGATTTATTTGCCCCACAAAGTTGCTAATGGTTACCAGCAAATATACTCCATGATACAAGAAAGTCTCAAAAATGATAATACTAGATAGCAATTTTAGTATTTTTCTAGGGTCTCTCTAGAAAACAATTGAAAGGATGGTTGTAGTTTTCAGAAAAAATGCTCGAAAAGATAAAAATGATCACACACCTCTTCCGAAAACTAACATGTATATATATAGAACACTCTTAAAACACAAGCAACTCTTTGTGAAAAATTGCAAAAACTGAACAAACATGTCATTTCGAAAATTGCCCAATTAAACAAAGGCGTCCATTTAGAAAAAGTTGAAAAACGAACAAATGTAACCCTTCGGGAAAAGTTGCAAATTGAACAAGTATCTTTTTCAAAAGTTGTCTTGAAAAGACACAAACAAAAATTCGGAATAATAATAATGATTTTTAAAAAAAAATTAAATTTCGATTTTTATAAAATAATTTCCGAAAATTCTCAACAAAAAAAAAAAGCAACCTTTAATTAATTAAAATTAATAACATAACCATAAAAAAATAAAAATAATAATAAGAAAGAGGTTAGTGCTAATTAAACCATTAAGTGCACCATTATTCGCACACCCGCACACAGGTATGGTGAGGTCTAGCCCACACCCAATCATTCATTTAGGTACACAAAAGAAACCCCACACTTATTAATTGGTCTACTTCCTCCCATCTCTTCTATGTGGGACAAGAAAACATGCACTTGGTTTGTTTTTACAAACAAACTTCCAACAGATGTCGCACCAGTTACAGCAGCAATCGAGGCCGGTCCAAGAATTGAAGATGCCAAGGTAGGGCTTGTGGAATGCCGCCCAGTCAAACAGCGGTCAGTCGGCGGCGAGTGCAAGAAGTAATGACGTAAAAAAATTACTTGAAGACTTCTCCTTTTCTATAACTAAATTCTTTTGTTTTTCTAACTATCTATTGTGATGCTTCTTCTGTTCTAGAGTACAGAGGAAACAGAGGGAAGATCAACCAAGCACCAAGTGAAGCTGTGAAAGCTTCAGATGGGTGCAAGGGACATAAGGAACAGGCCTAGATTACATATTGAAAAGTCTTAGAGTAATAAATAACTATTGAAATCACATACATCGTTGCAGTGCATTGATCTATAAAACCACTTGCAATTCAAAACCGAACACTAAACAAACCGAAAGATCAATGCAGTGCGGTGGTGTGTAGCTCGAGGATGCTGGCAGTCTAAGCGAGCTGAAGAGGCCGCTTGACAGCGCTGTAGAAATTCTCATGGCAGGATTCACGGAACATCCTGAGAGTGAGAACCAACACTTACTACCAGAAAACGAAACGGGAGCAAACTAGGATGTACTTGGGATGGGGAGAGAGAGAGAGAGAGAAAGGGAGAGAGAGAGAGAGAGAGAGAGAGAGAAGGGGGGGTGGGGAGTGGAATCTAATGGGATGAAGTACCAATAGGCTCGCAGCGTCTCCTCATTAGATAACCGTCGTAGCGTTATTTTGACAAAACCCGTGCTTAATCAAAGATCGTAGGCTCATCTTTCGTTTATACTCTTTAATCTATATATCTTTTCCCCTCCGGACAGAAAAAGCTAGGCCGCAACATCCCTCTGCTTCCTTCGATCTCTGTTTCGGGTGACGTCTATTGCACGTATATACCTCTGTGTTGAAGATATGTTTGATTCTGATTATTTAATTGATTCTGATTGATTTGTAATTGGTTGTAATTGATAGGATAATGAGTCTATTTTAGGACTAGAAAGATTAGGGAAAATCATTTACTTTTTTATTGCAGAGCTTGTACAGTATATACATGGTTGTAACATATTCAGAAAAGATAGAGAAGAATATACAAATTTTCCTCACACAAAATTCCCTCTCTGTCTACTTTCTTCTCGATTCGTGACATGGTATCAGAGCCCGTCTCGATCCTGGCATAGCTTCCGCATCTGAGATAATCCTTGTTTCTTTCTCGTCTTCTGTTGCTGCAACGTTTGTGGAACAGAACAACTTCCATTCACTCTTCTTCCTCTGTTTCTTCTCTGTTTCCTCGTTCCTCATTTCGGTTTGTAGAACAGAACAATTTTCTGTTGCTACTCGAAGAACAGGACAGCTCCCATTCTTTTTCCTTCAAAACCTGCAAAACAATTCTTCTTTAGAAAATCGTCCTCATGACAAACCCACAGATTCTTACCTCAGGATCCAGTGATCAGCCTGCAGGAGAAACAACACCTCCGATCTCGCAGGTCCAGGAATCATCATCTGCTGTCATTATTTCCGAAGAACAGAGGCAGCCACAGACTCAAATTCAGCATGCACAATGGATACCTATTCCGGCTCAGCCAAATCTGGGGCAACCCTATTCGGGCCAACCTTACCAATGGGTACCGCATCCTTGGTACTATGGGATCAACCCAAATGCATCATTGCCGGGATTTCGATCTGATGGAGGCCTACCAGCCAGCAACGGGGCAGGCACAAACACCAGTGCACAGCAGACGGGCGGATCAATCGAACCGGGCATGGGAACAAATCCCTACCCGGGTTCGGGTTCTTTTTTTCCAAATGCAGGAAACACGATCGGATCTGATGGGTCTGGTTCGGGAACAAATCCATACCCGAATCCACCGAATCTCTTCCCGTACCAGATCTACGCTGCCAGTAGTCGCCCGGAGCCCGGCGACCCTCTCTTCACAACGAATGCGGACGGACCAGAACTGAAGATCATTGCTCAACAGTTAACTGGACCGGATAATTACTCGAGCTGGTCGCGTGAGTTCCGGAGGGCTCTGGTAACGAAAGATAAGGAGGGCTTCATCGACGGAACCGTTCCGATTCCAACCGACGAACGACTAGCGCGGTTTTGGAAAAAATGTAATCAGCTAGTCAGAACGTGGATCGGAAACAGTCTCGCCCCCGAAGTTGCAGCGGGTCTTCCCCCAACGGAAGACTCAAAACAAATGTGGGAAAACATCAAGGAGATGTATGGAAAATTAGATCAAGTCAAAATTTTCTCCTTGACGCAACAGATCTCGATTTTAAAGCAGGAAAACATGACTGTTGCTGCAATTTTTAACAAACTTTCAAGTTTATGGAACGAATTGGAAGCGGCCGAAGAAAGTTTTGACTGGCCGGAGCCGATTTTGCAGCAATATAAAAAAATGCGAGACAGGGAGAAGGCAATACGATTTCTTCTCATGCTGAATGAGTCTTACCTTTCCTTTCGATCACAGATTTTAACCATGGAGCCGATGCCGAACCTTGGCCGCATCTATCAGCTCGCTATCCAGGAGGAAAGCCAGCAGAGAGCAGCAGATCTTGGCAAAGGAGGCGAAGGTGTGGCTCTGGCGGCAAGGGTTTCCCCTCACCTGCTACAGAAAACCACCGGAGGAAGAGATCTAGGGTTCCACGAAGGAGCCACAGGAGGAAGAGAGAGTCGAGGACCCAATCTAGGGTTCCACGAAAACCCTAGGCCTTATATACGGTCAATCGATGGCCGTGATTTCTCTGGGGGATCCGACGGCTCCAGATCGATCCTCGGGGCTGCTGGATCCGACGGTCCACATAGAGGGGCGGCTTCTGAATCTAACGGTGCGCGAGCTGGGCGTTTATATGGATCCGAAGGCCCACGCGGAGGATATTTTTCTGGGCCCGACGGCCCAAAAGGCCAATTTTTCGCGACTTCCGAAGGCCCATATGGAGGTATGGCGGCCCACGCCGTGAGCAGGCCCTCTTCATTCATAAAAAACAATAATCACAAAGGAAAGGGTAAGCTCTATTGTGACTATTGTAAACGCCCGCATCACACAGCTGAAAATTGTTGGAAATTACACGGTAGACCAGGTGAAAAGGAGAAAGGAAAGTTTTCAACTGTTTTTCAGGTGACAGGGAATTCAACTGACAAACCTATTACTCATGGGGAATATCAAGAGCTGATGGAAGCTCTGAGGAAATTGGATTCTTCTGACAAGGCAGGAAGTTTCACAGGTATTTCTTATTGCCTGATGAACTCAATTTCGAATGATGAATGGATCATTGATACTGGAGCTAGTGATCATATTGTTTGCAATCCAAGATTTTTTTCCAATGTCAATAAGTTATCTTATCCAATATCAGTTCAACTCCCTGATGGAAGTACTACACATGTTGGAATGACTGGCACTGTGAAACTTAGCTCACTCATTAGCCTTAAAAATGTCCTTTATGTCCCCACTTTCCACTTTAATCTCATATCGGTCTCTCGAGTTTGTGAGGAAAATTCTTGTCGTGTCGTTTTTGATCATGACAAATGTTTATTTCAGGCCCTTTTGACTGGCAAACTGATGGGCTTGGGTAAAATCTGTCAAGGACTGTATTTCTGGGTTGATATTCCAGAAAATTTTACATTATCCTCTGTTGCATTCAATAAATCATTGTGTAACACTGTTGCCAATGAAAGAAATTCTCTTTATCATAAAAGATTGGGTCATACTGCTGTTTTTCCCAGTCCTCAATGTCCAATTTGCCCCTTGGCAAAACAAACTCGTGCACCTTTTCAAAATAGTACAACTCGAGTAGAAGATATTTTTTCTTTAATTCATGCTGATGTTTGGGGACCATATCACACAATAAATCGTGATGGTTCAAGATTTTTCCTTACAATTGTGGATGACTTCTCACGTGCCACCTGGGTTTTCCTCATACAATCAAAGGCTCAAGTCCTTTACTATCTTAAAATCTTCATTTCCTTGTCCAAAACTCAGTTTGGAAAATCAGTTCGCCGCATCAGGACTGATAATGGGACGGAATTCTTCAATAGAGATTGTAAGTCTTTTCTGTCCTCAAATGGAATTCTGCACGAAAGTACATGCACTTATACCCCACAACAAAATGGGGTTGTTGAGCGAAAGCACCGTCACCTCTTAGAAGTGGCACGCGCTCTTAAGTTCCAGGCATCCATACCTGAAGATTTTTGGGGAGACTGTGTGATTACTGCAGCATACCTCATAAACCGTATGCCATCACGCATTCTAAAAGGGAAAACCCCGTTTGAATTATTGTATGGAAGGAAACCAGATCTGAGTCATCTCAGAATATTTGGCTGTCTATGCTATGTGGCTACAGTTGGAACCCGAGATAAAATGTCTCCTCGGGCTAGGAGGTGTGTTTTTATGGGATATCCCAACTTAAAGAAGGGATACAGAGTTTATGAACAGTCTACCGGAGAATTTTTCGTCAGCAGGGATGTGGTTTTTCATGAAGATATCTTTCCTTTTCAGACTACCACTTCTATGTCTACTGAAGAGACGAGAAATTCTCGTTCATTCCTTACGGAAGAAGATCTATCTACTGGACAATCCATTCTGATTGGCTCCCCTCCAAGAAATCAGATAGTAGATACAACGTTATCTTCACCATTGCCATCACCACCTCCCAATGGTTCATCTGATGACACTCCTAATCAGGAACAACTCACGGAACAACAAACCCAGGAGTCAAACAGTGAAGAATCTGGAAGTATTGAAGCATCACCCTTGAGAATACAAGATGAGCCACCTCGACGTTCAGGTCGAATGATTCGACCACCAGCCTGGACCAAAGATTATGTCTGTTCTTCATCACTATCAACAGGTACCCGTTATCCTGTATCCTCCTATGTGTCTTTCAAACGCTTATCGTCAGATCATTTATGCTGCATTAGCCGGATCTCTGAGGAAAAAGAGCCTTCAAATTATGATGAGGCTATACGAGATGATCGCTGGCAAAAGGCAATGGAGGCGGAACTTAAGGCCCTGATTGATAATCACACTTGGGATATTGTGTCTTTACCCTCTGGTCGAAGACCCATTGGATGTAAATGGGTATATAAGATAAAATATAGAGCAGATGGCTCAGTGGAACGATACAAGGCTCGTCTGGTGGCCAAGGGTTTTACACAACGAGAAGGATTTGACTACCATGAGACGTTTTCTCCAGTTGCCAAGGACGTCACGGTTCGTTCCTTCTTATCAGTTGCTGCTTTTCGCAACTGGTCATTGCATCAAATGGACGTCCACAATGCTTTTCTTCATGGAGATCTAGATGAGGAGATTTACATGGACCTTCCACAAGGATTACGGAGACAGGGGGAGTCTAAGGTATGTCGTCTCCGCAAATCTCTTTATGGTTTGAAACAGGCTTCTCGACAGTGGTATGCCAAGTTCACTACTGCACTTATGGGAGTCGGGTTCCGGCAATCCAAACATGACTACGCATTGTTCACCTGGACAAAAGGTACGTCAGCCATATACTTGATGATTTATGTTGATGATATCCTCATTATGGGAAACGATGATTCTGCTATAAAGAAACTGAAGGAGTACCTACATTTGTCCTTTCACATCAAAGACTTAGGGCCACCTAAGTATTTTCTTGGCATAGAAATAGCTCGATCTGATCTGGGGATTTCCCTTAGTCAGCGAAAGTTTGTAATGGAAATTATATCAGAAGCGGGACTATCAGGATGCAAACCAGCAATCATCCCCGTCGAACAGAATGCCAAGTTAACCAGTGTTGACTATGATACTGGAACATTGCCTTCCTCTGATGATCCACTGTTGAAAGACCCGACAAGCTACCAAAGACTTGTTGGGAAACTTATCTATCTCACTATGACTCGGCCAGATATTTGCTATGCAGTACAAACTCTTAGTCAGTTCATGCACAGCCCAAAGCTATCACACATGAATGCAGCCTTGAAAGTGGTGAAATATCTGAAGAGTTGTCCAGGGCTAGGAATACTCCTTTCCAGAAGATGTAATATGGAGATGACAGCCTACTGTGATGCAGACTACGCCACATGTCCTATGAGTAGAAGATCTATTACCGGTTTTTGCATCAAATTTGGGGAGTCATTGCTTTCATGGAAAACGAAGAAACAATCCACGGTTTCCTTGTCATCAGCAGAAGCTGAATATAGATCCATGGCGAAAACAGTATGTGAGATAGTGTGGCTTCGAGGCTTGCTTCTAGACCTTGGGGTACAAATCAAAGGCCCAACATCACTCTTCTGTGACAATGATTCGGCTCTCAAGCTTGCAGCAAACCCTGTATTACATGAGAGGACGAAGCATATAGAAGTTGACTGCCACTTTACTCGAGAGAAGATCAAAGAAGGGATCATTGAAACCAGAGGAATAAGAACCATGGAACAACCAGCAGACATTTTCACTAAACCCCTTTGTCAGAGACAGCATACATATCTTCTGAGCAAGCTGGGCGTCTTGGATATATACAAGCCACCAGCTTGAGGGGGAGTGTTGAAGATATGTTTGATTCTGATTATTTAATTGATTCTGATTGATTTGTAATTGGTTGTAATTGATAGGATAATGAGTCTATTTTAGGACTAGAAAGATTAGGGAAAATCATTTACTTTTTTATTGCAGAGCTTGTACAGTATATACATGGTTGTAACATATTCAGAAAAGATAGAGAAGAATATACAAATTTTCCTCACACAAAATTCCCTCTCTGTCTACTTTCTTCTCGATTCGTGACACTCTGGTAAATATCATCGCTTTCCACTGATACCAGTTGAATTATTATTATCGGTACACCCGCTTCCCGCCCTGCCATTTTGAGCTTATTTATTTAGTTAGTTACAAAATTCGATGATTTCGCGAGGTGGGTTTTGCTCATCTTGATTGCTTCACTTGAAGTCTCTCCTCGCTTTCCGTTTCGGAATCTCTTGACATATATAGAGCTTCCAATGATGTTCGTTCCATTGTTCTTGCCACGTATGTAAGTTATTGCTGCTTTGTTCAAGTCCACCTCAGAAAAGCGCGTCCTTTCTATTGCCCCTTTATCCAATTCTATCCAGAGTTTCCCTCTTTTTGTGTTAAAGATTACTCGTCCCTCTATGATTTCTACTAACAGAAATACATCGCCTCCTCTTTTTCTTCTTTTGGTCGGCGAAGTATATCCACTAAGCATTGTCCAATGTTTATTCTTTTCCAATCCGGGTATTTCCAGACTTTTATGCAGAAATTGTACCCCAAATACCATTTCGGCCTTTTCTATCGCGGGTAGTTTTATTTTTTATTTTTTATAATTAATTTTGCTTTAACCCCATTTTTGTTTCCAAAACCTCCGTTCTTATTAATCTTTGTCTTTCACTTCCAATGCTATGTAACAACCAGATTTATCTGGTCTGTGTGGTTCTTCAGAGCTTAACTTTGCATCACAATCCACTGCAGTGCTTAAAGAATGAAGGCTTTTTGTTTGTTTCGGTTCTTAATCTCGCTTGCTTTAATTAATGGTGCTTTGTGTAAGGAGTGTACCAACATTCCTACTCAGCTTTCGTCACACACTTTTAGATACGAGCTCTTAGCATCAAACGATAAGTCATGGAGAGGAGAGGTGTTCTCAAACTAACATTTGACTACAACGGACGAGACGGCTGGGTCCAACTTGTTACCAAGAAAGATGTTTAAAGAAATAGAGGAATTTGACTGGATCACGATGTACCGAAAACTGAAGAACTCTGCTGGGTCCAACTCACCGGGGGAGTTCCTTAAGGAAGTATCGTTGCATGATGTGAGATTGGATCTGAGTTCAGTTCAATGGCGGGCACAGCAGACGAACCTAGAATACTTATTGTTGTTGGATGTGGATAGTTTGGCGTGGAGCTTTAGGAAAACGGCAGGTTTGCCAACACTAGGAAAGCCGTATAGTAGTTGGGAGTGCCTGACTTGCGAGCGTTGGGATCATTTTGAGTACGTTTGGTAACCATTCTGTTCTCAGGAACAATTTCTTATTAAAAACAATTCTTTTGTATTCTGTTTTTAGGAACAATTTTTAAGCATTTTAAGCTATTTGGTAACTGTTTAAAATTTTTATTCCCAAAATAGAATTGCGTATAATACCATTCTGAAAATTTTTAATCCAAATCATTTTCTTTAAATTTTTTAATTTTTTAATTTTATTTTTTTTATTTTTTTTCGCTTCTTCTACTTCAAGGTTTACCAGTTGTTGACCTTGGGATGACCGACGACTAGTTAGACGAGGGTCGGCAACCTCGTTGGAGCATCACTAGCCCTCGACAAGACCAAGCCTTGGCTAGGCCAATGGCTTCGCCTAGATTTGGCAAGGCTGAGCTCGCTCAGCTGCCGGTGAGATCGAGCCCTACCAACGGCTAGGCGAGCTGCGCCGCTAGATCTAGGCAAGGTCTAGGCAAGGCCCACCTAGCCACTGTGGAGCTCGCCAAACCTCTCCCAACTAGTCGCCGGTCACCAACGGCGATGATTGAAGAAGAAGAGAGAGGGAAGAAGAATAAAAAGAAAGAAAAGAAAAGTGAAAAAATAAGTTAACTTAATTCTAAAATTGTTCCCGAAAACAAAGAATCAATTTTTTTTTTTATCTTTACTTCTCGATTCTGTTCCAAATCTACTTTCGAAAAAAAAAATTGTTCCTAGGAACAAAAATTTTACGAAACAGATTTTTGTTCTAAATCTATTCCCGGGAATAAAAGAATAGAAATTTTCACTGTTTAGCCGGTTGCCAAACACACCCTTTGTAGGTTAGTTTGGTTCCTTATTACTTGAGTTCTTTTGATATTTATTTTTATTCCCATTAGTCATCGAACTGGTTAGTCATTGTGTCACTATAGTCCAGTGATGCGCTTGATCTGGAACACATCATATGACATCAGCGGATGATCTCTTCCCTCTTCGGCATGAAGGTTTCCTGTTCCTTGGCTGAATTATGTTTCGGCGGTATGCCATCTCTATGTCGTAACTTAGCAACAATTACGTTTCTTTTTTCTTTTTTTTTTTTGGTGATGATTTTCATGTTATTCTCAAAAGCAACAGGCTTTGTTTCAGTAGGAATAGGTGGAGAAGGTAGCAGAATATTTGAATGTTTTATTGGATCACTGAAATTTTGCTGTTTGCTCTGGTTTGTGCCCCTAGTATAATCTAGAGAGCCCTACTTAGCCAAAGGATCTTGCTTGGAATAAGATGTTCTCGTGATCCGGCATCATTTATTCAAAGGAGATAAGGAAAGCAATTGACAGCCCAAGCACAAAGGCTTTGGTTGCTTGAATTTTGATAATGAATTATGTGAAAGATCATCAGAAACTGTACTGAATGAAAATGCAAAATAGAGAGCCATCCATACCTGTAGAATCCAGAGTGGACCAGATAAGACTCCGCTCTCTTTAGACATCATCGAAAGAGTAGCATGGGTAAGACTCCTATATAAAATGGCCAAAACAAGTGGGCCAAGAGATAATCACTTTCTACTTGCAAGATTTGAAGCAAGTTTAAGGTATCCATTCAGACCTTAAAGATCAGACTAAAGAATACGTAATTCGAAATCCAGAAAAGCAAAAAAGCGGTATGTCGGTAAGGCTAATAAGGCCAACAGTTTTGTGGTACCGATCAATGAAGGTTCCATAAGCAAGGACGCTATCGGAAACATGAAAGTCGTCGAAAATTTTGACTTGTTCTATTGTGGCATGAACTTAGAGATAGTAAAAACGTCCAAAAGGGTTATGGACATGGGCCCCAAAAAGTGGAATTTTTCTTCAAATAGAGGGAAACTCCGAAATTTGGTTGGAGTAGATGTCCAGATATCTTTGATAGAAGAATGCCGTAAGGGAAGTTTCTCGCTCTTCTTGATCAGAAAACAAGGTTTAAGAGATGACAGAACATGATTATGATCCAAGAGGCAAGGCCTAAGAAGCAGTGGTTCTGGATGTTCCTCTACAACGCTTAGCAACTGAAATCGACAATAGTTAGCCTTTTCGCCCCGACAAAGATCATTGAAGTTGGAGATAAAGGACTCAGGGACGAATGTGGGAGCTTCGGTTGCCATGGAAGACTTGAGAATAGGATGCAGAGGGTTTAGGGTTTAAGGAAGAAGACAAAAGAATATAAAGAAAAAGACAGTGAGATGTATCCTTCTACTCAAAGTAGAAGACGATGATTCAAAAAATAATGATATCCGCTAAAAGTTGAAGCAACGTGTCAAGAAACAAGAGGAGCTGTTGATTTGTATCAGCTGTGGATATATCAAAGAACAAAAAGGTGTGATGATCATCCATAGCGAATTGCTCGCAAAACGAGGTCTCTCTTTTAAAAGAAGTAAATTTCCAATTTACTTCTTTAAAAAATGGGGTTATGTTGACAACCAAAAGTACCCTTGCTATCATGTGTTGATCATAAGGGATTAAAGC
Organism: Eucalyptus decipiens; assembly: GCA_014182575.1. Classification (NCBI taxonomy): domain Eukaryota; kingdom Viridiplantae; phylum Streptophyta; class Magnoliopsida; order Myrtales; family Myrtaceae; genus Eucalyptus; species Eucalyptus decipiens. Next base: position 31,842,713 of record CM024610.1, on the reverse strand, counting down.
ATTTAAAATCATTCTCATAGTCACATGTGGGCTGTGATTTACATCAACCCAGCCCATGGTAGTCATGGAAACGGATGGCCAAGGATTTTGAAAGCCCCTGGGCTAGATTTCGATGGACCTACAAAGAGATACATGATTTGACGATAAAGCCGTTGATTACCACGTGTCCAAGCCAAGAGATGTTGTTGAAGACATATAATTTAGATAGAATTGATGGCAAAATTTGGGCGAGAACAGTTGATGTTTAAAAGGTCACCAAACAAGCCATGTGAACATCATCAAAAGGTCAGAAAGCAATGAGATATGGATAAAGCAGTTCAACAAAGAACGTGGAGCGACTTTTAAGGAGGAAGCAACCGACCACTGATGATTATCAAATTAGCCTATAAATACTACACGCAATCCAACAGAGAATCCCACAAACAACACACAAATTTCCTTTATCTTACCCTTTTATCTTAGCTTAGTTTAGTTTAGCTATAGCTTCAAATTCCCATCGTATATTCAATTCCGACGAATGCTCATATCCTAGGTAGTAACATTGATTAGATTTCAATGATACCCTACAGTCTAGCGTCGTCGATTAAATTTTCACATTGTGTCCTCATACCTATCTAGAATTAGTGCGCACTAGGTGTAGCATTGTAGATTAGATTCCGTCAAGAGTTAACTTACTTGACCGATCGTAATGTTTGTTCACCATATGCATTGCTTTACTATCCTCACATCAAAAGAAGCTGTTCCCTTCTCCGTGTGTCTACATTGGGAAAGTTTGAGAGGGAAAGTTTCATTCAGTGAGCATTTATCACCAAAGAGAAGTGATTCCCAATACTTCTTAGCTAAATTATCCCATTTTGGCACTACTTTTTCGTCACACTTTATACATTTTTATGGTTTCAACAATCAATTTCTTGATCAGACGCAATTCTTGTGCATAATTTGCTCCTTGCTAGTTAAAAGAAACGTAGGTTCCATTTCATTTTTCCTGCCTCCCTAATTGTCTATTTGAAAATTATCACATGCATAGAAGAAAATGTGAATTAAAAATCAAGGGCCATCAAAATATGAAGGAACCCTTTAAATCGAAAAGCGGTTCCCCACCAATTTCGAGCGACCGCTTTTCCTAAATTATAGTTTTCCTTTTTAGGAAAATAAAATCGTTTTCTAGATATTAGTCCCATGAATATATTCATAAATTCTCAAAAAGAAAAATTAGAAGGAATTGTTATATTCAAATAGCTATCTATTAGTTCATTTTCTCGCTCTTGTTTTAATTAAATTTTTTCACTTTCTAAGTATGACTTAGTGTAGTGGTAGTCAATTAAAGTCGAAATATATCTTCGTTTTGTGTATAATTTTTCCATAATTGATTTTTAATCCTGGAAAGTTGCCCTCCAACGGAATCTAGGAAAACAATTAAAATATAAAAATTATAACAAAAGAAAGAAAAAAGGGCAGTCGCACGCTTGCCATTTTCTCTCCTTTCGCTCGGCTTTTTCCTCTGGCCGGCGCTCCTTCCTCCTTCAAAGAGAGAGAGAGAGAGTGGCGGAGGAAACCATCGGGTACGGCGGGTTCAACCCATCAGCGAGAGTGGCGGAGGAAGCCATCGGGCACGGCGGGTTTGACCCATCACCGAAAATGGTGTGACCCACCTTAAGTATCCCTCGCCACCGCCGCTTCTCCGATGATGGGTCCAAAAAGTTTCGGAGAAAGCGAAACGGCATGGCACAGCCATGTTCTGTTCCCAATCAACAACCGCTGATTCCGGTTCTGTTTCTGCTTCTCTCTGCTCGCTGCGTGTAGAAAGTAGCTCCAAAGTCTATGCAAATTTCATCGGTCAAACCCCACCAACCACCGGGGAAACCGACGAAGTATCCGTGATTCTCCCGTCCCCATCCTCCTCCCTACCACTCTCTCTCTCTGTGATTCGTTCAGTCTCTGTTTCGGGATATCTCTATTTAATATCCTCGCTCTCTGCTGATACCAATTTAATTATTATTATTGTCAGTACACCCGCTTCCCACCCCACTATGTTTTAGCTTGTTTATCAAGTTAGATACTAATTCGATGATTTCGCAAGGTCGGTTTTGCTCATCTTTATTGCTTCAGTTAAAGTCTCTCCCCTCTCTCTCTCTCTCTCTCTTATGTATCTCCTGATATATATATAGAGCGTCCACTGATATTCGTTCCACTGTTCTTGCTATTTCTGTAATTTTTGCTGCTTTGGTCAAGTCCACCGCAGAAAAGCGCGTCCTTTCTGTCGCCTCTTTATCTAATAATATCCAAAGTTTCCCTCTTTTTGTGTTAAAGATTTCCCGTCCCTCTTTGATTTCTGCTAATAGAAATAAATCCCCCTCGGTGAAACATATCTGCTTCGTATTGCCCAATAATTAGCCTTTTCCATTCTGGGTAATTACAGACCTTTTGAGAAGCATATTAGAAGTGCTTTAACTTACATACGGAGCTTACTTTAATGCCTCAACTTTTCATGGACTCTCCTAATTGTTACTTTAAGAAAAAAAAAATCATTTAGGTACCAATTCTGATCTAAGTTAACTTTTCATGGGCTCACTTAAATGTCACTTTTAAAACAAAAAATAATAATTTAAGTACCAACTTTGAAGTCGCCGGAAATTTAACGTGATAATGTTTTATTAATTTCTCGATCCTACGTGACTTGTTGGCGTGCCCAATCAACATATAATCTCTAAAAGATGTCATGTAGCAAAGTAAAAAGTAATCACTTCAATGACAATCATCGTAAAAAAAAAATGATCATGTTAGTGCTAATTATTGTTAAAAAGTGATCACTTTAGTGTCAAAAAAAGCCCATAAATGATGTCATATAAGCAAGTCAATAAGTGATTACTTCAATGCTAGTCATTATAAAAAAAAAATAAAAAAAAAATTCACTTTAGTGCCAATTATTATTAAAAAGTGATCGTCCCAATCTTAAAGAAAAAGTAATCACTATACTGTCAAAATGCCACCTCAAATAAAATTTTTGATTATAAAAACCACATAATTTCTCTAATTGGAATTTTTCGCCAGAGACACCTACGTAATCGTTTTTCTCCAATTTTGACATTTAAATGAGCTAGCGAAAACTTGTAATGTTTAAAGTGAGGGCCGTACACAAGTTAACTCTGATGTACTTTTTTTTTTTGGTCAGTCCTACTCTATGCCTACTCTACACTCACTCTCAGACTTTTGCCCTGCCTCTTGCAGGGTGTGGAAGTCGAAACCAACTCCTGAAACTTACTCGTCCCCACCCCATCCCCCCTGAGAAGATGGGGATTTGAACCCCTCACCTCCCCCTTCCATGTTGGAAGGGTGGCCACTGGGGCGAATCCCAGTGGTTTGATGTACTTCTCCCCTAGACTTTTGTAAAGAAATTTGTACAAAGTAAAGAAATTTGTACACTAATCCCAATTTAACTTCTTCTTTTTTCATTGTGGGTAGTTTTGGATTTTTTTTTAATTATCTAACTGTGCTTTAATCCCATTTTTGTTTCCAATATCGCCGTTCTCATCTACCCTCATCTTTTACTACAAACGCTATATAAATTACCAAATCGTTTGCTCTGTGTGGTCCGTCGTAGCTTAATTTTGCATAATACAACCAGTGCAGTGCCAAAAGAATGAAGGCTTCTTGTTTCTTTTGGTTGTTAATTTTGAGCGTTTTGATTAATGTTGCTTTGTGTAAGGAGTGTACCAACATTCCTACTCAGCTTTCATCACACACTCTCATATACGAGCTCTTAGCATCAAACAATGAGTCATGGAGAGAGGAGATGTTCTCACACTACCATTTGATTCCAATGGACGAGACGGCTTGGTCCAACTTGCAACCAAGAAATATGTTAAAAGGAGAACAGGAATTTGAATGGATAACGACGTACCGGAAATTGAAGAATTCTGCTGGGTCCAATTCAGCAGGGGAGTTCCTTAAGGAAGTATCGTTGCAGGATGTGAGATTGGATCCGAGTTCAGTTTGATGGCGGGCGCAGCAGACAAACCTAGAATACTTACTGTTGTTGGATGTGGATAGTTTGGTGTGGAGCTTTAGGAAAACGGCAGGTTTGCCGACATCAGGAAAGGCATATGGTGGTTGGGAGGAGCCGACTTGCGAGCTCTGGGGTCACTTTGTAGGTTAGTTTGGTTCCTTATTACTTTAGTTCTTTTGATATTTATTGTTATTCCCATTTGTCGTTGAACTCGTTAGTCGTTGAACTAATTAGTCATTGTGTCGCTATAGTCTATTGATGTGCTTGTTCTGGAACACATCATACATCATGAACGGATGATCTCCTCTCTAGCATGAAGGGTTCCTATTCCTAGGTCGAATTATGTTTTTGGCTTGATGCCATCTCTGTCATACACTTAGGGTCTGCACAGTAACATTTATATTTCTCTTGATTTCTATTCTTTTGTTCCCCGGAACAGAAAAAAGAACATAAATCTATTTGGTAACTTCAACTTATTTTCTATTCCCCGGAATAGAAAAGTGGCTGAGGAATAGATTTGAAACAGAAAAAAAAAAAAAAAAAAAAAAAAAAAAAAAGTTGCTTCTTGTTCCGGGAACAATTTCTAAAAATAAATTTTTTTTTCTTTTCTATTTTTCTTTTGTTCTTCTTCCTTGTTGCGGCCACCGCCAACCGCCTGCCAACCGTTAGCCACCTCCTGCCACCTACAACCAACGTCGGGCGGCCGATCGCCGACAATGGTCATCGCTACACGTAGCCCACCGGTCGTCGCCCACAGCCCACCAGCCACACGATTGCCGCATGATCGCTACTTGCAGTTTGTGGTTGTGCATTAATTGTGCAACAGTCATGCGGCGGCAGTCAACGGTCGGCGGTCGTGCGGCGATCGTGCAACGGTCGTGCTGCAACCGTGTGACAGCAAGCGTGGTTGACAGTCGTGCGACGATCATGCAGCGGCAGGCGGCGGTCAGCGGTCCATGAATAAGAAGAAAAAATAAATAAATACAAAAATTTATAAATTTTTACCAAACGCATTTCTATTTTTTTCTATTCCAAGAATAGAAATTTTGTATAATTACCAAACACCTTATTTTACTGAAAAATTATTCCCGAAGTAGAAATAGAAAAAACTATTTCTGAAAAGAAATAGTTTCTCGGAATAGAAACGTTGCCATGCACACTCTTAGTAACAATTATGTTTTTTTTTTCTTTTTGCCGATGATTTTCACCTTAGTCTCAAAAGGAACAGGCTTTGTTTCAGTAGCAATAAGTAGAGAAGGTAGCATGATTTTGAATATCATTGGATCATTGAAATTTTGGTGTTTGCTCTGATTTGTCTCACCTAATATAATCTAGAGAGCGCAACTTAGGCTGAGGATCTTACTTAAAATAATATATTCTCATGATGTGGCGTCGTTTATCCATTAAGTGCAAAACTAGAGAAGTTCATCGTTTTTAGGACCATTTGGTTGTCAAGCATTTACTGGACTAGACTTCTATATTGATACTTAGGATCCAAATTGGACAATGAAAAAGTTAAATTTAGCTCGTGATCTTTATGTCACTATGGTTTGAGTATCTTGCTTTCCTGTTTTGAAGGGCATTATTTGAGTACGACTGCACAAATGTGGGCAAGCACTCACGTTGATAGTATTGGAGAGAAAATGTCTGCATTAGTGACTGCTCTAGCCGCCTGTCAAGAGAAAATGGTTACAGGATATCTTTTGGCTTTCCCGTCCGACCAATTTGATCGTTTCGAAACTATCAAACCAGTATCGACTCCATATTACACCATTCACAAGGTACAGTTCTCGAGTGTTTGGAAATTTTGAACGCACTCCCTATTTTGATTGTAGTCTGGCAAGCTTGAAAGTAACGTCTTGGCTATCTACTTTGACAGGTCATGGCAGGTCTTGAGGATCAATATGCACTTGCTGGCAACAAGCAAGCTTTGAAAATGGTTACGTGGATGGCTGATTACTGTTGGAGCTGTGTCTTAGTGCTGCTGTTGATGTTCTGTCGTTTTTATTCATTTATTTACTTAGTCAAGTTTATATGTTAGGCGGTTGATTTGGTAGCTATTTTCTAGGAAGTGGAACAATTATGTGTTGCACGTTTGTGTGCGGTTAGGTTTTGCATGTTTGTGTGCGGTTTCAAAACAAGTTCTTATTTAGCTTGTGCTTGATAGTTTTTTACGTGATGAATGAAGTTCAATGTTTCTTCTCATTCCTTCTCTCTATAAAAAGAAGTTCGTGAGTATAAGTTGAATATATCAGTAATAACAGTGGTATCAAAGCCTCTATGGGATCTTAAGGGATTGTGAAGTGAGGGTAAGTGAGTGAATATTGCTTCCAATCTGCAAAGAAAGAGCTGATGGAGGCAAGATCGAGTGGATTCTCTGCAATGGCTACTCCAGTCTTTACAGGGGAAAATTATCAAGCTTGGGCTGTCAAGATGACAGCATTCTTGAAGGGTCATGATTTATGGGAGGTTGTGGAGAATGATTATGAGGTTGCTCCACTTCCAAACAATCCGATCTTAAATAAGATAAAGTACCATAAGGAGAGAATCACAAGGAAGGCCAAGGCAAAGTCTTGCATGTATGCTACTGTCTCACCCCCTATCTTCACAAGGATCATGAGATGTGATTCTACAAAGGCAATATGGGATTTCTTGAAGGATGAATACGAGGGAGATGAGAAGATAAGGAGCATGAAGGTGCTGAATCTCTTGAGGGAATTTGAGAGACAGCCAATGAAGGACTTAAAGTCAGTGAAGGAATATTCTGATAGGCTGATCGAGATAGCTGAAAAAATCAAAGTCTTAGGGATTGACTTGAAGGATGAAAGGCTTGTTCAGAAGATCCTAGTGTCTCTTCTAGAGAAGTTTGAGGCCACCATAGCTTCTCTGGAAAATACAAGAGACTTAGCTAACATAAAGCTTGCAGAATTGTTAAATGCCCTACAAGCACAGGAGCATAGGAGACTGATGAGAAGAGAAGAGCATGTAGAGGGTGAACCGCAAGCTAAAGTGAAGTCCAATGATGGAGGCAAATGGAAGAAATGGAATCAGTCCAAATGATATGCTGGTGACTCCAAGTTTGTAGCAAAAGAAGGAAATTCTAGTGGGTCTAGCAAATGGAAGAAGAACAAAAAGCCTTGTCAACACTGTGGTGGAACTAATCATCAGTCCTTTAGATGTTGGAGGAAGCCTAATGCTAAGTGCATAAGATGTCACAAGTTTGGTCACACGGAAGCGATCTGCAAAGAGAACAATTACCAACAAGTAGGAGAAGCACAGATAGCAGTGAATGAGACTGAGGAAGAGCACTTGTTTGTAGCTTCCTATTCTGGCTCTTATGTTGAGAATGATGCATGGCTGGGGGATAGTGGTTGTACCAATCATATGACTCACAATTTGAAGCCGTTTAGGAGTCTAGACAAGTCAGTCAGGTCCAGAGTCAGAATTGGCAATGGACAGTATATTGAAGTGCAAGGGAAGGGTACAATGGCTATTGAAGGAAATCAGGAGGTGAAGCTGATCAGTAATGTTCTCTTTGTGCCAAAAATTGACCAGAATATGTTGAGTGTTGGTCAATTAATTGAGAAGGGCTATAAAGTGAAGTTTGAAGGGAAGGAATGCCTTATTGATAATGCAGATAGCTAAAAAGTGCTGAAAATGCCATTGAGGGACAAGAGTTTCATGTTCAAGCCACAAGAGATGTAACAAATGGCTTTAAAGTGCAAAGAAGAAAATACAAAGCTATGGCATAAAAGGCTTGGGCATGTTCACAGGAAGAACATGTTGATTATGCAGAGGAATAGCTTGGTAGATGACTTCCCTAGTTTGGATGAGGAATTTCCATAGTGCAGAACTTGTCTTTTTGGCAAACAAAACATATTTCCTTTCAAAGGAGGAGGCTAGCGAGCATGTGAGAAGCTGCAATTAGTCCACACATATTTATGTGGACCTATGTCTGAGTTATCTCTTAGTGGTAGCAGGTATTTCCCTACTTTCATAGATGACATGACTAGGATGAGTTGGATTAATTTTCTGCGAGCCAAGTCTGAAGTTGCTGATATGTTTGTGAAGTTCAAAGCCTTAGTTGAGAATCAGAGTAAGAAGAAAATTAAAATGCTTAGGCTTGATAAGGGTTCTGAGTATACTGCTCACAATTTTAAGTTAAACTGTGAGCAAGCAGGCATTATGTAGCAGTCATTGCTCCCTATTCACCTCAACAGAATGGGGCCAGTGAGAGGAAAAATAAAAGCATTATGGAGATGGTCAGATGTATGATGCAGAAGAAGATGTTAACTAAGAAGTTCTGGGCTGAGACAGCTAATACTGCAGTGTTCTTGTTGAACAAATTGCTCACAAAGACCTTAGAGAGTTTAACACATTTTGAAGTCCGGTATGGTGTTAAACCTTCTGTGAAGAATTTGAAGGTTTTTGGGTGTTTGTGTTATACTCAAGTTCCTCAGGTCAAGAGGGACAAGCTGCATCAAATATCTGAGCTTGGAATCTTCATTGGGTACAGTCTCCAATCAAAGGCTTACAAGATTTTTCACCCTATGACATGGAAGGTGATTGTGAGCAGAGATGTTGTTTTTCTAGAGGAAGATGAGTGGAATTGGATAGAAGAAAATAATGCAAGTCAACATCAATTTGCAAAACAACAACCTGCAACAATTGTAGAAGTTGATGAAGTTGTGGATTGGAAGATAGTATGGATGATCTGCCATTAAGAGGCACAAGGTCACCTGCTAAAATCTATTAAAGAAGCAATGTGGCATTGCTTGAACCATCTAACTTTGTGGAAGCTAAGGAGGATCAGAGGTGGATTGTAGCAATGCAGGAGGAATTTGCAATGATTCAGAAAAACCACATGGGATCTTGTCGACAGACCATTTGATAAGAATGTGATTGGGGTTAAGTGGGTGTTCAAAACAAAACTTAATCCTGATGGTTTTGTCAATAAACTCAAAGCCAGACTGGTTGTGAAAGGCTATGCGCAAATATGGGGAGTAGACTATTCTGAAACATTTGCTCCTGTTGCAAAGCTCAATACAATTAGGCTACTATTAGCTATTGCCACAGAGAAGGGGTGGCTTATATTTCAGTTAGATGTCAAGTTTGCATTTTTGAATGGAGAGCTCGAGGAGGAGATTTTTGTTGAACAACCTGAAGGCTTCAGTATCAAAGGGCAAGCAGAGAAGGTATATAGATTGAGGAAAGCTCTATATGGACTGAAGCAAGCTCCAAGAGCTTGGTATGGGAAGATAGACTAATATTTGTAGGATTTTGGCTTTGTAAGAAGCTTGAGTGAGTTCACTCTTTATGTCAAGAGGGTAAATCATAGTGTTGTAATTCTGTCACTCTATGTAAATGATTTATTGATGATAAGGAATGATGTGGAACTGATAGAGAGGGTGAAGGAAATTCTGAAGAAGTTTCATATGAAAGATTGTAGAAGTGTAAGCACTCCTATGGCTGCTAAGGAGAAGCTGTAGAAGAATGATGGAACAGATGCAGTAGATGCTTCTATGTATAGAAGCTTGATTAGATATCTCATGTATCTTACAGCAACCAGACCAGATATTCTATTTGATGTGAGTATTCTATCTAGGTTCATGAGTAGTCCTAGTCAGTTACATTTGGTTGCTGCAAAAAGGGTCTTGAGATACCTCAAAGGAACATTGTCCTTTGTGTTAGGGAAATCCCTTGTGATGTTTTGAAGATGACAAAATAAATCAAAGGCTACTAACGTGTTTAATGGTTAAGTAATAGACCATGCAAATAATAGAACATGTAAAGGATATTGTCAAAGTCTGAAGAAGGCCAGAAGACTGAATGTAACACATGTCCAAAGTATATTTTGAAGATTTCCAAACTTCTGTGTCAAAGTCTAAAGACTGCCAGACTTTAGTGTCAAAGTCTGTTCTACATCAAAAATCTTCCAACTCTGACAAATTCCAGACTGAACGTGAATGAAAAACCAAAAGACAAACTCTATGCTGAAGCTGAACTTATTTAGACTGTGTTCGGACCTTAAAGCTAAATATGTTCATAAGGAGATTATGTTCAGACTTACGTCCAGATTGTAAAGTCTATTGCACTCAAACTCATATTGTAAAGTCTGTTGCTCTCAGACTTTACATCAAGATTGGACAGAACGTAACACAAGCCCTAATCATATAACGGCTAGTGATCTGGTTTGGATTCTACATCAAAATAGATTTGATTGACTCAATCTAATTGATTGACAATTGGATATTGAAGACAAAAACTTTCTATATGAAGAAGCTCTACTTATGGAAACCAAGATTCTGTTTGTATGGGCGATCGAAATCAATTTGGGATTTTACTTTTATCACTCAACGGCTACCAAATCTTCTATATATAAATCTGTCCAATTGGTAGATTGGAAGACGATCCTCAAGATACTGTCCAACGGCTAGTTTGAAAGTAAATGAGTATTTAAGGAAATTAAGGACCGATGAGCAAGTAAGAGACGAAGCGTAGAATTTATAATTCCAAAGTCTAAAAGATCTTTGTTTATACACTTGTCTTTGGTGAGCTTAAACATTTGTGATCGTGAGAGAAATACTAAAAGAGTAACTTAGTAAGATAGTGTGATCTACTAGTAAGTGTTTGCACTCATAATTGTAATCTCTTGTTGATTGCATAGTGGAAGCCAGCCAAGAAAGTTGTTAGCGTGGGAGAGTGGACATAGGCTTGGATTAAGCCCAACCACTATAAACCTTGTGTTCTTATTTTCTTCCCTGAACTCCTTTATTTTGTTCGTAATTCTATTTAAGTTCTAAAGTCTGAACTCGCTCAAAGTCTATTACTCTTCAGACTCAATTTCAAAAGTCTATTGTTATTCAAACTTAGGTTAAAAGTAAAGGTTTTCACTGCATTTTACAGAATCTGTTTTTACACCTATTCACCCCCTCTAGGTATTGATACTGGCACTTTTAATTGGCATCAGAGCCAAGTGCTCGTTTTATAAAAGTATTTTTACTTTTGAGCTAAAGATCTTCTATGGTTAGTATCTTGGCACCATGACTTATGGAAAGGCAAAGCAACATTAGGCCACCATATTTTGATGGAAAGGAATACAACGTGTGGAAAAATAAAATGAAGGTATTCCTAAGATCCAAAGATCCCTTGCAATTGGATGTTGTGGAAAAAGGAATCAATTATACTGCTACATCTACATCAAATAAGAATGGTAAAGACAAAAAAAGCAAACCCCCTACTTCTATGTCTCGGATGGAGATGTCCAAAAGAGAAGCGCTTGATGCAAAGGCCATTTATTCTTTATATTGTGCATTGTCTCCTGCTGAATATAATAGAATATCTTCATGTGAAACAGCAAAAGAAGTTTGGGATAGACTTCATGTTACATATGAAGGGACTGATCGTATAAAAAAGACAAAAGTAAACTTCCTGCTCGGCAAATATGAATCTTTCAAGATGAAGCAAGGAGAGTCGATTGGAGATATGTTCAACCGTTTTATAGAAATTGTAAATGGTTTAGCATATCAATGTCATCCAATTTCTTCCCCAATAAAGGTCAACAAACTTTTGTGAGGTCTTTCAAAAGAATGGAACCATGTCAAGACCTCAATCCGAGGGACTCAAAGGATTATGCCACTTTCCGTTGATGAACTCATTAGCACTATTCAATCCTACGAAGTGGAACAAATCATTGATGAAGATCCCAAAGGTAAGAAGTCCATTGCTTTAATATCTAATGTTAATTCTGATTATATAGATTCAGAAAATGACATGGATGACGAAGAACTTGCTTTTTATGATCAAGAAATTCAAAAAGCTAAGTAGAAAAAGGAAGGAAATTCGATGAACAAAGACAATACAAGTAGAATGGGTAGAAAAGAACAATGAAAGAAGATGATGAGCAAAGAAATATATGCTTGATGGCACATTTAGAATCTGAGTCTGACTCAGACACAGATTCAAAATCAAAGTCTGACTCCAATACAGACTCAGAATTCGATGAGGAAATCGAGATAAGCCATTCAAAAATTCCTATTAAATTTCTTAAGTATATAAATGAGCTCTACTTAAATCTCAAATCTTCTCTTAAAATGATCTCTGAACTAAAAAAAAAAATGAGAATTCATGTCTTAGACAACAGAATCTTTCTCGAAAAGAAAAGTTTGAAATTTTGCAAAAAGATTTCTACAAACAAAAGAAAGTCAAGATTTACTTGTCAAAGAAAATGATTCTTTAAAGAAAGAATTTTCAAATATTTTGACAAGATTTTCAAATAGATCAAAAACATTAGAGCATATCATCTCCATACAAGTTCCTTACTATAATAAGTCGGGACTTGGTTTGGGACAGTGAATACTGTGCCTTATCTCCCACTAAGTATAATTGAATTTCTTCTTGTGAAACAGTGAAAGAAGTTTGGGACAGATTGCATGTTACTTACGAAGGGACTGATCGAGTAAAAGAAACAAAAATCAATATTCTACTCGGATAGCATGAAGTTGTTTCACTGAAATCATGAATGAATTGGCATATCAAAGACAACCAATCTCTGGACCAATGAAGGTCAATAATTTGCTACGTGGACTCTCCAAAGATTGGAATCATGTGAAGACGTCAATTAGAGAAACTCAGAGGATCATGCCTTTTTCAGTAGATGAACTATTAGGCATATTTCAATCATACGAAGTGGAGCAAATCAATGAGAAAGAAGATCCAAGAGGTAAGAAGTCAATTGCTTTAAAATCTAACGATAATTCTGATGATACAGATTTAGAAGATGACATGGACGATGAGGAGCTAGCGCTTATAATTAAGAAGTTCATAAAGTTGAACAGGAAAAGAAGAAGAATCAACTAGAAAAAAACAGAGCACACAGAATCTTCAGAAGAGAACAACGGAAGCAAATGAAACCAGTAAGGATGTGATATGTTTCAAATGCAAGACAAATGGGCATATCAGACCTAACTGTCCTCTGTTGAAGAAAAAGAAAGGAAGAATTGAGAAATACAAAAAGGCTCTCAAAGTAGAAACTTAGAGCGACACCGAGTGCGAGGAAAGTGATGAAGAATATGCCAACATATGTCTGATGACCAATGCAAAATCAAAATCAGATTTTGAAACAGATTTTGATTCAGACTCAAATAAAAAAATTGAGGTTAGTAATTTAAAAATTCATGTTAAAGTCTTGAAATACATAGAAGAACTTTGTCATAGTCTCAAAACCTCTCTTAAAAGGATTTTCGAATTAAAAACGTAGAATTTTAAACTTAGGCAATAGGAAACTTCTTGAAAAAAAAAGTTTGGAAGTATAAATAAAAGTTTTGTTGATTTGAAAGTAATTTTGATTCTCTTTCAAAAGAGAATGCTATTTTGAAAGAAGACATTTCAAATATCTCAAAAAAAAAAAAAATTCAAAAGGATCCGAAAAGTTGAAGAAAATTCTTTCAGTACAAAGACCTTATTTTAACAAATCTAGTTTGGGTATGACTTAACACACTATTCCCTTAATTGATTTTCTCAAAGTTAAAGCAAGAATCAAACAAAGACCTACAATGGCAGTTTACAAAAATGATTTTTAAAATTTTTTTGTAAAACCTGTTGGCCGAAATGCTCTCAAATGTTCAAAGTGTAATAGCTCAGAACATTTCGAGAAGAAATGTCCCAAGGTTTGGAAACCTGTTAAGAGGGACTAGACAAAAACTATTTTCAATACTAACTCTTCTAGACCCAAGAAAATCTGGGTACCAAAGAAAACTTGAGTTTTTCTTTTGATCGTAGGTCACTATCAAGAGAAAGATCAAATGGTATTTGGATAGTGGCTATTTAAGGCATATGACAGGAGACTCGAGTTGCTTTATAGAGCTTGTTCAAATGAATGGTGGAAAAGTTTCTTTTGGTGGAAACAACAAAATCAAAATTGTTATATGTGGAATCATGAAAATTGGAAGCCTGACTATCAACAATGTCTCCTTGGTGAAAGGTCTGAATTACAATCTATTCAGCATAACTCAATTTTGTGATACTGGATTCAAAATAAACTTCCAAGAAGGCATCTACTCTAGAACGAGTAAAGACTTCTTTCAATCTTTCACTAGGCGAAGGCATGGAAATATTTATCTTCTAGTTGTAAACCCAAAAAGTTCTCAGTGCCTTATATCTATTCAAGACAAAGCAAATCTCTGGCATCGAAAGCTTAACCATATTAACATGAAGCAGATTGCCAAGATTTCTTCTAAGAAGCTTGTTCATGATCTTCCCAACCTAACTTATCAAAAGTCTGAATTATGCACTCCATGTATTTTGGGAAAACATGTTAGAAATTCCTTTAAACCTGTATATCAAGTTTCTACCAATCGAGCTTTGTAGCTTCTACATATTGACCTCTTTGGACCAACCAGAACTCAAAGTATAGGTGAAAAGAGATATTGCCTAGTAATCATGGATGATTACTCTCGCTTTACTTGGATTTACTTTCTGGCAAATAAGTCTGAAGCATTCTCTTACTTCTCAAAGTTTACCAAGAAAGTTCACAATAAAAAAGGTTATGCTATTTCGAGTATACAAACTGACCATTGAGGTGAGTTTGAGAATCGAGACTTTGCGAAGTTCTGTGATGAATCTAGTTTTCAACATGTTTTCTCTTCTCCATACACTCCAGAACAAAATGGGGTTGTGGAAAAGAAAAACAGGTCCTTAGAGAAGATGGCCAAAACCCTCTTAATTGAAAGCAAAATTTCCTCTTGATTTTGGACTGAAGCAGTTTCCACTACTGGCTACATCATCAACAGAGTATTCTTGAGGCCTATCCTAGAGAAAACTCCTTATGAAGTGTATAAAGGGAAGAACCAAATATTTCTTACTTTCATATATTTTGTTGTAAATGTTTTGTTTCGAAGAATGCAACTGACCGAACCGGGAAGTTTGAAGAAAAATCAGACGAAGGAATTTTCCTTGGCTACTCAACATCAAGCGAAGCATATAGAGTTTTTAATAAGAAGACTCAATCTGTAGAAGAGTCAATGAACGTCAAGTTTCAAGACTATCAAGTAGATCAGGCTCAACTTGAAGAGTCTAAACCCATTCCAAAACTTAACAAAGTCTACTTCCCCTGAAAAGACTCAGACTACTAAAGAACGGCAACGAGGAGAACGAGAAGATTCTATTGAAGCAGAGGATCAACAAACTTCCAAACCAACCAGCAATTGGAAGCACAAGTCAAGTCATCCCACATAACTCATCATTGATAACTTCGATGTAGGAATTCGCCCCAGATCCAAAAGGCAAGAAGAGTCCGGTGCTCTAGCACTTGTTTCTGAGATTGAACCAAAAGGTGTAGATGAAGCCTTGTTTGATGAAAGTTGAATCGAAGCTATGCAAGAAGAGCTCAAACAGTTCAGCATCAATGATGTTTGGGAACTAATTCCTAAACCTAAAGGTAAATCTATAATCGGGACAAAATGGGTCTTCAGGAATAAGATGAACAAGAAAGGAAAAGTCGTCAAGAACAAAGCAAGACTCATGGCCAAAGGATATACATAAGAAGAAGGGACAGATTATGACGAGACCTATGCACCAGCAGCGAGATTAGAAGCAATTAAATTATTACTTACTTTTGCTTATTATAAAAATTTCAAGTTATTCCAGATGGACGTCAAAAGTGCATTCCTCAATGGATTCATTCAAGAAGAAGTCTATGTGGAACAACCACCATGATTTGAAAATCCAAGGATGCCAGACTTAGTCTACAGACTGAAAAAGGCCTTATTTAAACTGAAGCAAGCACCTCAAGCCTGGTATAAAAGGTTAAGTAAGTTCCTAACTCAAAATGGTTTTGAAAAAGGGAAAGTAGATACTACTTTGTTCATAAAGAGAGAAGGAAAAGATTTTCTACTGGTACAGATTTATGTAAATGATATCATCTTTAGTTCTCCTAATAAAAATCTATGCAAGAAATTTTCAAAGTCTATGCAGAATGAATTCGAGATGAGCATGATGGATGAGTTAACTTTCTTTTTGGGATTGTAAGTCAAACAAATGAAGAAATATATTTTCATTCACCAAGAAAAGTATGCAAAAGATCTCATCAAAAAGTTTGGGTTGGAAAATTGCAAGAAAACAGAGACACCAATGTTAAGTTCTTCGAAGCTGGACAAAGATGAAGGAGGGAAGAAAGTAGAACAGAAGCTTTACAGAAGCATGATCAGTTCTCTTGTTTATTTTATTGCATCTAGACCTGACATTTTGTTTAGTGTTTGCATCTGTACTAGATTCCAATCCAATCCAAAAGAATCCCATTTAAGTGATGCAAAACGCATCATCAAATATATCGCGACCTCTCCAAAGCTGAGTCTGTGGTATCCAAAAAAATGAGACTTTACTCTTCTTGGATATTCACACGCAGATTTAGCAGGTTGTAGAATTGATAGAAAGAGTACTTCTAGTACTTGTCAACTGCTGGGAAATATGCTAGTATCTTGGTTCTTGAGGAAACAAAGTACTGTGGCTCTATCAACAACAGAAGCAGAGTATGTAGCTCTTGGGAGCCATTGTTCTCAAGTTCTGTGGATAAGACAACAATTAAGAGATTTTGGAATTGAAGAACCATGCATCGAAATCATATGCGACAATACTAGCGCTATAAACCTTACAAAGAATCCAATTCTTCATTCAAGGGTGAAGCATATAGAGATTTGACAATCTTTTATAAGAGATCATGTCCAAAATGGGAAGATTAAGATTTAGTTCATTGATTCGAAGAATCAGCTGGCAGACATCTTCACAAAGCCTCTGGAGAAAAGCCTATTTGAATCTATTCGCAGCAAGCTAAATATTATTTCTCCTATATCCTAAAGTCTGGAGTGGCCAGACTCAAAATTTCCAGACACTACTTTAGTATGAATATATCTCGAATCTAAGTATTTTTATTTATTTTGGAATTAAAAGGTATGATTATAGGAACATTGCTTGCCTAATTTATTTTTAGAAATCATCATTTCAATAGTAATTTTCAGACTTTGATTTATTTTTCCTTTTTGAAAATTGTACTGAAAATACATCTTTTTGATGCTTCGAATACCACGTTTCATTTTTCTTAAAAATCGTCGAGCTTATCTTTTGAGCACAATGCTTCGAAACCCTAGAATCAAGTCTCTTGTCTCAACCTTTTCTCTCAAGATTTCTCTACAAATTTTTCATTTTTTCTTCACTCAAACTCATCTGAGAAATTCTCCTAGACTACAAGCATGTCTTACCAAAGGAAATAATCTCAAATCGCAAGCAAGGGGCCTCGGAATGTGCCAGAAGGGCAGACACACTTCGATCTGACCGAAGAAAACTCTCCACATTCGTCTCCACAGCACAACCCGAAGGACACTTCATAGAATCCTCCTCGTGAGCCATTGGAAGAGGAAGTTGAGATAGATGATATTCCTCTCAGAACTTTAAACCCCCCAGGTTCTTTTTAAACTTTATGGTCATTTGAAAAAGGGTGGTTCGCCAATGTCCATTATTATTGATTTTCTAATAGAACATGGGCATCACAATGAAACGACTTTTCTGAGGACAATGGAATGTATAGGAATAGCAAAGAAAGGAGCAGCAGATGAGGCTTTCCTTAAATTTCCTGTCGATCCTAGATTTAGCGCTTTTAATCAGCCTAAAAGCAAAGAAGATGATGAGAGAATGTTTTCGAATTTTCAACCGAGAATGGGAATTGTTGCTGAAGTAACTAGTGATGGAACAAGTCTATTTCGTTCTAAGGATCATAAAAGGGTTTACACCCAAATGCTGAAGAGAGGGGCAATGAACCCTCGATTGGTCGATTTTGACTTTCTAGACTCGATCAAGATGAATTTGAGGGAAAAGTTGGCTCTCCTTCAACTAGAGAGCTTTTGCTCTGAGACTATTGTTGCATATCCTGAGTTGACTGCATTTTTCTATTCGAACTTGTCTTTTCTTGACCCGAATAGATTTCAGTTCACTGTGAGTGATAAAAGCTATGTGGTGAATATTGACATATTGGCCGACATCATTAGTGTGGAACAGAGTGGCTTCCAACCAATAAGTGTCTCGGTTGGTCAAGCGACAAGATTTCTTGTCAAGGACAGACTTCCTAAAGGAGGCATGATTTATTCCAGACTGTCAACATCAAATGTTTTGCTGTACAAAGTCGTGATTAATTGCATCAGACCAAAGGCTACTTCAAAAACAGATGTTTCTAAATTTGAAGCCAAACTCATGTTTGCTATCAATAATGGAATGAAATTCTCTCTCCCTCATATAATCGTGATGCATATGTACAAGACTGTTATGAAGGATAAGGGACAGCTGCCTTACTCTGCGCTGGTCACACAACTATTCAGACATTTCCAAATTCAGTTTCTAGCCTCTCTCTATTCTCGAACTATTGATCCTATGGTTATAGGACTGAAAATGGTGTCCAAGATGAGGTTGAAAGAACTTAACAAGGCCGTAGAGCACTTGAAGGAAGAATCCCCCAACAAAACCAAGGAAGAATTTACTGGAAAAAGAAGGAAAGGCAAGGAAATTATGCAGGAACGTGTCAAGAAGAGAATATCTCTTATCTTGTGGGACGAAGAGGATGAGAATGATCTTACAATCTCTGCCTTTACCTTGAAGAATCTTCAAAGTTTTGTTAGTTTTGAGCAGCAAAAGGACAAGCAAGAAGGAGAGAAAGGAGAAATAGAGTGAAAAGAAGAAGGAAGAGAAGACAAAGAAGGAACATAGGAAAGAGAAGAGCAGGAAGAAAAGCTAGAGAAGAAGAGGGTCAAGATGACTCTTATGAACCGACAAATGCAATATCCTTATCAGAGGATTCCAAAAAGACAAGGAGTGGAGCAATAAGAGCTCAAATCGAAAAAGAACATCACCTTCATGCTGAAAATGAGAAGGAAAAAGGAGAAGAATTCCTTTCTCCACATGTAGCCACAAAAACAAGGGGAGTTTGTGAGAAAATAGGTACTTGTTCTTCTCTTCTTTTTGCAAGTGATAATGTTAGTAGATCTCCTGCCGACCCAAAAGATGTATATACTTCACATTTTCTTGAAGCTGACATTGAGGAATCTACTCCTAATCATGGTGTTTGACAAGTTGATGTTCCCTCAACTCTCAACAATCCTCGAATTCACTTCGTTGAGGCTGGTGTGCAAACTGAAACAATCGCAGACTTTCAAAGGCTACTAGAGCTCCTTCTGGAGTTAAAAGCACAACAATATAGTATGGAGTTTGAGATCCAAAAGCTTAAATCTGCATTGAAATCTACTTCAGATTCTCTCCATGAGAAGGTACAATATCTAAACCTTCAAGTTTAAGCTTTACAACAACAAGTTAAAAAGATTGCCAAGGTTGAAGATGTTGAGAAGCTGGAGGAGATAGTGCGAAAGCTGGAGGAGACAGTTCAGTCAATATGGGATTTCTAGCTAGTTCGAATTCCAAGACAAACTTGATTTCATTTATCTATTTTTGACTTTCTCCACTTTTTTGCTGCTGACAAAAAGGGGGAGAACTTGCAGATTTGTCATTTGACTTGAACTTTTGTTGAACTTTTGAATTGTTGTTTTGATTAACTGTTGCGGATTCTATTTGATTGTTTACAGCAACTTACTTTTGTGGTAATGATTATGGATGGATGTTTAATTCTTGATATTTGTCTAAATTTTTCAAGATTAACATGTTTTTTATACTATCCAGATCTTTAAACAATATGTTTTATAAGATATGATGTATTGCTTAAGAGTGGTTGTGCAAGTCAAAAGTTCTTAAATCTGTAAGGAAGTTTTGTGACCATAAAAAAGGGAGAGATTGTTGAAGAAAATTTTCTTCACACCTATTCACTCCCCTCTAGGTGTTGTTACTAGCCCTTCCAAAAAGAAGTTGCATACGCAGATTATTATGAGCGAGCACTGACAAATGGCGTGCTTAGTATTCAAAGAGGGACAGAACCTAGTGTCATGATCTACATGCTACCTTCGGGTCATGGGGTGTCCAAGGCCAGAAGCTTTCATAAATGGGAAACTTGGCTTGACTCCTTCCGGTGCTACTATGCGATAGCTTTAGTGTGGCGAGGACTGGCATTTTACCAAGTAAAGGCGGGATATGACCAGAGAGCTAATTCAAGGAAAGGTCGAGATATGCTAACCGGTATATTTGGGATATGGTGGCGGGGATCAACCCGGCTATTTGGTTCCCACTTGTGATATTACAATAGTTCACCCATGATAGGGTGTGTTCAAGAAGAACCAATTCATCCATGATGGGGCGTTTCTAAGAGGCATTGCGAGCATTCTTCTCTTAAGGAAAGTTAAACTAACTTCCTCTTAAAGCAATATATATACATATTATAACATACAAAAAATCTCAAACTTTGCCCAAAGTGACAAATTTACACCAAACTTTTTTTTGTGACACAAAAAACCCCAAACTTTACAAATTGTGACACATTTACCCCATTAAGGGCATTTTTGTCTTATTCTTTCTGTTTTTTCTTCTTCTTTTTTCTTCTTCTCTCCGCCAACCCCGGCAAAGGGAAGCTGACACTGGTGATGGCTGCCCTTGTCAGCGTCGGGCGAGGGCTGCCCTCGCCGACGTCCAGCGAGGGTCGCCTTTCACCTAGGTCAACGCCGACAAGGGGTGCCCTCGCCCGACACAGGCAAGGACGGCCCTCGTCGACGTCGGGCGAGGGCCTCCCTCCCCAAATCTGGCGAGGGTCTGGTGAGGGCACCCCTCGCCGACGTCCCATGAGGGCCGCCCCCGAAGCCGGCGAGGGCCTCCCTCACTCGACGCCAGCCAGAGCCAACCTCGCTCGACGCCAGCGAGGGCCGCCCTCGCCCAATGCTAGCTTCCCTCCGCCGAAGCCGTCGAAGGGAAGAAAGAAGAAAAAAAGAAAAAAGTTTTTAAAAGTAAAAAGACCAAATGTCCCTATGATTTAGGGTAAATGTATCACACAAATGAAAGTTCAGGGTTTTTTGTGTCACAAGTGAAAGTTCAGGGTAAATGTGTCACGATTAGCAAACTTCGAGGTTTTTCATGTCACAAAAAAAAAGTTTGGGGTAAATTTGTCACTTTAGGCAAAGTTTAAGGTTTTTTGTGGTTTTTTCCTAAAAAAATGTATGTTCTCCTCTTCATCAAAAAAATAACATATAAAAGGTTTCCATTACTATTTTGAAAACAAGATCAGCATTAACACTGTTGGAACAAGAATACATTTCTTGTGATTGTATTCGGACTATTGTGAAGTTGTAGATTCGTCCATTTCTCACTGGCGATTCTATGTATATTCCTAGGTAATTAATTTGTTGTGCATCAAGAGATTAATTGATTCTTCCCTAACCTTTATTTCTTACACCACTCGAAAGGGGTTGGCTCAACATTCCAAATTTTTAGGGCAATGGACCCAAGATCCCATTATTACTCAAGTCGAGGTGCATCAAACTCGACAAGCCCATTAGGGAGCTAAGGATCCGACCTATTATCATGTTATCCACCACATTGAGCACCATTAGCCACTTTAGCTTCTCAATGTTTGCTAGTATCTCGCCCAACAAGCAGTTCCTAATGTAATATATCTGAATTAACTCGCTTGAGGTATTGTCCGCTTTAGTCCGTTTTATACCAAGCCTCACAATTTTATCCTTTGGCGTATAGACAAGCACTTTCCCAAGAGGCCACCCATCTTTATAGTGCTCTAGGCTAGTTTGCTTAACTTTGGAGTTTCAAAGTAAAACTCGTTAAGTCAAAAGGCACCTCCATAAGTTAATTTCAGTTTTTGCATATATATATATATATCTCAAGATCATTCTCCCCTTGTTCGGTGCATACTTTGGTTCATTCATATCTCCTTGGCCATCCTAAAACCCTATTAGGAGCCACTTCCTATTCAAGTCCTCTAGTCCAAACTAGATCTTTACATGCCCAACAACTTTTGTCTGATTCATCCCTGAACCATACACCTATTGGATGGGGTCCCGCTTTGATACACCATATAGTGGTTGTTAGGGCTAGAGGGCCTAAATAAGGAGGGGCTTCTAGCAAGCTTTTAGGATAGTGAATAGGGCGGGAATGAATTGAACAGAGTGAGAACAATTTTGAGATATATATGTGTGAAAACTGGAATAAACTCGCAAAGGCGACTTTTGATGTAATGGCAAAGTTTGCTTTGGAACTGCAATGTTAAGCAAGCCAAGTTAGGGAACTACCAAGATGGGTGACCTCTTGGGAGAGTGTCTATTTGTATGCAAAGAATAAAACTGTGAGGCTTGCTATTGTTAGGGAAATCTCTTATAATGTTTTGAAGATGACAAAATAAATTAAAAACTACTAATGTGTTTAATGGTTAAGTATTAGACCATGCAGATGATAGAATATGTAAAGGATATTGTCAAAGTCTAAAGACGGCCAAAAGACTGAACGTAACACATGTCCAAAGTATATTTTGAAGATTTCCATACTTCTATGTCAAAGTCTAAGACTGCCAGACTTTAGTGTCAAAGTCTATTCTACATCAGAAGTTTGTCCACTCTAACAAATTCCAGACTGAATGTGAACGAAGAACCAGAAGACGGACTCTATGCTGAAGCTGAACTTATTCAAACAGTGTCCAGACCTTAAGGCTAAATATATTCAGAAGCAGATATGTTCAGACTGACGTCCAGATTGTAGACTCTACTTCAGTCTAAAGACACTCAAACTTTACTGCAGACAAAACACTCTCAGACTTTACATCAGAATGTAGCAGATTCAGAATGAAGTAGATTCAGCGTGACAGAACATAACATAAGCCCCAAACATATAACGGCTAGTGATATGGCTTAGATTCTACATTAAGATTGATTTGATTAACTCAATATAATTGATTAATAATTAGATCTTGAAGACAAGAACTTTCTATACGAGGAAGCTCTACTTATGGAAATCAAGATTCTGTTTATATGGGTGATCAGAATCAATTTGGGATTCTACTTCTATCACTCAACGGCTACCAAATCTTCTAGATACAGATCTGTCCAATGGTAGATTGGAAGACGATCCTCAAGATACTGTCCAACGGCTAGTTTGGAAGCAGGGGAGTATTTAAGGAGATCAAGGACCAATGAGCAAGTAAGAGACGAAGCGTAAAATTTATAATTCCAAAGTCTGAGCGACTTTCAATCATACACTTGTCTCTTGTGAACTTAAATGTTTGTGATCGTGAGAGAAATACCAAAATAGTAACTTAGTGAGATAGTGTGATATACTATTAAGTGTTTGCACTCAAAGCTGTAATCTCTTGCTGATTGCATAATGGAATTCATCAAAAGGCTATTAGTGTGGGAAAGTAGACGTAGGCTTGACCTAAGTCGAACCACTATAAAATATGTGTTCTTATTCTCTTCCCTGAATCTCTTTATTTTGTTCGTAACTTTATTTAACTGCTAAAGTTTGATCTCGCTCAAAGTCTGCTGCTCTTCAGACTCAATTTCAAAAGTCTGTTATTCTTCAAACTCAGTTTCAGAAGAAAAAATATTTCTACTGTTCTTTACGAAAAATTTTCTTCACACTTATTCACCCCCTCTAGATGTTCATACTAGCACTTTCAGGTATGAAATACATCGAGTTAGTTAATCTGGGGATATCACATGTGCACCTTAGAATTTGTCATGCCTCGAACCTCGGGCACGCGCACATCCCTCGGTGGTTGACTAAAAATGCGACATCCTAGGACGCGTCACCAACCCATTCATTTTATACATATGCGGAAGCAAATTAATAAACCCCAGACAACAATCAACATAGGGATAATGAAAGCAGGACAGCAAATTTTCACAATATAGACTTTATAAACAAACCGAGTTAACCCTACAAAGTTATATACAAAAGATCCATCTCAAAAAGAGACTATTGAGCCACCTACGCTCCAGACCCTTCAACTTCGGGTACCGGGTTCCCCACGACACCATTTAGGATGTCGATGTCCATGGGATGAGCTACCTCCTCATCCTTGATTTCGACGGTAGATTTGTCAAAACCCTACAAATGACCCTCCCAAACCCTGTTAGGCTCGTTAATGAACCATGCTTTGAAGCGATGAGGCACCAAATGAGGTAGGCCCTCATCGACCCAAATAGTGGTCACCACTAGCTCACGTGTTCAGGTGGTCTCGAGGATGGGGAAAAAGGTAGACTCGGACTCCATCTCCCATAGACACCCAAAAAGAACGTGACGCTAGCACTTCATACTAAGGACCTGAAACAGGGTCAACCACACGGGGTGAGATAAAATCTCAGGGAGTCAAAACCCTAAATCCCGATTAGAACTCAAATTCACCTAGAGGCGGCTTAAACGGGTGTCACAAACAACTTACCTTGCCTCGGCACATCCCTACACATTAGCTCATTATATGTGCACTTATAAACACAGCAAGCGTAATTTAATAACTGGAACGCATCATTTCATTCTCAAACAATCACATGAGTCCCGATTATAAGGTAAAATCGTTATGACACATCTCATACCGTGCCACACAATTTTACCCCATAATCAAGCACGACTATCACAACCACTCAAGCATGTTTCAGTTATTACGACCCATCGGCCACGGCCAACTCAACATTCGGCGGTCATCTGGCATAACCAGGTGTCGTCCCGCTCCGTCAGGCATGGCAACGTCTACGCTTAGACAGCATTCCATAAACGAACATCAGCCCAACCTCCACTACGACCGACATCCGTTGACATGGGGCATCCGAACTTAATCAGGCATCGCCTCCTCAACTCCTGTTGGGTAACGGGTTCCGATAATGATCACACGCGCACACATACTTGGCCAAGAACACCTTGCTTTGCACTCAAAATACCTCATGTTCAAATAATGGACTTGACCTATGACATCCCAGTAGCATCACATACTAAGCACAAGCGGAAACTACATGGATTATCATTTTACAAGACTTATTGATTTCAAATGTCAAACTATAGTGTCCACCTTTAAAGGTTAGCATGTATAACATGGATATCTTAAGATCTAAATTTTATATCACAAGATTACTCTGCAATAGTCCTATCAACTAATATTAGACAATCCAACTATAATCATAGATAAAGATCATGAGAAGCTTCATTACTTTCCTGTTAAAAACATTCAGGCTTACAAAAATCAACCTGGGTTACTTATAAGTTCTTCACCTATATACAACATACTTACATGTTCAAACAAAAGTGTAAGTAAATAGCTAGGGAAAAGGGTGAGGGGGTTTCTAACTCCACTATCCCACACTAGCCAATGTCCAAAAAAAAAAAAAAAAAAAACAGAAAACAAAAAACAAAAAACAAAAAACAAGAAACAAAAGACGTCTCCTCTAGCTTTTACACGATCTAGGCGCCTAAGCACCTCCCATCCCGGCTCCAGTTCCTCCAGCACCAAAATGAAGGGGCCCAAACAACTCTCCTTTCGTGGTTTATGAACCACACAATAGACCTCATCGGAGTCATATCTACTCTACTATCGTCCATCCACGGTGTAGCCTCATACTTCATATAGGTCAGCTCGATATCAGGATCATACACATCATGGAAAGAAACATCAATACGCACTATCACCACGTGACGAGCAATCGGTGGCACGTCCATACTAACGATCTGAAAAAAAAAAAATAAGGAATGAGCAATGCCTAGTAAAGAAGTAATAAGACCCTAGCCTAGACAATCCACAACTACCAAAGAAGACAAGAGAACATAACCAAAAAGTTTAAGATACTAAGAGAGAATTGTCACAAGTATAACTAAATGAAGATTGACACATCACATGAATGATCGCTCCATAACAAAAAATGCTAAATGCACATATATACCTCATGCTTCAAATATGTACCAAGATGAAATGCAACAGTAGCAGGCAAAACTCACACACCAAGTGGAATTTATATTTTAGTGTGTATATCAAATCCACCCTTGATTAGTTTACCCACCGGAACGCCGTCGGCCCAATTGAGTCACTTCCGAAATCCCACATCTGGACTTCTACAATATTGCTATCACTCCAAGGCATCCTAGTATCGCACAACCGAAGCATCCTAAGATCACTCAGAATGGGGCATCTTACTCGAGGCATCCCAGTATCCCACAACCGAGGCATCCTTGATCACCTACAGGGGCATCTCACTCCAAGGCATCCCGGCGTCGTACTCAACCGAGGCATCCAAGAACACATAGCATGGCGATCCCACTCCCTGGGGCATCACTGGCACACATTCCACACATCACACCTTTGATTAATATCACATCACAGCATGCACAAGACCTCGAGAGTACGCAATTACATCAAGCAGGACTCATGCTCACACAATACTTCACTCATGTCACACTCCTTGCATACACATGTCACCATTGGTAACTATACAATGACCACACTTCAAATGATGGAAGAGGCATGCTCATGCACAAACTAACCACTATCATGAGACCATTAGACTTCATATATGTCATGAAAGTTAGGTACAAGAGACACAACAACCATTGCACATTCTCGTATCAAGACAGTATATAAGCAAATATGGGCAGTTTCAAACACAGACATAGAAAGTACATCTAATCTTCTCGGAATATTACGAAATTTTAATATGTTATAAAAGAGATATAACTTAACATTTTCTGTGAAGAAACCTAAGCCTATAACTCAATGTATAAAGGGAAGTAATTTGCTGTCTTCTTTCTTAAAATTCTGCAAGAACTTTCCAGATTGAGTACCTACTGAAGAAGGATCATTTCACTACTCAAACCTTGACCGTTTGTTCCCAAATTTTGATATGTTTTTCCTAAAGATGTTTCCTAAAACTTCCAATTCCATAGAGAAATGCTCTTGCCAATACATTTTCGCGTGAATCTCACTATAACTAGAGGTCAAAACATATATTAGTTAGTGTTCTCTTCAGTAAACTTGTTCTTTCCTTTAACTACACCTTTAAAAATCCCAAACGACGCATAACTAAAGGGTTTTCCATCTCAGTTTTTCCAAAACAGAATGTTTCGAACCATTATACTCATCTACAGCTCAACTAAATCATTTAGCTCCTCTACAATTTCTCTTTTAGTATCCCGACACTTCTCCAACAGCACCTAAGAGTAACCACAGTAGCTCTTCACCTACATACAGCCATCCACAGCTCGATTCAAGACAAGTACTCACATCTTGACTCATCTACAGCAAGATGCATCACCTTTCTTCACTCGGCAGTTAACTTTTCACTTACTCGACCAACTCAGCTTGCTCATACTCAATTTTTAAACTATCCAAAGCTTTAATATGACATGCAAGGACTCAAAACTTCAATCTAGAGTTCATCTAACCTATTTCAACACAAAACATCATCATACCTAATCCTCCACCATTCAGCTAGTTCCGCAAGTTCCCTCGACAAAACAACGGATAACTTCTAGCTTAGGAACTTATCATTTCCTTACCGGTTGCTTGGCTTTGTTGGTGGCTCAAAGCTCTCCAATAATCTGCTCCTAAACTCACACAAGAAGAAGCAAGAATCGCCAGAGCTGCTGCTTTGTTTATGTTCGAACCGCGAGAGAGAAAGGAGAAAAAGAGAGGGTTTCGGTTTGTTTGGAGAGAGAGATGAGTGGCGTGAATTATTAGGGAGATGAGGCTATAGGTGTAATCCCAAGGAAAGTAATCATTAACAAGCTTAATGATTATGTCTCTTTAGCAGCTTCGGTTTTGGGGAAGAAGAAAACCGAGGGAGAAGAGAGAAGAGAGAGAAATGTCGTGGCCTTCATGCACGCTTCACTCTTTTATGGTCGACGCCTGGCATTCAATAACGATTAACTTCTAATCCGTGTTGTTAGTCGGTTTATTAGTTTCTAATGTCTTTCACTTCGTTTCATCCCGAATCCACTAAATTTCGATTCCGTTATAACTATACAAATGAAATGGCGTGTTAACATCTCGGCACTAATCTACGAAGAATTTATTGCAAGAAATACTAAGGTTAGTAGTCGACACTAGCATTACAATCACTTATAAGTCTTTAATAAAAATTCTAATTAAATCCACATAACAGCAATCTATAAACTTAATCGAAAATGAAAACACTCGGGCCTAAATTCCTGTCTCTGGCCCACCGGGCTCATCCTACGACATTCTCGGCCCACTAGACTTGATTCATCATTCTAATGAATCCAACTCTCGACCCGCTCTAAGCCAAGCCCAAGTCCATAATCTATCCTTCGGCTGACTGAGCCCACCTCAATAACTCATGTGACCCACTAACTTCTTAAGCCCACACATTCCTCATGGCCCATCGAGTTTGTCTTCTGGCCCGTTTAAAAAATAATCCAAGCCCTTAACAATCCAATTACACTAATAGGGTCGGTAAATTTTAGGATGTCACATGGCCACTTTTCTTCATATTAAAAATCATCCCAATAAAATAATCGTGCGTAATCATGCATTTAAATTGAATCGGTAAGCATGGTACACTCTCATTTCAAAATTCTACGATTTTATATACTATATAAAATTTTTGATGTCAAAAAGAGACACTCGATATTTTTCTAATTAAATACCCATAAAAGCGATTTTTGCAATAATAATTAATAATCACCACCAGCAATCAATTGCATAAATAAGCAATCAATTTCACATATAAATTCAACCACGAGAATCAGCGTAAAATTTCATTAAACGGCTAATCCAGCACAATTTATGCGAATTAAAATTAATTAATTAAATTATAATTAATTAAATTAATCTAATTTAATTAATATAACCACAGTTAATTAAACTAACCATAGTTAACTAATTAACCCAAATTAACTAAACTAACCAATCCTAACTAACTAGTTACGCCAACTAGATTAACCATTAATGCTTAATTAACACTAACCTAACATACTCAGTGTAATTAACCACCTAATCTAGGATGAGGGAATTAACTCACCGAAATTCAACGACGACGAATTAACGGCAATGGCAGCGCAACAATGATGAGATTCTGCAACTATCAAGTCTCCAATGAAGGCCAACCGGCAGAGGAAAATAGCCTTACAAGGCTTGGCCAAGGGATTGGAATCAGGTTCTGTGGGGCTGCTAGTCGGGCAGTTTGTGGGGCTGTTGTGGAGGAGCTGGATGGTGACTCTGCTAAACGGACAGGGGCTAAGCTGTGACGAGCGGTGAGGGCTAGTCGTTGGAGCTGGTAGGAGCACCGGTGGGGTTGTGGGCTGGTTGTAGGGATTGGACGTTGCTGTGGAGTTGGGCTAATGAAGTCGTTGGTAGTGTTTGTTAGCGGTGCAGATGGCAATGGATGGTGGTGATGGAGTTGGCAGAAAATGGGACGCTGCTGGATGGTGAAGATACGGGGTTGCTGGCGGTGAAGTGGAGATGGCAAGGCTGAGATGTGAAGATGGACGCTAGATAAAGTAGTATCAAAACAAAAGGAAATGGGGCAAAAGAGAATAATCGGCTGAGGGGGTTGGCTGCACACATGAAGAGAGAAGAAAGAGATGGGAAAGAGAGAGAGACAGCCAAGAAGTCAAGCTTGCAGCCAATAGCAAGCCATGCCAAAATATCAAGCACTCAAGTGCTAAAGCCACAAAGTCTTCAGCCCTCATTAGTCAAGGGACCATCCAATGGGCATTTTCCTCTCATTTCTTCACAAAACAAACCAATTTGGTAGCCAAAATCCCATGCAAACAGCCCATACGAATTTCCCTTGTTTTTCCTTCTTGCTGAAATTGATTTTCCGCAAAAATTCCAGCTCGACGAAAATTCTCCAAAAGATGAAATGACATCCTAAAAATAAATCTCAACACGATCGAACGTCCAATTCCCAAAATCGAATTCAATTTAGTGGTCAAAATTGACCAAACGCGATTTTAGTACAACATAACCTATCGGGTAGCTTTTAGGGATTTTAGCGTGTTTGACCTGTGGTCAATAATTTTCGATCCACGTTTATGCATCTCCAACTCGGAGGCGACTCTCGGTTGTCAAAAAAAAAATCGTAAGGTTTCAATTACATGTACCAAGTATAATTTCAATAGAATCGGGTAAGTGTCATTTGATGCGAATTTTGCAATCATGCGTGCAATTCAATTACATGATTCAATTGAATTAACCTATATCCGATCACAATTCAATTATAATGGTGTCGGTATTGACCATCGCCGATTATTATGATCGAGCGGTTGATTTCCAATCAAATTCTTGAGTATGTCGCGTTTATATCCCTTAACGGCTTCACCTAATAGGTTAGTTAACTCGTGAGAGGCTAGCTTAGAGAAAAAAGTACCATAGGCACGTCGACAAAATACTCATTTCATATTATTAGGACGGGGTCAAATTTCAAAATGTCACAGAATCACTCTTGTAATACTTGAGATTTTGGACAAAGTCAAAAAGAAGTGGTGGGACCCACCCAAAAAAAAATCAAGTGTTGAAAAGTCAAAGAGAAAAGGAAAAGGAGGGGATGCTCGGTTTTTAAATCAAGAGCTCGGGCAAAAAGAAAAAAAAGAGAGAAAAGAAAGAAAAAAGAAGAAAGAGGAAGGAAAGAATGAGGGTTTTTGCGCAACACACCACAAGGACCTCATGTCAACTATGCATCGCAACACCTAGTAAGTACTTGCACACCTCATTCGTCTAATCAGGGAAGTTGTCGAATTTAAGGCTTAAATTTGGAATTTTGGAAAATTTGAGCCTTATAGTCCAATTTTTAAGTTGTGTAGTTGCGAGATTTCTTGGCAATAGTGGATTATGGTGTGGTGAGCCCGCGGAGTTTGATGAGAGTTGTTTAAAAGCAATGGTTTAGTCAGTGTGAGAATTTTAGGATTTCGTGTTCGAGTTTTGCATTGTGAATAACTTGAATAATTGCTTCAAGAGAGTGATTTGTTAGCGCGTAGGAGTCATTTTATTAACGTTTGGGCATAATTAAGCCGTTTCATAGTTGAGGTTGTGTTTTCCTTGGTTTTAACATTGATTCTCATTTAATTGTTAGGATAACTAGATTGTCACTTCAAGTGAGCTTTGTTGTTTGGCCTTAGGCATTTCCAAGGTGAGTAGTGTGTTGGAGAAAACTTCCTTATCACGAGGAAATGACGCAAATGCCTTAGGTGCCAAAATAGCCCATCGATCTCATTCACTTTGCATGATGAGACAAATGAAGGGAATTGCCAAGCATCCAAAAAAGCGAATTCAAAAACATGTGAAGGGTAAATTGTGTCGATTCCAATTGCTCATTTTGATAGAGTCTCTGACACGATTCTTTTTTCCTTTGATAGGAAAACACCAAACACTTAAAGGCAAATGCAAGTGAAGGGTAATGTTAACTTACCAAATATCCACAAGGGTGAATTCAAGAAATGTTAGCACCCAAAGGATAAAAGCGAGCGAATGGTAATAATGTATCGTTTCCAACATTTCAATCCCTAAAGATCTTTGCACTAACATATTCTTTCACATTCCTTACAGGGTTATCAGGTCATGCTGCAAGTAAGTGCCCTTCTTCGCAAATTAAAAAAAAAATGGAGAATTTCCGTTACAAAAAAAAAAAAAAAAGAACCTTTGGCGCTTTCCTAGAGACAAGCACAAAAATAAATAATTAAGAAAAAAATTTGTACAAACTTTTTTAACATCATTTTTATCTCGAAATTGTTTTCTCGTTTTGTGGGCTATTCATTTTAAATCAAAATTCCCTATGGAGATAAATCTACTCAGACGATCTCAACAGAGTGAAATGAATATGTTAATCATGCCAAGCAAAGGATACTTAGGATGAGGAAAGGCAAGCCATTTCCAAACACATCCTTGAAACACTTTTGAGAGTTGAGTGAAAGGCGACCTTCTCTTAGGACGAAGAATTCATTCGCATTGAGCGCAAAGATCGAAATGATAAAGGCATTTTCTTCATCAATCCCAAGCACTGAGCCGACATCTTGCTACCCTTTTGAGTTGAATAAAGATAATCCTTCAAAGTATCCCTGTCAAGAATGACCTTACTTTGGGGCAGCATAGGAGGTTACGGTGGTATTGTAAAGCGAAAGATTGAGAAAGATTCTATTACTTTTACTTGCATCAATCTTCTGGTGATAACTTCAGAAGAATTCTCACTAAAGCTTGACTCATCCCAAGGTGAAGAAGAGCATTTCCTTCTCTACCCAAACACCGATACCCATTGCTTTTGTAATATTATGCAATAATGTAATATTATGTTAGTGGGCCCCAAAAGAAGAAACTAAAAAAGAAACCGAAAAGTTAGTAAAACAAGAAGGAGAGGGGAGAGGGCTCGGCTAAATAGAAGCTGAGGGGTCCTCTACCAAAAAGAAAAGAAAGAAAAGAAGAAGAATAAGAAGAGAAAGGGGAAGAAAGGAAAGGAATCTTGGCACGTGCACGTCTCGGATGCCTCGCCAAGCCGACTCGACTCCATAACACAGCACCCGGTAAGAGATCAAGCCCTCGTTTGTCCGATTGAAGTAATTTTTGGATTTAGGACTTAAATTCGAAATTTTTGGAAAACTGAGCGGCGAAATCTAATTTTGGAGTCGTTGAGCCGCGTATTTTTGCAAGAATGGTAATTTATGGTGTTGTGGAGCCGTGGGATTTTACGGATCGTGATTTGAGCTTATGGTTTGTCCGAAACAAAATTTCAAAGTTTCCGCGCGCAGTGAACAGTACGCGTCCAGCAGCCTTGGGCCCGTATTTTGTCATTTTTCGGCTTGATTTTGGGATGGCTAAGTTGGGATTCTTGTGATGTGTTTCAAGGGCTCTCTATTGAATATAAGTACGTTTAGATCGGGATTCGGAAGAAAAAGTTAAGGCGCAATCAAGTTTTGCACTTAAACTTCGTGTTGCGAATGGCTTGAACAATCGCTTTGGTTATGCGATTTGTTAGCGCGTAGAAGTCCTTTTGTTAGAGTTAAGGCGTAATTTAGTTGTTTCGAAGTAGAGATAGAGTTTTATTAGATTTTAACATTTTTCTCGGTTTTTGATAGGACCTTGAATTTGACGATACGAGTATCGTTCGTCGTTTGGTCGTCGATGACGAGGTGAGTGGTACTATATCTTCTTTGGTTTTATAAAATCATGTCTTGAATTATATATATATATTGAATTGAGAAGAGCATTTTTATTGCATAAAAGCCAGATCGAGCAATTGCTACCCTTTGGTCGATTGCGAATCTTTGAAAAGCATGTTATATGAGGTTTGTGGAGAAACATATATGAAATTACTTTGCGACTGATTTATGAAAAGGTTTATAATGATTTGAAAAACGGATATGAAATGGATGATGGGTTATGTTACAAAATATTATTTTTTTGGTTTAAGATATTGATTTTTGGATTTGATTTATGATATTGGAGAATGGTTATTTATGCTCAATATGACTGTGAACCCAGTGAGGGGTTTTTGGGGTATGCATACCAGGTTTAGGATATCCTTCTGGGCCTAGCCACCGGCTTTGTAGGTGGAGACCTTACCAAGGGGAGAATCTTGGTCGCCTTGTCACAAGGCGTTGTGTCGTGACCATGGTTAGTTATTGAGCAAAGATTGATCAATGGATAGACCATTGATATGTGTTTTTGATGGAGATTATTCAATGGATTCGACCATTGATACTTGACTTTTGATGGCGATTTAAATGAGTTTTCCATATTAGTATAAAGCTTTGATGATGAGAAATAACTTTTATATGATTCGATATGTATTTTATATATTGAATTGACGTTATGAAATTTGGTATTGGTTTGTATACATGCATAGGAGTTGTTCGATCTGCTTAGAAGATATGTACTACTCACTTTGCTGTGGTTGCTCATCCCATTCCTCCTTTAATCTTTTCAGTTCCTCAGCTAGCGGCGAATAGAGCGAGTGCGTAGTCGGTGGGAACTTTTGGGGAGTTCTATTTTGTTTTTGGTATGGTTCAAGGAAGTGGTGCAAATAATACTTACTAGTAGTTGGATCGTCTGAGTTTTAAGCATATATCTATTTTTCTTTTGGTGGATTATAGAAACTCTGATGTTGCAACCAATTTGTTGGTTTATCTGATATACATATATGGTTTGAGATATATATAAGTTATTATCAATTTGTTGGTTGTGTCTGAGGCTGCGTTCTTTGTAAAAAATGACGGCCATGTCATTCCCATTCTTTGTGATTTTGGGATGTGACATTTTTGGTATCAGAGCCTAAGTTTTGATCTTTTTGGGTGTAGTTATGGGACGTTGTGAGATTGTGTGATAGATTTTATTTTTGCGTTAGTCTTCTAGATTCTAAGGTGTAGTTTCATTATTGGATTTAGGTGATCATGAGTACCGACTCTGAGACACTTGCCTCGCTTCGTAGGAGTCGCAAAGGCAAACGGGTCGCTACCTCTGAGGCTAGAGACATGCCTCAAGCTTCTCGAGGTGCGTCTTTGAGAAGGAGACTTGAGGACCACTATGATAGGAGTCCTAACTTGCACGAAGTCAGAGAAGAGGATCAAGTGCCAACCCGTTCAACTGAATTTGAACAGGCAATGATCCATTGGTATCGCCAAGCAAAGGAATTAACTGGAGATGGAACGACAGGTTCAGGCACTTTTGCCCATTTTAGAAAGGCGAAACCACCCACTATGGATGGGAAAGCTGATCCTCTTGCGGCTGAGCGTTGGATTAAAAAGATTGATGGGATCTTTGAAGCTGAAGAGGTTCCCGAGGATCGGAAGGTTAAATTTGCCACCCAATACCTGGAAGGTGAAGCAAAGTTTTGGTGGGATGGAATGAAGCCAAGTCTTGGAGGTAGGGATGTTATTATATCTTGGGAGGACTTTAAAAAGGCGTTCAAAGCTCAATTCTTCCCAAAGTCATTCCAGGCAAAGATGAAGGGTGACTTTGTACATGTATCTCAGGGTGACTCCACTGTTTTGGAGTATTCAGTCCGCTTTAATCAATTGAGTAGATTTGCGGAGCACTTAGTAGCAAATGAGGAAGATAAGGCTGACCATTTCCTAGGAGGGCTCCGACCTGAGATTAATTCCGCACTTGCACCTTTTGTATTAACAACTTATAAGAATGTGCTAGAACGAGCAATCAAGGTGGAACAAAGTATTCTGAAGCACGGCACACAAGGAACACCTCAGCCCAAAAGGTTTAAGCCCACAAATGTGCAAGGTAGCTATACTGATGGTAGTGGAGGGCGAAGAGGCTTCAATCGGCCAGGACAGTTCAAAAATCCAAGTAACCAAGGCCCTTGTAATACATGTGGAAATTATCATCACGGTGAGTGTTATCAGAAAATGGGAGTATGCTTCTCATGTGGGAAAGCGGGACACATGCTGCGAGATTGTCCTATACAAAGGAATCCTCCTATTGGCAATAGATCATGTAATCTATGTGGGCGACAAGGACACCTAGCACACCAGTGTTTCAGGCAGAGGAATACCCCTTTTGTTGGTAGGCCCCAAGAGAACCAACAAAGACGAAGTACAAATGGGAAAGTTTTTGCAATGACGAAGGAGGATGCGACAGCATCTAATGCAGTGGTTGCAGGTAATATTTCTATTGCCTCGCATTGTGCTTATGCATTATTTGACCCTGGTGCTACGCACT
The DNA here is from genome assembly GCA_014182575.1 of Eucalyptus decipiens. Lineage (NCBI taxonomy): Eukaryota > Viridiplantae > Streptophyta > Magnoliopsida > Myrtales > Myrtaceae > Eucalyptus > Eucalyptus decipiens. The sequence continues at coordinate 31,807,128 of CM024610.1, read as the reverse complement.
CCTTCATTTCAACTGAATTTGCAAAGAAGCTTGATGTGTTGCCTGACCCTCTTGAATGTGAATTGTGTGTTGATACTCCTACTGGCGATTTCTTAGTTGGTCATCATGTGTTCAAGAGATGTGTGATTCGGATTAACAATGTTGAAATGCCTGTGGATCTAGTGGAGTTAAATATTCGAGATTTCGATATTATTATAGGGATGGATTGGTTATCTACTTATCGTGCTATTGTTGACTGTTTTTCAAAGAAAGTGATATTTAGACTTTCGAATCAACCCGAATTCTCTTTTTCGGGAAGTTGTCAAAACACTTCTCCAAGGTTGATCTCGGCTTTGCAAGAGAGGAAACTTTTGAGAAAAGGTTGTTGTGGTTATTTAGCTTGTGTAAAAGACACAAGTAAGGTTGTAGTAAAGTTGGAAGATGTTCCTGTCGTTAGAGAGTTTCCAAGTGTATTTCCTAAGGATTTACCAAGCTTGCCTCTTGATAGAGAAATTGAGTTTTGCATTGAATTGATGCCCGGTACAGCACCAATCTCTAAGGCACCATATTGGATGGCACCCACTGAATTAAAAGAATTGAAAACGCAGCTACAAGAGCTTTTGGATAAAGGTTTCATCAGACCCAGTGTTTCACCTTGGGGAGCTCCTGTTCTATTTGTGAAAAAGAAGGACGGTAGTATGCGGCTTTGCATAGATTATCGAGAGCTTAACAAGGTAACAGTCAAAAACAAATATCCTTTGCCCCGGATTGAGGATTTATTTGATCAACTTCAGGGAGCTCAAGTATTTTCCAAGATCGACCTTCGTTCTGGGTATCATCAATTGAAGATAAAGATAGATGATGTGCCTAAAACTGCTTTCAGAACAAGGTATGGCCATTATGAATTTCTCGTCATGCCTTTTGGATTAACAAATGCGCCTGCTGCCTTCATGGACTTGATGAACAGGGTGTTCAGGGAATATCTAGACAAATTTATTGTGGTGTTCATTGATGACATCCTAGTATATTCGAAGAGTTTAGAGGAACACGAACAACACTTGAGGTTTGTCTTGCAGACTTTGCATGAAAGGAAGTTGTATGCTAAATTTAGTAAGTGTGACTTCTGGCTTGATCATATAGAATTCTTGGGTCATGTGATCTCGAAAGATGGCATATTAGTGGATCCAAAGAAGGTTGAAGCAGTTGTTAAGTGGAATCGTCCAACAAATGTTACAGAAGTGAGAAGTTTTCTTGGGCTAGTCAGCTACTATAGGCGATTTGTAGATGGGTTCTCAAAGATTGCTGGTCCACTTACCCCTCTAACTCAGAAAAAAGTTAAATTTGAATGGTCAGACCAATGTGAACGTAGTTTTCAAGAGTTGAAGAGACGGCTGGTGTCGGCTCCTATTCTAACTCTACCTTCTGGAAGTGGTGGCTTCGTAATCTACTGCGATGCATCCAAAGAAGGTTTGGGTTGTGTTCTTATGCAAGATGGCAACGTTATTGCCTACACTTCGAGACAATTGAAATTACATGAGAAGAACTACCCCACTCATGATTTGGAATTAGCGGCGGTTGTGTTTGCCTTGAAGATATGGCAACACTATTTGTATGGTGAAAAATGTGAAGTCTTTACTGACCACAAGAGTCTGAAGTATATCTTTACTCAGAAAGAACTAAACATGAGGCAAAGAAGATGGCTAGAACTTTTGAAGGATTATGACTTGTCCATTAATTACCATCCGGGTAAGGCTAATGTGGTAGCGGATGCTTTGAGTCGTAAATCATTTGGAAATATGGCAGCTTTGCTCACTTCTCAGAAATCTATTCTTGAAGATATGAGGAAGTTAGACTTGGAGGTGTTGGTGCAGCAACTTGGTGCTCAATTAGCTAATCTTCAAGTACAACCTATGTTGATTGACAGAATTAAGGTTAAACAGAATGAAGACCCACAATTACAAAAAATTAGAGAAGGTGTGGAAGCTGGAAGACAAGCGGATTTTGGTTTACACATAGATGGATCCTTAAGGTTTCGTGGTCGACTATGTGTTCCTAAGGACTCAAATCTGAAAAAGGAGATCCTGCAAGAAGCTCACAGTACTAGATTTTCAATTCCTCCAGGAAGCACTAAAATGTATAAAGACTTGAGAGAAAACTTTTGGTGGATCAATATGAAAAAGGATATTATAAAATTTGTCGATCAATGTTTAGTTTGCCAGCAAGTGAAAATTGAGCATCAGAAACCAGGTGGACAGTTGCAACCCCTAGAGATACCTAAATGGAAGTGGGAGCATATTGCCATGGACTTTGTAGTCGGTCTACCGAGGACGCCAAGTGGTAAGAATGCTATATGGGTGATTGTTGATCGATTGACTAAGTCTCCTCACTTTTTGTCATATCGATTTGGCCTTTCAATGGAAGATATGGCAAAGCGATATGTTAATGAGATAGTGAAGCTTCATGGAGTTCCAGTAAGCATTGTTTCTAATAAGGATCCTAGGTTCGTGTCTAACTTTTGGAAGAGTTTGCAAGGAGCATTGGGCACTAAACTCAACTTGAGTACAGCTTTCCATCCACAAACAGATGGACAGTCAGAGAGAACGATCCAGACATTAGAGGATATGTTGAGATCATGCATCATTGACTTTGGCGGTTTTTGGGAAGAACATCTACATTTGGCAGAATTTTCTTATAACAACAGTTATCACTCCGGCATTAAGATGGCACCCTTTGAAGCTTTATATGGCCGAAAATGCAGAAGTCCTATTTGTTGGGATGACGTTGGTGAGAAAAGACTAACTGGCCCTGAGTTCATTCAACAGTCAGAAGAGAAAGTTAGGTTGGTTCGGGAACGTCTCAGAACGGCTCAAAGTTGTCAGAAAAGTTATGCGGATCTGAAAAGACACAAGTTAGTATTTAATGTGGGGGATCACGTATTCTTAAAAGTTTCTCCTACGAAGGGTGTAATGAGATTTGACACACGTGGGAAGTTAAGTCCAAGGTACGTGGGACCATTCTTGATCTTAGAGAAAATTGGTGAACTCGCTTATAAATTGGCTTTGCCACCGGCATTATCAGTGTCCATAATGTGTTCCATGTCTCTTTGTTGCGGAAATATGTTCCAAATCCTGAACATGTGCTAGACTTTACACCACTGAGATTACGGGAGAACTTGACATATGAGGAGCAGCCTATTCGCATTGTCGATAGGAAGGATTAGGTATTGTGGCGACGATCCATTCCTTATGTAAAAATACAATGGCAAAACCATACCGAGACGGAGGCTACTTGGGAACTCGAGGAGGAGGCAAGACACAAATACCCTCACTTGTTTCATGATTAAAGTACATGTAAATTTCGAGGATGAAATTTTTTTTAAGGATGGTAGAATGTAATATTATGCAATAATGTAATATTATGTTAGTGGGCCCCAAAAGAAGAAACTAAAAAAGAAACCGAAAAGTTAGTAAAACAAAAAGGAGAGGGGAGAGGGCTCGGCTAAAAAGAAGCTGAGGGGTCCTCTACCAAAAAGAAAAGAAAGAAAAGAAGAAGAATAAGAAGAGAAAGGGGAAGAAAGGAAAGGAATCTTGGCACGTGCACGTCTCGGATGCCTCGCCAAGCCGACTCGACTCCATAACACAGCACCCGGTAAGAGATCAAGCCCTCGTTTGTCCGATTGAAGTAATTTTTGGATTTAGGACTTAAATTCGAAATTTTGGAAAACTGAGCGGCGAAATCTAATTTTGGAGTCGTTGAGCCGCGTATTTTTGCAAGAATGGTAATTTATGGTGTTGTGGAGCCGTGGGATTTTACGGATCGTGATTTGAGCTTATGGTTTGTCCGAAACAAAATTTCAAAGTTTCCCGCGCGCAGTGAACAGTACGCGTCCAGCAGCCTTGGGCCCGTATTTTGTCATTTTTCGGCTTGATTTTGGGATGGCTAAGTTGGGATTCTTGTGATATGTTTCAAGGGCTCTCTATTGAATATAAGTACGTTTAGATCGGGATTCGGAAGAAAAGTTAAGGCGCAATCAAGTTTTGCACTTAAACTTCGTGTTGCGAATGGCTTGAACAATCGCTTTGGTTATGCGATTTGTTAGCGCGTAGAAGTCCTTTTGTTAGAGTTAAGGCGTAATTTAGTTGTTTTGAAGTAGAGATAGAGTTTTATTAGATTTTAACATTTTTATCGGTTATTTGATAGGACCTTGAATTTGACGATACGAGTATCGTTCGTCGTTTGGTCGTCGATGACGAGGTGAGTGGTACTATATCTTCTTTGGTTTTATAAAATCATGTCTTGAATTATATATATATATTGAATTGAGAAGAGCATTTTTATTGCATAAAAGCCAGATCGAGCAATTGCTACCCTTTGGTCGATTGCGAATCTTTGAAAAGCATGTTATATGAGGTTTGTGGAGAAACATATATGAAATTACTTTGCGACTGATTTATGAAAAGGTTTATAATGATTTGAAAAACGGATATGAAATGGATGATGGGTTATGTTACAAAATGTTATTTGTTTGGTTTAAGATATTGATTTTTGGATTTGATTTATGGTATTGGAGAATGGTTATTTATGCTCAATATGACTGTGAACCCAGTGAGGGGTTTTTGGGGTATGCATACCAGGTTTAGGATATCCTTCTGGGCCTAGCCACCGGCTTTGTAGGTGGAGACCTTACCAAGGGGAGAATCTTGGTCGCCTTGTCACAAGGCGTTGTGTCGTGACCATGGTTAGTTATTGAGCAAAAGATTGATCAATGGATAGACCATTGATATGTGTTTTTGATGGAAATTATTCAATGGATTCGACCATTGATACTTGACTTTTGATGGCGATTTAAATGAGTTTTCCATATTATTATAAAGCTTTGATGATGAGAAATAACTTTTATATGATTCGATATGTATTTTATATATTGAATTGACGTTATGAAATTTGGTATTGGTTTGTATACATGCATAGGAGTTGTTCGATCTGCTTAGAAGATACGTACTACTCACTGAGCTGTGGTTGCTCATCCCATTCCTCCTTTAATCTTTTCAGGTTCCTCAGCTAGCGGCGAATAGAGCGAGTGCGTAGTCGGTGGGAACTTTTGGGAGTTCTATTTTGTTTTTGGTATGGTTCAAGGAAGTGGTGCAAATAATACTTACTAATAGTTGGATCGTCGAGTTTTAAGCATATATCTCTTTTTCTTTTGGTGGATTATAGAAACTCGATGTTGCAACCAATTTGTTGGTTTATCTGATATACATATATGGTTTGAGATATATATAAGTTATTATCAGTTTGTTGGTTGTGTCTGAGGCTGCGTTCTTTGTAAAGAAGGACGGCCATGTCATTCCCATTCTTTGTGATTTTGGGATGTGACAGCTTTAACCAATTTAGGCCTGATTATTCATTTTTGAACCCCAAGCGATGATCATCTCCCTTCACTGGGGCAAGGCATAATAATTGACCAAATACAATTGACAATTACGAGAAAATGTGAAAAGCATCTCGAAAGTCATGAGAACTACAAAAGTTAAAAGAGCAAAAAGTTCGACAAACTAGGAGGCATGAAAAAGCAGTGTGCCCGATAAAAGCAAGACTATTACCCGTCAAGAAAAAGAGCCAAAAGGGGACATCTTATGTGAAAGAAAAATTATCAAAATCCAAGTGCCTATGGAAAAAAAAAATCATCGCAAAAGGGCAAAGAAAATTAGAGAAAAGAGCAAAGCTCCCATGCGAAAATGATTAATCAATAGACTTTCGAGATGTGCTATGTTTCAAAAGTCAAATGCTTTCGAAAGGTCAATTGACTTGGTCATGATGCCATGGTAATCACCGACTCTTAAAAACCCTATTGAAAATTAAGCCTTTCGAGCCTCTCCCGAGCCACCATTACAACCATCTTCCGAAATCTCTTCTGATTAGGATGGTTTAAGTGAAAATGAGAATACCACCAAGAAGCTACTACTTGAAGGAATGGAAGTAATTTTATCTTGTCTTATCTTCCAAGTTATCGACTTATCGACTTGTAAACCCGATGAAGATAATGAGAAATGTTCCTTTATTGGCCTCAAAGCAATAATTCCATTATGTAAGCCCTAACCAAGCCTATATTGCAATCCTTTCAAAAGACCTTTTTGATCGATTAGATTGAGCTCGTCATGAATGTTTCTAAAAGCCTTCAACATGGGTTATGTGAGATAATCAGTTACTTCCCACGCGAATGAATGGGATCAAGCAGCCATTTTATCGAGAGTGTGTGAGAAATCCCTTTTGACTGAAAAGCTCTAGTTTGACATGCTTAATGAGCCTTTTTTTCACGAGATATAGCCGTTCTAATAAGAACTGACTCCTAAAGAATTTGATGATTAATGATACATCCCCAAGCAAGATGACAATTTTGCACTACATGATGTTGATTAACATCGAATGTTTTTTAAAGCAGTCGAACTTAGCTTGATTAGTCTGTTCAATTAATATTACAGTATTGCCAATACATCTCTTGATGACGTCTCTAATGACATTTGTTCAAGTTGAGCTTGACAGGATTCCTCAGTGAAGCCATGTAATTCCAAGGAGTTAGCGAGTGCTTCCCTAAACCATGTCATCTCCAAATGTTCATGGTCAACTCTAAACCATGCCGTCTCCAAAGGTTCATGATCAGCCTTAAACCATGCTATCTCCAAAGGTTCATGATTAGTCTTAAACCATGCCATCTACAAAAGTTCATGGGTTTTCCTCAAACCATGAATTTTCAACCTGATTGGAACTCGTTATTACAAGATGAGAAGATGAGACTTCATGTCCTTCTTCATATGACACGAAGAGCTTCTGTATCCTTGAGTCTTTTTTCCTATGACACGGACAGTTTTTGTATCCCGAAAAGTTTTTGTAGCCCGAAATCCTTTTTCCTATGATACGGAGAGTTTTTGTAGTCCGAAGAGCTTTTGTAGTCAAGAGAGCTTTTGTAGCCCAAAGTCCTTCTTCCTATGACACGGAGAGTTTTTGTAACCCGGAGAGTTTCTGTAACCCGGGGTCCTTCTTCGTATGACACGAAGAGCTTTTGTAGCTTGGAGAGCTTTTGTAACTTGAAGAGCTTTTGTAACCAGAAGAGCTTCTGTAGCCTGAAGTCCTTCTTCCTATGACACAGAGAGCTTTTGTAGCCCGAAGAGCTTGTGTAGCCCAGAGTCCTTCTTCCTATGATATGGAGAGCTTTTGTAGCCTGGAAAGCTTTTGTAGCCCGAAGAGCTTCTGTAGCCCGGAGTGCTCCTTTCTATAACACAGAAGGCTTGTGTAGCCCGAAGTCCTTCTTCCTATGATGCGGAGAACTTTTGTAGCCTAGAGAGTTTTTGTAGCCCGGAGAGCTTCTGTAGTCCGAAGTCCTTCTTCCTATGACACGGAGAGTTTTTGTAGCCCAAAAAGCTTCTATAGCCCAAAGTCTTTCTTCCTATGACACAGAGAGTTTCTATAGCCCGAAGTCCTTCTTCCTATAACACGAAAAACTTTTATAGCCCAGAGAGCTTTTGTAGCCTAGAGAGCTTTTGTAGCCCGGAGCCCTTCTTCCTATGACACGAAGAACTTCTATAATCCTGAGAGCTTTTGTAATCCGGAAAGCTTTTGTAACCTGGAGAGCTTCTGTAATCCGGAGTCCTTCTTCCTATGACATTGAGAGCTTTTGTAGCCCGGAGAGCTTTTGTAACCCAGAAAGCTTCTGTAGCTCGGAGTCCTTCTTCCTATGACATAGAGAACTTCTGTAGCCTGAAATCCTTCTTCCTATGACACGAAGAGCTTTTGTAACTCGGAGTCCTTCTTCCTATGACACGAAGAGCTTCTTTAGCCCGAAGTCCTTCCCCTTTTTCTTATGACACGGAGTGCTTTTATAACCCCGGGTCTCTTCTTCTTGTTATGACACGGCTTGCTTTTGTAGCCTGGGGTTTTTTTCTTTCTTCTTTTGACACGATGTGCTTTTGTAGTCCAGTTTTTTTTCCTCTTATGACACGACGTGCTTTAGTAGCCCGGGGTCTTTCTTTCCTCTTATGACATGGCGTGCTTCTGTAACCCGAGGTTTTTCCTTCTCCTTATGAGACGGCATGCTTCTGTAGCCCGGGGTCTTATGACACGGCGTGCTTCTGTAGTCCGAGATCTTTTTCTTTCTTCTTATGACACAGTGTGCTTTTGTAGCCCGGGGTCTTTTTTCCTCTTATTGACAAGACGCGCTTCCATAGTTATGAGTCATTTTTGTCGACCTGACGCGTGCCTATGCATCCAGGGTCTCTCTACCACCGAAATAATTTATGTGTCTTCTGTCTTTAAATTCAACCTCTTCGAGCTCCCATTCAAAAAGTGACAGCTATTGACACCTAAATTTTACTATTTTATTTAATACTATCGCATACAAAATTAGGAATTAGTCACTACCAAAAAAAAAAAAAAAAAGACAACAACAACAACAACAACAAAACAACAACAAAAAAAGAGAAAAAGAAAAAGAAAAAACTCCTAAAGGTCGGGTCGGGCCAAATCTAGCATTGGCCTGGCCCGCCGCCCGCCTCTCTCTCATGCGTGCTCGGCCTGTTTCCCCTTTAGTCTGGCCCACACTAGCCTGCCTCCTCCCTCCTCCATCTTCATGCAAGAAACCCTAGAGAGAAAGCGGAGAGAACCTGCAGCAAAGGAGAGGGTGAGATGTAGAGGAAGAGCTCAAGCAACAAGAGAGAGAGAGAGAGAGAGAGAGAGAGCTACAGAGAAAAAAAGCAGAAGGAGAAGAACAACGGAGGGGTTCGGGCGAGGAGAAACCGAGGGAGCAACTCACCACCAAAGCCGCCTACAAGTCTGCCCGACCATCGGCAACATCAAGAAGCCCCACTGCCAGGCCACACCTCTCCAGCAGCCGCCTGTCTTGACACCGTCACTACCCATTCTCCCCGATGCCGAGCCGCCGCTCTTTGCCCCTCGAGTGACGCTTGCACCTTCGCGCCATTGTTGCCAAAGCGCCGAATGTCCGCAAGCACCACCAATAGAAGTCCAAGCCACCACCGCACCCCATCTCAATGCCAGAAACTGTACGCACCTCAGCACATCGTTGACGCCACAACAACTTGCCACCGTGCCTGAGTGTTGCCCGCCTCCACCCGCGATGACCCGCCGCGCTCTGCCTATAACCGTGAGCACCGCCATGCCAGCCACCGAAGCTCCGCCCGAGCACCACCACTATTGCCGTGCTCCCCTCCACCCGAATTCATTACACCAGCAATCCTCCGTTGAGCCACTCCGCATTGCCACTGCCACCCGCTGCCATCGTCAAGCTCATCGCTGCCAAGAAACCATGGGGTTTCGGCCAAAAAACTAGGTCGGGCACAGGTCACAAACTGAGTAGGGTTTTGATCTTCGGGCAAGCCGCGTTTGCGCTGAAGCAAGGCCTTTGGGCCTGTTTAATATTGGTTTTTCCTATTGTGTTGGGCCGAGCTTAGTCTACTTAGGTTTTTTTTAGGTGGTCTCACTTTTGAGCTGGACTAGGCCTGTTGTTCAAGCCCAATCCTATTGAGGCCTGCCAAATTTGGCCCTTCCCCCGCCCGAGCTGAACCCAGGTCGGGTCAGACTAGACCCAACCCGATTCACCCATTTTTTAATTAAAAATTAATTATTTAAAAAATTAAAAATAATAAAAATAATAACTTTGAAATTTAAAAAAGTGTAGGGTTTGGTTAAGAATTGTCATGGCTTGCCTTTTTGGCATAATTAGGCCTTTATTTCTTGCACCTTGATTATATTGCATGTTTAATTGGCATATTTGATTATGTTTGTGGATATTTAATTACACGTGCTCAATTTTACTGCAATTAGGATCTTGGTAACTGTGGTTGTTACTTTAATGATTACGCACCCGTATGATGACCTCACATGTTAGTGAATAGGTATAAAATCAATCCAAACTGCCTGCCAAAAAATCATTTTGTTAAAATGAACAAAATTAGATACCGAAAGGACACTAATTAGTCAATTAGTGTAATCAAGTCCTTGACCCTAGATTCTTTGGTTGCATAGGAAATGAGGTACACTCCCATACCTAGTTTCTAGCCAACCCCAATAGGCTAGTGGCGACTCCTTTTGTGTAAAATTCCTAAAAAATATCTCAATATCACGCGAGATATGAGTTTGGGAGAGCCCGCCTAATCATGGGCCTTAAGCCCGTTCTTGAGGCAATACCCCTAAACTGTAGAAATTGCACCCCAGATACCATTTTGGCCTTTTCTATTGCGGGTAGTTTGGATTTTTATAACCAATTGTGCTTTATCCCTATTTTTGTTGCCAAAACCTCCGTTCTTATCTGTCCTTATCTTTCACTGCCAATGCTATCTGACTACCATTTTGGCCTTTTCTATCACGGGTAGTTTTGGATTTTTATCTTATCGTTCACTGCCAATGCTATATGACTACCATTTTGGCCTTTTCTATCACGGTAGTTTTGGATTTTTATTACCAATTGTGCTTTAACCCTATTTTTGTTACCAAAACCTCCGTTCTTATCTGCCATTGTCTTTCACTGCCAATGCTATATGACTACCAGATTTATCTGCTCTGTGTGGTTCTTCAGAGCTTAACTTTGCACGTTACAATCCAGTGCAGTGCTTAAAGAATGAAGGCTTTTTGTTTGTTTCGGTTGTCGATCTTGCTTGCTTTAATTAATGGTGCTTTGTGTAAGGAGTGTACCAACATTCCTACTGAGCTTTCGTCACACACTTTTAGATACGAGCTCTTAGCATCAAACAACGAGTCATGGAGAGAGGAGGTGTTCTCACACTACCATTTGACTCCAACGGATGAGACGGCTTGGTCCAACTTGTCACCAAGAAAGATGTTGAAAGAAGAAAAGGAATTTGACTGGATCATGATGTATCGGAAACTGAAGAACTCTGCTGGGTCCAACTCACTGGGGGAGTTCCTTAAGGAAGTATCGTTGCATGATGTGAGATTGGATGCGAGTTCAGTTCAATGGCGGGCACAGCAGACGAACCTAGAATACTTACTGTTGTTGGATGTGGATAGTTTGGTGTGGAGCTTTAGGAAAACAGCAGGTTTGCCGACACCGGGAAAGCCATATGGTGGTTGGGAGCGCCCGGCTTGCGAGCTCCGGGGTCACTTTGTGGGTTAGTTTGGTTCCTTATTACTTGAGCTGAGCTCTTCTGATATTTATTTTCATTCCCATTTGTCTTCGAACTGGTTAGTCATTGTCTCACCATAGTCCAGTGATGCGCTTGATCTGGAACACATCATACAACATGAACGGATGATCTCTTCCCTCTACAGCATGAAGGATTCCTGTTCCTTGCTGACTTATGTTTTGGAGGGATGCCATCTCTATGTCGTAACTTAGCAAAAATTACTGCTTTTTTTTTCTTCTTCTTTTTATCTTTTTTGTGATGATTTTCATGTTAGTCTCAAAAAAGGAACAGGGTTTGTTTCAGTAAGAATAGGTGGAGAAGGCAGCATAATAGATGAATATTTTATTGGATCACTGAAATTTTGGTGTTTGCTCTGGTTTGTGCCCCCTCATATAATCTAGAGAGCCCTTCTTAGGCCGAGGATCTTGCTTGGAATAAGATATTCTCGTGATGTGGTGTCGTTTATTCATGAAGTGCAAGGTTAGAGAAGTTTGCCGTTTTTAGGACCATCTGGTCGTCAAGCATTTACTGGATTGGACTTCTATATTAATTACTTAGGATCCAAGCAGGATGATGATGAAATTGAATTTCCCTCACTCTCTTTCTGTCACTATGTTGAGCATCTTGCTTTCCTGTTTTGAAGGGCATTATTTGAGTGCAACGGCACAGATGTGGGCAAGCACTCACAATCATAGTATTGGGGAGAAAATGTCTGCATTAGTGACTGCTCTTGCGGCCTGTCAAGAGAAATTGGGCACGGGATATCTTTCAGCTTTCCCATCCGAGCAATTTGATCGTTTCGAAGCTATCAAACCAGTCTGGGCTCCATATTACACCATTCACAAGGTACAGTTCACAAGTGTTTGGAGGGTTTGAATGCAGCACTCCCTGCTTCGATTGTAGATTGGTAAGCTTGAAAGTAACGTCTTGGCTATCTACTTGGACAGATCATGGCGGGTCTTCTGGATCAATATACACTTGCTGGCAACAAGCAAGCTTTGACAATGGTTACATGGATGGCTGATTACTTCTACAATCGTGTGCAGAATGTGATCAGAACATACTCTTTAGAAAGACATTGGCTGTCACTCAATGAAGAGACTGGTGGCATGAATGATGTCCTTTACCAGTTATTCACCGTAACGGTATATGAACTACAAGTTATTCTGTGAGACTGCATGTGAACTTGATCCGGGCTATTGTCTCTTGCTTGATTCGAGACATAGCTGCATCAAACAATTTCTCTGGTGATACACTAGATGTCATAGATCGATCCAATGCCCTTCTCAGAGTTTGCAATATCGGTTGCCTTTAGTTGTCAGAGAAAGTCATGCTCTTGCTTGCCCAATTATCTGAGTTTTCAATAACTCTTTGGGAGGAAATTTTTTTTTTTTGCAATAGCTAAGGTGAGTGAGTAGAGAAGTGTTCTTTCTCTGCATTTAAAGAGGAAATGGATATCAAATGGTAATATTTATCGTGAGGTTCCCGCATGTTTTTAAATCAGAAAGGTTTTGCTCAGTGAACCCTTTTCATTGTACTGTAGAACGTCACCTATCTCGAATTGTAGATTCTGAACCTGACTTTGTGCTTGTTTTTTTTTTTTTTTTTGCTGCAGAACGATCCCAAGCATTTGTTGTTGGCTCATCTCTTTGACAAACCTTGCTTTCTAGGATTGCTTGCTGTGCAGGTAAAACCCAATTTTAATTCTTTAGTGTTCTCCTCATGTTGCTCGAGTCTTCAGAGAACATGTGTTGTTTTGTTGAGTGCTTCAATGTTTTTTGAGGTTCAGAGAGGAACATTTAAAGTTGGATGAGTCCTCTAAGTCAGATTTGTAAAGATAGTGCAAGCCTGCAAGGAATTTCTTTATTACATAAGTCATTTTGAGGACATTTCTTTTTCTATGCTCTTGACAATATGTAAAAGCTTCAGAGAAGTTATCTTGTTTGACCTGCAGGCTGACGACATAGCTGGTTTTCATGCGAATACTCATATCCCAGTTGTTGTTGGAGCCCAGATGCGTTATGAAGTTACTGGTGACCTGCTATACAAGGTAACATATTTTGCTTTTCAAATCGGAGGATAGCATGAAATGGAATATTTATTTATGAGAAGAACAGTAAAAGAACATTGTGTCTTCCAGATCTCAGCGGCCTTCTTGTTTTCTCAGATAAGGCTGGCTTTCTTCGAGATTTATTTTGTGATATAACTACATGTTTAACCTGGATATCTTTCCAAGCTTTCAATGGTTATACGTTTCATTCTGAGGTTTCCAATGTTTGTCTAATGGCTTTTTGGTGACTCTTTGCACCAGACCATAGGGACATTCTTCATGGACATTGTGAACTCCTCTTACATCTATGCAACAGGTGGCACAACAGTCGGGGAATTCTGGTATAGATTGAATTCTGAAGGAGAATTATATTTAAGTTACACACACGCACACAGAGGTATATCTGCACGCGTGCATATGTGTGTGCCTGTCATCATTGATTGTAATCCTCTTCATCTGTTGGTCTGGCAGGGAGGACCCAAAGCGTTTAGCAACGACCCTTGAAACAGAAAATGAGGAATCATGCGCCACCTATAACATGCTGAAGGCAAGACTTAGATTACGTCTATCTGTTTGTCTTAAACCTTTAGTCCATCCCGAGTGATGGTACCATTCGCTTAGTCGTGCAACTTTATGTGTTGACCAACTCTTTTGCATCTGCTGAGCTTGGTCTACAGGTGAGCCGCAACTTGTTTAGATGGACCAAAGAAGTTGCATATGCAGATTATTATGAGCGAACGTTGACGAACGGCGTGCTAGGTATTCAGAGAGGGACAGAGCCAGGCATCATGATCTACATGCTTCCGTTGGGACGTGGGGTGTCCAAGGCCAGAAGCTTTCATCAATGGGGAACTCAGTTCGACTCCTTCTGGTGCTGCTATGGGACAGGTCTAAGATTGAATACCCCTCGAGTGCTCATATTCTCAGTAATATGGAGTCTGCTGATATCATAATGATTTGTTGAATATCACACTTTACTGTGTGGTTTTCCCACTAACGAGTATTATAGGCTCGACACAATGTGTTGTATCGTGGAATTTGTCCATGACATGATCCTTTTCTCCCTTCGTGTTTCTAGGAATTGAGTCGTTTTCAAAATTGGGAGATTCTATATATTTTGAAGAACAAGGAGAAGTTCCTGGTCTTTACGTAATTCAATATGTATCGAGTTCCCTCAACTGGAAAGCAGGGGGGACTGTGATCAGTCAGCACATCGGTCGTCTGTCGTCATGGGATCCTTATCTTCGAGCAACAATTGCTTTCTCATCAGAGGTACTTCTCTCTGACCAATGCACGACGAGCAGGCAGAGTTTTACTGGCCTTTCCGTTGTCTTTCTCCCTCAGATATAATCAAGTCAGTTGCTGTGTCTTGTGCTTATGCTGCAATGGCTTTAAATCTGTCGCATCACTCTTCACTGTGAAGATCCGCATTGGCTAAAGGCCACATAGATGTGACCTCCTCTTATTTTCCCATATACATATTGATGATGCCAAAAGTAGACAAGTCCTGATATCGAAATCTTCCTCAAATCATGTATAGCATCTCCCGAAATTAGTGTGCATGCATTATTTTGGATTCTGGTGTTCTTTCGGCAGTGTTTGGTGTCTTATTTTTTCTCCTCCACTTCTACTCATTTCAGGAAGCGGCACAGTTCTCTACCCTGAACTTCCGAATACCGAGTTGGGTCTCTCCAGCCGGTGCCAAAGCAGAACTAAATGGACGACGTTTAAATCTACCAACTCCAGGTGTGTTTAGCATTCTTCGTACTTGTGCAGCACCCATTTGATCCAAAATTCGTTTCTTAGTTTTTGATCGCTCTACATGGCATTTTCCTTTTGAAATTGCGATCGGTCAAGTGAAAGCTTCAACTCAAGAGATTCTGGTAAATGGAGATGAAGAGTTCCGCAAAATCGATCCGATTTGTCCACTGCTGCTACAGCCTAAAATTTGACACAATCTTGTTTAACATATAGTTTGTTGGTGCAGGTAAATTTCTCGTCTTGGAGGGGAAATGGAGCCCCAGCGACAAGTTGACCCTTCAGTTTCCCCTTGGCTTGCGGACAGAGGCTATCAAAGGTACTGTCACAGCTCCCCATTGCCCCCAGGGCATATGCTTGTGCATTCAGGAGCGTTCCCTAAGCAATAATTCCCTGTGAAGCTGAACAGTTTGCATTGAACTAATGTCCAGATGACCGACCCAAGTATGCTTCCCTTCACGCAATACTTTACGGGCCTTATCTTCTCGCGGGGCTGACCAGCAGAGACTGGGAACTCAAAGCCTACCCAGATGCTCCTCTATCCAATTGGATCACTCCCGTTCCGGCCTCTTACGGTTCTCAGTTGCTCTCTCTTTCGCAAGCATCGGGCAAATCGTCATATTTCCTGACCAACACGAACCAATCCATTACAATGGAGAAGTCCCCTGAGCCGGGCACTGATTCGGCTGTCCACGCCACCTTCAGACTTGTCTCCAAAGATCCCACCACTTTAGAAATCAGGTCACGAGAGGGCGTGATCGGGAAATCGGTCATGCTCGAACCATTCGACCTTCCCGGAATGGTGGTAGTGGAAAAAGGGAAAGAAAAGCACCTCGTAGTCGAGGGATCAAGCAAGGGCAGCTCGTCCCTCTTCCGTGTGGTCGCAGGACTGGACGGGAAGGCCAAGGCCGTGTCCTTCGAGTCGGAAAGCCACAAAGGTTGCTACATATACACGGGGTTGAATCACGACGAGGGTTCCCGCGTGAAGCTGGGGTGCGTCTCGGATCACTCGAACAGTAAGTTCAAAAAAGCGAGCAGCTTTGCATGGGAAGAAGCCACAAGCCATTATCATCCTATCAGCTTCGTGGCGAAGGGCGCAAGCAGGAACTTCCTCTTGGTGCCGTTGATGAGCTTGAGAGATGAATCGTACACTGTTTATTTCGACATCCAGTCTTGAAAGATTGGTTTGTATAGAAGTACATCGATATCAAAAGAAGAATGCTTGGTTAGGTCGATGTAGTTGCACTCAGTCCCTGCAAATTTCCAGTCGGAAACTCGAAAAGGCCACTCTGTTCGGCATTCGAGTCTGCTTCTTTTCCTTTTCAATCCGAGCCTAAGCCGTGACTATGCCAGTGCGATTCGAGTCGAGTGCACTTGTTGAACGACCCGATTAAGAAAACTTAAGGTTTATGATTCATCGATATTCCTCATATTGATCACAATAAGTGCGTCGAAATCGAATTATTCCAAATGAGGTAAAGCCTTTCTCGAGTTCTCTGGTCCTACAACGATCGAACCGATCCGACCTCGAGACTAACGAACCGGCAACACCCGACATCAAATTTAAAACCGACACATGCCGTCCCAATTGCAGCGGCGCCCACGAGTTACACGACAACCTCCGCTAAAAGCATCGTCGCTATTATAAGTTTCATGCAGCATTTACGTGCATGAAGATCTTCATTTCCCAATTAACAACGTAATTTAACACGAATTCATACAAGCATCATCATATCATCTCACCGACATCTTCTGCTCGCTCCATCTTCTTCCCTGTTCCCACCAGATAGCAGCCCAGATTCTATGGATATCACATATATATATATCGCTCTTATAAAACTTGAGATTTTGGACTGGGTCAAAAAGAAGTGGTGGGAGCCAAAAAAAAAAAAAAAACTCAAGTGTTAAAAAGTCAAAGACAAAAAGGAAAAAGGAGGGGACGCTTGATTCTTCTTAAACTGAGAGTTCTAGGAGAAAGAAAAAGAGAGAAGGTAGAGAAGGTAGCAGAATATTTGAATGTTTTATTGGATCACTCAAATTTTGTTGTTTGCTCTGGTTTGTGCCCCTAGTATAATCTAGAGAGCCCTACTTAGGCAGAGGATCTTGCTTGGAATAAGATGTTCTCGTGATCCGGCATCATTTATTCAAAGGAGATAAGGAAAGCAATTGACAGCCCAAGCACAAAGGCTTTGGTTGCTTGAATTTTGATAATGAATTATGTGAAAGATCATGAGAAACTGTACTGAATGGAAATGCAAAATAGAGAGCCATCCATACTTGTAGAATCCAGAGTGGACCAGATAAGACTCCGCTCTCTTTAGACATCATCGAAAGAGTAGCATGGGTAAGACTCCTATATAAGATGGCCAAAACAAGTGGGCCAAGAGATAATCACTTTCTACTTGCAAGATTTGAAGCAAGTTTAAGGTATCCACTTAGACCTTAAAGATCAGACTAAAGAATACGTAATTCGAAATCCAGAAAAGCAAAAAAGCGGTATGTCGGTAAGGCTAATAAGGCCAACAGTTTTGTGGTACCGATCAAGGAAGGTTCCATAAGCAAGGACGCTATCGGAAACATGAAAGTCGTCGAAAATTTTGACTTGTTCTATTGTGGTATGAACTTAGAGATAGTAAAAACGTCCAAAAGGGTTATGGACATGGGCCCCCAAAAGTGGAAATTTTCTTCAAATAGAGGGAAACTCCAAAATTTGGTTGGAGTAGATGTCCAGATATCTTTGATAGAAGAATGCCGTAAGGGAAGTTTCTCGCTCTTCTTGATCAGAAAACAAGGTTTAAGAGATGACAGAACATGATTATGATCCAAGAGGCAAGGCCTAAGAAGCAGTGGTTCTGGATGTTCCTCTACAACGCTTAGCAACTGAAATCGACAATAGTTAGCCTTTTCGCCACGACAAAGATCATCGAAGTTGGAGATAAAGGACTCAGGGACGAATGTGGGAGCTTCAGTTGCCATGGAAGACTTGAGAATAGGATGCAGAGGGTTTAGGGTTTAAGGAAGAACACAAAGAATATAAAGAAAAAGACAGTGAGATGTATCCTTCCACTCGAAGTAGAAGACGATGATTCAAAAATTAATGATATCTGCTAAAAGTTGAAGCAACGTGTCAAGAAACAAGAGGAGCTGTTGATCCGTATCAGCTGTGGATATATCAAAGAACAAAAAGGTATGATGATCATCCGTTGTGAATTGCTCGCAAAACGAGGTCTCTCTTTTAAAAGAAATAAATGTCCAATTTACTTCTTTAAAAAATGAGGTTATGTTGACAACCAAAAGTACCCTTGCTATCATGTGTTGATCATAAGGGATTAAAGCATTTATAATCATTCTCATAGGTGATTCACATCAACCCAGCCCATGGTAGTCATGGAAACGGATGGCCAAGGATTTTGAGAGCCCCTGGGCTAGATTTCGATGGACCTACAAAGAGATACATGATTTGACGATAAAGCCGTTGATTACCACGTGTCCAAGCCAAGAGATGTTGTTGAAGACATATAATTTAGATAGAATTGATGGAAAAATTTGGGCGAGAACAGTTGATGTTTAAAAGGGCACCAAACAAGCCATGTGAACATCATCAAAAGGTTAGAAAGCAATGAGATATGGATAAAGCAGTTCAACAAAGAACGTGGAGCGACTTTTAAGGAGGAAGCAACCAACCACTGATGATTATCAAATTAGCCTATAAATACTACACGCAATCCAACAGAGAAGCCCCCAAACAACACACAAAATTCCTTTATCTTACCCTTTTATCTTAGCTTAGTTTAGTTTAGCTATAGCTTCAAATTCCCATCGTATATTCAATTCCAACGAATGCTTATATACTAGGTAGTGACATTGATTAGATTTCAATGATGCCCTCCAGTCCAGCGTCGTCGATTAAATTTTCACATTGTGTCCTCATACCTATCTAGAATTAGTGCCCACTAGGTGTAGCATTGTCGATTAGATTCCGTCAAGGGTTAACTTACTTGACCGATCGTAATGTTTGTTCACCATATGCATTGCTTTACTGTCCTCACATCAAAAAAAGCTGTTCCCTTCTCCGTATGTCTACATTGGGAAAGTTTGAGAGGGAAAGTTTCATTCAGTGAGCATTTATCACCCAAGAGAAGTGATTCCCAATACTTCTTAGCTAAATTATCCCATTTTGGCACTACTTTTTCGTCACACTTTATAAATTTTTATGGTTTCAACAATCAATTTCTTGATCAGACGCAATTCTTATGCATAATTTGCTCCTTGCCAGTTAAAAGAAACATAGGTTCCATTTCATTTTTCCTCCCTCCCTAATTGTCTATTTGAAAATTATCGCATGTATAGAAGAAAATGCGAATTCAAAATCAAGGGCCATCAAAATATGAAGGAACCCTTTAAATCGAAAAGCGGTTCCCCCCCAATTTCGAGCGACCGCTTTTCCTAAATTATAGTTTTCTTTTTTAGGAAAATAAAATCATTTTCTAGATATTACTCCCATGAATATATTCATAAATTCTCAAAAAGAAAAATTAAAAGGAATTGTTATATTCAAATAGCTATCTATTAGTTCATTTTCTCGCTCTTGTTTTAATCAAATTTTTTCACTTTCTAAGTATGACTTAGTGTAGTGGTAGTCAATTAAAGTCGAAATATATCTTCGTTTTGTGTATATTTTTTCCATAATTGATTTTTAATCCTGGAAAGTTGCCCTCCAACGGAATCTAGTAAAACAATTAAAATATAAAAATTATAACAAAAGAAAGAAAAAGGGCAGTCGCACGCTTGCCATTTTCTCTCACTTCGCTCGGCTTTTTCCTCTGGCCGGCGCTCCTTCCTCCTTCAGAGAGAGAGAGAGAGAGTGGCGGAGGAAACCATCGGGTACGGCGGGTTCAACCCATCAGCGAGAGTGGCGGAGGAAGCCATCGGGCACGGCGGGTTCGACCCATCACCGAAAATGGTGTGACCCACCTTAAGTATCCCTCGCCACCGCCGCTTCTCCGATGATGGGTCCAAAAAGTTTCGGAGAAAGCGAAACGGCATGGCACAGCCATGTTCTGTTCCCAATCAACAACCGCTGATTCCGGTTCTGTTTCTGCTTCTCTCTGCTCGCTGCGTGTAGAAAGTAGCTCCAAAGTCGCTGCAAATTTCATCGGTCAAACCCCACCAACCACCGGGGAAACCGACGAAGTATCCGTGATTCTCCCGTCCCCATCCTCCTCCCTACCACTCTCTCTCTCTCTGATTCGTTCAGTCTCTGTTTCGGGATATCTCTAGTTAATATCCTCGCTCTCTGCTGATACCAATTTAATTATTATTATTGTCAGTACACCCGCTTCCCACCCCACTTATGTTTTAGCTTGTTTATCAAGTTAGATACTAATGTGATGATTTCGCAAGGTGGGTTTTGCTCATCTTTATTGCTTCAGTTAAAGTCTCTCCCCTCTCTCTCTCTCTCTCTTATGTATCTCCTGATATATATATAGAGCGTCCACTGATATTCGTTCCACTGTTCTTGCTATTTCTGTAATTTTTGCTGCTTTGCTCAAGTCCACCGCAGAAAAGCGCGTCCTTTCTGTCGCCTCTTTATCTAATAATATCCAAAGTTTCCCTCTTTTTGTGTTAAAGATTTCCCGTCCCTCTTTGATTTCTGCTAATAGAAATACATCCCCTTCGGTGAAACATATCTGCTTCGTGCCCAATAATTAGCCTTTTCCATTCTGGGTAATTACAGACCTTTTGAGAAGCATATTAGAAGTGCTTTAACTTACATACGGAGCTTACTTTAATGCCTCAACTTTTCATGGACTCACCTAATTGTTACTTTAAGAAAAAAAAATCATTTAGGTACCAATTCCGATCTAAGTTAACTTTTCATGGGCTCACTTAAATGTCACTTTTAAAACAAATAATAATAATTTAAGTACCAACTTTGAAGTCGCCGGAAATTTAACGTGATAATATTTTATTAATTTCCCGATCCTACGTGGCTTGTTGGCGTGCCCGATCAACATATAATCTCTAAAAGATGTTATGTAGCAAAGTAAAAAGTAATAACTTCAATGACAGTCGTCGTAAAAAAAATGATCATTTTAGTGCTAATTCTTGTTAAAAAGTGACCACTTTAGTGTCAAAAAAAAGCCCATAAACGATGTCATATAAGCAAGTCAAGAAGTGATTACTTCAATGCTAGTCATTATAAATAAATATTTATCACTTCGGTGCCAATTATTATTAAAAAATGATCGTCCCAATCTTAATGAAAAAGCAATCACTTTACTGTCAAAAAATGCCACCTCAAATAAAATTTTTAATTATAAAAACCACATAATTTCTCTAATTGGAATTTTTCGCTAGAGACACCTACATAATCGCTTTTCTCCAATTTTGACATTTAAATGAGCTGGCGAAAAGTTGTAACATTAAAGTGAAGGCCGTACACAAGTTAACTCTGATGTACTTCTCCCCTAGACTTTTGTAAAGAAATTTGTACACTAATCCCAATTTAACTTCTTCTTTTTTTATTGTGGGTAGTTTTGGATTATTTTTTTTTATTATCTAATTGTGCTTTAATCCCATTTTTGTTTCCAATATCGCCGTTCTCATCTACCCTCATCTTTTACTACAAACGCTATATAAATTACCAGATCGTTTGCTCTGTGTGGTCCTTCATAGCTTAATTTTGCATAATACAATCCAGTGCAGTGCCAAAAGAATGAAGGCTTCTTGTTTCATTTGGTTGTTAATTTTGCACGTTTTGATTAATGTTGCTTTGTGTAAGGAGTGTACCAACATTCCTACTCAGCTTTCATCACACACTCTCAGATACGAGCTCTTAGCATCAAACAATGAGTCATGGAGAGAGGAGATGTTCTCACACTACCATTTGATTCCAATGGACGAGACGGCTTGGTCCAACTTGCAACCAAGAAAGATGTTAAAAGGAGAACAGGAATTTGAATGGATAACGATGTACCGGAAATTGAAGAATTCTGCTGGGTCCAATTCGGCAAGGGAGTTCCTTAAGGAAGTATCGTTGCAGGATGTGAGATTGGATCCGAGTTCAGTTCGATGGCGGGCGCAGCAGACAAACCTAGAATACTTACTGTTGTTGGATGTGGATAGTTTGGTGTGGAGCTTTAGGAAAACGGCAGGTTTGCCGACATCAGGAAAGGCATATGGTGGTTGGGAGGAGCCGACTTGTGAGCTCCGGGGTCACTTTGTAGGTTAGTTTGGTTCCTTATTACTTTAGTTCTTTTGATATTTATTGTTATTCCCATTTGTCGTTGAACTGGTTAGTCGTTGAACTAATTAGTCATTGTGTTGCTATAGTCTATTGATGTGCTTGTTCTGGAACACATCATACGTCATGAACGGATGATCTCCTCTCTTTAGCATGAAGGGTTCCTGTTCCTTGGCTGAATTATGTTTTTGGCCCGATCCATCTCTATCATACACTTAGGGTCTACACAGTAACATTTCTATTTCTCTTGATTTCTGTTCTTTTGTTCCCCGGAACAGAAAAAGAACATAAATTTATTTGGTAACTTCAACTTATTTTCTATTCCCCGGAATAGAAAAGTGGCTGAGGAATAGATTTGAAATAGATTTGAGTATGACTACACAAATGTGGGCAAGCACTCACGTTGATAGTATTGGAGAGAAAATGTCTGCATTAGTGACTGCTCTAGCCGCCTGTCAAGAGAAAATGGTTACAGGATATCTTTTGGCTTTCCCGTCCGACCAATTTGATCGTTTCGAAACTATCAAACCAGTATGGACTCTGTATTACACCATTCACAAGGTACAGTTCTCGAGTGTTTGGAAATTTTGAACGCACTCCCTATTTTGATTGTAGTCTGGCAAGCTTGAAAGTAACGTCTTGGCTATCTACTTGACGGATCATGGCAGGTCTTACGGATCAATATACACTTGCTGGCAACAAGCAAGCTTTGAAAATGGTTACGTGGATGGCTGATTACTTGTTGGAGCTGTGTCTCGGTCTTTTGCTGTTGATGTTACTGTCGTTTTAATTCATTTATTTACTCGAGTCAAGTTTATTTGTTAGGCGGTTGATTTGGCAGCTATTTTCTAGGAAGTGGAACAATTATGTGTTGCATGTTTGTGTGCGGTTAGGTTTTGCATGTTTGTGTGCAATTCTGTTTTGCACGTTTGTGTGCAGTTTCAAAACAAGTTCTTATTTAGCTTGTACTTGACAGTTTTTTACGTAATGAATGAAGTTCAATGTTTCTTCTCATTCCTTCTCTCTGTAAAAAGAAGTTCGTGAGTATAAGTTGAATATATCAGTAATAACAGTGGTATCAGAGCCTCTATGGGATCTTAAGGGATTGTGAAGTGAGGGTAAGTGAGTGAAGATTGCTTCCAATCTCCAAAGAAAAAGCTGATAGAGGCAAGATCGAGTGAATTCTCTACAATGGCTACTCCAGTCTTTACTAGGGAAAATTATCAAGCTTGGGCTGTCAAGATGATAGCATTCTTGGAGGGTCATGATTTATGGGAGGCTGTGGAGAATGATTATGAGGTTGCTCCACTTCCAAACAATCCAACCTTAAATCAGATAAAGTACCATAAGGAGAGAATCACAAGGAAGGCCAAGGCAAAGTCTTGCATGTATGCTGCTGTCTCACCCCCTATCTTCACAAGGATCATGAGATGTGATTCTGCAAAGGTAATATGGGATTTCTTGAAGGATGAATACGAGGGAGATGAGAAGATAAGGAGCATGAAGGTGCTGAATCTCTTGAGGGAATTTGAGAGACAGCCAATGAAGGACTCAGAGTCAGTGAAGGAATATTCTGATAGGCTGATTGAGATAGCTGAAAAAATCAGAGTCTTAGGGATTGACTTGAAGGATGAAAGGCTGGTTCAGAAGATCTTGGTGTCTCTTCTAGAGAAGTTTGAAGCCACCATAGCTTCTCTGGAAAATATAAGAGACTTAGCTAACATAAAGCTTGCAGAATTGTTAAATGCCCTACAAGCACAAGAGCATAGGAGACTAATGAGAAGAGAAGAGCATGTAGAGGGTGCACTACAAGCTAAAGTGAAGTCCAATGATGGAGGCAAATGGAAGAAATGGAATTAGTCCAAATGATATGCTGGTGACTCCAAGTTTGTAGCAAAAGAAGGAAATTCTAGTGGGTCTAGCAAATGGAAGAAGAACAAGAAGCCTTGTCAACACTGTGGTGGAACTAATCATCAGTCCTTTAGATGCTAGAGGAAGCTTGATGCTAAGTGCAGAAGATGTCACAAGTTTGGTCACATGGAAGCGATCTGCAAAGAGAACAATTACCAGCAAGTAGGAGAAGCACAGATAGCAGTGAATGAGACTGAGGAAGAGCACTTGATTGTAGCTTCCTATTATGGCTCTTCTGTTGAGAATGATGCATGGCTGGGGGATAGTGGTTGTACCAATCATATGAATGGCAATTTGAAGTTGTTTAGGAGTCTAGATAGCTCAGTCAGGTCCAGAGTCAGAATTGGCAATGGACAGTATATTGAAGTGCAAGGGAAGGATACAGTGGCTATTGAAGGAAATCAGGAGGTGAAGCTGATTAGTGATGTTCTCTTTGTGCCAAAAATTGACCAGAATATGTTGAGTGTTGGTCAATTAATTGAGAAGGGCTATAAGGTGAAGTTTGAAGAGAAGGAATGCCTTATTGATAATGCAGATAGCTAAAAAGTGCTGAGAATGCCAATGAGGGACAAGAGTTTCGTGTTCAAGCCACAAGAGATGCAACAAATGGCTTTAAAGTGCAAAGAAGAAAATGCAGAGCTATGGCATAAAAGGCTTGGGCATGTTCACAGGAAGAACATGTTGATTATGCAGAGGAATAGCTTGGTAGATGACTTTCCTAGTTTGGATGAGGAATTTCCATAGTGCAGAACTTGTCTTCTTGGCAAGCAAAACAGATTTCCTTTCAAAAGAGGAAGCTGGCGAGCATGTGAGAAGCTACAATTAGTCCACACATATTTATGTGGACCTATGTCTGAGTCATCTCTTAGTGATAGCAGGTATTTCCCTACTTTCACAGATGACATGACTAGGATGAGTTGGATTAGTTTTCTACGAGCCAAGTCTGAAGTTGCTGATGTGTTTGTGAAGTTCAAAGCCTTAGTTGAGAATCAGAGTGGGAAGAAAATTAAAATGCTTAGGCCTGATAAGGGTTCTGAGTATACTGCTCACAATTTTAAGTTAAACTGTGAGCAAACAGGCATTATGCAACAGTTCATTGCTCCCTATTCACCTCAACAGAATGGGGCCAGTGAGAGGAAAAATAAAAGCATTATGGAGATGGCCAGATGTATGATGCAGGAGAAGATGTTAACTAAGAAGTTCTGGGCTGAGGCAGCTAATACTGCAGTGTTCTTGTTGAACAGATTGCTCACAAAGGCCTTAGAGAGGTTAACACATTTTGAAGTCCGGTATGGTGTTAAACCTTCTGTGAAGAATTTGAAGGTTTTTGGGTGCTTGTGTTATACTCAAGTTCCTCAGGTCAAGAGGGACAAGCTGGATCAAATATCTGAGCTTGGAATCTTCATTAGGTACAGTCTCCAATCAAAGGCTTACAAGATTTTTCACCCTATGACAGGGAAGGTGATTGTGAGCAGAGATGTTTTTCTAGAGGAAGATGAGTGGAATTGGATAGAAGAAAAGAATGCAAGTCAACATCAATCTGCAAAACAACAACCTGCAACAATTGTAGAGGTTGATGAAGTTGTGGATTGGAAGATAGTATGGATGATCTGCCATTAAGAGGCACAAGGTCACTTGCTAAAATCTATTAAAGAAGCAATGTGGCACTGCTTGAACCATCTAACTTTGTGGAAGCTAAGGAGGATCAGAGGT
Organism: Eucalyptus decipiens; assembly: GCA_014182575.1. Taxonomy (NCBI): domain Eukaryota; kingdom Viridiplantae; phylum Streptophyta; class Magnoliopsida; order Myrtales; family Myrtaceae; genus Eucalyptus; species Eucalyptus decipiens. The sequence continues at coordinate 31,781,315 of CM024610.1, read as the reverse complement.
GGATTGTAGCAATGCAGGAGGAATTTGCAATGATTCAGAAAAACCACATGGGATCTTGTTGACAGACCATCTGATAAGAATGTGATTGGGGTTAAGTGGGTGTTCAAAACAAAACTTAATCCTGATGGTTCTGTCAATAAACTCAAAGCCAGACTGGTTGTGAAAGGCTATGCGCAAATATGGGGAGTAGACTATTGTGAAACATTTGTTCCTGTTGCAAAGCTCAATACAATTAGGCTACTATTAGTTGTTGCCGCAGAGAAGAGGTGGCATATATTTCAATTAGATGTCAAGTCTGCATTTCTGAATGGAGAGCTCGAGGAGGAGGTTTTTGTTGAACAACCTGAAGGCTTCAGTATCAAAGGGCAAGCAGAGAAGGTATATAGATTGAGGAAAGCTCTATATGGACTGAAGCAGGCTCCAAGAGCTTGGTATGGGAAGATAGACTGATATTTGTATGATTTTGGCTTTGTAAGAAGCTTGAGTGAGTTCACTCTTTATGTCAAGAGGGTAAATCATAGTGTTGTAATTCTGTCACTCTATGTAGATGATTTATTGGTGACAAGGAATGATGTGGAACTGATAGAGAGGGTGAAGCAAGGTCCGTTTGTAGGTTTTGAGATGTCAGACTTGGGAAAGATGGCTTATTCTTGGGCCTGGAAATCAAAAAAGCTTCACATGAGATCTTCATCTGCCAGAAAAAATACATGAAGGAAATTCTAAAGAAGTTTCATATGAAAGATTGTAGAAGTGTAAGCACTCCTATGGCTGCTAAGGAGAAGCTGTAGAAGAATGATGGAACAAATGCAGTAGATGCTTCTATGTATAGAAGCTTGATTGGATGTCTCATGTATCTTACAGCAACCAGACTAGATATTATATTTGATGTGAGCATTCTATCTAGGTTCATGAGTAGTCATAGTCAGTTACATTTGGTTGCTGCAAAAAGGGTCTTGAAATACCTCAAAGAAACATTGTTCTTTGTGTTAGGGAAATCCCTTATGATGTTTTGAAAATGTCAAAATAAATTAAAGGCTACTAACATGTTTAATGGTTAAGTAATAAACCATGCAAATGATAGAACATGTAAAGGATATTGTCAAAGTCTGAAGACAGCCAGAAGACTGAACGTAACACATGTCCAAAGTATATTTTGAAGATTTCCAGACTTCTGTGTTAAAGTCTAAAAACTGCCAGACTTTAATGTCAAAGTCTATTCTACATCAAAAATCTGCCAACTCTGACAAATTCCAGACTGAACGTGAATGAAAAACCAAAAAACAGACTCTATGCTGAAGCTGAACTTATTCAGACTGTGTTCATACCTTAAAGCTAAATCTGTTCAGAAGTAGATTATGTTCAGACTTACGTCCAAATTGTAAAGTCTATTGCACTTAAACTCAGATTGTAAAGTCTATTGCTCTCAGACTTTACATCAAGATTGGACAGAATGTAACACAAGCCCCAATCATATAGCGGCTAGTGATCTAGTTTGGATTTTATATCAAAATAGATTTGATTGACTCAATCTAATTGATTGACAATTGGATATTGAAGACAAAAACTTTCTATACGAAAAAGTTCTACTTATGGAAACCAAGATTTTGTTTGTATGGGCGATCAGAATCAATTTGGGATTCTACTTTTGTCACTCAACGGCTACCAAATATTCTAGATACAGATCTGTCCAATTGGTAGATTGGAAAACGATCCTCAAAATACTGTCCAAAGGCTAGTTTGGAAGTAGATGAGTATTTAAGGAGATTAAGGACCGATGAGCAAGTAAGAGACGGAGCGTAGAATTTATAATTCCAAAGTCCGAGCGATCTTTGTTCATACACTTGTCTTTGGTGAGCTTAAACACTTGTGATCGTGAGAGAAATACCAAAAGAGTAACTTAGTAAGATGGTGTGATCTACTAGTAAGTGTTTGCACTCAAAATTGTAATATCTTGTTGATTGCATAGTGAAATCCAGCCAAGAAGGCTGTTAGCGTGGGAGAGTGATCGTAGGCTTGGATTAAGCCGAACCATTATAAATCTTGTGTTCTTATTATATTCCCTGAACTCCTTTATTTTGTTCGTAATTCTATTTAACTGCTAAAGTCTGAACTCGCTCAAAGTCTATTACTCTTTAGACTCAGTTTCAAAAGTCTGTTGTTATTCAAACTCAGGTTAAAAGTAAAGGTTTTCAATTCTACTGCTACATCTACATCAAATAAGAATGGCAAAGACAAATAAAGCAAACCCCCTGCTCCTATATCTCGGATGGAGATGTCCAAAAGAGAAGCGCTTGATGCAAAAGCCATTTATTCTTTATATTGTACATTGTCTCCTGCTGAATATAATAGAATATTTTCATGTGAAACAGCAAAAGAAGTTTGGGATAGACTTCATGTTACATATGAATGGACCGATCGTGTAAAAAAGACAAAAGTAAACTTCCTGCTCGACAAATATGAATCCTTCAAGATGAAGCAAAGAGAGTCAATTGGAGATATGTTCAACCGTTTTACAAAAATTGTAAATGGTTTAGCATATCAAGGTCATCCAATTTCTTCCCTAATAAAGGTCAACAAACTTTTGCAAGATTGTTGACACCTAAATTTTTGGGGTTAATTTTTGCTAAATAAAAAAAAAAAAAAACACACACATGGCATATAGTTTAGAAACATTTTTATTTTTATTTTGTTTTATTTTATTATAGGCTGCCGGTGAATGGAAGATTTTTCACATATTCCGTTCAGATTTTTCATATTTTTAGGCAATATACACCAAAGGATGTATCTTCGAGCAGAAAGGAAAAATTTTAGATAGAATATGTAAAGAAAACAAAAGAGAATATCACGTATTGTGCAATGATATATTTAGAAAATTATGCACGAGTAAAATTGGAAAGAAATTACGCTTCAAAGATATGAATTTTTCCCTTATAAAAGGTGTTGTGCACGTACGGACGAGGAGGGGTGGAATTTCGAAAAAAATTGGAGCAAAAGGCGCCCTCTCTTCGTTCGAAAAAAAAGAAGCGTAAGTCAAAAAGTGAAGGAAGAAAAAGAGAGTGGACGTGTGAGCAGGGAAGGGGTCTACGAAAGAGGTGACCGGTCAGCAGAGAAAAAAAGGAAAAAAGAGAAAAGAAAAAGAAAAGGAGAGGAAAAGGGCTGCATCGTCGTCTTCTTCGCGAGGGCTCTCCTGCCGGAAGCCGCCGCAGCACCGCGCCTCCGCCTCCGCCGACCCCCCTCGCTGAACTTCTGCCGCCACCGTCAGCCCACCGCGCCTCCGAACGACCCACTGTACCCGTGACCTGCTGCTGCCCAACCCAACGCTGGAGCTCCGAAGCCTGCCGCTCCTGACCTCACAGCACCACCGTGCCGCTCGCCTTAGCCCAGCACCCGGTGCCTTCGCCGCCCGTCTCCACTCACCGGACGCCGCGACCTTGCGCCGTCAACGCCCGACTCCTCCGCAACCGGTAACCCCAAGCGCCACCGCTTTGCACCAACAGCCCGCCAACAGCCTGTGCTGCCTCCGCGCAGCACTACCGCCGCGCCTCAGCCCCCACGCCGCGCCTCCGCACGACGCGACCAGCAGCTGCCTCTGCGATCTGGCACCCCACTCACCATCTCCTCCCGAGCATCAGCAGCATCGTTGCCACGCCGCTCCCACAGCTCACATCCCTACTTGTTGCAGAATCCGGCCCATTGGTCCACCACATCCGCACCGCCCCGACGCCTGCAGCAGCCACCTTCGCAATCCACCCCTCACCGGAGCTCCACCCCTCACTGAGCCACCTCCGGTGACCCTTCGCCTCGGTGACCGGCCGAACCTCCGATTCCGGCATCCCTGGAGACCCACGAGCACAAATCGTGCTTGGGAAGGGAAAGAAAAAAAACAAAAAAAAAAGAATTTTTTTAGGTAGTTCTTTATCTTTTTTTACTTATTTACCCATTTGCCTTATTTTGTTATTTTTGCTATTTTATTTGTTCTCTTGTAGTTTAATTATCCTTTTATGTGAAATTGAAATTCCATGATATGAAATTGCCTTGAAATTAGTGATTGTCAGTCCGATTTTTGAGCTCGAAATCCGACTCGCAATTACTTAAAAAAATTGCCAGTTCGATCTCCCGCTCGAGATCCGATTCGTGATTTATGTGAAATTGGCCAACCCGATCTCATGCTCGAGATATGGTTCGTCGATTTGGTATCAATATGGCTTGATTTGCTGTGATGTTACTTAAATTAGCTTTCTTTAAAAAAAATCAAAAAAAAATGTAGTTTTAGGGTTTGCATTTTCATAATAGGTATTTTATTTTGAATTTTCAAAAAAATCAAATCAATTAATTTAGGTTGCTAGTTTTCTTTAAAACTTGGATTGCATGTTTAATTATTTGGCAATTATTAATTTCGAAATTTTAAAAAAAAGGGGAAAAAAGGAAAAAACATAAAATAAAATAAAAAATCATCATGCATAATTCATGTAGAATTAGGGTACATTTTGCACGTCATTGCATATTAGGATGGAAATTGCACTTAAGTTAATTTAGATAATTTCTTAATTTACTATAGGTTTAGGTATTCTATTAAATAGATTGCATTTTAGGATTATCTAGGTTAAGATAATATTTTAGTTTAAATTAGGATGTGGCTCAACCTAATTCCTAATATAAATTAAATAGGATCTTAATCTAATTAGGTAATTTTCACATTTCACCTAATTTCGAATTTCTTGAAAAATACAAAAAATGTCATAGGTTAAATTAATTTTATTATTTATGATGAAATGCATTCTTTTAGGAAAAAGAAAAAATTCATATGCACGTCATTAGGGTTAGATTCATTGAGATTCATGTCATTTAATATTTTTACTAGGCCCATTTAATTAGAAATTACATGTCATTATAATTAAGTCATTTAGTTAATATTGCATTGCATATTGCATGATTTCCATTAAATAAGTGAAAACAAAAAAAGAAAAAAAGAAATTGCGTGTTATTTAGAAACCATATCTAGGATTATTGATGTGGATTTTAATTTAACATTGCAGATGCTTTCGTTGCTTGGAGGTAAGTTTTTGCAATTTATTTATTGTTTATTTGGGTGTTAAATTGGTGGATTGTGTACCCGTATGACCACCTCACATGTTAGGGAAATAGATTTAAAATCAATCCAAACTGCTTTCCAAACATTTTTCAAAATAAAAAGAAATGGTACCGAAAGGGAGTTAGAAAAATCTAGCGTAATCAAATTCCCGTACCCAAATCTCTGGTTCGTAGAAGTAAGTAAAACTCCCGTTGCTTTACTTAATCGACCCACCAAAAATAGATTAGTGGCGACTCCTAATTGAAAATCAATTGCATGTTAAGAACTTGAACCGAAAGTCGCGAATTGATATGGGTTTTGGAGAGCCCGAGTTAAGTCTAGGCTTAACAATCTATTAGCCAAACCCTAGGTGGTTCACGACCCGAAAAATTTGGCCGCGACAGCTTGGCGACTCCACTGGGGAACTTGTGTTAAAACACTTAGTGGACTTAGGCCAATTTTCTTCTTTTTGAAAAATGCTTTTGTTTGGCAGCGAGGATTCCAGATACGTCCCTAACATTTATGTGTTAAATGTTCTCGCAGATTGGGAGGTATAAGGAGAAGTGTTTGCTGACCTTTGTTTTGCAGGAAGGTGTATGAATATATCGTTTATTTTCATATATGAAGTGTTGTTTGATTTAAACTGTTGTGCATGCTTTGCATTTATCACTACACATTACACACACAACCTACCGCCGAACCTGGGCCGCATTAGGATCATCTAGGATGGTATTGAGATGTTTGCCACTCCGACCGCATGCTCGCGGTATGAGTTGCCCATCTCAATCCTGAAGTTTCTTTCATGGTGTCAAGAGTACCCACCTCGGTCCGCATGCTCGCGACCCGAGTCGGCTCTTTGACTAAGCCAGAGTCATGAGAACCCGACATAGTCCACAAGCTCATGGCTAGTCTGATCATCCTTGTGGCTCCACCTTGATAAGCCTTATAGAGTAGAAATCAAGCCACTTACCATGCGCATGTCTATGTGATTACCATTGATTTTCCTTGGTGAAGTAAGTCTTCTATCCCTATACTATGCAATTTACTCTTGGTCCATCCATAACAATCTAGGTTAGTCGTTTGATCTAATTCATTTGTCAATTAGAAATGAAATGAGGAAATTGCCATGCCATGAATCATTTGCCAAAAAACTTTGGAGAATTTGTTTTCAAATGTCTAGGAAATTTGGTTTTGCTAGGGCGTCTATCTTTATTTTCCTAGTTCATTTTTAGGAAATGCCCTTATTGTACGAACTCTTCATGAATAAATGAAAAAAAATGGAAAAATCGATTAGATCATTGTCATGGATCGACTTTCTATTTACCCTCATGCTTACATGTTCCCATTCATTTGAATTAGGTGATTATGGAACGATCCCACTCACCCATCCGTACACGGTCTAAAGCTAAAATGACGGATCGAAACGATGTGCTAGACCGTATCATTAACAATATGAACAAACGAATTGCACACCACCAAAGTCAAGTCGATGAATTGTCTCATCAAGCAAAAGGGCTGTGATGACATAGGTACTCTATCTTCAATGAGAAACTGCAACTCAAAGAAGAGAGCCAAAAGAACTTTTGAATTGTCTCATTTTCCTGAGGTAGCTGAATTTGATGACACCATAAAGAGACTAGTGACTTATCTAGAAGGAAGAATCTCTAACCTGGAGGGTTCACATCACAAGATCAAGGAGGGTGAAGAACTCAAGCGTACGTGATTCATGGTCTCAAGTAGATCGCTTTCCTTATTTAATTAGGGGCATATTCAGTTGCACATTCCCCCCATGCGGGAATTTTTATTGCATTTTAGGAATTGTTTTCGCTTTCGAGAAATTGTTTTTGACTTCTTCTCTTTTTAGGGGTTAGGAATCATAATTTCCATTCCAATAATGTAATTCATTTTATTCCATTCAATGAAATTACAATTTTATTTCCAATTTTTTAGGGCATGACGGGGTACTCCAAACCAGCCCGGTGACGATATCCAACAATGAAAAGAAAATATCATCCAAGGAGAATTCGAGGACTAGGCTTCTTCATGCTTCCTCATCCAAAAAAAAAAAATCCAAAAGAACAAAAAAAAATATATATAATTTTTCAAGCCATTTCCAAAAAGCATGCGTTAGATTAGCTTTGTTTAATTTTCTGACTCATTTACTTCATGTTTCAGAGCATTACTTTCTTGACCCGATAAGAAAGCATCTGAAAAAGGCACATCAGGTTACAATTGGTTAAATTGTTACTCAACAAGTTCTAAAGAGTTAATGTCGGTCACATCTTGATACTACTTGAAATATCCATCTTGAAGGGCCAAACAAAGTGTGTTCCATTTCCATGCTTGACGGAATTTTCATTCTCACCCATTAAATGAGGGGCAAGTTAAAAGAGAATCATCCATCTTTGGTGAAAGAGGTACATCTCGTCTTTGAACATAAATAATTTTGGGAAATGACGCTTTGTTCTTTTCCTTGCAGATGACGAATTGGGGGCACTATAGATTCTAGTAGTGACATGACTGAGACAAAATCTCGATCCGAGCCAAAATGGTTGTGCAATTTGAATTTACTTTGAGTTGCATAGTATCCTATTCATGCACATTCTCTTGTGCAGGGGCAAAAGCAAGAACGGAGTATTCATCAAATCAAAAAGCGAATTTTCACTTTTGATTGATAAAGACAATCTAAGGACATCCATTGCTGAGACAATCCCTTTGTGGAGCAATCCCTTGAATGAATACTTAAAACCATGTTTTGAGTGCAATAAATTGTTTGTTTTGAAGTCACAAACACTTTTCATGCTTAAAGTTGCTGGACTCTTTTGAAAAGAGAATTTTCATATTAATTTAGCTCACCAATTTCATGTGGAGATTTGTCAAGATAGATAATTTAATGGAGTGACATCAATGCTTAAGAATGTTGAATGAGACGTGTCAGTATGATGAAAGGCAAGCCTTATCCTATACACAGTCCCCTACTTATACGTTTGTGAGATGAGTGTAGGAAGTTCCATATCTACAAGGTAAAGAGTTCTCTCGCAAAAGGTACGATGACCGAAATGATGAGGGACAGTTTATTTCTCTATCCCAAACTCTACAGGTGATCCATTGCTTAACCCTTTTGAACCTTATACACTTGTGAAGATTTTTTTTTTTAAAGTTATCCCTGTCAAGAACCACCCCACATTGGGGCAAATTGGAGGGTAAGACAACACCATAAAGTGAAGAAAATGGATTGAAATTTTCTTGCTTTCACTTGCATCAATTTTCAAGTCGTGCTATTACATTGAATTCATATGGTAATTTAAGTGCCTTAGGATGACGAAGAGTAGTTCTTTCTCTACCGTACACACTTTTATCTATTGCATAGCCCATTTGAGCCTATGAATTCATTTCAAATTGAACCCAGTTGGTGATCATCCCCCACATTGGGGCAAGGCAAGAGACAGATGAAAACCTTTGAAAGTTTGAATGTCATTCAAAGTGTAATTGCTTGACACATGCATATAAATCAAAATAGAATTAAGGGGCATAAAAAAAGCAGTGTGCCTGGTAAAAGCAAAGCCAATGCCCATGAAAAAAAGTGAAGAAAAAATTAACAAGAACTAGGGGCATGAAAAAGCGATGTGCCTAGTGAAAGCAAGGCCAATGCCCATAAATGAAAAAAGAGAGCCAAGATAGATGACTGTCAATTGCTAGAATTAAATCACAATATTGAGTTTTTACAATCAATGGGACACTTCATGAAGACAATCCCTGATGGTGAAAAAGAAAACTGGTGGCAATGCCTAGATGATCATCAACTTTGATCCCTACACATCTTTGAGCCTAACAAGCCATGAATCTAGCCCATGTTACGTCTATTGCAAAGTCTCTTCTGATTAGGGCACTTGAATTAACATGGGAGTTCATATGTTTATAAGCATCGCTCGAAGAAGTGCGAGCAAGATTATTTCTTTCTCATTTTCCAGGGTTCTTGACTTGTAAACCCGGAGATGATTAAAAAGTTGTTCTTTCAATAGCCTTGACTCAAAGAGTCCCTTTGTTAAACCGTTGACCAAGCCCACATTACGATCCTTGTTAAAGACCTCTCAGATTGGTAAGGTTGTACCGCTTGCGAGAATACTCGGACCCTTGTTGGTATGATGATAGTGAGATTGAGTGATTCTCATAAAATAGCCCTTCTGAATGAGAGGGAGTGAAAGTCCTTTCTAACTGAAAGTCTCTCATTTAGCATTTTTAAGAAATCCATGTCATTATCTTGAACGACCATTATATCGTGTTGAAATTTGGGTGATGCAAATATGGTAAAGTCATTAGGCATGAACCCTTGAATTTTGAAATGTGCATTTTAGAGTAGCTCAGATTGTCTATCTCTTTGATGAATGCATATCATTTTTTGCTTTAAATCATGTCTGACAGGTAATTCAAGTTCATTTCAAAATGTTTCATGATATTAGGAGATGAGAAACCTCCACCATGAGGTGAAAGACCTCCACAGGATATCTAAATGTCAAATGACATATCCCCAAGAATCAGAGATATTACCAGGTAAGTATATCTCTATCATACTCTAAAATACTTGTCATTGTGCAGGTATTCTCTCTCAAGTGCATCGACACATGACTGGGTCAAGCTGTTATATCGATCTAGCGTGCTTTCGTAGCCTAGAGTCATTTTCATCGACTCGGCGTGCTTTTGTAGCCCGATGTCGCCTTTAATAGACCCGGCGTGCTTCTGTAGCCCGAAGTTCTTGACCTGGTGTGCTTTTATAGCCCAGAGTCCCTTTAATAGACACGGCGTGCTTTTATAGCCCGGTGTCATTTATATCGACCTGGCGTGCTTTTGTAGCCCAGAGTCCCCTTCATTGACCCGGCGTGCTTTCGTAGCTCAGAGTCCATTTTATCGAACCGACGTGCTTCCGTAGCCCGGATTTCTTTGATCAACCTGGCGTGCTTTCGTAGCCCAGAGTCCTTTACACTGACACTCAATGGAGTTGTCCCCCAAAGATTTTTCCTCCAGATTCAATCTGATTAAGGCGACCGAAGAATGGTTCGGGTCCTAGCCAAGCAAAACCTCAGTCTAGGTGACCGTAGAATGGTACGGGTCCTAGACAAAACCTTTCTGCCATACTAGGCGACCGTAGAATGGTACGGGTCCTGGAAAAGCAATTTCCTCATTCAGGCGACCGTAGAATGGTACGGGTCCTGGAAAAATAATTTTCTTCGTCGAGGCAACCGTAGAATGGTACGGGTCCTTGACAACACCTATTCCTTATTCAGGCGACCGTAGAATGGTACGGGTCCTAGACAAAACCTTTCTACCTTACTGGGCGACCGTAGAATGGTACGGGTCCTGGGAAAGTAGTTCCTAACAAAACCTTTCTGCCATACTGGGCGACCGTAGAATGGTACGGTTCCTGAGAAAGCAGTTCCTTTCTGCCATACTGGGCGACCGTAGAATGGTATGGGTCCAAGGAAAACAGCATCTTCACAAAGTCATGTTACTATTCTAGGCGACCGTAGAATGGTACGGGTCCTGGACAGATAACATCCACTATCTCGAATTACTCTATCCTCCTCGAAGGTAAGTTATTTTAGGTAGGTTCATCTATCATTTGCATTAATATTTTCATGCATCATATAATTTGCATTAAAAATGGATTTCATTTTCCAAAAAAAAATCATTCATTGCATGTGCATGACCAAAATTTAGGTCTCAATTTGTCTTTTAAGACAACCTCTTCAAGCTTGCCTTCAAAGAGGGGCAACTGTTGACACCTAAATTTTTTGGGTTAATTTTTGCTAAATAAAAATTTAAAAAAAAACCACACATTGCATATAGTTTAGAAACATTTTTATTTTTACTTTGTTTTATTTTATTATAGGCTGCCGATGAAGGGAAGATTTTTCACATATTCCGTTGAGATTTTTCATATTTTTAGGCAATATATACCAAAGAATGCATTTTCGAGCAAAAAGGAAAAATTTTGGATAGAATATGTGAAGAAAACAAAAGAGAATATCACGTATGGTGCAATGATATATTCAGAAAATTATGCACGAGTAAAATTGGAAAGAAAATACGCTTCAAAGATATGAATTTTTCCCCTATAAAAGGTGTTGTGCACGTACGGACGAGGGGGTGGAATTTCGAAAAAAATTGGAGCAAAAGGGACCCTCTCTTCGTTCGAAAAAAAAAAAGCGAAAGTCAAAAAGTGAAGGAAGAAAAAAAGAGTGGACGTGTGAGCAGGGAAGGGGTCTGCGAAAGAGGTGACCGGTCAGCAGAGAAAAGAAGGAAAAAGGCGAAAAAAAAAAAAAAAAAAAAAGAAAAAAAGAAAAGGAGGAGAGGAAAAGGGCTGCATCGTCGTCTTCTTCGCGAGGGCTCTCCTGCCGGAAGCCGCCGCAGCACCGCGCCTTTGCCTCCGCCGACCCCCCTCGCTGAACTTCTGCCGCCACCGCCAGCCCACCACGTCTCCGAACGACCCACTGTACCCGCGACCTGCTGCTGCCCAGCCCGACGCCGGAGCTCCAAAGCCTGCCGCTCCTGACCTCGCCGCGCCACCGTGCCGCTCGCCTTAGCCCAGCACCCGGTGCCTTCGCCGCCCGTCTCCACTCACCAGACGCCGCGCCCCTGCGCCATCAACGCCCGACTCCTCCGCAACCGGTAACCCCGAGCGCCACCGCTCTGCACCAACAGCCCGCCAGCAACCCACGTTGCCTCCGCGCAGCACTACCGTCGCGCCTCAGCCCCCACGCCGCGCCTCCGCACGACGCGACCAGCAGCTACCTCTGCGATCCGGCACCCCACTCACCATCTCCTCCCGAGCATCAGCAGCATCGTTGCCACACCGCTCCCACAGCTCACATCCCTGCTTGTTGCAGAATCCGGCCCATTGGTCCACCACGTCCGCATCGCCCCGACGCCTGCAGCAGCCAACTTCGCGATCCACCCCTCACCAGAGCTCCACCCCTCACCGAGCCACCTCCGGTGACCCTTCGCCTCGGTGACCCGCCGAACCTCCGATTCCGGCATCCCTGGAGACCCACGAGCACGAATCGTGCTTGGGAAGGAAAAAAAAAAAAAAAAAAAAAAGAATTTTTTTAGGTAGTTCTTTATCTTTTTTTACTTATTTACCTATTTGCCTTATTTTGTTATTTTTGCTATTTTATTTGTTCTCTTGTAGTTTAATTATCCTTTTATGTGAAATTGAAATTCCATGATATGAAATTGTCTTGAAATTAGTAATTGTCAGTCCGATTTTCGAGCTCGAAATCCGACTCGCAATTACTTAAAAAAATTGCCAATCCGATCTCCCGCTCGAGATCCAATTCGTGATTTATGTGAAATTAGCCAACCCGATCTCATGCTCGAGATATGGTTCGTCGATTTGGTATCAATATGGCTTGATTTGCTGTGATGTTACTTAAATTAGCTTTCTTTAAAAAAAAAAAAAAAAAAAATGTAGTTTTAGGGTTTGCAAGTTCATAATAGGTATTTTATTTTGAATTTTCAAAAAAATCAAATCAATTAATTTAGGTTGCTAGTTTTCTTTAAAACTTGGATTGCATGTTTAATTATTTGGCAATTATTAATTTCGAAATTTAAAAAAAAAAGGGAAAAAAGGAAAAAACATTAAAAAAAAAAATCATCATGCATAATTCATGTTGAATTAGGGTACATTTTGCACGTCATTGCATATTAGGATGGAAATTGCTCTTAAGTTAATTTAGATAATTTCTTAATTTACTATAGGTTTAGGTATTCTATTAAATAGATTGCATTTTAGGATTATCTAGGTTAAGATAATATTTTAGTTTAAATTAGGATGTGGCTCAACCTAATTCCTAATATAAATTAAATAGGATCTTAATCTAATTAGGTAATTTTCACATTTCACCTAATTTCGAATTTCTTGAAAAATACAAAAAATGTCATAGGTTAAATTAATTTTATTATTTATGATGAAATGCATTATTTTAGGAAAAAGAAAAAATTCATATGCACGTCATTAGGGTTAGATTCATTGAGATGCATGTCATTTAGTATTTTTACTAGGCCCATTTAATTAGAAATTACATGTCATTAGAATTAAGTCATTTAGTTAATATTGCATTGCATATTGCATGATTTCCATTAAATGAGTGAAAACAAAAAAAGAAAAAAAGAAATTGTGTGTTAATTAGAAACCATATCTAGGATTATTGATGTGGATTTTAATTTATGCTTTCGTTACTTTGAGGTAAGTTTTTGCAATTTATTTATTGTTTATTTGGGTGTTAAATTGGTGGATTGTGCACCCGTATGACCACCTCACATGTTAGGGAAATAGATTTAAAATCAATCCAAATTGCTTGCCAAACATTTTTCAAAATAAAAAGAAATGGTACCGAAAGGGTGTTAGAGAAATCTAGCGTAATCAAGTCCCCGTACCCAAATCTCTGGTTCGTAGAAGTAAAGTAAAACTCCTGTTGCTTTACTTGGGTTTCTAATCGACCCACAAAAATAGATTAGTGGCAACTCCTAATTGAAAATCAATTGCATGTTAAGAACTTGAACCAAAAATCGCGAATTGGCATGGGCTTGGGAGAGCCCGAGTTAAGTCTAGGCTTAAAATCAATTAGCCAAACTCTAGGTGATTCACGCCCCGAAAAATTTGGTCGCGACAAAGGTCTTTCAAAAGAATGGAACCATGTCAAGACCTCAATCCGAGGGACTCAAAGGATTATGCCACTTTCTATTAATGAACTCATTAGCACTCTTCAATCCTACGAAGTAAAACAAATCATTGATGAAGATCCCGAAAGTAAGAAGTCCATTGCTTTAATATCTAACGTTGATTCTGATGATATGGATTTAGAAAATGATATGGACGACGAAGAACTTGCTTTTATGATCAAGAAATTCAAAAAGCTGAGTAGAAAATGAAGGAAGTTCGATGAACAAAGACAATACAAGTAGAATGGGTAGAAAAGAACAATGAAAGAAGATGTGAACAAAGAAATATATGCTTGATGGCATATTTAGAATCTGAGTCTGACTTAGACACAGACTCAAAATCAAAGTCTGACTCCGATACAGACTTAGAATCCGATGAGGAAATTGAGATAAGCCATTCAAAAATTCCTATTAAAATTCTTAAGTATATAAATGAGCTCTACTTAAATCTCAAATCTTCTCTTAAAATTATCTCCGAACTAAAAAAATGAGAATTCATGTCTTAGACAACAGGATCTTTCTCGAAAAGAAAATTTTGAAATTTTGCAAAAAGATTTTCTACAAACAAAAGAAAGTCGAGATTTACTTGTCAAAGAAAATGATTCTTTAAAGAAAGAATTTTCAAATATTTTGACAAGATTTTCAAATAGATTAAAAACATTAGAGCATATCCTTTCCATACAAGATCCTTACAATAATAAGTTGGGACTTGGTTTCAATAAGGAAAGTGATTCTCTAATAGATTTTTCTAAAGTCAATGAAAGACTTAGACAAAGACCTCCTAGACTTGCGTACAAGAAGCATTTTCAAAAGATCTTTACAAAACCTGTTAGTTGTGAAAGTGCTAGTATGAACATCTAGAGGGGTGAATAGGTGTAAAAACAGATTATGCAAAATACAATGAAAACCTTTACTTTTAACCTGAGTATGAATAACAATAGACTTTCGAAACTGAGTCTAAAAAGCAACAAACTTTGAGCGAGATCAAACTTTAGCAGTTAAATAGAACTACGAACAAAATAAAGAGATTCAGGGAAGAGGATAAGAACACAAGGTTTATAGTATTTCGGCTTAATCCAAGCCTACGTCCACTCTCCCACGCTAACAGCCTTCTTAGCTGGATTCCACTATGCAATCAACAGGAGATTACAACTTTAAGTGCAAACACTTAGTAGTAGATCACACTATCTCACTAAGTCGCTCTTTTGGTATTTCTCTCACGATCACAAACGTTTAAGCTCACAAAAGACAAGTGTATGATCGAAGGTCGCTTAGACTTTGAAATTATAAATTCTATGCTCCATCTCTTACTTGCTCATCAGTCCTTCATCTCCTTAAATACTCCTCCACTTCCAAACTAACCGTTGGACAGTATCTTGAGGATCATCTTCCAATCTACCCATTGGACAAATTTGTATCTAGAAAATTTGGTAGCTGTTGAGTGATAGAAATAGAATCCCAAATTGATTCTGATCGCTCATACAAACAGAATATTAGTTTCCATAAGTAAAGCTTCTTTGTATAGAAAGTTCTTGTCTTCAATATCCAATCATCAATCAATTAGATTGAGTCAATTAAATCTATCTTGATGTGGAACCAGATCACTAGCCGTTATATGATTGAGGCTTGTGTTACGTTCTTTCAAGTTTTTCATTCTGAATCTGCTACGTTCTAAACGTAAAGTCTAAAGTCTGAGGGTAATAGACTTTACAATCTGAGTCTGAGTGCAATAAATTTTACAATCTGAACATAAGTCTGAACATAATCTGCTTCTGAACATATTTAGCTTTAAGATCTAAACACAGTCTGAATAAGTTCAGCTTCAACATAAAGTCTGTCTTCTAGTGTATCTTCAGCATGGAGTGTCTTCTAGTTCTTCATTCACGTTCAGTCTGGAATTTGTCAGAGTAAGCAAACTTCTGATGTAGAACAGACTTTCACACTAAAGTCTGGCAGTCTTCAGACTTTGACACAGAAGTCTGGAAATCTTTAAAATATACTTTGGACATGTGTTACGTTCAGTCTTCTGGCCGTCTTCAGACTTTGATAATATCATTTACATGTTCTATCATATGCATGGTATATTACTTAACCATTAAACACGTTAGTAGCCTTTGATTTATTTTGTCATCTTCTAAACATCATAAGGGATTTCCCTAACAGGTTGAAATGTCCTCAAGTATTCAAATTGTGGAGATTTGGAACACTTTGAGAAATAATGTTCTAAAATCTGGAGACCTATTAAGAAAAATTAGGTAAAAACAGCATATTCTACTAACTCTCATGGACTCAAGAAAAAATTGGTACCAAAGAAAGTGTGAGTTGTTTTTGCAGGATATAAAGAAGAAAGAAGAAAGAGAATTTAGTAAGGAAGGTAAATTTTTTTAATTAGATTTGGGCACATAATTCTCATATTCGACATATCCTTGATTGATTTAGATTTTATTATGACCGTATTCAATGATTCGAAGAAAGAATCGTGTAATTATTTTAGATATCTTGCTTAGAGACAATTGAGTTTATTTGATTTGATTTTATACTATCAAATTTAATCATATTTTGTAAAGTGAAAATCTGTTTTACGTGATATTAATTATGCAAGATATTTTTTTCTGAGATACTCAAGGATTTTATTCCCTCTAATTTTATCGTGCTATGACCAAGTGAGAATTTCTTTTTCAAGATATTATTATGCATAATATTATTTCCTTAAATAACATGTTATGATGAGTTAAGAAAGAACATTTGATTATCTCTGAAGACTTTCTATTTTGCTCTAATGAAATGGAAGGATCCAAATTGATGAATACCAAAAAGGAAATGAGTGCATTATAGGAAATTCAATAAGGCAAGAATGATTGCAAATCTACATAAATTTTGGTGCACTTAGAAAAAATATCTCCTACGAAGATTGGTAATGACTTTTTTTTTTTAATGGTATATTTCAAACATATACCATGGGTAAGAGAATATTTTTATCATCCCGCCTTGCAAATTTTTACTCGATTTTATGAAGATTATGGATGATTGCCTATGAATAATATATGATTTATATTGCAAATATCTTTTGTCGTAAGTATAAGGCATTACAAGTTTTTACTTGATTTGGCACGTGATAGAAATATCATCTTTCTTTTTGCATAATGCATCAATAATATATATGAGATTTATGCTCAAGGAAATCCCTTTGATCTCGAAAGATATTATTGCATATTTATGGATATTTTTGCTATATTCATAAAAGATATTTTGTATCTAGCAAGTTTGATCCGCAAATCAAAAGAAATTACATTATTTTATTTTTTTTGCAAAGATTATTATCTATTATACAAGATTTTGCATGTGACAATAGAATCTTCCATATAAATTTCGGAAAGCTTGATTAGAAAATTGTGGAGATTCTGTACTATTTTGGAGGCTCAAAAATTCCCTTCCTTGTGCAAAGTTTTTGTAAATTGTTGAGGAAATCTCTTATGCGTCGTACAAAAGGTTGAGTAGTTCTGAATTTTAATAATTGATAGTTTTATATATGCTATTCAATTTATTTATTTGAAGAAAGGGCATTATATATTATGTGGAAATTATTACAACTCATTTGTGCAAAAAGTTCGTTAAGTTTATACGAGTTGAATTCGAGAAGAGCTTGATTGAAAAAAATAATTTTTTGCCTCGAATTGCAAAATGCAAATGATCGTTGTGGATATTGTTGTTACGAAGGAAATAATTGAAGAATATTTAGCTCAATGTGCACAAGCCACAATTAGTGCTATCCACAAATATTGTCATGATGACAAGGGAGAAAGAGAATCCAAGAAAAAGGAAAGAATCGCGATCATCTCAAAAAGGCAACAAATTGAGGGGGAGCTTCGATCAATTATGGAAAAAAAAAATTTGGATTGATCGTGATCTTGTTATAGAAGGAAGGAAAAGGTAAATGTGTCATAATTTAAATTCTACAAAATCCAGTTAGTGTATCTTTTATTACCTTTTGTCATTAACAAATCTCTTATTAATATTATCATTTTGTTATGACAAAAAGGATAAGTGAATTTTATAATGCATCCATGATTTTTATTGGATATTTGCTAATATATATGATTGAAGTGAGTTATATTGCATATCTTTAATATTCGACTTACTTTATAAATGCTGATTTTTTTTAATTGTGCAAGATATATTTGTTATCATTTTATATTCTCTACGTGATATTATTTCTATTGTTATTGCTTTTTGATTATGACAAAAAGGGGGAGAGATATAAATATGCATATGTGTTGATATTATATGCTCAATCTATTTGCTATCTTGAATTACATTATTCTTTAAGATTGCATTAATTTATTATCTTTAAAAGTGTGATTACACATCTACATATTCAGATATTGTTTTGTCATCATCAAAAAAATGGGAGATTGTTAGGCAAATCCCTTGTGATGTTTTGAAGATGACAAAATAAATCAAAGACTACTAACGTGTTCAATGATTAAGTAATAGACCATGCAGATGATAGAACATGTAAAGGATAGTGTCAAAGTCTGAAGACGTCCAGAAGGCTGAACGTAACACATGTCCAAAGTATATTTTGAAGATTTCCAAACTTCTGTGTCAAAGTCTAAAGACTACCAGACTTTAGTGTCAAAGTTTGTTCTACATCAGAAGTCTGTCAACTCTGACAAATTCCAGACTAAACGTAAATGAAGAACCAGAAGACAAACTCTATGTTGAAGCTGAACTTATTCAGACTGTATTCATACCTTAAAGCTAAATCTATTCAGAAGCAGATTATGTTCAGACTTACGTCCAGATTGTAAAGTTTATTACACTCAGACTCAGATTGTAAAGTCTATTGCTCTCTAACTTTACATCCAGATTCAACATAATGTAACACAAGTCCCAATCATATAATGGCTAGTGATCTGGTTTGGATTCTATATCAAGATAGATTTGATTGACTGAATCTAATTAATTGACGATTGGATATTGAAGACAAGAACTTTCTATACGAAGAAGCTCTACTTAATGGAAACCAAGATTTTGTTTGTATGAGCGATCGGAATCAATTTAGGATTCTACTTTTGTCACTCAACGGCTACCAAATCTTCTAGATACAAATCTATCAAATGGGTAGATTGGAAGACGATCCTCAAGATACTGTCCAACGGTTAGTTTGGAAGTAGATGAGTATTTAAAGAGATTAAGGACCGATGAGCAAGTAAGAGACAAAGCGTAAAATTTATAATTCCAAAATCCGAGCGATCTTTGTTCATACACTTGTCTTTGGTGAGCTTAAACATTTGTGATCGTGAGAGAAATATAAAAAAAAATGACTTAGTGAGATAGTGTGATCTACTACTAAGTGTTTGCGCTCAAAGTTGTAATCTCTTGTTGATTGTATAGTGGAATCCAGCCAAGAAGGTTGTTAGCATGGGAGAATGGACGTAGGTTTGGATTAAGCCGAACCACTATAAACATTGTGTTCTTATCATCTTCCCCGAACTCCTTTATTTTGTTCGTAATTCTATTTAACTGCTAAAGTCTGAACCCGCTCAAAGTCTGTTGCTCTTCAGACTCAGTTTCAAAAGCCTGCTGTTATTTAGACTCAGGTTAAAAGTAATGGTTTTCACTACATTTTGCAGAATATGGTTTTACACCTATTAACCCCCCCTCTAGGTGTTGATACTAGCACTTTCACTTTGGTGTGAAGTTTAAGAAAGGTCAGAAGTTTAAGTTGCAAAGCTTTTCTGATAGTGACTGGGCTGGCTCCGTGGGTGACATGAAAAGTACATATGGGTACTACTTCACTCTTGGCTTTGCTTGTTTCTCCCGGTGTTCCAAAAAGCAGGAGATTATAGCTCAGTCCATTGCAGAGGCTGAGTTTATAGCAGCTACTGCAGCTGCATATCAAGCTTTGTGGCTAAAGAAGATAATGAAGGATCTGTGGTTGAATTTTGGTGATTGCATTGAAGTTAATGTGGATAATCAAGCTACATTAGCAATATCACAGAATCCAATTTTCCATGGGAAAACCAAGCATTTTAAAGTCAAATTCTTCTTTCTACGTGAAGTGCAACAAAGTGGTGAAGTTAAGTTGGTCTATTGCAAATCTAAAGATCAACTTGCAGACATATTCACAAAGCCACTTCAGGCTGGAAGATTTGAGTTATTAAGAGAGAAAATAGGAGTTTGCAGCAACAAATGATCCAAGGGGAGTTTGTTGGAGCTGTGTCTCAGTGCTGCTGCTGATGTTCTATCGTTTTTTTTCTTTTTTATTTAGTCAAGTTTTTTTGTTAGGCGGTTGATTTGTTAGCTATTTTCTAGGAAGTGGAACAATTATGTGTTGCACGTTTGTGTGCGATTATGTTTTGCACGTTTGTGTGCAATTTCAAAACATGTTTTTATTTAGCTTGTACTTGACAGTTTTTTACGTAATGAATGAAGTTCAATGTTTCTTCTCATTCCTTCTCTCTAGAAAAAGAAGTTCATGAGTATTAGCTGAATATATCAGTAATAACAATTACTTCTACAATCGTGTGCAGAATGTGATCATAAATTACTCAATAGAAAGACACTGGCTGTCACTCAATGAAGAGACCGGTGGCATGAATGACGCCCTTTACCAGTTATTCAGCGTGACAGTATATGAACTACAAGTTATTGTGTGTAACCGCATGTGAACTTGATCCAGGCTGTTGTCTCTTGGTTGATTCGAGACATAACTGTATTGAACAATTTATCTGGTGATACACTAGATAGTCATAGATCAATCCAATGCCCTTCTTAGAGCTTGCAATATTGGTTGCCTTTAGTTGTCTGAGAAAGTCATGCTCTTTCTTGACCCGATGATCTGAGTTTTCAATTACTCTTTGGGAGGAAATTTATTTTTTTGCAATGGCTAATGTGAGTGAGTAGAGAAATGTTCTTTCTCTGCATTTAAAGAGGAAATGGCCATCAAATATTAGCATCTATTGAGAGGTTCCCGCATATTTTTAAATCAGAAAGGTTTTGCTCGGTGAACCCTCTTCATTGTACTGTAGCGCATCACCTATCTCAAAATTCCTTACTCTGTGCTTCTACTTTTTTGTTGCAGAACCATACCAAGCATTTGTTCTTGGCTCATCTCTTTGATAAACCTTGTTTTTTAGGATTGCTTGCTGTGCAGGTAAAAACCATTTTTGTTTCTGTAGTGTTCTCATCATGCTACTCTGAGTCTTTAGAGAATATGTGTCATTTTTTCAAGTGCTATAATGTTTTTCGAGGTTCAGAGAGGAATATTTAAAGTTGGATGAGTCCTCTAAGTCAGCTTTTTAACCGATGGTGCAAACCTGCAAGGAATTGCTGTAAATGAGGACATATGTGTGTATTTCCAAGTTACCTTCTTCCCATGTGTCTGTTGCTTCTTAGTATCTCCTATGTTGATTCTCTCTTTTCTTATGCTTTTGAAAATTTGGTTCCATGCTCAGTACAATATGTAAAAGCTTCACAGAAGTTATCTTGTTTGACCTGCAGGCCGACAACATAGCTGGTTTTCATGCGAATACTCATATCCCAGTTGTCGTTGGAGCCCAGATGCGTTATGAAGTTACTGGTGACCCGCTATACAAGGTAACATATTTTGATTTTCAAATTGTAGGATAGCATGAAACGGAATTTTTATTTATGAAAAGACTGCAAAGAACAGTGTCTTCCACATCTTAGCGGCCTTCTTGTTTTCTCAGAGAAGGCTGTCTTTCTACGAGATTTGCTTTGTGATATGACTACGTCTTTAACCTAGATGTATTTCCACGCTCTCAATGGTTATACATCTTATCTTTTGAGGTTTCCAATGTTTTGTCTAACGGCTTTTTGGCAACTTCTTACACCAGACTATAGGGACATTCTTCATGGACATTGTGAACTCCTCCCACAGCTATGCAACAGGTGAACTCCTCCCATCGCTCGGGGAATTATGGTATATACTGAATTCTGAAGGAGAGTTATATTCAAGTTTAATATATACATACATATATATATATATATATGTATGTATACACACACTCATATATATCTGCACGTGTGCATGTATGTGCGTGTGCGTGTCATCATCGTAATTCTCTTTATTTGTTGGTCCGACAGGAAGTACCCAAAGCGTTTAGCTACCACTCTTGAAGTGGAAAATGAGGAATCATGCACCACATATAACATGCTGAAGGTAATCTGAGTACTCCCTAACACCATACTTGGTCTCCTAGGGAAGTGATTTAGTCAGGATATATTTTCTTTCTCGACTACGTAATGGAAATTTGACGCAGTATTTTACAAAATACTTCAGAAGTTGCAATGTGTCAAAGTCATGATCTTATTTCTACTATTGGTACAAAGCTAATTAACTAAGACTTAGACTACGTCTAATTGTTTGTCTTAAACCTTTTAATCCATACCAAGTGATGGCACCATTTGCTTAGTTATGCAAGTTTATTTGTTGACCAACTTTTTTGCATCTGTTGAGCTTGGTCTATAGGTGAGTTGCAACTTGTTTAGTTGGACAAAAGTGTTGGAGAAAACTCCTTTAATGTTTTGAAGTTGACAAAACTTATTCAAAGTCTATTCTGAAGATTTCCAGACTTCTGTGTCAAAGTCTGAGGACTTCTCGACTTTAGTATCAAAGTCTGCTCTACATCAAAAGTCTGCCCACACCGATATATTTTAGACTGAACGCAAGTGAAGAATGAAGACTTATCCAAAAGTGAGATCATCTTTATTTCTTCAAGGGTTCAATTCGTATGGATTTTAGATGGTTTTCTGGTTGGATATATCGCCTACAAGATTGGCTATATTTATTGTAATCAATTTCGATATTCCAATCTTTTGGAAGGCAAGTAAACTTAGAAAGTGTCAACTTATGGAAACCAAAATCTTGATTGTATGGGCAAACAGGATTGATGGGCTTTCATCACAATTTTCAAACGGCTTGAGATCTCCTTAATTGATTATATCAGGTTGATTGGAAGAATTCTTTTGGAAAGTGCCAACGGTCGAGAAGGCATGAAGGAGCATTTAAAGGAGACATCTTCAGTCATTTGAGTGTGTGCGTAAAAGAAAAATTCCAAAGTCTAAAACTTCTCATTTTTTTGTTATTCCATTCACCGAGCTCAAAATTTATACTCAAAAGAGAGAAAAACTTATAGTGTGACTTCGTGAGAGAGTAGCAAAGACTCTTCACTACGAAGCTGAGATCACAAGACTGTAAAATCTCTTTTGTTTCTTAGTGAAATTCAGCCAGTAGGCTGTCAACGTAGGAGAGTGGACGTAGGCTTGATCTAAGCCGAACCACTATGAATTTTGTATTCATATTCTCTTCCCTGAACTCCTTAATTTGTTCATAATTCTATTTAATTGCTAAAGTCTGAATTCGCTCAAGTTTGTTACTCTTCAGACTCAGTTTCAAAAGTAAAATATTTATATTGATTTTTGCCAAAAAAAAAAAATTCACACCTATTCATCCCCTCTAGGTTTTGTTACTAGCCCTTTCAATTGGTATCGGAGCTTGTATGCTTATTTTATTGAAGTGTTTTTACTTTTAAGCTAAAGATCTATGGCTAGTATTTTAGCTCCAGGTTTGGTTGAAGACCAAAGCAACACCAGACCTCCTTACTTTGATAGGAATGAGTACAATATGTGGAAAAACAAGATAAAGGCATTTCTGAGATCGAGAAATCCCCTTGAGTGGGATGTGGTAGAAAAATGGATCAATCCTAAAACTACGTCAACCTTAGAAAGAGGAAAAGAAGCTGTAGATACTGGCGAAACAACACAAGCAAAAATAACCAAGAGATAAGCTCTTGATGCTAAAGTTATCTACTCTGTATACTGTGCCTTATCTCCCACTAAGTATAATTGAATTTCTTCTTGTGAAACAGTGAAAAAAGTTTGGGACAGATTGCATGTTACTTACGAAGGGAATGACCGAGTAAAAGAAACAAAATCAATATTCTACTCTGATAGCATGAAGTTATTTCACTGAAATCGTGAATGGATTGGCATATCAAAGACAGCCAATCTCTGGACCAATGAAGGTCAATAATTTGCTACGTGGACTCTCCAAAGATTGGAGTCATGTGAAGACGTCAATTAGAGAAACTCAGAGGATCATGCCTTTTTCAGTAGATGAACTAGTAGGCACATTTCAATCATATGAAGTGGAGCAAATCAATGAGAAAGAAGATCCAAGAGGTAAGAAGTCAATTGCTTTAAAATCTAACGATAATTCTGATGATACAGATTCAAAAGATGACATGGACAATGAGGAGCTAGCGCTTATAATTAAAAAGTTCATAAAGTTGAATAGGAAGGGAAGAAGATTCAACTGGAAAAAGCAGAGCACACAGAATCTTCAGAAGAGAACAACGGAAGCAAATGAAACCAGTAAGGATGTGATATGTTTCAAATGCAAGAAAAATGGGCATATCAGACCTAACTGTCCTCTGTTGAAGAAAAAGAAATGAAGAACTGAGAAATACAAAAAGGCTCTCAAAGTATAAACTTAGAGCGACATCGAGTGCGAGGAAAGTGATGAAGAATATGCCAACATATGCCTGATAACCAATTCAAAATCAAAATCAGATTTTGAAATAGATTCCGATTCAGACTCAAATAAAAAAATTGAGGTTAGTAATTTAAAAATTCATGTTAAAGTCTTGAAATACATAGAAGAACTTTGTCTTAGCCTCAAAACCTCTCTTAAAAGGATTTCCGAATTAAAAAGGTAGAATTTTAAACTTAGGTAATAGGAAACTTCTTGAAAAGAAAAGTTTGGAAGTCTAGATAAAAGTTTTGTTGATTTGAAAGTAAATTATGATTCTCTTTCAAAAGAGAATGCTATTTTGAAAGAAGACATTTCAAATATCTCAAAAAAAAAAAAAATCAAAAGGATTCGAAAAGTTGAAGAAAATTCTTTCAGTACAAAGACCTTATTTTAACAAATCTGGTTTGGGTATGACTTAAGAAACTATTCCTTTAATTGACTTTCCCAAAGTTAAAGAAAGAATCAAACAAAGACCTACAATGGCATTTTACAAAAATCATTTTTAAAAAGTTTTTGTAAAACCTGTTGGCCGAAATGCTCTCAAATGTTCAAAGTGTAACAACTTAGAACATTTCGAGAAGAAATGTCCCAAGGTTTGGAAACCTGTTAAGAGGGACTAGACAAAAACTATTTTCAATACTAACTCTTCTAGACCCAAGAAATTCTGAGTACCAAAGAAAACTTGAGTTTTTTTTTTTATCGCAGGTCACTATCAAGAGAAAGATCAAATAGTATTTAGATAGTGGCTATTTGAGGCGTATGCCAGGAGACTCGAGTTGCTTTATAGAGCTTGTTCAAGTGAATGATGGAAAAGTTTCTTTTGGTGGAAACAGCAAAATAAAAATTGTTATATGTGGAATCGTGAAAATTGGAAGCCTGACTATCAACAATGTCTCCTTGGTGAAAGGTCTGAATTACAATCTATTCAGCATAACTCAGTTTTGTGATACTGGATTCAAAATAAACTTCCAATAAGGCATCTACTCTAGAACGAGTAAAGACTTCTCTCAACCTTTCACTGGGCGAAGGCATGGGAATATTTATCTTCTAGTTGTAAACCCAAAAAGTTCTCAGTGCCTTATATCTATTCAAGACAAAGCAAATCTCTGGCATCGAAAACTTAGCCATATTAACATGAAGCAGATTGCTAAGATTTCTTCTAAGAAGCTTGTTCATGGTCTTCCCAACCTAACTTATCAAAAGTCTGAATTATGCACTCCATGTATTTTGGGAAAACAGGTTAGAAATTCCTTTAAACCTCTATATCAAGTTTCTACCAATCGAGCTTTGTAGCTTCTACATATGGACCTCTTTGGACCAACCAGAATTCAAAGTATAGGTGAAAAGAGATATTGCCTAGTAATTGGGGATGATTACTCTCGCTTTACTTGGATTTACTTTCTGGCAAATAAGTCTGAAGCGTTCTCTTACTTCTCAAAGTTTACCAAGAAATTTCAAAATAAAAAAGGTTATGCTATTTCGAGTATACAAACTGACCATTGAGGTGAGTTTGAGAATCAAGACTTTGCGAAGTTCTGTGATGAATATGGTTTTCAACATGTTTTCTCTTCTCCATACACTCTAGAACAAAATAAGGTCGTGGAAAGGAAAAACGGGTCCTTGGAGGAGACGGCCAGAACCCTCTTAATTGAGAGCAAAATTTCCTCTCGATTTTGGACTGAAGCAGTTTCCACTGCTGGCTACATCATCAACAGAGTATTCTTGAGGCCTATCCTAGAGAAAACTCCTTATGAAGTGTATAAAGGGAAGAACCAAATGTTTCTTACTTTCATATCTTTGGCTGTAAATGTTTTGTTTCGAAGAATGCAAATGACCGAACCAGGAAGTTTGAAGAAAAATCATACGAATGAATTTTCCTTGGCTACTCAACATCAAGCGAAATATATAGAGTTTTTAATAAGAAGACTCAATTTGTAGAAGAGTCAATGAATGTCAAGTTTCAACACTACCAAGCAGATCAGGCTCAACTTGAAGAGTCTAAACCCATTCCAAAACTTAACAAAGTCTACTTCCCTTGAAGTGAGTCAAACTACTAAAGAACGGCAACAAGGAGAACAAGAAGATTCTATTGAAGCAGAGGATCAACAAACTTCCAGACCAACCAGCAATTGGAAGCACAAGTCAAGTCATCCCACAGAACTCATCATTGGTAACATCGATGAAAGAATTCGCACCAGATCCAAAAGGCAAGAAGAGTCCAATGCTCTAGCACTTGTTTCCGAGATTGAACCAAAAGGTGTAGATGAAAGCTGGATCGAAGCTATGCAAGAAGAGCTCAAACAGTTCAGCATCAACGATGTTTGGGAACAAATTCCTAAACCTAAAGGTAAATCTATAATCGGGACAAAATGAGTCTTCAGGAACAAGATGAACGAGAAAGGAAAAGTCGTCAAGAACAAAGCAAGACTCATGGCCAAAGGATATACATAAGAAGAAGGGATAGATTATGACGAGACCTATGCACCAGTAGCGAGATTAGAAGCAATTAGATTATTACTTATTTTGCTTGTTATAAAAGTTTCAAATTATTCCAGATGGACGTCAAAAGTACATTCCTCAATGGATTCATTCAAGAAGAAGTCTATGTGGAACAACCACCATGATTTGAAGATCCAAGGAAGCCAGACTTAGTCTACAGATTGAAAAAGGCCTTATATGAACTGAAGCAAGCACCTCAAGCCTGGTATAAAAGTTTAAGTAAGTTCCTAACTCAAAACGGTTTTGAAAAAGGGAAAGTAGATACTACTTTGTTCATAAAGAGAGAAGGAAAAGATTTTCTACGGGTACAAATTTATGTAGATGATATCATCTTTGGTTCTCCTAATAAAAATCTATGCAAGAAATTTTCAAAGTCTATGCAGAATGAATTCGAGATTAGCATGATGGGTGAGTTAACTTTCTTTTTGGGATTATAAGTCAAACAAACGAAGAAATGTATTTTCATTCACCAAGAAAAGTATGCAAAAGATCTCATCAAAAAGTTTGGGTTGGAAAATTGCAAGAAAATAGAGACACCAATGTTAAGTTCTTCGAAGCTGGACAAAGATGAAGGAGGAAAGAAAGTAGACCAGAAGCTTTACAGAAGCATGATCAGTTCTCTTATTTATCTTACTACATCTAGACCTGACATTTTGTTTAGTGTTTGCATCTGTGCTACATTCTAATCCGATCCAAGAGAATCCCATTTAAGTGATGCAAAACTCATCATCAAATATATCGCGACCTCTCTAAAGCTGAGTCTGCGATATCCAAAAGAATGAGACTTTACTCTTCTTGGATATTCAGACACAGATTTAGCAGGTTGTAGAATTGATATAAAGAGTACTTCTGGTACTTGTCAACTGCTGCGAAATATGCTAGTATCTTGGTTCTCTATGAAACAGAGTATTGTGGCTCTATCAACAACAGAAGCAAAGTATGTAACTCTTGGGAGCTATTGTTCTCAAATTCTGTAGATAAGACAATAGCTAAAAGACTTTGGAATTGAAGAACCATGCATTGAAATCAGATGTGACAATACTAGCGCTATAAACCTTACAAAGAATCCAATTCTTCATTCAAGGGTGAAGCATATAGAGATTCGACAATATTTTATAAGAGATCATGTCCAAAATGGGAAGATTAAGATTTAGTTCATTGATTCGAAGAATCAACTGGCGGACATCTTCACAAAGCCTCTGGAGAAAAGCCTATTTGAATCTATTCACAGCAAGCTAAATATTATTTCTCCTATATCCTAAAGTCTGGAGTGGCCAGACTCAAAATTTCCCGACACTACTCTAGTATGAATATATCTCGAATCCAAGTATTTTTATTTATTTTGGAATGAAAAGGTATGATTATAGGAATCATTGCTTGCCTAATTTATTTTTAGAAATCATCATTTCAAAAGTAATTTTCGGTCTTTGATTTATTTTTCCTTTTTGAAAATTGTACTAAAAATACATCTTTTTGATGCTTCAAATACCACATTTCATTTTTCTTAAAAACCGTCGAGCTTATCTTTTGAGCACAACGCTTCGAAACCCTAGAATCAAGTCTCTTGTCTCAACCTTTTCTCTCAAGATTTCTCTACAAATTTTTCATTTTTTCTTCACTCGAACTCCTTTGAGAAATTCTCCTAGACTACAAGCATGTCTTACCAAAGGAAATCATCTCAGATCGCAAGCAAGGGGCCTCGGAATGTTTCAGAAGGGCAGACACATTTCGATTTGACCGAAGAAAAATCTCCACATTCGTCTCCACTGCACAACCTGAAGGACACTTCACAGAATCCTCCTCGTGAGCCATTGGAAGAGGAAGTTGAGATAGATGATGTTCCTCTCAGAACTTTAAACTCCCCAGGTTCTTTTTAAACTTTATGGTCATTTGAAAAAGGGTGGTTCGCCAATGTCCATTATTACTGATTTTCTAATAGAACATGGGCATCACAATGAAACGACTTTTCTGAGGACAATGGAATGTATAGGAATAGCAAAGAAAGGAGCAGCAGATGAGGCTTTCCTTAAATTTCCTGTCGATCCTAGATTTAGGGCTTTTAATCAGCCTAAAAGCAAAGAAGATGATGAGAGAATGTTTTCGAATTTTCAACCGAGAATGGGAACTGTTGCTGAAATAACTGGTGATGGAACAAGTCTATTTCGTTCTAAGGATCACAAAAGGGTTTACACCCAAATGCTGAAGAGAGGGGCAATGAACCCTTGATTGGTCGATTTTGACTTTCTAGACTCGATCAAGATGAATTTGAGGGAAAAGTTGGCTCTCCTTCAACTAGAGAACTTTTGCTCTGAGACTACTATTGCATATCCTGAGTTGACTGCATTTTTCTATTCGAACTTGTCTTTTCTTGACCCGAATAGATTTCAGTTCACTGTGAGTGATAAAAGCTATGTGGTGAATATTGACACATTGCCTGACATCATTAGTGTGGAAAGGAGTGGCTTCCAACCAATAAGTGTCCTAGTTGATCAAGCGACAAGATTTCTTGTCAAGGATAGACTTCCTGAAGGAGGCATCATTTATTCCAGACTGTCAACATCAAATGTTTTGCTGCACAAAGTCATGATTAATTGCATTAGACCAAAGGCTACTTCAAAAACATATGTTTCTAGATTTGAAGCCAAACTCATGTTTGCTATCAATAATGGAATGAAATTCTCTCTCCCTCATATAATCCTGATGCATATGTACAAGACCGTTATGAAGGATAAGGGACAGCTGCCTTACTCTACGCTGGTCACACAACTATTCAAACATTTCCAGATTTAGTTTCTAGCCTCTCTCTATTCTCGAACTATTGATCCTATGGTTATAGGACTGAGAATGGTGTCCAAGATGAGGTTGAAAGAACTTAACAAGGCCGTAGAGCGCTTGAAGGAAGAATTTACTGGAAAAAGAAGGAAAGGCAAGGAAATTATGCGAGAACCTATCAAGAAGAGAAGATCTCTTATCCTGCGGGACGAAGAGGATGAGAATGATCTTACAATCTCTGCCTTTACCTTGAAGAATCTTCAAAGTTTTGTTAGTTTTGAGCAGCAAAAGGACAAGGAAGAAGGAGAGAAAGGAGAAACGGAGTGAAAAGAAGAAGGAAGAGAAGACAGAGAAGGAACATAGGAAAGAGAAGAGCAGGAAGAAAAGCTAGAGAAGAAGAGGGTCAAGATGACTCTTATGAACCGACAAATGCAATATCCTTATCAGAGGATTCCAAAAAGACAATGAGTGGAGCAATAGGAGCTCAAACCGAAAAAGAACATCACCTTTGCGCTGAAAATGAGAAGGAACAAGGAGAAAATTCCTTTCTCCACATGTAGCCACAAAAACAAGGGGAGTTTGTGAGAAAATAGGTACTTGTTCTTCTCTTCTTTTTGCAAGTGATAATGTTAGTAGATCTCCTGCCGACCCAAAAGATGTCTATGCTTCACATTTTCTTGAAGCTGACATTGAGGAATCTACTCCTAGTTATGGTGTTTGACAAGTTGATGTTCCCTCAACTCTCAACACTCCTCGAATTCACTTCGCTGAGGCTGGTGCGCAAACTGAAACAATCGCAGACTTTCAAAGGCTACTAGAGCTCCTTCTGGAGTTAAAAGCACAACAATACGATATGGAGTTTGAGATCCAAAAGCTTAAATCTACATTGAAATCTACTTCAGATTCTCTTCATGAGAAGGTACAGTATCTAAACCTTCAAGTTCAAGATCTACAACAGCAAGTTAAAAAGACTGCCAAGGTTGAAGATGTTGAGAAGCCGGAGGAGATAGTGCAAAAGCTGGAGGAGATAGTTCAGTCAATGGGGGATTTCTAGCTAGTTTGAATTCCAAGACAAACTTGATTTCATTTATCTATTTTTGACTTTCTCCACTTTTTTGCTGCTGACAAAAAGGGGGAGAACGTGCAAATTTGACATTTGACTTGACTTTTGTTGAACTTTTGAACTGTTGTTTTGATTAACTATTGCGGATTCTATTTGATTGTTTACAGCAACTTACTTTTGTGGTAATGATTATGGATGGATGTTTAATTCTTGATATTTGTCTAAATTTTTCAAGATTAACATGTTTTTTGTGGTTGCAGAATCGATACTATCCAGATCTTTAAACAATATGTTTTATAAGATATGATGTATTGCTTAAGAGTGGTTGTGCAAGTCAAAAGTTCTTAAATCTGTAAGGAAGTTTTGTGACCATAAAAAAAAAAGGGAGAGATTGTTGGAGAAAACTCATTTAATGTTTTGAAGTTGACAAAACGTATCCAAAGTCTATTTTGAAGATTTCCAAACTTCTGTGTCAAAGTACGAAGACTACCAGACTTTAGTGTCAAAGTTTACTATACATCAGAAGTCTACCCACACTGACAAATTCCAGACTGAACGCAAGTGAAGAATAAGACTTATCCAGATGTAAGATCATCTTTATTTCTTCAAGGGTTCAATTCGTATGGATTTTAGATGGTTTTCTGGTTGGATATATTACCTACAAGATTGGCTATCTTTATTGGAATTAATTTTGATACTCCAATCTTTTGAAAGGTAAGTAAACTTGGAAAGTATTTACTTATGGAAACTAAGATCCTGATTGTATGGGCAAAAAGAATTGATGGGCTTTCATCACAATTTTTAAATAGCTCAAGATCTCCTTGATTGATCTATCCAACAGGTTGATTGGAATAATTCTTTTAGAAAGTGCCAACAGTTGAGAAAGCATGAAGGAGTATTTAAAGAAGACATCTCCAGTCATTCGAGTGTATGCGTGAAAGAAAAATTCCAAAGTTTGGAACTTCTCATTCTTTTGTTATTCCATTCACCAGGCTCAAAATTTGCACTCAAAAGAGAGAAAGACTTATAGTGTGACTTCGTGAGAGAGTAGCAAAGACTCTTCACTACGAAGCTAAGATCACAAGACTGTAAAATCTCTTTTGTTTCTTAGTGAAATCCAGCCAGTAGGCTGTTAGCGTGGAAGAGTGTACGTAGGCTTGATCTAAGCCAAATCACTATAAATTTTGCGTTCTTATTATCTTCCCTAAACTCCTTAATTTGTTCATAATTCTATTTAATTGCTAAAGTCTAAATTCACTTAAGTCCGTTACTCTTCAGACTCAATTTCAAAAGTAAAATGTTTTTACTAATCTTTGCAAAAATTTTCTTCACACCTATTCACTCTCCTCTAGGCGTTGTTACTAGCCCTTCCAAAAAGAAGTTGCATACGCAGATTATTATGAGCGAACATTGACAAATGGCGTGCTTAGTATTCAAAGAGGGACTGAACCTAGTGTCATGATCTACATGCTACCTTCGGGTCATGGGGTGTCCAAGGCCAGAAGCTTTCATAAATGGGAAACTCAACTTGACTCCTTCCGATGCTGCTATGCGATAGCTTCAGTGTGGCGAGGACCGGCATTTTACCAAGTAAAGGCGGGATTTGACCAGAGAGCTAATTCGAGGAAAGGTCGAGATATGCTAACCGGTATATTTGGGATATGGTGGCGGGGATCAACCTGGCTATTTGGTTCCCACTTGTGATATTACAATAGTTCACCCATGATAGGGTGTGTTCAAGAAGAACCGATTCATCCATGATGGGGCGTTTCTAAGAGGCACTGCGAGCATTCTTCTCTTAAGGAAAGTTAAACTAACTTCCTCTTAAAGCAATATATATACAGATTATAACATACAAAAAATCCCAAACTTTGCCCAAAGTGACAAATTTACACCAAACTTTTTTTTGTGACACAAAAAACCCCCAAACTTTACAAACTGTGACACATTTACCCAATTAAGGGCATTTTTGTCTTATTCTTTATGTTTTTTCTTCTTCTTCTTCTTTTCTTCTTCTCTCCGCCAACCCCGGCAAAGGGAAGCCGACGCCTGCGATGGCTGCCCTTGCCGGCGTCGGGTGAGGGCTGCCCTCACCGATGTCTGGCGAGGGTCGCCCTCACCTAGGCCAACGCCGGCGAGGGGTGCCCTCACCTGATGCAGGCAAGGCGGCCTTCATCGGCGTCGGGCAAGGGCAGCCCTCGTCGGCATTGGGCGAGAGCCTCCCTCCCCAAATCTGGCGAGGGTCTAGTGAGGGCACCCCTCG
Source organism: Eucalyptus decipiens (assembly GCA_014182575.1). Taxonomy (NCBI): domain Eukaryota; kingdom Viridiplantae; phylum Streptophyta; class Magnoliopsida; order Myrtales; family Myrtaceae; genus Eucalyptus; species Eucalyptus decipiens. The sequence goes on along the minus strand of CM024610.1, from coordinate 31,748,368 downwards.
CCGGCGTCCCACGAGGGCCGCCCCCGAAGCCGGCGAGGGCCTCCCTCACTCAACGCCAGCGAGGGCCGACCTCACCCGACGCTGGTGAGGGCCGCCCTCGCCCAACGCCAGCTTCCCTCCGCCGAAGCCGGCGGAGGGAAGAAAGAAGAAAAAAAGAAAAAAGTTTTTAAAAGTAAAAAGACCAAATGTCCCTATGATTTAGGGTAAATGTGTCACACACAAATCAAAGTTCAGGGTAAAATACCGAAAAGTCAGAAAACAATTTTTCATAAAAACAGTATTCCTTCAAAGAGACGAACCCTTCTTTTCCACGCCAGCTCCTACTGCATCCATTCAAGACACTGATCCACGTGAAGAGCTCCCTCTCAGCCACCCTCCTAGTCTGTCACCCCACATCTACATGTTTTCTAGGGTTTATAACTGGGTGGCACATCATAAATGCTTCTTGTAGAGGAAGGACCAGTTTCTTGATTCTCTTTCATTCAGATTTCTAACCTACGCGAATGAAGGTGATGATGAGAGATCTACCCTGAATACCGAATCGGTTAACGTTTGAGATTTGTTGAGACATTCGAGCGGGACACGGAGGATTCCTGTCCTCTGCCATTAACCTGCCAAGACTTATGAAGAACACTATATAAAGGGCAGCTCCTCATGTTTACCAACCCATCCACATACCAACTCTTCAATCCCTCATTTCTCAAACGCCACCTTTGATCTCTCAGCAACAGTAAAGAAGCCAACGTGGATCCTAGCGAGACCCAATCGATCACGACGCCTGCTGAGGATGAGGAGCTCGTGGCTGCCTTCGAGACGTGCATCCTCACGTCCGTCCTCATGGTGCTGACATCCGCTGTCGAGCTTGGGATCATCGACTTGCTAGCCCGGGAAGGCAGGGCCTCCGCCTGGCTCTTGCCGTCCCATATCGTGGCCCACCTTGGGATCACCAACCCGGACGCCCCACGCACCATCAACCGCTGCTGCGGCTCCTGGTGAGCTTTGCCTACTTGTTGTGCACTCTTCATGGCGATCAGAGTCTGCACGGCCACGGGCCAAAGAGCAAGTACTTTGTGAGCAGCGAAGCTGGTTTCACGCCATTGCTGCGATTCCTCCAACATAAGACCGTCATCGGTCGAAGTTTTCAACTCGCTATAACTAAGCACGTATCATAGATTAAAAAACCACACTGATTACGTAACTCGAAGTTTTCTTCACTTCTTCATGATGAACTAAACGCGTTTAATTATCTTTGAGAAAAGAGGACGGCAAGAGATACTTGCTGATTGCTCCATGAGCTGACAAAAGAGATGGCACAAAAAGATCATCAATCACGAATCATTCAGCGCTATAAGCATCGCAACCATGCTTCTTCATCTCGGTTCGCTTATCGGACACCAGCTACACCTCGACCATACTCATTTACAGTTCACACGATCTATCCTTTCTAAACAACCTCGCTTGCCAACTACAACTTTACACTTATCATTGTGCTGGTATGGGTTGCAGGAAGCAGTTAAAAATGGAGGAAGCCCCTTTCAGAATGCGAACGGGATGAGCATCTTCGAATGCGCCATGAAGGACCCGGCGTTCAGCACGCTCTTGACCAACGGGTTGAAAGCCCCGACCCCGCTTTACATGAACAAGTTACTCGAGTCTTGCCGCGGGTTTGAGGGCGCGAAGACGGTCGCCGACGTGGGCGGTGGGGTTGGCGAGAGCCTCCGGCTCATATTGGACAAGTTCCCAAATCTCAGGGGCATAAACTATGATCTGCCTCATGTGGTCAAAGGTGCACCTACCCATCCTCGTAAAATCATTCTCTCTCTCTCTCTCTCTCTCTCTCTCTCTCTCTCTCTCTCTACACACATTTTTATTTTTGACTAAAGAGTGAAAAAAGATACTGATATTTGACTTTCCCCTTAAAAAAGCATACACACACATGTATGTATGTATGTATGTATGTATGTATAATGCAATATTTTTTATTGAACAGGCATGGAACATGTCGGAGGAGACTTGTCAGTCTATTCCAAAAGCAGATATCCTCCTCATGAATGTTATCTTCATATTCTTCCCACCCCTGAAATTTACTCAACCTATTTAGGCTTAGCCCTTCGGGGAATGATTGAGAAGAAATCAAGATCATATTTTCTTCGTGCAAGTTTGGTGATATTTCACGATCACTACTTAAATTGTTTGAGAAATCTCATGTGCACACTCAGTATCATATGCGTGTGGATACAGTAAAAAGATTTTTGTAAGATATAGAGTACTAGGAATGTGCAACCAAACCAGTTCTATATAGAAACCAGATCGAACCGCCGAAAAAACAAGTCCAGAAACCGATTCCTGTTGAAACTAGTCCGGAAATAGGTTCTAAATTTTTTAAACTAGTTGTAACTAGTCTAACGACAAGTTCCGAGTGAATACTCACTCGAAAACTATACTGGACCACTATGCTTTGGAGCCAGTTTTATAAGCTAAAAAGCCAAATTCCTAATTTCTTTTTTGCCTATATTCTAACCTCAGCACTCCATTGTCCTTTGTCTTTCCTCAAAACTCATTGTCAGTCTTTCATCTTCTCCTAATTTTTTATGGATGAATGGAGAATGGAGTTTTATAATGTATGTTTTATGTTATATGTTTGAACTTTTTATCATTAATTATATGTGATTATGTATTCATCTTATGAATTGTTGTTTTTGGCGGCTTAAGAGTTTTGTTGTTCATCTTTTACTCATTATGGATAGCCTCATATGGTTTTGTTGTAAAAAAAGAACCAAACAAAGGAAAAAAAAAAAAAGTTTCTTAGGTAGACCCCAATATCAGACCAAAAAAGCAAAGTAGGTTCCAAACCGATACTGGGCAAACTAGGTAGGTTCCATGGTGTAAAAATTGGAACTGGTTATAACAGGATAGGTACTAGGCTCCATCTCCGGAACCTACCGATCCTAAAACCGATCACCCTTATAGGGTATCAATCGGATTTCACTTAAAATTTAGAAGATTAGAGAAATTTGGTTAAAAGCGTAAGTGTCCACTGAATTTTTCTTGAAGAATCGAAATCTTGAACCTAAAAAAAGAAAGTAAGAAAAGGCGAGGCTCACCTTTGGTGGGTGGATCATGTAGAAAAGAGGTGTCCATCAAATTCTGGGGAAATATAAAAAATATACATTTTTAAGCAAAACCTCAAATTAATAGACCAAATTACCCTTTCGTGCAAACTCATTTTAGTATCTTGCAAAGATGCAAGAATTTAGGATTTGGATATAAACAATTTTTAAAAGAAAGGAACATTTCGGCAATCAGAGACATAACAATTATCATGTAACAGTGCAAAGTGATCTTCGAAGGTAACATTCATGCATACATATGATGTTTTGAAAAATAAAAGTATGACGATGCTCATTGGATGAAAAGTTTTACATGTTTTTCGATTTCTATCCCCTAAATACCCCTAATATACAAACTCATATTTCTCGACAGGATCGGACGGCGAAGATTTTGTCGTCGTTTACAATGCATTTATCTATTTCGTTTATAGCGCATTTATATGTTCTTGTTTAGTCCCTCCATGTTTGGGTTGTTAAGTTTTTGTTCTTGCGCAGTGGCTTTTCCATGGTCGACCCGACGATTTCTGCAAAAAGCTACTCGAGGACTGTTATGATGCACTGCCATTAAATGGCAAGGTGGTCATCCCGGACCCAATCCTTCCCAATCACCCCGAGACCGACATAGTGTCAAGGAACACATTCACCTCCGACATGATCATGCTAGCTGCGAGCCCGGGAGGGGTCGACCGGACGAGGAAAGAGATGGAAGCACTCGCTCTTTCGGCCGGATTTGATAAGCCAAGGATCCCATGTCGAGCTTAGAACATGAGCTTACGACGTGTGGGTTATGGAGTTGCACAAAAATAAGTGATCGCTCGAGAGTCGCTCGAGGCATGATTCCCTCATTCTAGGATTTCTCATGCGCGGAAAAATGCAAGATAAAAAAGGAGTCATCCGTAAAATAAAAGCCATCTTCTCGTGTAGAACAATGCAGCATCATCCTTGAGATTCAATGAGAAAGCGTGATTGTTCCGTCTCCATGAGGCGGTTCCTCACTTCCTTCTCATTTTCACATATTGATTTGGGGCATCATAACACGATAAAAGGACAAGAAACGACTATGAGCGAAATATGAACAGCAAATGATGCATCGACAACGACATTAAAAGGCTCAAATTGTCGAAAACATGGTCAAAGACAGATAGAGAAGCTACTTCCCTTAAGCTCTTTAAGGAAACCTGGGAAGAAAGTAAAGTTTTTATGCTTTGACAAGGATGAAGAATGGAAGAGCAAATGATCTTCGAATTAATGCTTTTGAATTGGGTAATTTTACATCCGAAATTGTGTCTACCGCAGAGACAATAGGGCTGATGAGTTGTACAATGAAAAGCTTGGGGAAAGAATGATCGAGCTCAGGTTGAAGCTTGGGAAAAGAATAATCGAGCATGGGTTAAGGAAAGAAACACATATCAGAAAAGGAACATTGGTTTGCCAAGAGGGCCGTCAGGTGCTCTACTAGAGAAATGTCGGGAGATCTAATAAAGAGATGTCATTCAAGAATAGGGAATAGCATGTGCCGGACAATTTAAATCGAACAAAATCTTAGAAAGTTAAAAAAACAAGGGGCAGCGAAAGACTAAAAAGGCGCGAAGAAGATGATAAGGATAGATATGGAGCAATATGAACACACAAATGACATTGTAAGGAGGTAACATGCAAAGACCTAGGGACTAATCGAAGTGCAAGTGTAGACAGAAAGCATGCATTAGCTACATAAAGCACACATATGACCAATCAATCCTTTTGAAGAAAGGGAGCAAGGAAATACAATTAAACTCTATATGTGCGAGAAGTACAAGAAGGCATTGAGCTTTTGTTATTGTTCATTCTCTAATCGACATCAGGACCAACGAATTTGGTTTGAATAAATTAATTTTAAAAAAAAAAAAACTCTAAACTAAAAGCAAATTAACCAGACCAGAAACACTTCGCACTACATTGTGTCAGGGAATGAAGGCTTCTCATAAGCTCCTTAATTCTTGAATTTTTGCCTTGTTATGCATGTAAGCTAAATGCATTGCTAGATAGACTTTGCAAAGACCAGTAATACAGAAACCAGAATAGGCAACAAGCAATGGCAATAAGCTTTCCAAAAAACAAAGTAAGACAGGAAAGGAAAAATGTCAACCAGACAGAAATTGATGAAGAGAACTGTATCAACCTTCACTAACTCATTGTCCAAAGCACAAGAACCTTGATGATCATATGTGCACACAAGACTCTCAAATCACCTCCGGTAAGGAAGTAGATGAGCAACACAAAGAAAGCCAAAAGAAGAATCGTTTATGCACACAAGCCTCTCAATCACCTCCAGAAAGGAAGTACATGAACAACAGAAAGAAAGCCAAAAGAAGACTTGTTTACCAAAACCTTCCAAAATACTTTTTACACTTGAAAAACAGGAAGAATAACAAAAGAAAAAAAAATCTATTGAGAGAGGCCACAAATCACGTTCTTTCAAGAGCAATACCTGAAAATTTTCCAAGCTGCTTCTCCTGATGATGATTAGATGGGTCTGCAGGGGACAGCCAATGAAAAAAGACTGGAACTGAACACTCTTACACAGTTTAATACAGCATTAGGCACAGCTTCAACTCCATTAAAGTCTCCATTCAACCACAATTTCATGGTTCATCTTCCAGAAGCGGCAAATTTTTTCCACGCTTGATGTCTGTGCAATCTTACAAGTTCAATACACATTAAGAGTTCAGCCAATACATGGAGATTCCAAAATAAGCTAGAAGCTGAGAAGAAAGAGACTAACAATTTATTTCAAAATCAAATGAAACACACATGAAAAAGGCCAAAAATATGGAAAATAAGTGGGAAAGAAAGAAGTCATCTTTTGTCTGTGTCCGGTGAAGAAGAAAAAGGCTGTATGAAAATGAGCGCCTAGAGGGTATTAAGGGTTGACCATCGACGAGTACCTTTTTTCAAAGCTTTTTCTTTTCGTTCATCCTTATTCTTCCATTCATTCTCATTCTCATCATCTTCATCCATTTCATCTCTTCCATCATCTGCAATATCACTTTCACTGGCCGTCTCCCATTCGGAATCATCAGATTCTTGACCGTAGATGGCATGGGAATCACCCTCACCACGGACACCTCCATGTTTAGTCGCTGCTTCCCTAAATAGCCAAGCCGCACGCATCTGCTTCTTGACCAATCTCTCAGCATAGTCAGGAACCTTATTTGGCCTCAATGACAGATCTGGATCATTAGACTGCGAGCACTCATTTATGAACAAAATTGCATCTAGTAGGCTTTCTTTAGCTAAGCCAAGCATGTCATAAGCTTGCGCTCTTCTCCAGAGGCTTTTAGCATGACGATTAAGAGGGGTGTGAAGACCAAGTGCACGTGTCGCATCACTTATGGCAGCTAAGGGTTGTTGCAACAGAAGATAACATTGTGCTCGGTTACTGTAAAGGACTGCTCTCTCTCTCTTAGACCTCATTGGACATAGTTGCAACGCTTCTGAGTACTTTGAAGCTGCTCCAGCTATATCCCCGGAAGAGAACAGTGAATTTCCTTCAAGCTTAACCACCAGACTGGCAGCTTGCTTAATATGGAGATCCTCTTTAGGCATATTTTTCTCCCATTTCAGTCTCTGTCGGGAACTTAAGAGATCTTCAATGTGTTCCTTTGTGCGACTGTTGAGAGAATTGGGACCTGTGGCTTGCAATTGGATGCATTCCTCAAGAACATTGACGATTGAATCTCCAAGCTTTTTGTGATCACCAAGAGCAGTAATTTCTGAAAGATCCACTAGAGCAGGTACTGCTTCATCAACCACCTACACAACAGATCAGAAGAATTTAACAACAGAATTAAACAGGCTTCATAGATAATACGTTTCTGGCATATCCTACATTCAGGTAAATTCATACAGAACAAGAAGCAGAGTCTGATCAAGTTAATGTATAAACCCGCCACTAAAATTAAACATCCTGCATGTTGGAAATTTTTGAAAACATGTCATATACTGATGAACTCCTGACTTTCTGAGCCTCAATAGAGAGAGAGAAAAAAGGAGAGCAAAACTAAACTGAAAATAATCAGGAATAGAGGGAAAATCTAAAAGCAGACTCAATATCTATATGAGTTAATTCTCAGAAATATGATGAATGCAGTCAGTTTTCAAGGTCATGTATCTTCCACCTTAAGCCGTACATCTGAGGGTCGAACTATTTACTTTTCATAAAAAAGAAGAGGGGTAATTTCATATGAACAGAGAGGCTTATTGTCAAATTGATCTTACAAAGTGCATGAGTGGATAACTCATTCAGATGAAAGAATTCCTATCTATCACACATCAAGAATGTGAGTTCATATCATTAAAAGGACACATTCAAGGATCTACGATTGCAAATTATGGTTTCTGGAAAAGTAAGGCAGAAGCCCACCCTAATTTGCCAACTTATGGCATTTAGTACATAGAATTATGCTAATTTTCTTTAAAAAACTTTAAATGTACATGATTGTATGTTTTTGAGGATTCGAAGTATTCAACATTAAAACTATTTGCAACAAATATAAGTTTTTAAAATAAAATTCAAATATCAAAGGTCAAAAGTTACAGTGAAGGTCAAACACTGAAGCCAAAAATTAACAACAGCTCCCAAAGACAGTCTGCAAAATGAGTTACAATCTATAATGGGAGCTATCGGCTGTCTTTTAATAAGCCAAAGTGTGAGGTTCAACCTCCCTCAAATAGGCTTACTTCTTTCAAATACCAACCAAAAGAAATCACACTAAGTGTCAGGAAACAAGCAAAGCTAAAAAAAACTCAAAAGCACCAACTGCTCAACTACTCAAAATTAAAGTTACAGAAAGCGTAATACCTTCCTCCCATCAGCCACCCACACAGAAAATACTTCTAAAGAAGTACAAGAATTATTTCTTTTATACAGACAAAAGTGTTTGAGTTTCACTGAAACTATAATTCACATAACTACAAGAAGCACAAGGTAAACTTTATATGTACATAAAATAGTAATTCTGATCAACTTTCTGTTAACCTGATTATTCTCTGTCAAACAGAGCTAACATGTCTCATTTTTCCATTGCATATTCATGACTGGCAGTATAAAAAATTTTCAAAATTGAGTCTTCACTGTAAATTGGTCTACCCCAAATAATTCTCCAAATTTAAAGACATCCACTCAGTTCAAAAACAATGTTCAGCTTGTCACTCTATAAATCAGTTCAAGATCACAGTTCACTACATGCCTCTATCTACTGGACAATCAGGTCAGACCCAGAGAACATAAAAGACTGTATTTACAAGAAATGAATGTATTTGTTCCCAAAATGGTAAAAGTAAAGGCATGCAGTTTTGACAGTTTTCAAGTCTAAGTTGTCTCTCTGCTGTCCCACAAGTGGTGCACAAGAGAAAGCCAGAGCACAATAGGAGACCAAGCATCAGAAATGCTCGAACAATAAATGCAAGTTGAGAAAATAGAAATGATCTCATGGTTGAACCAGTTAAGTCGAATTGTTGCGTGTCACCTTGCGAACATATTTTCATATATACTACTAACAGGCTTCACAGATATAAAGAAAAGAGGTAGATTTGTCTTATAGAATAGGGAACATGTGACTTTAAAAGTAGCTGAATTTAATTTTCTTATCAGAAGACCGCCCACAGGGTGATTACTTAAAAAAATTCCATCACAAGTGAAGAAGATAAATCTGACAATACAACAATAATTTACAAATCTTCACAATCACAAAAGAAATAAATATCTTAATGTGATAACCTCTTTGAGCATGAAAGAGGACAGACAATTGAGAAAATTAGATACATGAGAGAAGATGGAGATACAAACAATCATGTTTCTTGAGCTAACAAAAAAAAATGAAAATGAAAACATTACCTTGTGGGAAGTATTTGGGTCTTGGAGCAACCAGAGAAGACAGTCAATAGCCATATATTGCCAATCATCTGATGAACGAGCAATGTTACACAATGCTTCAACTATACCAGGACAACTAGCAACAGCTCCCCGACCAATCTTATGATGACAAATAGTTCTGAGTAAACCAATTCCAGCTGGGGAGTTCTCATTAACAAGTCCACCCCACATTCCAGGTAATTTCACCAAGAACTCTGGCTTACATATGGCAGGAAGAAATTCAGGCTTAAAAGCAAAACAATTTATGAGCTGAAGAGCCCAGCACTGCAGCTGACTTGCCCATTCTTCTGCTTTTCTAGATTCCATCTCAACACCGCCCATGCCACGCGTAAGGAGATCGCAGTGATAGCTAAGTCTTCTGTCGATGTCCTGATAAAAATGAGAATAAACTATCTCTAAAGAACTCATCGCTAGCTGAATGGAGAGCTCGAGGATTTCAGCGTGACTAGCAACTGTTGGAAAAGTGCTGGCATATGTAGCCAAGTGTCCCAGTGCTCGCAATGCCACCCGCTGCTCAACCCACGTCAATCTTCCCCTTAAAAGCTCTATTAGAGGTGGGATCACCCCAGCACGTACAGCTCGTTCAGCAAATTCTTCCATGTTCATGGTGTACGATCCAATTATATGAGCTGCATAATAAGGGATGTAGATATTTTGGTCATGCGAAAGCCAGCGGCGGTTCTTAAGACCCTTCCATATAAGGGCGGCCATGCACTCGAAAATTCCCAATTCAATAAACTCTGGGTCATTAGGATGAGCCATTGCAGTGTTCCAAAGGCCACTAATAGGTAGGACCTGACCATTGTCATCTTGTGAAGGCAGTTCTCTAAAGAATTTCAGAATGCTTGCTCTACGCTTGCTTGGGTTTCCCTCCTTCATGACGCAAAAGAAGCAGCCCGGATAAGGACAATCCGTAGTTTTGTCCATGTTTGCATCACACGTTATTAAGTAGGCAGCATTCAGTCACTACACGTTCACCAAGAAAACCTTAAATATTCACAACCACTGCATCACAGAGACAAAGTTTAACTTTAAGCCAAATACGCACGCCTTCAGAATACAGGCAATTTGAAAAAGGAAAAGAAAAGGACTATTTAAGGTTTACTACCTTGTTCAGTGATATAACACATGATATAAGAACCCATGACCAACTTTACTTTTAATTATTTAATTGAAATTGAAATTGAAATTAGCAAATAGCAGTTGCACAAGAACATTTCAGTACAAACTAACCAAAGCAATCCCATACCCTCCACCATCCGTTCCTTATATAAAATGAATAAATAGTACACCCACAGGCTTCTACATCTATGCTACAATGACCTCAAGTCCAACAGTAAAAATAGTTAACAACTACAGTCAAAAGCACCCATCTACCTCCCAAACCATAGAAAAACTCCACAAGGAGTTGGCCATAACGAACCATCGGCACATACACCTTCTCTCAGAAATAAAGAACCTAGGCACAAATAAACCAGATGTGGCATGAAACGATGAAGAAAATGTCACCAGTAAAAGCAAAGGGAAAAGGCCAATTAGCATGATTTCCACTTAATAAGCTCATGAGGGCTCCCGATTTCGGATCATCTTTCACAAATTTATGCATTTACTCGAAATATACCCGACTCCTGAGCCCATCCCATTTCTACGCTAGAGTAAGCCAAAATTCAAACTTGCATCACAGAACAGTTGATTCTCATGCTGGAGAACACGACCCACATAAATGCGCCGGAAATCGATACGATCGCCCAAAACAGAACCGATTCGAACAAATCAATGCCCAAGTTTCCACCAAAAACAGAAAAAATCCTTAAATCCTTAAATGGAGACTAGCTGAGACATACTTAAACACCAACATTCGAACAAGAATCCCAATTCATCAAAAAGAAAGGAAAAAAAAAAAAACCGACGGTAGAAATGCGAAAGCAGCGATTTTTAACATACCAGCCCAAGCCGGACGAGACGCGCTCAAAACCCAAAAAGCCCGACGACCGAGCCGGCACAAGAGACGCGAATTCGGGAAAACGGGACCGACCCTCCACCGGCGGCGATCCGGGCACAGCAGAGCCAGGCGTCGAGCCGTCGAGCGAGCGCTCTCGGCTTCCCGAAACCCAGCAAAGGCACAAGGAAACTTAGCAGGACCACCCTGAAGAGCCGAAGCGGGCCCCACCTGCGGAGATCGGACCGCCGTGACTTTGATTCGCGAGAGAGAGAGAGAGAGAGGGGGAAAAGCCTAGAAAAGGGGAGAGTGTAGACTAGCTGGGGACTGACAGAGAGAGAGAGAGAGAGAGAGAGAGAGAATGTGTGTGAAGTGAGATGCGGCAAAGGCTCCGTCTTTTGAAAGGAGGAGCTTTGAGTCCGACACTTGCTTCAGGGCATGGGCCCGTCCAACGGTTATCACACGACCGTCCTTTTGTCGGGACGCACCACCGTGGCCACCGTGGGAGGGGCCACTCCGCCACCGTCGCCGGCGCGTACAATTAGTGGCCGCGGATGGGTCGGGTCCCAGTCCGATTCGGTTTCAAAATTGAGCCCAAACTTTTGTCCGATCCCGCCTTTCACAAAACACGCACGATGATATCAGGCAAAAACGCACGCGACGATATCAACGAATGCCATTGTCCAAAACTCACCCAAAAACATCAATGGGTCAAAGCTTGAATGGGCCCATCGGATAATGATGTAAGTGATTCGGTTCGGCTCAGTTCGATTTTGTAAGAGTTCTGTTTGATTCAATTCAATTTTTTAAAAAAAATCGAACCGAACCGAACCGAACTGAACCAATAAGGAAATTCATTGAACCAACCCCAACCCGAAATTCGATCCGAACCGAAATTTCAATTCTATTCAATTCGGTTTAGTCTAGTTTTTCAATTTTTACTTTTTTTTTATTGTTATATATATTGTAAGGTTAATTTTGCAATCAAATTGTCTTTTGCCCTAAGTTAAAAATTTCATCGGTTTTCATAAAAAAATTCAATAAAGAAATTTTCATTACAAAAAATATGAATGAATTTTATATTATCTTAATTTACTAATGGTAAATTGGACAAATTACAAAAGGGTAACATTAGTGAAACAAATGTCAGAGCCTAAGCAAATTAATGTTTTATTAAGGTTCCATTCGTTTCGTAGAAGATATGGCTCAAGAAGTCATTTTCCAAAAAATAACTATATGTTTCATTTGTTCAGTTGAAACACGAAAATGAATTATAAAATATTTTTCGCTATTTGGTAAGGAAAATATTTTCCTACACACACTCCTTTCAATATTTTTATTTTTATTTTTTGTAAAAAAACTCGTTTATAGTTATTCTTTCTCTTTTTCTTTTCTTTTTTTTTCCATTTCTTTTTATTTTTCTTCGTTTTTCTTCACCTTATTTATTGTATTAAAAATGATTTTCTTTAAAAATAAAAGAAAAATTAAAAAGGAAAAATTTGAAGATTTTATTGGTTTGATTCGGTTAAGCTGAATTGATAAAAACTAAACAAGTTAAAAAAAAAGTCTTAATTTTTAATATGATATGAACCAAATAAAAACCGAACCCAAAAAAGGAACTTTTCGATTTGGTTTGATTCGATTATTGGTTCAAATTTTTGACACCCTTAGTGAGGATAGTTCGAATAAACAGTTTCCATTCGCCAATCCGATTCTTGGATGGATCTATGAAATCAATCCTCAATCCCTACAAAATTGCATTAATCAATTAATATTGTCACACTTGCTGCAAAATTGTCAATGCAAACTGAAGGGATGTGCATGACTCAGCATTTTTCATTGCAGCAGGTAGGCAATGAGAAACTTCGACTTCAGCATGTGAAAAGCCAACCCAAAGGAGAGGAGGATGACCTTCACAACAGGCGCACATATATGATACACTATATTCCAACAAGCACTCATAGACGACATACAGAACAAAGTCCTGGTCAATATATGGAGACCCGTCTTCACAAATAATAATAATAATTATCTTCACAAATAATAATAATAATAATAGTAATAGTAATAATAATAATAATAATAATAATAATAATAATAATAATAATAATAATAATAATAATAATAATAATAATAATAATAATAATAATAATAATAATAATAACGTTAAGTTAATATGACAAGGATGACTTACAGTTCTATGGACGATGTTCAACCTATCGTCTTTCCTTCTTCACTGCATACCACCGGAATCTGCATAATACACTTTGAACAGAGTATTGCAAGGAACCTCTACTACAAACGTTATAAGGCTTCTAACAATTTGGTTTGGACAGTTGGGTGGGCGATTTCATACTTGAAATTGAGAACTGTTAGTTTGATCCGACTCTAATTAGTTAGGCCAATTCTAAGTTCCTTCACACACCCCTACTATCAAGAGTCAAATCATGATCATTTATTGAAATATCTTTTGCAATATGAGTTAATATCACGAAAAATTCCAAATTCGTACATATGTAATAAATTTATTACAAACTAATCTTTTGATCACAAAATATTTCAAATTGGTATACCTATAATAAATTTACTATCTATAATAAATTTACTCTAAAACTAAATTTTTTATCATAGAAAACGTTAAATTGATATATTTTTGACTATTTAACCCTTCGTTAGTTTTCTCAAATTGATACATATGTGACAAATAGAGATTAAATCCCCAAATCGATACATTTATCAATTATCACATGTCATCTAACTTAATAATTTGATAATAAAATTTAATAAAAATTAACAAATGATAAATTTGTCATAAATGTACTGGTTTTTGGTTTAGTTCGTGGTAAGATTGTTACAAGGGTATCAATCTTGGGTTTTTCATAATAGTAACCCCGGAAAATATGTATAATGTGTTTGGTTTGTAATAATATTTATTTCATTACTTATTTATTCCTAAAGAAATAGTAAATTTTTCATTGGCTAAATTATTCGAATATTCTCTCCATTTTGTCAAAGCTATCAGAGATATAATAAATATAAATTCTAAAAACAAGGAATTTGGAAAAGAAGGTTAGGTCTAAGTTGTGCAACTCAACCCAAATCTTACTTGGGTTTAGCGATCCCTACCTAGCCAAGCATCACCAAGGGTCTCGTAAACCCCACTATCGAGGTGGGGGTCCACAACCCCAAGACAAGCAATTCAAGTCGTGTGACGCTCGGTGGTGCAATCCCAACTAGATCTCGGCCCTTGCTGGCACCGCTCCCAGCCGCCTCCCTTGTCTTCTCACTTTTCTCTCTCTCTTCATATTTTTTTTTTTTGACCGAGGAACCGCCGGAGATCACCCTTCGGGGATCACACGACCCTCCAGTACCCGATGGCACCGTCGGACCTCGCCGCAAGCCGCTATTTATTTAGACGTAAACCTCGGGGAGGCTGGCCAGGCCCCAACACCAGGACCTGCCTCTTCGACACTTTTTGAAGAACAAAGAGGTTCGAACCCTCGACCTCTGCGATGAGGGAGAGAACTCACACCAACTACGCTGCCCGTGGTTGGATTCTCTTCATATTTTTTTCCTTCAAAACTTTCCAACATTTTATCTAGGCAATACTTAAAAGTTACATCCAAACACAAATTTATTAGATCAGCATAGACGTTTATGCTTATGTGTTTGTCCATGTCAGTAACTCTGCTTTAAATTTAACATAAGCAGCAACTTTAAAAAAAAAAAGAAAAAGAAAACATATACTTTAAAGATTAAATTGCACACAAAATAGTTCACGAGTCTGATTCAACAATTTGACAAAAAAAAAGGAGAACAAAACAAAAAGCCCATGTTCAAAACATAAGCCCAAAATCAATCGTGAAATGTCTCTGCAGCTCTAATCTCTTCTCTAAAGAGATGATTACAGAGACAAAACAAAGCGCCAATCTTCCAATGACCACCTTGTAGCTGATGGCCTCTCTTCTTCTTCTTCTTCTTCTTCTTCATGTTATCGCCATTTTTCCAAAGCTTTCGTCACGCTCGGAAGATACCCTCCAGAGTTTCCTCTTCTTCCACGTTCACATCCCGTTCCCTTTCCCTCGGAGATGCTCCCTCCAGTCGTTTCTCGTCTCTTCTGCGAGAGGTCTCGAAGGGCGTTGTCGGAGTCAAGTCCGTCCATGCTCAGATTGTTGTCAATGACATTTGCAGCGAGCACCGTTTGGCCACTGTGCTTGTCTGTGTGTATCGCGATTTGGGTTGCCTTGAATATGCATGCAAGGTGTTCGATCAAATTCCCCACCCGGAAGCGTCGACATGCGTGGCTTTGCTCGTTGGGTATATGAGACGTGAGCTGTACGATGAGGCCATTGCTTTTTTCGAATTGATGAGGTCCCGTGATTTGGAGATTGATGGCCGAGCTTGCAATTTCGCACTGAAGGCTTGCTCGATGGTGTCTGATTACGAAAGGGGCATGGATATAATAAGCATTGCCGTTAACAAGGGAATTCAGAGAAATCAGTTTCTCGCGAGTTCAATGGTAAATTTTCTGATGAAGTTTGGGAAGGTAAAAGAAGCAAGAATGATTTTTGATGGTCTCCGTGAGAGAGATGTTGTATGTTGGAATTCAATGATTGGCGGGTATGTGCAGGCAAGACAGTTTAATGATGCTTTCACTTTATTCTTTGAGATGTGTAAAAATGGCGTTAGGCCTACTCCTGTGACGATGACAAGCATAATCCAAGCCTGCGAGGGAGTTGGGAATTTGGATCTAGGCAAATCGGTTCATGGGTTTGTCCTGTGCTTGGAGATGGGTGAAGATGTTTTGGTTCTCACGTCTCTGGTTAATATGTATGCTAAGTTGGGTGATGTTGTGAATGCTCGTCGAGTATTTGACGGTATGACAATGAGAAATTTGGTGTCTTGGAATGCCATGATCTCTGGATATGTCCAAAGTGGTTTTGTGCATGAAGCTTTTGAACTTTTCTCTCAACTACTTAAGAATCATTGCAGGTTTGATTCGGGGACCATGGTCAGCCTCATACATGGTTGTGCTCTAACAGAAAATTTTGAAAGTGGAAAGATGCTCCATGGTTTTATTTATAGAGCTGGTCTTGAGTTGGATGTTATTTTGTGCACTGCTCTTGTGGACCTGTACTCAAAATGCGATGCCCTGAGTTGGGCCTTGTCAGTCTTCAGTAGAACACCTAACAAGAACGTGATAACATGGACAGCAATGCTTGTTGGGTTGGCACAAAATGGGCATGCCGAGGAAGCCTTGAGATTATTTTCTGATATGCAACAGGAGGGAGTCGCTGCCAATTCCATTACTCTGGCTAGCTTAGTCCATTGCTGTGCCCACTTGGGATCTTTGAAGAAGGGGAAGAGCATCCATGCTCACCTACTACGTATTGGCTATGCTTTGAGTGTTGTGAACATGACGGCACTTATCGATATGTATGCTAAATGCGGAAAGGTTGAATATGCAGATAGAGTACTTCATTACTCACTAGTTAGTGAAAAAGATGTTGTATTATGGAATTCCTTAATAGGTAGTTACGGTATGCATGGTTTTGGGGATCAAGCTCTTGCTGCCTTTCACCAAATGAAAGAGGAAGGAGTCTCACCTAACGAAAGCACTTTTGTTTCTCTTCTAACTGCTTGCAATCACTCAGGCTTGGTCGAAGAAGGAGTTGGACTATTTTACAGCATGCAGAAAGACCACAACATTAGACAAAGTGAGAAGCTCTGTGCTTGCTTTGTGGACCTTCTTAGTCGAGCAGGCCGTCTTGAAGAAGCAGAGGCTTTAATTGAAGAAATGCCTTTCAACTCAAGCAGTGCTTCTCTTGAAGCTCTGCTAAATGGTTGTCGGACTCACAAGAACATCAATTTAGGTATAAAGACTGCAGACAAATTGCTTTGTCTTGGTGTCGCCAATCCAGGTGTTTACGTAGTGCTTTCAAATATATATGCTGTAGCAAGACAATGGGATAAGGTAGATCATGTTAGACGACTTATGAGGCAATGTGGGTTGAAAAAAACCCCTGGATACAGTTTGATAGAAACGGGTAACCGGTTGCACACATTTTTGGCTGGAGACAGTTCACATCCAAAGCAGTTGGAGATAGATGAGATCTTGGACAATTTGAAAACAGGAGTTGAGGCTTCTGGTTATGTTCCTGATACTAGTTGTATTCTTCGAGATGTAGATGAATCAGTAAAGGTTAAGTTGCTTTGGGGTCACAGTGAGAGATTAGCTATTGCATTTGGGCTCTTAAGTACACCAGCCGGAAGCTTGATTCGGATCATCAAGAACCTGCGTGTGTGCAACGATTGTCATAATGTGACAAAATACATTTCAAAAATAGTTCAGAGAGAGATTGTTGTACGAGATGCTAATCGTTTTCATCACTTCAAGAATGGGAAATGTTCCTGTAATGACTACTGGTGAATGCCCTACTGATGACACGAATGGCAGAGACTCTGTTCGGCTTAGTAGCATCTGTGACCTTTTTGGACGTCCGCTCTTGAATAAGCACTCAATACAAGACTTGTCTATGCTGCTTATCAGGTCACAGAATTAACATGGAGATAACAACTTTATGGAGAATCGTTGGAACTTTGGCATGGTCTTTGGTTCTGCCTCTCTTTCTGGAGACTAACACTACAGGGACACCACATGCTCCAGAGACAATAAATGCCAAGCTTCGTGCTGATGTGGTCCGAACTTGTGGGGGTTATTAGTGTCATGATAATGCCAACCCATAGATTTGATTTGCACACTAAAGTAATAAACTGCAACGGTGATTTTCAGTAAAGTCATAATTCATCCGACAAGAATTCCAACACATCAGATTTATTAATGTGCTCACAAATTTACAATAGAGTCGGGCATCCCCTAACGTAGGCCTAAATGAGTCGCGGTGTGTACTATGCGGAGAAGCGCTGTCCCCATCATACTTCAACCGTAGTAAGCTCAGGAAAAAGGGCGTGAAACAGCAGATGGTACAGTTGATTTTGTTGGAGATTGTATTTTCACGCTGGGTCGACCATGAGTAACAGTAATAATTGCTCGAGTGTTTGATTGATACGGGTCAAATCTTTGCTCATACTACTCTAGGAGATGCAACAACTACGCATATCTAAGAATCATCCAAGATAGGTGGTCTGTCCAAGTAGGGGAGAATGCTTGATTCTAGAATTGTTCGCGGGAACAAAGAAGTAACTTTTTTTTTACTCCTTGATTCTCTTCCAAATTTATTTCCGATAACAAATTTATATCTAGAAGTAAAAAATTAATTATTACCAAAAGAATTTATGTTATTTTTTTATTCCGATGAACAAAAGAACAATAATAATGAATTGGCACATTACCAAATAAACCCTAACATTATAGGACACTAAATGTTATAAAAAAAAGAAAAATAAAAAGAAAAATCAATGCCTAGCTTTGTGCCAATGAAGCTCAAACTTGTCAGGATTTAGAGGTCGCGCTAAATCTGTGAAATTGTTATAACTTCCGATTTCAATAAATTAAAAAAAAAAAAACGTGAATAGTTTTCTCTATTTCCTTGAACATGCTTTTGGTTTGTGAATGTAAAAATTTCAATTTAAAAAGGAACTTTATAACAAAAATTTCTATTTTGGCTAAAGGCTATTCACAATTTGATTGTGTTGTTTTCAAAACTAAGAAATGTGTTAACGATTGACTGTGTTCCCATTTGAAACAAAAACTTGAAAGTAAACTGCCAATTCTAGAAAATGGAAACATCCTTGTTTATTTATTTATTCGGGATCTATTTATAATGTCAATAAGTGACCAGATACATTTTTATTGCAATTACGATGAAATAGAAAACTTGAGAATAAAACATTTGGAACGATAACCTCTTGACTTGTTTTCTCGTACCAAACAAGGCTGAAAATTCCTCATGATAGGATGAGCACGGCCGCACTTATGACGAGACTATTAACGTCATGAATAATGCTAGATATGTTAATATCGACCTCAAATTTGACTTGTGAACTAATGGAAGAAGCTGCAAGTATGCATTTAATAAAGTAGGTTATAATTGATATTCAACAAGAGTTTGACACATCGAATTTATTAACATGCACATAAAATGACAATATAGTCGGGCATCCCCAATCCAAGACCTAGATGACTCGGCGACATGGCCCTCGGCCCACAGTCAAAATATTACATATTCAAATGGACAATACAGATGGTCTGAGATCGTGTTAAACTAAATAGAATAAGCAACCACTAAGCGGCCAACCACGCATAGGTACAACATTCAAAGTGTCCTCGCCGAGTTTAGACCGGGAGTTCGCTTTCTTGGTGAACAGACACCGCGCCAGGCATAGGCAAGTTTCCACCTGCTGTCCCGGTCTCGGATGATGTACTGCGCTTGCATTTAAGAAGCATAGAGCACATCAGTGCCCCAACTCCCATGGAGAGAAAGATGCATGCTACAGAGGAAAACGCGGACCATGAGCTAGGCAGAAGCAGAATAACCAGAGACACCAACCACAACGATCCAAGCAGCAGCTCCGCGTGCTCGAGCACTTGGACATAGAAACCGGGGAGAGACAAATCAGGAAGGTATACATCCTTGAGAAGATGGGCAAGGCAGCCCACGAGCAAGCAGGCAATGCCGAAGCCCATGGTCATGGGGTGCGTGGTATACGGAGAAGCGCCGTCGCTGCCATATTTCAACTGGACCAAGCTTAGGAAAATCGGTGTGAAATGCAGAATGACGGATTTGATTTTGTCAGAAATAGGACCGCGCGCGTCTGGGTCTGATGATCTAGGAGTGCTTGCCATTCAAGAGGGGGATAAAGAATATTTAGACTAGGTGGATTGAGGTGTGTATGTGAAGTGAGGGAGACGAAACAAAACAAACTCGAAGAGGAAAGAGAACGCGTGTTTTGTGCAAAATAAGTCCCATTACATATTTATAGTGTGGGTCGACCATTGATGGAGCATTGAGTTTGGGACTAATTCTTAGAAAAATACTTGGAAGACCTAAATTCGAGCAGAGCAGTAAGATGAGCTGTGATACTGAGGAGTGTAACAATTGAGGTGGTCGGACAAGGAAGATGCAGCAACTACGCCTATCAAATGAACTCCTCCAAGATAGGTGGTCTTTCCAAAATAGGGGAGGATGGTCAGTCCAAGGTAGGGAAGGATGCATATTACTGTGTTTTCCTTACTTTAATCCAATTATCAAAATTATGCCGTTTATCACTATAACATTACCCTGTTTACCACGTCATCTTTTGTCATGCATAATCCATAAATACAGGTTGTTCATCACTATATCACGTACGCGCTTGTCTTGTCAATTGCATACTTGTTACACCATGCACCATCGGGTCATGCTATTATGTGCTACAGTTCCGCCATCCGGTGCTGTGGGTGGTCATGAGTCGTGCATATTCATTGATTATTCATACCTAATTATTGAATCATCTTCACTATCATTGTGCAATGTTATATTATTTTTCAATGTATGTCATCATAGATATGTTGCTACCACATATCCGTTTATATTTATCTTCGGCATCTCATTCATCTTGCTAGAAGTCATTTTTACGCATCATTGTCATCTGTCATTCATGCGTCATGAAACGACTATTATCTTGATGCACTTGTCAGGTAATTCATTCAACATATGTATCATGGGTACATGCATAGCCCGATTAACGATATTCTGTACATTCAAAAGTCAAAGTAATTATGTATGTTTTTGATAAAAAGCATGTTAAGAATTTCGATCGAGGAATATGTATTATGAAGCTAAAGGGTATCGGGGGTGCTAAACTTCCACACACGTCGCAGAAGTACTAATCCTTCCCCATATGTAATTGAACCCTTTAGACTCTGATTTCATTGCATTTAGAACAATCAACCTTTAACGCGTGGGATTTTTTTTTTTTTTTTTTTTTTTTTTCATTTTTCCGATTAAGCCGGTGACTGGCCCGTACTTAGGATTAAGGAATGTTCTAGCAATTTTACGTGCAACAGCTTGGTGACCTAAGGTTGTAACGACCTGGGCCCCACTGTATAATATTGTCCGTTTTGGACACTGAGTTTTCATGACTTTAAAACGAGTTATACAGGTTAGAGGGGCCCAAGCCATTATAAACTGGCTCAGGACTCCCCCCTAAGTGATGTGGGACAAGAGGGACCCCTTCCTTACACACGTCCGGGGACCGAGACGTGGATGCACCGCCATCCCTCCTCCCCGCACACTGCCTCTCGGGCCGTAACAGTGGTAGTTGACTAAGGCTTCTCCAGAGGCGCTACACACCATTTTAGCCATTGTCCCTGTTTATCCCGTTGAAGGGATGTCTACCCTTGCTCGGTAATTTGAGCTGCCATTTCTCGTTTTCACATTCCTAAAAGATGCGCCTACCTTTGCCCTCCGGTGGTCTCAACTAGATGTCGATGTTCAGATGAGGAGTGAGGAGTGAAAATCATCGAGGAGGAATTAGCGGAGCAAAATACTGCCTCACCCAAGAGACCATCCCCGTGGAAGAAGAGAGACCACCTTCCTCCTCTCGGCTTCCCTCATGTCTACCTCTCATTTAACTAAACATCAGCCAATTATGGACTCTCTTGTCATTTTGTACACGCAACCAAAAAGCAATTGATCCAGGCGATGCACGGGGAATATGTGTCACGCCCCGATCCTCCGAGCACGCGAACATCCCACTCTGGTCGATTCAATTTGCGACTTCCCAGGATGAGTCGCCGACCCATTCATTTTATTATGCACATGCGGAAGCGAAACAAATCCCCGACAACAAAATACGGGATAGAAAAGCGGAAGCAAAACCACAACATAACACTTTCATAATTCAACGAGTTACAAACAGAAGCCTATAGCCAAAGGTCTACAAAAGACCGACTCTTAAAAGGAACTGTCCTACGATCTACAAGTCGGACACGTTCTCCAATCTTATGACTTCATCTCTGCGACTCCTCAAGGCCAATCAAAGCTATCGGCCGCTCCGTCCACCCAGGGGACCTGAAATTTTGATTCCCCAAACCGGGATGAGACAATGTCTCGGCAAGTTCAACCCCTAAACTCCTATTAGAAAGAAAATACGCCCCGGGTGGCCTAGCCACATCACACAGAAGACTTACCTCGCGTTAGTCTCCATCTGCAGGTTAGCACAGTTCATATAATTCAACCACGAACAATTATAATAACCAAACAACCATGGCACAATCACATCATCAGAACAATTCAACCACGTGGATCGTCTCAGCGATCAATCGACTTGGCCGATTACATGTCATTCTAGCAAATCAATCATTGCTCTCAATCACGGCCCTATAGGAAGATTTAACAACCGGTGGCAATCACGGCCCCACTCGGCACGACCTTTAATTAGGTGGTCCATCACGGCCTCACCGGGCACGACCTCTCATAGGTGGTCCATCCCGGCCTCACCGGGCACGACCTCTCATAGGTGGTTCATCACGGCCTTATTAGGCACGACCTCTACTAGGTGGTCAATCACGGCCCCATTAGGCACGACCTCTCTTAGGTGGTTCATCACGGCCCTACTAGGCACGACCTCTCATAGGTGGTTCATCACGGCCCTACTAGGCACGACCTCCAATCGGTGGTTAATCACGGCCAATCTCCTATCAATTCCCACACTTAGGGTTTTCTAAAGAATCCTCATAAATCGCAATCACACTCAATTCGCCACAATCAATTATCAATATCGAATTCTAAATGCACAGCAGCGAGCGGCACGAAATTCTGAGAGTTTAGGGTCCCAAAATAATTTTTCGAATTTATTAAATAATTAAATTTATTCCGAAAATTAATATAATAATAATATCCATATTTTTCACGATCCACGCTCAATTTATGATATCCAATCATCAATTTCAAAATCCGACTACACGGCAGCGATCGGCACGAAATTCGAGCAACCGGGCTCAAAAATAATTTTTCCGTTTTTTTTTTTTTTTTTTTTTAAATAATATTTTAAAAATTTCGGAATTAATATAATATTATAAATTTCCAGAATTTCGAAGCAATTAAATAATTCGAAATTAAAACCCTATTATGTCACATCCAAGCTTATATTAATATAACTACTCACTTAACCTTAAATTAAACACAATTTAAATTAATCAAACACTTTAATATAATCTACACTTAAATAAATTAAACTAACCATCTAATAACACTTAACATAAACTAATCACCCATAAAGCATCATTAACCCTCTAATTAGGGTTTAGTGAGGTAAACTCACCGGATTAGCGAACCGAGCGGATCAAAACGACAAGGACGCCGAGGAGAACAACTTTCCTCAAAGCGGGCCGAGCATCCGGGCTCGGGAAGGCGGCCAAAACGGGCCAAACGTCCGCTGCATACCCATTTTCCAACTCTCTGTCCATTGCTGCTGGTTGGGGCGGATCCGAGGCCGAGAGGGCAAGGCAAGGGCGGTTAGGCTCGGGGGAAGGTAGGTGGTGGTCCGGCGGGGCTGTGCGGTGGCTTCGGCGGCCTGTTTAGCCGCTCACGGAGGCTGGTCGGTTCCTCCAACGGACGGACAGGAGCTGCAGGGTTCGGGGGTTGCCGGGGAATGGCACACGCGGCCAAGCGGTGGAGCGATCGGCGGTTCGGCGAGGCGACGTGCGGGCCGGCGGTTCTTGTTCCGGAGCGGCTGCAGCTCCTTCAATGCTGCCAATCTCGATTCTCGCTTCGCTTTGTTCGAACAAGAGAGGCGGGAGAGAGAGGGGACGAAGGCGGGCGGGGACGGCGAACGGCGAACGGCGATGACGATCCGGCCGGTGAGCGGCGACGGCGGCGACGATTCCGGCTTCGGTTGCTCCGGTCTTCGCACGGCCATGGCACGAGCGGCCGAAGAAGAAGATGGAGGTTCCGTCGATGGAGGAGAGAGGGGAGGAAGAAGAAACCACTTTTTCTTTTTCTTCACTCTCTCTCTCACTTTCTCTCTCTTAGGTCATCACACACTTGGCCCACCATGACCTCATGTGATGTCACCTTCCACTCACCATTTCTTGACAATTATACCCCTTCTAGAAGCATTTAGGGTAGGCCAAAATGTGGGGGTAGAGGTGGCATACGAATTTTGCTAAGTTCTCTTTCCAATTGGGCCTTAATTCCTCTTGAATTAAATCAAATTGACCCGCATTAATTTATTCAACACCTCATCATTCCAATTGATATTTTTCCTTACTAATGTAGCCCACATGCATCACAATTTCACAATCCATGGCTTCAATTGAACGAAAACGGCACTATTTATCCAGTCGAAATTAGAACCCGAAAATCTGGATGTCACAACTCTTCCCTTCTTATAAAAATTTCGTCCTCGAAATTTAAACTTTTCCCAATCCTTATAGAAAAGGTGGGGGTATTCTCGTCTCATCGATTCTGCTCCTTCATTCTGCTTCGTACTGCTATCCAAGATCCTCGGTGCCGACGAAACATTTCCGAATTAACTGACCAATTCTTGATTCCCAAAAGGCTAAGCACTTGTCCATCTTTTCAAAAATGAAAGTTGCAAAAGTTTTGGTTCTCTCCTTTTTTTTTCTTTTTCTTTTTTTCTTTTTTTTCCACAAAGCGGCTAACTGCCGCGTCGGGGATTCGAACTCCCGACTTCGGACCTTTCGCTTCTTCCCGGGTACCACTCGGCTACAAGTGCCGACGGTGTCTCGAAATGCTTCTTTAATTCATTTAAAGCCCAAACCCTCCTTTGAACTCAAATTTCGATGGATTCCGATTTAAATGCCGATTCATCTTCCCTTCCTTAATAGATCGAGACGTCCTCACCAAGGGCGACACCCAAGGAAAAATACACTTCCCCATTTAAAATTTCAAAGGTCTTCAACACAAAATCTGCGAAGCTAACTGGCGATTCTGAGTAGTCTCAAATCTATCTCTAATAACTGCGACTGAATCACTGATTCTAAACCAACTCTAGACCTGCGATTTTCTGATCTCTGATCTCATCTCAACGACGAAGTTACGTACACTCGCTCCGCACGGATTAAAAAGAAAATATCGACCGATCTACTGGCCAGGAACCTCTGGTCAAGATCTGATATAACTTTGACACTGATCTCGGCAACTGCAATAACTGACTACTGTACTAACCCTGGCCTGTGATCTTTCTTTCCTTGACTTCATCTCAACAATTGAAATTTTGCACTATCTACTATGTATTGATTAAGAAAGAACCCTCTGAAAACTCTGCCAAACTTATAATCTCTTATCTAGATTCGAAATATAATTCATCCCCAGCACTCCATGCCGGTGAATTATCTTATGCACACACACTTCGGTATACCCACTCTATGAGAAGACAGAATCTTCAATTTCTGAAATCGAACTTAGATTGGCGGTTAATTTCACTCCGACACGCTTTTAGTGTGACCTAGGCTACTAGGTAGTTTTCAGAACTTTTTTAGGACAAATGACCCGTGGTCGATTCTCTTCGAGCCACGATGAACCCACTCGACACATTGGCGACTCTCGAGGGTCGTGAAAATCTCGATGATTCAAATACGGACACAGGGTACCAAAACGACAGTAAAATCAAATTAGTATCGGTCGATGAGAGTTTTCCAATTTAGTGGAGTCACCCACGATCGGTCATTCATCTCAGTCGAACCGACCTATCTCTGATCTTAATTCGATTTTTAACTGTGCCGTATGACCTCTAAAGATGAGCACGGTCGAGAAGTCGATTTCTGGTCGAATTCTCAAGTCTATTTGCCTTAAAGTCCTTAATAACTCACCCAACTAGTCTAGTTATCTCGTAAGTGGCCAACTTAGAGAAAAACACTGTAATCGCATCGATGAAATGCCCAATTTAACCAATTGAAATCAGAGTCTGAAAATCAAGATGTCACATACTCAAAACAAGATCTATTCGTACTGCCTGGACAACGCTGAAATTGCTATGATGAGCTTCCCATAAGATATCTTCTTTAATCTCTTCATTATCAATTACACACAATCGTCCTCGGAACCTTTGCGTTCTATCATTAGAAATTTGAAAATCAACCTTTCTCTCATCTGTATTCTCTTATAGAGTCTTCTGAATTTCTGAATCTTTCTGCTAAAGCATTTTGATTCTGATCTGAACTTTTAGCTCAATTCTGAGGGTAAACATAAGATTCAAAGGTGACTTACCTTAGATTTGAAAACCGAATTTCGAACTTTCTCAAATAAGATCCAATCCCTGAGTACCAACTGTACAACTAAGGACTCTCGACTCAGTGCATCTGCGATTTTGCTCACCTTTCCAGAGTGATATAAAATATCATAGTCATAATCCTTAATGAGTTCCATCCAGCGACGCTGTCTCATATTCCACTCCCGAGGTCTCAACTGACGGGACGCATATGCAACAACCCTATCTTGTTGCATCAACAAGCAACTCAATCATTTAAACGACGCATCACTGTATATCACATAACTTTCAGGACCAGGTGGAATAGTAAGCACAAGTGCAGTAGTCAGCCTCTTCTTAGGCCCTTGAAAATTACGCTCGCACTTATCTGTTCACACGAACTTTTCTTACTTCCTTAGTAGTCGAATCAACTACAACGCTGACGTTGAAATCCCTTCCACAAAACTTCTGTAATATACTGCTAATCCTCAAAAACTTCTGATCTCTGCCACTGAAGTCAATCTCAGCCAACTGTTTACTGCTTTAATCTCGAACGGGGTCTACGGAGATTTCTTCGCCTGAAATCATGTGACCTAGGAACGCAATACGAGTCATCCAGAACTCGCACTTGCTAAACTTAGCGTAAGATTCAAGAGTCCTCAAGGTCTGAAGTACCATCCCTAATGTTTCTCGTGCTCCTCAGCACTCTTTGAACACACTAGGATAACTTCAATGAACACGATCACAACTGATTCAAGTGTCCTTAAACATTCTGCTCATCAGACCCAAACAAACAGCTGGGGTGTCCATTAAACCACGCAGCATTACAGTGAACTCATAACAACTGTATCCAATGCGAGATGCTAACTTCGGTATGTCTTTCTTCCTGATCCTCAACTGATGATACCCTGACCTCCAGTCGACTTTGAGAAACATCAATGTACAAACACAACGAACCAACTTTCTTCTTCACGAATAGAACATATGCTCCCCAAGGCGATACACTGGAACCTATTAATCCCTTATCGAACAATTCCTGCATCTGCACCTTCGATTCTTTTAACTCTGGTAACACCATCCGGTAAGGAGCCTTAGGGACTGGCTCTGTTTCGGATGCTAATTCAATCACGACTCTATTTCTCTTCCTGACAACAAACCTGGCAATTCTCCAGAGATTACTTTAGAAAGCTCTTGTACCACGATTATATTCTCCGTATTCGGCTCCTCAACTGACGCATCCATTACAGCTGCCATGTAGATTCGATAACCGACAACCTGAACCAAATCACCTTCAGTGACGAATAACAAGGGTTGAAGTTCCTCTTCAACTTTAGTGATTCAAAACTTTCACACGCTAGCTGAACAAACTGAATTATGTTACTACCATGATTCAAAACAACAGAAAGCTCCTTAGGCCAAACCCCTTTCATAAATGACTTCCAAGTCATACTTAAACGAACTCTTCGAGTGCAACTATAGTCAGAGACTCACATTTCTATTACCTCATTACCTCAACGAAACCCTACAACTTTCACTGAAAATTCTGTTGCACTGCTCTGATAAAAACATCTCGAAAACATTCTCATTCTGATTGATGCATGGTCGATCCCTTCATGCTCCTCTAGCCATCCTAGTGGCGTCTTATCTGCAGTAACGGTGCTTACGCTCTCCTGAACTTTCACAGACAGCTCTCAACATGACGGCTATGCTTTGGCCACATCCAAAGCATGCTCCCCTTTTTACTCTGACACCGGCTGATTCAAGCCTCCTTTCCACTGACTCGGCACACAATCCAGGAGTTATTTACCTCCTATCAAGGAACATCATGCACCCCTTCTTTGCACTGGGGTCTGTTCCAAGTACCCCCACTAAATGTCCTGAAGCATGTTTCCTCTATTCTGTCTTAACAACGGCGGTGACAGAAACAGCTGTGATTCCATCTGTCTATACAGACAATCTTTGATCAAAAGACTGCACTAGCGACCCTTGTAGCAAGTCCTTTCTCTCTTACAGCACAGAACGTATCCCCGTCTTTCCTTACGGACACAACACACATCGACCAAGTTGAGCACTGACTTTCCAACGCTACTATTCCGGTTAGGTGAAACGGGACACCTTTCTTCTGACATCGGCCTTTCTCCCCAATCGATTTCCATCTCTGTCTAAACTGAACCTTCACTCAGATACAGCGGCTTGATCCTCAATCACAACTCTAGATTAGGCCTCAATAGGCGCAACAATAACAGCAGTCACAACACTAGCAGCGGTGGAAACAACGGCAACAGCAACAGCTTGGTCCTGAACTCGCTGACCCAACAAGCTTCCAAGGAACACTAGCGCCTTAACGATCCCATCAAACCTAGGATCGCTCGATGCTACTACACTCTTAGTACCAGCCTACGGCGGTACTCTCACACACACGCTGGTCTAAGCCTGCGCTTTACCTCAGGTACTGACTCTTGTCAGCATCCTACCCC
The DNA here is from genome assembly GCA_014182575.1 of Eucalyptus decipiens. Taxonomy (NCBI): domain Eukaryota; kingdom Viridiplantae; phylum Streptophyta; class Magnoliopsida; order Myrtales; family Myrtaceae; genus Eucalyptus; species Eucalyptus decipiens. Next base: position 31,719,769 of record CM024610.1, on the reverse strand, counting down.
GAGGTATAGGTCCTATCGACCTTCCAAGGAGTTCACCACTCCTGGTCACTCATCCTACAGACTCTTTTTAGACGTCTGTTTTCGATTCCAACATCAGGTTAGAATTTGAGTGACCCCACAAACAAGCTACCAATCAGCTATCAACCACATGCATCGGCATATTAAAAGCCTTTCCTACTAACTATCCTATGACACATCGCACCTTATCACTCCATACACAGACCATGCTCTGATACCACTTTAACGGGGATGTCACGCCCCGATCCTCCGAGCACGCGAACATCCCACTCTGGTCGATTCAATTTGCGACTTCCCAGGATGAGTCGCCGACCCATTCATTTTATTATGCACATGCGGAAGCGAAACAAATCCCCTGACAACAAAATACGGGATAGAAAAGCGGAAGCAAAACCACAACATAACACTTTCATAATTCAACGAGTTACAAACGAAGCCTATAGCCAAAGGTCTACAAAAGACCGACTCTTAAAAGGAACTGTCCTACGATCTACAAGTCGGACACGTTCTCCAATCTTATGACTTCATCTCTGCGACTCCTCAAGGCCAATCAAAGCTATCGCGCTCCGTCCACCAGGGGACCTGAAATTTTGATTCCCCAAACCGGGATGAGACAATGTCTCGGCAAGTTCAACCCCTAAACTCCTATTAGAAAGAAAATACGCCCGGTGGCCTAGCCACATCACACGAAAGACTTACCTCGCGTTAGTCTCCATCTGCGAGTTAGCACAGTTCATATAATTCAACCACGAACAATTATAATAACCAAACAACCATGGCACAATCACATCATCAGAACAATTCAACCACGTGGATCGTCTCAGCGATCAATCGACTTGGCCGATTACATGTCATTCTAGCAAATCAATCATTGCTCTCAATCACGGCCCTATAGGAAGATTTAACAACCGGTGGCAATCACGGCCCCACTCGGCACGACCTTTAATTAGGTGGTCCATCACGGCCTCACCGGGCACGACCTCTCATAGGTGGTCCATCCCGGCCTCACCGGGCACGACCTCTCATAGGTGGTTCATCACGGCCTTATTAGGCACGACCTCTACTAGGTGGTCAATCACGGCCCCATTAGGCACGACCTCTCTTAGGTGGTTCATCACGGCCCTACTAGGCACGACCTCTCATAGGTGGTTCATCACGGCCCTACTAGGCACGACCTCCAATCGGTGGTTAATCACGGCCAATCTCCTATCAATTCCCACACTTAGGGTTTTCTAAAGAATCCTCATAAATCGCAATCACACTCAATTCGCCACAATCAATTATCAATATCGAATTCTAAATGCACAGCAGCGAGCGGCACGAAATTCGAGAGTTTAGGGTCCCAAAATAATTTTTCGAATTTATTAAATAATTAAATTTATTCCGAAAATTAATATAATAATAATATCCATATTTTTCACGATCCACGCTCAATTTATGATATCCAATCATCAATTTCAAAATCCGACTACACGGCAGCGATCGGCACGAAAATTCTCGAGCAACCGGGCTCAAAAATAATTTTTCCGTTTTTTTTTTTTTTTAAATAATATTTTAAAAATTTCGGAATTAATATAATATTATAAATTTCCAGAATTTCGAAGCAATTAAATAATTCGAAATTAAAACCCTATTATGTCACATCCAAGCTTATATTAATATAACTACTCACTTAACCTTAAATTAAACACAATTTAAATTAATCAAACACTTTAATATAATCTACACTTAAATAAATTAAACTAACCATCTAATAACACTTAACATAAACTAATCACCCATAAAGCATCATTAACCCTCTAATTAGGGTTTAGTGAGGTAAACTCACCGGATTAGCGAACCGAGCGGATCAAAACGACAAGGACGCCGAGGAGAACAACTTTCCTCAAAGCGGGCCGAGCATCCGGGCTCGGGAAGGCGGCCAAAACGGGCCAAACGTCCGCTGCATACCCATTTTCCAACTCTCTGTCCATTGCTTTGCTGGTTGGGGGGCGGATCCGAGGCCGAGAGGGCAAGGCAAGGGCGGTTAGGCTCGGGGGAAGGCAGGTGGTGGTCCGGCGGGGCTGTGCGGTGGCTTCGGCGGCCTGTTTAGCCGCTCACGGAGGCTGGTCGGTTCCTCCAACGGACGGACAGGAGCTGCAGGGTTCGGGGGTTGCCGGGGAATGGCACACGCGGCCAAGCGGTGGAGCGATCGGCGGTTCGGCGAGGCGACGTGCGGCTGGCGGTTGCTGTTCCGGAGCGGCTGCAGCTCCTTCAATGCTGCCAATCTCTGATTCTGCTTCTGCTTTGTTCGAACAAGAGAGGCGGGAGAGAGAGAGGGACGAAGCTGGGCGGGGACGGCAGAACGGCGAACGGCGATGACGATCCCGGCTTCGGTGAGCGACGACGGCGGCGACGATTCCAGCTTCGGTTGCTCCGGTCTTCGCACGGCCATGGCACGAGCGGCCGAAGAAGAAGATGGAGGTTCCGTCGATGGAGGAGAGAGGGGGGAGGAAGAAGAAACCACTTTTTCTTTTTCTTCACTCTCTCTCTCTTTCTCTCTCTTAGGTCATCACACACTTGGCCCACCATGACCTCATGTGATGTCACCTTCCACTCACCATTTCTTGACAATTATACCCTTCTAGAAGCATTTAGGGTAGGCCAAAATGTGGGGGTAGAGGTGGCATACGAATTTTGCTAAGTTCTCTTTCCAATTGGGCCTTAATTCCTCTTGAATTAAATCAAATTGACCCGCATTAATTTATTCAACACCTCATCATTCCAATTGATATTTTTCCTTACTAATGTAGCCCACATGCATCACAATTTCACAATCCATGGCTTCAATTGAACGAAAACGGCACTATTTATCCAGTCGAAATTAGAACCCGAAAATCTGGATGTCACAATATGTCTCCCGGGAAAGTTCGATGAAGTAATCTTTTGTCAAGTTTGAAATGAATATTGCGATTCGTTTGACAAGTCAGAAGTTCTTTTTAATCAAGCGAAATATGTTTTATTCATTAGCTTCTAGATGCGAAAGTGAAGTACCTTCGTCACGGCGAAGAGACTGACATTACCAACCCGAAGACCCCCCGACTTCCAAGAAAATCATCAAAATATTTTTAAATATATTACAAATTTTCCAATTAAGTCATAAACTTCACAAATCTTTTAAAATTGTGCAAATTCAGTCAATTCGATCAATTTTGTCCGACCAACACTGAGGTGAACACTGGCGGGAGAATTACCAAAAAAAGTCCTAAATCTATTGCAATTATGCCAATTCAGTCCTAATTTTTTTTTTTTGCTAATTTAGTTCTAAATCTTTTATAATTGTGCCAATTTAGTCCTTCCAGCCATTGGCGGGGCTTGCCCCCGCCGGCCACTGGCGAAGGCGAGCCTCGCCCAGCGACGACGAGGCCGTCCTCACCCAGCGACGACGGGGCCGTCGTCGCCCAACCAAGGCGAGGCTCGGCCTCGCCTAGCCATGGCGAGGACGAGCCTTGCCAGATTTGGCGACGACAGCCTCCCCAGCCACTGGCGAGGCTGTAACCAGATCTGGCGAGGTTCGACCTCGCTATCACTGGGCGAGGCTCACCTTCACTAGTGGCCGGCGGGGGCGAGCCTCGCCAGTGGCCGGCGGGGTCGAGCCTCACTGGCCCTCACCTTTGGCTGGTGCCGAAGGAAGAAGAAGGTAAAAATAAATAAATAAATCGAAAAAAATTAAAAAAATTTGAAAAAAAATTAAAAAAAAAATTATGAAAAAATTGTTCTCCGACCGGAGTCCATGTTAGCTCTGGCCGCCTAATTTTGGCCGGAAATACTGAATTGGCACAAATATAAAAAGGTTTAAGACTAAATTGGCAAAAAAAAAAAGGTTTAGGACTAAATTGGCAATAATTGCAATAGGTTTAGGACTTTTTTAGTAATTCTCCTGGATGCCGGCTAGTGCCAATCATCAAGTCGACGTTGATGTGGACAAATTTTAATAATATTTTTTTGAATTTTATTTATTTATTTATTTTTCTTTTTCGTTTTCTCTCTCTCGTTTCCTTGCTTCCTTCTTTTTACTTTTTCCCCATACTTCAACGAGACTCACCGACCACTAGGCAAGGCCCCCTTTACTTGTGACGAGCCCATGGCAAGAGTAGTCTTGCCTAGATCTCGGGCTAAGTAGCCTTGCTCATAGCCCCCAGGCCTTGCCTAGTGGTCAGTGAGCCTTGTTGGCCATGGTAGGAAAAAAAAGGAAAAAGAAGAAAGAAGAAAAAAAAAAAGAAAAAATAATAATAATATATTATTAAAAATTGTCTACATCAATGCCAACTGGTCAAAATTGGTTAGTGGATTGAATTAGCACAATTGTAAAATGTTTGAGACTGAAAATGAAAAAAAAATAGTTTAGGACTTAATTGGAAAAGTTGTGATAGGTTTATAATTTTTTTGGTAATTTTCCCCCAACTTCCCGACACCCCCTCCCCTCGCCTCCCCAAAATAAAAGGTTTTTCACAACAATGACAAAACTACTTTGCTTCAATAGTCATACGTGGCACACTTAAATTTACAACTTGTGGATCACCATGCTAGCAATATTTGGAAGCAATTGGCTAGAAGGATTACATTGAAATTCAGCATAAGATTTTAGGACTACATTGATAAAATTAGACATTTTAGAACCGAATTGACATGCGTATAATATGTTTAGGATTGAATTGGTAATTTCCCCACTGATCATCCCAAGTCGAACCGGCAATGGAACTTGTTAACACGGTGTTAACATTGTTAAGCATTTGATGATGATTATACGCCGTTAGAAATTAGAATTGGCTCTCTCTCTCTCTCTCTCTCTCTCTCTCTCTCTCTCTCTCTCTCTCTCTCTCTCATTTTTATGTTTATCTTGGCCGATGAAATGCCAATTAAATTTTTTTTTTCACGTCAGCAAAAATTGACCAATAGAAAAGTCCAACAATAGAACTAACTATAGAGCATTTTAAAGCGTACAATAATGATTTGGACAAATAAAAAAAATACATGGACGGTTTTAAATTGTGGACAAGAGTATAGGATTACTAGTACAATTTCCTTTCACTTATTGTCTCGAATTGCCCTTTATGTGTTGACTCTCAGATTTTTCTTCAGCTTCGGTTTTTATATTCAGAATACTAATGGTTGGGTTCATTGATAATTTTGGTCAAATAGATGCCATCACAAATACAATCATCTTCAATTTTGATGGAATTAATTATTTGGTCATCGTAGTGCTAGGCGGATTAGTGGAATGCTACACTCGAGAGGGTGAGAATCTAGTATATAAATAGCTGTGTGCATCGAATATGGATGGATTTACCAACCTTGATTTTTACTTTATTGTTTGTTGTGTAGCACTTGCATTTCACTAAGTCGAACATCATGATTTCTTTGTGTTATTACTTGTTTCCCACTTCATAATATCATGCCGTTCATCACTATATCACGTACGGTCTGACTATTGCTATCACATTGTTTACCACATCATGTTTGTCATGCATACTACGACCATACAGAAGAATATTACTAAAAAAGTTCTAAACTTATTATATTTGTGATAATTTAATCATATACTTTTTAATTTGATCAATTTAGTCATAAATCTTTTGATTATATGCCAATTCAGTCACAAACCTTTAATTGTACTAATTTAATCCTAAAACTTTTGACAATTTGATAATTTAGTTATTTCGGTTAATTTCAATTGAAAATTGCTGACATGGCATGGCGGTCTAGTTAGCACTGACTATCTTATGAGGTATGGTCAATACTAATGTGGATAATTGTCAACTGCACTTTACCATTATACGTGCACTGATAAATAATAAACTAATTCCTATATAGTGTAATGTGAAGCGAACAGCCAAAATCCATGACCCGTTCTTCAACCATAAATCCTCAATAATAAACAAGATATAATCAACATTATTCGAGATACCAATAGCTATTTCAATAATATTATCAAAAGACATAACTCTAATTCATTTACCCTCTTTGTTCTAGCTTAACACAATCCATTCTAAGATGCCCAATTTGCCACAATTCCAATGGATAGCAATACAAGTACTAGACTAAGTTCATCTATTCGGCTTCACACTAATCCTACTAACACAAGTACTAGTTCTTCCTCTATATTCACCTATTAAAGTAGCTATACAAGTTCACCTTATTCTTTTTTGTGGATGTCTTCACTAGGAATCAAATCACGAAAATCATCAAATGTCAAACTTCTTGACCCAGAGGAATTACTAAAAACGGTAATAGTAGTATTTCAACTATTAGACAATAAGAATAATAGAATCGAAATACGTGCCTCATTATCATCATCAATCTCAATTAAACTTAATTTACCAATGACCACATTGAATTTGTTGATATGCCTGACAACCGATACACCTTTTCCCATCTTTAAGTAAAACATACGTCATATCAATCAACCATTGTTAAGTGTAGAGGGCTTCTCGTACGTGTTTGCCAAGGCATTCATCAGCCTTGTAGTGATATTCTTTTTCACATTATGATATGCGATATTACAAGCTAATGTATGCCGAATAAGCCCTAATGCCGTTTGTTTAGCAAATCGTAGTCAACTTGCCATATCGACCCTGGCTTCTACTCAGATAGAGGTAACTACAAATTTCTTTGTTATAAATAAACCTCCATCTAAGAGCTTTTGGAAACCGAAATCATTCTTATCGAATTTGTTGATTTTCAGTTTTCCTTCTTTCATCACCATCAATTCACTTGAACTAAGCCAAGCCTAGCTCTAATACTTGTTGTTGAATATAAAACAAGTGATTGAACAATAAAGTAAATAGAACACCGAATTTATGTGATTTAGTCAATAGGACCTACTCCACAGAGAGATATGCATAGGATTCCATTATAGATCAAATGACACAACAAAGATTACTATTACACTCAAGTCACTCAAATAGTTTTAGTATTTTTTAGCCCAGTTATACGCAACAACTCACAAATTCTAGCATTTACAATTTCTCACAAAACAATCTCTCAAGTTCACAAAGAAATTCACAAATCTTACCATAAGATTTATTGGCTTGAACACCAAAAGCTCCTCTTGGATATAGTTCACATAGAAGACCCACTCTCAAAACCTTTTCAAATTAGGAAACTACTCAAAGTAGGAAATCTACTCAAATAAAGAAAACTACTTGGATTAGATTTCCTTCATGTGTTCAAACTCAAGATGTATTCTCAACAAGTGATATGGTAAAAAAATGAAACAAGATGCTAACTTACCAACTACACAATAAATTAAATGCGTACTATACCTTAAGTAAAGTATAATAATGATCAACTCGGTGGATAGCATGTGATATTTATATGAGATTTGATGAAAGCATAACCAACTATTCTAAAAGCGTAAACTATTAAATGAATGCGTGATTTAATATTTAATTATTATATCGCTCTCCTTCACTCTTAGTTTGATCTTTCTGCTTTGTACTAAGCATGAACATGTTTAATTGGGAAGGCAATTGGGGCTCAATAAAATCTAAACTCAGGATTTCCTATTTTGACATTATGTGAGATTTGGTGGAACCACAGTTAACTATTCCAAAAGTTTAAACTGTTGTATGAAAATGTGGTTTAATATATAATTATTTTATCACTCTATATAAAGAGCAAAATAGTTTTATTGTTGCCGTGAGAAATATCACTCTCTTCGTTACGAGCAAGGTACTTCACTTTCCCATCTAGAATCTAGTCAATAAAACATATTGAGCTTGGTTTTTTTTTTTTTTTTGTCACCCATATTGAGCTTGGTTAAAACAGAACTCTTTTGACGCGTCAACGAGTTGCCATATTCGTCTAATAATTGACAAAAGATTACTTTATGGAACATTCATAGTAGCCATGTTCCCCGCGCGTCGCCTCGACCAACTGTTTCCGTTTTAGAAGGTTGTACGAACTCAACGACAGGAGTACATCATTGGTTGATGCTGACTAAACGAGAGGCGGACAAGAGGGAAGCCAAGAAGGTAGGTGGTCTTCTCTTCTTCCCTGTGGATGGCCTCTTGGGTTAACTTGGACGGTCCCTTCATTTTCCTCAACGATTCCCTCGCCGTTCATTTTATTTTTCACTCCTCACTTCTCATCTTGACATGGACGTCCCTTTCAGACCACCAGTGAGCAAAGGTAGGAGCATCTATTAGGAATGTGAAAAATAAAATTGGCAGCTCGGATATCAAAAGGATCGGATCAAAGATTGTTATTTACGGCGCGGGAGTTGGGGGCAGTGAGGTGCTCTATGCTTTACTTAACGCAAGCGCAGTACATCGTCATCCGAGGCCAGGACAGCGCGTGGAAATTTCTCTTTGTCCAGCGCTTCGTCTGTTGACTAAGAAAGAGACCTCCTGCAAAGGATATATTCGGTGTTGCATCCGTCGGTGGCACGAAAGTTGCTTTTTCCTGTGTAGTTTAACGCCAGAAATAATTTCATTCATGGCATCGAAGAATCTGAGATCATCTACACCGTCCATCCGAACTAGAAACATTTTGAGCCGAGCCATTGATACCCCTGATAGGGGATGCTCGAAAGTAAAATGCCAGTTCTAAAGAGTGAAAACGCCCTTCTTCTTTTTTTTTATTATCCGGGATCAATTTATAATATCAATGAGTGACCAAATACATTATTACAATTACCACGAAAATAGAAAACTTGATAATAAAACATTTGGAACGATAACCCCTTGACTTGTTTTCTGATACCAAATAAGGCCGAAAATTCCTCACGATAGGATGAGCACGGGTGCATTTATGACGAGACTATTAACATCATGAATAATGCTAGATATGTTAATGTTGACCTACAAATTTGATTTGTGAACTAATGGAAGAAGCTGCAAGCATGCATTTAATTAAGTAGATCATAATCGATATTCAACAAGAGTTTGACACATCGAATTTATTAACATGCACATAAAATGACAATAGAGTTGGGCATCCCCAATCCAAGACCTAAATGACTCGGCGACATGGCCCTCGGGCCCACAGTCAAAATATTACATATTCAAATGGACAATACAGATGGTCTGAGATCGTGTAAACTACATAGAAAAAGCAACCATTAAGCGGCCAGCCACGCATAGGTACAACAATCAATGTGTCCTCGCCGAGTTTAGACCGGGAGGTCGCTTTCTTGGTGAACAGACACCGCGCCAGGCATAGGCAAGTTTCCACCTGCTGTCCCGGTCTCGGATGATGTACTGCGCTTGCATTTAAGAAGCATAGAGCAAATCAGTGCCCCAACTCCCATGGAGAGAAAGATGTATACTACGGAGGAATACGTGGTCCATGTGCTAGGCAGAAGCAGAGTAACCAGGGACACCAACCACAACGATCCAAGCAGCAGCTCCGCGTGCTCGAGCACTTGGCCGTATACACTGGGGAGAGACGAATCAGGAACGGACACATTCTTGAGAAGATAGGCGAGGCAGCTCGCGAGCAAGCAGGCAATGCTGAAGCCCATGGTCACCGGGTGTGTGCTATATGGAGAAGCGCCGTCGCTGCCATATTTCAGCTGGACTAAGCTCAGGAAAATCGGCGTGAAGCAGAGAAAGACGGGGTTGATATGGTCAAAAATAGGACCGCGCGCAGCTGGGCCCGATGATCTCGGAGTGCTTGCCATTCAAGAGGGGGTTAAAGAATATTTAGACTAGGTGGATTTAGGTATATATGTGAAGTGAGGGAGACGAAACTCCAAGAGGGAAGAGAGACGTGTATTTTGTGCAAAGAGTCCCTTGGCATATTTATAGTGTGGGTCGATTATTGATAGAGCATTGAGTGTGGGACTAATTCTTAGAAAAACACTTGGATGATCTAAATTCGAGCAGGGCAATAAGATGGGCTCGGGAGTGTGACAATTGAAGTGGTCGGACAAGGAAGATGCAGCTACTACGCCTATCAAATGAAGTCCTCCAGGATGGGTGGTCTTTCCAAAATAAGGGAGGATGGTCCGTCCAAGGTAGGGAAGGATGCATATCACTCTGTTTTCCTTACTTTAATCCAATTATCAAAACCATGCCGTTCATCATTATATCATGTATGGTCCAAGTATCGCGTATGGCGACACTACCCTCTTTACCACATCATGTTTTGTCATGCATACTTCATAAATACATGTCGTTCATCACTCTCCGTGCTCGTCTGACAATTGCATACTTGTTACGCCATGCACCATCAGGTTATTGTGCTATAGATCCGCCATCTTGTGCTGTGGGTGGTCACGAGTCATGCATAATCATCGATTATTCATACCTAATTATTGAATCATCTTCACTGTCACCATGCAATGTTATATTGTTTTTCTATGGATGTCATCATAGATATGTTGCTCCCACGCGTCCGTTTATATTTCTCTTCGGCGTCTCATTCATCATGCTTAAAAGTCACTTTTTTATGCATCATTGTCATCTACCATTCATGCATCATAAATAGACTATCATCTTGATGCCCTTGTCAGGTAATTCATTCAACATATGTATCATGGGTACAAGCATAGCACCGTTTTCAAAATAAATAAATAAATAAATAACATGTTCACATGCACTATACCTGGGGTTGGATCGTTAATTGCATGTTTGATGCGATTATTTTCGAAGGAGCCCGATTAACGATATTTTGTATTTTCAAAAGTCGAAGTGATAATGATAGAAAGCATTTTAGCCATGATCCCTTTTTATCCCGTTGAAGGGATGTCAACAAGCGCTAACCGATCCTTTGCTATCCTTGCTCGGTAATTTGAGCTGCCATTTCTCGTTTTCACATTCCTAAAAGATGCTCCAACCTCCGGCCTCTGGTGGTCCCAGCTAGATGTCGATGTTCAGATGAGGAGTGAGGAGTGAAGATCATCGAGGAGGGATTAGTGGAGCAAAGTAATGCCTCACCCAAGAGACCATCCCCGTGGAAGAACAAGACCACCTACCTCCTCTCGGCTTCCCTCTTGTCCACCTCTCATTTAACTAAACATCAGTCAATTATGGACTCTCTTGTCATTTTGTTCACGCAACCGAAAGACAATTGACCGACGCGATGCTCGGGGAATATGTCTCCCAGGAAATTTCGATTAAGTAATCCTTGTCAAATTTTAAATTAATATTGCAAGTCGTTTGACAAGTTAGACGTCCCTGTTGATCAGACGAAATATATATATTCTGTTGGAAATTTCCTATAATATGGGCTTACATTAATTAATTAATTTGCTATTTTAAATAATCGGGTTAATGGATATTTCAATATTTGTTATACCCTAAAGTGATCTGATTGAATTAGGTATTGGTATTTATTGTTAATGGGCCTAGTTGAGCAGCAAAGTGTAGGCAATTGTGTTTAACTGAAGCCCGTAACGGGAAGGGCCCAGTTGACACGCTATTGATTAGGGTTTGCTAGGTCCCCTCTCTAGCCTATAAAAGGGTAGGTTATACCTATCAGTTGCTTTAATCCCATTGAAAGCTGTTATATTGAAATAGGTCATAGAGAGGAAAATCTGGTATTCCGATAGATCCCTGATTATTAGAGTGATCTACTTTTCTGCAAGTGAAGCAATGGTTCAAACGTGTACGCTTTAATTCCGCTGTATTTATTGATCTCGGTGTTTTACAATCATGTATGGATCCGTTTGTTCTTAATTGATTAATTGTTCATGAGAATATTCTAGATAGGAAAGTAAAGTAGCTTTGTTATAACGAAGAGACAGTGAGTTACCAACCATAAGGCGACCGGCTCCTCCCACTCAAAAAAAAAAAAAAAAAAAAAAAAACAGTTTTTCACAGCAACAACAAAACTACTTTGCTTTGATAGTCCTGCATGGCGCACTAACATGGATAACTTATGGATAACCATACCAGCAATATTTGGAGGCAATCGGCCAGAAGGATTATATGGAAATTTGACATAAAGATTTCAGAACTACATTGATAATATGGAAAGTTTAAGATTGAATTGGTAATTTTCTACATTGATCATTCCAAGTCAAGCTGGCAATGGAACCTACTAACACGGAATTAACGTTGTTAAGCATTTGATGATATGATTATACACCGTTAGAAATTTGACTTGGCTCTCTCTCTCCCCCCCTCCACTACATGGTTGATCTCGACAAAGCTCAAGCAATCATGCCTTGGAGCTCGACGAAGCTCTACTCATCCCGGTCGAACTAGACAAAGCTTGAGCAACCATAGCTACGGGCTCAAAGAAGATCCAATCGTGATGGCCATGAGCTCAGTGAAGCTTGAGTTGCCATGGTCGAGCTGGATGGAGCTTGAATGGGGCCGCTTGAGCTTCATCATGGGGAAGCTTGATCAAGTTTAGGCTGCATTGGCTGGAAGCCGAAAGAAGCTCAAGCCGCCATGAATGAGCTTAAAGAAGCTTGAGAGACAAGGCTGCGAGTTTGAGAAGCTCCAGCCACTATGGCTAAGCTCGACCATAGTCGCGCAACTATGGTCACGAGTTCGAAGAAGCTCTAGCTGCTGTGGCTATGAGCTTGATGAGGATCAAGTTCCCATTATGAGTTGAGTGGGACTTCTCAAAGAACCTCGAGCGGCCATGGTCATGAGGTCGAAGGAGCTTTGGCTACCATGTCCACGAGCTCAGCGAAGTTCAAGCAGCTACAACTACGAGCTTGAAAAAGCTCCAGCTACCATGGCTGAAGCTCTCTCTCTTGTGACATCCTTGGATTAGTTGTTTGTTTTGACCCAGTTCATATTGACCCTCACAGTTTTGTCCTTCGGCATACAAAGCAGGCACTTTCCTAAAAAGTCGCCTATCTTAGTAGTACCCTAGCTCGAGCATGCTTAACTTGAGAATTATAAAGCAAAACTTGTTGTTACGTCAAAAGGCGTCTTTATGAGTTAATTTCTTCCAAGCATGCTCTCCCCTGTTGTGTGCCAATTTGGTTTATTCATACCCTCTCTGTCACCTTAAAAGGCTACTAGGAGCCACTTCTTATCTGAGCTATCTGGCTTCGATGACCACTCTCCACCCTCATCGAACCAAGACATTATAGGCCTATTGAAAGTGGTCTTGTCTAATACGATATATATTAAACATGAATTTTTCGCGTTTCTTTCATAAAAAGGTTTTGCAAGCCATTTCAATCAACTCAAACTGTTATCAAAAGGTAACTTGCCATTTCAAATAGACAAATGGTAGTAAATACGCAATCCAATTTATGCAACCAAAAGTGCTATTTCTTAACTCATGATATATTGTGATATCTCTAGATTAAGTCACTTGAGGAATTGTCTGTTTTGGTTCGTCCCATAGTTTTGTTCTTTGGCATATAGCACTTTTTCAAGAGGTTATTCATTATGATAATACTCTAGTTTGAGCATGCTTAACATTGAAATTTTAAAGTAAAGCTTGTCATTGTCAAAACCCTCTAGCCCTGGAGAGTGAGGAGGCGACCGCTTCTCGCTCTCATCGGACTAAATTGATAATCTCTCTCTCTCTCTCTCTCTCTCTCTCTCATATTTTTATGTTTGCCTTGGCTGATGAAACGCCACATTTTTTGTTTTTGGCGAATCATAATAGGACACGCCAACGGTTAACCAGACATCTCAATTATCCACGTCAGCAAAAATGGACCAATAGAAAAGTCTAACGATAGGAATAACTATGGAGCATTTTAAAACTTACAATAATGATTTGGCCCAAAAAAAAAAGACATGTGGGCGGTTTTAAATTGTGGACAAGAGTATTGGGATTACTAGTACGACTTCACCTTTTTCTTATTGTCTCGAATTGCCCTTTATGTGTTGACACTCAGATTTTTCTTCGGCTTTGGTTTTGATATTCAGAATACTAATGATCGGGTTCATTGATAATTCTAGTCAAACGGATGCTTTTACAAATACAATCATTTTCAATTTGATGGAATTAATTATTTGGTCGTCGTAGTGCTAGGCGGATTAGTGGAGTGCTGCACTCAACAGGGTGAGAATCTGGAACATAAATAGCTGTGTGGATCGAATATTGATGGATTTACCAACCTTGATTGTTACATTATTGTTTGTTACGTAGTACTTGCATCTCACTAAGTCGAACATCATGATTTCTTTGTGTCGCCATGTCATCATGATATTACTTGCATCCCATTTCATAATATCATGCCGTTCATTACTATATCATGTACGGTCCAACTATAGCACGTGGCAATATTACATTATTTACCACATCATGTTTTGCAATGCATACTTCAAATATGCAGAAATAATTACTAAAAATACTTTAAACTTATTACACCTATACTAATTCGATCATAAACTTTTCAATTTGATCAATTTAATCCTAAATCTTTTTATTATATGCCAATTCAATCCTAAACCTTCAATTGTGTCAATTTAATCCTAAAAATTTTGACGATTTGGCAATTTAGTTCTTCCAGTCAATTTTAAAAATTGCTCACGTGGCAATCTAGTTAGCATCGACTGTCCTATGTGGCATCACTAGCACTGACGTGAATAATTGTCAACCGCACTTCACCATTATCCATGTAAAGATAAGTAATAAACTAATCAATGTGAAGCGACTAGCCAAAATTCATAACTCATCCTTCAAATGATAAATCCTCAATAATAGACAAGATACAATCAGCATTATTTGAGATACCAATAACTATTGCAATAATATTATCAGAAGACTCAACTCTAATTCATTTACCCTCCTCGTTCTAGCTTAAGGCAACCTATTCTAAGATACCCACAAGTACTAGATTGAGTTCATCTATTTAGGTTCACACCAATCTTGCTAACATGAGTACTAGCTTTTCCTCTACCTACACCTATTAAAATAACCGTACAAGATCACCATATTCTTTTCTATGACGTCTTCACTAGAAATCAAATCATAAATATCGTCAGATGTCAAGCTTCTTAATCCAAAGGAATTACTAATAACAGTAATAATAACATTCCAACTATCAAACAACGAGAATAATAGAATCAAAGTAAGTGCCTCATCATCATTGTTAGTCTTAATTAAACTTAATTAACCAACAACCACATTGAATTCATTGATATGCCTGGCAACCGACACACCTTTTCCCATCTTTAAGTGAAATAGACGTCATATCAAGTAAACCTTGTTAGGTGTAGAGGGCTCTTGTACATGTTTGCCAAGGCATTCATCAGTCCCATAGTGGTATTCCTTTTCACATTATCATATGCGATATTACAAGCTAATGTTAGCCGAATAACACCCAATGCCGTTTGTTTAGCGAATTGTAGTCAGCTTGTCATATTGACCCTGGCTTCTACCTAGACAAAGTAACTATAAGTTCCTCAATTACAAATAAACCTCCATCTAAGATGTTTTAGAAATTGAAATCATTCTCATCAAATTTGTTGATTTAAAATTTTTCTTCTTTCATCACCATGATTCACTTGAACTAAGCCAAGCCTGGCTCTAATTCTAGTTCTTAAGAATAAAACAAGTGATCAAACAATAAAGTAAATAGAGCAAGAAAATAAATCGCACACTCAATTTACGTGATTCAGTCATTAGGACCTATTCCACGGAGAGAGCAATATAAGATCCCATTATAGATCAAGTGACACAACAAAAATTGCAATTACACTCAAGTTACTTAAACACTTTCAGTATTTTTCAGCCCAGTTATACCCATTAACTCACAATGCCTAGCTTTTACAATTTATCACAAAATAGTCTCCCAAATTTACAAATCTTGCCACAAAATTTGTTGGCTTGAACGTCAAAAGCTCCTCTTGTATACAGTTCAAAAAGAAGACCTACTCTCTAAACCCTTTTGAATTAGGAAACCGCTCAAAGTAGGAAATCTATTCAAATTAGGAAAACTACTTGGATAAGGTTTCCTTAACGTGCTCAAATTCGAGACATATTCTCAATAAGTAATATATTTAAAAAGAAAAAAAAAAAAAAAAAAAAGAAACAAGATGATGACCTACCAACTACACAATAAATTAAATGCATTCTATAACTTATGAAAAGTATAACGATGATCAACCGGGTGGATAGCACATGATCTCTACATATGGAACAAAATAGTTTTACCGTTGCTGCGAGAAATCTCACTTACTTCGTTGTGAGAAAGGTACTTCACTTTCCCATCTAAAAATCTTATCAATAAGACAAATTCAGCCTGGTTAAAATAGAACTCTTTTGACGCGCTGACGAGTTGCGATATTCAATTAAAAATTGACAAAAAATTACTTTATGGAACATTCATAGGAGACATGTTTCTGCGCGTCGCCTCGACCAACGGTTTCCGTTTTAGAAGGTTGCACGAACTCAACGACAGGACTACGTCATTGGTTGATGCTGACTCAATGAGAGGCGGACAAAGAGGGAAGCCGACGAGGTAGGTGGTCTTCTCGTCTTCCCTGCGGATGGCCTGTCGGGTTAAGTTGGATGGTCCCGTCTTTTCTTTTTCCTAAATGAATCCCTCGTCGTTTATTTTATTTTTCACTCCTCGCTCCTCAAGCTTGACATGGACGTCCATTTCAGACCACCAGTGAGCAAAGGTAGGTGCATCTATTAGGAATGTGAAAAATAAAATAGGCAGCTCGGATACCAAAAGGGTCGGATCAAAGATTGTTCTTTACGGCACTGAGTGACATCCCTTAAACGGATAAGCATGGATAATTGATGAAATGCTCTGTAGCACCTCCTGACAATCCTAACTCAAACAATTTTAGGTCGCCAACCTGCAGTTCTTAACATTTATACGACATTGCTTAATCCTAAGTACTGGGCAAGTTACGGGCTTAATCGGAACCCTAGGAAAAAGCCCTAAGTGCTAGAAGGAAGTCAATTATCTAATTCTTTGAGCTTGTTGTCATGGCGAGGCGGAGCTTTGTCAAGCTTGGCCATGGTGGCCGAAGCTTTATCAAGCTCGAAGCCATGGGAGCTGAAGCTTCTTCCAGCTTGGAACCGTGGCTGCTTGAGGTTTTGCATTGATGGAAATATTAGAATTTGTGGGGTTTTGTTTGGATTCGGCGGGGTTTAAGTGGACGTAGAAAGAAAACTTATCCAAGGGGATGAATTTGGCGTTTAACGCCGCGTTAGTATATTCCATCACCGGATTGACTATGGACGATTGGTGATGTTTTTTTTAAAAAGTATAGGAATGCTTTTAAACAAAAAAAATAGGAAAAACATAAATAATTAACGAATTTGACTTTTGGATTAATGATGGGAACGTCGGTGACATTTCACCTAAAGATAGAGTGATATGCATCGTGCCCCATATTGAGCAGAGCTCGTTCCCATGTTTTGGAAAGACCACCTACCTTGCGTGATCCATTGCCTATGCGGAGGTGTTGTTGTATTTTCCTAGTACGCCCACCTCAATCATCTCTGGTATACTCTGCGTCCGCCCAGCTTTCATGGACCTCGTACTCCTGTGGAGCATTTATCTTATGCGCTCTTTACTAAGCGCAAGCGCAATACATCACCCTCCGAGGCCAGTACAGCGCGTGGACATTAGCTCTCTGTCCTGCGCTTCGTCTATTAAATAAGAAAGCGACCTCCCGCAAGGGACACATTCACGACAGTTTCTTTTTCCCGTGTAGTTTAACGCCAGAAATAATCTCATTCGTGGCATCGAAGAATCTGAGATCATCTACACCGTCTATCCGAACTAGAAAAATCTTCACTTTCCTTGCCGAGCCATTGAGGCCTCTAATAGGGGATGCTCGATTGTGTTGTAAATTTGTGTTCGCATTAAAAAAATTCGATTCGTCAAATTCTTGTTGGCCTATCGGTTATGACGATTTATTGCATTAATCTACGAATGAAATTTGTATCCCAATATTAATTTAACGTAGCATTATTTTTTAAAGTTAATCATCGCCCAATACATCTTCTCTCTCTGCTTAAGGTAAGAGGAAAGAGAGGGTTAGAATTTTTATTTTTTTATTTTTTGAGGAATATCAGAAACTTGTAAAAAAGTGGGACGAGGTAGAAATTGTTCCCTTCTCCTGTTCACGGCTCTTATCAATATTTTCCGATTTTAGATGCCATTAACGCTTATATTATCCCCGCAATTACAAGCGTTCTTTTCTCTGCCAAGTGATTAACTAAGAAATAAGTAAATATTAAAAATGATAAATATTTTTTATCTATTTTTTTTGTTTTTCTAAAAAGACTAACTATATAATTGCAGACCACTAGACTTATTCTGGATTGATTTTCAATTTCTACGTTTTACTTTTCAATTAATTTAAATTTTGACGGCGAATGCATTGGAATTTTTCTTCTTTTCAGCCCAAGTTACTCGAACCTTTCAAAATACTTAACTCTTAATACATGGATCCGAATTTATATTTTTTTCATTGTTCTCTGAAATTTGAATAATATTATCAATTTTGAGAAAGTAAAACAAAAAAAAGTTGTTACTTCTTGTAATTATAAACAAACAGGCTTGATGTTTGGTTTCGAGAGAATCGATGCCTTCAACGTTAAATAAAGAATTTTATTTTAGCTTTTGATTTTTTGTATTGTGTGAATCTTATACTGTAAATTTCGTTTAGTTTGAAGTATCCTAAAATGTTCAAAATCTTTAAATACTAAATCATATATAATTATCTCTATCTCTAACAGTAGCTAGAAGGGTTGCTTCCTAACTATATTCATGTGCTCCTTCTCATCTCAAGAAACCTTTGACGTAGCATGCGCGTGCATGGGTTCTCAGGTCGGATTGGCTCAGTGTATCACTCACCGATTTCATGCACTTGAAAATTTACAAACTTTTAATTTTTAAAATACAACTGTTTTAATTTTTGAATTTTCATAAGAAATTCCTAAACATAAAGACTTCCGACAGGGAGAATTTTATCATCTATAATATCACACAAAGTAAAGAGGACCTCTTTCTCTTAAAGGATCATAATCCTTGTTTTCTCCCCTAGAAATCCTCGATTATTTATCCTATAAATGGGTAAATAGATAGACCAAAAAAAAAAGGGTAAATGAGTAAATTAGTTGTTTATTTCTAACGTATTTTAACTTCACAATTTGAACCTATTCTATTCTATAAAAAAATCTTGTGATAAAAAGTGTAAATCTTAAATTATTTTCTCTTCTCACAGAATTGATTGTGCAATTTCTCCATATTATGTCTATGACTTCTCTTATTTAATTTGTAATTCACGTAATTTGGCATAAGGCGACTTTACAAAATATTTCTCCTTTTTTTTTTCTGTCAAGTTACAAAAAAATTTCTGAATGTGAAATTTTCTCATGCATGCACTTTTACTAGGACATAAGACGTCAAATATAAAGCTCGTTCCGATTCACGCGTGAATATACTCGTTGGCGTAACGGACGAACCTTCCTATATCTTTCCCACGTTTCGCCCCCAATGCAGGAGTTGGTGTGGTTTCTATATTTTTTAAGGTTTGAGGGTTCGAATGTTCTAGTCGACACCCTTCTCACTCTCTCTCTCTCTCTCTCTCTCTCTCTATCCCGCTCTCGCTCTCTCTCTCCTCTCTCTCTCGCTAGCTGGCAAGAAATGGATGTGGGGGGCTTCTCTCGCGAACTCAGGGGAGGAAGGGATCCGTCGGAAATTTCAAACAACCTCGAGGATGGAGAACCGTTGAACCTCAATCACAGGGAGGACACTGTGGATGGAGCGAACACCGAACTCACAGATCCAAATCCTTCTGCAGCTGATTTCGCGGAGGCGGCGGCAGCGGAGGTAGACAACACAGCCCTTTTCGACTTTGTTGACCGGTGGGTCTTCGGTCCCGGAGGCAACGCTGTGGAAGGAGCGAACGCTGAACAAACAGAGCCTCTTCCTTCTGCGGCTGGTCCGGCAGCGGTACAGGCCCAGAGCCCTATCGTCACTGACTTCTTCCTCAGCGCGATCGCAGATGAAAAGGAGGCCCTGGATGAGCTGGCCCGCGAGTTCGAATCGGAACCCGACGTTGGGGTCTACTTCTCCAACTCCGACCAGCAACCAGGGGTCGAGCACACAGCGGATGATTCGAATCAGGCCGATAATGATTTTGAGGAGGCGATGGCGACTCATGAACAGGGCTCCAACAACCTCGCGGACTCCAGGGTCTCTGGCATCCACCGTGGCGACCAGAGAGCCGGCGACACTGAGACTATGGTCTCAAGCCAGCTGTTAAGCACTCAGTCTTACAACCGTGGGAAAAATGAGCTCGATCGCTTCAGGAACCAGGTAATCAACCGTCTCCAATTTCAGCAATACTTTTTTTTTTTGCATTGCAATCTGGGCCATCCATTTGGTTTTGCTTGTTAACGGGCAACCGGACCACGAATTTGCTGTAGAAGACCATATATTTTGCACTTATGTAGTATTTTAAAAAAATCAAATCCAATGATATTCAAGATAAAAGAAATTCATGGTGTTATTGACTGCGTGGTATCTCGCCGGAGATGTGGTTCCCGGCGAATACGAGGATCTTGAGGTGGTAAGGGAGGTGGGGAAGAGTTTAGGTAGAGTGACTTGAGGTTGACTAGGCCACAGAGGTCGGGGACATTCCCGGAGATGGAATCGTCCTTAAGGCTGATGACGTGAAGCTGGCCGAGCCGGTACAGGCTCTTCCCGTCCAACGTGTCGGTCAAGTTCAAGGACTCAAGGACGAGCTTGGGGATACGGCCGTTCTTGCAGTCTCTAAGCCCGGCCAGTGCGGACGCGTTCGCGGTCCCTTCTCGCTAGGGCAGCGAGTTGAGAGGTCGACAGCAAACTTGAGAGCAAGCAGAGCCTCGGCGTCGCCTGATCTGACAGTGGGAACGAGGCCGGATAGAGGGAGGAACAAGAGCAAGAGAAGAGAGCAGTACCCCCAAAGGAAAGACCATCTTTCGAATCTTGATCGATGTGCTATAGTTAGATCAGTGTGGATCGGTCTTGAAGGAGGACAAAATTGGGTTTTTCAGATTTGTCACTGTGAAGAAGAAGAAGGCCAAATGTTTGTCGCAATATGAAGAGAGCCATTCATTATGATATGGGTAGAGAGAGAGAGAGAAGACCCGTCAATTTGGTTCATTTTCGGACTAGCTAAGTTGCAGATGGGAACCACTGGGATTCGCCCCAGTGGCCACCTTCCAACATGGAAGGGGGAGGTGAGGGGTTCAAATCCCCACCTTCTCAGGGGGATGGGGTGGGGACGCATAAGTTTCAGAAATGGGTTTCGACTCCCACGCCCTGCAAAAGGTAGAGCAAAAGTCTGAGAGTGAGTGTAGAGTAGGAATAGAGTAGGACTGACAAAAAAAAAATTTTATATATGGGGAAATTGGAAAATAAACAAATAAATAAACACCAGAAGTCGCGATTGCAAAGAGGGGACCCTGTGCAGGCATTATTGGAACTAGATAATGCCCAATAATACCTAGCAAAAAAAATAAAAAGAAAACGAGAAAAGGAATAAAAAGCCACGAAAAATGGAAATCCAGAGAGGAATATTGCGCTCCGAAACGGCTAAACTTGAATAGGTAGTTACTTCGAAGTCAATTAATGTATGCTTTTTTTTTTTTAAATTCATGCATATACATTTTTTTTTTTCTTGTAAGACACCGTTGGATTTCTCAAGGAGACAAAATCATAGACTAGCCATTCAGCCATTTCCTTGTACTGAAACTCCATATTGTTCTCTTCATTTATATCAAATTCATTCTTGTCCTGGAATCAACAGAAACATACCTTGATCAATCACAAATCAAGTCAGGGAGCACCTTCCTCCACATTGCCCGAGGTGATTGGCGACGAAGATGAAGCGCAATCTGCTTCTGCTAATACAGACGGAGAGGAGCTCGAACCGAGAGTGGGGCTGGAGTTCTGTTCAGAGGAGGCAGTACTTGATTTTTACAGCAAGTATGCTCAACAAAAAGGTTTCAGGGTGAGAAAGGGAAAACCACTACGCTTGAAATCAAACCAGGACACCATCACAGGAAAGTACTTCTTATGCTCTTGCGAAGGCCACAAGTCCCAAAAGCAGATAGAAAAGCCTACGCTGTACAAAAGACGAGACACGAGAACAGGTTGTGAAGCTCACATCAAGTGTGTGGTAAGGGATGGAATGTGGAAGATCTCAAAGGTTGTTCTCGAGCATAATCACAGTCTCGAGGGATGTCTCGCTGTCACCCATGGGAGAGCGGAAGATTCACGTTCACGTGCGACGATGGCTCATTCGACGGACAAGATTGAGGACGAAGTTAGGAGAGTTGGAGAGCAGGCTCTTGTTTCCGGTGTTGATGGTAGTGACGTCTCACGAGGCACGTGGAAAAATTACCCAATGCTTGAGCCTAAGGATACTCAAGACTTAATTGATCACTTCAAGGATAGGCAGAATGAAGATCTTTCCTTTTTTTACACGGCACAAGTAAAAGCAACATCTGGCATGGCGAATTTTTTTTGGAGGGATAGCCGGTCTAAGATCGATTACGAGCATTTCGGGGATGTTCTTGTCCTGGACACAAGAACTGAGGTAAAAAAATATGGCATGATCTGTGCAGTATTTTGGGGATTTAATCATCACAGGCAGCGCATCATATTCGGATGTGCTTTCTTGGCCGATCAAACTGTGGTTTCATACAATTGGTTGCTCCGGAGTTTCGTTGAAGCAATGAGCTGTCACAAACCGAAGACGATCATTACTGAAGTCAGTGAAGAAATTGCCGATGTCTTAAGGGAAGTCATGCCAGAGACGTCCCATTGTTTTCCATTTTGGTCTATCTTGAACGGTTTTAAAAAGAACCTCCCTGCTGTGAGTGATCGAGCCAGTGCCAGCGACCTCTTTAGGGAGTGCGTCTTCCACGTCCACTCGTGGGAAGAATTCGAGAAGAAATGGAATTATTTTGTGGGAAAGTACGGGCTGCATGAAAACAGGTGGTTTGCTTCTTTGCCTGGAATGCGTGAGAGATGGTCTCCTGCGTACACAAAGAACGCGTTCTTATTTGGCCTCATCTCCATACAAAATAATGAGGCTGCTCGTGCTATTTTTGGGAATTTCTCTCCCAAGACCATGACGCTATCCCAATGTGCACAGTGGTGTGAAAAGATGGCCAAGGACATGCGTCGGAAAGAATTTTTGGAGGACAAGCGTTGCGAGAAAATCTCGGGGAAGTTGCAATCCAACAATCCGGTAGAGAGAGAAGCTGAACACTTATATACTAAACCGATTCTCAACATGTTTCGACAGGAGTTGAGCAATATCCTATCACTGTCGATTGAAGAAATCGGGGACAAGGCGACTCTTCATGAGTTTAGGTTGACCGAACAAGGCAGCATGAAGAAAGACACTGTCACGTATGATCCTTCCGATTCAACATTGGTTTGTACCTGTGGGAAGTTCAAGTCAGTCGGTATTTTATGCTTTCATGCTTTGAAAGTACTCAATTTCATGAATATATTCAATATACCATCTCGTTACTTACTGAAACGATGGACAAAAACTGCCAAAGACAGCCTTCCGGTGGACACTACCAGGACAGGGACTGCACGTGACAGAGGTCCGGATGAATTGTTTATGATTGAGTTTATGCGACAGGCTTCGCATGCCGCCCATATGTCTGTAAATAAGGAGAGGAAGAGAAAAGCTATGGCGATCATTAAAGTTGCATTGGAGGACATTGCCAAGGTTCCAAAAACGGAAGAAGTTGCGGTTGCTCTTGACAATCCAGATGGTAACGATGATATGGATCAGACTACTTGGAATTATGCTCCCAGATCACAACTCGAGCAGGACAAAGTAGCTAAATCTGGGATGAGATGTTCGAGAGTGAAACGCAAAGTTTGAAGGCCATGGACCAGCTGGAAACCGAAGAGACGTTTAGTCTTTTCCTTACCAATTTGTTTCTCAAGTTCCCTGCCCCTGTCTGCACTTCCACATTAGAATGCATTATCTCAATAGGATTAGTCTTCTTCTCTTATAGTAACCATTATTACCAATTAAGAACGACAAATAAGTATTACTCATTGGTCCAAAACATGAACTCTTCTTTTGCCTTAAGAGGATACGCTGGACAATCGAATAGAGGATTGACACAATCAAGTCCAAAACATGCCTATACGGGCTCGAAGCCTCCAAAGTCCATATCTGACTGACTTTCAAAACATGCAGATTGACATGAAAGAGGCATAGAAATATTTAGAATAGCACAATCGTTCAGTTTCCGAGTTCTGTTTTTGTGGCTGCCCTCAACAAATCATTCGACTTCATGTATCGTGAATCATGTCGTGAACGCTTCCAGTCGATGAAAGCATCCCACAGATGTCAGCGAATGGATTCGTGGGGAGGGCATCGTGAGAATTCTGCCTTCATTGTGACACTTTTCTGTTTTCTTGTGATTCGTCTATGAATCTTGCCCGGTCCAAGCGTGTTTTAAGGGGTAAACAATATACTCATGGTACTCCTGGCCTGGGAAAGTAAAACCTTAGCTCGGTCGCCAAAGGATAAACTGAACAAAAAGGCACGGACCGCAACGTTAATACTTAGTCCTGCTCCTCCCATGCCGTCTGCCTTGGCCGGTCGATCATCAACTCGAAATTGAAAATGCTTCGGTGCTGAGCGAGCTGCATCCGGACCTCCCGGGTTTGTGGATTATCTGCTCCCTAAATCTTAACCACTTCCCAAATTACATAATAGTTTTCCAATGGTTTAAAGCAAGCATGGGAAAGAAACTCGTCGCACTTGGTGTTCACGCTTATTCACACTCCAAGTCCTATAAGCATGTCCTCCTTCCTCCTCTCAGTAAAATGCATTATCTAACCACCACAGGTAATCCCAGCAGTCACCCTTCTCACATGAGAAGGGGAGGTAGGGAATTCGATTCTTCACTTGCTCAAGGATTGGGTTGGGGACATTTAATTTTATGTATGGAGCTCAGTTCTCATTCTTAGCAAAGAAGTGGAGCAAAAATATGAAAGTAAATTAAGAGTTAGAGTAGGATAAATAATAATAAAAAAAAATGTGCACGTTTTTCTCTCTTCCCCTTGGTCTCCTCACACATGCACGAAGCAATTCTTTATTTTGTTCTTTTTGCTTTTTGACTTTCGACTTTTTTTTTTCTCCTTTTAATGTTAGCTGAGCACCACAAATGAGCCAGACCCCCGACCAACAGAATGGAATTATTGAACATGATTTTTATGGGAAAAGTGCCAAAAAAATCTTAAACCTTTTGGTTTTATGCCAATTTAGTCATAAACCTTTTTTTTTGTACCAATTTACTCCTAAACATTTTTACGTTGCGCCAATTTAGTCATTTCCGGCCAATTTTGGCTAGATTTTGCTGACTGAACGCCGGCCGGCTGTCATGGCCTGATCGGCACTGACGTGTACAACTTTTAATAATATTTTAATATTTTTGAATATTTTTTCTCTTTTTATTCTTTTTTTTATTCTTTTTTTTTCTTCTCATCTTCTTCCTCCAGCCGGTCGCCGGAGCTCGGCAACCGGCCAAAGGCGACAGCTAGTGAGGTCGAGGTCGACCTCACCGGCCACCTCGCCAGTGACTGTGAAGCCACCCTCGAGGCCTGGGTGGCGAGGCTCGCCCTCGCCGAATCTAGCGAGGGTTGAGCCTCGCCCATGGCCGACGAGGGCGAGACCCACCAGCTCGGCGTGAGGAGGCGACCCCGGCGAGGGCGAGCCCCACTTGCTCAGCGCGAGGAGGTGGCCTCGAACTGGCCTCGCCCTGAGCTGGCGAGGGCGAGCCCCGCCAGCCATGGGCGAGGCTCGACCCTCGCTAGATCCGACGAGGGCAAGCCTCGCCACCCAGGCCTCGAGGGCGGCCTCGCCCGCCCGATGTGAGGCCATCCTCGCGGCCATTGGCAAGGTGACTAGCGAGGTCGACCTCGACCTCGTCGGCCGTCACCTCTAGCCGGTCGCCGAGGTCTGGCGAGCGGCTGGAGGAAGAAGATGAGAATAAAAGAATAAAAATCAAAAGAGAAAAAAATCAAAAAAATAAAAAATATTAAAATATTATTAAAGTAGTACACATTAGCGCCAATCAGGCCACGTTAGCCGGCCGACGTCCAGTCAGCAAAATCCTACCAAAATTGGCTGGAAAGAACTGAATTAGCACAACATAAAAATGTTTAAGATTAAATCGGTATAAAATCAAAAGGTTTAGGACTTTTTTGGCACCGCTCTCTGATTTTTACTTACACAGTTGCAATGCATTTGGCTTGTAAAATTAATGTTGCGAATATATATCTATCTTCCTTCTCTTTATCCGCCTCTCTTCTAGTGATGATGAACCCAAAATCATAAGCAATATAGTAAACTCTTCCATCGTTCTAACCTAATACGTAATGGCTTCCGTTGACCAGCAGCGACTTCTCTCTCTCTCTCTCTCTCTGCGCCCTCGTGGGGAAGAGTTGGAGTTGCAAAAAATAAATCCATTAAAGTAAAAAGGTAATTTTTTTGGGTCGAAAGAAGAAAAGGTAATTCAATAAGAAATATTTATTACTTTCAAATACTCCTTAAAACAAAAAGGTAATGAGGGTATTATTAACAATAATGCTTAAATAACCGTCCGTGGCTCGTGCAGAGAGTAATGGACCATTACCGACCACAAATTTATACTTCGAACCTTATTTTATTTGTCTGGTTCTTGTGATGCAAAACTAAGAAACAATTCCTTGAAGTCTGCAAACTTGTTATACAAAGAATGTGTAAATAAGTTATACAATGACTTTTCATCCTTTTATTAATTCACAACTTTTTAAAAACTATTTTTTAAAAAGATTCATGACACATGAAAATACACAAAATCATAATTATCTCGTGACTAATCAAATATATTGGATAAGTTTGAATAAAAGTTTTTTACCTCGGCACTTTTTTTCTTACCGTACGGCTCCAATTTCTCAATGCTAACCAACTTTTAACTTTTTTTTTAACTTGTACGGTAATACTTTAAAATTCCATTAATTTAGGTTAAAATACAAATGCGATTACTAACTTGATTTTCATTGTACTGATTAACAAATAAATCTTTTTGTGCAGTATTTCATAATATCACAAATATGAAAGTATTTGTTTCATGTGCGTCGTTTCCATGTTTTACTTACAACCAACTTCATTTCTTTGTTGTTGTGTCCAAACAATATATGCCTTTTTATTTTTCCCTTGAAAGCCGGTTCCATGGGATATTATGTGACCAGGAAGGCATCGTTATTGGGGAAAGAGCGACGGAGCCGTTACTATAGCATTTCTCTATTATTAACGTAATGAATAAGAAATATTTATCATTTCCAAATATTCCTAAAGAGAAAAAGAAAAATATTCTGACAGACGCCCTCCTCTTCTCTTAAGGAAAGATAGAAGATGGATGAGGAGATTATTAATGTAATGAATAATGCTTACCTGAATCAATATTCGCATACGAATCTCGTTTGGAGATTAATGAAACAAACTAGGAGCATTCATTTAATGAAGTAGGTCATAACTGATATCAAACGAGAGTTTGACAAATCGAATCTCTTAATGCGCACATCCGAATTTACAACACGGTCAGGCATCCCCCATCTAAGGCCTAAATGAGCCGTCGCCTAAAGTAATAAAACATTACTATTTTGGATCGATGGGGCGGATGATCTCAAATTCATCGGTCTGGTCGACAAAATTATACATCGTGTTAAAACTACAGAGAAAGCAACCACCGAGGGACCTATTGCACAGAGTACAACATGCCGGGTTTAGACCGGAAGGTCGCTTTCTTGGTCAACGGACGCCGCGCCAGACGAGAGCAAGTTTCCATGCGCTATCCCGGTCTCGGATGATGTACTGAACTTGCACTTAAGAAGCATGGAGTACACAAGTGCCCCAGCTCCCACGAAGAGAAAGATGAATCCTACATAGGAATACGCGGTCCATGTGCCGGGCAGAATCAGGGTAACCAGAGACGCCAACGACAATGACCCGAGCAACAGCGTTGTGCGCTCGAGCGCTTGGCCATAGACACCGGGGAGAGACGAATCGGAAAGGTACGCATTCTTCAGAAGATAGGCGAGGCAGCTCACGAGCAAGCAGGCGATGCTGAAGCCCATGGTCAACGGGTGTGTCCTATATGGAGAAGCGCCAGCCCGCCATACTTCAACTGGACTAGGTTTAGGAAGATCGGCGTGAAACAGAGAACGACAGGGTTCATTTTGTTGGAAACGGTCCGTTCGTCTTGGGCCGACCATGAGTGGTAGTGATAACAGTTTGAGTGCCTGATCGATACGAGTGAAATGTTTGCGAATACTACTCTAGGACCTTGAGCATTTGGGCCCGATGATCTCGGAAAGCTAGCCATTCGAGGTGGGGATATAGAATATCTGAATTTGGTTAATTTGGGATATGTGTGGAGCCAGGAAGATGAAACAAAAAGGAAATCGAAGAGGGAAGCGAGTTCTGTGCAAAACAAGTCGATGAACATATATATAGACCATTGATGGAGCATGAAGTTTAGTACTAATTCTTAAGAAAATTACTTGGATGATATAAATTCGAGCACAGCAAGAAGATGGGTGGGGTGTGAATCAGATGGGAATGACCACTGAGGTGGCCGGACAAATGCACTATGCAAAGTAGGTGGTCTTTCCAAAAACAAGGGAAACATGCACTTCCCTAAATAGGGAAAGATCGCTCTTTTTTTCTTGAGGTGAAGTGTCGCCCGAGGTCTTTATACTTTAGTCCAGAAAATTCAAAAATGTCCATCTTTATATTTTTTTCAAAATCATTCCTATGCTTTTTAAAAAATGTCATTAGTCAGTAATAATTAATCCAGGGACGGAATATACTGACGCGGCCTATAAAAATTTACGAACTTGGCTTTATGCCATTTAGAAATATGTTGACTTGGAATAATTTTTTTATCTTCTTCTTTATCCACTTAAACCCCATCAAATCCAAACAAAAACCCACAAAATCTAATATTTCCACCCATGCAAAACCCTCAAGCGGCCACGGTCACGAGCACAGTGAAGCTACAGCCACCATGGCTCCGAGCTTGACGAAGCTCGAGTGGGCATGACTATAAGCTTGAAGAAGCTGCGGACATTGCGGCTGCATGGTCACGAAGTTTGAGTGGCCATGGTCGAGCTGGTCTAAACTCGAATGACCATGGCCGAGCTGGTCTAAACTCGAATGACCATGGCCGAGCTCAACGGAACTCAAGCAGCCGTGGCAGTTGGAGGCGAGCAAGAAGCTCTAGCGCCATGGCCGCGAGCTGGAAGAAACTCCAACACTATGGCCACAAGCTCAACGAAGCTCCAGACGCTATGGTCACGGGCTCAGTGGAGTATGTTGCGCGCTCATCCTGTCAATTGTAGACTCATGCATGATCATGTCGCATCATTATATACTACTGCTACGTCAACTTGGGCTATTGGTGACGTAATTGTTAAATCCATTTCACTATCATTTTGCCACGTTATCATGATTTCTATATATACTACATAGGGGTGATCGATTTTAAGATGAGTATGTTTCAGAATTAGAACCTGGAACTTATCTTATTTGTCTTGGAAGCAATCCTGAAACCTACTATATTTGTTTGGTCTGGTCCAAGATCAACTTGGGAACTGGTTTTTTTTTTCTTCATTTTTTTTTCTATATTGTGCAAATAGCTCTTATAGCAAAATAATATAAGCAACAGAACGACTCAAGATAAAAAAATCTATACAAAATAAATATGAATTTAAATCATAGAGAAGTTAAGCTCATTTAAGAATAATAAATAATCTTCTTTCGACTTCAAAAAAACATGTTCCAATAGGTTCCCAAAAGAATGGGTAGGTTGAACACCCCAAATTAGGAACCTACTCACATAGTACCAATCCCAAAAATTTGGAATCGAGAACAAATCTATTTCCACTGGAACCAGCAAAGGGACCTATTTATATGGGTGGTCTGGTTTAGTTCTATGGTAGAATTAGACTGGTTGCACAGCCATAATGTCATCTGAGATATGGTACTCACACATGCTAGTACATGTGTATCTCAATCATCTCTCTCATCATGTTTGAAGGCCTAATTTCTTAAAGGAAAAAGTGTCAGAAAAGTTTTGAATCTATTAATTGGTGTCAATTTAATCTAAATCTTTTGACTCGGTATCAATTCAGTTCTAAACCTTTTAATGGTGCCAAATGCATTTGAAACCTTTTGAACTAGTGCTAATTTAGTCCTAAATCTTTTGACTCAATACTAATTCAATCCTTCCAGCTAATTCAGTCCATGTGGCACCACCGGCGCTAACGTGGGTAATTTTTAATTATTTTTTTGTTTCTTCTTTCCCTCCTTTCTTCTTCCTTTAGGCAATGGCTGACCATCGTAGTGGCCGAGCGGGTTGGCCTCACTTGACCCGGGCAAGGCCAAGCCCTAGTGAGAGTTGGCCTCGCCGAATTTGGCCTAGGCGAGGGTAGTCCTAGTGAGGCTAGCCCTCACCCAAGCCAGGGTGAGGGCCCTTGCCTAAGCCAAATTTGGCTAGGCCAACCATCGCTAAGGCTTAGCCTCACCCAAGCTAGGCTAGCCTGGCCAAGCATTGGCTATTGGTGGCCAACCATCGCCCAAAGAAAGAATAAAGGAAGGAAAGTAAAACAAATTAGAAAAAAATAATAAAAAATAAAAAATAAACTATTAAAAATTATCACGTCAGAACCACAATGCCATGTAAATCGACCCGCATCCATATTGGCAATATCTAGCCAAAATTAGTCAGAATGACTGAATTGGCATCGAGTCAAAAGGTTAAGGATTAAATTGACACTAGTTCAAAAGACTTAGAATTGAATTGACACCGTTAAAATGTTTAGAACTAAATTAACGAAAATACTAGATTTATGACTTTTCTGACACTTTTTCCATTTCTTAGAAGATACTCAATTTTAAATCTAGTTCCAATTTTATCCCTAACTTTTTTTATCTAAGAAAATTATCAATTTTAACTTTAATCCCAATTCTACACCAACCTTTTTTTGTCTAAATAAAAATTACTAACTTCAGTCTAATCTCAAATTTGCTCTTGTCAATCCTCCATCCAAAAATTGCTATTAGTTGTTTAACGTGGCATTTCCATGTCGGTAACAAATCCACATCAGCAATGTAATATGAAAAATTATCTCCAAAATGAAACTATTTTTTAATATGAAAATTACGGAAATTATGGGCAATTTACAATAATAATTGGAAAGAGGGCTAATTGGAGCAAATGTGGGACTAAAGTTAACGCTAGTGAGTTTTTAGGATAAAAAAAGTTTGAGACGGATTTGTAACTGAATCTAAAATTGAAAGTTTTTTTTTTCAGACAAAAAAAATTTCGAGCAGATTCGGACTCAACCTAAGGCTGGGATTTTTTTAGACAAAAAATAGTTCGGGTCAACCTAAAATTGGAGGGTTTTCAGGGAAGATCAGGTTTGTTTAAAAGTCATTTTATGCATCCTTTGCTATGTCATCTCGATGCCCCCGTTGGTAATGCAGTCAACATGCGCATCATGCTCCCGTGCACCCGCCCTTGGGTTGGGTAGGTGTCGACGCGTCGACGCGACTGTTTTCCCCATGCCAATACTTTATATTTTCAGAACTCGAAGAAAACTTTATATCCATTATACATGAAGAGCAGCTCGATGAAGAGCACGTTAAGAATTTCAACTGACAGAATGGTACCGAAAAGGCGTCCTGGGTTGCTAAACTTCCACACCCATCGCGCTCGCCGTGGTGCAAGCTGTGGTTTTTGTTTTTCATATTCCTAATAGGTGCACCTATCTTTTGCCCAGCGGTGGTCTGAACGGTGTTGAGATGAGGACTGAGAAGTGAAAATCGACGTGGAGGCACTCATTGAGCAGAACAACGCCTTCACCCTAGAGAGCATCCACTTGGAAAAAGAGAGACCACCTATCTCCTCTTCTTCTCGAGTCCTCCTCTCAATTAGCATCAGCCAATCGTGCACTCTTTACCGACCATAAAATAAAATAAAATTGTGCACTCTTTAGTCATTTAATTAAAACAAACCACTAAAAATAAAAATAAAAACCTTTGATCGAAGCGACACGCGGAGGAATATGTCTTCCATGTGAAACTTTGACAAAATTAATCCTTTGTCGGATGTTAGGTGCATTACTGGAAAATTTCTTGACAGATCAGAAGTTTCATTTGGTCAAGCCTAATATGTTGACTGATTGGATTCTAGATGCGAAAGTAAAGTTCCTTTCTCGTAATAAAGGAGAAAAAAGAAAAGATTTTTCGTGGCACTCATATAAACCATGAGCTACCCACTTGAGTTGATCATCACTAAATAGCTTACGTACCTTTCTCGAATTACAAGATGCATTTATTCATTGTGCAGTTGATCTTATCCCGTATCTTTTCTTTGCTGCATAATCTTTTTATTTATTTATCACATAATGTATTGATAGACAATAGGGATAAAAGCTCATACGAAATACATACAATTATCTCGCGATTCTGAATGTGTAAACAAAATCCGACATCATCAAAATATATCGAAAGTCCGATCCTAAGAGCAGGGACAATCGGATATGGAGTTTCAAGGGAAGTCCCCATTGCATTTTATTTTTTTCATAAATAGATCTTAACACAAACTCTCTGAGACACTCCTTCTCCCGAGGCTTTACCCGAATGGCCTATGTTCGCCCAATAGGAACACATCTTCCATCTTTTCCAAGAGTCGTGCTCGAGATGCTCTAGCGGATGGCATTGACATACGCAATTTAGGAGCCTCCTCTAGTACCATTTGCTATGGTCCAAGTTGATTGGCCTTGGTCGTGGACCATGCAACACGGGCAAGCCGATTCACCAGACAAGCTTTCCTTTTTGAGGATGATTCCCATGGCTTATATGTTGGGATGCTTCATTGTGACCAACCACTTCATGTCTCCCATCAACTTGAGCAACTCTATATCTTGAGCAGGGCGTATCTCGATTAAATATAACAACCAATTTTGGTATGTCATGACCATATAATTCGTTTCTTAAGTTCGCTGCCAACAACAAATATAAATGTTGTTACTTAGTACAAAACATGAACTCTTTTTATGCCTTAAACTGGATACGCTCAATAATTGAATAGAGGATTGACCTAATCAAGTCCAAATCGTGCCCATGTATGCTCGACAATCGAAACATGCATACTAACACAAAAGAGGTAGTTGGCATATAAATATTTAGGGTTGCTGTCGATGCAAGAATTCAATAGCCAATCATTTCATTTCTGAGACTTCCCTTAACAAATCATTTTACTTCATATGTTGCGAATCATGTCTTAAACACTTCCAATCCTACCTACACGCCACCAAATATTGTAAATGATATGGTGAATATAATCGACTCTATTAGTGGAATCACCAAATAGTTGATGAAATATAATAAAATTTCGAATTTCATATCTTTTTATATCCAATCATATATCAATTAATAATAATTAATATTATAGACGATCAAATGTAGTCTAAATGTACCAATCTCTTGTTGGCTTTTTTTTTACCAAACTCTTATTGACTTAGCAAGAAAAGTCTATATAATATTTTCTCTTCTTTTTTTCCTGTTGGAAAATTTTCATGGTCTGCTAATTCCGTGCATTCTCTCTTTTCTCTCTCGTCTGTCTCCGCCTAAACATTAAACACCCCTCTCTCTCTCTCTCTCTCTCTCTCTCCATCCCTCATAAATACTCCCCTCTTTCTCTCCCTTTCCCACCTGAGAAGTGAAAACCACTCCCTCTTTCTCTTCCTTTCCCACGAAGGAGGGGACCCACCACCCAGTCGGAGGAAGAGACACCGGACCACCAATCAATCTGCTCCGCTTCCGTCACCCCACTTCTCCTATAATTAGCATAGGTCAGTTTGTTTGTTAGTGCTTTTCTTTTTTTAAATTAGCCCCGGGAGACAGGGAAAAGAGAGCTTGTTTTTTTTCTAAAATTTTTAGAGAACTTAAAGAAGAGGACGAAGTTTATCGGGAGGTGGATAAGAAGGGCAGAAAAAGTCAGGTCCCAGGAGACGATGGAAAGGTAACGCAGGGAGAGAGAGGGAGGAGAGAGAAGAAGGGGTGTTTCGATGTTTCTACAAAGTGGGAGTCTCTCTCTTCATCTCCCCCCTCTTTCTCTCTCTACCGGGCGGAAAAAGTCAGCAACGCTCAGGAGACGATGGAAAGGTAACGCTGCGCAGGCAGAGAGAGGGAGGAGAGAGAGAGAGGAGGGGGTGTTTTGATATTTCCACAAAGTGGGACTCGTATGTCACATCTCCCCATAATTCCGAACGCTCTCTCTCTCCTCTACCCCCTCTCTATCTTCATCTCCCCCCTCTTTCTCTCTCTACCGCTCCCCCTCGACTGCTCTCCCTTCCTTCTCCCTCTCCCTCTCCCTCTCCTCTGCCGCTCTCCCATCTCCCCTCTCTCTCTCTCCCTCCCCCTCTCCCATCTGAAAAGTGAGAAGTGAAAATCACGAAGGAAGGGACTCATCCAGATCACCTATCGGTCAGGGGTGTGCAAAATACCCGGGAACCGCTCGGACCACCCAGAACCGGACCGGAACCGCCCGGAATCGGATCGGAATCGCTCGGAACCAGCAGTTCTTGAGGGAACCGGTCCAGTTCCCGGTTCCCATTTTTCGGAACCGGTGGGTACAAGTCCGGTTCCCGGTTCCATGGGCAGATCGGCCCATCCGAACAGGACCGGAACCTTTTTAATATTAAAAAAAAATTACTAAAAGAAACCCTAGATTAGATCTCATTTCCTCACTCCCTTCGTCTTCGGTTCTCTCTCTCTCTTCCTTGGTTTCTCCTAATCCTATCGTCATTTCGATTCCTCCCTAAGCGTCGACGCCACCGCCGCTGCTCCTCCATCTCTGTTGTTCACCCCCACGCGTCGGCCACCACCCACCACAGCTGCAGAAAATTGTTCCATGATCGTTCTACAATTTTCTGCCGGTATGCCTTCCCACAGTGGGCGAACAACTCTCATTCAAGCCCTTCAGGGACAGCGCTTTTTAAAAAAACGACTCACCCTTTAGTTCAGAGCCTAGAGACACCCAGAGATGCCAGGATGGAAACATTTCTAACCTATCCAAGCTGCATTTCTTGGAGGATCCTACCAGGCTGGAGAAGAAGAGAGATTTAGAAAGTCATAAGAGAATTCGAAAGCACACACTTTACTTCAGGAGACTCTGTTGGCACAAAACAATGCCTTTAAGGTAATTGATTCCAAAATTGGAAACGTGCAACAAGATCTCCGAAGATATGATGAAAGCACAAAGA
Source organism: Eucalyptus decipiens (assembly GCA_014182575.1). Lineage (NCBI taxonomy): Eukaryota > Viridiplantae > Streptophyta > Magnoliopsida > Myrtales > Myrtaceae > Eucalyptus > Eucalyptus decipiens. The sequence goes on along the minus strand of CM024610.1, from coordinate 31,684,524 downwards.
AGATACTTTCGAGTTCCGAAACGGCTTCATACCCGGAATCGGGACAACATCTTGGGTATCATTACCTTGAAAGTCCAAAGCCAGAAATAGAAAAACTCAAGAAGCAAATCCAACTTCTTGAAGAATGAAGGTTTAAACCTTTCGATCCATTGGCACCTTCTGTTAGAACCGGGTATGTACCTCCACCACCACACCCCTCTATTTTTGCCACTATCCCAGAAGATCCCTACAGGAGAGAACCAGACATGGCACAAATACGAAATCGCCTCAAGGCCCTGCAGAAGGATAAAGGGAAAGAAAAAATGGCACCTACAGAATCAAGTTCGCTTGTGATAAGAGAAAGGCCAGATCATATGATGTTATCAAATCCATTGGAATCATTTCTAAAGGATTTGAGTACTCAGAAATCTAACCCCGCCATACAACAACCAGATTCTGCCATTCCAGAAAAAATGCAGACCACCTGCTTCCCGGCGAGAACAAACTTCTCCCGATGCGAGTCGATTCGGTATCTCTCTCCTCCTCTTCATCCTTCTCAATTCCTACGGTTGATCCCCTTCCTATTGATTCCCTTCCTATTGTGCCGTCACTTCATCAATATTCATGGCTGATCCTCCGGATGATGAAATGGAATCAAACTATTCGACCCGCAATATGGTCGGGCGAGCAATCCCGCTCGACCTACATCCATAGCATCCAAACAATTCTTCACCATTGATGATATTCCTTATCCCAAATGGCCAGACAGACTTGAAGAATTTCATACTTGGTTGAATACCCAGTCCATTACCAACCATGACACGAATGATGTCCTTTACCACTTTGTTACAAGATTCACAGGAAGTCTCAAACTTTGGTGGCAATCACTTTCAGAACAAGACCAGATACATTTCTTGATGTCGCCAAACTTCAGCCATGCCATTACCCTCTTATATCATGTTTTTGTGGGAAAACCCACTGATCTCATAGAGATAAAAAGGAGAGAATTCTTTGAAAGAAAATGCTGCTCCCTCCAGAAAAGGCATCTTGACAAGCATTACCGACTAATGCTTCAACTTTTTTATCAAGTCGGAGCGGATCCAAATCAAGCATGTTTTCCTTACTTCAATTCCTAAAGAACTATCTCAGATGGTTGAAAGATCGTTCTTCGAAAAACAAAGGAGAGTACAAGATATTCCCTTGGGAGAAATACAACAAGAAATCCACCTGTGCCTTGAAGAATTGTGTTTAAAGCGCCAGATGGTCCGCACCTACATCACAGATGACAAGCGCCTTGAATCAGCTTGTTCCCGTCAGAAGTTAAAAATCAAATGCTCTAAGCAAGATTGTGATGGTACTTGTGGCAAGTATTCCAGAAAAAAGAAGCATTACAAGAAGTTCTGGTGGAACAAACCCAAACATGGTTCCAAGCATTTCCGGAAAAAGAAGAAATGGCGATACCTACGCAAAAGGAAAGATCGCACAGGCCGCAAGAAATCAAACCGTTGCTACATCTCGCAACTGAAAGGACATTTTGCCAAAAATTGTCCTCAAGCGAGAAAAGGTCGAATCATCTAATTCATCACATTGAGAATGAAACAGGCATTTCTCTTGAAAATGATGATATTGAATCCTTATTCTCTGCCAAGAAGAACCATCTCGAACAAACTCTTTGTGCCATTCCACTATCAAACTTCTAGTGAGAATGAGTCAGACTCAGAGTCTGAAGACATTTTTCACATTTCACCCACATCTCCGAAACCAAATCTTGATATCTTCTCAAGCCAAACTCATTGTCTTCACTTCCCAGTAAAAATTCTCACATCAAAGTTTGCCAAACCAATCACTGTTATTGCTCTCATTGATACTTTGGAGCAAGTTGTTCCATTTTAGATACTAAAGTTCTTCCCCAAGAATTCGGACTCCTTATATCGAGATATTTCAACTCGGCTTCGGAGATACCTTCTCCACAAGCGTCAGAACCACTCCAGTAACTGTCCAGTTTTTTCCTCAGTGTTCCATAACCACAAAAATATTTGGATCAACTCTCCCCAATAAAGATCGATAATTTGGTGGGATATTATGACTCAAATCTCTCGGCTTCGCATCATTCCCGGAAAAGGTCTTAGATATAAAGACCAATTCTCTCGAGTTTGTCAACATTCGAGACTTTTTTTCCATTCGATGAGTCTACTCGATCCAATCATGCAAAAGTTGTTAGAATCTTGTTCGGAATCCCATTCGAAATTCGCCCAAAAATGTCCCCATCCTTTGTGGAAAAATCCGAGTTCTTTGTTCGCCTTCCCTTCAAGAAAAATGAAGATATAAATCCGACCAAGGCGAGCCATACGGGAATGAATCCAGAGCATCTGGTTTTAGCCCAAAGAGAATGCTCAGAACTATTGCAACAAGGCCTTATTGAAATCTCCAATTCTCAATGGGCTTGTGAAGCTTTTTATGTCAATAAACGTCTTTGAGCAAAATAGAGGGAAAATGAGACTGGTAATCAACTATCAGCCTCTCAATCTTTTTCTCCAGGATGATAAATTCCCCCTCCCATCCAGAGACTCTCTCTTTGCTGGCCTGACCAAGGCCCATATCTATTCCAAATTCGACCTTAAAGCCGGATTTTGGCAACGGGCATCCACCCCGAAGATAGATCCAAAACAGGATTCGTATCCCGAACCAACATTTCCAGTGGAAAGTCCTTCCTTTTGGCCTAAAGGTAGCACCATCTCTTTTTCAAAAGGCCATGTGTCGTATTTTCCAACCAATCTTGTCAACCGCAGCCGTATACATTGACGACATTCTGCTCTACGATCCCCGATGAGCAGTCACACTGTCAACTCCTTGAGCAATTTGCAGAAATTGTGAAGAAACATGGTATCATGCTCTCTCAAAGAAAGATGAATATTGCCCAGACAGAAATCGAATTTCTTGGTATGCACCTTAACAAAGGTATGTACTACCCAGGGCCACATATTGCTCAAGAATTATTGAAGTTTCCTGAAGACAACTTCACCACAAAACAAGTTCAGCAATTTCTTGGGATAATTAATTATCTCGAGATTTTGTCCCAAATATTGCAAAGCTTTTGATTCCTTTGCAATCCATGCTGAAGAAGAATCTCCCACCTTGGGAAAACCTCGGGCGAAGCGATTCTTTGAGCTTAAGGAGATTATGCAAAATCTCCCACCACCGCAAATACCATCAACGGGAAGAAGAATTCTTCAAACGACGCCCGATGAATCTTTGGGCAGCCATCCTATTTGAAGAAATTGATGGCAAGAAACACCTCTGTGCTCATAAAAGTGGAAAGTTTTCTCAAGCTGAAATGCATTACCACTCCACTTTTAAAGAAATCTTGGCAGTAAAAAATGGAATCAAAATGTTTGAGTTTCATCTCATCGGCCATCACTTCTTGGTAGAATTAGACATGGCATCTTTTCCTCGGATGACCAAGTTTAAACGAATGCATTCCAAATTCTCAGCTGCTTCGATGGGCTGAATGGTTTTCAAAATACTCTTTTGAAACCAAACACATTCCCGGCAAAAAGAATGTACTTGCTGACTTTTTGTCAAGACCCAAAGCACCAGCTGAAATCAACATGTACATCAAGCGACCTGCCTTCCATATGCTCAATTATGGTGTAAAATACAAGATTGAGAAGATCAAAGACTTGTCAAGCTGGAAATATCCCTGGAGATTGTTCAACACATCCGAATGACAATCTTGCTGAAAATCTGGAAAATCTTATGTGGCAATGTCACACAGATTTGTTCGATTCAATGGAGGTTCGATTCTCTATCCTTCCGGGTTAAATTTAAATTATCCTTTCATTCATCCTCTCATCTGGAAGGAAGATGATTTCCCTGACCAGCTCAAGACACTGTTATGGTACTTAACCAATAAGTACTTAATAGCTATTGAAATTCCAACTAGGAGATTCATTGCAAACCTCACCAGGATATTTTTACTCGGAAGGAATGTAGAAAAAGAAAGTGATAAAAACCTCTTAGACTTTCTTAATTGGTTTTATCATCCTACATGTTGGAAACAAGACTTGGAAAGAGAACTGAGAACCATGACACCAAATCCTGAAGTCCACACCATCCTGCTTTTCCGACGTCCATGGCATTTTTTCACAAATAATGGCACCATTATTGATAATGCACAGGAAATAGGGACCACATCTTACAAACCCCATCTGAACAGCAGGGAAGCCCGGATTTACAAATCTTATCCAAGATCTGTTAAATTCTGCGAAAACGAGTACCGACAACTCCAGAGAATCCTGTGTCAAGAAAACAAAGCCATTCCTGAAGACGTTTGGAATAATGCACCCACTACGTGGGATCATTATGACCTAGCACCGAAGCTAGGGAAGCACTCGAGCAATACGGACAAGCCGCATCGTCCCAAGAGCATGAAATGACAGAACAGGATGATATTGTCCAATCTACCCAGGACCCCTATGCACGCTTTGGAGGTCCTCTCGTCCCGATCCCTACGACCAAGGACCTTCGTCCTTATTCCGAATATGGACATATCCTTTTATGCACAACCATCCAATCGGCCTCGCCAAGCATCCTGCCAACACTCAAGAAGATGACAACACAAACGGGGCTGAAGAAGAAGCATCCCATTGGGCTCATGAAGAAGCATCCTCATCACGAAGGTTGAGCCAAATTCTCTCACCAAAGACCTTGAAGCCCTTGAACAAAAATACGAGGCACATCTCCTAGAAGACAGGTTCGATGACTCGCCCGTAGCTACAATGCTCGTGACGGACGAGATCGCTGAATCCGTACATCTTCACCGTAGCAATTCACCGATCACTTTTACCGTAGCACTAGGCTAGGGAAAGTACTTCACGCATGCGATCACTTTATTCATAGTGTGCCAATAATTCCCTCCATGAAGTTTCCGGTGCCTCTGTTTGTATCCAGACCTACTACTTAGGTCCTTGTTTGTATCTTTGTGACCTTTGATCGTCTATATAAGACGAGGAGGGTGTAATGTGTTGGGCGAGTCCCCAAGTAAAGTGTGTGCTTTCGAATTCTCTTATGGCTTTCTAAATCTCTCTTCTTCTCCGGCTGGTAGGATCCTCCAAGAAATGCAGCTTGGATAGGTTAGAAACGTTTCCATCCTGGCATCTCTGGGTATCTCTAGGCTCTGAACTAAAGGGCTGAGTCGTTTTCTGCTAAAAGGCTGTCCCTGAAGGGCTTGAACGAGAGTTGTTCGCCCACTGTGGGAAGGCATACCTGCAGAAAATTGTTCTTGGCTCTCCCTGGTTCTAAGTCTAGGTCCATTCACTGGACCTCCTCCCCTCATTCTCAACTCATAGATCCGACCATTCTATGTTGAAAACCAAAATTGTTTCGCGTCAAGATCGGTTCCCGGATGGATCCATGCAACAAACAGGTGGATCCCGGTTCCAATTTTTCAGAACCGCCTGCCCGGACCATGCACACCCTTACTATCGGCTCCGCTTCCCTCACTACACCTCTCTCGTAATTAGCATACTGCAATTGAACAAATCTTTTACCCATTGTGTTCATCCAACTTACCGACGTCGTGGGAAGAGCAGATCATGATTCTTTCTGCCTCGTCCATGGCAACTTATTACTCATGGCCGATGTCATGGACATCCGCTTATCTAACGACGACTCTTCGGAGGAGACAACGGCTAGTCTTGAACATGGCTCCAACCACCACCTCTCGGTCTACGGCATCCACCATCGCCAACCGCAGATCCCGCAACGCTAAGGCTCAGCCGAGCAGCGGTCGCTTTTTAGGAATGGTATGCAATGCACCTTTTTCGTTTGTTTGCTTTACCCTTTTCATTTAAAAAAAAAAAAAACTCATTGCCACAGGCCATGGGCGGCGACGAAGATAAATTGCACTCTACTTCTGGCGTTATTATAGACGGAGAGGAGCTCGAATCCGATCCCAGGTGCCGCGAGTGGGGATGGAGTTCGATTGAGAAGTTATAATTTTCTACTGCAGCTACGCTAAACAAACCGGTTTCAATGCGAGAAGGGGAAAAACAGAATACTATGCATCCGTAATTGTTCATGATATTGGTTTTTAGTATTCTAATCTAAGGAGTGCCAATACCGATAAGCAAAATCACGGTGCATCATTTCAAAAAAAAAAAAGAAAAGAAAAAAGAAGAGAATTTCAAAACACATTATATATTAAATTTTTATTTTTATACATACATAATAAATTATCATTTTTATGATTATTTCAATCAAATTAATTTGATTCAAATTCACAATTAAATAAATAATTAAATAAGTATAGAATGAATTTACACTAAAAATATTAATCCATCATTTAATAATGTTATTTGTTATTTCAATTTTATAAATTCAACTATATTCTAATAATCCATAAAACTTAGAGAAAAAAACTTGGGGTGAATTGTGCCAGAACAAATGGAATATTAGATTTCTCTTCTTTCTCCATTTACTATTTTTATTAGTGTTTTTTTTTTTTTTTAAATTTCACATATATACATTTTTTTTTTTTTGGGGACCCAAGGAACCCCGCACAGCCGACAGTTGTGTAGGTAAACCCTGGGAGGCACGTAGGAAACCATCACCCACGTACCCCGGGTATGTCGCCACCCTGGGAGGCACGTAGGAAACCATCACCCATGTACCCCGGGTATGTCGCCAATGTTCCGCCTGCCTCCCTGCAACTTGCGTTGCAGGGGCTTCGAACTCCAGACCTCCAGCGTGGAAGTCATGGAGCCTACGAGCAGAGCCACCACGGCAGGTGATCACATATATACATTTTAATCCTTCATTTAGTGAAAATTTTTAAATTTGACTTAGCACGTTGGAATTTCAATTCAAATGTCAAAGAATATCAAGAAAATTGATTATATATCAGATTTTTCGTCGGACACACGAAGTCTCTCGAAAAATGTTTGTGCTTCCTAGATTCTAACCTTGTTTGAAGATGGTGTGATGGTTAGAATAGCTGTAAATGAGTTTAGATGCATGTTAAGGAATTCTAGAAATTATAAATTTTGCATTGAAACAGAGGATGGATGATGGGACTCCGGGAGGCAATGGCATGGTTCGTCCCGACGGATAGAGAGAAGTCCGAGGGGAGAGAGAGAGGCCTTCTCTGAGTTTCTTTAGAAAATGTAAAGAAGAAGATGAGGTTTTCTCGGGAGGGAGGGAGAGAAGAGAGTGGGGGGAAGAGAAAGGCCTTTCTTATTTTACCTTTTTAGAATAAGTAAAGCGGAGGATAAAGTTTTCTCGGGAGAAAAAGGGGGAGGACAGAGAGTGTCAACAACGGAGGAGATGATGGAAAAGTAGTAATGGAGCGAGAGAGGAGAGGGTGTTCCAATATTTTGCGAAATGGAATCTGTATGGTACGCGTGACGACATTTAAGTGCACTACCCTCTTGCTAACTTTTTTCCAACGTGCTGACTTAAATCCTCAGACCAGAAAAAGAATCTTTCTCTCTCGTCTCTCTCCATCTCCCCTGCCTAAAAAACCCCCCTCCTCTCTCTCGCTCTCTCCCTGTCCCTCTCTCCCCGCCAAACCCACCCCCCGCCCGGGCATAAACCCGATCTCCCCTCTCTCTGTCTCTCGTCTCTCTCCACCTCCCCCGCATAAACTACCCTCCCTCTCTCCCCTCTCTCTCTCTCTCTCTCTCTCTCTCCCCATCTTCCCCCGCAAAAACACGCCTCTCTCGCTCTCCCGCTCCCTCTCTCATATGTTCACTTATTTAAGAAGCACAAACTCGCGTAAGGGCCATAATGAGAATCGCAGAGAGTTTTCTTGAATTAGAATTGTTGGGAATAACGGATCCCCGAAAACCGGATTCGACACTAAATCGAACCCCTAAATCAATGCGGAAGACGAAGCCCGGGAAAACACGTATCACCGATCGTAAAGCACACCACGGATTCGAGCGTACCTTGTTAGCCACAGATTAAACACCAATGCTGAAGAAGATGAAGAAATTTGGCCCGGTTCAATCCTGTTTGATCCGACGAGGGGAGAAAAACACTTACTGTTTTTCTTTTCTGTTCTTTTGGAGAGGGAGAAAACGCGCGAGAGAGGAGAGCGTACGTTGATTGTGCCAAAGGGTGCGTCTCTCTCTCTCTCTCTCTCCTCCCTTTTATACCTTCCCTCATCCACGGGCCCTATTCCCGTGGGCCGGGCCTTTTTGGGCCCAGCATGGGCGGACGGGCCTTAAGCCCATCACCAATTAAATCCATCATCTCCCACTCGCACATGGTGGTACAAAACCAACATGGGCGGACAGGCCCTACTCATCCTCATCAGAGAAAATCCATCATAGACTCTCACTTAACATGATGGGCCGAACAGAATCCTCTTTTCCTCTCTTCAACATTCATACCGGTGAATAATCCGTGCGACCAGCATACTTTGAGAGCCCATTGCTATACATCTGTTAGGAATATATAGCAGCTCATAATGTGCATCACACTCCGAGTAGATTTAGTATGCAGTACCCTAGATCGATCAATCACATTTATATCTCCCTTGATCTCTTTTAAACAATGATATATTTATTGTATTCACAATTATGATTATCCCAAGGACAATCATAATTGGTTAACCAGTGAATACAAAACTATAATGTGATTCTCCAAAATCGATCTTCCTCTTTCCTTCAAACTCTCAATTTCAATTCAGCTTGCTTTTCTAGAAATGCCCCATTAGATCGAATCAAACTCATGACCATTGGCAACATCCTAAGATAGCAAACACTAAATAGAAATCTTGAAAATAAGTAAGAGTCATGAGGGGACTAAAAATTGAGGAACTCTTTTCCTCAAGAGTCTCACACAACATAAAAGTTGAGATCAAAACTTTTGCCACTCTTATTGGTCGTCTCATGCATACGTAGTATGAAATACGTATTACGGTATTAACTCATTTCCCATGGAGCGTATGTCTACACTTTCAATACCGTACAGATGATAGTTCAGACATACCCAATGTCTAACTTGAGTTCACCTATCTACTTATTCACAAAATTCATCAGAACTCACATCTGGCATTTTAGACAGATAAAGTAAAATATGTGGGGTATTTTACTTTCGGATATCGTAATAATTATGTCCTCATCTTAACACTCAGTTAAGGCGACATACGTGTTTTAAGCTTGAGCTCTCGATTATCACCTAGATAATAAGCTTTAAAACAGTCTCATTTCTATTTATCACACAGTAAACAGAGGCGATTACCCGTGTGAGTGGGCTAATCTTATATCTGTCCGACATACTTCTTAACTTAAAGCAATGCACTGAGCATTAAGATGCATAAAGATCAAACAAAGATTCATAGGCATTAATGATGAAAACACAAATTCATCAAATTGTGAACACTTAGGGAAATTACAATATTCAGTACATCACCCTCTACGCAACCCTAGAGATTTCATATGGCCACAAAACACATCTCTAGGTATTGGCTTTGTCATAGGATCTGCTACCATTCTATGCGTAGTATGTACTCTAAGTTCACATCTTTTCGTGCAACCATATACTTGACAAAGTTATACTTGGTATCTATATGTTTGGTATTGCCATGATATTTTGGATCTTTGGTGTACACTTTTGCTGCTTGGCTATCATCGTTAACCAATAACGAATCTGCAGCACTTCCAATAACACCTAAATGATCCAATAATCTCTTAAGCCAAACGTCTTCTCATATACTGCTGCTGATAATGCCACGGACTCAGTTTCCATCGTGGACAAGGCTATACACTTTTGTTTCTTACTGCTCCAACATATTGTGCAATTATTCGGTAAGAAAACAAACCCAGAGGTAGATTTCCTTTCATTTAAATCTTCTCCCCAATCAATATCAGAATAGCCTTAGAGTTGCAGATCCTTTCCTTAATAACTCATCGTATTTAATCAGCAGTTCCCTTTAGATACCTCAGTATTCTCTTAACGGCTTTCCAACGTGCTTGACCTGGATTGGATTGGTAACTACTCACCATTCTAACTACAAAACATATGTCAGGTCTCGTACATATCATAGCGTACATAAAGCTTCCAACAGCACTAGCATAAGGAACATGTTTCATTTGTTCCTTCTCTTGTGGAGTCCTTGGACACAGTCTATAGCTCAATCCTTCACCTTTTGTAATAGGAGTGTCTATGGGTTTGCAATCTTGAAATCTTAACTTCAAGAATGTATGCAACCTCACCCATATCCTTCATCTCAAAGTTAGAAGACAACGAATTCTACACAGTATTAACAAACTCCATATTACTTCCGACAATTAGTATATCATTAACATATAATGATATGATCACAAATTGATCCTTGGATCTCTTGATATATACACAATGATCCTCGTCTATCATTGTAAAGTCATATGCCATTATGGCATTATGAAAAACGTATACATACCATTGTCTCGACAACTGCTTAAGGCCATATATCGACCCCCAAAGTCGACATACCTTTTCTTCTTGGCCTTTCACTATGAAACCAGCAGGTTGTTCCATATATATTTCTTCCTCTAATTCTCCATTGAGGAAAGCAGTCTTTACATCCATCGATGTAACTCAAGATCCATACTAACCACTATTGCCGAACTATGCGAATCAAGGTAAATCATACTACGGGAGAAAATGTACTTTCATAATCAATTCATTCCCGTTGATTATACCCTTTCGCCACAAGGCGAACCTTATGCCTTTCTATCGAGCCATCAGCCTTTTGCTTTATTTTGAGAACCCATTTGTTCCCAATAGCTCTGCGTCCTTTTGGAAGATCAACCAGTTCCCAAACTTGGTTTGATTTCATTGACTCAATTTCCTCTTCTATTGCATAAATCTATTTTTCCTTATTAGGGCAACTCAGAGCCTCATTAACATTTCTTGGCTCATCCTCATCTTGCGGAGCAATCACAAAAGTTTCCCCTTCAATGTTAAAACGTCGACGGGGAATACTTTGGCAACTTGTTCGCCGTATGGGAGATTGTACACTTAGCACATCATTACCCATCATGCTCCCACTTGGATTAGGTAATGATGATGTCGTCACATCATGTGGTTGCAATTGAGAATGAGTTGAATTCAATTCATTACATCTCATATTACTCCCACTTGGACGAACTCCACTGACATCATTATTTTGATCCAAGGTTTCAAATAGGGAACAATCTTCCCTTATTTCGCTCTTCTTAGGAAATTCATCCTCTAAGAATGTGACATCCCGTGATTCAAACTCAGTTATACTCCCACTTTCCTACTCACTTATGAACACATACCCTTTTGAGTGTTCCGAGTACCTTATGAAAATACTCTTCTTTCCTCTGGGACCTAATTTCCTAAACTTGTGAGAGGACTCATGTGTGTAGGCAGCACAACCCCATGGCTTAAGAAAGCTTAAGTTCGGTTTTCTACCTGTCCATAACTCATATGGAGTGGAAGTAACTGATTTGGAAGGCACACGGTTAAGTATATAGGCAGCGATTAACAACGCATCACTCCAAAAGGTGATAGGTAAGTTAGCATGCGCCATCATGGACCTAACCATTTCCGGTGGGGTTCTCGTTTCTTCTCTCGCAACACCATTTTGTTGAGGAGTATACGGAATAGACAACTGTCTTTCTATTCCTTTTTCATCACATAATTTTCTGAACTCATCGGATAAATATTCTCGACCTCGATCGGATCTCAATGCTTTTATTTTCTTGTCTAATTGATTTTCTACCAAGGTCATAAACCTTTTGAAACAACTTATTGCTTCGGATTTGTGAGAAATCAAATAGACATATCCGAATCGAGTATAATCATCAATAAAGGTGATGAAATAAACAGCCCCATGCCTTCCTCTCACATTCATTGGACCACGAGACATCGGTATGGATTAAATGCGAGAGGAAATTCAGCTCTTTTCCATTTCCCAAATGGTTTCCGTGTTGTTTTCCCTTCTAGGCAATGCTTACATATAGGCAAATCGACTTTTTCAATGTTGCCCAACAAGCCCTCTTTGGCTAGTCTATTCATACGTTGTTGGCCAATGTGACCAAGCCTAGCATGCCACACATTCACATCATTATCATAGGTATTAGAAGATGTGAAACAAGGGAATAACATATTGACATCATCACAATCAACATTTTAGTACAATAAAACCATTCAGAAAGTGACCACAACCATAGTAGTTTGTATCCAAATACAAATCTACATCTTCTATGATGGAAGTTCACACTAAAACCAAGCTTAACCAACATCAAAACAGATATTTTAATTTCGACGAATCTCTGGAGCATATGGAACATCATGTAGGAACAAGGTGCGTCCACCACGCATGTTCAATTGGCAGGTGCCAATCCCTTTAACTTCAGCTCTGAAGTTATTTCCCACATAGATCCACATAGTTCCAGTTGGTATCGTCGGAATTTCACGAGGGATCCTCTATCCTTCCTTACATGGTCTGTTGTTCTTGAATCTACAATCCACAAAGGATTGGATTCAGTCAATAATGCAGAACTTGACACATAAGCAAAGTTCTCAAATGTACAAGAGGTGTTTACTTTTTTTGGCTCACGACAGTTGCGAGCATAGTGACCTCTCTTGTCACAATTGTAACACCTCACCCTTGACATTTTCTTCACTTGAGGACGTTTTGCTCTCTTGTGTTGGTTAACTCTTGATTTCTTGCAACAAGGACTTAATCATTTGCATTCTCACATATTGAACGAATCAATACGCTTGCGCTTAGAGCTCATAGCATTTTCTGAGCTAGAACTAGCATTGCAAATGTCTATTCTCAGCTCAAATGCCGTTAGACGGTCCTCTACTAGCTCAAGATGGCGCACAGCATCCTCAAGATTTTCCATAATATGGTCAAGAGCTTCTAGTGCTTCTTGCTTTTCCAGCACATATTGAATCTTCATATTCAATATTTCACAATTGTTGCCGTTCATATCAGCAATTGCGTTCTTAGTTGCTGAAACCATCGGTCTGAACACATCAGACATACATGCACGTATAATTAATGCCTATCACTTATGCATCTACTTTTGCACAGACCCATTATATCAATGAATAATCTCAAGTAAGGTTTCGAATCAAAAGGTCACTATGTTTCCAATCATCCTCCAAAAATCCTAACTTAAAACTATCATTAATATGATTGTCTTATGCGAAATAAATTATATGAAGTTACAAAAACTTCTATAAACTACTCACTAACTACCCACAAAGAATCGCGATAGAATGAAAGCAAATATTTATCGACATACAATAGAACAATTATACTTCCACATAATACAACTAACATATTACACTAAGCAATATATACTAGAAAGCATAGAAAGAGATATTCATCATAAAAACATCTCAAAATTAATATATCATTCAAAATATCTTAGAAAACTGAAAGCACAATTGTCAACCATGGAAAAAACTTTTGGAGAGCTTTCATGTCGCCACCAAGGCGCATTTACTCTGCGCCCTATGGTGCTTAAACTAAAGGTTGAAGTTTTGGCTAACTCAATCTTATAGTACTCTCTTACAAAAGCTTCCACTAGCCTCATATAACCCGAGACCATGTTGACCTCCCATAACCAATCTAACACTACTTGCCATTCAAGTGGAAGAGTGTTCATCATAGCCGGCACCTTCTCAAAATTCGGCATAAGATAACCATTCCAGATGATTTCCTGTATCATCTGATTGACCCTGACCACATGTGATACTAAATCACTGTCATGCCACCGATAATCAGCTAATCCTTTCATCAACCTTTTAAGTCTTGCATTTCCCTCGTCCGTTCTCGGGATTGCAGGTATCCGTGCATGACGCATCATAGTTCCTGCAACAAATGCTGAACTAAAATTGGATCACTTATAATCCATAATGCACATTAGGGAAAATACATAATTTTCCAAAATTCATGCAACAAATGCAGAATAAAAAAAAAATGGATTACATATAAACCACATAGGCATACATGAAAAAGAAAAAAATTCTTTTTTTTTTTTTTTTTTTTTTTTTTTTTTTTTCCGGGTCAACGGTCAAAGTCAACGGTCAACGGTCGTCGGTCACGGTCAACGGGTTGGGTCAACGGGCTGGCGGGTCGGACCGGTCGAACCGGTCGGACCGCTCGCGCGGACCAACCGCACGTGCCTCGCGCGTGCGGGGGATGACGTCACGCAGACGTCATCCGGCACGTGCCGGGCGCGTGCCTGCGTCCGCGAGTCGGGTCGGGTCGCCGGCCCGTGACCGCCCGGCGAAACATCGCCGGCGATGACGTCATCCGAGCGGTTACCGACCGTTGGATGACGTCACGATGACGTCATCGCATGACATCGGCACGCTGCGTCGGTCCACGGACCGCGCGTGCCACGTTCGCCGATCGCCGATCGCCGGCTCGCACGTGCCGGTTCGTCGCCGGCGCGTGTGGGCGCACGCGCGCTGGCCATTACCCGGCGCTTCCGGGCGTCGCGCCACGCGCGCGCCTCCCAACCGCGCGTGTGGGCGCGTGCGGCGTCGCCCAGTGGCGGTCGACCACTCCCTGGACTCGTCTCGACGTCGCCTTTCACCCAGTGCTTTCAGATTTTGATTTCAACTTACGAAAACTCAGAAAAAAGGCCAACAACGCTCGGGTGTCGGTATTTCACGCCTGATCCGTACGGCCGAGAATATTTTTGCGAAAAATCGAAGAAAAAACATCAAATTGATTGGGAAAACGTGAACTAGGGCTCACGATACCAATGTGTTGGGAATAACGGATCCGAAAACTGGATTCGACACTAAATCGAACCCCTAAATCAATGCGGAAGACGAAGCCCGGAAAACACGTATCACCGATCGTAAAGCACACCACGGATTCGAGTGTACCTTGTTAGCCACGAGATTAAACACCAATCTTTGAAGAAGATGAAGAAATTTGGCCCGGTTCAATCCTGTTCGATCCGACGAGGGGAGAAAAACACTTACTTGTTTTTCTTTTCTGTTCTTTTGGAGAGGGAGAAAACGCGCGAGAGAGGAGAGCGTACGTTGATTGTGCCAAAGGGTGCGTCTCTCTCTCTCTCTCCTCCCTTTTATACCTTCCCCCATCCACGGCCCCTATTCCCGTGGGCCGGGCCTTTTTGGGCCCAGCATGGGCGGACGGGCCTTAAGCCCATCACCAATTAAATCCATCAAGAATTAGTCTTCTCCTTTTTTCCTCTTTCTCCCTAAACACACTGGTAGTGTCGTAGATTTGTTGTGCTCGACTGAGAAGGCGCGTCCCCGAGATTTTCAGGAGGGCCAAGAAATGGATCGCCACCACTCCTTTCACGGAGGCGACGCGGTGCAAACAGAAAGTTATCCTTCTGGGGCTGCAATCCCGGCAACAGCCCAGGAAATGTATCAGCCGGACCTTTATCACGGAGGGAACCGCTTGGAAGGAGCCCAGGCAGCGGGGTCTTCTGCAGCTGCGTTGACTTGGGATCTTGACAGCATCATGAACTACTTGTCCTGCTCTACGAATGACAACTCCCACGTCGCTTCCAACATCTCCCATTGGCAGTACGGAATAGATGTCGCTCACCCTTCTGGAATGGTATGTGATGCACAGCTTTTGATTGTTTTATTCCCAAAATTTCCTGCATATACACATGAATATATGAATATCGTTCTCCTGTAAGCCATGTTTGGATTTCTCAGGAGAAGAAGATAAAATCATAGACTAACATCATTTCCATTTTGTTCTTTTTTTCCATATCCAATTCAATCTTGTACTGGAAACAACGGGACGTGACTGGACCAATTCCAAATTGAGTCAGGGAGCGCCTTGCTCGACATTGCCGCAGGATTTCGGATGCAGAGATGAAGTACAATCTACTTCCGGTGCTAATATAGCAAGAGAGGAGTTTGAGTCTGACCCTGGGGTGCCAAGAGAGGGGATGGGGTTTGATTCAGAGGATGCGGCATTTAAATTTTATCAGCAGTACGGGAAACAAGCCGGTTTCGGTATATTGAAGGGAAAAATACGGTACGAGAGTTCGAACAAGGAACAAATCAAGTGGAAGTACTTCTACTGCAAAGAGATGCCGAAGAAGGGCACGAGAAAAACTTGTGTAGGCTAAGATCCGGTGCGACGTCGAGGGTAGAAAGTGGAGGATCTCGAAGGTCGTTCTCGAGCATAGTCACGGTCTGGCTGGCGACCAGGAGGCAGCGGAAGATTCGCCTGCCACAAGGGCTTCTTCGACAGGCAAGTATGAGGACGAACCTACTTTTATTTCGAATGTGGGTTGTTGTGGCGTCTCGCGAGGCACAGGGAGGAATCACTCAATGACTCAGGACTTAACTGATTACTTCAAGATTATGCAGATGGGCGATTCTCCCATTTTCTACACAATGCAATTAGAAGCGGCACAAGGCATGGCGAATTTTTTCTGGAGGGATGACCGGTCCTTGGTGGATTACGAGCATTTTGGGGATGTTCTCGTCCTGGACACAAGAACTCCAATCAACATCCACAACATGATCTGTACAGCGTTTTGGGGACTTAATCATTGGCGGCAGCACATCATATTCGGATATGCTTTCTTGGTTGATCAAGGCGTGGATTCATTCAGGTGGTTGCTCCGAAGTTTCCTCCAAGGGATGAGGGAGAAGAAACCGAAGACCATCATTACTGAAGTCAGCGAAGAAATTGCAGAAGCCGTAAAAGTGCTCTTGCCAGAGTCATCCCACTGTCTGCCGTATTGGTCTATTTTGAACAGTGACCGTACCGATGTCAACGACCTCCTCAGCGAGTGCATCTTCAATGTCCAGTCGCAGAATGAATTCGATTCGAAGTGGAATGCCCTCTTAGCAAAGTGCAAGCCGCATGAAATGAAGCGGGTTACTTCTCTGTATGAAATGCGTGAGAAATGGTCTCTTCCGTTCACAAAGAACGTGTTCTCAGCCGGCCTACTCTCAATACAAAACAATGAGGATGCTTGTTGTGTGTTTGAGAATCTCTCCTGGGAGACGATGCCGCTATCCCAAATTGCTCACCAATGTAGAATGGTGGCTGAGCACATGCGCAACAAAGAATTTGAGGAAGACGAGTTCTGTGAGAAGACTGCGGTGGTGAATTTGGAAACTGGGAGCAAGATGGAGGAACAAGCCAAATGCTTATATACTAGACCGGTTTTCAAGATGTTCCTAAAGGAGCTGCTTTATAGCCTATCACTGGATGTCCAAGTAAGGGAGATCGAGACAACTCATTGTAAGTTTGAGTTGATCAAACAAGGCAGCAAGAAAATTGACACCGTCATGTGTCTTACCAATTCGACGTTAGCATGCAGCTGTGGGAAGTTCGAGTCAGTAGGTATTTTGTGTTTTCATGCGTTGAGCGTATTCAAAGTTCTTAATATGTCTGAGATACCGTCCTGCTACTTTTTGAAACGATGGATGAAATTTGCCAAAGACAGTGCCAATTGACACCCCCGTGCAAAGACAGCACGGGATAGTGGGGCGGTGGATTCATCTACCAGGGAATTTATGCGAAAGGCTTGTGGCACAAGGATGTGGAATTAAGAAGAGGGATAGGATAGCATTGAGGTATCAGGCACTGGAGAACATTGCGAAGGCGTCGAGAGTGAAGAAACGGAAGGCCATTCAGAGGGTATCAATGATGATGCTGTAGAACCACAACGAAAGTGAAATGCCTATGTTCATTGGAAAACTGGCCACTTATCTCTCTGTTTTTGGTTCCATCAGTAAATAACTAGTGACTTGCAAATCATTGAGATATGATGTTTTCTGTATGTTCGAACGCAGTTGGCTCTTTTAAATCTCTAATTGAAATATACTTTTCCATCGAGTTAGAGTTCCTGCGACCACATTCGGCAAGTGATTTGCGTGCTATTGTGTGATTTGCGCTTTGGAAAACGGCAAATGAGAAACTATAAACGCAAATGTTGGTGCATTACTTCGCATCCTCAACAATCGAATATGTGGGTGCACTGAACAAAGAGGTGCTGACTTCAACCATGATTCGTAATCCTGCTGCTCCCAGCTATCCTGCCTTGGCGGGTCTACATTACTACTCGACGTTGAGATGTATCCAGACCTTCTGGGTCTGTGGATTCTCTGTTTCGAAAATCCTAACCACTTCCCGAATCACATAAAGCTTTCTAATTGTTTAAAATAAGCACGGGAAAGAGACGCCTCGTGCTTGGTGTTCTTGCTCGCTTACCCTCCTCAAGTCTAATCAGCATATCCTCCCACATGTTAAACAAATTTCATCGCTAACGATTATTACAACGGCGTAGTGTTTCGTCCACATGTTAAAAGAATGAATGGAAGAGGAATCATGGGAACTTTTGAACTTGACATTCCGGCACTTGGAATGTTAGGTTGAAGAACAACTGTTGAAGAAGAAAACAAGCGTTGGATGCCGAGACCAGACTTGATCTTCTGGTACATAAATGCTAAAGCAATAAATCCAAGAGAAAGATAAAAAGGCAGATAGATTTTTCCAGTGGAAGAAAGTTCTCTCTCCTTTAACCCCTCGAGCTCTCGAAACTCCCTATATAAGTAGGGAAGCTCCGGTTTGGAGGCACATCGTGCAGGGCAGCTCTCCAAAATTTGTGAGGACATAGCCTGAGAGCTTGAGTTTACTAGCAAAGAGATGAGGCCAGGAGGACCCGGAGGACAACCGCCAGGGTGGGGCCCTCCTCCGCCGGGGCCGCCGGGATTTCTCTGTGGCTTTTGCGACGTGATAGGCTCTTGGTATGTTAATGTTGGTTTCCTCCGTGAGGATGCGCAATGCATGTGTACTGTTAGTAAGATGATTATTTTAAGGAGTTCTTAGTAACAACATATGGACCTGAGCAAGTTTTTAAAAGGCTCAAGAAAGAAACAAGGAGGAGGAAGGCCCTAGCAATTGTGGAGTAAACCAAACAGATTTGTAGCTTTTTTCATTCAAGAAAACCAAACAGATTTCAACAATGTGATTGTAAGTAAAAAAGATGAAATCATTATACATTTGAAACATGCGATGTCTCGAGATTTTTGGTCCGTCAAAATGCCAATGACACAATAGAGCACACTCGACCTAGGAATTTCTATGCACCTTAGATTCCACATAAATCATCAATATATTTTGGAGGCTTGAATAGTGGGATTATATGTTAAAATGTGTTTTACCGATTGATGCCACATCTACTTGTCTGCTCCGAGTTCCATTTTTCTCTGCTTCAGGGAAGCTCAAGAACTTTGCTTAACGTCATTATCGAATCACTGCCGTTCAAACCGAAGCAAACTGAGTTTTATTTTTCGTTCTGTGATGCTTCAAACAGCTTGAGCTCGTTGTGCTGTTGCTTGTTGATACGAGAGTGTTTCGGCAGGCCTCTCGGACCACCAGGACCCCTGGGACCTCCCGGCCCATCTGGACCGCCTCGCCGTTGAGCTCTCATGCTGTGCTGGTTCAACCAATCAGGACCGCTCACAGCCAGAGCCTCTCATCCCTGGTTTTCTTTTCCCGGGGGTCATGCAGTAATCAGACTCCATTTCTTCGTAGGAAGAGAGCAACTTGCTCGCGTATCTCATGTCGGAAGTCAGTTCGCAGGACACATTCATGCGAATTGTCTATGGGAATCCTCTGTTTTTGATGATCAGTTCTTTTAGACCATGTATTGAATTTTATATTTGTAATGGTTGTCTTCATCAGATGATTGTTTTGACTAGGAATTTCTGGTTTTGTCTCGAGTACAGTTGAGCTTCCAATGCAACTAGTAAAAAAATGGCAAAGCCCCTGGCAAGGTCATAAAATACATGAAGAAGAGGTGCAGTGCCTTTATTGAGACTCTTTAGATTGGACAGAAGAGGTGAAAGAAGGGTGATTCTACTTTCCATTAAAAATAGAAAACATTTTCTTTTACAAATACATTTTTTAAAGGTTAGGTAAGTGACAAAAAAATTGCTAGTAAAAGAAATACTGGTCACGTGGTAACTTATTGGTAAGTAACCCATCGACACTTTTATGAAGTAACTAATTCCCTTTTACATTTTACAAATAATCAATTTTTTTTTTTTTTACATTTCACTAACTTGTTGGTATACTATGACTAGCTAGTAAATCACTCTAATTTAGATCGGAATTTTGTATGAGGATAAGTAAATTCAAAACTTTAGTAAGCTATGCAAATAAAAGTAGGTAGTACAAAAAATGCTAATTTGCAAACTATTTAAAAGATCATAATGTCAGAAAAGTGTTAGTGAGTTACCAACAAGTTGCCTAAAAAAGGTCATCTGGTCATTTTTTTACCAATAGTTTTTGTATACTTACCGATATTTATTGAAATTTATCGGCTTAGAAAAAAGAATTTGTTACTTTTGGATAGGAATCATAATTAATGCCAGAAGAAATAATTTGTATTCTTTAATCTGGATTATCATCATAAAATGCACAAAAGAGAACTATTCACAGGAGCCTACGTGGCAACACCAAAGTGGCTAAGTTAACACACTTACTCACATGTATTAATAGCAAACCTAAGATTAGAAAAATGTGAGTTTAAATACTTATAACATCGCCCTACGTCAGAATATAAGGTATGTTTTGTGCCGTTCTTTTATAATATTAAGCTTTTTAAATAGACAATTTGGATTAGACTAGATTCTATTTGTTACATGAAAAATGAATAATTTAAAAAAATATATATACAAAAAATGATCATTTGTATCGTTTAAAATAATTAGTTAGTAAAAAAACATTCATTATCGTGGATGATGAAAATCTTTTTTGTTCATTTATCTTTATGAGCAATACAAGCAATCTTCTGGAAAAAAATATTTTTAGTTCATTTATTTTTATAAATGATACAAGCAATCTCTTTTAAGAATATATTATTGATTTTCTATCAAAATCAAAGACCCTCAAGCTCTTCATATGTAATTTCTTATAATATCTGTGGCCGTTTACGGGTTTCCCTTATTTAAGGATGTCTTTGATGCTTCTCAAAATTCTTTTATCTAATCATATTGACCTTTTTACGCGCGAGGAAGAGTGCAGAGATCGAAAGTATATTTCTACTCTTTCTCCAGCATTATAAGCGTTTGGAATGAGCAATCATATCGAAGTGAACGCAGTCAAACTCCAAGAAACTGCGGGCAAAAGTAGGCGTCCCTCGATTTCAAACATGATATCGACTTTTGCCGTGTGCTCTCATGGAAACTTAAGAGTTAAGAGAGATAAAGGACATATTTCAACCGACGGATACACACTCTATGGATTTTCTGATGAAAAATTACCAAAAATATTCTAAATTTATTATAATTGTATCAATTTAATTTTAACTTTTTTTATCAATTAAATTCTAAATATTTTTACATTTATGCAAATTCAGTCTATCTCATCAATTTCGACGGAAAATTACTAATATAGATATTAGTTACCTTATGTAACGCAACCGACATTGATATGTACAATTTTTAATAATATTTTTTCAAATTTTTATTTTTCTTTTATTTTTTTTATTTTTTCCTATTTTCCTTTTCTTTCTCTTTTTTGTTTCATTTCCCTTCTTCCTCTAACCGATCGCCACATTAGTGACCAACGGTCTAGCAAGGTAGACTTCACCCAGCCGCTAGCGACCGGGAGTACTCAGAAAATGAGTGTTCTCGAGTACCCAAATGCATTTGATGGGCCTGAACTTTAAAAATGGGACAATGCTGCCTTCGACAATGGAGAAACCGAAGATTCTGCCGCTGTCGCCAACAAGGTCTCTTGGTCTTCCGCAAATCCTCGATCCCTTCAAAGCTCCAATGGAAGGAAAGCATCCTGGAGCCTCTATCAACCAAAGCCAAAGACAAGAAGAGAAGGGCAGGAACATCGATGCGGAGATTCAGAAGACAAGAGAAGGAGATTTCGCGCCTTGCATCGAGACTTACGGGCCTTACCTAGCCACTAGTGAGGCTAGTGGCCGGTGGGGGCGAGCTTTGCCAGAGGCATCGCTGGCCCTTGCCTTTGGCCGTGGATTGAGGTTCGGCAATTAGCTAAAGGGAGAAGGGAAGGAAAAAAAGTAAAAGGAATAATAAAAAAAATAGATATATTATAAAAAAAAATTGTCCATGTTAATACTAATAGTACCACATATAATGGTCGATATCTATATCAACCATCTACAACAAAAATTGACAATATACCGAATTGGCACAAATGCAAGAAATTTAATGCTTGATTGGCAACAAAAAAAAATAAAATGATCGAATTGATAGAATTGCACTATAACTTCTTTTAATTATTTTGCCTTTTTTGAGCTTTTGTTCGATTCTTCCCAATAGATACATGCTGTTACTTGATAGACGAAAGCAAATGACTCAGCCGCATCCACCAAACCGAGTACTCAATCGCTTACGGCCAGTCCCATGGCGTATGCACACAGGCTCACGGGGAAAGCGGTCACGGAAACATTGACGAGACGTCGCAAACTATTTTCGTCAAACGTTCAAGAGAGCAAATCCCCTTCAAACATACCTGGAAAAAGAGCGTATCGCAACGATTCCCGAGTCCAACTTTGTAAATCGATCTCTTTTACGCCGGGCACGCAATCAATTATTCCCAATGCCACGACATCTGTCGCGTGAATTTGTGCTTTGGGACAACGGCAAGTGGGAAAGCATGCACGTAGAGGTCGGCACAGTTGAAGGGCGGAACGTTAGGTTTGGACTGGTTGGTGGCGTCGCATCATTTACTTCGATGCCTCCTCAGCCACGCCGGTAGGGTTTCCACCATTACTTAGCTACGAAGCTCCTCCCTTTTCCTCCCTCTATATATACATTCGATCCATCAACTTCATCATCCACATTGGTGCAACTTCCTCCATCGATTTGAGAAAGAGAGAGAGGGAGAAAGAGAGAGAGATCATGCCTCCTCCGCCTTGGGGACCACCGCCGGGCCCGCACGGCCCTCCAGGGCCGTTTGGGTTCCTGTGCGGCGGGTTATGTCGCCTCGTCTCCGCCTGGTGAGTTGGTCAACATCTTCTGTTCATATTTTGCATGGTAAATTAATGCGGCATTGTATTTATTTCAATTCACGACTAATGTTGAAAGCAAAGGTGAAAAGTGAATAGGAATTTCGATTCAATATAAATGAATAGTTATTATCTCGAGTATGTAAAAATTAATTTGTGGGAATTTCCTGTCATATATTTATGGAATAATATCTCTTGCTATCTATTTCTAGAAGGAAGTAAACGTAATTTCACAATTGATTTTGACTTGGATTGGGATTTTATTTCGTTCTTCTGTTGGCAGTGCCTACGTGCTGTGTTGCTGCTGCCTCTTGGAGAGCTGCTGCGGGCCGATATTCGGTGGGCCCGGAGGCCCACCCGGCGGCCCACCACGCTTCTGAGCGAGCCCACCTTTTTTTACCGAGAAACGTAAATGTCAAGAAAAAAAAAAGATAATAAATTTCAAGAGAGAGAGAGAGAGAGACTGATGAAGACTCTAGATCCTCGATGTATTCCATTTCGTGCCGGTTTTTACAGAATGTTATCATGTTACACGTGTCCATGTTTTTCCGTACGATGTCGTTTTATCGCGGTTGACTTTGCCTACAAAAACGATTGACTGATGGATGGCAGAGTTGGTGTGTGGAGTGGAGGGCATTTGGTCTCGCCCTTTTTTCTTTATGCTCATATCGTCCCACATTATCTAATTTAAATAATGAAGCCGTCTCATTTTCCCCTTATTATAAGTTTCCGACCATTGAAAATTAATGCAATGTACCATCTCGTCGCGATCGTTCTTGTTGACAATGCTCGTAGGCTCTCGTCAACATTCGGAGTAAGAAAAGTACCGATTGACTAGTAACATATTTTAACATGGAACATGTTGAGTTGGAATTAGTCTGGATATGACAAAATGGTTCGATCAGATCTGATGTACTTATTCTATTGAATAAGTACGTTGTGTTGAAATTGAGAAATCGGTCTAGTGACCCGCTTTTCCTTCTTGTTTTTGGGCTTAAAAGAACGTGAAGCATGAGTTTTGAATGGTAGGTTACAGTGCAGCTGAGGATCACATGTCGCATGGAAATATAATCCTCTTGTTTCTCTGTTCTCCCCACTTCTCTCTTACCATCCTATTGTTAAGTGGCCACAAACCTGCCTTCTACAAAACTCCATAAAACCTTCCTAAAACTTTCGCGAGTTCACGTGAGCGAACACAGAGAGATCGATGCCGGATTGGGGACCGCCGCCGGGAGGACCTCCCGGACCGCCAGGGCCGTGCGGCTGCTTAGGCTTTTGCTGCGACGGTATTTGCCGACTTGCATCTTCATGGTGAGAACTCGATTTCTTTGTATCGAGCCGCCAAGCCCGATCATTTTTTCAGTTCATAGACAAAATTTGGTTTTGTGAGAGCTCTCCAAGTCCAGTTTTAGGAGTAGTTGAGCTGCGCCGATTCAAATGTCTGAATTAAGTTTTTCTAATCCTCTCAAATTTAGCATATAACTAAAATTTAGCAGATAATGAGATTTAAGTCATTAATTCGCCTTTCGCGATCTATAATTTATAAGCACGCTTGTTTGTATCTGAATCCGAGAGCACAAGCGAATCCGAGGGGGTTCAGCAAGAGTCGTCCACCTCGGCCAATTGATGCTCGATGCGATTTTTGGAAGTTAAAGTCCCTGTAGAATTTTGGCAAATCTTTTTTCCTCTCTCCCACTGCAGTAAAATTTCATATATGACTAAATTCTGTAATCCATTTCCCTTAAAAAAATAAATAAATAAATAAAAAGGTGATACACATGAAACCTAATTTCTGTGTATATTGATTTTCCCAGTTGCTATTACCTGTTCTGCTGCTGCATCTTCGAGAGCTGTTGCGGACCGGTTTTCGGTGGGCCCCCTGGTGGGCCTCCGGGTGGGCCTCCCGGTGGGCCCCCTCCCTTCTGATCGGTTCATTTACTCCGTGTGATCATTTAATGTACTGAAATTGATGTTGTGGGTTTCTCTTTCTACTTTGCTTGCTGATCAGCCCATGTGTTCCGTGCAAGATTGGACGAATTTAATGTTGTGGGGTCCCTTTGTTTACTTTAAATTATTTGCTCTCTAGACTGTAAATATAAAGACCATTTCATTTTGTGTCAGAAATTAATCTTGAGGAAATAAAACTATTTAGCTCATTGTTGTACAATATCTTGAGGAACATTCATTCATCTCAACTAGGTCGCAATGTCACACGAATCATCTAAATACTGAAGTACATGGGCACAGGTTTTGTGCGACTTTAGCCATCATCGTATATTGTATTGTACTCAATCCCGACATGAAATTAGTGAAGTTGGATCCCGATTCCCGAGCAAAATCATGTCTTGTTGCTTGATATTGATTCAATTTGCAAATTTGCTTGGACTCAAATTGAATCGATATCCTTGAAAAATGACCGGCAAACGATAGGACAGAAGTTCTCCTTTTGACGAAAGAGAAAATTATAAGACAAGGTTATTCATGTTATAACTAGATTATAACAGTATGCCCTCATTCTACACAACACTAACATTTTGTGCTTGAAAAAGGGACTTTTGTGTACTGTATGAATCCTTAGGCCAAAGAAGAGATTCTGTAAGATGGTAGCATAAAGAGGGATGGTGGACCCATTGATTGTAGAAGTTGATATAGTAGATTTATTTATTTTATGAATTAATAGATATTTTGATAATAATTCTACCCACGTAAAATTTATATGATAATCCATCTGTCAAGTTGATGCAAGGTACAAAATGTTAGATTCACATTCTGAGAAATTTTACATCAATTAAATTTTAATAAATTTAAATGAAAGAACTCTTCCAAGGAAATATATAGTTAATAAAAATCGTGATGAGATCGTCATTTCCTAAGGTATAGTGCTGCGCTATATCCTTTCATCTTCAATTGGACACAAAAGGTGATACTAGCATGCGAAGAAAAAGGGGAAATTCAAAAGTCCTTTCTGACTTTTTCATAACGATGCCACATTCCTTCCTCGATTTTATAATTACAAGTTCACACTTTTAACTCTTTTTTCTTCTTTATTGGAAAGATGGTAGTAATTCATTTTCGCTCTAGTCCTTATCAAGTCGAAGGAGCAGATTTGGTCTAAGCCCATTGAAGAAAAGGCCGTCTGAGTAATCGGACTTTATTCTCCTCTCAAGCCCCTTAAGATATTGTGTTCTCAAGCTTTAATTTTGAATACCATATTGCATCTCGCATCAATCCTAGTTTTATTTTGAAAATCGCCTCTTTTCAACCTGAGATGCTTCCATCCGGACCAAAAAAAGAAAAAAGAAAAAAAGCTATAATTCCCCGAATCTCTCTTTGTCCTTGCATTTCGCATCATCCCGCAATTTATGCCCTAATTTGCGACCCCTAACTTTACATTGACGTGCCATCAATCAAAGATAGCACCACGAGCTCTGCCTACTCCTTCACATGAACACAGGCGCGCAATCGGCGGATTTTATGCTCCAACATGACCATCTTTGCCACATCAATGTGCCACTATTAGCGCAACCAGCCATGCATCCCCCTTCACCTACTCTCTCTCTCTCTCTCATATCCATACATATAAAAAGCGGTAGGACCAGGAATTAGAGCAAACCGACACTAGAAATTGGTTCAGTTCGGTTCGGTTTGGTTTCGAGTTCCAAATTTGTTGAACCACTAGGCCAACTAGTTCCCAAATAGGAACCAAACCAAACCAAATTAGGAACTAGAGAACCGAAGAACTATAGCTACAACGTCTTATGCTGGGTGCTGCATGATTTGTGCTATATGAGAAATTTTGTTTTAATTTACTAACTTGTGATGAATTAACTATCTATAGATATTTTTGCATGTTGTCTTTTTTTTTCTCTCTCTTTAATCCTGATCAGAATATTATCTTCGATTTTGACTAATCTTGGTGGTTATTCAAGGAGCAATATCGGCACTAGTTCTGTCATCTCTTAGCTGAGTTAGCTCTAGCTTGAAGCTAGTCCATGACATTCATTTTTTTTTTTATACCTTCTCCAGCCTTTGAAGTCCCTGCACAAGCACTGGAAAAGAACCGGCCAGTTGTTAGCTAAACCTTGAAAAGAACCTTGAAATCTCGATTTACAAGATAAGTTCAAAGTTGCAAAAACTAAGCACCATTCTCAACAAGGCGAGTTCCAAGTGAAACCTAAATTGACCTCAGAATTGTTCACCCTACATATAGAGATTAAGTTACTCAAATTGTTTCCTCCCACCAAATTTAAGCATTATAATTATTTTCCAGATAAAAGAAAATTTTTATGACAATAATATCTATAGATGATGTCGAATTTAAAGGTTAAAAATGTAGTTTACGTGCAATTTTTTTCTTAAACGAGTTGAAGTATACATAATTGTATTCATTTTCTTACTCTATTTTCTATATTTCCATGAAAAGCTTCTCGTTTCTTTTTCTTTCTTCCCCTTTTATTTAAAAATTCTCTCTCTCTTTAAAAAAAAAAAGAAAACTCAAATTCTCTTAGAAGTTCTTCCAAACGTAGGTTGAGAAGCCTAAGTATGAGATATGCCAAATTCCTTGGCACTATCAGGGTAACTTTTTGCTTGAGACAACCGAGCGCGGTAACGAAGATTATTCGTTCAAAAATTGTTCACGGCCACAATCGACCGGGACAACATCGACTAATAAAACGGACTCGGGATTTCCAAAGTTACGATGAGTCCTTGTACTTGATTGACTCGAACCGCAAGAGCAGGGATTGAAGCGCGAGTATGTACATATATTTTTGTCAAAAGAAAGATTCTAAAGCTTTTGAATCTAGCAAAATCCAAATAACCTTAGAACAAAGCAAATGTCAAAATGCAAATAACAAGGCATATAATTTGCAGCTAGAAGTACACTATCATCCTCAAGAGTAGATCTACCATCGTAAACATTCAACATTTGATCACCATATTCAGTAATGAATACACACTGAGATCTCTCAATCCATTTGCAATGGTCTGCAATGCGCATATAGGTTCAACGTCATCAATACCATCACCATGCAGAGATATCAACATCAATATGTTAAAATAATGCATACCAAATATCTTAAAGAACTCCTAGATTTAGGGCGCGTTTGGTTGTGTTTACTTTAAAAATTGTTGCGAACAGTAAATAAAAAAGTATTTACCTTAGGAACAATTTTTGAACAAAATACGCGTTTGGTAAACTTATTCCTAATAAAAATAAACGAAACATGTTTGGTAAATTTGGATAATTTTTTTTTTCTTTTTTTATTTTTTCTATTTTTTTCTTATTTTTCCTTTTTTTTTTTTTTCTTTTTCATTTTTTTTCTTCTTTTGGTCTGGCCGCCGCCAAGGCCTTGGCCGGCGACCGGCCGGCGAGGGCCGAGCTCGCCCGGCGGCGGGCGGCGCGGCCCGCCGGCCACCGCCAGCGAGGCCGAGGCTCGCCGGCCACCGCCCGAGCGAGGCCGAGGCTCGCCGGCCGCTGGGCGAGCTCGGCCTCGCCGGCCTGGGCGAGCTCGAGGCCGGATCTGGGCGAGATCGAGCTCCCCTGTGCCGGCGCGAGGTCGGCCTCGCCTTGATCCGGCGAGGCCGAGCTCGCCTGGCCGGCCGGCGAGCCGCGGCCTCGCCGGGCCACCGCTGTGCGAGGCCGAGCCTCGCCGCCGCCGGGCGAGCTCGGCCTCACCGGATCTGGCGAGATCGAGCTCGCCCGGGCGGCGCGAGGTCGATCTCGCCAGATCCGGCGCGAGGTCGGCCTCGCCATGGCCGGGCGAGCTCGAGCTCGCCCGGCCATGGCGAGGCCGACCCTCGCCCGGCTACGGCGAGCCTCGGCCTCGCCGGACGACGCGAGCGTCGGCCTCGCCAGGGGCTGCGGCGAGCCTCGCCGTGGGCGGGCGAGGCCGCCGGCCCTCGTCGGCCGGCCGCGCCGTGGCCGAGGCCGGCGACCGGCCTCGGCCATGAAAGAAGAACAAGAAAATAAAAGAAAAAAGAAAAAAAAAAGTGTTTTGATTTGTGTTCCAAAACAAGAAACACAAAATTTGTGTTTCTTGTTTCTTTCTTTTTTCTTAACAAAAGAACAAAAAGGAACAAAACGCACACGCGTTTCTGTTCCTTTTTTGTTCCCAGGAACAAAAAAACAGAAATTTTTGTTCCTGGGAACAGAAATAAGGTGCAACCATGCAGGCCCTTAATATCCAAATCTAGTTCGGTAGGCTCTCAACTTCAAAAACTAAAACTAAGAGCCTATAGGATAGTAAGCATGTACATAGATTGCATGAAAGAAAATTGACTAAAAGTAAAGGCGGTAAATCTTTAAATCTCGCGCTTTCAGTGTTCAAGAGTACCCCTTCCTCTTCCTAAGGACTTATTCTATAGTCCATGAGCTATTGGTCTCTTCAAATTCCCACTCTTGAAATCAAAGAGCCCAACTAAGAATCTTGATCTCCGTAACGTTTCTTTAGCGTTTGACCTCAATGATCTATCACTTTCTCAAGATTGCCAAGAGAGAGTGAAGAGATCGTCTAAAGAAAATCTAAAGCCATAACCATTAGTATGTCCAGTCGGACTCACTCATTTTAAATTAGGGGGATTCTTTGATGCGGGATTTTTTCTAAATCTCAACGGGCACGGCTCAGTATCAAATTCAAAGCCACAAAGGAGCCAAATGGCATACACTGATAAATGCGAACGAACCAGCGGCGTTGATACGTGCCGATCCAAAACTCACAGAACGCTCCCTTCCAAAAGGACGACGAGCTGGCGCAGATCTTGTCGCTTATGCAGACGTCTCAGATCCACACGTACCGAACACGTTCTACATAATATCATGGCCAATGTGGGGGACACCTGCTCTCTTCTCTCTCCTTTCATTTTCAGCACATGGGGACGTGCCTATGCCGACCCACAGTAAAGAGCCAAGACAGCGTGCTGAAAAGCCGTAGACCTTATCATCACTCAATTCGAAACGATCGCTCTGGCTGGCCATGTGATAACTCGTCCCCAATAGGTACGGACCGATGCATAGGTACGTGAGTTGTCTAGTGAATAGGAAGCCGACGTACGCCTTCGGCGTGTGGTAACGTCCAAGACATGTGATTATTCGGTCCCGGTGAGATCCGATGAGATTATTCAGGCGGGACGTGCAAAAGAATTAAGATTCGCCCGAATCGTTTGGAATCAGACCGGAACCGCCCGAAACCGATGATTCTTAAGGAAATCGGTCCAGTTCCCAGTTCTAATTTATGGGAATCGAGAAGTACTGATCAGATTTCCGGTTTTATAGGCGGATCTGTCCACCCGCTCGCTCGGACCTAACTGATTAATTAACAAACCTAGCATCAAAAGGATCAACAAAGTTCTGAGATCCACCATTTTTGTCACATTGCTGGTTGGAGTTGGTGTGTTATCATGAAACTTTCCACCATTAGTAGCATGTGTCCGTCTACTCTATTGTAAAGATTCATTTACTTCTTTTTCAAAGGATTCATCAGTATCCGAATCTAGACTCCTCCCTTTAATTTTAAAGAGTAGCATTGTATCCATCATCTCGGATAGCTCGGTGTCGATGTCATCAACATACACTCTTGTCTGCTTGTTACTCCTCTGATCTTCAAATTCTGAATCCTCCCTCTAATGGTTCTTCTTTCCCCTAATTCCACTGAGAGGCAAAATGTCACTTTCATCATCCTCCAAGTTAACCACATTCAGTGATTTCTTTTCCTTAGACCATGAGTTTACAAGAAACTTTGTAGTATATTATTCGATATGAAGAGTTCTCATTGTAGGATTTAGAAAGTGATATTATTATTATT
Organism: Eucalyptus decipiens; assembly: GCA_014182575.1. NCBI lineage: Eukaryota > Viridiplantae > Streptophyta > Magnoliopsida > Myrtales > Myrtaceae > Eucalyptus > Eucalyptus decipiens. The sequence continues at coordinate 31,653,755 of CM024610.1, read as the reverse complement.
GTGAGATTGATTCCATGGATCCACCTGGGAACCGGACCGGACCGACAGTCCGGTTCCTGGGTGGATCCATGCAACAAATGGGTAAATCCCAGTTCTAATTTTCAGAATCGGTCATTAGCGGGCGGTTCCCGATTCTAGGTTAGGAATCGCCCGCCTGGACCATGCACATCCCTAGTTTCGAGTGACTTAAAATTCAGGCTACATGGAGGATAATGAAAAGGACTATGTCCATAGTCGCTCCTTTACCTTCGGGCATCCTAATCTCTAAGGAAAACCTTTCCGATATTTCACATTGTTGAACTTATCTAGCCCTCCAGATCGTCTTGTCGTGCCCTCTATCCTCTTCTCTCTCTCTGTCTCTCTCTTTCTCTCTCTACTTGAGCATAAGCTCATGCCTGGGGGAACGATCCACTACCGCAATCAAAAAGGTTTCGCTTGGCAAATATGAAGATTACCCTTAATTATGGAGGGTCTTCTTGTTAAAAATACTCGAAATAATATATTTTCCAGGCATAGGTTATGCATCTGACGACTATATTGGAAATCATTATATTTCATTATTACATCTTCAAGACACTTTTTGACAAACTCCAATTTTTTTTTTAATTAATAATTCATGTCCAGGTTGAGTCGGCACGCAATTGGTGAATACAAAACAAGTAATGCGATATCATGTGAGCGGTGGGGGTGTAATTTAAAATTACGTATCGAGAGAATAATATCATTATTTTTCTATCAATCCCCTAATCTTAGGCTGACTTATGTTAAATAACGAAGGAAGCAAAACTCAATTCGATTACGAAGCTAGCCTGAAATATCACTACGGCTGCAACGCCAACAAAGTCCTATGTTTTAAGTAAACATGTGCGGTACACCTAACATACCCTTGCTGCCAATAAATAAGACCTTAAACTTTACGTGTCTTTTCTTTTTATCTGATCGGTGACCATACAAGGTCCGAGCTTTGTGTATATCCACCTGTGACTAGGAAATAATTATTTAGTATATGAGTAATAATAGTATAAACTTTATAAAATTAATGTAAAATTTTCTTTACATCGGAGGTGTGGCCCGTGATTTTCTTGTAAAATTATATATATAGGGATACAAGTATGCCAAGAAAATTATGGTCGTTCGAAGATTGCCAAATTCAAAGGATAACCATCCAATTTGGAAAATACTTGGCTTGAGATCGAAATTTCTCATCACGTCATTTTCTCTTTTTTTGGTAGAAAGCATGTCATTTTCAGTGTGTCCAACTTGCATAGAATCTCCCCGGTCCTAAAAAAAAAAAAGAAAAAAAAAGAGTAATTATAAATAAAGAAAAATACGATTTGAATTGGATAAGCCTTAAACAATTAGATTATGTGGACTGAAATGGGACACCCCCAATGTGTCGCTTTCAGTAAAAATAATCGTTTAGTATTCCAGAATGACCCTAGTCAAATCAATTTCAAATGAGAGTGAATATATTATATTATTTTGATACATATATCTGCACTTTCATTACGCTTGTCGTATCATTAATTATTAAAATGCGGATCTTTTTCCGATATTTCCTTATCTTGCCTATGCATGATATTTCTTTCTTTTTAAATAATTCCCACTTTTGTTCTTGCCAGACCCATCAATTTCGAGCGGGGTTCTATTGAAAGTGAATATGGCGGAATTAATTACTCAACATTTTTCATTTCCTCTTCCATTAATGGAAGTTTTACTGGGTAATCAACATTTCCTTCCTTAAGGACCGATTGGCCAATTTGGCGAATCAAATAGCTTTAAAAAAACGTAGGATGCACATAAATAATTAGCAATTTTTAGAGATCTGTCGAGGCAAAGCCGTGCCTATTTGTCCGAGTCACCTATGATAGACAAAAGCGACCTCTGCTTGTATTGTCTGCAGAACACACCCGGTGGTCCCATTGGAGATGTCGGCTGGACTTCTATATATATATGAGGAAAAGGACGAATATGTTCATGTCAAAGGATATTTAATGGGTAGCATAGGATCGCAAGTAAACTGCTTGTCTTAGAAAAAGATGGAATAGAAAAAAAAAAAAAAAAAAAAAAAAAGGAGGACAAATTAAAAATAATAATGATTTGCATGGTGATCAGTCAAATTACTTGCCAATTTGGTAGAGAAAAAGAAGGATGGCTTTTGCACGTGATTCCCATTAATCTTTGGCTTCCATCCAAATCAAAGGCCCGGAGGTCATGGGATTCAGATTGATGATGATTTCACATCAAGTGAGCCAGGTGTCCCGTCTCCTTTTAGGTCTTTTCTTGTAATTGCATCCACAAAAATATAATTAAATTAATATTTTGCTAAATGGGTGTTGAGATATTTGTTCAAAAATTACTAAAACAATTTTTTCAAGACACTTTAATTTTTTTTTTTTTTTTTTTTTTTTTGCATCATGGGCAATTAACGTTTTGAAGATGACCTATCAGATACCACAATGTTGAATCATGTTGTTTTCACTGATTGAGTAACACAAATCAAGTGTTTTGACTGGAATATTAAACACTTAAAAATGCTCTTCATTCATAAAAGATACGAATCAATCTCTTCAGATAATTCGGGCTATATTCATAAGGCGATAACATATGAAATACGAGTTGAAATTTGAGAGTCGCCATTAAAATAGTTTTTCTAGGAAGGGGATCGAAATAATGGATGGAAACATGCAGGGTCAATCAATTTTAAGTTAATTTAAATTCAAATGGCTGTTTCGTGTGATTTCTTTCGCTTTTCATGATTATCCAATTTCTTATTTTTGATTTGGCCTTAAAGACAAGCCGCATAATCACAACTGAAGAAACATATTCTTTTATTAACGCAATCGATAATTAAAAAAAAAAATTACAAAAACACTTACAGCGCATCATGGGCAATTAATTTTTTGGAGATGACCTATTAAATACCACAATGTCGAATCATGTTGTTTTCACTAATTGAGTAATATAGATTAAGTGTTTTGATCAGAACATTAAACACTTAAAAATGCTCTTTATTCACAAAAGATGCGAATCAACCTCTTCAGATAATTCGGGCTATATTCATAAGGTGAGAACATATGAAATACGAGCCGAAATTTGAAAGAGTTGGCATCAAAATAGTTTTTCTAAATAATGGATGGAGACATGCAAGGTCAATTAATTTTAAGTGAATTTAAATTTGTGTTAAGCAAATCCAAATGGCTATTTCGCGTGGTTTTCTTCGCTTTTCATGATTATCCAATTTCTTTACTTTTGACAAAAAAAAAATAATTATCCAATTTCTTATTTCCGATTTATCCTTAAAGACAAGCCGCCTAATCACAACTGCAGAAACAGATTCTTTTATTACCGCAATCGATAATTAAAAAAAAAAAATTCCAAAAACCTTTACAGCGATTGGAAACACCTCGAACCTCCTGGAATGAATGAGACGCCAGCTGACGTGGCTGTCACGGGTGTCCCGGTCGGCGGACGGTGCTAGGGTACGCCCGTTCCCACGGATGACACCCCGATCTCCACAGCCGGGGGCACGCGGATCGGACGATCCTCGTTCAATGTCGTCGGATCCGGGGATCGCATCACGTCCGTACACTACCCTCGCTCTCCCTCCTGCTCCTTATTTTGTCGTCCTACGTCTCTCTCCCTCTCCGTCTCTCTCTCTTCCTTTAGCCCACTGTTTCCTCCGCACAGCACGCCCTCTCTCTCTCTCTCTAGCGGCCATTTTCTCCAGCACTCCAGAGCTTTCTCTCTCCTTCCGACAAGGCATTGTCAGCACCCTCCATCCCTCCCCCCCATCTCTCTGCAAAACCGGAATTGAAATCGCGCTTGGCGTTCATTGCAGTAGCTTGGCGCGTTCCCTCGTTCGGTGCGGTTCGGTTCGCTTGAGACTTCGAGCTTCGTGCATACCGACGTTTTCAATCTCTCTCTCGCTTCGTGCCCGCGATTTTGAAGCGAGGAAAACATCCGTTCTTCGCCCGTGTAATGCTTCTTCGTGCATGCGCCTCGCGCCGGAGCTATCTGGTATGGCGTTCGCGCGCTTCGCTCGTCTTCCGTTTCGTGTTTCGTTGGTGACGAATTTGGAAATGGCGCGGTGTAATGTTGAACTTTTGAAGTTCCCGTTGTACTTGTTGGCTCTGTTTCTGAATCCCGCCATTCCTTTGATGCTGCTCCTTGTATGGTGGCTATCGAAAGGCTCCGGATTGTGATGTTCGGTTTGGCGATAATTCGACTTGGGTTTTTTTTTTCTGGATGCCGCTCGCTGTTTAGTAAATACAAAAAAGGATCTTGATTGTGATGTTTGAGCTGGAGATAATTCGAATTCGCGTTTTTCTGGATGCAGAATTCGGCATCCTGAGGTTCGCGGGAAGCTTGGGAGATGGACAGTTCGGAGACATAGATTGCGCGAGACTGTTCCTTGAAGAGGCGTTCTTGATTCGTGGTGTCGTAGACCCGTAGCTCGGTGTGTTATCGAAAGAAGGGCGTTCGGTTGTTTAGTTGAGATCCTGGTACAATGGATGCCGCGTTCAGCACCATTGTATCAAGGCTGCAGACGCTGTCCACCTCGGATCATACGTCCGTGGTGTCCTTGAACCTGTTCGTGGCGCTCCTCCTTGCCTGCATCGTGATTGGTCATCTCTTGGAAGAGAACCGGTGGATGAATGAGTCCATCACTGCTCTGATGATCGTGAGTCCTCCGTCTCTTGGCTCTGTTCCTTCCTGCAGAGTTGAGCGTGGATGTGGTACTAGTGGATTTGTTGTAGCCGAATTATATTCTTTGCTCGCGCGGATTCGAGTTTGAGGTCGTATCTTGAAAAGATTGAGCTTCCGGCTTGCGCCTTGCGTGTCGGCGTTACTTGTACATGTGCAAACACTTCTTTTTGGTCTTGTGCCAGAGGCTGACGGCTTTTGGTTTAATTACTTTCGAATTTTTTTGCAGGGATTATGTACCGGTATCGTTATTTTACTGACCACGGGAATGAAAAGCTCCCATCTCTTAGTGTTTAGTGAAGATCTCTTCTTCATATATCTTCTGCCACCTATCATATTCAATGCGGGGTAAGTTAACTTCTGATTGGAGCGGTGAAGAACGTTTCTCAGATCATCTTACACGGTAGCATTTAGGCATCACTCTTTTTACGTGGTAACTTCTAGGCATCATTTGTTGCTACATGTTTGTTTTTCGAATTTGTCTTCAGAGTACAAGTAACTCCACTGACTGAGATTGGGTTGGATTTTTCCATAATTGTATAGTCCTCGAACTGTAAACAGGCTTCGAAAGAATTCTGACATGGGCTTTATAAACTGTGAGGGATAGACTATATAGATGGACTGAAGACTGATCATCAAAGATTTGAATAATTTGATAGTCAGCAAAATGTCCATGTATATTAATCTGTTATACTTTACAAAATAAGAGTCGACAGACAAGTTGTATAATTTAATTTACTGTCTCATCTTTGAACTTTACATGAAGGTTGCCTATATCTTCTAGGGTTGAAAGTGTTCTGACTATTTTCTATGGGATTTATCTCCTTTCTATTTTCTAATCTCTGTTGAGTGAATAAATAATTTCTTATAGTCTTCTGATATGGGGTTTTAATAAGTTATTTTATTGGTGCTAATCATCCTTTTCAGGTTTCAGGTGAAAAAGAAGCAATTCTTTAGAAACTTTATGACCATCATGCTATTTGGCGCTATCGGTACCTTAGTTTCGTGCATTATTATTTCACTAGGTAAGTCAAAGGATTTTACTTTCATTTTTTGGCTCGCCATGTCAAAGGATGATTTTGTATATTGCTTCTTATATTCTTCAATGCCTTGAAGATCTATTCCACTGATTTTTTTTCCCCATAAGAAAATCCAAGCAGCATTTTGAACTGTTTCCAGGGTTGGGAGAGTGGCAAGTTACTGTATGGGCAGTGGCCCTGGAACTTTAATTTAGCCTAGTAGAAGACAAGATTGTGGTTATAAATCATATTTGCATCTGATAGTTGATTGCAACTGCTTTTTTGTCAGGTGCTGTACAGTTTTTTAAGAAGATTGGCATCAATTCATTCGACATAGGGGATTACATAGGTACAACTTTGGTTCTCCTTTCATTTTTCTGAGACAGTATGATTTTTTTTCTCTCTTGTTTCTATTTCTATCGGTAAAATATATTACAAAAGATATGCTTCTGACTATGTCGTCTGTATTTCCAATTCAAGCCATTGGTGCCATATTTGCTGCAACGGATTCTGTTTGCACCTTGCAGGTACTTTATTATTTACACTTCAAGTTACTGTTTTAAACAATCACGTTGGACGTGTAATCACCACCTTTTATATATATGGTGTGCAGGTGCTTAATCAGGACGAGACACCCTTGCTTTACAGCTTGGTGTTTGGAGAAGGTGTTGTGAATGATGCAACATCAGTGGTGCTTTTCAATGCAATACAGAGCTTTGATCTTAATCATATCGATCCCAGAATTGCTTTGCAGTTCATTGGCAATTTCTTCTATTTATTCTTCGCAAGCACTGTGTTAGGAGTGTTGGTAAGTCCACCTACTCCCCCCAAAATGGGCACATGCATTGACATGCATATGCAGACAGACACCAACAAATCCTAAGTCACCAGTTTCTTTATATAGTTATTGCCTCAGCAATCATTTTATGGAGTATTTTCTGTTCTTGCAGACTGGATTGCTTAGTGCTTACATTATTAAAAAGCTCTATTTTGGCAGGTACTTCTCAGAAACTGAATTTGCAGGTCACCTTAATTATATCTTTTGGTTATTGTATACTTTGTCTGGTAATAGTCAATAGCCTATCTAATTAAGGCGAAAAGCTTTTGTCGAGCTAGGCTGATGTTTGGTTATCCCTGGCTAACAACACTGTAGTGGCTGATCTTCTGTGAAAGTGTGAGAATTTTCATACTATGCGGAGTGCCTTGCACCTCAGATAGCTATTTCCATTCTAGGAAGTGTTTGCATGAGTTTGTTGTGATCCAATATAGTTAAAAGAATGCCTTTCAAGGTTTTGTCCAATTTTTAAATTTTTATCAGCCCAGATTCGATCACCACGATCACGTGGTAGATGTTATTATCTTGAGATATTGGGTTTACACATACCATACAGGTGTTACGTTGGAACATGTTCTAAGTTCTTAGTTTATTTCTTTCCTGTAATATAATGAATTTCTGAATTGAACATTTCAATTCTATTCTGGAAGCTCAGGCACTCTACAGATCGTGAAGTTGCTCTTATGATGCTCATGGCATACCTGTCCTACATGATGGCTGAAGTAAGCTTACTCAGAGCTTTATGGTTAGCTTTTGATAGCTCCTCCTTTTATAATTATCTAAATTCATGGCAGTCTTTTGAAATATTTCTCTTTAACATGCTAATATATCCATAATGCAGCTGTTCTACTTAAGCGGCATTCTCACTGTCTTTTTCTGTGGGATAGTGATGTCCCATTACACTTGGCACAACGTGACTGAAAGTTCACGAGTCACTACAAAGTAAGCTTTTCTGATATTAAATCTTATATTTTCATTTTTCTAGCCTGTGCGCATGCACTGTAAATTACTTACGCGATGCTTTTCTCTCTCTCTCTCTCTCATTGTCAGGCATGCTTTTGCGACCCTATCATTTGTTGCTGAGACTTTCATCTTCCTTTATGTTGGAATGGATGCTTTGGACATCGAAAAGTGGAGATTTGTGAGCAATAGGCACGCCCTAGTTTCCCTCGACTTTTTGTTTTCATTCTATTGAGACTTACTATCACTTCTGCTGGAGATAGCTACCTTTGGTTTGTCTGAATTGCTTAGTGTGACTGACTAAAATGTACATTCAACTGTCTTTTTACTTTTGCAGTCCTGGGACATCAGTTGCCGTGAGTTCAGTACTGCTGGCATTGGTTCTAGCTGGAAGGGCAGCATTCGTTTTCCCCCTATCCCTTCTGTCCAACCTAACCAAGAAAAATCCCAACGAGAGAATCAGCTTCAGACAGCAAGTATGTTTTGTGTGAGATGCAAATTATGTCCTCTTGAGTAATCTATTCAACAACTAACAACCATTAGCCTTTAGGTGATTATATGGTGGGCTGGACTCATGAGAGGCGCTGTATCTATGGCCCTAGCTTATAACAAGGTAAATGCAGCTTTTCTGTGGGTGTGCCCGTGCATGTGCGTGCATGGGTGCGTGCTTGTCTGTATGTGAGAGAGAGGCGAGGAGCAATTTTATTTGACATGGGTTATTTTATTTGCAGTTCACTAGTTCTGGCCATACTCATCTGAGGGATAATGCCATCATGATCACAAGCACTATAACTATCGTCCTCTTCAGCACTGTGGTAAGATGACTTGCTCTCTCTTTTTCTGTTCTGCTGTATAGAGATGCAACATGGGTTCTGCAGTTACATACCCTTTCTTTCTTTTATCCACAATTTAGATACTCTCCGATGTTTCAATGGTCTCATGCGACTGTATTTTCTCAGGTGTTTGGTTTTTTGACCCAACCTTTGATAAGGTTATTGCTACCGCCCCCAAAACACACAAGCATGGTAGTCTCCGATCCAAATACTCCCAAGTCTTTTACTTTTCCGCTTCTCAGAGGCGGGCAGGATTCTGAAGCTGATCTTGTGGTCCCCGACATCGGCCGCCCAGGTAGCCTCAGGGCGCTCTGGACCACACCAGCACATACTGTTCATTACTACTGGCGCAAATTCGACAATGCCTTCATGCGCCCAGTCTTTGGTGGCCGTGGTTTTGTCCCATATGTTCCCGGCTCACCCACAGAAAGGAGCGTCCATCAGTGGGAAGGCTAGGCTGCATCGTGTAGAGTATTAATTAAGTAATGCAGCTGTTGTTGAGAACCTAAATGCAATTTTGCACGAGCCCTTTTCTCGGTTTCTTTCTCGACGAGACAGAAGCGTCGTACCACATCCAATAATTGATGAATAGTGTACCATAGGTGTGAAATTAAATATGAGGTGCGAAGAAGCCTTGCGCGATAGCACATCTAATGTCTTCTTCGCATCAAATTCCTGTAATTGTAGTGTTTCACCGCATATTGAGCAGGTGATGTTTCAATTTAGAAGACCAGGTGCCTCATTTAGTGTATCAACATGTGCAGTTTGTGCTTTCATCAAACATTTCGCTGGAATGATACGTGTCTACCAACCATCGAGTACTCACTAACGCTTTTGTTCTCGGAAAGAGTTTTTTTCAAAAATAATTCTTTTCTATTTCTGTTTTAAATAATTTCGAGTAAAAGAACTCGTTTGGTAACGAATTTACAAAAATTTCTTACTCCCTTTAATGAATAGAAAAAGAATAAAATGCGTTTAATAACGCAATAATTTCTTTTTTGTATTTATTCATTTTTTATTTTTATCGACGGATCGTTGTCGTAGCCGTCGGCGACCGGGTGGCTACCGGCAGCGGGAGCCAACGGCAGTGGCAGTGGTCGGTGGCTCTAGGCAGTTGATGGTGGTCGCGACAAGAAAATAAAATTAAAAAAAAAATCAACTTATTTCTAAAATTGTTTTAAAAGCAAGAACTTTTTTTGCTTATCAAAACTATTCCCAGGAACAAAACGGGAACAAAAAATTGAAAAATTGTTCCTAACAAATGTTTTACCAAGGCCCTGTTTGGTAACCATCCAAACAAAGGCCGATTCTCGATTTTTTTGTTCCTGAACGCCTTGGGAACGTAATCGCGTTTGGTAAATTTTTGTCAAAACTGATTCTGGGAACAAATTTACTCCCTGAATCAGTTTTGGACAAGAATTCGAATCGGAAAAAATATGATTCTCCGTCCGAGAATCAAAAGTGCCGAATCAAAAAAAAAAATTATTTCTATATTTTATTTTTATTTCTTCCTAGTATGAAATATATATTTGTTGTATATAGAATACATATTTAATTTTATGTTATAATTTAGTATTTTTATTTATTACATATTGTATGGATATTAGTATAGTTTATACTATGGTTTATTATTTACTATATAATAAAAATTGATTAGTTAATATTTTTATTACTTAGTATAAAAATATAATTAATCAATGAATGGTTTATGAAAATTCAATATCAAATTTATTTTAATCTAAAAAGGTAATTAAAAAAGAATTGGAATAGAATTTAAAAGAAAAGATGAGAAAAAGAAAAGAAAAAGATGAGAAAAAGAAAAGAAGGGCATGAAGAAAAGAAAACAAGAAAAGAAAAAAAGGAAAAAAAAAAAGAAAATGAAAAGAAAAAAATGAAAAAGAAAAGAAAAAAATGAAAAAATGAAAAAAAAAAAAAAAACAAAGGAAAAATGAAAAAAAGAAAAGAAAACAAAGGAAAAAAAGTAAAAAAATTATTTAAAAATTAAAAGAAATTGATTTGGAATGTAATTAATGAACACGTGACCAAACGCAATTTTTCCGTAATTAGAAATTTTAGACGCTTCCAAACAAAAAAATTAGAATCGGTTCTAATGTAATCAAAAAGAATCGGTTGATCGAATCCGCCCCTAATGTAATCGTTACTAAACGCGCCCAAACGGGTTTTTTTTTTTTTTTTTTTTTTTTTGTTAAAACAAAAGAACATAAATTAGGAGAAACAGAAGCGTTACTACGCGCTACCTAAGTCGATAGTACCAAGAGCAATTTTTGCAAAAAAACACTTACGAGTCTTGCAAAAATCACTTCCACTAGTATCTACATGCTTATAATCACATTGAAGAATGACAACGACAGCCAGATATCCAAGTCTACAGCGGAAGAAGAAATTATACACGATGGGGAATGATTATTGACTCGACTCCGAACCATTCACGACCTACAACAACGAGGCGCGTGAACAACTTTCACAACATTGATGCAGAGACTAATCCCATACAAAAATGGATGCCATTTTACACATTACATAGCACGCGTTCAGCCATAAGGGCGAGATATTTACTCTTTATCTACAATTTTCCCGATACAATTGCTCATGATTCGAAGCGACTTGATCACTCCCAGTCTCCATCGAAGAAACCCGCGTCCTTCATTTCGGAGTAGTACACATTCTCCAATTGCAAGTCCTCCTCCTATCATCATAATCGAGAATTTTTAGTGTTATGACAATCTAAACTTAGTCGCTTTGTGCTCACGTGAAATCAAACTAAATAAAATGCTTTTAAAAGAAAGTAATACCACAATAAGAAAACTAATTCCACAATAAGAAAACTTGGGCATAAGGATGATGGGCTAACCTGGAAGAAGTCAGCTAGAAATGTGAAGTACAAAAGGGGAAGGTAGAAGGCATGATAGCAGACGATTGTGGCACCATACAACCTGTAAGATTAAGTGCTCTAAACATCAGGAAAATAGATTGCTAAACAAAAAGTTCATCTGAAGCAGAAAAAAGAAGAAAGAAACAAATGAAAATTTGAATTACCACAATCCAAAGCCAGCTCCATTTCCAGTTAGGCCGCATGCAAATAGAGCTAGTGCATTCATGATGAGCATGATGATTACATACCTGTAAAACGCTGGTCTAGCTGCATAGAAATAATAGACATACCCAGCTGGTCATATTATACCGACATTAGATTGTCAGGAGATTCATCATAAACACAGACATAGACATACCAGGTAGCCTTTCTCTCCACCTGGAGTGATACATGAACAATATAGAACCATAAACTGCCGTAAGCACCAGTCGGTGGACTACCCACAAGCCCCATTTAACCCTATGAGGATTATCAATGTCGTCGATAAACAAAGGGATTCCAAATGCAAAAAGATAAATTGCCTGAAATAGAAACCATGAGGAACCAAATATCAATCTCCAGAGCCATAATATTGCCCATTAATAAAGAGAAGGAAGATCTGATGAAGATCATTAAAAAAAAAAAGAAGAAGAAGCAAATGACGACAGGTCATATCACAACCTTCAGGTCTCATAGGGCTTGAAAGATGATTGTTTCCCATTGTATAAATATATTTGAAAAAGTGCACACCCATCTCTTGTGCCACTCATTGCCAATAAATTTGTTCCATCAGAAGACACAATGCATGATCCACAAAAGGAAAGATGATAATGTGCTTTCAACCTGCTTCTTCAGTCAGAAGGAGGAACATGGAGACAATTCTTATATTGCAAAAGGCAAAACATTACCTTGAGAAGAAGATCCAAACCAACAATGAGCCCCGAGACAACAAATGTACGAGTAAGTGCATGCAACCCGCTTGCTGAGTTCCCTTGAAGCAAGAAGGCCACCAAGCTTACTTCAAGAAAAAGCATTCCAGACGTTGTAAACAAAGACAAGATGTTCCAGGCCACTTCTTTCCCAGCAGTGCATTCCCATGCCTTTATAAACAAAAGAGCCGTTCAAGCATTTGTAGAACAATGAATGGTCCTCCAAAGTACAGATCTACATTACTTAAAACTCAGATATTGTTGTTGAGTGCAGATTTGTATCATGGCTTGACTCTTCTAGAAATAAAATGTACAATACAAGGACCAGAGATGTGTAGAAACATTTTGAACACTAGAACTTGGTCATAAGAAAACAGGAAATTAACAGGATATTCAAATGTTGTCCTTCAAATGGTCTCACTATCTTTCTTTGCTTTTTTCGGCTATTGAGATTTGAATTAACCGTAGCTCTGCAATAAGACACATACCTGCAACTATTGAGTTTGAGATTAAGTGAACCAACGCCCGCAACCAGTCCAGTTTCATGTCTTGTAGACATAAGGTGTATATCACCTCCATACAACTGATCAGCATGGTTGCAGATAAGCAATCACAGAACTACTCAGATGAAAGAGAACTTATTTGGTTTGTTTTCACTTTCATATTCTCTTCGTTTCTAATTCACGAAACTGGATTTTTTTTCCTTGTTTGAAACTCAAAAGAGGTGTAAAAACTATGAAAGCATGTTTGGTTGGCATATTTTCATTTTTTTTCCTCTTTCTTGTTTTATATTTTTAGATGGTTCAAGACTATTATCTTCACTGTTCCTTAGTCCTTAGCCACCTTATCAGAAAATCTCATTACTTATCCAGAATTTTGAACCAATAAGGTTGTTGTTAATGTCCTTAAGTGTCAACACATTACTTCAACAACTTCCGGTTGGTGTGAATTCCATGACCTTTAGCATAGAAACATCAATGCCGGAAATCACTGGTACTTTGGGCCACAACTTCAATGAAGTTTTTGGAAAGTTTCTTAATCCAGTTTTGTTCTCTCTCCATGTTGTAGATAACCAATGGTGAATCAGCTTTGTGGCTGCCACCTGTTTAATATTCCTTGAGTTAGGCTTTCTACTTCCCTTAAAAAATTTGACTTCACAAAATTCGAAAATGACTTGGAGTGCTACACAGATGACGTGGGACTAACTAGAGAAGCATTAGGACAGGGGAGTGGAGTTGATATCCATAGGTTGAGAATGTGTTGTTGTGTGACTCATGATATATTCAGTCATTTGGAATTGGTTGGGATATGATTAATGGAACATCCCCCCTGCATGAAGGTAACTAGAAGTTTTCACAGCAACTGGTGCGGACTTTTGACCAACTGTCATCATTGATAAGCAAATTCCTTATATACTAAATCTCAAACAATGATTAAGGACTATCCTGTATTATGTCTGTATTTCAATTTTCAAAGAATAAAATCAACAGGTGTCATCCATAATTAAAATAATCAAAGTCAGAACAATGATATCTGATAAACAATTACAAGTATATGATTGTTCTTCAGCTCCACCTAACCTTCATTTTAACACCATTACTGATAGCCATCTCAAGTATCTCAGCAATAGGAAATAATTACACGGTGAAGAGCACCACATGCCAAGAGAGTTGCCATTGGACTTCTACAGAAACGCATTTAGAACTTTGGCTTTATACCCCAAATAACAAAGAATGTGTATCATCGAATAATTCGTATTCACTTCTTAGAAGACCTCAGAAATTTGAATGAAAGGCTATTCTATCTTTACCTACGCCAATTCAAGTCTTCCTACGTTCATCATTCTGATTAGTTCTTCTATCATTTTCCACCACAACCACTATCCACAGCTCATGCCAAAATTCCAGGAGTCCAAACTTCCCTTACGCTTCTGCACGAGACGCTCAAAACCCCTCTTCGGAAAAGCCACACCAACAAACTGAAGACCCTAACTTGCAAGCAACATTAGCATTTCATCATCTAAAGCCAATCCAAATGCCCTAAAGACAAGCTCAAAAGCCCCGATCAAGCGCAATAACGAGCCGGAACAAATGCACCAACTCGAACAACCCATCTTAAAACAGCGACGGGCAAATAGCAACCCTCACCTGTAAAGAGCACCAGGTCAGGTTGAGCAAGCTGGCGAGCCAGAGGCAACCGTAATAGGCGATCATGATGGACGACCTCCCGCTCGACAGCTTCGAGAAGCTCTTCCTCGCCTGAGCGGCCAAGTAGAGCGCGAACGCGAGCGCGGACGCCATCAGCAGCACGTTGTGCCAGAACCCGTGGCACTCGAAGAGCCAGCCGTACATGTTCGGGCCGATGACGAAGCTCCCTCCGGCGGCGGCGGAATCGTGGCCGCCGCGCCGAGAAATCGCGACGGCGGACTCGACGGCTTCCTCCAGGGACCGCATCTCCCGGAGTCGCGAAATGGGTGCCCGGAAAAACGCTAGCTTTTCGCCGGCGAAGTCGATCGGAGGAGCTGGAAATGGGAGTCGACGACGGGGAGAGAGAAAGAGAGAGAGAGAGAGGGGTAGAGGGGTCTAACAGCAATACGAGAAAATTTGGTGGAAGGTGAAAAAGGAAGGACAGCTGAGGGGTAGAACAGGAACCGGGAGAAATTATTTTTATTGTTATTTTTCATTTTTTGTTTTCCTGTGATGGACTTGACGGATTTAATAATTCTTCTTAGTAAAACGTTAGAAGACAATTCCATGTTGGAAAGCAAGTTCAAAATGCTTTCGTGTCAGGTCAGCTAAGGCGTGGCAATCAAATCCGGATTCTTTTTTTCCCTTATACATCCTTTGACCAAATTTCATTTTGATGGACAATAATAAAAGTAAGGGACTCTTTGGTAACAGTTTTAGGAACAACTGATTTTGGTAACACTTTCGAGAATAATTAATTATGTTATTTTTTTCTCGGGAGTAAAAAGAGAATAGAAATCAATTTGTTAAAATTTTTATTTTCAAGAACAAAAATCAACTTTTTTGTTTTCGAAAATAAATTTGAAATAAAATCAAAAAATAGAAAAGAAAATTACTTTATGTTCCTGAGAACAATTTCTATAATTAATTCTATTTTTTCTCCTCTTCTCTTTTCTTCTCTTTTCTCTTTCATTTTCTTCCTCTTCCTTTTGGCTGATCGCCAACCTTAGCCATGGCTAGCAACCTTATCAGAGCATCATGAGCCTGCGGCAACACCGTGGTTGGTGAGGTTGACCTCGCTTAGATATGGGGAAGCCAAGGCTCGCCTTGGTTAGGTGAGCCTCTAGCAAGCTTGCCAAATCTCACCCAGCCAGTTGCCAACCACAATTAGGAAGAAGAAGAGAAAAAAAAGAAGAAAAAAATTAAAAGTATTTAAAAATTAAAAAAAATAACAAAATTTAAAAATCTTAATAAACGCATTTTTATCTCAGAAATAAAAATCTTGGACAGTCATCAAGCGTGTTCTTTTTCTTAAACATTATTTCCAAAAATAGAATTAGAAAAAAAATCATTTCTAATAAAAAATTATTCCCGAGAATATAATCGTTACCAAACGTATCCTAAGAGGCTATTTTATATGACTTCTTGATAATGATTTAAAAACAAGGGCTTCAATTTCTATAATGTAATTATAACACATTGCAAAAGTTTTTAGATAGCTTACTTCACTTAATTTTAAAAGATAAATCTTGCGTCGTAGAAAGTACATGTCCTACAATGTTTCGTGTCACATCACAAGTCAATCGTTTTAGATTCTAAAATATGCATAATAATAAAGTTGTGAGAAAAATTAAAAAAAAAATACAAAGGGCATCTATTTCTCGAAAAAATGGGTGATTTGAATTTTTTTTCTAAAAATGTCTCTCTTATCATTTTAGAAAATGAGTCAATTAAAAATATTTTCATCGCCCACAAAAGTATTTAAACATAAATTTTTTTAATAATGAAAACATTTTTCAACAGCTAATTATCTCAAGCAATATCAATAATTATTTTTTGAAAAATATTTTCTAAATAATTCATTTTCCAAGAAATAGATGAAAATTGAAATTTTTTTTTCTAGGGGTGAGTACTAGGTTTCATTCAACCTAGGAACCGGATCAAAAGTCCGATTCTTGATTTTAATCAAACCTAAAATCGACCTAGGACAAGTTCAACTCCCATTTTAAAGGTTGAAGGTGTCAATTCTATTTAGGAACCGATTAAACTAGTATGGACCCAAGTTGAACTAGTTTTAATTATTTTTAAGCCTCTATTAGAAAAAGGAATTTACTTTTGCACCAATCAAATATGAACCATGATTTTCAACATGAAGAAATAACAACATAACTACTTAACTAATAAGTGTTGTTCTAGTAAAATGATACAACTTTTATATCTTTTTATAAGAGTACAGCTTTAAACATAAAATGGGCCAATTCCTGGGTGGATTCGCTAATTGATTCCGAATTGGTCGATTTAGGAATTGGCACCTCCAAAATCGATTAGTTTAATTTTTGGTTTCAATCATTTAAAATCGAGAGTCATGAGACTAGATTCCAATTCTTAGTCGGGAATTTATTTATCTCAAAACTGATCACCCTACTTTTTGTGTATGTAAGAGAGTAGGAGATTCATTTCCCCTTTTTGTATAGGCACACATTGAAAATTGCATATTTTGTTTGATCCTAATTTGGGTCATCAACCTATGTAACTTTTTCACTAATTTATTGGAAAGAGTCAGAATTTGTACACTTGATTCAGAGCTGAAAATCGTACGCATAGGACGAAAGTCTAATAAATAGCGCAGACCCATCAATACCATTCCTAGGTCAAGCAATTTTCACTTTCTAATCTATTTATCGACATGCTACCTCGAAACCGAAATCTAATTTCCCCCAATTTTTCCAATTTTCCAATTTGTTGAGCTCGTATTATCATCCTAGCTGTGAAAATTGGACCGGACCTTTTGTTATATCCACGAAATAATATTTTTACAAAAAAAGACGAAAACGAAGACGAAATCAGAAAACGACACCTCACGAATCAAAAACGGCGTGCCGTACATGTGTAGGTAGTAGTTGAGAGGATGAGAGGCACGGCCGGCTTCCCTCTCTCTAGCTGGCCGGAGCTGACCCACGTTGTTATCTCCTCCTATAAAAGAGTCGGATTTCCACAGAAGAACCGAGCCTTTCTCCACGCATTTGCTGCTGTAGATTCTTTCCTCGCTGCTTGTCGTTGTCTCTCGAGAAAGGGGTGCTCTGAGGTAGCTTCTTCCCGTTCTCTCTCACTTAATTTCTACCCTTTGAGATGACCATCATAGTGGTTGATGCTGGGCGTGACCTGCAGTGTTGGATTGTTCTTCTTTGACAAATTTTTGTTTCTTTTGATGCTTTGATCGGATGGGCTTGTTTTCGTTATGGGTTTTGATCGGTTTGGTCCTCAAAGATCTGGTCTTCGGTTGAGGAGCGAAGACTTCCCTTTTCTGATAGTTGCAAGTACTGCGATTCCGTTGCTACGGAAAAAGCTCAGAGTTGGGATGGTGTCTCTTTGTTTATGGGTATCACCAGTTGACTAGGTTTTGAGTTCCTCTATCGAAGTGAGAGGAGATGAGTTTGCTCAGATATAGTTTAATTTGTTCTGATAGAGCAGCTTTTTGGAACACAAGATCTGAAATTTGCATATTACTGGAACTGGGTCATCGATGGGAGTTCGAAATTTCTTGTGTACTGTCAGTCTGTTGACTTTGCGGCTTCTTTTGAACCCATGTTCCTGCTTTAATTGTTGATTTCATCACAGTTTCTTTATGCTTGGTTTCTTTGTTTTTGTGGGTTAATTGTTTACCTTTTCACCATTTCAGAACGACCATTTGTTTATGTGGTGTTTCTTTCTTTGTTCAAGCTTGCATGATTGCTGAGTCTAGCTTTATCTGTTTTGTTTCTGTCTAGATCACAAGGAAAGATGGTGAAGGCTGTTGTTGTCCTTAAGAGCAGTGAGGGTGTCTGCGGAACTGTCTACTTCACTCAAGAAGGAGATGGTAATGCAACGCTCTGATTATAGAATCTCGCATGTGTTTTTGTGTTCAAGGTTCAATTAATCTTTTTTGGTCTTGCGTTGTTCTTTTCAGGCCCAACCACAGTAACTGGAAGTCTGTCTGGCCTTAAGCCTGGACTTCATGGTTTCCATGTCCATGCTCTCGGAGACACCACAAATGGCTGTATGTCGACAGGTATCTTTTGATTACAGTGGTCTTCTTATTAATGAGAAAGCATATAGACTAGTTCTTCATTTACATAAACCAAATCTTTAGTTTATTGACTTGTTATGATCTTTGAAAATGACATTCACAGGACCACACTTCAATCCTTGTGGCAAAGAGCATGGAGCCCCTGAAGACCAGAACCGTCATGCGGGTGATTTGGGGAATGTGAATGTGGGTGATGATGGTAAGCTTTATACAGTCAACTGAACCTCCTTTACTACTAATATAAAAATTACAAATGCTGATGTCAAGATGAATGTTGATGGAAATACTTGAAGATGTTGTGACTTTACCCACCTGTTGGAATCTGCATTTTGTCAAGCATTACAGTTTTGCATATGATAGAAGCTGTGATTAACTATGCTTTTCCTTGTGATTCAGGTACTGTTAATTTCACAATCATTGATAACCAGGTTCTCTACTATCCATCTATCCTTAGCAACTAGCATTATGTGTTGAATTACCATGTTTTAGATTTCTTTGAAACCTAAAGCAGAATTTAATTTGATGACCCTTTCCTTTATGCAGATTCCTCTCAGTGGACCAAGCTCAATTATTGGAAGGGCTGTTGTTGTTCATGGAGATCCTGATGATCTTGGGAAGGGTAATTTCTGAGAATTTAGGCTGTGTTTAGTTCGTAAAAATCTCCACATTTGCTGTTTTCAGTTTGGCTTTTTCTAATTAGTGGTAAGGCATCAGAGAATGAAAATTGAGAATAACTCCTGTAGTTTGAAAACGGTTTTCTAAACAAAAATAAGAGAAACTGTCTTTAACTAGAGTAAAAAACTGAAGGCAACTTTCTATGCTTTTAGTATTTTCATTCCTAATGAAATCATGCAGGTTTGGAATACCAATGAAGTACAAGCACATAGTTAGCAAGCATCTGAAGAGAATTTCACTTCTGTCAACAAAACATTTTGGAGAAAACAGTAAACGAAAGCTAAAAATGTTCTCTTGTTCCAAATGAAAGCCTGCAGATTTGGAATACCAAGAGAATACAAGCATATTGTCACCGTCTAAAGAGAATTGCACTTGCACTATCACAACACGTTTCAGACAACACAGAAAATGAAAGCTGAAAATGTTTTCTCATGCCAAACAGGCCCTCAACAATCTTAAATGCTAGCTTCTCCAACTAAAAGAGTGTTGATTTAGTAGGCATCTTCCCTGGTTTATTCCAGTTCTACTAGGCTATTAGTTGTGTTTATCATCATGCTATGGATTTCTTCTTGCTGTGGCAAATAGCTTAAGTGACAGGGAAAATGCATATTCAACTTTGCATCTTTTTTCTATTGATTATATAAATTATTCCCACCTCTCCAGGCGATGCAATTTTTCACGTGAGCCTTCTTTATATTTATAAAAAGTGCAACTTGTTTTTATTTTCCTATACCCAGGTGGGCACGAACTTAGCAAAACAACTGGGAATGCTGGTGGCAGAGTTGCCTGCGGTGAGCATTTTAGCTTTAACTTAATGCAGTGTCATGTCGTAGAGATCCATATCATATGAAATTTAGTATGCCGCTTTTAGTTGGCCCAAGGTTTAGCAGCTCACTTGTAGGTGGGCAGAGAAATGTCAGCTGATAGATGTCACTTGCCTCTATGTTGATCTTTTACAGCTCTTTTCTTTTCTGTTGCTTGTTTAATTGCTGAGAGAAGTTGGTGTGGTACAGTAGGCATCTGTAGATGAAGTCTATTTGATCTTTTCGTGAATTATACATTTCGACATCATCTTCAACATGTTCATCATAGGGTGCACGCACCAAGCTTAGACAGCCATGGGATTTTTTTTCCCCTACCACTTCTCATAGTCTGTTCGCTTCTCCCTCTTCATTATGGCAGGGGTTATTGGCCTTCAGGGATGAACTGCATCCTTCAACTACAGTAACTACAGTCGTGCACGCATGTAGTTATGAAGATCTTTGAAAATGTAGAATAAAGGGCAGTCTTGGTATGTCTCCTTTTCTGTCTTGAAAGTGGTTTGTAATTGCTTTCAATTGTTGTGCCTCAAAATGTTAACAGGCTTTTCTATAGTGAAATGTCAAACTTTTGTGAGACTATCTCCATGACAATAGATATATTCAAGCACGAAGTTGAGATGGCTCACATGCTAGAAAATTACTTTGTCGTGGATTTTATCAAAGCTCTGCGCTCATAAGATGTCTGGAATCGATATCTTATACGGTAATTACGAAATCTTTTCAGCAATCAAAAACGTTTCTGGGCATTTATTCCCTTTTCCTCTTAAAGAAGTGATTACTGCGGTAAATGAGTAGGGCAGGGGGGCTCATCTTGTACTAATGTTGGCAGAAAAAAAATAACCAACTCTTGAAATCGATGAGTGGCATGCTCGGTCAGACAAGAATAGAGTTTTGTCAGAGTAGAAGTCATCAGTTAACAGGTTGAGCTTGTCGACAATGAAGAGAATCGACAACATGCAGTGTCAGTCATCGATGAGAGCCCTTGGGCCATAGATAGCAAGTTGTCCCAAGTTTTGGCTGTGTTGGAACCGTGAAATCTGATGCAAGGAACGCATTGGGCATGAATCGGTGCATTCCGTCCTACAGTCTCATTAATACCTCGAGCGATGAATAGGACAAGGACAAGGACTCGCACTATGGAAGAATTGGCCTGTAACAGGCGTCACCTATAGTCTCGTTAATACCTTGAGCAATGGCTAGGACAATGACTTGGACTCGTGCGACGGCATACAATACAAGCTCCATCACAAGGATAGGCTTGTAAGCCATCTTGGTTCGGTTGGGTTTGGATATCGGTGTTAGGTTGAGGGTCATAAATCAAGTAGTTTTGAAGGGGTAGAGATCTGCCTGACCCTTACCTGACTCATTCATCATCATATTGACCCATTTTACCTTATCTTGCTGAATGAGGATTGCATTGATTATGCAAAGCTTTACGCATGATTGGCATGACAGACCGTATAACAAAGCAGGGAATTTGAAACATTCAGGACTTAAGATATTGCACTAAGTTAAGTTAAACTACCCCCTTTAAAGCTGAGTCATGGGCAATTGTGTCTCTTGTCAATCGGTGTTACGCCCAATACTAATTATCGGCATCTGGGGAATTAACAATAACACTACCACAAACAGAAGACCGGAGATGGAGACCGACATAATTTTGGTACAATCCTAGAAATTCGAAAGGGGTTGTGAAGTTATGAATAAAGTAGAATACGAGCCAAGAACTAGATAAATGGCCTAAACATAAAGTTGTGTGCAGCTTGGCTGATATGGAAAACTGAACTCGCCTAGCGTGTCTAATATACACACAAGTCCATGCCTTAATTAGTAAGGGTGCCTAGGGTGCATTTGGTAACATTTTTATTTCGAGTACTAGTTTGTTTTAATTTTTTTTTATTCCTTAAAATAGTTTATGAGTAAAATAACACGTTTGATAACTACACAAAATTTATATTTCTAAAATAGAAAAAGCATAGTAGTGCGTTTGCCACGGCTCACAGGTTTTATTGTGGTGTAAAATTTCTTTGAATTTTTTAATAATATTTTGAAAATTTTCTTTTCTTTTCTTTTTTTCTTCTCTTATTCTTTCTTCTCTAGTTGGTCACCAGGTGGCGACGGGTAATGGCAGCGACAAATGGTGATGGTAGATGACGACCAATAGGCAGCAAGGGACAGCAGTTGGGGGAGCGTTGACGACGAGGCTCTAGTGAACGGATAGAAGAGGAAGAAGAAGAAAAGATAAAAAAGAAAAAAGAAAAGTTATGAAATAACTTATTCTAGAAATTATTCCTTGGAACAATAAGTTACTTTTTTTTTCTACTTTTTGTTTTTATTTCAAATCTATTGCCTGGCCACTAATCTATTTTGAGAAATAGAAAAATTAACTGATGCTAGCAAATGAATTTCTGTTCTTTTTCTATTTTGAAAAATAAAAGAACAAAAGAATAAAAAAATTGGAACGTTCCATGTAGACCTTAAGGGTGTGTTTGTTTATTTCTGTTTTTGTTCCCGGAACACTAATTTTTGTTTTTTTTGTTCTGGGAAACAAAAAAAGAACAGAAATGCGTTTGTTTACACTTTTGTTCTCGGGAACAGATTTGAAAAAGAAACAAGAAATAGAAAAAAATTGTTTCATGTTCTCGGGAACACTTCCGAGAAACACTTTTTCTTCTCATTATATTGACCCATTTTACCTTATTTAGCTGAATGAATATTGCATCAATTATGTATCGATTGTAATAATTCTTAAGGAGGTAATCCAAGGTATTACTTTGAAACTAATTGGCACGGCAGATTGCAAACCAAAGCTTGGAACTTGAAACGCTCAGGAAATAAGATATTTGCACCAAGTAATTCCTTGGATTACCTCCTTCAAAGCTGAGTTATGGGCAATTTTGTCTTGTCAATCCGTGGCATTCTCAATACTAATTTTCGGCATTTGAGCAATTCACGATAACAGTACTACAAATAGGAGACTGGAGATGGAGACCCACATAATTTTGCCATGTGACGCATCATTCACTATGGCAATCACCTTTATCGAGAACTAATGGGAAGTGATCTTGCCGGCTGTACAATTTAGAAACCTCATTATCATGCAATGACCCGACAAAGAAACATTAGATTGCTATTTCTATTCTTGATTTGCCAAATCAAAATACTCATGTCCTGTATATATTAGGGGTGATCGGTTCCCGGTTCAGTCCGGTTCCAAGGTGGAACCGGGAACCGGACCGGGAGAATCGGTTCCCAATTTTGGGAACCGTGGACCGGACCGTTGGTCTTAGGACCGAGAACCGGACCGGACCATCGGTTCCGGTCCGGTCCGGTCCGGTCCAAAAGAATTGGCACTTTTTTTTTTTTAAAAGAATTACCATTCACTAAAGAATAATCATGCTCCGGACCGATCAATCAAATTCGATTTCCGAGCAATCTAATAAAACTACTCACACATGTTTCCACGTGCAAAATATTCAAACTTCACTTGTGTGAATATCAATCATAGTTTATGTGTTTCATGCTTAATTTTAAGCATAAAACCCATGAACAACGTGATTAAATGTTGTGCTTGCCTTAGGTTTTATAGACAATCTCTCTTATATACTTTGAATGTTTAGTCGATATGAGACTTTTTAAGGCTTGAAGTGCCTTGTCATTTGCAAGTGAGGGGAGCAAGAGAGAGAGTGTGAGCATGAGGAGAGTTTTTTCTATAAATAAAGAGTAACAACAAGAGTTTTGGTGGTCTCTTGGTCACATAAGAGGTTGTTACCTAAATTGCAATTCCGATTGCAATAAGTTTCATATATAATATTCATATATTATATGTGTTTATATATTATATGAATATAAATTATATATAAAAAAATTTGGTCCGGTCCGGTCGGTCCGTTCGGTCCGGTTCCCACCTTGGAACCGGGAACCGGACCAACCGGCCGCCGGTTCCAAGATTAGGAACCGGGAACCGGACCGCCGACCGTGGGAACTGCCCAAAACCGGCCGGTCCGGTCCGGTTCGGTCCGGTCCCCGTTCGGGCGGTTTCCGTTGCACACCCCTAGTATATATAGGCTCATTCTCTTCATTCTGTCACAAAGACATCAAAATAATACAGCTCAAAAAGAATCAGCTGCATCCATCCAAGAGAAATGGCAAGAGCTTCTCTCTCTTTGGCTTTCTTAGTGACCCTTGTGCTCGTATCAACATGTAAGCTTTCCCATGAAACGTGCCTCTTCTTGTTTATATAGTTTTTCGATCACGATATGGAAATAGTTTTCACGCTGAACTTTGTATACACAGGTTTGATGCTTGAGACAGGAGCAAGAGATTTGACAGTGAGACCGTCAAGCCAATGCTTTACTTCAGAAGATTGCTTTAACTATTGCGACGGACGCCGCAATAGCAAGTGTGACGACGGCCGATGCATCTGTGGTGGTGTGGCGGATTGAGGGCTAAAGCATGGATGAAACTGCCTTAGAGAACAAGAAGCAAAATGCTTGCTGGATTTACACGTTTTGTTTGGTTACTATTTGCTTCAATAAAGGTGGCATTGTGAGCGCTTAATAATATCTCGAACAACAATCAAATTCGCTTCCTATTGTGTCTTCTTTTGGTGAATTGCGTCCTACTATTTGTGCACTGAATTAAGCCCCACTTTCGGGATAAACAAGAATGCTCTGAAACCCTTTTCAAATCCCAAATCAAAACTTAGTGCACATGGGTCGAATCTTGTCAACGGACTATACCTAATTACCAGGCTAATCTTAATGTTATTAATTCAAATATATGACTTTGCATCATGACAAAAACTAGCCGGTGATGATTGGCCTGTCACATCAACGATTTCCAATGAAAATTGACTAGTAGGATTACATTGAAATTTTGCATAAAGATTTATATTTGAATTGACAAAATTGAAATGTTTAAGATTGATTTGGCATCTATACAATAGTTTGGGACTAAATGGGTGATTTTCCCTATGCAAAACCACTTTCGAAGTACTTTCAATAGCCACAAGTGTTGGTCGTTTCCTAATTTAATTCTATACGCTTGTAACTATGAACATGACTATGATCAAGACAAACCGCTTATTCTAGACATTTGACCGGGTGGCAAGGGATACGGTGCTCGGACTAGGTCAAACGCCAGTAAAATCATTGGATATGAGCTGTGAACATTGTGACATCATGAAAATCCTATATCAATTAATAGCATCAGAAGAGGTACATCTCAAGTGCCAAAACTTGGCACCGGAGGATATATAATACCAAAACTTCTAAAATGTACATTTAAGTGTCACTTCTTTGGAAAATTAGACACTTAAGTGCTAACTCCAGTGAGGCTTACTGGAAATCTGACGTAACATTATTTTATTAATATATTCGGTCTATGAGGCTGTCGGCAATCTGATGTGGCTCGTTGAAAATCAGATGTGGGTTGCCGTTGGCATTTAAGTGTTTATTTATTATTCGATTTTAGAACTTAAGTGTACCTTTTGGAAGTTTTGGCACTTATATGTCTACTCATGTCAAGTTTTGACACTTGAGGTGTCTGCACCCCTAATAGGATGCAATATATCAATTTGTAAATGTTAACAGAGGAAATTTCAGTTGGATTATTAATTTTGTAGTGCATGGGAAATCCAATAGGTATTTTGGTTTCTCTCTCCATTGAGATGTCGAGCTTCTTTGACGGGGATCAAATAAACCAAAATAAATAAAAAAAATTCAGGAACTATTGAATTAAAATCGATCAAAGTCTCCATTCAATCAGTGAAATAGTTTTTTTTTTTTGGGTCGAACAGTGAAATAGGGTTTAGCTTGTGAACATTAATTTCATGTTGGTAAATATGTTAATAAATAAATAAAATTTATAAATTCATCCTCGACAAGCCCATCCGAAAGACTGACTTCAACCCCCATTGAAGAGAACTCATCATGTTCAACTCTTCGTCTTTCCAAGCGAGAGAGAGAGAGATTATGGAGAGAGGCTTCAGAGAGCTGTATATAGAGCCTCTTGACCGAAATGGTGTCTTCTTATTGCAATCGTTTCTATGCCGATAAGCCCGAGCTCGCTGCTCGTGGATTGAGGCCATTGGCCATCAGGTTGTCATCGGCTCTCCGGAAGGTAGACTTTGATCGGTTTCTGTTTTCCCCGACTAATGATTCGATTATTGCCTCGAATTTGATTTCGATCCTCATTTTTTAATCCTATTTGTTCTTCGTAACTCTCATAACAGTGAATACTATGAAATGCTCGGGGGTTTATTATTAGCTATGGTTGTCTCGATTGCTTTTATTCATTGATCTGCCGGTGTGCTCATTCGCGTTTCCTTCTGGTTCTGTTTGGCTGTTTGCTCAAGTGAGATTGTTGGTGAGGTCGAGTGCCTAAAATAATATATTCTGGATAGCAGTGAATTGTTTTATATATCGTGATTCTGCAATTTTATGCCTTAGATTTGGGCACTTTAGCGAGGATTGAGTGTTCTCACCGATAGATTAAATAGAATGGAAAAAAGGAGGTGTTTCTTGAGATGGTATATTTTATTTTATTTTTTTGGCGGGGAAATGACATATATAATTTACGAACTTTGTCCAATATGCAATATCGTCCAAGAACATTTAATTTGTTCAATATGGTACATGAATTTTAATCCAATGTCCAATGTTGTTCTTAATCTTTTTAATTTATTTAATCTCGTTCTTGAACTTTGGTCTAATGTTCAACGTTATCTCTAAACTTCTAAACCTTTTCATATAGCCCATTGCACATTTATAATGGTTTAGAGACCAAATTGCACAATTTTAATTCTAAGGACAACATTGCACATTAGATTAAAATTCAAGAACCATATTACACATTGAACCAAAGTTCATGAACTATTTGAACATTAGACCTTGCCTTTTTTTTTCTTTTTCATTTTTAATTAAGATTTTATTAAAAAGTTTAGATTTAGAGTAAAATGACATCGTTTTAGTCTTATATTCAGTCGATGCCATGTATAAGAGAGGAAATATTTAAAAAAACCATGCAAGAGAGAAAATAATAAAAAACTACATCGGCATTTTCCGTTTATCTAATTGGACGAAGAAAAACATAGATAAAATTAGCAAAAGAACTTGATTATACTAATTTGACAAGTTTGATTTGATTACGCTTTTTGTAAGTTGTAGGATTCAATTGCATTTTTATGACGAGTTTCTAGTGCACTTATCCATATATACTTATTCGCTAGATTTTCGATGTTTTTATCTCAATCATTCTACCTATTGAAAGCTAACGAGCTTTCCTAAAGAACTTTCCGATAATCATTTTTCCAAAACAGTACTAGACAAATTGCAATTTTTTCAATTCAGTCAATCCAATCAAATTTAGCCAACTAATGCTAACATGGACATTAGCCAACACTGGCACATTCGGCTGACGCTAATGTATTATTTTAAACTTTTTTTTTCAATATTTTAAATATATATTTTATTTTTTTCAATTTTTATTTTTTTTATCTCTCTCTCTCTCTCTCTCTCTCTCTCTCTCATTCTTCCCTTGGCCGCTCGTCGGACCTCGACGATTAGCTAGAGGCTTTGCTTGGTGAGGTCGTCTCATCGGCCAATGGTGAGGCTTGTTCCCGTCGATCATTGGTGAGGGCAAGCCTCACCCATCGACAACATTGCTCATCCTCGTTATGTCTGGTGAAGCTGACTCTCTCTTTCTCTCATTCTTCCCCTAGCCGGTCGTTGGACCTCGATGATCAGCTAGAGGCTTTGCTTGGTGAGGTCGTCTCATCGGCCAATGGCGAGGCTTGTTCCCGCCGATCATCGGTGAGGGCAAGCCTCACCCATCGACAACATTGCTCGTCCTCGCTATGGCTGGTGAAGTTGAGTTTGTCTTATGACAGCAAGGCCTCACCCAACTAGGACGGCAAGACCTCACCCAATGAGGGCAAGGCTGCCCTTGCCATGGATCTGGCAAGGGCCTTACTCTGCGACGTCGAGGGTCTTGCTAAATTTATGGCCAATGATGAAGTCGCAGTCGCTAGGCAAGGGCCCTGCTAGATACACAACGAGGTTAAGCCTTGCCTAGCCATGGCAAGGCCTAGCAATGTTGTCGTTGGGCAAGGCTTGCCCTCGTCATGGCTAGGTGAGGTCGAGCCTCGCTAGATCTAGTGAAGCCTCATCTAGCGACGGGATCTTGCCATCATTCTAGCGAGGCTCGCCCTTGTCAGCCAACGCCTCTAGCTAGTCATCGAGGTTTAGTGATCAGCTAGGTTTTTTTTTTTATTTTTTATTTATTTTTTATTTTTTTTTTATTTTATCTCGCTCTCTCTCCCTCTCCCTCCTTCTTCCCCTAGCCGATTGTCGGACCTTGGTGATCAGCTAGAGGCTTTGCCCAGTAAGGTTGCCTTGTCGACCAATGGCGAGGCTTGCTCTTGCCGATCATTAGTGAGGGCAAGCCTCACCCAACGACAGCGTCTCTCGCCTTCGCTATGGCTGGTGAAGTTGAATTTGTTTTATGACAGCAAGGCCTCACCCAACTAGGGCGAGGTTGCCCTCGTCATGGATCTAGCAAGGGCCTTACCTTGTGAAGTGAGGCTCTCGCCAAATTTATGGCCAATGGCGAAGTCGCAGTCGTCAGGCAAGGGCCTTTCTAGATACACAATGAGTTCAAGCCTTGCCTAGCCATGGCAAGACATAGCAATGTTGTTGTTGGGCAAGGCTCGCCCTCGCGATGGCTAGATGAGGTCGAGCCTCGCTAGATCTAGCGAGGCCTCGTCTAGTGATGGGATCTCGCCATCAATCTGGCTAGGCTCACCCTCATTGACCAACGCCTCTAGCTTGTAATTGTGGTCCGTCAATCAGCTATGTTTTATTTGTTTTTTCTTTTATCTCTCTCTCTCTCCTTCTTCCCCTAGCTGGTCATCGGACCTTGGCAATCAGCTAGAGGCTTTGCTCGATGAGCCTTGTTGGTCAATGGCGAGGCTTGCTCCTGCTGATCACTGGTGAGGGCAAGCGTCACCTAGTGACAACATTCCTCGTCCTCGCTATGGCTAGTGAAGCCGAGTTTGTCCTATGACGGCAAGACCTCACGCAACCAAGGCAAGGCTGCCCTCACCGTGGATCTGGCAAGGGCCTTACCCTACGAATACAAGGCTCTCGCTAGATTTATGGCCAATGCTGAAGTCGTAGTAGCTAGGCAAGGGCCTTGCTAGATACACAACAAGGTCGAGCCTTGCCTAGCCATGGCAAGGCCTAGCAATGTTGTCATTGGGCGAGGCTCGCCCTTGCCATGGCTAAGTGAGGTCCAGCCTCCCTAGATCTAGCGAGGCCTCATCTAGTGATGGGATCTCGCCATCAATTTGGTGAGGCTTCCCCTTGTCGGCCAATGCCTTTAGCTGGTCATTGAGGTTTAGCAATCGGCTAAGGGGAGGGGGGAGGGGTAGAGAGAAATTGAAAAAAAATTAAAAAAATAGAAAAATTAATTTTTTTTTTAAAAATGACACTTGGCATTGGCCGGCATCCATGTTAGCGCTGACCAACTAAATTTGACAGGATGGATTGAATTGACATAATTGCAAAATGTTTACGACTGAATTGACACAATTATAAAAATGTTTAGAATTGAACTAGCAACAAAAAAAAAAAAAATCTGAGATTGAATTGGAAAAATTGTAATAAGGGTATATGTTTGTTTCATCCATATAGTCAACCTAGTCATATCTATAATATTTAGGTTTCTAAGTTTATGATTTTCGATGCACTTATTTCAACATATCTATTCGCTAGATTTTCAATGTTTTTATCTCAACCATGCTATCTATTGATAGCTAGTGAGCTTTCCTGAAAAAATTGCTAATGACGTCATTATTGGGGTATATGTTGGTTTCGTCCATATAGTCAACCCGATCATATCTATAATAGTTTGGTTTCTTAGAAATAAGGGTTAATATCACGAAAAACCCCAAATTGGTATATTCATGATAAGTTTATTCCAAACTAATTTTTTGACTACCAAAAAACCTTAAATTAGTAATCATGTGACAAATTTACGTTTCGTTAGTTTCCATTAAATCTTACCATCAAAATGCTAAGTTGGATGATACGTGACAATTGATGGGTGTACTGGTTCGTGACTTTACCGTTTGTTTGTTACATGTGTATCGAGTTGTGATTTTTCGTGATATTAATCAAATTTAATAGACACTAAATTAGGGTAAAATTATCACAAATATACCGATTTGGGGTTTTTGATAGTTAAAAATTAGTTTATGGTATATTTGTTATAGATATACCAATTTAGGGTTTTTGGTGTTTAAAAAATTTGTTTCTGATAATTTTGTCACAGTTTGGAATTTTTTGTGGTATTAACCGTAGAAATTATATAGCTAACTAGATTACTTGTCATTACTTCTCGAGAAAGGTGATTGTTGTGGTTCATGATTTGCATGGCAATCCATTAGTGATAGATACCTAGGATTTTAGCAAGATTATGTCAAGGGTGCATTTGGTAATTATTCTATTCCTGAGAAAAATTTCTGATAAAAAATGATTTTATTTTATTATGTTCCCAAAAACAAATTCTAAGCATTTGAAGAAATTTGGTAATTGCTCAAAATTTTTATTTGTAGGATAGAATTGCATTTGGCACTATCCTCAAAATTTCTAATCCAAACCATTATTTTCTAATTTTTTAAATAATTTAATTACTTTCTTTTTTCTTTTTTTTCTATATCTTTTTCCTTAGCCAGTCACTAGTGCCGGCCTTGGGATAACCGGCAATCGGCCAGACGAGGGTTGACAACCTCGCCGAAGGGTCGTTAGCCCCTGGTGAGGCTCGGCCGAGCTCTCTTAGTCGTCGATAGGGCACAAACTTGTTGGGCCACCTCGGGGTCGGCCTTGCCTTGGTGGCCCTGTGAGGTCAAGCCTCACTAGCGACTGGGCGAGGCTCGTCGGTGGCGACGATGGACTGCGGTGACAATGGCCAATGGTGGCGGTGGTGGAAGGAGGAGAAAAGGAAGTAAAACAAGAAGGAAAGAGGAAGAGAAAAGAAAAAAAAAGAATTTATGTTGACTTGATTCTGGGATTGTTTCCGGAAACAAAGAAACATTTTTTTTTTTAAATTCTCGATTCTACTTGCAAATCTATTACCAGGAACAAAAAAAATTCTAAATGGATTTATGTTGCAAATTTACTCCCAAGAATAAAAGAACATAATCTAACATTATTTGGCCAGTTGCCAAACGCGCTCTAAGTCTCCCTCTACCTATGATCTCATCATTCGCAGTCATGTTGATTGATTACTCCCATGTCAATCATTACCGTCCATTAAGGAAAGAAATCCACTTATTAACATGCCATTTTCATTCTTGATTTGCTAAATAAAAAAAAATCAATGTCATGTAGATATAAATTCCCTCTCTGCAGTCTGTCATAAAGAAATCAAAGTAATATAGTTAGAAAGAATCAGCTGCATCCATACAAAAGAAATGGAAAGAGCTTCTCTCTCTTTGCCTTTTTTGGTGACCCTTGTGCTCTTATCATCATGTAAGCCTATCTCATGAAACGTGCCTCTTCTTGTTTTTATAGTTTTCAATCACGATAAGGAAAAAGTTTCATGCTGAACTTTGTATACACATAGGTTTGATGCTTGAGACAGGAGCAAGAAATTTGACAGAGATAAATTCAAGCCAATGCTTTACTTCAGAAGATTGCCTTAAATATTGCAACAATTGCCCCGGAAGCAAGTGTGACGACGGCCGATGCATCTGTGGTTGCGTGCCGATTGGGGGCTAAAGAATGGATGAAACTGCCTTAGAGAATAAGAAGCAAAATGCTTGCTGGATTTACATGTTTTGTTTGGTTAGTATTTGCTTCAATAAAGGTGGCATTGTGAGAGCTTAATAATATCTTGGACAACAATCAAATTCGCTTTTTATTGTGTCTTCTTTTGGTGAATCGAGTCCTATTAATTGTGCACTGAACTAAGCCCCAATTTCTAAATAAACAAGAATGCTCTCAAACCCTTTTCAAATCACAAATCAGAACTTAATGCACATGGATCGAATCTTGTCAGAGGACTATACCTAGTTATCAGGCTAAAACGGCCCCGCAAGCCCGCGGCTTGGCTGGAATTCTGCTCCAGCGTTGCTGGTCACGGCTCCGAGAGGCTAGCCCCGGCTCATTTGAGCTAGGCTGAGCGGACCTTGGCGCGGCTGATCGGAGGTGGACGCGGGATGGGCTGCTCGGCTCGTGGACTGCTGCAGGTGTGAAGAATCGATGGGGAAGACCAAAATAAATGGAGCTGCAGCGTTCGGTGGAGAGCTGCACGGAGAGAGGAGGACACACGGAGCTGCTTCGGTCAACTACAGGAAGTCCGCAAGTTGTCGCTGGCGTGGAGAGATGGGGCAGAAGGGCTGTCGGTGGGGATTAGAAAGCAAAGGCAGAAGTTCCAGGGGTCGAGGACAGCTGGCAGCTTCGCTCGAGAGGAGAGAGAGAGAGACAGCGACGGAAGGGGAAAGGATAAGGGTGAAAGTAAAAATAGAGAAGAAAACCGGGGAAAAAGTTGGTAGGGATTTGTCGGTTGCTTGGGGGGGGTGCGAGAGACGTGAGAAAGAGGAAGGGGGAGACGTGCGGCCGAAGGGCGAGGGGAGAAAGAAAATAAAAGGAAAATTCCTATAATCAAAATTCTTGGTCTCACTTGCTTTTATTTAATTTAATTTGGTCTGCAAAAATCCCCATGCTAAAATACTTGATCTTCACTTGCTTTCTTGTACAAAATTTCCTCCAAACAACGAGTCTTGAGCAACAAAAACGGCCAATTCCCTCAATTTCGAATTTTAAATCATTTTTCTTGAAATCCGATTTTTGAATAAACCTCTCTAATTGAGGTCCAATTTTGTTGAAGAAAAAGCCCACACACATTCATTTCACCAAATAACTCACACCGGAGGCCAAAAATCCCTTCGATTTGGCAAATCCGAATTTCCGTTCGTTTTCTGAATCGTTCGAATCGACTTTTCGTAAAAATCCTGAACTCGCTGAAAATTCCTCGAAAGGTGAGTTAACGTTCCTAAAATGACTCGTGATATGACAGAACTTTCAACTTTTGAAATCGGATTCAAATTTGTGGTTAATTTCAATCTGACGCGATTTTAGTGTGACTTAACCTATCAGGTAACTTTTAAAAATTTTTAGTGCAATTAACCCATGGTCGATTTTAGCCACACGTACCTCTTCAACACATTGGCGACTCTCAGTTGTTATGAAAATTTCAAGATTTCAAATACTGACGCAGAGCGCCAAAATGACAGAAAAATCAGTTTAGTGACGATCGACGAGAATTTTGCAAATTAGTGGAATCACTCACGTTTAGCCACACATCTCAGTCGAATCGACTTATCTTTGATCTCTGATCGATTTTCGACTGTGCCGTAATGACCCTTGCAAACTAGCACAATTAAGTAGTCGAATCCTGGTCAAATTCTCAAGTCTATTGTGTTAAAATTCCTTAACGGCTTCATTTGATAGGCTAGTTATCTTGTAAGTGGCCATCTCGGAGAAAAGCACTATGGTTGCGTCGATGAAAAACCCAACTTATCCAATCGAAATCAGAACTGCATTTTCAGGATGTCACAACTCTTCCATTCTTATAAAAATTTCTTCATCGAAATTTAAACATTTACCAATCCTTAAACAAAAAAGGTGGAGATATCGTCGTCTCATCGAGTCTCACTTTCCCACGATGCTTTTTCAGTCCGGTGGTGTGGTCAAACCACTTTGACCAAGGGGACCATCTTGGTATACAAAATCTGCTCTTTCTGGTCTACAATCTGAACTAGGCTTTCCACGTACGAGACTCTATCGTCCACGTTTAATTCTTCAAGATTTAGCATGTGGGTCAGGTCAGGCTCATACGTTCTCAATCTCGACACGTGAAAGATGTCATGCACTTACGCCTATCTTAGTGGTAACACAAGACGATACGTTAGAATCCCGATTCTTTCCAGAAACTCAAAGGAACCTATGTACCTCAGTTTTAGTCTTCCCTCCTTGCTAAAGAGCAAGGTATCCCTCATTGGTGACACCTTTAGAAAGATGTAATCATCAATTTGGAACTCTAAGAGCCTTCGATGCTCAACGATACAACATTTCTAGCGGCTCTTAGCGGTCTTGAATTTGTCTCTAATCACGGCAATTGCAATCACTGACTGTTGAACTGACTTTGAGCTGCGATCTTTCATTCTCTGACCTCATCTCAACAAGCCGAAGTTTTGTGCACTTTACTCTGCACTACTTCAAAAGGAACCATCTGACTGATCTGTTGAAACTGGGAACCTCGGGTCTAAATTTGATATAGATTCGTTATTGGCACTCCATGCAGATGAACTATCTGACACACATACGCTTCTGCATGCCTATTCAAATCGAGGTCTTTTCATACTGTGGTGAAGTGAGTCAACTTCGTCAGTTTATCAACCCTTATCCAAATGGAACCATTATTACTTTGGCTCCTCAATAGGCCCGTCACAAGGTCCATTGTGACATGTTCTCATTTCCATTTGGGAATCTTGAGAGGTTACAAGAGTCCTCTCGACTTACAAAGCTATGCCTTCACTTGCTAACACGTCGGACACTCAGCGACATGATTGGTGATGTTCGTCTTCATATCAGACCGCCAATAGTGTCGACACAAATTCTGATACATATTCGTATTGTCATGATGAATATTGTAACTGCTACGATGAGCTTTTGACACGATGTGGTCCTTGAATGTTACATCGTCAGGTACACACAATCATCCTTGGAACTTCAGTGTTCTACTTTAGAAATCTGAAACTCAGCCCTTCTCTTTTCGGTATTCTCTTGCAGAATTATCTGAATCTCTAGATCTGTTGAATGAAGTATCTAAATCTTGATATGCACATCCGGCTCAATTATGAGGACGGCTAGAAGATTCAAACGGTGGACTACCTCAAATTTAAAAATCAAATCTCAAACTTTCTCAAGCAAGGTCCATTCCTTAACCACCATTAGCACAACTGAAGACTTTTGATTCAACACATCTGTGACCTTATTCGTCCTTCCAAGGTGATACCAGATATCACCATATTGGTCCTTCAGAAGTTCTAATTTACAACGCTTTCTCATATTTTACTCCTTTTGAGAGAATAAATACTTGAGACTTTGATGGTTGGTGAAGATCTGGAATCTTTCTCCACACAAATAATGTCTTTAAATCTTCAGAGCAAAATTATTGTTGCGAGTTCTAAGTCATGCGTCGGGCAATTCAGCTAGCGAGATCTCAACTGATGGGACGCGTATGCAACAATCTTACTGTGTTGCATCAGTACATAACCTAGTGCCTTAAACGACGCATCACTATAGATCTCGTATCCTCTAGGACCAGATGGAATGGTTAGCACATGTGCAATGGTCAGTTTCTATTTAAGCTCTTGGAAACTACACTCGCACTTGTCTATCCCCACTAACTTTTCTTCTTTCTTCAGGAATCGAATCAACGGCGACACTGATGCTGAAAATCCTTCCACGAACCTTCTGTAATAACATGTCCAACCTAAATGGCTTCTGATCTCTGATACTGTTGTTGGTCTTGATCCATTGATAACTGCTTCGATCTTGGTCGGGTCCACGGAGATTCCTTCACCTGACGTCACGTGACCTATGAAAGCTACACGAGTCAGCCAAAACTCGCACTTGTTGAACTCAGCGTCTAATCCTTGGGTCCTCAAGGTCTGACATACCATTCTCAAATGATTCTCGTGCTTCTCAACACTCCTCGAATATACCAAAATACCATTGATAGACACAATCATGAATTGATTTAGATATTCCTTAAATACTCGGTTTGTCAAATCTATGGTAGCAACTAAAGCATTCATAAGACCAAACCGGCATTATAGTACTTTTATAACGGTTGCCTTGGGTACTAAACACTGACTTCAATAGGTTCTCCTTTATGATTCTCAGCTGATGATAACCTGTCCTCTAGTCGATCTTTGAAAATATCGACGCTTCTTCAAGCTGTTCAACAAAACATCGATCCTTGGCAATGAACACTTGTTCTTGATCATTACCTGATTGAGTTGACAATAGTTGATGCACAGATGCAACGAACCATCTTTCTTTTTCACGAACAGAACTAGTGCTCCCCAAGGCGATGCGCGGGAACATATGAGTCCTTTATCTAACAATTCATGTATCTGCACCTTTAGTTCTTTTAACTCAGACAACGACATCCGATAAGGAGTTTTAGAGGTTGGCTTTGTCCCAGGAGCTAACTCCGTCCCGAATTCTATCTCTCTGGCGACAGGCCTGGCAATTCCTTTGGAACATCTTAGAAAGCTTTTGTACCATGACTATAATTTCCATATTCGGTTCCTCACTTGTCGCATCCACTACAGTTGCCAAATAAATCTTGGCAACCTACATCCAGAAACCGATTGTCTTAAGTGACGAAATAAAAAGGGATCGAGGATCCTCCTCGACTTTTGATAAATTCGAAACCTTCACTTGCTTATGGATCAGACAGTTATATAATACTACCATAATTCATTACAACAAAAGCTCTTTGAGATCCTTTTATACATAACATTAAGATCATACATAAGCAACTAGTCAAGTACAACCATAGTTCATGATTCTCCATTTTACAGCTTTATTACAATCACAGGAGTTCTACAACCTTCACTCAAAATCTTGCTGTGCTATTCTGATAAAAACACCTCAAAACATTCTTCCCCTGATCAATGCATGGTCGGTCCATTCACGTTCCTTTCGCCATCCTAGTGGCGTTCTACTTGCGGTAGTGGTGCTTATGTTCTCTTGGACCTACGCGGGTAGTTCCTCACCCGATGGCCATGCTGGCCACATTCATAGCATGCTCTCGATATACTTAGACACTGGGCTGACTCATGCTTCCTTCCACAAATTTGGCATACAATTGATGAATCCTCTGACTTCGGTCGAGTGACAGCCTGAACCCTTCCTTGGACTGGAGGCTTGATCCAAGTACCTGACTAAACATCTTGTAGTGCATTCACTCTGTTATGTTCTATCGACGGTGGCGGTAGCAGCTATTATGGTTCCATCTGCCTGCGCGGACAGTATTTGAACTGGTGACCTTGCTGGCCACATTTAAAATAGGCACTAGTCATGAAGCGACAAGGGGTTGGTCCATGCTGTCTTCCGCAGAAGTGACATACGACATTCTGACTCTGCGCTGACTTTCTGATTCTCTTCCTTCGATTGGGACGAATGGAACACCCTTCATCCGACATCGGTCTCTTTCCCAGATGGTCGTCACCTTTGCATAAACTGAATTTTGACTCAGATGCGGTAGCTTGCTCCTCGATCACAACTCTAGGTTGAACCTCAGTAGGTGCGGCAACAATAGCGATGACAGCACTGGCGGCGGTAGTGACAGCGGCAACAGTGGCGGCTCGATCCTGAGCTTGCTGACCTAGCAAATTTCCAAGGTTCACTAGTGCTTGAACGATCCCGTCGAACCTAGGATCACTTGGTGCTGCTACACTAGTACCGACCTGCGTTGATACTTTTACACTTGTGCTGGCATGAGCCGATGCTCTACCTTGACCACGACCTTCTCAGGCACCAACCCATGTCGGCGTTCCACCCTGAGCAACAAGTCCGAAGGTATGCTTTCTAGGAGTCCTCTGCTCTTAATCGTTCATTTTCCTATACCCAGGTGGGCACGAACTTAGCAAAACAACTGGGAATGCTGGGGGCAGAGTTGCTTGTGGTGAACATTTTAGCTTTAACTTGTTGCAGCGTCATGTTGTAGAGATCCATATCATATGAAATTTAGTATGCCGCTTTTAGTTGGCCCAAGGTTTAGCAGCTCACTTGTAGGTGGGTAGAGGGATGTCAGCTGATAGATGTCACTTGCCTCTATGTTGATCTTTTACAGCTCTTTTCTTTTCTATTGCTTGTTTAATTGCTGAGAGAGGTTGGTGTGGTACAGTAGGCATCTGTAGATGAAGTCTATTTGATCTTTTCGTGAAATATACATTTTGACATCATCTTCAACATGTTCATCATATGGTGCACGCACAAGCTCAGACAGCCATGGGATGTTTTTTTTCCCCTACCACTTCTCATAGTCTGTTCGTTTCTCCCTCTTCATTATGGCAGGGGTTATTGGCCTTCAGGGATGAACTGCATCCTTCAACTACAGTAACTATAGTCGTGCACGCATGTAGTTATGAAGATCTTTGAAAATGTAGAATAAAGGGCAGTCCTGGTATGTCTCCTTTTCTGTCTTGAAAGTGGTTTGTAATTGCTTTCAATTGTTGTGCCTCAAAATGTTCACTGGCTTTTCTATAGCAAAATGTCAAGCTTTTGTGAGACTATCTCCATGACAACATATATATTCAAACACGAAGTTGAGATGGCTCACATGCTAGAAAATTTCTTTGTCGTGGATTTTATCAAATCTCTGTGATCATAAGATGTCTGGAATCGATATCTTATATGGTAATTATGAAATCTTTGCAGCAATCAAAAACGTTTCTGGGCATTTATTCCCTTTTCCTCTTAAAGAAGTGATTACTGAGGTAAATGAGCTGGCCAGGGAGGGCTCATCTTGTACTAATGTCGGCAGAAAAAAATAACCAACTCTTGAAATCGATGAGTGGCATGCTCGGTCAGACAAGAATAGAGTTTTGTCAGAGTAGAAGTCATTAGTTAACAGGTTGAGCTTGTCGACAATGAAGAGAATCGACAACATACAATGTCAGTCATCGATGAGAGCCCTTGGGTAGACGAGGCCATAGATAGCAAGTTATCCCAAGTTTTAGCTGTGTTAGAACCGTGAAATCTGATGCATGGAATGCATTGGGGATGAATCGGTGCATTCCGTCCTACAGTCTCGTTAATACCTCGAGTGATGACTAGGACAAGGACTCGCACTATGGAAGAATTGGCCCATAGCAGGCGTCACCTATAGTCTTGTTAATACCTCGAGAAATGGCTAGGACAAGGACTTGGACTCGTCTGATGGCATCCAAGCTCCGTCACCAGGATAGGCGTGTAAGCCATCTTGGTTCGGTTGGGTTTGAATATTTTTGTTTAGGTTGAGGGTCATAAATCAAGTAGTTTTCAAGGGGTAGAGATTTGCCTGACCCTTACCTGACTCATTCATCATTATATTGACCCATT
Organism: Eucalyptus decipiens; assembly: GCA_014182575.1. Classification (NCBI taxonomy): domain Eukaryota; kingdom Viridiplantae; phylum Streptophyta; class Magnoliopsida; order Myrtales; family Myrtaceae; genus Eucalyptus; species Eucalyptus decipiens. The sequence goes on along the minus strand of CM024610.1, from coordinate 31,614,665 downwards.
TTACCTTATCTTGCTGAATGAGTATTGCATTGATTATGCAAAGACTTTACGCATGATTGGCATGACAGACCGTATAACAAAGCAGGGAATTTGAAACATTTAGGACATAAGATATTGCACTAATTAAAAGTTAAACTACCTCCTTTAAAGCTGAGTCATGGGCAATTGTGTCTCTTGTCAATCGGTGGCACGCCCAATACTAATTATCGGCATTTGGCGAATTAACAGTAATACTACCACAAACAGAAGACCGGAGATGGAGACCGACATAATTTTGGTACAATCCTAGAAATTCGAAAGGGGTTGTGAAGTTATGAATAAAGTAGAATATGAGCCAAGAACTAGATAAATGGCCTAAACATAAAGTTGTGTGCAGCTTGGCTGATATGAAAAACTGAACTCGTCTAGCGTGCCTAATATACACACAAGTCCATGCCTTAATTAGTAAGGGCGCCTAGATGCATTCGGTAACATTTCTGTTTCGAGTAACAGTTTGTTTTAATTTTTTTTTATTCCTTAAAATACTTTATAAGTAAAATAACGTATTTGATAACTACAAAATTTCTATTTCTAAAATAGAAAAAGCATAGGAGTGCGTTTGCCATGGCTCATAGGTTTTATTGTGGTTTATAATTTCTTTGAAATTTTTAGTAATATTTTGAAAATTTTCTTTTCTTTTTTTTCTTCTCTTATTCTTTCTTCTCTAGTCGGTTGCCAGGTGGCAGGGGGTAATGGCGGCAACAAATGGTGATGGCAGATGATGACTAGTAGGCGGCATGGGACAGCAAGTGGGGGAGCATTAACGGCGAGGCTCTAGTGAACAGATAGAAGAGGAAGAAGAAGAAAAGATGAATATATATATGAAATAACTTATTCCAGAAATTTTTTTTTCTATCTTTTGTTTTTATTTCAAATCTATTGCCTGGCCACTAATCTATTTTGAGGAATAGAAAAATTAATTGATGTTAGCAAACGAATTTATGTTCTTTTTCTATTTTGGAAAATAAAAGAACAAAATAATAAAAAAATTGGAATGTTGCCATGTAGGCCTTAAGGGTGTGTTTGTTTATTTCTGTTTTTGTTCCCTGGAACACAAATTTTTGTTATTTTGTTCTGGGGAACAAAAAAAGAACAAAAATGTGTTTGTTTACACTTTTGTTCCCGGGAACAGATTTGGAACATAAACAAGAAATAAAAAAAAAATTGTTTATTGTTCTTGGGATCACTTCCGAGAAACACTTTTTTGTCTTCTCATTTGTCTTCTTTTTTCTCTTTCTTTTCTTCTTATTCTTCTTCCTTTTGATGACCTTGGCCATGGCCGACATCAGTGACCGGCCAGATAAGGGCTGGCGACCTCATTGGAGCATCGCCAACCCAAGCCTCACCGTGGCTTACCATGGCCGCACGAGGCTTGGGCTCACCTAGGCCGGGCAAGGCTGAGCCTCGCCGGTGGTTGGCCGAGCTTGGCCTAGCCGGGCCACCTCCAGGACGGCGTCGCTTGGCGAGGCTGAGCCTTGCGCAGCCACGGCGAGGCTTGGCCTCCCTAGTTGGCGCGAGGCCAACCTCACGCCGCTTAGGCGAGGTCGAGCCTCGCTGATGGCCTGGTGAGGCTCGCTGGGGCTAAGCTGGCCTCCAGCAAGCTTTCTGGATGTCGCCCAACCAATTGCCGGCCACAGTGGTGGCCGGCGATCGACCAAAGAGAAAAAGAAAAATGAAAAGGAGAAAAGAAAAAAAGAAAAATGAAAAGGAAAAAAAGAAAAAAAAAGAAAAAAAGGAAAAATATAATAAAAATATTAAACAATTAAAAGAAACAAAAAAATTATACAAGTTTACCAAATGCGTTTCTATTCCTGGAGTAGAAATTTTTTGCAATTACCAAACGCGTTTTTATACTAAAAAATTATTCCCCAGAATAGAAACAAAAGAACTATTTCTATTTAAAAATTGTTTCCCGGAACAAAAACGTTATCAAACGCGCCTTAAGCCACCATCTTGAGGTTTTATACTAAGCAACTCAGTTGATCCTTCCTTTTCATGCAATGTGATGCCCTCGCAAGGAAATTTAATACATTGCCATGCCACAATAAGGATATGGAGAACAGTGTGAAATGATTTCTATGTGTTTTTCAAGGCAATGAATAATAAAGAGCAACCGGGGGAAGGCCCTAATAAGTGGATCTCTTTCCTAACAGGAGGTAAAGTTCCTAATGGGAGGTAATGATTAACATGAGAGTGGTTAATCCGACATAACTACTTAATTTCACGAAGTAATTATGAATGTATCTATGCTAAGACCGATCACTTATTGCAGACGCTTGCCCCATTGGCAAAGGATTAGGGGCTGGGACTAGGTCAAACCCTAGTAAAAGCATTGGAGAGAAGCCATGAACATATATTGCAACAAGAAATACCAACTTAAAAAATCATTGCAAGCTTAGAAGCGGTCGCGGAAGTATTTAATGATCTTGTGAATATTCAACTCCTATGAATTTGTGGACATCAATAAGAATTTGGTATAAGAAAGCATGAAGGAAAACTGTTGGGAAAATTATCCCAAAAATACTAAAGTATGGATTCCAATTCAGTCCTAAATCTTTTAATTTAATCAATTTAATTCCAAATCTTTAGATAATTTCCTCATGTGGTTGTTCTAATCAATTTGGCTGGAAAATACTGTTGTGGACGTTAATCATTCTATATAACACGACTGATACTAACGCGAACAATTTTTGTAATTTTTTAAAAACTTTTCTAAATTTTTTATAGTTTTTTTCTAATTTTTTTTCTCCCAAGCCCTCACCTCTCTCTCTCTCTCTCTCTCTCTCAATTGTTCGTTTTCAATTGTGGCCAAGCCCTCACCTAGAGTTGATAGGGACCTCTGTGCCCCTCTGTGCCCTTACCCGCGGTTGGTGAGGATGGCCTTGCCCTTTGGTCAGCAAGGGTCGTTGGCAAGCCTTGCTAGCCACTATGAAAAAAAGAAAAGAAAAAAGAAATCGAATTCTTTTTTAAATATATCAGAATCTTTTTAAAAAAATGTAAAAATTATTCAATTCAAAGCTGGCCATGTCACATAGAAAAGCCAATATCTAAACTAGCAATTTCTAGTTAAAATTGACGTGAAAGATTACATTAACAAATTGTTAAACGGTTTAAAATTAAATTAGTCATATGAAAATGTTTATGATTAAATTGATATTCGTACAATATGTTTTGGACTTTTTGGTAATTATCACCAATAATATCACATGACTATTGATAATAGCACAAATGGCCAATGTGGATGAGGTTTAATGTATGCTATGAGGTTTAATGTATAATAACACAAGTCTTTGATTGATAATAACACAAGTCTAGGGAAAATGATTAACCATAACTAATGCATAATGTACGATTTAATTGATGCTTGATATATAGTTGAAGGATCATTCACTCAAATGGCCAATGTGGATGAGGTTTAATGTATGCTATGAGTTACTTGAACCATGCATACTTAAGAAATGAATGGTCTTTCACTTACAAACTCTTTTCCCATTAGTAAGTAAATTCATATTATATCCGACTTAATATATACATTTCATGATTACTTGTACAATATATCCAAAGATGTATGTACTCTGGCTAGATCATGGGGACGATATCTGTGTTGAAGTGTTAAAGCGGGTCAACCTCCCAAATAGTCAAGTTAACTAGGGGCAGCAAATGGGCAAGGACAAAAAACATTGCAACTTTGGTGATTGAATATGCATATACCCCATAATTTATGAATAGCATAGCAAAAGCATTGATGACCTAATTATATCAATATATATCTCAATTCTCATCATTAGACACTATAGCGATCACCTATATCAAGAACTAAAGACAAGTAATTTCGTTAGCTGTATCATTTTTAGCAATCCCCACTACTATGGATAAGCTCAAGTTGATAGAATGGATGAATGAAACATAAACCCAACAATGACATCATTAAAAATTTCTGTAGGAAAGCTTACTAGCTTTAAAATTGAAAAGATTAGGCAAGGTAAAACATTGTAAGTACCCCATAATTTCTGAATGACATAGCGGAATCATTGATGACCTAACTATATAAGTATAGATCATAATATTCTCATCACTATGCACTATAGCAATCACCTTATCGAGAACTAAAAGGAAGTGATATTGTTGGCTGTAAAATTTTTAGGAAACTCCACTATTATGGAAAAGCACAGGTTGACAACATGGATGAATGCATCGTATACCCAACAATGACTTCATTGGAAATTTCTAGAGGAAAGCTTACTGGCTTTAAATAGATGAGATTAGGCAAGGCCAAACATTGCAAGTTTGGTCAATGAATATGTATATACCCATAATTTCTGAATGATATAGCTAAATCATTGATGACCTAACTATATCAATATAGATCTTAATATTCTCATCATTATGCACTATAGCTATCACCTTTATTGAGAACTAAAGGCAAGTAATCTTGTTAGCTGTATAACTTTTGGGAAGCCTCACTATTATGGATAAGCTCAAGTTAGCAATATGAATGAATCCAATGTATACCCAGTAATCACATCATTGGAAATTTCTATGGGAAAGCTTACTAACTTTAAAATAGATGAGATTAGGCAAGGTTAAACATTGCAAGTGTGGTAAATGAATATGTGTACACCCCATAATTTTTGAATGACACAACAAAATCATTGACCCAAGTGTATCAATATAGATCTTAATATTCTCATCATTATGCACTATAGCAATCAGCTTTATCGAGAACTAAAGGCAAGTAATCTCGTCAGTTATATAATTTTTAGGAAACCTCACTATTACGGATAAGCTCAGGTCGACAATATTAATGAATGCAACGTATACCCATTATTTTGAATGACATCGTCGAACTTTCTATAGAAAATCTTATTAGCTTTTTTTTTTTTGGTTTGAAGATACGTAGCATTTCATTTACGCAGTGAAAATATTACAACCCATGTTCTGGGACTCAGTACATAGTTTTTCCAGAAGGATTTGAGGAGGTGAAAAGGCCCAATTCGAAACAAGTGAATCACGGCCATGGGCCTTGGTAGCCCAATCTGCGATTGTGTTTGCTTCACGCCTACAGTATTAGATACTCAGATGGGGAAAACGTGAGATTAGAGCGGCGCTCTCCGCGAACAGTGCTCGACAATCCCATGGTGGCGATCGGCGATCATTGACGGCTTTTATTAGCACTAGACAATTGGATTCAACTTGTAGGTGAGCTTCTGCCATGCCTTTCTCTAGCAGGTATTTGAGAGTCATATTTAGGGCTTGAGTTTCCGATTGTAGTGGGCAGAAAGCTTGTACTTTCCGGGAGAAACCATCAATCAAATGTCTAGCGTAATCTCTGCAAACGCACGCCATGGATCCGGTATTTGCTGTTATGGGAAAAGCCCCATTGATGTTAGCTTTTATAATGCCTAGTTCCGAGGGAGTCCACTGCCGAGAGTTGTTAAGCAACGTTTGCCCTGTAACTAATGCCGTTTGCTGAAATCGACGATGAAGCTCTGCATCTGTGAACGCCAGATCTACAAGCTATGTAGGCGTTATTCGTTGGTGCCAGAAGATGACATGATTTCTATCTTTCCATATCTGCCAATGGAGGGTTGCAATTGTCTCTAGATCAGGTATAGTAGTTCCACTTGCCAATATTTCTACTAGCCAAGCATCCATACGATTTGTGTTGTACGTTGAGATGTCGATCTTGACCTTGGGATGGGACCAGATACTCTGAGTCCACGAGCAGAGGAGAAAAAGGTGTTTTGTGGTTTCAAGAAGTTGAGATGGGCATAGTTGACATACCGGGTTAGGAAGAATGTTTCGTCGGTATAGGTTATCCCTTGTTGCAAGTGTGTTATGGCAAAGGGACCACAAGAAGATTTGAATTTTAGAGGAAGTCTTTGTAGTCCATACCTGTCTCCATAACCGGGATGGTGTGTGATAGGATGTAGATGCAGAGTTAGGATCATTAGGTTGAGTTGTTTGTTGAAGGGATTGGTAGCTGCTTTTCACTGTGTACACTCCTGTTGGCGTGCCTGTCCAAATAATTTGATCTGTAGTGGACATTGGGCCTAGGTGTATGGCAGTAATATCTTCAACCGTTTGGTCATCAAAACTGCTGCTAGGAAGAGGAACATTCCAAGTAGACTGTTTTGGATGTAAAAAATCAGTCACCATCTTTGGTTCCCCTCTATTTGCAGGTCCCCCTATAATTCCTCTAGGTAACCATCTGTCCTTTCTAATGTAAATATTCTTCCCATTACCAACAGACCATTGGATTTGAGGTAAAATAGAATCGCGACCTAAGATAAGGCTTAGCTAGCCCAGGATGGTCTATGTCATTTAGTTGCATGCCAGAAGTTAGTAGAATGAAAATATAGTCCTCTGAATAGTCAGCTCCACAATGATGATGGATGTTGGAGAAGATGCCATGCCTGTTTACCCAAAAGTGCTTTATTAAATGTAAGTAAATCACGAAAACCAAGCCCCCCCCCCGCCCCATTTTCCTTTCGCTCTTTAAGTAGGTCCCAACCCTTCCAATGGATTCCCGATCTGGTACTATTATTTTGCCACCAAAACTTAGCTATCTTCTGCTCAATGGATTTGCAGATAGATACTGGAATCTTAAAAATTGACATGGTGTACTGTGGGAGAGCTTGTACCACAGATTTTAACAGTATTTCCTTCCCGCCTTTGGATATGAGGTTTTCTTTCCACCTCGCCAACTTTGCACTAACCCGCCCTAAAATCCAAGCAAACATATCATTTTTAGACACCCCCCAATCTGACGGAATTCCTAAGTATTTCCCAATTCTTTCAAGCACAGGTACTCACAATTCTCTAGCTAGGTTTTGCTTTAGACTATTGGGGCAAGCTTTACTAAGGAAGAGACCAGATTTGTTTCTATTCACAGCTTGGCCCGTAGCTAAACAGTATTATTGTAAGATATTCGCTAAATTTTGGCATTCAAGGAGACAGCCATCTAAGAAAAATATTGCATTGTCAGCAAAGAACAGATGAGAGAGGGTAGGACACCACCTGTTGAATTTTATCCCTTTTAGATTTCCCATGTCGACTACTTGCTTGATGAGGATAAATAGGACATTTGCTACAAGGATGAACATATATGGAGAAAGAGGATCTCCTTATCGAAGCCCTCTTGTAGGATGGAAATAGGGTAATGGCTCACCATTTAATTTGATACTTAAGGATATTGTAGTTATGCATTGCATTACCCATTTAACCCATGTATTATGAAAACCCAGTTGTCGCAAATAGGCCTCCAGAAAGTCCACTCAACCTGATCATATGCTTTCTTCATATCCAACTTTAGTATGGCCTGAAAATGTTTCTTCCTTGCCCTAATTTTTTATCTAATGCAGGACCTCTTGGACTACCAAAATGTTATCTTGGATTTGTCGATCAATCACAAAGGCACTCTGTTCCATGGAAATCAACTTAGGTAATCAAGGTTTCAGGCGATTAGCTAGTACTTTTGAAATTATTTTATATATGAAATTGCAGAGACTAATGGGACGGTATTGATTTAACCTTTCAGCATGCGGTGTCTTGGGAATCAGAGTAATAAGTGTTCTGTTAAAGGTTGGGGGCATCACACCTGAAGTGAAAAAGTCTTGCATAGAGGTAAATATATTTTCTTGTAGAACATCCTAGTAAGTATGATAGAACAACTTGTTAAAGCCATCCTGTCCCGGGGCTTTTGTTGCCCCTAATTGAAAGGTAGCTTGCTTAACTTCCTCCCGAGATACCTTTGCTATTAGAGCTGCATTCATTTTTGATGTAACCATTTGGGGGCATTGTGTCAGAATAGGGATATAATCTCGATGTCCTGCTGATCGATAAAGGTTGCGAAAGAAATCCATGGTTATGTCCTTCAATTTTTTGGAGTCTCTGATCCTCATCTTTAAGCATACTGATATGGTTGTTTTGTTGTCTTTGTATAGTAGTCGCATGGAAAAACTTCGTGTTCTTGTCCCCCCACCTCAACCAATTAATACGTGACCTCATTGCCCAGTATTGCTCTTCCTGTTGCCATAATTGTTGGACTTCGTCTTTGAGGCGATTTACCCGTGCTTTGTCATAATTGTGTCCTATTTGATTGATATGCTGTTGAATTTGCTATTATAGCATATGAAGCTGATGACGACCATTGGAAAACGTTGATCTGCTTCACCTGTTGAGGGCCCAAGAAGTAACCTGAAGCTTGCGAGCTAAAGAGGAGTCCAGTAGCTGTTCAGAGGCCTAAGCCTCAGTGACAACCTTGTGGTAATTCTGATTTTGAAGCCAAAAAGCTTCAAAAGTGAAAGCTTTGCACCTTCTCGGTGGTTTGGGATCAGTGTTCAGTAACAACAGGCTATGGTCAAAGCCTAGAGCTGGTAATGCAAAGACTTCGGCAGTCGGGTAAGACAATCTCCAATCCATCTTCCATAGTACCCTATCTAGTCTTTCCTTAAACACATCCTCCCCATCTCTGTTGTTCACTCATGTGAAAGCACAACCCTTACTCTCAATATCCATTAACGAACAATCATTTATAAAATCCCGAAAAGATTGCAATCTATAGGGCTCAGCTAGTCTCTTGCCCACTTTCTCCCAATGGTATATTATCTCATTAAAATCTCCAATGCACATCTATGGCAGGTTATTAGAATAGCTAAGGTGATGCATTTTAGCCCAAAGATGCTGTCATAGCTGATAGACCGCCGGCGCATGAAGACAGGTAATTCTCATTGGGTGTCCACTCGGGCCAATAGTGCATATCATGTCAATAAAATGCAGATACGTCTCTCTATACATAATGATACCCGATTAGTCCAGAAAACTACCATCCCCCAGCCAAACCCATTGGGCTCACCACAAAAGATTTTGGGAATTTCAACCTCCGCTGAATTTTTTGAATTACTATGTCCTAGTTTTTTGTTTCCATTAAAAAGACTACGTTGGACCGTTCATGGGCCACTAGGGCCCGTAGCGCTTGAATTGTCATGGGATTGTCCAAGCTCTGACAATTCCGGCTAATTAGCTTCATTTGTCGCTTGGTGGCTTTTTGGGGCAAGCCACCACAGCCCAACTACCAACCCTGTTGACCTCATAAATCGGATTATCCATAAGATGGGATTCATCAATTTCTTCAGTTATCATAGAATGCGATTCATAAGGAGCATACATTTTAGCTTTCTTGAGTGGACTTGCTTTAGTATGCAGCCTGGAACTCTTAGGTTTCTTTGATTTGGAGGAACCTGCGTCGGGATCATTACTGATTTCATTCTAGTTTGGAACAAGAGCCTTTAGCTTGAGCGCCATATCTTCTTGGGGAAAGGCAGTAAAGGTAGATTGATCATCAGGTAGAATTTTGTTGACTTCCATATTGGCTTGTTGCTGATCCGAGTTGTGAGGGGTGATAGGTAATAAAAGAGTTGAATTCTGAGGAGTTTCAGGTATGGTCTCTTATGCTCCATCTTGATTAGGATGTGACTCATAAAAAGCTCGCCAATATGGGCAGTGTTCTCTAACTTCAGCTCTTAACCATTGACCATAGTTTAACTTGTCTTTCCCTTCCAATTTAGCCTCATCAAAAGGAATATCTTTATAGTACATTGCATAATGGCCAAGAATGCCACAGGAATAGCAATAGTGGGATAAACGTTCATATCGAAAGTCAAGCCATATGTTCTTCCCATCTAATCGGATTAGTTTCCCAGGTTTAAGCGGTTCTTGTAAGCTAAGTTCCACATGAGCCTCAGTTGCCCTTAGTGTTGTGCCTTCTCTATTTTCACTTTTTACTTCTTGCACCTTACCTATATTCCTCACGGCTTTACGTATCATATCCTCTGTACATCGTTCCAAAGGGAGACCAAAATATTGCACCCAAAAGGCACAAGTGGTAAAGTCGTAACGGTTTAATTGGAGTGTTTGGTACCCATGGCTTCACAATGACAAGATGGTTTGAGAAAAGCCAAGGACTATTGTCTAACGCCCTCTGTTTTTCTCCTTCCGATGTGAATTTAAACACATATAACCCTTCTTCCCGTTGAGAAATTTCTACTTGGTCGTTTCGCCATGCTCTTTTCATGGTATTCTGGAAAGCTTGGAAATTCATAGAGAAGTTAGAGAGTATTTTACCCACCAAAATTAATTTACATTATGCTAACTTCTTTGCAGGAACAGCTTCCTCCCACACTTCGACGTCCTGATCTGACCAGAGTTTACCCAGTCGGGAACAGAGAGCAGCGAGGCGGGCATCGCCTTCTGGGTTTGTGGACTCCATCTGTACGTATGTTGTGGGTAGGAAGGCGGCAAATATAGGAAATGGGTGTGCGGGCGACGTAGAGCCAATTCAAGGAAAATAAACCCTGCTATGCAAGGATGAGATCTGGTCGAGACTGTGGTTGAAATTGACTGATGGAAAACGGCCAAAAAGAAAAGGGTCTGCCATTGAGGACAATTGGGACAAACAGCAACTACAATCGTGGATGATGTTGTCGCGTATGAAATAGGATCAAGAAACAGGAGTTTTGGAGCGGAGTCTACGAAGTTGGAGTTAGGCATGTTAGATGGAAGAAAGCCATACCAAGAGGATGGAAACTTCGATCTTTCAGAATGCATTCGACTGAAAATTAGGGATTCAACTGTGGGACAAAGGGTTTTGTGAAGAAGAAAACTACCAAAGGGTAGATGTGAGCTCTAAATGTCGAGAGAGGAACTTTTAGCTTTAAAATAGATGAGATTAGGCAAGGTCAAACATTGCAAGTTTGGTGAATGAATATGTATATACCCCATTATTTTGAATGACATAGGAAAACCATTGAGGGAAAATTTTAAATGAAGGTTCGAAGTGAGAACGTTTTCTCAAATAAGAGTCCATAATGGACATTGTCTCAAAAATGGGTCTGAAGTTGCCAACTTTGTCTCAAATGAGGGTCCCAACTCACTAGCCAATCAAATATTTGTTGATGGACTTATTCCGGCGATTAGAGCATGGGCAATTTTATCCAAAAAATGTAACTAGGTAAAAATTAGGTAAATCAAAGATCCCAAATTGAATTATAGGGCTCTTTGTGAATTTTCTTTGTTTGCCACGCTTCTCTTCAATTTTCTCTTTATAGATTTTTCTCACAATCAAATTAGAGAGAATCCTCTCTACTTTTGAATTCTCTCTATAGATTTTCTCCCAAATAAATCAGAAAGATACGAAGTTGATTTTGTCCAAAAAATTCTATTTTGATCCAAATTCAGTGTAAAAGAAGTCCTGTTAGTATTTTCAATTAACTAAATTGAATAGGGTTAATGGAGCAACTCGACCACACCAAATTCATAATTTTTAGGATTTTATTACACTTTTTGCAAATTTTATGACTTAATTGTATTTTCGTGACAAATTTTAAGATTTCGGATTCACTTATCACTCTTTTCATTTTGGCTAAGCCCTCACCCAAATCTAACAAGGGTCTTCACACCTCATTTGTAGTCGGCGAGGATGGCCTCGCCCTTCGGTTGACAAGGTTTATTAGCAACCCTTGCCAACCACAATAAAATAAAGAGAATTTAAGAAAAATTAGAAAGAATTTTAAAAAGTTACAAAAGATATTCATGTCAGCATTGACCGTGTCATATAGGATAGTCATTATTGGTATTTACGTTAGTGATTTTTGGTCAAAACTAGCTTGAAAAACTATGTTGACAAGTCGTCCAATGGTTTAGGAAAAAATTAGCCAAATTGATTTGTTTAGGACAAAATTGATATCTATAGTATAAATTTGGACCTTTTTTGGTAATTTGTCACGACTAATGTTACATGACTATTGATAATGACACATTTCAAAGTCTAAGGAAGATGAGTAAACTTTAACTAACGCATAACGTACGATTCGACCGATGCTTCATACAATAGTTAAAGGATCACGCATTCCAATGGCCGAGACTAAAAAAAAAAAGGCGGAGATGGACGGGAAATGAAAGACTATAGAAGGTTGGATGTATGCTATCCTTTTTTTTTCCTTTTTTCCTAAAAGGATGTATGCTATCGTGTTTAAGAAATGAATGGACTTTTAGTTACAAACTCTTTTCCAATTAGTAGATAACTTCATATTATATCCTGATAAATATATATACATTTCAAGACTTCTCATACAATTATCCAAAGATGTATACACTAGCTAGATCAAGGGCACCGATATCTCTATTGAAGTGTAAAAGCGGATCAACCTCTCAAATAGTTGTGTTAACTAAGGGTGGCAAAGGAGTGGTCAAGTTGGATTTAAGTAGATCATAAATGAGTTTGACCTAAATCCACCCGTTTAACTCACATTGGCCTATATTTTTTTGGTAAACAATTTAGATGATCCATGCCCCACACCAACTAGATTCAACTAAACCCATCCACATGATCCATCCAAAAAAGAGAGAAAAATGCCCAACATATCTAAAAAGTGAATAAAAGAAAAATGAAAGATATATGCAAAATTAAATGAAAATCTTTTATTGAGCTTTACCAAATCCGAAGACGAGGAAGAATGCTTGAGCTTCTTCTCCTGGACAACCTCCGAAATAACGACGACGGAAGACAATCGACGAGGGGGCAGGAACGAACATGGAGAGGGCTTCAAATCGAAGATTCCCGGCGGATCAAGGAAATAAGAGGCGAACCTGTTGGAGGCAATTAGAGGGCTATTCTTATGCCTGGCGAAGGAACTGGGGGGGATGAATCGCACGAATGGAAGGGAAAGCTGTGGTCAACTTCTTCGGGACATTGCTGTTGAGCAGTGGTGGCGGCGGCAGATCCTGAGGTTGGCCTAAGGCAGAGGGAGTGATTAATTCTGTCCATCACGCGAGGGAGACGTGAAGACCATTGCTTGTTTCGGGGACTGTTGTCAGCGAGACCTCGTTGTTGCTAGGGATGCCACCAGGAGATCTCTTTGTTGCTGGGGATGCCATCAGGGTCACCATCGGTAGCAGTGTTCTTCGCCCCTTCCCATCTCTTCCTCGAACATCAAGTTCTCTGTTTTTTTTTTTTTTCCCTTCGGCCAATAACCTTTCAGCTTAAATGGGTTTTTTTTTTTTTGCCCACATCTAATTGGCTTTGATATTATAAACTCACTTTTATTTCGTTCTCAAATTTTCGAACAATCCATACATGATCTAATCCATTGAATTTGAGTTAATAGATGGGCCGTGAGTCCATTTTGCTAGCTCTACCGTTAATCATGTGTTGTACTTATACCTGTTAAAATAGGTTTGAAACCCATGCATGATCCAAATTTGTTGGAATGATTCATATTGAGTCACTTCAAATTTGAAGAGCCCAACTAGAATTGATTCTACAACTTAAAGTTTAAAATAAATGAGTTCAAATGGGTTCCAAAATGAACCTATTTTTAACCCACTAGGGCTCATACTCTTTTTTCTCTCGGTCTCTCTCCCTCTTCACTCCCTCTTCGCTCGCAAGTCTTTACTCTTCCTCCAACCTAGCTCCGGATGCCTCTTGTTCGTGCCTCAGCCTCTTCTTTGACGCCTCGAGTTCTTCGACCCGCTTCCATGCATCGATTAATGGTCAAGGATAGGGGAATGGTATCAGGCGATTTACGAGGGCCTGTTCATCACTAAATGCCGCAATCTCCACAATACGCGACGTCTCCTTCGCACACATAGAGAAATACTGAGGTAAATAAGAAGGGCAGGGGGACTGATCTTGTAATGATATTTGACACAAAAAAATGACTAGACTCTTGAAAGCTACGAGTAGCACGCTCGGTCGACAAGATTAGAGTTTGGTCAGAATAGAATTCATCAGTCAATACGATGAACTTGTTGAATGAAGAGAGTCGACGATATACAGTGTCAGCCACCGACAAGAGCCCTTGCCAAGACCTAAGAGAAGTTAGTTGACAAGGACACAGAGAGCACACCATCCCAAGTTTTGGTCGTGTTGGAACCGCGACATATGTTGCAACAAACGCGTTGGGGATGAAGCTGTGGTGCGTTCCCATTGTGTCTCGAAATTTTCATGGTGTCTCTTGTTTCGCTGGTTAAGATTTGTATTACCACCATGATAAGCTACTAATTAACGTCTCTCAGGTTTTGTAAATAAGGCATCCGTAGTATGATGAACAAGACTCCCACGTCAAACTACATAGATAAAACTTCACCCAAAGAGTTGACAAATTTAGTATGATTTGATCACATTCTACTCGAACTTATAGTATGCCTCACCTAAATTCATCATTGATACCCCGAGCGATGCCTAGGGCAAGGACCTTCCCAATGGCATATGTTCCCTCATCAACTCTTTGGTCAACAAGCTCCATCACAAGGATAGGCTTCTTAGTCATCTTGGTTCGGTCAGGTTCGAATTTGAGTGTTGGGGCGAGGGTCATAAGTCAAGTTGTTTTATATGGGTAAAATTTCCTTGACCCTTACCCAACCCATTCATCATTATATTGACCCATTTTACCTTATTTAGCTGAATGAATATTGCATCGATTATGCAAAGACTTTACGCATCGATTTTAATAATTCTTATGTGAACTTTGAAACTAATTGGCACGGCGGATTGCAAACCAAAGCTTGGAACTTGAAACGCTCAGGAAATAAGATATTTGCACCAAGTAAACCTTGGATTACCTCCTTCAAAGCTGAGTTATGGGCAATTTTGTCTTGTCAATCCGTGGCATTCTCAATACTAATTTTCGGCATTTGAGCAATTCACGATAACAGTACTACAAATAGGAGACTGGAGATGGAGACCGACATAATTTTGCCATGTGACGCATCATTCACTATGGCAATCACCTTTATCGAGAACTAATGGCAAGTGATCTTGCCGGCTGTACAATTTAGAAACCTCATTATCATGCAATGACCCGACAAAGAAACATTAGATTGCCATTTCTATTCTTGATTTGCCAAATCAAAATACTCATGTCCTGTATATATAGGCTCATTCTCTTCATTCTGTCACAAAGACATCAAAGTAATACAGCTAAAAAATAATGAGCTGCATCCATCCAAGAGAAATGGCAAGAGCTTCTCTCTCTTTGGCTTTCTTAGTGACCCTTGTGCTCGTATCAACATGTAAGATTTCCCATGAAACGTGCCTCTTCTTGTTTATATAGTTTTTCGATCACGATATGGAAATAGTTTTCACGCTGAACTTTGTATACACAGGTTTGATGCTTGAGACAGGAGCAAGAGATTTGACAGTGAGACCGTCAAGCCAATGCTTTACTTCAGAAGATTGCTTTAAATATTGCGACGGACGCCGCAATAGCACGTGTGACGACGGCCGATGCATCTGTGGTGGTGTGGCGGATTGAGGGCTAAAGCATGGATGAAACTGCCTTAGAGAACAAGAAGCAAAATGCTTGCTGGATTTACACGTTTTGTTTGGTTACTATTTGCTTCAATAAAGGTGGCATTGTGAGCGCTTAATAATATCTTGAACAACAATCAAATTCGCTTCCTATTGTGTCTTCTTTTGGTGAATTGCGTCCCACTATTTGTGCACTGAATTAAGCTCCACTTTCGGGATAAACAAGAATGCTCTCAAACCCTTTTCAAATCCCAAATCAAAACTTAGTGCACATGGGTCGAATCTTGTCAACGGACTATACCTAATTACCAGGTTAATCTTAATGTTATTAATTCAAATATATGACTTTGCATCATGACAAAAACTAGCCGGTGATGATTGGCCTGTCACATCAACGATTTCCAATGAAATTGACTAGTAGGATTACATTAAAATTTTGCATAAAGATTTAGACTTGAATTGACAAAATTGAAATGTTTAAGATTGGTTTGGATCTATACAATAGTTTAGGACTAAATGGGTGATTTTCCTTACGCAAAACCACTTTTGAAGTACTTTCAATAGCCAAAAGTGTTGGTGGTTTCCTAATTTAATTCTATACGCTTGTAACTATGAACATGACTATGATCAAGACAAACCGCTTATTCTAGACATTTGACCGGGTGGCAAGGGAAACGGTGCTCGGACCAAGTCAAATGCCAGTAAAATCATTGGATATGAGCCGTGAACATTGTGACATTATGAAAATCCTATATCAATTAATTAGCATCAGAAGAGGTACATCTCAAGTGCCAAAACTTGGCACCGGAGGATATATAAGTACCAAAACTTCCAAAATATACATTTAAGTGTCACTTCTTTGGAAAATTGGACAGTTAAGTGCTAACTGCAGTGAAGCTCACTGGAAATCCGACATAACATTATTTTATTAATATAATTTGTCTATGAGACTATCGGCAATCTGATGTGGCTCGTCGAAAATCAGATATGGATCACTGTTGGCATTTATGTGTTGATTTCTTTTTCAATTTTGGAACTTAAGTGTACATTTTGGAAGTTTTGGCACTTATATGTCTACCCATCCCAAGTTTTGACACTTGAGATATCTGCACCTCTGATAGGATGCAATATATCAATTTGTAAATGTTAACGGAGGAAATTTCAGTTGGATTATTAATTTTGTAGTGCATGGGAAATCCAATAGGTTTTTTTGGTTTCTCTCTCCATTGAGATGTCGAGCTTCTTTGACAGGGATCAAATAAACCAAAAAAAAAAAAAAAAAAAATTCAGGAACTATTGAATTAAAATCGATCAAAGTCTCCATTCAATCAATGAAGTAGTTTTTTTTTTTTTTTGGGTCGAACAGTGAAATAGGGTTTAGCTTGTGAACATTAGTTTCATGTTGGTAAATATGTTAATAAATAAATAAAATTTATAAATTCATCCTCGATAAGCCCATCCGAAAGACTGACTTCAACCCCCATTGAAGAGAACTCATGATGTTCAACTCTTCGTCTTTCCAAGCGAGAGAGAGAGAGAATATGGAGAGAGGCTTCAGAGAGCTGTATATAGAGCCTCTTGACCGAAATGGTGTCATGTTATTGCAATCGTTTCTATGCCGATAAGCCCGAGCTCGCTGCTCGTGGGATTGAGGCCATTGGCCATCAGGTTGTCTTCGGCTCTCCGGAAGGTAGACCTTGATCGGTTTCTCTTTTCCCCGACTAATGATTCGATTATTGCCTCGAATTTGATTTCGATCCTCATTTTTTAATCCTATTTGTTCTTCGTAACTCCCATAAAGTGAATACTATGAAATGCTCGGGGTTTATTATTAGCTATGGTTGTCTCGATTGCTTTTATTCATTGATCTGCCGGTGTGCTCATTCGCGTTTCCTTCTGGTTCTGTTTGGCTGTTTGCTCAAGTGAGATTGTTGTGGTGAGGTCGAGTGCCTAAAATAATGTATTCTGGATAGCAGTGAATTGTTTTATATATCGTGATTCTGCAATTTTAGGCCTTAGATTTGGGCACTTTAGCTAGGATTGAGTGTTCTCACCGATAGATTAAAAAAAATGGAAAAAAAGGAGGTGTTTCTTGAGATGGTATATTTTATTTTATTTTTTTGGCGGGGAAATGACATATATGATTTATGAACTTTCTCCAATATGCAATATCGTCCAAGAATATTTAATTTGTTCAATATGGTAAATGAATTTTAATCCAATGTCCAATGTTGTTCTTAATCTTTTAATTTATTTAATCTCGTTCCTGAACTTTGGTCCAATGTTCAACATTATCTCTAAACTTCTAAACCTTTTCATATAGCCCATTGCACATTTATAATGGTTTAGAGACCAAATTGCACAATTTTAATTCTAAGGATGACACTGCACATTAGATTAAAATTCAAGAACCATATTACACATTGAACCAAAGTTCATGAATTATTTGAACATTAGACCTTGCCTTTTTTTTTTCTTTTTCATTTTTAATTAAGATTTTATTAAAAAATTTAGATTTAGAGTAAAATGACATCGTTTTAGTCTTATATTCGTTCGATGCCATGTATAAGAGAGGAAATATTTAAAAAAACCATGCAAGAGAGAAAATAATAAAAAACTACATCGGCATTTTCCGTTTATCTAATTGGATGAAGAAAAAAATAGATAAAATTAATGAAAGAACTTGATTATACTAATTTGACAAGTTTGATTTGATTATGCTTTTCGTAAGTTGTAGGATTCAATTGCATTTTTATGACGAATTTCTAGTGCACTTATCCATATATACTTATTCGCTAGATTTTCGATGTTTTTATCTCAATCATTCTACCTATTGAAAACTAACGAGCTTTCCTAAAGAAATTTCCGATGATGTCATTTTTCCAAAACAGTACTAGACAGATTGCAATTTTTTTCAATTCAGTGGCAAACTTTTTTTTTTTTCCAATTCAGTCAACCCGATAAAATTTGGCCGACTAACACTAACATGGACATTAGCCAACACTAGCACATTCGACTGACGCTAATGTATCATTTTTAATTTTTTTTTCAATATTTTAAATATATTTTTATTTTTTTAATCTCTCTCTCTCTCTTCCCCTAGCTGGTCGTCGGACCTCGACGATCAGCTAGAGGCTTTGCCTAGTGAGGTCGTCTCATCGGCCAATGGCGAGGCTTGTTCCCGCTGATCATTGGTGAGGGCAAGCCTCACCCATTGACAACATTGCTTGTCCTTGCTATGGCTGGTGAAGCCGACTCTCTCTCTCTCTCTCTCTCTCTCATTCTTCCCCTAGCTGGTCGTCGGACCTCGACAATCAGCTAGAGGCTTTGCCTGGAGAGGTTGTCTCATCGGCCAATGGTGAGGCTTGTTCCCGCCGATCATTGGTGAGGGCAAGCCTTACCCATTGACAACATTGCTCATCCTCACTATAGCTGGTGAAGCCGAGTTTGTCTTATGATGGCAAGACCTCACCCAACTAGGATGGCAAGGCCTCCGCCAACGAGGGCGAGGCTGTCCTTGCCATGGATTTAGCAAGGGCCTTACCCTGCGACGGCGAGGCTCTCACTAAATTTATGGCCAATGACGAAGTCGCAGTCGCTAGGCAAGGACCTTGCTAGATAAATAACGAGGTCAAGCCTTGCCTAGCCATGTCAAGGCCTAGCAATGTTGTTGTTGGGCAAGGCTTGCCCTTGCCATGGCTAAGTGAGGTTAAGCCTCGCTAAATCTAGGGAGGCCACGTCTAGCGACAAGATCTCGCCGTCGATCTAGCGAGGCTCGCCCTCGTCGGCCAACGCCTTTAGCTAGTCATCGAGGTTTGGCGATGCGCTAGGTTTTTTTTTATTTTATATTTATTTATTTATTTATCTCTCTCTCTCTCTCCCTCTCCCTGCTTCTTCCCTCCCTCCTTCTTCCCTTAGCCAATCGTTGGACCACGATGATCAACTAGAGGCTTTGCCTAATGAGGTCGCCTTGTCGACTAATGGCGAGGGTTGCTCTTGCTGATCACTGGTGAGGGCAAGCCTCACCCAGTGACAGCGTTGCTTGCCCTCACCATGGCTGGTGAAGTCGAGTTTGTCCTATGACGGCAAGGCCTCCTCAACTAGGGCAAGGTTGCCCTCGCCGTGGATCTAGCAAGGGTCTTACCCTGTGAAGGCGAGGCTCTCGCCAGATTTATGGCCAATGGCAAAGTCGCAGTCATTAGGCAAGGGCCTTTCTAGATACACAACGAGGTCAAGCCTTGCTTAGCCATGGCAAGACCTAGCAATATTGTCATTGGGCGAGGCTCGCCCTTGCCATGGCTAGGTGAGGTCGAGCCTTGCTAGATCTAGCGAGGCCTTGTCTAGCGATGAGATCTCGTCGTCAATTTGGCGAGGCTCGCCCTCATCGACCAATGCCTCTAGCTAGTCATTGTGGTCCATCGATCGGCTAAGTTTTTTTTTTTTTTTTTTTTTTTAATTTTTATCTCTCTCTCTCTCCCTCCTTCTTCCCCTAGCCAGTCGTCGAACCTCGGCAATCAACTAGAGGCTTTGCCCGGTGAGCCTCGTCGGCCAAGGCTTGCTCTTGCTAATCACTAGTGAGGGCAAGCCTCACCTAGCGACAATATTGCTCGTCCTTGCTATGGCTAGTGAAGCCGAGTTTGTCCTATGATGGCAAGACCTCACGCAACCAAGGTGAGTTTGCCCTCACCGTGGATTTGGCAAGGGCCTTACCCTGCGAATACAAGGCTCTCGCCAGATTTATGGCTAATGCTAAAGTTGTAGTAGCTAGGAAAGGGCAGTGCTAGATACACAACGAGGTTGAGCCTTGCCTAGCCATGGCAAGGCCTAGCAATATTGTCGTTGGGCGAGGCTCGCCCTCGCCATGGCAAGGTGAGGTCGAGCCTCCTTAGATCTAGCGAGGCCTCGTCTAGCGATGGGATCTCGCCGTCGATTTGGCGAGGCTTGCCCTCGTCGGCCAACACCTTTAGCTGGTCATTGAGGTTTAGCAATCAGCTAGAGGAGGGGGGAAGAGAGAAATTGAAAAAAATAAAAATAAAAAATAGAAAAAATAGAAAAAAATTTAAAAAATGACACTTGGCATTGGCCGACATCCATGTTAGTGCTGGCCAACCAAATTTAGCAGGATGGATTGAATTGACACAATTGCAAAATGTTTATGACTGAATTGACACAATTACAAAAATATTTAGAATAGAAGTAGCAAAAAAATTATAAAAAAAAAGTTTAGAAATAAATTGGAAAAATTGTAATAAGGGTATATGTTCGTTTCATTCATATAGTCAACCTGATCATATCTATAATAGTTAGGTTTCTAAGTTTAGGATTTCTGATGCACTTATTTCTACATATTTATTCGCCAGATTTTCAATGTTTTTATCTTAGCCATGCTATCTATTGATAGCTAGTGAGCTTTCCTAAAAAAATTTGCTAACGACGTCATTAGTGGGGTATATGTTGGTTTCGTCCAAATAGTCAACTTATCATATCTATAATAGTTTGGTTTCTAAGAAATAAGGGTTAATATTACGAAAAACCCCAAATTGGTATATCCATGATAAGTTTATTCCAAACTAATCTTTTGACCACCAAAAACTTTAAACTAGTAATCATGTGACAAATTTACGTTCCGTTAGTTTCCATTAAATATTACCATCAAAATGATAAGTTGGATGATACGTGACAATTGATGGGTGTACCGGTTCGTGATTTTACCCTCTATTTGTTACAGGTGTATCGAGTTGTGATTTTTCGTGATATTAATCCAATTTGATAGAAACTAAATTAGGGTAAAATTATCATAAATATATCGATTTGGAGTTTTTGATAGTTAAAAATTAGTTTATGGTATGTTTATCACATATATACAAATTTAGGGTTTTTGGTGGTTAAAAAATTGGTTTATGATAATTTTGTCATAGTTTGGAATTTTTGGTGGTATTAACCGTAGAAATTATATGGTTAATTAGATTACTTGTCATTACTTCTCAAGAAAGGTGATTGTTGTGGTTTATGATTTGCATGGCAATCCATTAGTGATAGATACCTAGGATTTTAGCAAGACTATGTCAAGGGTGCGTTCGGTAATCATTCTATTCCCGAGAATAATTTCTGATATAAATGATTTTATTTTATTATGTTCCCAAGAACAAATTCTAAGCATTTTAAGGCATTTGGTAATTGCTCGAAATTTTTATTCCCAGGATAGAATTGTATTTTGCACTGTCCTCAAAATTTATAATCCAAACACTTATTTTCTAATTTTTTAAATAATTTAATTAATTTTTTTCTTCTTTTCTATATATTTTTCCTCGGCCGATCGCCGGTGCCAGCCTTGGAATAATCGGTGACTGGCCGGATGAGGGTTGACAACCTCGTCGGAGGGTCGTTGGCCCCTGGTGAGGCTTGGCCGAGCTCTCTTAGTCGCCGATAGGGCTAGAACTCGCCGGGCCACCGCGAGGCTGGCCTCGCCTTGGTGGCCCCATCAGGTTGAGCCTCGCTAGCGACTGGGTGAGGCTCGTTGGTGGCGACGAAGGACGGTGGTGGCAATGGCCAATGGCGGCGGTGGTGGAAGGAGAAGAGAAAAGGAAGTAAAACAAGAAGGAAAGAAGAAGAGAAAAGAAAAGAAAAAAATTCGGTTGGCTTGATTTTGGGATTATTTCCGAGAACGAAGAATCAATTTTTTTTTTTTTTAATTCTCGATTCTACCTGCAAATCTATTACCGGGAACAAAAAATTTACCAAATGGATTTATGTTGCAAGTTTACTCCTGAGAACAAAAAAACAGAATTTGACACTATTTGGCCAGTTGCCCAACGCGCTCTAAGTCTCCCTCTACCTATGATCTCCCCATTTGCAGTCATGTCGATTAATTACTCCCACGTCAATCATTACTGTCCATTAAGGAAAGAAATCCACTTACTAGGGATGTGATTCCTTATATGCAATGAACCATTATCATGTCATTTTCATTCTTGATTTGCTAAATCAAAATAATCAATGTCATGTAGATATAAATTCCCTCTCTACAGTCTGTCATAAAGAAATCAAAGTAATATAGACCTCGGCAATCAGCTAGAGGTTTTGCCTGGCGAGCCTCGTCAGCCAATGGCGAGGCTTGCTTCCACCAATCATTGGTGAGGGCAAGCCTCACCTAGCGATAGCATTGCTTGTCCTCGCCATGGTTGGTGAAGCCGAGTTTGTCCTATGATGGCAAGGCCTCATGCAACCAGGTCAAGGCTACCCTCGCCATGGATCTGGCAAGGGCCTTACCCTGCGAATGCAAGGCTCTTGCCAGATTTATGGCAAATGGCGAAGTCGTAGTAGCTAGGCAAGGGCCTTGCTAGATACACAACGAGGTCGACCGTTGCCTAGCCATGGCAAGGCCTAGCACTGTTGTCGTTGGGCGAGGCTCGCCCTTGGCATGGCTAGGTGAGGTCAAGCCTCGTTAGATCTATCGAGGCCTCGTCTAGCAATGGGATCTCACCGTCGATCTAGCGAGGAAATTGAAAAAATTGAAAAAAAATGACACTTGGCATTGGTCGGCATCCATGTTAGCACTAGCCAACCAAATTTGGCAGGATGGATTGAATTGACACAATTGCAAAATATTTAAGACTAAATTGACACAATTACAAAAATATTTAGAACTGAACTAGGCAAAAAAAAATATGTTTAAGACTAAATTGGAAAAACTGTAATAAGGGTATATGTTCGTTTCATCCATATAGTCAACCTGGTCATATCTATAATAGTTAGCTTTCTAAATTTAGGATTTCCGATGCACTTATTTCTACATATTTATTCACTAGATTTTCGATTTTTTATCTCAACCATGCTATCTATTGATAGCTAGTGATCTTTCCTAAAAAATTTGCTAATGACATCATTATTGGGGTATATGTTGGTTCCGTCCATATAGTCAACCTGATCATATCTATAATAGTTTGGTTTCTTAGAAATAAGGGTTTATATCATGAAAAACCTCAAATTGGTATATCCTTGATAAGTTTATTCTAAACTAATTTTTTGACTACCAAAAATCTAAAACTAGTAATCATGTGACAAATCTACGTTTCGTTAGTTTCCATTAAATCTTACCCTCAAAATGCTAAGTTGGATGATACGTGACAATTGATGGGTCTATCGATTTGTAATTTTACCCTTTGTTTGTTACATGTGTATCGAATTGTTGTTTTTCGCGATATTAATTCAATTTAAAAGAAACGAAATTAGGGTAAATTTATTACAAATGTACCGATTTGGGGTTTTTGATAGTTAAAAATTAGTTTATGGTATATTTGTCACAGATTTACCAATTTAGGGTTTTTGGTGGTCAAAAAATTGGTTTATGATAATTTTGTCACAGTTTGGAATTTTTTGTGGTAGTAACTGTAGAAATTATATGGCTAACTAGATTACTTGTCATTACTTCTCAAGAAAGGTGATTGTTGTGGTTCATGATTTGCATGGCAATCGGTTAGTGATAGATACCTAATATTTTAGCAAGACTATGTTAAGGGTGTGTTTGGTAATAATTCTATTCTCGAGAATAATTTCTGATAAAAAATGATTCTTTTTTATTATGTTCCCAAAAACAAATTCTAAGCATTTGAAGGCATTTAGTAATTGCTTGAAATGTTTATTCCCAGGATAGAATTGCATTTGGCATTGTCTTCAAAATTTCTAATCCAAACCATTATTTTCTAACTTTTTAATAATTTAATTACTTTTTCTTTTCTTTTTTCCTTTTTTCTTCTTTACTATATCTTTTTCCTCAACCGGTCGCTAGTGCCAGCCTTGGGATAACCGGCGACCAGCCAGACGAGGGTTGACAACCTCGCCGAAGGGTCATCAGCCCCTAGTGAGGCTCGGCCGAGCTCACCTAGTTGTTGACAGGGCTCGAACTCGCCAGCCACTGCAAGGTCGGCCTCGCCTAGGTGGCCTAGCGAGGTCGAGCCTCACTAACGGCTGGGTGAGGCTCGTCGGTGGCAGAGATGGACGGCGGTGGCAATGGCAGACGGTAGTGGCAGTGGAATGAGAAGAGAAAATGAAGTAAAACAAGAAGGAAAGAAGAAGAGAAAAGAAAAGAAAAAATTTTAGTTGGCTTGATTCTAGAATTATTTTTGGGAATAAAGAATCATTTTTTTTTTTTTTAAATTCTCAATGCTACTTGCAAATCTATTTCCAGGAACAAAAAAATTATGAAATGGATTTATGTTCCAAACCTACTCCCGTGAACAAAAGAATATAATCTAACACTATTGGCAAACGAGCTCCAAGTCCCCCTCTACCTATGATCTCCCCATTCGTAGTCATGTCGATTAATTACTCCCATGTCAATCATTACCGTCCATTAAGGAAAGAAATCCACTTATTAGGGCACTAATATCAATAGATATCTTGCCAAAAATAGAGGGATGTGATTCCTTATATGCAATGAACCATTAACATGCCATTTTCATTCTTGATTTGCTAAATCAGAATAATCAATGTCATGTAGATATAAATTCCCTCTCTGCAGTCTGTCATAAAGAAATCAAAGTAATATAGTTTTGGAAAGAATCAGCTGCATACATACAAAAGAAATAGAAAGAGCTTCTCTCTCTTTGCCTTTTTTGGTGACCCTTGTCCTCTTATCATCATGTAAGCCCATCTCATGAAACGTGCCTCTTCTTGTTTTTATAGTTTTTCAATCACGATAAGGAAATAGTTTCATACCGAACTTTGTATACACATAGGCTTGATGCTTGAGACAGGAGCAAGAGATTTGACAGAGATAAAGTCAAGCCAATGCTTTACTTCAGAAGATTGCCTTAAATATTGCAATTGCCTCGGAAGCAAGTGTGACGACGGCCGATGCAGCTGTGGTTGCGTGCCGATTGGGGGCTAAAGCATGGATGAAACTGCCTTAGAGAATAAGAAGCAAAATGCTTGCTGGATTTACATGTTTTGTTTGGTTAGTATTTGCTTCAATAAAGGTGGCATTGTGAGAGCTTAATAATATCTTGGACAACAATCAAATTCGCTTCTTATTGTGTCTTCTTTTGGTGAATCGAGTCCTATTAATTGTAAACTGAACTAAGCCCCAATTTCGGGATAAACAAGAATGCTCTCAAACCCTTTTCAAATCACAAATCAGAACTTAATGCACATGGATCTAATCTTGTCAATGGACTATACCTAGTTATCAGGCTAACCTTGATGTTATTAATTCAATCATCACGAAAGCCAGCCAGTGATGATTGACTCGCCACGTCAACGATTTTCGATGAAAATTGACAGATAGGACTACATTGAAATTTCGTACAAATATTTAGAACTGAATTGACAAAATTGAAAGTTTTAATATTGAATTGGCATCTATACAATAGTTTAGGACTGAATGGATGACTGTCCTATGCAAAACCACTTTCAAAGCACTCTCAATAGCCAAAAGTATGTGTGGTTTCCTAATTTAATTTTATACTTAATCATACGCACGTAACTATGAACATATCTATGACCAAGACGGACCACTTATTCTGGACATTCGACCGGGTGGCAAGGTCAAACATCGGTAAAATCATTGGATAGAAGCCATGAACATTGTGACATCTGGAAATCCTACATCCGTTAATAGTATGTAGTATATGAATATGGTAAATGTCACCAGATGAAATTTCAGTTGGATTATTAATTTTGTAGCACACGAGAAATCCGATCGGTATTTTCGTGTCTATCTCCATTAAAATGGTGAGTTTCTTCGACGGGGGATTAAATGAACCAAAAAAAAAAAAAAATCCAGGAACTATTGAATTACAATCGATCGAAGTCTCCATTAAATCAGTGAAGTAGTTTTTTCTTTTTGGGTCGAACAGTGAAATAGGGTTTAGCATGTGAACATTAATTTCATGTTGGTAAATATGTTAATAAGTAAAGAAAAATTTATAAATCCATCCTTGACCCCCGTTGAAGACGAACTCATCATGTTCAGCTCTTCGTCTTTCCAAGCACGCAGAGAGAGAGAGAGACTATGGAGAGAGGCTTCAGAGAGCCGTATAGACAGCCTCCTGACCGAAACGGTGTCTTCTTATTGCAATCGTTTCTATGCCGATAAGCCCGAGCTCGCTGCTCGCGGGATTGAAGGCATTGGCCATCAGGTTGTCATCGGCTCTCTGGAAGGTAGACTTTGATCGGTTTCTCTTTTCCCCGAGTAATAATTCGATTATTGCCTCGAATTTGATTTCGATCCTCATTTTTTAATCCTATTTGTTCTTCGTAACTCCCATAACAGTGAATACTATGAAATGCTCGGGGTTTATTATTAGCTACGGTTGTCTCGATTGCTTTTATTCATTGATCTGCCGGTGTGCTCATTCGCGTTTCCTTCTGGTTCTGTTTGCTCAAGTGAGATTGTTGTGGTGAGGTCGAGTGCCTAAAGTCATATATTCTGGATAGTAGTGAATTGGGGAAAATTATCAAAAAAGTCGTAAACCTATTATAATTGTGCCAAGTCCTAAACTTTTTTTTTTTGGCCAATTTAGTCCTAAACCTTTTACAATTGTACCAATTCAGTCCGTTCGGCCAAAATTGGCCGGCCGGCGCTGATGTGGACGCCGGCCAGCTGGCAAACAATTTTTTAATAATTTTTTTAAAAAATTTCGATTTTTTTCCTCTTTTTTTAATTTTTATTTCCTTATCTTCTTCTTCCTCGACGCGCGCCGCCGGCGGCGGCGAGGGCCTGCGAGGCTCGCCCCCGCCGGCCACTGGCGAAGGCGAGCCTCGCCCAGCAATGGCGAGGCCGCTGTTGCCCAGCCAAGGCGAGGCTCAGCCTCGCCCAGCCATGGCGAGGTCGAGCCTCGCCGGATCCGGCGACGTTGGCCTCGCGTCGGCCGGGCAAGGCTCGCCTTCGCCGGTGGGGCGGCGGGGACGAGCCTCGCCTAGCGATGGCGGCCTCGCCGACCACTGGCGAGGCTGCCGTCGCCAGATCTGGCGAGGCTCGACCTCGCCATGGCTGGGCGAGGCCAAGCCTCGCCTTGGCTGGGCGACGGCGGCCTTGCCGTCGCTGGGTGAGGCTCGCCCCCGCTGGCCACTGGCGAAGGCGAGCCTCGCCCAGCGACGGAGAGGCAGCCGTCGCCAGATCTGGCGAGGCTCGACCTCGCCATGGCTGGGCGAGGCTCGCCTTCGCCAGTGGCCGGCGAGGCTGACCTCGCTGGCCTTCGCCTCTGGCCGGCCAATTTTGGTCGGACAGACTGAATTGACACAATTGTAAAAGGTTTAGGACTAAATTGGCAAAAAAAAAAAAAGTTTAGGACTAAATTGGCACAATTGCAATAGGTTTAGGACTTTTTTGGTAATTCTCCCCAGTGAATTGTTTTATATATCGTGATTCTGCAATTTTAGGCCTTAGATTTGGGCACTTTAGCGAGGATTAAGTGTTCTCACCGATAGATTGAATAGAATGGAAAAAGGGAGGTGTTTCTGAGATGGTACTGTTTTTTTTTTTTTTTTTTTGGCAAGAAAATGACATATATAATTTATGAACTTTGTCCAATATGCAATATCGTCCAAAAACATTTAATTTATTCAATATGGAACATGAATTTTAATCCAATGTACAATGTTGTTCTCAATCTTTTAATTTATTTGATCTCGTTCCTGAACTTTGGTCCCATGTTCAACAACGTTATCTCTAAACTGCTAAACTTTTTTAGAAAAACCATTGCACATTTATAACGGTTTAGAGACCAAATTGCACAATTTTAATTCTAAGGACGACATTGCACATTAGATTAAAATTCAAGAACCATATTATATATTGGACCAAAGTTCATGGACTATTTGAACATTAGACCTTGCCTTTTTTTTCTTTTTCATTTTTTGTGTTTTTAAAAATATTTTTAATTAAGATTTTATTAAAAAAAATTAGATTTAGAGTAAAATAACATCATTTTAGTCCTATATTCGGTTGATGCCACGTCTAAGAGAGGAAATATTTAAAAAAACCATGCAAGAGAAAAAATAATAAAAAACTACATTGGCATTTTCTGTTTATCTAGTTGGATGGAGAAAAAAATAGATGGAATTAACGAAAGAACTTGATTATACTAATTTGACAAGTTTGATTTGATTACCCTTTTTGTAAGTTGTAGGATTGAATTGCATTTTTATGATGAGTTGAGGATTTCTAGTGCACTTATCCATATATACTTATTCACTAGACTTTCGATGTTTTGATCTCTATCATTCTACCTATTGAAAGCTAATGGGCTTTCCTAAAGAAATTTCCGATGATGTCATTTTTCCAAAACAATACTAGACAATTTGCAATTTTTCCAATTCAGTCGTAAACTTTTCTTTTTCTTTTTTCTCAATTCAGTCAACCCAATCAAATTTGGCTAACTAACGCTAACATGGACATTAGCCAACACTGGCACATTCGGCCGATGCTAACGTATCATTTTTAATTTTTTTTCAATATTTTAAATATATTTTTTTATTTTATTCAAATTTTATTTTTTTATCTCTCTCTCTCTCTCTCTCCCCCTCATTCTTCCACTAGCCGGTCGTCGGATCTTGATGATCATCTAGGGGATTTGCCCGATGAGGTCGTCTCATTGGCCAATGGCGAGGTTTGCCCCCGCCGATCATTGGTGAGGGCAAGCCTCACCCATCGACAACATTGCTCGTCCTCGCTATGGCTAGTGAAGCTGAGTTTGTCTTATGATTGCAACGCCTCACCCAACTAGGACGGTAAGGCCTCACCCAACGAGGGTGGCAAGGCCTCCCCCAACGAGGGCGAGGCTTCTCTCACCATGGATTTGGCAAGGGCCTTACCCTGCGATGGCAAGGCTCTCACTAGATTTATGGCCAATGACGAAGTTGCAGTCAATAGGCAAGGGCCTTACTAGATACACAATGAGGTCAAGCATTGCCTAGCCATGGCAAGGCCTAGCAATGTTGTCGTCGGGCAAGGCTTGTCCTCGCCATGGCTAGGTGAGGTCAAGCCTCGCTAGATCTAGGGAGGCCTCGTCTAGCGACGGGATCTCGCCATCGATTTGACGAGGCTCACCCTTGTCAGCCAACGCCTCTAGCTAGTCATTAAGGTCCGGCGATGGGCTATATATATATATATATATATATATATATATCTCTCTCTCTCTCTCTCTCTCTCTCTCCATCTCCCTCCTTCTTCCCCTAGCCAATCGTCGGACCTCGGTGATCAACTTGAGGCTTTGCTCGGTGAGGTCGCCTTGTTGACCAATGGCAAGGGTTGCTCTTGCCGATCACTGGTGAGGGCAAGCCACACCTAGCGACAGTGTTGCTCACCCTCGCCATGGCTAGTGAAGCCGAGTTTGTCCTATGATGGCAAGGCTTCACCTAACTAGGGCGAGGTTGCCCTCGCCATGGATCTAGCGAGGGCCTTACCCTGTGAAGGCGAGGCTCTCGCCAGATTTATGGCCAATGGTGAAGTCGCAGTCGCTAGGCAAGGCCCTTGCTAGATACATAACAAGGTCAAGCCTTGCCAAGCCATGGCAAGACCTAGCAATGTTGTCGTTGGGCGAGGCCTCATCTAGTGATGGGATCTCACCGTCGATCTAGCAAGGCTTGCTCTCGTCGGCCAACGCCTCTAGCTAGTCATTGAGGTTTAGCAATCGGCTAAGGGGGTGGGGAGAGAGAGAAATTGAAAAAAAAAAATTAAAAAATAGATTTTTTTTTAAATGACACTTGGCATTGGTCGGCATCCATGTTAGTGCAAGCCAACCAAATTTGGTAGGATGGATTGAAATGACACAATTGCAAAATATTTAAGACTAAATTGACACAATTACAAAAATGTTTAGAACTGAACTAGTAAAAAAAAATGTTTAGAACTAAATTGGAAAAATTGTAATAAGGGTATATGTTCATTTCATCCATATAGTCAACCTGGTCATATCTATAATAGTTAGGTTTCTAAGTTTAGGATTTCAGATGCACTTATTTCTACATATAATTCGCTAGATTTTCAATGTTTTTATCTCAACCATGCTATCTATTGATAGCTAGTGATCTTTCCTAAACAATTTGCTAATGACATCATTATTGGGGTATATGTTGGTTTTGTCCATAAAGTCAACTTGATCATATCTATAACAGTTTGGTTTCTTAGAAATAAGGGTTAATATCACGAAAAACCCCAAATTGGTATATCCATGATAAGTTTATTCCAAACTAATTTTTTTACCACTAAAAATCTCAAACTAGTAATCATGTGACAAATTTACGTTCCATTAGTTTTTATTAAATCTTACCCTCAAGATGCTAAGTTTGATGATTCGTGACAATTGATGGGTGCATCGGTTTGTGATTTTACCCTTTGTTTGTTACATGTGTATCAATTGTGGTTTTTCGTGATATTAATCCAATTTAATAGAAACTAAATTAGGGTAAATTTATTACAAATGTACTGATTTGGGGTTTTTGATAGTTAAAAATTACTTTATGATATATTGTTGCAGATATACCAATTTAGGATTTTTGGTGGTCAAAAAATTGGTTTATGATAATTTTGTCACGGTTTGGAATTTTTAGTGGTATTAACTGTAGAAATTATATGGCTAACTAGATTACTTGTCATTACTTCTGGAGAAAGGTGATTGTTGTGGTTCATGATTTGCATGGCAATCGATTAGTGATAGATACCTAAGATTTTAGCAAGACTATGTCAAGGTGCGTTTGGTAATCATTCTATTCCTGATAATAATTTCTGATAAAAAATGATTCTTTTTTATTATGTTCCCAAGAACAAATTCTAAGCATTTGAAGGCATTTAATAATTGCTCGAAATTTTTATTTCTAGGATAGAATTGCATTTGGCATTGTCCTTAAAATTTCTGATCCAAACCATTATTTTCTAATTTTTTAATAATTTAATTACTTTTTTTTTTCCTTTTTTCTTCTTTTCTATATCTTTTTCCTTAGCCGGTCGCTAGTGCCGACCTTGGGATTACTGGCGACTGGCCATACGAGGGTTGACAACCTCATCGGAGGGTCATCGGCCCCTGGCGAGGCTTGACCGAGCTCTCCTAGTTGTTGACAAGGCTCGAACTCGCCGGGCCACCGCGAGGTCGGCCTCGCCTTGGTGGCTCGGCATAGTTGAGCCTCACTAGCGGCCCAGCAGCAATGGATGGCAGTGGCAATGGTTGATGGCAGCGGCAGTGGAATGAGAA
Source organism: Eucalyptus decipiens (assembly GCA_014182575.1). Taxonomy (NCBI): domain Eukaryota; kingdom Viridiplantae; phylum Streptophyta; class Magnoliopsida; order Myrtales; family Myrtaceae; genus Eucalyptus; species Eucalyptus decipiens. The sequence goes on along the minus strand of CM024610.1, from coordinate 31,583,126 downwards.
GAGAAAAGGAAGTAAAACAAGAAGGAAAGAAGAAGAGAAAAGAAAAGAAAAAATTTCGGTTGGCTTAATTCTAGAATTATTTTTGGAAATAAAGAATCAATCTTTTTTTTTTTTTTTTGAATTCTCGATGCTAACTGCAAATCTATTCCTGTGAACAACAAAATTACTGGATTTATGTTCAAAACTTACTCCCGTGAATAAAAGAATTGAATCTAACACTATTTGATCAGTTGCCAAACGTGCTCCAAGTCTCTCTCTACCTATGATCTCCCCATTCGTAGTCATGTCGATTAATTACTCCCATGTCAATCATTACCGTCCATTAAGGAAAGAAATCCACTTATTAGGGCACTAATATCAATAGTTATCTTGCCAAAAGTAAAGGGATGTGATTCCTTACATGCAATGAACCATTAACATGCCATTTTCATTCTTGATTTGCTAAATCAAAATAATCAATCTCATGTAGATATAAATTCCCTCTCTGCAGTCTGTCATAAAGAAATCAAAGTAATATAGTTTTGGAAAGAATCAGCTGCATCCATACAAAAGAAATGGAAAGAGCTTCTCTCTCTTTGGCTTTTTTGGTGACCCTTGTGCTCTTATCATCATGTAAGCCTATCTCATGAAACGTGCCTCTTCTTGTTTTTATAGTTTTTCAATCGCGATAAGGAAATAGTTTCATACTGAACTTTGTATACACATAGGCTTGATGCTTGAGACAGGAGCAAGAGATTTGACAGAGATAAAGTCAAGCCAATGCTTTACTTCAGAAGATTGCCTTAAATATTGCAACAATTGCCCCGGAAGCAAGTGTGACGACGGCCGATGCATCTGTGGTTGCGTGCCGATTGGGGGCTAAAGCATGGATGAAACTGCCTTAGATAATAAGAAGCAAAATGCTTGCTGGATTTAGATGTTTTGTTTGGTTTGTATTTGCTTCAATAAAGGTGGCATTGTGAGAGCTTAATAATATCTTGGACAACAATCAAATTCGCTTCTTATTGTGTCTTCTTTTGGTGAATCGCGTCCTATTAATTGTGCACTGAACTAAGCCCCAATTTCGGGATAAACAAGAATGCTCTCAAACCCTTTTCAAATCACAAACCAGAACTTAATGCACATGGATCGAATCTTGTCAATGGACTATACCTAGTTATCAAGCTAACCTTGATGTTATTAATTCAATCATCACGAAAGCCAGCCGGTGATGATTGACTCGCTACGTTGACGATTTTTGATGAAAATTGACAGATACTACATTGAAATTTCGTACATATATTTAGAACTGAATTGACAAAATTGAAAATTTTAATATTGAATTGGCATCTATACAATAGTTTAGGACTGAATGGTGATTGTCCTACACAAGACCACTTTCAAAGCACTCTCAGTAGCCAAAAGTATTTGTGGTTTCCTAATTTAATTTTATACTTAATCGTACGCACGTAACTATGAACATATCTATGACCAAGACGGACCACTTATTCTGAACATTCGACCGGGTGGCAAGGTCAAACATCGGTAAAATCAGTGGATAGAAGCCATGAACATTATGACATCTGGAAATCCTACATCCGTTGATAGTGTTGAGAAGGGCACCGCCTCTCTCTCTCTCTCTGGATTTTTCCAGATTACTCTCTCTCTCTCTATTACTCTAGATCTCTCTCTCGTTACTCCTCCAGATTTCTCTCCCTCTCTCCAGATAATTCTCAGCCGCAATTGTTGACCCAAGTTGCAATAAAATAATAAGGAAGAAGACAAATTTGGTGTGGGAAGTCGGTGGATGTGTCGACTTTGTCCCCTATAAATAGGGGCTCTTGCTCCTTGTATGTGTGTGAAGAGTGTGAAGGGTGTTGTGTATGTGAGTGGAGTGTGTACGTGAGTGTGTGAGTGGGTGGGAGTAGGTGGCGTGAAGTGTAGAGAAATAGAGAGTTAGTGGGTGTGTGCAAGAATTGTGTTTGTGTGAGGTGTGAGAGGTGTATGAGAGTGGTGTGTAGAGAGTTTGTAATATTGTTTATATAAAATCAAGTGATTATTTTACTTGCACATCCACTTGATTTCTCAACAGATAGTATGTAGTATATGAATATGGTAAATGTCACCAGAGAAAATTTCAGTTGGATTATTAATTTTGTAGCACACGAGAAATCCGATCGGTATTTTCGTGTCTCTCTCCATTGAAATGGTGAGTTTCTTCGAAGGGCGATTAAATGAACCAAAAAAAAAAAAAAATTCAGGAACTATTGAATTACAATCGATCGAAGTCTCCATTAAATCAGTGAAGTAGTTTTTTCTTTTTGGGTCGAACAGTGAAATAGGGTTTAGCATGTGAACATTAATTTCATGTTGGTAAATATGTTAATAAATAAAGAAAAATTTATAAATCCATCCTTGACCCCCGTTGAAGACGAACACATCATGTTCAGCTCTTCGTCTTTCCAAGCACGCAGAGGGAGAGAGAGAGAGAGAGAGAGAGAGAGAGAGAGAGATAGAATATGGAGAGAGGCTTCAGAGAGCTGTATAGACAGCCTTTTGACCGAAATGGTGTCTTCATATTGCAATCGTTTCTATGCCGATAAGCCCGAGCTCGCTGCTCGCGGGATTGAAGGCATTGGCCATCAGGTCGTCATCGGCTCTCTGGAAGGTAGACTTTGATCGGTTTCTTTTTTCCCCGACTAATGATTCGATTATTGCCTCGAATTTGATTTCGATCCTAATTTTTTAATCCTATTTGTTCTTTGCAACTCCCATAACAGTGACTACTATGAAATGCTCGGGGTTAATTATTACCTACGGTTGTCTCGATTGCTTTTATTCATTGATCTGTCGGTGTGCTCATTCGCGTTTCCTTCTGGTTCTGTTTGTTCAAGTGAGATTATTGTGGTGAGGCCGAGCGCCTAAAGTCATATTTTCTGGATATCAGTGAATTGGTTTATATATCGTGATTCTGCAATTTTAGGCCTTAGATATGGGCACTTCAGTGAGGATTGAGTGTCCTCACCGATAGATTGAATAGAATGGAAAAAAGGAGGTGTTTCTCGAGGTAGTATTCTTTTTTCTTTTTTTTTGGGCAGGAAAATGACATATATAGTTTATGTACTTTAATGCAATTTATGAACTTTAATGCAATATCCAAAATGTAATATGATCCAAGAACTTTTAATTTGTTCAATATGATTCCTGAACTTTAGTTCAATGTGTAATATTATTCTTGATATTTTAATTTGTTTAATTTTGTTTTTGAACTTTGGTCCAATGTCCAACGTTATTTCTAAACTTCTAAAGTTTTCCATAAAGCCCTTTGCATATTTATAATACTTTAGAGACCAAATTCCACAATTTTTATTCTAGGGACGACATTGTACGTTAGATTAAAATTCAAGAGCCTTATTACATATTATACCAAAGTTCATGAACCATTTGAACATTGGATCTTGCCTTTTTTTTTCTTTTTCATTTTTGTGTTTTACAAAAATACTTTTTAAATTAATATTTTTATTAAAATTTTGAGATTTAGAGTAAAATGACATTGTTTTTGTCTTGTATTCGGTTGATGCTATGAGAGGAAATATTTAAATAACCATGTAAGAGAGAAAATAATAAAATATTACATTAGCATTTTCTGTTTGTCTAATTGGAGGAAGGAAAAAAATTGAATGTAATTAGTGAAAGAACTCGATTATACTAATTAGATAAGTTTGATTTGGTTGTACTTTTTGTAAATTTTAGGACTCAGTTGTACTTTTATGACAAATTTAAGACTTCCAGTGCACTTATCCATACATATTTATTTGCTAGATTTTCAATGTTTTTATCTCAACCATTTGATCTACTGATAGCTAGTGAGCTATCCTAAAAAAATTTCCAATTATGTCATTATCGGGCTATATGTTGGTTTCATCCATATAGTCAACCTGATCATATTTATAATAGTTAGGTTTCTTAGAAATAAGGGTTAAAATTACAAAAAAAAAAAAAAAAAAAACCCTAAATTGATATATCCATAATAAATTTATTCAAAACTAATTTTTTGACTACTAAAAACCTCAAACTAGAACACATGTGACAAATTTACTATCCATTAATTTTTGTTAAATTTTACCTTGTTCAATTAGGTGACGTATGATAGTTGACAGGTGTACCGGTTTGGGATTTCACCCTTTGTTTCTTACAAGTGTATCGAATTGTAGTTTTTCATGGAATTAATCCAATTTAATAGAAACTAAATGAGGGAAAATTTGTCATCAATGTACTGGTTTATGATTTTTTGTGGTTAAAAATTAGTTTATGATATATTTGTCACAAGTGCACCAATTTGAGATTTTTGGTGGTCAAAAAATTGGTTTTGGGTAAATTTATCACAAATATATTAGTTTGGAGCTTTTTATGATACTAACTCTAGAAATTATATGGCTAACTAGATTATTTGTCATTACTTATCGAGAATGGTGATTATTGTAGTGCATGATTTGCAAGGCAATCCATTAGTGATAGATACCTAGGATTTTAACAAGACTATATGTCAAGTTGCCCTCTACCTCTGATCTCCCCATTCGCAGTTGCGTCGATTAATTAATCCCATGTTAATCATTACTTCCCATTAAAAAAAGAAATCCACTTATTAGGGCTTTAATATCAATGGATAACTTGCCAAAAGTAGAGGGATTGATTCTTTGGATGCAATGACCCCCCAGCAATGAACCATTAACATGCCATTATCGTTCTTTATTCGCCAAATCAAAATAATCAATGTCATGTAGATATAAATTCCGTCTCTGCAGTTTGTCACAAAGAAATCAAATCAATACAGTTCAGAAAGAATCAGCTGCATCCATACAAGAGAAATGGAAAGAGCTTCTCTCTCTTTGGCTTTTTTGGTGACCCTTGTCCTTTTATCATCATGTAAGCCCGTCTCATGAAACGTGCCTCTTCTTGTTTTTATGGTTTTTCAATCACAATAATGAAATAGTTTTCATGTTGAACTTTGTATACGCATAGGTTTGATGCTTGAGATAGGAGCAGGAGATTTGACAGAGATACAGGCGGACGAATGCGGATCTTCGGCAGAATGCTTTAGATGGTGTGATGGATGCCTCGGAAACAAGTGTGTCGACGGCCGATGCGTTTGCGGGTGCGTGGCGGATTGAGGGCTAAAGAATGGATAAAATTGCCCTTGAAAATAAGAAGCGAAATGGTTGCTTGATTTACTTGTTTTTTTTTTTTTTTTTTTAGCATTTGCATGGATAAAGGAGGCGGTAGCTTGACTATATCTTGTACCACAATCGAATTCGCTTCTATGTTGTGTCTACTTTTGGTGAATTAAGTCGCCTACTATTTGTGCACTCAATTAAGCCTTAATTTCTTTTCCTCGCAATATGAGTCAAGAACGCTCTCAAACCCTTCTCAAATCCCAAATCAAAATTTAATGTGCATGGGTCAAATATTGTCGATGGATTATACCTACCCAGCATCCTACAAGAAAAGGCCCTTAGGGCAGTAGCGCCCCAACTTGAAAACTCAAGGAAAGTCTTTATTGATATGATATAAAACAAACAAGCAATCTATCGACCTAATAATGAGGGCCTCTTGTTGTAAAGCTGCAGCTTGAAAGCTTTATTTACTTTGAGAAAGAATGGCCAACTCTTATTATATAATATTATTAAAGGCCCAGAAAATGCCTCAAGCCACAAAGGGCGGGCTTTTGGACACGCGGAAAAGGGAAAGTGGGTGGAGGGTCTTTCTCAGCTAGAGTTGGGGGCGGGGTAGAGTCTCATCGGTCAAGGAGCTAGCAGTCACCCGAGCAGAAGCGGAGGATCCAGATACTTGAATTGACCTTCACTCTTGAAAGCATGCAAAAAAGCCAACGAGATGTTATTAAATTCAAATATATGACTTTGCATCATTGCGAAGGATGGCCAGCTTCACAATGATTAAATCGCCATATCAGTGATTTTCGATAAAAATTGGCCGATCGCGATAATTGAGGATTGAATTGATAGAATTGAAAAGCTTTTAGAACTGTATTGACATTCGTATAATAGATTTATAACTACTTAGGTAATATTCTCTATACAGATTGCTTTCGAAGTACTCTCAATAGCCAAAAGTCTATACTTTCGCACGTAATAACTATGGACATATCTTTAATCAAGGTGGACCCCCCATACCGGATGTTTGACCGAGTGGCAAGGGATACGGGGTCGGGATCAGGTTGAATCTTGGTAAAAGCATCGGATAGAAGCATCTAACATCGAGACATCCAAAAAATTCGTACATCAATTAATAATTGTAGTTTGTGAATATAATAAATGTCACTAGAGGAAACTTCAATTGGGTTATCAATTTTGTAGTGTAGGGAAAATCCAAAAGGTATTTTCGTATCGCTTCCCTTATGCAATTCCATTAGCATTTTTTTTTTTGAGCAAACAGCAGCGCTTGATTTACTATTTCATATGAGGAAATATTACACCAAGAACATTAGTGCATAAAAGATCAAATAAAGCAGGGGGGTTGGATAACCAGTTAGGGGGTAAAGTATTGGTTCGACATGCCTGCCTTAGCTGTCCAATCCGCAGGGCGATTTGAGCTTCGGCTGCAATGGGCCAGGGAGAGGCCCGGAAGACAGGCAAGTTTTGCTTGGGCCCGGCTCACGATCGATTGCACTTCCCAACTGAGTTCAGTAGAAGACTTTAACGCGTGCACAAGAGAGAGACAGTCAGAGTGTACTTGTGGAGAGAGAAAGCTTCGGTTCTCGATGAAATCTAGGGTTTCGTCCATGGCTATCGCCTCCGCCCGAGAAGCCGAAGCAGAGTCGACTGGCTTCACGAAACCATCCACCAAAAAAGCCTCGGTGGTCTCGACAGACGCAAGCGATGGCGGCTCTGTGTCGAGGAGGGTCTCTCACATTGGTGGATGTTAAGTCCTCTGCCGGGTCGGGAGCAAAGGATGCATCTATATTGATTCATAGCGTACCTGGAGGGGTGGATGCCAGGTTCCATATGAGTTTTCTGTCTCCTTCTTGCTTTTAGATTTACCGTTTATGGCTTTGTAACTCTCTGTTAACGCCTCTGCTCTAGCAATTGTGGATTGCGGCTTTGGGGTTTGATGATTGAAAATAAACTGATTCCGCTCTTTCCAGATGCTCCATAGCACCACCGATATGTGATCAAATTTGCCGTAGGTGACTGGATTTTGTTGGATGCTGCAGATCCAGTCTTCAAACCGGGTTAGGCCGAATCTGGAGATCTATATATGCAGGGGAGCCGAGTTCCAGACCTTGGCAGTCCATGGGCAGAGGAGGAGCGTATGTTCAAGGGTTTCTGCTTCCTGCTTACAGAGGGGGCATAGAGGGGAAGGTACTATCTTTCGGTGGTGTAAATTCTCCATTGTAGCTAAGGCATTATTGCATGCGTTCCAGAGGAAAAGTTTAATTTTGGGCGGGAATTCCAATAGCATTTAATTTATAGATATTGTGCTTAAGTTGAGTATATAGGCTGGCGGGAAAAGACGTATCACTATAGCAACTATTGTCAGGGACTGATACGCTTCCAATTATGTATATGATAATCTTAAAGTTAGAAATTTATCGAGTTAAGATTCTCTTATTGCTTGGTAGTTTTCGCTAAACATTTTAATTAGTTCAAAATATATTTCTGTTTTATCAATGTTTAGAACAAATACTGACATATCTTAGTAACTTATCAAATATTTACTTTGGAACTATATAATTAAGCAACGTGTCATCTTTTAATTTGAACATCTCTTTATTCATCTCCACCTAGTATTTTTAATTTCAGTGTCATCATTATTTTTACCTTAGTTAACTGTTCTTATGTCCTTGTAACTCATGTATAGTTTTTCAATATATCCCCTTTTTGATCAAACGAACCCCTACAAGTATTCACCCTCTAAAGAGAAATTCAACTTGTTATTGCAAAGAAGAGTGAGAGTCCCATATCACTTTCTTCTTTAATTTTCATTATCTAATCTTTTGATGGTGAAGGCCCCACACATCTATTACCATAACTTCTAATTCCATCTTTTAGGTGTTTACAAGATGAATTGTTGGACTTTACTACCTTGTTACCAAATGGGTATTTGTTCTAATAAAAAAATTTAATTCCTATTATTGGTTATTTTGCTTTGAAGGTATTTATAGTTTTGAGTTGTTCAAATTTTTTCCAATGTGAGTGAAAACTCTAAGAGCTAAGTTAAATCGACTTACTTAACACTCCTGACTACATTGATTGATGTTTGTTAAATTAATTTGGATTTTGATGTTAAGTAAGGGCAAGTCTCAATAATGGCGGGTTGCAGTGGGTCTAGAATAAAGGTGTCGGTATAAAAACTATCAATCAAGTTATCGATATAAGAGAATGACTACCGATTGATTATCGAGCTATTGAATAAGGAATTGTCGATTCTTGACTTTTGCCGATTAAGTTCCATTTCACCAGAATGGTTGTTGATTTCAACACTAATCAACAACATATTGATGGGAGGCTAATTTGAGCAAATTCCTTGGTTAATTGTTGAAATTCAAAGATAGTTAATCTATGGTTAAGGCTGGTGGATGAATTTTGGGAGATGAATGGCAAGGATGAAGAGTCAAGATTATGAGTCTCCATGTCATTAATTGCATCTTTGAGTTCCTAGTTTTTTATAATGTTTTCTAGTTCCCATGTCTTTAATATTTACAGAGTCCCCATATTGTTAATGTTTGTTTATTTCCTAATTCTTAGTCCCTCTATAAATAAAGGCGTGTTCTCCATTGTAATACATACTTAGTGAATATATTAGAATTCCTCTACGTGAGTGAATATTTATCTAATTCTTTATCAAATATCATTAGTGGTGAATCAAATAGCTCTTTATTATTGACCAGTGGAGCAATCCTTTGCGTCATGATCTACCATTTGTCTCAAATATTTATCCTTGACCGGTGGCTTGTGCTTTTTATGCTTTGGTGGTAAACTTTTTGTATCCTCCATCCTTTACACACCTTTCTATATACCTAGCTAGAATTCCCCATATGCTCAACGCATCCATCCATAAACTTTTCCTGGCAATTCAAATTCCTAAAAATCACTCACCTACGCATGCATCAATCATCTAGAGACAGGTCTCTTCAAGGTTAAAGGGACAAGAAAGTCCTCTAATTTATGCGCAATATGAGTTGGCTTGTGTAGTCCGAGTAAACCATCATCATGCAGTTATATAGTTGTAAGAGAAAATGCCACCAAAAATCCTAAACTTTACCCAATATGACAAATTTACCTCGAACTTATTTTTGTGACACAAAAAATCCAAAACTTTGCCAACTATAACACATTTACCCCAATTCTATGGTTGAAGGGCATTTTCAAAAAAATTTCTTCTTTCCTTTTTCTGTTTTCCTTTCTTTTCTTTTCTTTTTTCTTCTTCTCTCCTCCCTTTGCCAGAGGGAAGTTGGCTCTAGCAAGGGCTGCCCTCGCCAACGTCGGGCGAGGGCAACCCTCACTAGATCCCATGAGGGCAACCCTCACCAAACGAAGGCAAGGCGGCCTTCACTTGGGCCGGATCTGCCAAGGATTGCCCTCACTAGTGTTGGGTGAGGGCTGCCCTCCCCTAGGTCAAGCAAGGACAACCCTTGCTAGCATCGGGCAAGGGTTGCCCTCGCCAGATTTGGCGAAGGCTGTCTTTGCTTGACCCAGGAGAAGGCTACCATCGCTTGATGCCGGTGAGGGCCGCCCTCGCCTGACATCGGCTTCCCTCCACCATGGTCGGCAGAGGGAACAAAGGAGAAGAAAAAGAAGAAGAAAGAAAGGCAAAAGAAAATAAAAGATGAAAATACCCTATAGTCTGGCGTAAATGTGTCATGCGAGTATAAGTTTGAAATTTTTTTGTGTCGAAAAAAAAAGTTTAAGGTAAATGTATTATAGTTATCAAAGTTTGGGAATTTTTTGTATCATAAAAAAAGTTCAAGATAAATTTGTCACATGGAATAAAGTTTAGGGTTTTTGGTGGCATTTTCTTTAGTTGTAAAAGACGCATGTGATCTATGTGGCATGGCAAAGAGGTATCGATGATTACGCCACAATGCCCTATGTGTCAAGATGTCTTGAGAGTGTTCGAGATGCCTCGTGAGTTAAGATGGATACTAACCAGATGAATAGGAGTTAAAACCTCATATGTGCATATTGGTAAGCTACCATGTGCTATATGTGCATCATAAAATTATTTGCCGTCTACTTGCATTTGTGTGAATAATTCTATTTGACATTGTTCAATGAATTCCATCGGCGTATCATGATAGTAAAGATAGTGCTTTTACTCATTCAATTGTCATACATAATTAAATTCTACTCATCATGAACTCATGTAATTTTTTTGGTACCAAGCTGAGTGATAAGATGATCATATACGTTAAACTAAGAATCCCATTTACTAAGTTTTGGTTCACCCCTCAATTATTTCAAATCTGTAGGATGTATTCCCTACCGTTGCTCTTTGGAGCTCCCGTGTATTTTGACTAGGGGTATCAATTTTACTTTGTGTAGTTCCATCGTATGGATTAGCGTGGGATTACAAGAGTGGGTCCCATCGATTTGCTACGTGGTACTTTAATATCGAGGGAAATTTGGTTAAACCATTATGGGGCTTCAATGGTCCCTCTCGTTTCGAGGGCAACGGCGATGTAGGTGAGGTTGTCTATCCATAACGTTGTAACTTGACTTTTGGTGCAAGAGTGGTATGAAAGTGTTAAACAACCCGACCTTCTTCCTAGGATTAATGCATTGTATTTTATTTCTTTTGGTGCCTATATTAATACTTGGAAGAGGGAAGATAAACGAAGATGCATGTGAGAATTAATTTTTAAATCTATAAAATTTCCATTCTCATAAGATACGATTATGTTTGTGCTTTGTGTGTTTGGATAAAAAATAAACAATTTAATAAAAATTATTGTGTGGCACATGACATTCTGGGGTATCATATAACACATTGCAATGATAAATATTGACTCAAAAATTTATTCTATGTTTAACGGCAATTGCACGAGTAATTAATAATCTCATGAATACTCAACTCCTATGAATTTGTGGGCATCAATTATAGTTTGGCATAAGAAAGAATAAAGAGATAATGTTGGGAAATTTACTCAAAAATTTCTCAAGTAAGAATGATATAATCCCAAACATTTTAATTTAACCAATTTAGTCTTATATCTTTTGACAATTTGCCGATATAGTTATTCGGCAAAAGAACCCTTCAAGTGCCCAAAGTTGGCACAAAAAAACACTTAAGTGCCAAAACTTACGAAAGTGGCACTTATATGCCACTTTTTTTTAATGAAAAATTGGACATTTGAGTGCCATATCCGGCAAACCTCGCCGAAAATCCTACGTGGCATTTTTCTTTATTAATTTTTTCGCTTACGTGGCTCACCAGAAGGTTGAATCAACAAATCACATACAAAAACAATGTCATTTTAGAATAATTCAAATTTTAATATAATAATTAATTTAATTTAATTTAAAATTATTTATTTATAAAAGGGGGAGGAGGAGGAGGAGGAGGAGGAGGAGGGAGGCAGCTGGTGGCTGAGGGCTCACCCTCACCATCGCCACCTCCCCTCCGTCGTCGGGAAGGCGGGAAGGTGGGGAGTGTCGGCTAGGGTTGCCGAGCCCTGGCCGGGGTCGGGGTCGGCCCTAGCCGACCGGCGGTGAGGGCCTGCATGCTATAGCCCCCCAGAGAGTGGCGGCCCTTTGGTTGACTCGGTGAGGGCTAGCAACCCTCGCCGGATCTAGGGGAGGGCCGCGACCCTCGCCACTAGTTGGCTAGGGCCGCTGGCCCCTGGTTAGGGCTCAGCAGCCCCGGCCGACACACCCCTACATTCCCGGCAACGGAGGGGAGGCAGTGAGGGCTGAGCCCTTAGCCGCTAGCTACCTCCCTCCTCCTGCCCCCCCCTTTATAATTAATTAATTAATTAAAATTTAATTAATTATTATATTAAAATTCGAATTATACCAAAACGACATCGTTTTATGCATAGCTCACCAGAAAATTGCCACATCAGCGTTTTGACTGACTTTTCTCACCGGTGGCATTTAAGTGATCCATTTTGCTCCGATTTTAGCACTTAAGTATTACTTTCGTAACTTTTGGCACTTAAGTATCCCTCATGCCAACTTAACTTAAGTGCCAACCTTTGACACTCCTGGGGTTTGGATGTCTAGTTATTCTAATCAATTTTAGCTAGAAGTTGTTAGTGGGGACGTTGGCTGTCTTACTTAGCACAACCAGATCTGACATGAACAATTTAGCATGACCTCGCCCAATGTCCAGTAGTATTGAAAAAGAAATAAAAAAATTAAAATTTTGTCAATGTTACACCGATTATGCTACTTAGGAGCACTGGTGTTTATGTTAGCGATTTCCAGCCAAAAATTGGTCTGAAGGACTACATTGGCAAATCATAAAAAATTTCAGGATTTAATTGACCAAATTAAAATGTTTACGATATAATTAATATCTAAACAACAGGTTTATGACCTTTTTGGTAATTGATATCTCTAATGACTATAAAATCTTAAGACACACTACAAAAGAAATCATATCACAAGTGCCAACTAATACATTTGATAATAAAGAGCCTTTCAAGGTCTAGGAAAAACGAATTAACCTTAATAAGGCATAACGTTGGATCTGATTAATGCTTGATAAAATAGTTGAAGGATCATGCTTGATAAAGTTTGATGTATGTTGAGCAACTTGAATCATGCATGCTCAAGAAATGAATGGACATTTACTTACAAACTCTTTTCACATTACTAAATTCATATTATATTCGGATTAATATATACATATCAAGACTGCTAATACAATTCACATCCAAAGATATATACACACTAGCTAGATCAATGAGTCTGATATCTTCGTTGAAGTGTAAAAGCGGGTCCAACCTCTCAATATGAATAGTTGTGGGTGGTAAATGGGTGGGTCAAATTGGTTTTAGGTAGGTCATAAATGGATTCGGCCCAACTCCATCCATATAGATTGCATTTGGTCATTCAAATTCAAATTTAGATTTGAATGAAATAAGATAAGATAGGATCCAAGATCCTCATAATATCCTCTAGATTGTAAAAAATCCTATCATATGTTTGGTGTAATCCAAGATAGGATTAAAAATATTTGAAAATCTCATTTGCAATGCAATCTCCAGCAATAACCAAATCTTACTCCTTGAGCTTCCTCCTCAAGTCGCCAAACCTGTTCTCTTCAGCTCCCTCCAGTTTGTCTCTTTTGCCACCAGTTGTGCCAGATCCACCGTCATCTCCATCTCTAGGCCATGGTCCTTGCTGAACTTTACTATGTTGAAGGCAATTCAGAAGTTGACAAAGACAACCATCGACTTGCCGAGGGCGTTATGGAGTGACTGAGGGAGGCAATGGGTGTGACAGATCTAGTAGACAAGGCAGTAGTTGACAATGCAAAGGTGAAGGATGGCGATTTTGTGGTGGATGCCGCACATGAAACTTATATGCCACTTGATGTTGGAGCCGATCAGGGGTAGTGAGGGGCACCAAAAATATTGAAAGTTCTTGATTATTAATTTGTAATTTACTTGCATGTAGAATATCTTATGTTTGGTTTTAATGGATGGGTTTGGAGACTTGGTATGAGATCATTTTGGCAAGTTGGTGTGATAGCTAGTATAAGCACCTAGAGGGGGTGAATAGGTGTAAAAACAATTTCTCGTGATAAGTGAGCAGTACTAATTGATAGTAGAAAGGAAGTTCGTCTTTTGCTAACAAAATGAATTATGATCAAAGTAAAAGAGAGTAGAGAAGAGAAAATGAACATAGAAATTATAGTGGTTCGACTTATTCCAAGCCTACGTCCATTCTTCTGTACTGACAGCCCACCGGCTGGATTTCACTATGAACAAAAGAGTTGTTACAGCAAGGCTCTCCCTTGATTCCACAGTGTAGAGATTCTACCACACTTCCTCAAGGTTTCTCAAAGATATAGACTCTCTTTTGCGTATAAAATTTCGCTTAACAAATGAATTGACTAAGAACAAAGAGCTTCAGACTTTGGAATTCTTCTATCGCGCACACACTCGAACAACTGGAACGTCTTCCTTATATACCCCTTTATGCCATCATACCCGTTGGCACTTACCAAAGGAATTCTTCCAGTCTACCCGTTGGATAGAATCAATTAGGAAGATCATTCGAGCTATTTAAGGAACATGACGATAGCCCATTAATCATGCTCGCCCATACAATCAGGATCTCGGTTTCCATAAGTAGAACCTTTCAAGTATACTTCGCCAATCATCGGATCCTTAATCCCTGAATCAATCTTGAATTGAACAAAGGATTCCAACATGCCATATTCAGCCAAGAGATCTTCTCCAACCAATAAGGTCAAATCCTTAACGAAACATCCAGTCTTGGATAAGCCTTCTTCGACGGACTAGAAACTGTCAATGAGAATAGACTTTGAGTCTTGAGTCTGGCAGTCCGAAGGTCTTCAGACTTTAAATAGTAGAGTCTGCAAATCTTCAGATTAGACTGATGGAAACGTTTTGTCAGCTTCAAAACACTTAATGAAGTTTTCTCCAATAGTTGGGTCTAGAGATAATGCAATTACGATGTGGTTATTCCTTGTCGGAGACAAAAGTCACCTTTGTTGCATCGATGACGATGTACTCCATATTATTGTCATAGATAACCAATGGTGGCGACAATTCATTGTCAGTCTTTGGCGACAAATCTATTTCCACCGTGGGAGCCAATGGAGATAATGTTATCTTTGTCATGTTTTATGGGTAAACATGCCTTAGTTGTGGACGACAACCTCAAAAGATTTGGCGCACTCATGAGGTTATTCAAGTTTTTTTTTATGGTAATAACTACGTCATATATAACTTCTCATTTTCACCCTCTATTGTCAAAACAAGATAAGCTGGCCACCGATGACAAATGGTGGTGGTTACTAGCCATTGGAGGCAACAACAATTGATTGTTGTGGAGGTGGTCTTTGCATGATGGCTCATGAAGCCGAATGCGTCACTCCATTGTTGGAAGGTAATTGTTAAGGGCCTGTTTGGCAACGTGCCAAACAGTGCCAAATTCTAATTTTTTGTTCCCAGAATCAGTTTGGGATGAGAATCGCGTTTGGTAAAATTTTTGTTGCCGGGAACAATTTTGGACAAGATTTGAGAATAAAAAAAAATTTGATTCTCTATCCGAGAATCAGAAAAAGAATCAAAATGGTGAAACCCTCTATTTTCCCTTTTGTCATCCCGGTTGTCGTCCGCCACCATCTGCTGCCGCCCGCCGCCGCCGGTCGCCGCCGATCGTCGGTCCGGCGAGGCCGCCGGTCGCCGTTCAGCCGAGGTTCTTTGGAGGCTCGCCCGAGCCGGGCGAGGTCTGGTGAGCTCGTCGGAGGCAAGCCCAGCCACCGGTGAGGCCGGCCTGGCCACCGGCGGGGCTGGGCGAGCCTCGCCGGCAGTTGGGCGAGGCTCGGCCTTGCCAGATCGAGCGAGGCTCGCCCGGCCCCGCCAGTGGCCAAGCTGGCCTCGCCAAATCTGGCGAGGCCGAGCCTCGGCGGGGCTGGGCGAGCCTCACCTAGCTGTTAGCGAGGCTCAGCCGACCTCGCCAAGGGCCAGCGACGCTCCGGTGAGCATTGTCGGCCCTCGTCTGGCCGGTCGCCGGTTCGGCAACCGGCCAAATGAAGAAGAAGAAGAATAGGAAAAAGGGAAAAAAAGGAAAAAGAAAAGAAAAACATAAAAGAAAGTAAAAAAGTAAAAAATTATTTAAAATTTACTTAAAAATCAAAAGAAATTAATTTGGAACATAATCAATTAATACGATACCAAACGCAATTCTATTCCTGAATAAAAAATTTTGGACGATTCCAAACACGCTTTTTTACTCGAATCGGTTCCTGGGAATAGAATAAAAAATAATCATTTCTAGTCAGAATCAGCTCCCGAAAATAAAATCGTTACCAAACGTGCCTTAAGTTTCCTTTTTTTCTTTCTTTCTTTTTTAATCTAATTCAAACTTATCCCACATTTTTTTTTTGGTCGAAACTTATCCCACATTGAGAGTTGACTTTTTATTTGGTATTTTATTTGGATATATCCGAGTTTGTCCGGTCCAAAAAATGTTGCTAATCACTAGATAAGATATTTTGTTATCTTATTTATATTCAAATTCGGACTACCAAACGTAACCATAATTCACATAGCATGATTGACCCATTTGTATGCCCAACCCAACCCAAATTCATCCCAAACCCACTCATATAATCCAACAAAAAAATGGAGAAAAGTAAAATTAAATGAAAATCCTTTCTTGTCCTCAAATTGACTCGCACAAAAACATTAAAAAAAATTCTTAAAAAGTCAAAACCACGTCCTCGTAAGGCTTGAACTTTACCAAATCCGAAGATGAGGAAGGACGCTCTAACTACCCCTGGACAACCTCCAAAACCGCGACGATGGAGGACAACCCGTGATACCGAGAGGGCGGGAAGTGGGGACGGACACGGGGTGGGCTCCGAATCGAAGCTTCCCGGTGAATTCAAGGCAATTGGAGGTAAACTTGTTGGAGGCTGTCGGAGGATTGTTCTTTTCCCGACGAAGGAGTCGGGGTGATGAATTGCCCGAATCGAAGGAGAAAAGCTGCAATAATAAACTTCTCTATGGACATCGCTGTTGAGCAGTGGCGATGGCCGTACCTCAAAGGAGGATGGTGTGACTTCTTTGTCCATCGTGCAAAGGAGAGATGAAGATTGTTGCTTGCTTCCAAGATCGTCACCGTTGTTGGGGATGCCGTCGGCGAGACCGGTCATCGGGCGACACTGCCAATGGCGGTGCTCCTCGTCCTCTCCCCTCTTCTTTGATATCCAATTCTGTGTTTTTTTTTCTTTTTCATGCTTTTCTATGTTTTTTTTACTAATAACCAATAAAAAAAAAAAAGTGTTGTGCACAACGCTCATTTTAGTATTCAAAGTTTTCATCAAATCATTTTAAATGCCAACAATGAAAAATTTCAACCAAAAATAATATGTGACTTTTATAATTAAAAATTTTATATGACTTGCCATATTATTTTAAAAACCCAATTCAAGTGGCATTTCCATGTGGCGTGCTTATTATTAAGGTGATTGCTTTTTCACAACGATTGGTACTGAAATGATCACTTTAAACAAAATTTGTACTTAGACGATCACCATTTATAACTTTTCGTTAAGATGACATTTTGGTTCTATAGAATGAAATTCCATATCATAGGAATGGAAAGATCCCTTCTTTTGATTGTTGTTTCAATAATCAATAATAAGCATTTTTGTTTGGGCACATCAACAAGCCACGTAGGATTAAAAATTAATAAAATATCGATACATTCGATTTTTGATGACCCATATTGGAATTGACATTTAAATGATTGTTTGTTTTTAAAAAGTGGCATTTAAGTAAATAAAAAAAAAATTTGGTACTAAAGTGAGTACTATACATAACTTTTAATACTCTAGTGTCATTCTCCCTAAATAATCCTTTTAAACTCAAATGAGCTTATTTTTAGATCGACTTAGATCCACATCTAGTTGGGCCGTGCTATTAAATTATGAAACAATTCATATTTGACCCGGCCCATGAGTTTGACTTAAAAAATCATGAGTAATAACTCCCAATCATGCTTATATCGAAGTTACCTTATGAGAATATAGCAAGAGCATGTCTCTCTATTGAAGTGAGGTTTCCTCGACAGGGATCGAATGAACCAAAATCGAATTAAAATCCATCGAAGTCTCCATTAAATCAGTGAAGTAAGGTTTCTTTTTTTTTTTTTGGGTCGAACGGTGAAATAGGGTTTAGCTTTTGAACATTAAATTTTACGTTGGTAAATAAGTTAATAAATAAAGATAACAATTTATAAATCCATGCTCATCGTCCTCTTCTTCGTCTTCCCAAAGCGCGCAGCGAGAGAGAGAGAGAGAGAGAGAGAGAGAGAGAATGGGGCGGGAGGTTTCAGAGAGCTGTGTAGACAGCCTACTGACCGAAATGGTGTCCTCCTACTGCAATCGCTTCTACGCCGACAAGCCCGACCTCGCCGCTCGCCGGATCGAGGCCATCGGCTACCAGGTCGGCCATCAGCTCTCCGAAAGGTGCGGCCTTGATCGGTTCTTTTCCCCCCGCCGGTTGATCCTACTGGGTGCCCTTGAATTCGATCTCGATCCCGATTTTCGAAATCCCTTCTGTCCCGTTCTTCGTAATTACTGCCACGACTGCGTTGATGTTTTGATGGGTGATGGGCCGGTGTGCTGATTTGTGTTTCCGCCTGGGTTCCGTGTGCTCGAGCTGATGATGTGTGGAGGTTCTCGTGGCGCGAGTGGAATTTTCTGGGTATCTGCTTCAGGGCGTGGGTGCTGGATCGATCGTGTGATTCCGCAATTTTAGGCATTAGATCTGGGGCACTTGAGTGAGGATTGAGTGTTGTTATTGATAGATTGACAGAAAGAGAAGAGGCGGTGGTTCTGAGTTAGTATTTTATTTTGTTTTTTCTGCTTGGAGCTTGTATTGGTAGTGTGGATTGGAGAGCTGATCTCTCATCATGTGCTGAGTGCTTGCATTTATTGCTGGAAATGTGGGTTATGCGGTTGTGCTTCTGCAAATAGGTACACCATGGAGCGGCCTCGTTTTAGTGATCATTTGGAAGCAATCAAGTTCATATGCAAGGACTTTTGGTCGGAGGTTTTCAAGAAACAGATTGACAATTTGAAGACCAATCATAGAGTATGGGAACTTTTCAGATCCCTTACGTGCATCATGTCTCATGAATGCTATTGTTTGTTGAATATCAATGGCTTTATCATGTTTGTCTTGTAGGGTACATTTGTGCTGCAAGATAATCGTTTCCGCTGGCTTTCTCGCATGTCCACTGACCCATCACTTGAAACGGGTCAAGAGGGCGACAACAAGGCAACAGAAGCGATGAGCATGCATCTCTATTTCCCCTGTGGAATCATAAGAGGGGCTCTTTCAAACTTGGGGATTCCTTGTGCTGTTTCAGCAGATATTTCCAGTCTCCCTGCGTGTAAGTAATCGACTTTATCTATTTAACATACTATCAGTAAGGTAAATGTTTGGTGCCTTTCTTTTTCTCTTTTTGTTGGCCTTTTTAGTATATGTAGTTCTTGTCTGTTGGCCAAATGCATAAACCCTGTGATCCCCTCTCAGCTTCCTTAAGAGTCAGTTTCAAATCCATTGATCCATTGTGTTGACTTTGAATAACTGCTCAAAGTTGGTTGTTGATTTTGGTAACTAAGGTGAAGTTGAGCCAATGGTGGGACTCGAATTCTAGTTGCTAGCATCATAGTTTTGTTGTTTTTCATGTTTTTTCGGCTACTCCTCTAGTCTATATGTCATTCTACTGGGCTTCTTGAAACTTCCATGCGCTAATGTTAAAACTCTGATCTACTTGGACCTTTCTGGGAATATGGATTATGATCTCTACATGGACTTGTTTGACATGATGCTTTTATAGAAACTCTGGTGGGATCCTTGTAGATACGTGAATCTATCAAACGTTTTTAGGACCACAATTAAATAGCTTCCTAATTTTTACTTATAACCTTTGCATTTGTGTCGCCGTATATTGTTCATTCTGTATATCAGGTTCTTGTTACTAAATTTCGTTTTCCAGTATATTATTCTCTACCAGTTTGCAGTAAATGCTCTCCTAGCAACCTACTAATGGCTGAACCTTTTCTCTTTCCCTGTGGTATCTGTAAGCAAGAAATAGCAAAGGGTTTGTTTAGTTCTTCTTCCCATTTTTCTCTGAGCTCTTCCTCACTGTGCCAAAGTATAAATGGTGTTCTTTTAGGACTTTTTTCCATGAGAATTTCCAGGAGATAATTTGATCCTTAGAAATACCGATATCTAACTCCTGTAGAAACTTTTATCTCTCAATACAACACATTGGTAACATACAATGACTTTATCTGGGAGTTTCTGATAACACCGACTGAAACCCAAAAACACAAATTAGAAAGCTTTTGATTTATGAATTTTCTTCACTTTGTGGTCAGACGCATCCATCATCTGTGTCAACACTTCTGGTCTGCATCAGTGGCCTCATATTATGTGGAAGTTGTTGGCTTTCAAGTGCAATTGTTTTCAACATTTGTTTTATGTGCAGGCCTTTGGATTTTCTTTCTAGGTGAAGGATGATGCATGCAGTTAGATGATAGCCGCCTAGATCCCATATATTTTAGTTTTGATTGACTCAGTCTATGTCAATAAAATAAAATTTAAATTGATGAATGAAAGTTGAGACTAGTTGTGACATGCAGTTGGAAGTACCTTCAGACTTTTAGTCAGGAAAATGTTGAATCAAACTTGAATTTATTGAAGTTTGGTTCTTTCTGCTAATAAGGACCATGAGATGCTGTCCTTGAATTTGTCAATAGCAGAGCTAAGAAAGGATGTTTCTTACATTTTGTACTCTACCCGGACCTTTCTTTTAATCCTACATATACTAGGATCATATTTTTATTGCTTTCTATTTTCCATCTTTCAACTTTGCAGTTTGTTGTTTGTCATTTTATTTGGATTTGTTATTTGAGGTGCTAAGCTACTTTTCCTGCATGGGATCTGCTATTACTCGATCTAATGCTCACCCGTTCTACTCTTCATATGAATAAACAGGCTCGTTTGTTGTTCGCATAAAGGCCTGATGAGTAGTTCAGGACAGAGTGATTGAGATCAAGCTCTCTTCCCTGACCTTTGCTTTTTGGTGATGTTGAACGTGGTAAGCAATTTGTGGATATGAAGGGAAGATATGAAGGGCTTCCTGAACCTGTAGTCATGTCAGTCCAAGCTGATTCTTGAGAAACTAGTCACATAATGAGAACATTTGTTGGTTGCAAGTTGCAGGGTACGTATCCTGGATACTCCCTCTCCTGTGATAAATTTTTTAACCGTCTATTAGGACTTTACGCAAATTGTACATTGTAACTCGTATTCTGCCAGGTGGATCTCTGGACTTATGTATTGCTTTCGATTTTAAGGAACAGGGAAATATCTTTTTTATTGTTCTCATACAGATATCTAACCACAACAGTAATTTGTTACTTTTTCATGGCCCAACCAAAGTGAAAATGGATCTCTTATGTAACATATATATGGAGTCATGGAGGGTGGAAGTACTTCATTGATAAAATCCAGTCTGTAGATTGAATGTATTAGTACCCAAAATACATATCCCGATATACTAATTCTATATCTGCAACTTTGATCTGTGGCTGACTTAAGTTTATGGTGCATCATGTTGATGGCTTCCTTTATTCCACACACTGACTCAATGCACTAATAATTGTTATGCCACGTAGGATTTGTAGATTATAAAGCTTTACACTTAGGTTTTAGATATGCGTATGGGTATTGTTAAAGAGCTCTGCAAGGGCATTTGTTAAGAATTATTTGTATGAAATAATTCAATTTTCAAGTTACTGATGCATAACACGAAGGGAATCATTTGACAGCCTATCGATCTGCTAAACTTCGAGACAGTATCCAATGTGCTCTTTTGACAGCCTTTGCTCTTTAACAAGATCATTGTGCGGTGTTTGCGCAAAGAGAATAGAGAAATCTAAGACAAAACATTATGAAAAGAGAAAGAAGGCATTCACAAGTCCCATGTTGGCTGTTCTTCTGGCGTTCGAATTTGAATGCCATCGTACCATTCATCCCGAGTTCCTTCTGACATTGGCCTACCGCGGACGACCAATCGTACATGAGGATGAGGATGTCGTTCACCTCCCTACCGATCTTTCTTTCTGGATTCTCTCTCCATGCTTTTCATCAGCGCTAACTTCCCTCGAGTAGTTTTGCTCTTCGGGTTTCATATCGCGGTTTAAATGGTATAATCTCTAGAAGCGACAACGCACCTATCAAGAGGCTTTCTCTGGAAAACCTTTGTCCTTCATGATATGCATTAGACTGCTAGGATATTCAAGCAACATGTTGTAAGGGTCGCACAACACCGAGCAAGGGGATGCTGGGGACGTCGAATAATTGGCGACACATTTCAGGCATGCTGAGTTTCGCTTGAGCCCTCGATTTGATGCCCTCATGTCAGTAGTTTAGGTGGCTCAGCTTGCTCATCGGGATCGTGCAGCCCTAGGTAAGCGACCACTCCGGCAAGTCGGCAAGTCGCCACTCCTACCGGAGTGGTCGCTTGGGCCGCACGATGCTGGTCCGATATGGAGAATCACCTCTGGCGAAGTTCTCGCTTGAGTGAAGATGGAGATCTTTGCTCTACTAATTAGGGTAAAAATGGGATTTAGATAGTTTAACGAAGGTAATAGGAGAAAAAAAATATTCATTAGCCCCTGAATTTGCTTTCTTTAAAAGCCCCAAAGCCAAAGCAATGGCAGTTCGTCTTAATTTTTTTAGCCATTTTGAGTACGCATGGTAACACTTTAATTTCTCTGTTATTTTACTTTCTGGAACAAAAAAAATAATAGAAATTCGTTTGGTAACGCCAATTAATTTTTCTATTTCCCATAATAAAAATGTAGCTGAGGAATAAATTTGGAACGGAAACAAATAGTAGAAAAAAGTAATTTCTTATTTTTAGGAACAATTTCTAAAAGTAAGTCATTTTCTTTCTTTTCTTTTTTCTTTTGTTCTTCTTTGTCCTTGTTGCTTGTTGCTCCCCACTGTTCGCCGATCACTGGCCGCTACCGTCAGTCGCTTGCCACTGACTAGAGAAGGAGCAAGAAGAATAAGAGAGGAAAAAGGAAAAATTGAAAAAAAAATTATTAAAAAAATTACAAGAAATTTTATGTTTGTAGGCTCAGTACCAAATGAATTCATATTTTTATTTTATTCTAAGAATAGAAATTTTGTGTAGTTACCAAATGCATTTTTTACTTAGAAATTGTTTTAGGAAATAGAAATAAAAGATTACTTCTAAAAATAAATTATTTTTCAAAATATAAATGTTATTAAATGCACCATTTCAAAGCAATATTTTGCACCAAAGATCATTGAAATATGTTATTGAACACTAAAGCTTTGACTCGTGAATCTTTGGAAGTCCAAAGCTACTTGTGATGCTACCCAATTGCCTTCCATCTCCGGTAACACATGAGCTAAGGCCGGAGATTTACATCAAAATGAAAGTAGAAGCTTCGCCCAAAAATTCTCAAATTGGGGCGAAATTTCCGTCGAACCCCAATTTCACACATTGATTCATTTCCATCCATTGGGTGAGAGAAAATATCCACGTCACCTATTTTATGCATAAAATAATTATACAAATGATCTAAGAACTTTGATTCAATGTACGATATCATTACTAAAATTTTAATTTATTTAATGTAATTCATGAACTTTTGATGCATGTTCAATGTCATCTATTAACTTTTGATACACGTTCAATCTTGTACCTATATTATATCAAAATATTCAATATTATTCGAGAACATGAATTAAAAGAAGAACTAAATTAAACATTTTCATATAATTCAAAAACTAAATTAAATATTATCAAAAGGTCAAATACCATATTGAACAAATTAAAGTTAATGAGCAATATAGCACAATGGATTAAAGTCCAGAGATTGCATTGAAAAAATAAAAAATTTAGAGGTGATATTATGATCCATTCTTGTCATTTTCCCTTTATGAGATAAGTGGATTGACCTTATCATGTCCAACATTCCTCATTATATGAATGCCTTTCTCTCTTCTCACATGACATTTCGATAAAGGTTGGGCCTCCTTGGTCTGTCGCAACAGTGCCAAATCCATTATGAATTATTTGAGTCATTTTCTATTTATGCGATAAGTGGATTCACCTTACCATATCCATCGTTTCTCATTACATGAACTCCTTTCTCTTTCCTCAACGTGACGATTCAACAAAGCTTGGGCTTCCTTCGTCTGTTGCATAACAACGACAAAACCCATCATGAATAATTTGTGTTATTTTCCCTTTATGCGATAAGTGGATTCATCTTACCATATTCATCGTTCCTCATTATGTGCAAGTCTTTCTCTCTCATCATGCAACAGTCTTGGCTTCGTTGGCCTATCGCATAACAGTAGCAATCCCTTTATGAAGCGACGGTATCATTTTCCTTTTATGCGATAAGCATACTCACCTAACCATGTCCATCTATTTTCACTACAAGGATTCCTTTTTCTCTCCTCGAGTGACAGTCCAACAAAGCCCCGAGGTTCCTTTGTCTATCGCATACAGTTGTAATCGTGTCATTTTCCCTTTACGCGATAAGCGGATTTACCTTACCATATTCATCATTTCTCATTACATGCTCGCCTTTCTCTCTCCTCACGTGACCGTCCGACAAAGTCCGGTCTTCCTAGGTCCATCGCATAACAGCAGCAAAGCCCCCTGAAACAGCGACCGTGCTAGTCGCTTGCGCCATGCGGTCCGAACAAGGCCACAAGTTCCAAGTGTTACACCCGAAGAGCCAAAAATCCAAAGAGAATGGTCTTGACAAGCAAACGCACTCGTCTCTCCTCACGTGACAGGCAGGCTCGGAATGGTCCTGCCTTTACCCATATAAATAAGACTGTCAGGTGACGCGAGCAATTCCACCTGGTATGTAAAACCATCTCCCCGTTCACGTCCGAATGATCTTCGTTCTCCTTCTCCTCCTCCTCGAACACCAGCTCTCAAACGCACTCGCTTGACTCAGCCCCGTTTCCTGCTCCCTCCATTTCTCTTTCTTCGCTAACAAGAGAGAACCCCTCTCTCTCTCTCTCTCCATCAGAATCTGCTTTTCCTCGACGTCGGCTTAGCTCTTGCACCCATTGCCAGGTTTACGTTACGCTCCTCCGTAAACTCTTAGTCTAGAGGTGGGTTTATTCCTTTTGGGGTGTGGTTTCTGGCGTTGGTGCTTTGATGGAGAAATTCTCCGCCGAGATGGAGCGGGCCAAGTTGCAGAAGGACATTCTTTTCAAAGCGTACGAACAAGTGGAGTCGCAGGCGTCCTCCATCCTCTTGTTCACGCTCCGGTGGAAGGAACTGGAGGAGCACTTCGATGGCATCCAAAGGTCGCTCGAAAGCCGCGCCAAAGAGCTCCGCGAGGGCGAGAGGTTGCTCGCGGAGCGAGCCCGGGACGTCGCCTCGCGGGAGGAGGGGCTGCGGTTGGCGTGGCCGAGGGTCGAGGAGTATGAGGAGGAGGTCCGGAGGAAGAAGATGGACCTGACGTCAGTGGAGATGCAGCTTCAAGAATGCAGGGATCAACATAGGAAGAAGGAGAGTGAATTGATTCTGAAGCAAGACGCACTTGGCGAGTGTAACTCACTGATCCGGGACCAGCAGAAGGAGCTGTGCACTCTGGTGGAGGTGACTGAGGAATGTCGCAGGGATTATGATTTGAAGAAGGAGGAGGTGGCGGTGCTACGACGGGAATTGGAATTGAAAGAGAAGAAAATTGGGTCGGTGCAGAGTTTGCTCGAGGAAAATGCTCAGGAACTCAATGCCAAAACAGAAGAGTTGGGTTCGGTGAAGCGTTATCTTGACGAGTGCTCTAGGGCGGTTGAAATTAAAAGGGAGGAATTGAGCGTGGTGCATAGTCAGCTTGACCACAGTTTGAAGGCTCGTGAAGAGAGTGAGAAGAGGCTGAGAGTTATGGAGCACACGATGAAAGAGTGCGATGAGAAGGTCGCCATGAAAACCAGAGAAGTGCAATTGCTCGAAGATAAGATAAAGGATTGTCAAATTGAACTCAAAGTGAAGGAGGAGGAATTCAGGGAAATCCATCAATCCACCGAAGAGCGTTCCAACGAGCTTGAATCTAAAGAGAGTCAACTCCATTCCATCAATATATTGATCGAGGTGCACAAAGAGGAGCTCAAATCCCAAAAAGAGGAGCTTGAGGAGATCAACAGGTTGATTAATGAGCGATCGGTGGCACTTGGGTCCATTGAAATAGCTATTGGGAAACTTTCCAAAGAGTTTAAATCGAAAGAAGGTGAACTGGAAAATATGATGAAGCACGAGAAGCAGTGCAAAGAGGAAATTGACTCAACGAAGGAAAATCTTGTTTTGGTCCAGGTAAAACTAGAAGAGGCTGCCAAAGCACTCGAGTGGAGAAGTGGGGAACTCAATGCTGTCCAAGCATCTATTGAAGACCGAAATCTTGAACTTGCATCTAAAAAGAGACAGCTGGAATCCATCCAAATTGATATTACACAGTGCGCAGAGCAACTCTTTTTAAAAGAGCAAGAGTTTGCTTTCATTCAGAGCTCAACTCTTGAATGCACCGAGGCCCTCGAATCCAAAAAGAAACAATGTGATTTGATGCAATCATCCATCACAGAATGCTCTCAAGAGCTTGAATCTAAAACAAGGCAGTTGCGTTCCATTCAGAAGAGATGCAGCAAATGCTTCGCAGATCTTGAACTTAAAGAAAAGCAACTTCATAAGCTTGATTTGTCAATTGGAGAACACTCTCAGGTACTAGAAATGAAAAAGAAAGAGCGTAACGTGCAACGTATAAAGCTAGAATTGGGGCAGCAACGGCTTGATTCAATTAAAAAGTCACTCAAGAAGCGCTCTAGGGAAATGGAGTTGAGAGGGAGGACTGGTGTCCATTCTGGGGTAATGGCTCAAAATTGGAATCACCCTTTAATAGATAAACCTATTCTAGCTTCATGTGAAAATTCTCAACCCACAATTGCTTTTGATGAAAAGAATCTGCAGATGTTCCTATATCGCCATTTTCAAAAGCACAATACATTGTGCCATAAGGTGCTGGAAGTTATTCAAACATCTGATGATGCTGCAAAGTTGGTTTTAAATGCCATGGAAGAATTTTACCCCCCAGATTCAGGGAATAGAGATGGGTTACTAGACATTGGGGTGATTAGAAGGAGTTGTATCTTCCTGTTGGAGAATTTAATAGAGTCTTCAGCAGAGATTAAGCCTCAGGAGAGGGAAGCTGCAACGAAAGTGGCTTTTGAATGGAAAGGGAAGCTGAAACTTTCACCATCACCAGAACATCATTTGGAGATCTTGGGTTTTTTGAAGCTTTTAGAGGCATATAAGCTAGCTTCTGCCTTCAATGCAAATGAAATTCAAGATCTTGTCAATTCTGTCTCACAGTCTGAAATAGCACAGGAATTGCAGCAGGTCCTTGGTTCTTTAGCAGCGCCACCTGGTAAGTGTAGACGCAGCTATTGACTTGAAATGTTGAATCCGGTTGCCAGTTTCTCTATCATATTATGCCTGGTTTCTGCAATTATATTCATGTTGCTTTAATGTTTGTCTCTTTATGCAAACAAAGTTTTGAAACATGGCCATGGCTCTGTATGTCGACTTGTGAGAGATAAGGTAATCCCATGTTTTTTCCTCATATATATTGCAGATACTGCACCAATTATTGATTTGGTCCAATGAAAAATCTTGGGGATACTAATAACTACTTTCTGCTTTGGGTTCAACTTTTTCACCAAATCAAATTTAAAATCATTGACTATAGACTTGTTTTTGTTATATTTTGTAAATTTTAAATGTCCATTCTGCAAATCCATACAAATTCCCTTCTAAATTCCATAGTTAAATTTCACCTTTGAAATCATTCACCCTTTAATGACCAAAAAAATAAAATATTCACCCTTTTGACTAAAGAGCACGAAAATATTTATTTATCCGATAACTTGTTGGGTGTTATGTATAGTTTGATCAAATTAAGCTTGTCTCATTTGGATTATATTCCAAAGTTGACTAGATGGATCCATCAAGCTGCCTCTTTAACCCCTTCTTTTCTTTCTTTTAGATTGAAATGCCAAATCCATCTATATGTGTTCAGACATTATGATCAGGATATATATTGCTTTTTCAAAGGTTCTATCCAGGAGGTCAAGCTCTACAGTTGGAGCTCACAAACATTTCATTGAAGATGTTTAACTGGGGAGCTGAAACTTTTTGGCTTGCTTTGATGATGCTTGCTGTGCAGTTGAGAATTGAGATCAATTATGTCCTCTCTTTTGATGTTGGGTTTTCCTTAGCTTAAGATTTTCATCTCGTGGTCATTCTGAAGTCCTCATGGCAAACCATGTTTTGTGCGGTCATCTTGATAAAGGTAGTTCGGATTCTTAATTGTTGACTTGCGTTTGGTAGGTTTTTCTGGATCTATTCAACAGGGGCAAATAAAGACAGAGGAGCCAGAAAATTTTGCTGTGCACAATGCAGATGATTTCTCTGATGTTAATCCACCACTACCAACTGTCTCAGCTAAAAAAGATTTGCAGCTTTTTCAAACCGAGCTTTTGAATGAGAATGCTATGATATGTGAACAAATCTCACATAAACTGCAAAACTCATCCGACCCAGCAAAACTTGTTCTGGATGTTTTTGCGGGGTCTTTTGCTCAATGCTCAAACGGTATGGATATGAATTTGGAGACGGAGGTTTTGAGGAGTCAAATTGTTCTGTTAGAGCAGCTGGTGAGAATTTCGCCTGTAATAACACATGAGGTTCAAGAAGGAGCAAAGGAGCTAGCGATAGGATGGAAAGCGAAGCTGTCAGATAAACCCGTGAGTGGTTTGGAGGCTTTAGCATTTCACCATTTCTTGGCAGCATACAATTTGGTTTCTTTGGTAAATGACAGTGAGGCTCTAAAACTAGCGGAATTTGTTTCTCAGAAGAATGAGGCTCCTCTGTTGGGCCAGACCCTTGGTCTTGTCCATGAGATTACAGGTAAGTTTTCTGAGTATCAGTTCTTTCCGTTTTCGGACTCTCTAAATTGTAACTTTTTCCATGTTTGGATTTTGGAGAGAGATAATGATGCTACGCTTTTGGCATGTGCTTGCTTACAAGATGATGACAACCCAAAACCTTGGCAGATATGGACCTTTGTCATTAAGATCATATCATGTTGCTCTTTGCTGGTGGTTTATATTGACCAATCTATATGTTTGTCGAGTGCAATATATATGTCGTGCATCCACATATTTGCTGCATAGGGGATGGCCTGTAATCGAACCTGATGCTCTGTGCTAAGTTGCATTGGTTTGTTGCATAGTTGAAGATCTCTAAGATGTTTGAACTCAATTTGCCATGCGGATTTAGAATTTAAGTTTAGTGGGAAAAAAGGTTTGATATAAAGAGACCTTGCTCCGTAGAAAGTACACATGTATTGCTGTCATAGATTCATAGTTCCCTTTTATCCTGTTGCTTTCTCATATGACCTGAGGATGCTGTGCATAATCATGTGGCCGTATTTTAACTGGCCCTCTCGATATTTTGCTTGGCCATGGCAATAAAAGATGTACATTAAATCATTCTGCAAGTGGGACATTCAAGCTCAGATAGCCTAACAGCAGTTTTACTGTTTTCCGTTGCGGTGCTATTGCTGCGTTGCATGGGAGCAGGGGATTTTGAACCCAAGGACTGGACCCAACCTTCGCTTTTAAGTCTATCTGCTTGCTCGTAGCATGTTCTGATGTTATATTGTAGATCATCCTCTTTTCCAAGGCGGGTTGTTTTCTCAAGCACTGTGAACTTCGAGATCATAGACCCTGTAGAAAATTATGTAAAAACATCCATATGTGAGCAGGCCTTGTTTTATATTTGCAATCCCCTGAACCTTGTGCCGTTTTCGATTGCCTTATTTCAGCACACCAGCTAGCGTACCTGCTTCTCTTGCCGGAGTCCATCGGCAACTGCTCCAATTGAAGAAACGGACCCGGCGATCTCTCTGCAATCCCAACAAGACGAACGATCAGGGAGGTCCCATGCAATCCTCTTTTGGACCAAGGTGTTCTCTGCTGGAAGTCGGCCGGAGCTGTTTGTTTGGCTGGCTCGTGCACCTGGCATTGCCAGAAAAATCTTATATGATTTCCAAACTTGTGTTTATTTTGCTTAAATCGTTGAAGAACTTGACCCAATTTTTAATGCTTTGAACTATATTAGTCATGGTATCAAGTATGACATTAAATTGCTTCCTTTAAAATCTCGTGTGGATTTCAATCTCCCTCGTATGTAAAAATAATGAGAGGATGGAGCTGAGTACGGAGCTGAGTACAGGGCTGAAAAAGACAGTGTGCCAATGAGGAGTTACAAGACATGCAGATACCGACACGTTAAAACGAGAAACGCATCTTGGTTGTCCACCAGAAAATGGAAAAAGGCACAGGAAGACCCCTAGCGGGTAAAACTCCCTCTTCTTGGAATTGCTTTATCAAGCAATTTACTATCCAAGTGATGGGATCATGCACTGTGGGTTTGACGTGCGGTGGATTATGTGCATGCTCCAGCTAAGTCGAGGTATCTATCTTCACAATTGATGTGATGAAAAATAAAAATAGGTGAAGGAGTTCTATTTCGAATCTATTTATAACACTAGAACTCAATGAAATATTATCAAAATCCGGATCATAGTTCGTAACTATCGATAATCATGGATATTGCATGAAACCCACGTGATCGATTGATCCATTATTATATGGACTCCTTCGAAGCTCAGTTCTAGTCGGGGATCGTCTCATGGTATCGTGTAAGAAGGAAAGGAGTATAATCTCTACGCGCTGGCCTTGTTGCAACGAAAGCCGATGAAGAAAAAAACGAAAATAAAAACAGAAAAGGATAAGGCTTGTTTTTTTTTTTTTTTTCAAAAAAATTCATTAAGTCGAGTCGAAATTCCACATCATCAAAGAGAATTGGGGGGAAAAATGGGCAGAACCGTAAAAGTATCGCCTGAAAAATCGTTTCCAACTCGCTCGCTCGACTCAGCACCGTCTCGCGTTCCCTTTATTTTTCTCCTCCTTCGCCACCAAGAAGAAACACCCACCATCTCTCTCTGCGTGGCGATGCCGGCTTAGCTTGCGCGCCAAATGCCCAGGTTCGTCCGCATTCCTTCGTAAACTCGAAGTCTGCAGGTGGGTTTTTCTTCTTTTGGGAGGAGGGCGCGGGTTCCGGCGCCGGCGCTGCTTTGATGGAGGAGTTCTCCGGCGAGATGGAGCGGGCGGAGCTGCAAAGGCAGAACCTCTTCAAGGCGTACGAGCAGGCGCAGTCCCAGGCGTCCTCGCTTCTCCTGTTCTCGCTCCGGTGGAAGGAGCTGGAGGAGCGGTTCGACGGCATCCAGAGGTCGCTCGTGGAGCGCGCCCGCGACGTGGCGTCCCGGGAGGAGGCGCTGCGGTCGGCGGCGCGGAGGGTCGAGGAGCGGGAGGAGGAGGTCCGGAGGAAGGAGGCGGAGCTGGGGACGGCGGAGTCGCGGCTCGAGGGGTGCAGGGATGAGCGTAGGGAGGTGGAGAGGGAACTGGCTCTGAAGCGAGACGCGCTCATGGAGTGTGACTCGCTGATCAGGAACAAAGAGGAGGAGCTGCAGTCTCTGGTGCGGGCGACTGAGGAATGTCGCAGGGGTTATGCTTCTAAGAAGGAAGAGGTGGAGGCGCTGCAACGGGAGGTGGAGTTGAAGGAGAAGAGAGTCGGGTCAGTCACGGCAAAACTACAAGAGATTTCCGAATCCCTTGAGTTGAAAAGCAGGGAACTTGATGCTGTCCGAGCATCTATTGAAGACCGTAATCTGGAACTTGCATCCAAAGAGCAAGAGTTTGAGTCCAAAAAGAAGCAGTGTGATCTGATGCAAAAATCCATCACAGAATGTTCTCAGGAGCTTGAGTTAAAAACAAGCCAGTTAAATTCCATTCAGTGTAGAATCGGAGAGTGCTCATCAGATCTTCAACGTAGGGCACAGCACCTTTGTGTGCTCGACGTGTCAATCAGAGAACGCTCTCGGACATTTGAGATGCAAAAGGAAGAATGGGGCGCGCGATGTATGTGGCTAGAATTGGAGCGGCAAAGGCTTGATTCGATTGAAAAGTCGCTCGAGAAGCGCTCCAGGGAAATGGAGTTGAGAGAGTGGAATCTTGGCCATTCTGGGGTAATGGCGCAAAATGTGAATAACCCATATGGACCTGTTGCTGCTTCATGTTTAAATTCTCAATCCACAATTGCTTTTGATGGAAAGGAAATGCAGATGTTCGTATATCAACATGTTCAGGAGCTCAGTGGAGCGTGCAATAAGGTGCTAGAGATTATTCGAACATCAGCTAACGCTGCAAAGTTGGTGTTAGATGCCATGGAAGGGTTTTACCCCCAGGATTCAGGGAACAGAGATGGGTCACTAGATATTGGGGTGATTAGAAGGAGTTGTATCTTCCTGTTGGAGAATTTTATACGGTCTTCATCAGAGATTAAGCCTCAGCAGAGGGAAGCTGCGATGAAACTGGCTGTTGAATGGAAAGGGAAGCTGAAATCTTCACCCTCACCTGAGCATCCTTTGGAGGTCTTGGGTTTTTTGAAGCTTTTAGAGGCATATAAGCTAGCTTCTGCCTTCAATGCAAATGAAATTGACGAGCTTGTCAATTCTGTGTCACAGTTTCAAATAGGACAGCAATTGCAACAGGTCCTTGGAACAGGTCCTTTGAAGCTTTTAGAGGCATATAATCTAGCTTCTGCCTTCAGTAGTGCTGCCTGGTAAGCGTAAATGCAGCTAGGAACTTGAAATGTTGAATCTGGTTGCCAGTTTGCTTATCATATTAAGCCTGCTTTTTGCAATTATATTCATGCCACTTTAATGTTTATCTCTTTACTGGAACAAAGTTTTGAAACATGGCAATGGCTCTGTATTTTGACTTGTCAGGAGATGAGATAATCCTTATGTACATCGCAGATACTGCACTGATCATTGATTTGATCCAATGAAAAATCTTGGGAATGCTAGTTGACTACTTTATGCTTTAATTCAACCTTTCACCAAATCAAATTTAAAATCATTGACTGTAGACTTGTTTATGTTATCTTTTGTAAATTTTAAATATCCGATATATATATAGCTATTTCGAAGGTTCCATCTAGTAGGTCAAGCGCTATTGTTGGAGCTCACAAACATTTCTCCAACGATGTTTAACTGGGAAGCTGAAATTTTTGGGCTTGGGCTTGCTTTGACGAATGCTTGCTGTGCATTTGAGAATTGAGATCATTTATGTCCTCTCTTTCGATGTCGGACTTTCCTCAGCTAAAGATTTTCATTTCGTGGTCATTCTGAAGTCGTCATGGCAAACCATGTTTTTGTGCTGTTATCTTTGACAAAGGCAGTTTGGGTTCTTCATCGTTGACTTGTGTTTTAAATGTTCATTTGGATCTATTCAACATTACCAAATAAGGACCGAGGAACCGCAAAATTTTGCTGTGCACAATGCGGATGATTCTTCTGTTTTTTTAATCCACCACTACTGTCTCAGCTGGAAAAGATTTGTAGATTAAACGGAGGTTTTGCATGAGAATGCTATGATATGTAAAGAAATCTCACTTACATTCTGAAAAACTTGTTCTGGATGTTTTTTGGGGGTCTTATACTTGATACTCAAACAGTGAGGATCTGAGTCTGGAGACAGAGGTTATGAGGAGTCGAATTGTTCTGTTAGATCAGCTGGTGAGAATTTCGCCTTTAATAGCACATGAGGTTAAAGGAGGAATGGCAAGAGAATGGAAAGCGAAACTGTAGGGCGCTTCGGAGGCTTTGGCATTTCAGCATTTCTTGCCAGCATACAGTTTGGTTTTGTCAAACGAGAGTGAGGTTCTGAAACTAGCGGAAATTATTTGATTGAGCAATGAAATACCTATCCTCCTCCTCCTTCCAAACCTCAAGTTGGCTTGAGTGTTTCTTCATCGGGAATTAAAACATCATCTTACCCTTGACACTGAGTTTCTTCCGACAGTGGCCTAGCAAGGACAACCTGCTGTATATGGTGGTGTCATTGCCGTCCCCAACCGTCAATCTTAACCGGAGGTTTTGCTCGGGTTTCGTATTGCAATTAGGCATCTTGCCTCGGCCCAAATGAACCAGCTTGTCATGACTGGTTATATGGTCGGTCTATTTCAAGAAGCGACGACACACTAACCAAGAGGTTTTCTCGTGAAAAGGCACTAAACTAGCAGGACATTCCAGCATTCTTCTTCCCCTTAACATCAAGCTATAATTAAATCTACTAAGACTAACGCACCGCCGTTTCATGATATCATCTGTAACAAGTTATTCTCAAATCCTTACGAAGATCTATAGATGCGTCCATAATTCAAATATCATCCGTAACAAGTTACCTCAAATCTTTGTATTGTAGACTTTAAATTCCTAGTCTTCACAAGCGTTCTTTATTTTTAGGCATCAACTCATTATTTCATTCCTTACACAAGGAATTTAAAGCATAGTCAGAGGTAGTTCATGTCAGCCAAACCCTTCTTATTTGGGTCAATTTTATAAAAAAACACAAACTTTAGGTGTTGTCCCAAATCTGACCCGAATTTTATTTTGTCTAAAAAAAAAGCACAAATTTTAGGCGTTGTCTTAAATTTGGCCCGAACTTTATTTTGTCTAAAAAAAAGCACAAACTTTCACTTATGTCTCAAATCTGACCCTCCGTTAACCCTCATTCCACAGTCATCCAACATGGCATTTTCACATCAGCAATAATATCCAACACAGCAAACTGACATGGATATAAAGGCAAAATTGTTCCCGGGCTTTCGCTTCTTCTCTAACGCATGACTCATGAGATTGGGGAGAATTCTTTTTAGGGTTTCCTTTCCTCAGCGAGTTCGCGCACGAGTCTTCAATTCATTGGAAGATCTCACGCACTAGCTTGCTCACTCAATCTCTCACACAGAGACACTCGCTCTTGCACATACACAAGCTTGATCGCTCGGAGACATCGTTTCCTCGGAAATTTTGGCATCGTAAAAGTTGTGAAGTTAATGTGCATTGAGTCTAATTGTTTTTTAAATGTTATAAATATCTTTGATATCTAGCTCCTTTGATACAGAACGGTACCGTGGAGATGCTTTTGGACTTGATGCTGAGAAGATGCATAAACTTATGGGATCTAGGCATTGCCGTAAACGCGCGCCTCCTATCTGCCCTATGGGTCGACTGTGAAGAGGTCCAAATTTGTTGAGGTGCAAAACGATGCTGCATTCAAGTGTTTGGAGGAAGTGTTAAATTTAAGTATGCCCTCCAATAAGGTGAACTTTACAGATGATTCTTATCGGAAAAATAATTCTGCAGCTTCAGTTCCAGGGAACAAGGCGCATAGCTAGGGCCATTAGATCAAATAACAATTGGCAAGTTGTTTTCAATGTCAGAAGCTTGGTTGGAAGCAGGAGATTATATTGCTTTAAAGCAAGATATTAAAAGCGTGTACATCTTGTAATTAAATAGAGACATGAAGCCTATTTGTAATAGACTTACTTCATTCATCTTCAAATAGACTTTGAGTGGAAATACCATGTCGGATGTCTGTGGAAGGAGGGTTAACGGTGGGCCAAATTTGGGACACGAGTGAAAGTTGGTGCTTTTTTTTTTTTTATAGATAAAATAAAGTTCGGGTCAAATTTGGGACAACACTAAAAGTTCGTGCTTTTTTATGGAATTGGCCCTCTTATTTGTACCAAATTATTCTTTTGTACTTTTGGCTTGTCTGTATTCAAGACTTGGAAATTTACTAATTCTAATACCTTCGCCATTGTCAAATTTGCCAGCCTTAATTTCCAAACCTGAGCTTACTGTTCGAGCCCTTCAAAAACTTGACCCAATCTTTAATGCTATGAACTACTTCAACATGAACACACTTAATCAAGCAATTTACTAATCGAAATGATGGGCCTTGCACTATGGTTTGATACATGAGGAAATGTGCGAAAGTCTGAGCTATGTTGAGACATCTATCGTCATGATCGACGGTAAAAATGAAAGTAAAGGAATCTATTTTCAAATCTGTTTTTAACATTAGAATCCGATGAAAACGTTTAGTTAAATCCAATTCCCTATCAGTCCTTGTGAATCCCACAAAAACCCTATGTGACTGATCCATTTTCACATGGGTCCGATGCAAATAGGTAGTCTTCGAAGCTTAGGCTCCGTTCATTTCACGGAAAATAATTTCCGGAAAAATGTTTTCTAGATTTTCTGGCGTTCGTTTCACAGAAAATGAATTTCTTGAAGAAAATGTTTTTCATGAAAGGAAAAAAGTTTTCTAAATTAAGATAAAATATTTTCCACTTTTGAAAAGTGAAAATATTTTCCACACTTGATCTCTCTTATCTCACATATCTACAAATCCTCACTTCCTCCTTCCCTTTCTTTTTCTTCTTTTCTTTTTTTTTTGTTCTAATTATTTTTTTAATTTTCCTTTTCTTTTTAATTCAAATTATTTTTAATTTCCTTTTTCTTTTCTATTTCTTTTTTTTCTTTTTTTTTTTTCTCTGTTTCCCATATTCTTCTTTCTTGGCTAGTCGTTGGCCGTTGCCAAGCAAACCTCGAGCTCATCGATCTCAAGCTCGCGTTTTGCACTCTTATTTATTCTACCTTGCAATTGTACATTGCTCAAGCGAAGAGCTGTATATGCTTTGCTTCTTTTTTCTTTTATTTATTAGAACACAAAAAAATGCAAGGGAAGAACATGCCACTCAACAAGAAGATTCTCAAGAGGGCTGTACATACTTTGCTTCTTTTTAAAATCCATACAAATATTTTTTAGAGTAGACAAGCGTTTGGCGACAATAAGGAAACAAATATATAAAGTAAGTTTGTCTAGATTTAAAGATAAGTTCATATTTGATGGATTTATAGGTTAGTAAGTGATGTATGCCTAAGTGGTGAAGTTTTAAAAAATATTTCCTTTACCGAATACCGAAAAATATTTTTTGAAATATTTTCAAGTTTTAGCCCAACCCCATAAAATATTATCATTTTCAAGGAAAATATTTTTCAAAAATGACCCATTTTTCGTGAAACGAATGCCCTTAGCTAGAGTTGAATCATCCCATAATTTTATCTGAGAATAAAGGAGTATACTCTCTATCTTGAAAGTGACAACCTTAATTTAGGACAATTGTACCATAGTTTATCGGCACCACATGGGAAGTTCTGTAAACAAGTACACATATCGATTCACAGTAAAACAATCAATGCGAGTAGCAGAAATGTAAGTGCCTGTCATTTTAATGGCCGGGAAGGAACAGATCAATTTTCCGAAAACGGAAGCCTGAAGCCGACCCAGCACGGTAGGAGTCAACGAAGGAGGTTGCTTTCATGTAACCCAAAAGAGGCTGCTTTCTCACATGCAAAATGACAACCTGTAAATAGCTAGTTAAGTATTTTTCCGCTTCACTTACCAAAATTTAAACAATCACACAAATTTTTAAAAAATCGTAAAAGAAATAATATATGAATCCAGGTGTCATATTCATATATTGTGAAATATTGAAGAATTAAAGAGGATTAAATTACGTGCGCCACAAAATGTTGGCCATCCAACGATTGTAAAATGCAAGGGTATGATGCCCACAAGGTACAGTAGACAACTAAACTCTACCCTATCATTTTTACAGTTTTGATATATATAAATCTATACAGAACCGACATACCACATTTGACATGTAACTCTTAGACTTCATTCAATTATTTAGGTGAATTTCTTGCTAGAATCCAGTCCATGGTGACCCACAAGATCACGGGTAGTAAATAACGTAAGCCCCACCAGATCTCATCGCCAATAATTTACAATTATCCTAGTCATGGTATACCAAGTTTACACTCAAATAAGAATTTTCGAAGCTATTGAGTATAATTATTTCTCCAATACTTAACAAAAATAGAAAATAAACAAGGAAAGCCCCTAGTCCCTTCTACCGTCATTGAGCAAGCTAACCCTTGGGCCTCGAGACGCCGATCAGACACGGCGAAGCCTCTCGCTTTCGCTCTGCTTGTGATGGTTAACTCGAAATTATGAATTGTTGGGCAAAATTCTATGGAAAAAAGAGAAAATTCATTAGCCTTTTAAGTCGGCTTTCTTAAAAGCTCCAAAGCCAAAAGGAAGGTGGCCTCGCCTTCAGTTTTGGGCTATCTTCATGGCGTAGCTTTTCACCAAAGTCATATAGTGTAGTGCATGAGAGGAGGAAGAAAGTAGAAGTTTCATCCATTCCGGGCGGGCAGGCATTTACCTCGCGTACGTTCGCTTGGTCCCCCCTTCAAATGCGAAAGGGCCGTGCCTTGATCCATCCTGAAATGACCGCCACTTGACGCCAGCAGTCCCCTCCTGAAAACCACCCGCGTATCCGTACATATCTAGGACCCAGCTTCTCTCCTCCTCGTCGTTCGAAACTCGCTTGACTCGGCTCGTTCAGCTCAACAAGCTCTCTCGTATTCCCTCCATTTTCTCTTTCCTTCGCCACCAAAGAGAAGAACCTCTCGTTTCAGCGCCGGCTCAGCTCTCTCGCACCCGTCGCCCGCCAGGTCTGTCATCAAACCTCGTCGTGTGACTTTCGCGTGTCCGCTCCTTCGTAGACTCGTAGTGTGTAACTGGGGTGTTGGTGCTCCGATGGAGGGAATCTCCGGCGAGCTGAAGCGTGCGGAGTCGAAGAAGGAGAGCCTCTCTAAGGCGTACGAGCAGCTGCAGTCGCAGTTGTCCTCGTTCCTCTCGTTCACGCTCCCGTGGAAGGATTTGGAGGAGCACTTGGATGGCATCCGGAGGTCGCTCGAGCTTCGCTCCGAGGAGCTCAGGGAGGGCGAGAGGTCGGTCGCGGAGCGAGCCTGCAATGTCGCGTCGCGGGAGGAGGGCCTGCGGTCGGCGTGGCAGAGGGTCGAGGAGTGCGAGGAGGAGGTCCGGAGGAAGAGGATGGACCTGAGGCTGGTGGAGGAGCGGCTTGAGAAATGCAGGGTTGAACGTAGGAGGGAGGAGAGTAAATTGGTCGTGACGCGCGACGCCCTTAGTGAGTGCGCCTCGCTGATCAGGGACAAGAAGGAGGAGCTGTGCTCTCTGATACAGTCGACCGGGGAATGTCGCAGGGATTATGATTCGAAGAAGGAGGAGGTGGAAGTGCTGCAACAGGAACTGGACTCAAAGGAGAAGAAAGTCAAGGTGCTGCAGAGATTGCTCGAGGGAAATACTCGAGAAGTGGATATGAAAGTGGAGGAGTTGGTTTCAGTGAAGCGTTCTCTTGATGAGTGCTCTAGGACAGTTAAATCGACGAGGGAGGAATTGACTGCAGTGGAGAGTATGCTCGACCACAGTCTCAAGGCGTATGACGAGAGTGAGAAGAGGCTGAGTGTTTTGGAGCGCACGATTGAAAAGCGTGATAAGCAGGTCCTGGTGAAAGTCGGAAAGTTGCAGTCTCTGGAAGATAAGAGAAACGGCTGTCAAGTTGAACACGAAAAAAAGGAGGAGGAACTCAAGGAAATCCATAAATCCATTGAAGAGTGTTCCAAGGAGCTTGAATATAAAGAGAATCAACTCCATTCCGTCAATATATTGATGGAGGAGCACGAAGAGGAGCTCAAATCCAAAAAAGAGAGGGTTGAGGAAATCAACAGGTTGATCAATGAGCGGTTGGCGACACTTGCTTGGAAAAATAGTGAATTGGGGTCCCTTGAAACATGTTAAAATATGATCCATTTTGTGAAAATTCTGGAACTCACTAGACTACTCATACTTAAGAATTAAGTATGCTTAATGGAGAAGGAACAAAGTTGGCGACAACAATTTGTCCATGTCAAAGATGAAGGCTCTCACATGTTGGAGAATTTTCTGGTGTACGTGGGCAGCAAGTATACGTATGAAGGAAGAAGCCAGCTGGAAGTTGGTTGAAAAGTCAACAAAAGTGGCTGGGAGCTGCACAAGATAGAAAAATGGAGAAAAAGGGAGAAGCAACGAGAAGATCCTGAAGAAGCCGCAACAAGCAGAAGCTAAAGAACGCAAGCTGAATTTTATATTGATCCTTGTACAGTGTCAAAGTCGGTTGCAGCTTGTAGTCGGTGAACTTGTCTATAAATAGGCAAGAGTACTCAGCCTTGTAAAAAGAACAACAACTAGAAAAATGAGAGAGACCGTGAGATGAGAGAACCAAAAACTAGAAACTAAGTAACAGCCACTTCATTATCCTTTGTACCTCAAAAGTTCTTGAATAAAATTTAATTTGTGCCTTCATTTATTTTTCATTCATTTCTCACTCCCTTGCCATAGTTCACACACACACACACACGCTTCCGCAATTTCCAACAGTGGTATCAGAGCTTCTTCCACTATTTCTAGGATTATGAGACCGTATGTTCAATTTTGACTGAAAAGCACTTTCAATTGTATCTTCTTCTTGTACTTGCAATCTTTTTTCATATGCTTCTAAAGAGCCAATTAGTTCACTCACTGAGAGGGTTTTTAAATCCTTCGATGATTCTATAGTGGTAACAATAGAGTTGTATTTTCTAGTGAGTGTCACCAATATTTTTCAACAACCCTCGATCGGTGATATCATCTCCATAAGATCTCATTTGATTTACTAATTGTTTCAATCTACCACAATATTCTTGAACAGTCTCATAATTTTTCATCTTAGAATTCTCAAATTCCCTTCTCAAAGTCTGAAGTTGAATAGTTCGTACCTGTTCATTGCCTTGAAATTCTTCTTGTAATGTCTCCCAAGCCTTCTTCGCAGTCTTCACTCCAATTATTCTCGGGAATACTGTTTGCGAGAGCGCTTGCTGAATAAAATATAGAGCCCTTGCATCCTTTTGTAGTAGATCCTTTGGAACACTTGCCCCTTCTTGTGAAATCTCATAACCACTTTCGACGATGTCCCATAAGTCTTGGGCCATCAAGAACGTGGTCATTTTGATGCTCCAATAATCATAGTTATTCCCATCAAAGATAGGAATAGGAAATGAGGATGAGGTCGAATTGGCCATAGTTTAGTTGTTTGGAAA
Organism: Eucalyptus decipiens; assembly: GCA_014182575.1. Classification (NCBI taxonomy): domain Eukaryota; kingdom Viridiplantae; phylum Streptophyta; class Magnoliopsida; order Myrtales; family Myrtaceae; genus Eucalyptus; species Eucalyptus decipiens. The sequence goes on along the minus strand of CM024610.1, from coordinate 31,542,320 downwards.
TTTGGATGGATAATTTTGGGAACGGATGGTTAGGACAAACGCCCTATACCAACCAAAGACGTGGCTCTGATACCAGTGTTGGAAATTGCGGAAGCGTGTGTGTGTGTGTGTGTGTGTGTGAACTATGGCAAGGGAGTGAGAAATGAATGAAAAATAAATGAAGGCACAAATTGAATTTTATTCAAGAACTTTTGAGGTACAAAGGATAATGAAGTGGCTGTTACTTAGTTTCTAGTTTTTGGTTCTCTCATCTCACGGTCTCTCTCATTTTTCTAGTTGTTGTTCTTTTTACAAGGCTGAGTACTCTTGCCTATTTATAGACAAGTTCACCGACTACAAGCTGCAACCGACTTTGACACTGTACAAGGATCAATATAAAATTCAGCTTGCGTTCTTTAGCTTCTGCTTGTTGCGGCTTCTTCAGGATCTTCTCGTTGCTTCTCCCTTTTTCTCCATTTTTCTATCTTGTGCAGCTCCCAGCCACTTTTGTTGACTTTTCAACCAACTTCCAGCTGGCTTCTTCCTTCATACGTATACTTGCTGCCCACGTACACCAGAAAATTCTCCAACATGTGAGAGCCTTCATCTTTGACATGGACAAATTGTTGTCGCCAACTTTGTTCCTTCTCCATTAAGCATACTTAATTCTTAAGTATGAGTAGTCTAGTGAGTTCCAGAATTTTCACAAAATGGATCATATTTTAACATTTTTTTTTTTCTTTAACATAATTCGCTCTATAATCTATTTTAGAGCGACAAAATTTTTCTATGTGGCCATATCTTTTACAAGAGCGGCATTGTGGTTTATTTTTAAACCAACAATCCTTTTCCAAGTGATTATTTTTCTTGCAAATACCACAAACTGGATATTTTTCCTTCCATGTAGTTTCTCCTCCTCTTCTATTTTTCCATGAGCTTCTTAGTTTTTAGGTTGTAAACCCGATAGCCTTTTGATTGATCACTATAGCCGATGAATATCCCTTTTTCGGTCTTCTCATCGAGCTTGCTCCTTTTTTGATTAGGGATGTGAACGTAGCAAATACATCCAAACACTTTGAGATGTTTTGCTGAAGGCTTCCGTCCACTCCATACTTCAACTGGTGTTTTATTTTGAACAGCTTTAGTTGGACACCTGTTTAACAGGTATACTGCAGTATAAACTGCTTCTGCCCAAAAAGTGTTGGGAAGGCCTTTCTCCTTTAGCATGGACCTCGCCATCTCCATGACGGTTCTATTCTTCCTTTCTGCTACTCCATTTTGCTCTGGAGCGTAGCCAACAGTCAGTTGATGATGGACTCCTTCATCTTCACAGAATTTGTTGAACTCCCTTGAATTATATTCCGTGCCTCTATCACTTCTTAAGACTTTGATTCTGCGGCCACTTTGATTCTCGACACGGTTCTTGAATTTCTTGAAAATAGAGAAAACTTCTGATCTTTCTCGAAGAAAATAGACCCATGTCATTCTAGTGTAGTCATCAATGAATAGGATGAAATATTTATTATGGCTGGGTGTAAGTGTCCTCATCGGACCGCACACGTCCGTATGGACAAGTTCTAATGGCTTCTTAGCTCTCCATGTGCCTCCAGACGGGAAGGACTTCCTCTGCTGCTTTCCAAGAAGACAGCCTTCACAAACGTCTGAAATTTCTGTAATGGCTGGAAAATCTCTCATCATATTTTTCTGATGGAGAATTTTTAGCCCATAAAAGTTGAGGTGGCCAAATCTCCGATGCCATAGCCATGAATCATCAAGTTGAGCCTTCATAGCTATATCTTTGACATATTTCCATCGAATAGGAAAATTCTTGTTCTCCATTTTCACAGAGGCAATGACATTATTCCTATATTTATCATAGATAGTGCATGTGTCTCCTTTAAAGTATAAAGAATAACCATTCTGAATCATTTGACCCACACCGAGTAGATTTTGTGCAAGACTAGGAACCAAATATACTTCACGAATGTATTTTGGGCCTTTCTTAGTTTCAACAGCTATAGTCCCTTTTCCTTTCACATCAACCGATTCACCATTACCCAATCTTACTTGTGTTTTTACCGAAGTATCAATATTGGTGAATATAGATTCATCTCCCGTCATGTGATTGCTACACCCACTATCAATATACCATGGATCATTCTTCTCATCTTTTTCCTCTTGGCCTGTATAGAATAAATTATCTAAATTTTCTTCTTCCTTTTCTTTTTCTAATGCAACAGCTAAGCTGATCGGTTATACTGATAGCGATTGGGCAGGATCATCTGATGATAGGAGGAGCACCACTGGTTATGCATTCACATTAGGTTCTGGAATATTTTCATGGACATCTAAAAACAAGACTCGTGGCACAATCCACTGCAGAAGCAGAATATGTTGCAGCTGCTACAACTACCAGTCATGCAATATGGCTTCGAAGAATTCTTGAAGACATTGGAGAACTACAAGAGGAATCAACGCCAATATTTTGTGACAACAAGTCCGCAATAGCAATATCAAAAAATCCAGTCTTTCATGGAAGAACGAAGCATATTGATATAAAATATCACTTCATTCGTGAAGTGCAAAATAAAGGAGAGATCGAGTTGAAGTATTGCAAAACTGAAGATCAAATTGCAGACATATTCACTAAAGCATTACCATCAACAAAATTTGAAACATTGAGAGGCATGCTTGGTGTATCACAAAAATGGATCAAGGAGGAGTGTTAAAATATGATCCATTTTGTGAAAATTCTGGAACTCACTAGACTACTCATACTTAAGAATTAAGTATGCTTAATGGAGAAGGAACAAAGTTGGCGACAACAATTTGTCCATGTCAAAGATGAAGGCTCTCACATGTTGGAGAATTTTCTGGTGTACGTGGGCAGCAAGTATACGTATGAAGGAAGAAGCCAGCTGGAAGTTGGTTGAAAAGTCAACAAAAGTGGCTGGGAGCTGCACAAGATAGAAAAATGGAGAAAAAGGGAGAAGCAACGAGAAGATCCTGAAGAAGCCGCAACAAGCAGAAGCTAAAGAACGCAAGCTGAATTTTATATTGATCCTTGTACAGTGTCAAAGTCGGTTGCAGCTTGTAGTCGGTGAACTTGTCTATAAATAGGCAAGAGTACTCAGCCTTGTAAAAAGAACAACAACTAGAAAAATGAGAGAGACCGTGAGATGAGAGAACCAAAAACTAGAAACTAAGTAACAGCCACTTCATTATCCTTTGTACCTCAAAAGTTCTTGAATAAAATTCAATTTGTGCCTTCATTTATTTTTCATTCATTTCTCACTCCCTTGCCATAGTTCACACACACACACACACACACACACGCTTCCGCAATTTCCAACAAAACAGCTATTGGAAAGCTTTCCAAAGAGCTTAAATCTAAGGAAGGTGAATTGAAAAATAAGATGAAGTGGGTGAAGCAGTGTATTGAGGAAACCGAGTTAAAGAAGGACGACCTTACTTCAGTCCAGGCGAAATTAGAAGGGGTGGCCAAATATCTTGAGTTGAAAAGTAGTGAATACAATGCTGTCCAAGCATCTATCAAAGACAGCAATCTTGAACTTGCATCAAAAAAGAGACAGCTAGAGTCCATCCAAATTGATATTATTGAACGTGTAGAGCAACTTCAATTGAAGGACAAAGAGTATGCTTTCCTTCAAAGCTCAACTCTTGAATGTGCCAAGGCCCTCAAGTTCAAAAAGAAGCAATGTGATTTGATGCAGAATTCCATCATGGAATATTCTCATGAGCTCGAATCTCAAAAAAGGCAGTTGGATTCCATTCAGAAGAGAAGCAAAGAATGCTTCGCAAATGTTGAACTTAAGGAAAAGCACCTCCATGTTCTTCATGGGTCAATTGGAGAACACTCTCAGATACTTGAAATGAAAAAGAAAGAATGTAATGTGCAATGTATGAAGCTAGAATTGGAGCGGCAACGGCTTGATTCGATTGAAAAGTCACTCGAGGAGCGCTCTAGGGAAATGGAGCTGAGAGAGAGGACTAGTGTCCATTCTGGGGTAGTGGCTCAAAATTGCAAACGCCCACTAATAAATAAACCTGTTCTAGCTTCATGTCAAAATTCTCGACCCACAATAGATTTTGATGGAAAGAATCTGCAGATGTTCCTATATCGACATTTTCAAGAGCATGATAGATTGTGCCACAAGGTGCTGGAAATTATTCAAACATCTGAAGATGCTGCAAAGTTGGTGTTAGATGCCATGGAAGGATTTTACCCCCCGGATTCCGGGAATAGAGATGGGTTACTAGATATTGGGGTGATTAGAAGGAGTTGTATCTTTCTCTTGGAGAATTTAATAATATCTTCAGCAGAGATTAATCCTCAGGAGAGGGAAGCTGCAATGAAACTGGCTGTTGAATGGAAAGGGAAGTTGAAACTTTCACCATCAACAGAGCATCCTTTGGAGGTCTTGGGCTTTTTGAGGCTTTTAGTGGCGTATAAGCTAGCTTCTGCCTTCGATGCAAATGGAATTCAAGATATTGTCAATTCTGTGTCACAGTTTCAAATGGCAAAGGAATTGAACCAGGTCGTTGGTTCTTCAGCAGTGCCGCCAGGTAAGTTGAGATGCACCTATTGACTTGAAATGTTGAATCTGGTTGCCAGCTAGTTTATCAAATTATGCCTGCTTTTTGTAACATTATTCATGCCGAGTGAATTTTTGTCTCTCTATGCAAACAAAGTTTTGAAACATGGTGATGGCTCTGTAGTTGACTTGTGAGAGATGAGGCAATCCCCATGTTTTTTCCTTATATACATTGCATATATAGCCCCAATTATCAATTTGATCCAATAAAAAATCTTGGGGATGCTAATGACTACTTTCTGCTTTAGGTTCAACTTTTCACCAAGTCAATTAATATCATTGACTGGACACTTGTTTATGTTATATTAGATAAATTTTGAATATCCAATCTGTTCATTTAATAACATTTTAACTCATGCCTAATTTGATTAAAGTAAACTTGTCTTTGGAATATATTCCGAAGTTGACCAAATGGATCCATTAAGGTTCCTCTACAACCCCTTCTTTTCTATCTTTTAGATCGATATGCCAAATCCATTTATATGGGTTCGGACAAGATGCTGCGGTTCATATTATTTTAGCATCACATATGTGTGCGTGCATGCATGCATCTGTGTGTGTTGCTTTTTTCGAAAGTACCATCCTGTAGGTCAAGCTCTATAGTTGAAGCTCAAAGAAGTTTCTCCAAAGATGTTTGACTTGGCTCGCTTTGATGATGCTTGTTGTGCATTTGAGAATTGAGATCAATTATGTCCTCTCTTTCAAAGTTGGACTTTCCGTGGTCTTTCCATTTTCTTTTTTCGTGGTAGTTCCAAAGTCCTCATGGCAAACCACGTTTGGTGCTGTCATCTTGATAGAGGCAGTTTGGATTTTTAACGGTTGTCTCGTGTTTGATAGGTTCTTTGGGATCTATTCAACAGTGGCAAATAAAGACCAAGGAACCAGAGAATTTTGCGGTGCACAATGCAGATGATTATTCTGTTGAATATCCACCACCACCAACTATCTTAGCTAGAAATGATTTGCAGCTTTTCCAAACTGAGCTTTTGAATGAGAATGCCATGATGTGTAAAGACATCTCACGTACGCTGGAAAACTCACCTGACCCTGCAAAACTTGTTCTGGATGTCATTGCGGGGTCTTATACTCAATACTCAAACAGTAAGGATATGAATTTGCAGACAGATGTTATGAGGAGTCAAATTGTTATGTTAGAGCAGCTTGTGAGAATTTCGCCTTCAATAACACATGAGGTTAAAGAAGGAGCAGTGAAGCTGGCGAGAGAATGGAAGGCGAAATTGTCTGATAAACCCGAGATCTGTTTGGAGGTTTTGGCATTTCGGAATTTCTTGGCTGCATACAATTTGCTTTCTTTGTTCAATGATGCTCCTCTGTTGGGCCAGACCCTTGGTCCTGTCAATGAGATATCAGGTGAATTTTCTCTAGTATCCATTTTCCTATCTCTTACTGTCTGAACTGTAACATTTTCCTTTTTCCTTGAGCATGGCAATATATGATGTAGATCAAATCATCCTGGAAGTGGGACATTCTATTTCAGATAGCCAAACAGCAGTTTTACTGTTTTCCGTTGAAGTGCTGTTGTTGCATTAGATGGGAGTATGGGATTTCGAACCCCATTGATGGACCCAATCTTCTCTTTTAAGTCTAGCTGTTTGCTCTTAGCATGTTCTGATTTTATGTGGGTTGCTCTCTTTAGCACTGCGAACTTCGATATCATTGAGCCTGTAATAATCATCTTTAAAGCTCAAAGACAATATTATTATGGCACATCCATATGTGTGCTGGGGGATGCCTGGTGTTTCTTGATGGCCTGGGTGTATTACGCCTTGTTTTGCATTTACAATCCCCTGAACTTCGTCTGGTTTTTAATTAACTTATTTCAGGACCAGTTGGCATGGCTGCCTGTCCCTCCAGAGCCCATCAGCAACTGCCCGGAGAGAAGAAACGTTTGGCTAGTGACCCAGCAATCGATTCACGATCCCAACCCTGTGCACGTAAGTGTAAAAACAAGATGAACAATCAGGGAGGTCCACTGTAATCCTCTTTTGGACAAAGGTATTCTTTGCTGAAAGTAGGCCAGAGCTATGTGTGGCTGACTCATGTACCTGGTATTGCCAGACAAATCTCATACGATTTTCAGGAGAAATTTGGTGCTGATGACGTACAGGATGTACAGAAGATAGGTCTTGTTTTTCCCAGGAGAATGTATATATAGGTTTCCTAACATATGTGTCGTCCCATGCTTGGCAGGCAAGTTAGTGGTTTTTGCATGCAGACTTTTCTAGGAAGCTCTCAGTGAACATTGATAGAATTGTGCGGAATCCTTTGAACAGTAGAAGTAACTGAAGTACATTTTTGTATATATTATTCAATCATGTCGAGTTTGAGTCCATGAGAGATATCTGGTTCAAGTAGAAATTAAAAACCTGAATAAGACTTGTGGTTTGATGTCCGGAAAAGCAGAAATTATTGATATACTTAATTCGAGTAGGCTTCTTAATTTGAGTTGGCAAGTTACATGAGAACATATAAAAATGGAATCATATTTGAGAATTACATAATAGGGCAGTGTTAAGGTTCTCTCTATAAGTTTTCTGAACGAGTTCTTTTCTAAAAGATCGTAGAGATAACATTTTTAGGTTTTATGGTGACCGTTCGAGGGCAGTGAAATATAATCCTATGTTGACGGACAATTATCGTGTGGACGGTTTATTGTGTTTTGGTACCCGAACCGTCAACATGCCCAACTTTTTTAAATTTATAAGCTGAATCGGGATGAGACCCCACCTTAAGAAACCCGAACTTTTCAGTTCGATTGAAGCATTTTGACACCCCTATCGAGAACTCATACAACGCAAAGCAAATGAGATCTACCTCGCATGCCTGCGTTGACACCGGCCTTGAGAACCCAAGCAATGTGCCGCCGAGGTGATGGTCTTCGTCGTTGGAGCCGGGCTCCTTCAAGAAGGACGACTTGCAGCAGCCCATAACTCAGGAGAAGAAGAAGAAAAGGAAGCCCGAGTTGACTCACTGCGAATAATGGAACTCCTCTCTTCTTCCTAGCAGTCAGGTCAACCTGAAAGCGCTTCGGAGGTTTTGGCACTTCAGCATTTCTTGGCAGCATACAATCTGGTTTCTTCGTCAAATGACAGTGAGATTCTGAAACTAGCGGAAATTGTTTCATTGAGAAATGAAATAGCTATCCTCCTCCTACTTGCAAACCTCAAGATGGCTCGAGTGTCTCTTCATCAGGAGTTAAAACACCATCTTACCCTTCACCCCGAGTTTGTTCCGACAATGGCCTCGCAATTACAACCCATCGCATATGATGGTGTCATTCCCCTCCCCACCGGCCGCTCTATCCAGAAGTTCTGCTCGGGTTTCGTATCACGATTAGGCATTTTGCCCTGGCCCAAATGAACCAGCTCGTTGCAACTGGTTAGATCATCAGTCTAATTTCAAGACGCGACAACACAATACTCAAAAGGCTTTCTCGTGAAGAGGCATTAAACCAGCAGGATATTCCAGCATTCTTCTTCCCCCTAACATCAAGCTATCGAATCTACTAAGATTAACGCTTCACCAAAACAAGTTTTTGTCCATAACGGGTTATTTTTGAATCCTTACAAAGATCTATAGACGCGTCCATGATCCAGATATCATTCATAAAGAGTTACCCTTGATTCCATGTGTGACGTAGGCTTTAGAGTCCTACTCTTAGCAAGTGATCTTCGCTTGTATGCATCACCTCATCATTTCCTTCCTTTGCAATTCAAGGAATTTAAAGCATAGTCAATAAGAGTTCACGTCAGCCAAATCCTTTTTAAAATATCAGAATACACGTAGGATTAATGAGTCCGACACTTATTTGCACAAAGTTAGTCTTATGTAATTTTGGTTCTTCTATATAAGACTAGGAAATTTACTTAGGGTCTGTTTGGCAACGTGCCAAACAGTGCCTGATTCTGATTTTTTCTTCCTAGAATCAGTTTGGAACAAAAATCGCGTTTGGTAAAATTTTTCTACCAAGGAATAGATTGGGAAGAGAATTGAGAATAAAAAAAAATGATTCTTCATCCGAGAATCAAAAAAAGAATCAATATAGTGAAACTTTCATTCTTCCCTTTCGTCATCCCGCGATTGTCGTCTGCCACCGCCTGCCGCCGTTTGTTGCCGGTCGCTAGTCTGGCGAGCTCGCCAGGCTAGGGCGAGGTCTGGCGAGCTCGCCGGAGGCAAGCCGCTGGAAACCCATTTCGTGGGTTGCTGTTCTTGGCTGGCCGGAGCTAGTCTGGCGGCCAAAACAGCGAGGTGGGGCTGGCGAAGGGTGAGGGGGATGCTGAGGAGGTCCGGCGGGGTCGAACGGTGGCTGGAGTTGGCCGGACGGGGGCTAGACAAAGGCTGGGCAGCGGCTGGATCGCGCGGGGGAGGACGCCTGGGTGCGAGGGACGGTCGGTGGAATGCGCAGCGTTGCGCGGGCGGGCGTCGCGGGTGCGGGCCACAGGACGGGCGGCGAGCGACAGCTTCGGCAAGCGGCTGCTCCTACTCTTCTTCGGCTCCTAGTTCGCTCGCACGAAGAAGAAAGAAGAAGAGAGTGACGAGAGAGAGAGAGAGAGAGAGAGAAAAGATGAGGATTGACCGGTCAAAAGAAAAAGAGAGAGGGAGAGGTCAGGCGGTGGGGCTGTCCGCACGAAGGGGGGAAAGAGGAGAGAGAAAAGAGAGAGAGAAAGAAAAAGAAAAGAAAAGAATAATCCTATTCTAAATTTTCTTTTCTCCTTCCATTTCCCTTTCTATTTTCTTCCGGTCTTCGATTTTTCCTCCGATAATTTCTTTCTTGAAATTTCGGACTCGGCAATAAATCGATAGACAATGAGACGGTCCTAAAAATGAATTGTGACACGCTCGAATATTCGATTCCCAAAACCGAATTAAATTTCATGATTAAAATTGACCGAACGTGATTTTAGTCCAATCCAACAAATTAGGTAGCTTTGAGGGATTTTATCACGGATATATCCCTTAACGGCTTCACCCAATAGGTTAGTTAACTCGTGAGTGATCAACTCAGAGAAAAGGGCCATAGGCACGTCGACAAAATGCCCATTTCACTTTATCGAAACGGGATCGAATTTCAGAATATCACAGAATGGTTGAGTGAGTTGATCTCAACAATATCTCTGTCTCGTAAGAAAAAGAAAATGATAGAGAATAAAGTATTTTTGCACATAAACCAACTTGCAAATCCATCTTTAGAATTTTGATGAGGTTAGAGATAACATGCGTATAGGAGTCGAACAAAAGTAGCCAAGAATCACTTAATATCACTAATAATGATAGATGTTTTTGTAATACGTAGGATTAATCAAATTGAAGTTTCTATCAAGACAATTAAAACTCTTTGCAGAAAATGAAGTCTAGGTATGTGATAAGTAATTTGCTTAGTGCATTCTATTTGAAATGGTGTTTTTATGAAGAACACAACAAAGCCAAATCATGCTTGCGGTCATATGTATGGAGAAGGAAGAACAAGAATATAAAGCAATAAAACTCGTGACCCCTAGTTTTTTTGGTTTTTCCATAGATCGAAGTGCGATTCTGATTGCTTAGGGTTGAAGTGCTTATCGATACAAGAATTTCGAGTGGTGGTTCGTCGTCGAACGCCGTTGGACACACCACCACGCGCGGCCGAAGTGTTCGGCTCTGTCAACGCGTGCAACGCACGCGCCGAGGCGGTTCCAAGGCACGTGCAACGCAGGTGCGAGCAGAGGAAACCGTAGGCACGTGCAACGCACGTGCGAGCAGAGGAAACCGCAGGCACGTGCAACGCACGTGCGAGCAGAGGAAACCGCAGGCATGTGCATCGAACGTGCATGTGGCAACTGCATGCGCTTGCAAGGCACGCGCCGGTTGATGTCATCGTGACGTCAGTCGGCGGTTGCCCACGCACATGCAGGGCACGTGCCAGTCGCTGGTCTGGTGAGCTCGCCAGGCTAGGGCGAGGTCTGGCGAGCTCGCCGGAGGCAAGCCGCTGGAAACCCATTTCGTGGGTTGCTGTTCTTGGCTGGCCGGAGCTAGTCTGGCGGCCAAAAAAGCGAGGCGGGGCTGGCGAAGGGTGAGGGGGATGCTGAGGAGGTCCGGTGGGGTCGAACGGTGGCTGGATTTGGCCAGACGGGGGCTAGACAAAGGCTGGGCAGCGGCTGGATCGCACGGGGGAGGACGCCTGGGTGCGAGGGACGGTCGGCGGAACGCACAGCGTTGTGTTGGCCGGCGTCGTGGGTGCGGGCCACGGGACGGGCTGCGAGCGACAGCTTCGGCAAGCGGCTGCTCCTACTCTTCTTCGGCTCCTGGTTCGCTCGCACGAAGAAGAAAGAAGAAGAGAGAGTGACGAGAGAGAGAGAGAGAGAGAGAGAGAGAGAGAGAAAAGATGAGGATTGACCGGTCAAAAGAAAAAGAGAGAGGGAGAGGTCAGGCGGTGGGGCTGTCCGCACGAAGGGGGGAAAGAGGAGAGAGAAAAGAGAGAGAGAAAGAAAAAGAAAAGAAAAGAATAATGCTATTCTAAATTTTCTTTTCTCCTTCCATTTCCCTTTCTATTTTCTTCCGGTCTTCGATTTTTCCTCCGATAATTTCTTTCTTGAAATTTCGGACTCGGCAATAAATCGATAGACAATGAGACGGTCCTAAAAATGAATTGTGACACGCTCGAATATTCGATTCCCAAAACCGAATTAAATTTCATGATTAAAATTGACCGAACGTGATTTTAGTCCAATCCAACAAATTAGGTAGCTTTGAGGGATTTTATCACGGATATATCCCTTAACGGCTTCACCCAATAGGTTAGTTAACTCGTGAGTGATCAACTCAGAGAAAAAGGGCCATAGGCACGTCGACAAAATGCCCATTTCACTTTATCGAAACGGGATCGAATTTCAGAATATCACAGAATGGTTGAGTGAGTTGATCTCAACAATATCTCTGTCTCGTAAGAAAAAGAAAATGATAGAGAATAAAGTATTTTTGCACATAAACCAACTTGCAAATCCATCTTTAGAATTTTGATGAGGTTAGAGATAACATGCGTATAGGAGTCGAACAAAAGTAGCCAAGAATCACTTAATATCACTAATAATGATAGATGTTTTTGTAATACGTAGGATTAATCAAATTGAAGTTTCTATCAAGACAATTAAAACTCTTTGCAGAAAATGAAGTCTAGGTATGTGATAAGTAATTTGCTTAGTGCATTCTATTTGAAATGGTGTTTTTATGAAGAACACAACAAAGCCAAATCATGCTTGCGGTCATATGTATGGAGAAGGAAGAACAAGAATATAAAGCAATAAAACTCGTGACCCCTAGTTTTTTTGGTTTTTCCATAGATCGAAGTGCGATTCTGATTGCTTAGGGTTGAAGTGCTTATCGATACAAGAATTTCGAGTGGTGGTTCGTCGTCGAACGCCGTTGGACACACCACCACGCGCGGCCGAAGTGTTCGGCTCTGTCAACGCGTGCAACGCACGCGCCTAGGCGGTTCCAAGGCACGTGCAACGCACGTGCAAGCAGAGGAAACCGCAGGCACGTGCAACGCACGTGCGAGCAGAGGAAACCGCAGGCACGTGCAACGCACGTGCGAGCAGAGGAAACCGCATGCACGTGCATCGAACGTGCATGTGGCAACTGCATGCGCCTGCAAGGCACGCGCCGGTTGATGTCATCGTGACGTCAGTCGGCGGTTGCCCACGCACATGCAGGGCACGTGCCAGTTGGTTCATCCAACCGGCCCATCCGGCCTGACCGACCTCACCGGTTCGATCAGACTGACCCGACTCGACCCGTTCGACCCGGTGGACCCGTTAACCAGACCCGTTGACTCGACTTGTCATCTATTGACCATTGACCTACGTTGACCACCATTGACCGGCGTTGACCGTTGACTTTTTTTTTTTTTTTTTTAAAGGAGAAGAATGTGTTTCTTTTTCAATTATGTCTATATGGATTATATATAATCCCTTTTTGTTATGCATTTGTTGCAGGAACAATGCTTCCCCGTAATGCGCGCACATCTATTCGCACAATTCCTGACGAACAAAAGGAAATGCTTTCAAGGATGATAGTCAATTTGAATAATTATTGATGGAAGAGTGACAATATAATTGATCATATTGTTGAGATTAACTATAAGTTACAATAAGTCATTTGGAATAGTTATTCTATGCCATATTCTCAAATAATGCGATTCTTCATGAACGCTCTTTCACCAGAATGGTAAGGAGTGTTGAATCGCCTAAGAGTGGTCAAATGATTTACTAAGTATAAGGAACTAGTAATGGCCTTTGTTGACGAATATCATCAGGTTGGAGCCACAAAGACCGCGGCTCTAGGAATGACTTCGATTAGGCGGGGGATAAATGTGCAAAGGAGAAATCCTACGGGATATCCATCAATCTTTCCATGGCTGTCAAGAATGCTCGAAAATTTTGCAGAAGAAAAGAAGAAATTGAACCAAGAAGAAGCTTTCCTTGTTTGTATAATGACTTGGTTTTAGATGTTTCGTCTTTCTTTTAGTAGGCTTTATGGACATATTACGTGAATATTTTTCTATCCTGTTGAAGTCAGTGTAACAACTGATGCGTTTAGTTACATAATATGGAGATTTTCTTTCTTAAATCATTAATAAATGTTCAATATCGTTTGCTTCCATTATATATTGTTGTAAATTAGTATGTTAATTTACAATTTGTTGTGGGAAGTTCAAAAAAATTTTAGTGACTTTGCTGAACTTATTTTGCATAGAAAATTATATTAATGATAATTTCAAGTTAGGATTTTAGATGATAATTGGAAACTCAGTGACCTCTTAATTCTGAAATCTCATTTGAAATTATTCATTAATATGATGATTTTATGCAAAATAGATGCATAAATGATAGGCATTAGTAATTCGTGCATATATGTCTGATATATTCAAATCGATGGATTCAGCAACTAAGAACATAATTGCCGATTTGAATAAAAAAGACAAATTGAACGACAAGAATAGTGAAATATTGAATATGAAAATTCAATATGTGCTTGAAAAGCAAGAAACACTAAAAGCTCTTGACCATGTTATGGAAGATCTTAAGAATGCTGTGTGCCACATTGAGTAAGCAAAGGACCGCCTCAAAGCGTTTAAGCAGGATACAGAAATTTGTTGTGTTGCTTTCAGCTCATAAGGGGCTTCAAGCTTTAAGTGCAAGCGCATTGATTCGTTCAATATGTGGAAATGTAAGGGATTAAGTCGTTCTTGCAAGAAACCAAGAATTAACCAAGAATTAACCAGCATAAAATAGAAAAATGCTCTCGTGTGAAGAGAGGAAAACGTTCTCATGCGAAGAAAATTTCAAGGATGAAGTATTTCAACTGTGACCAGAAAAGTCACTATGCTTGCGACTGTCGTGAGTCAAAGAAGGTAAACATCCATTGTACTTTTGAGAACTTTATATATGTGTCAAGTTCTGTATTCTTAACTGAATTTAATCCTTTGTGGACTGTAAATTCGGGAGCAACATACCATGTAGCGAATGATAGAGAATCCTTCGTAGAATTTCGACGAGTTTCAACTTGAACTAAGTGGATTTATGTAAGAAATAACTCAAGAGCTGAAATTAAATGGATTGGCACCTGCCAATTGAACATGCGTGGTGGACGCACCTTGTTTCTACATGATGTTTTATATGCATCGGAGATTCGTCAAAAGTTAGTGTCTGTTTTGGTATTGGATAAGCTTGGTTTTAGTTTGAATTTCCATAATAGTGGTGTAGATTTGTATTTGGATACAAACTAATATAGTTGCGGTTATTTTCTAGATGGTTTTATTGTACTAAATGTTAACTGTAGTAATATCAATGTTTGTTATTCCCTTTTCACGTCTTCTACTTTATATGATAATAATGTGAATGTGTGGTATGCTAAACTTGGTTATATAGACTAGCCAAAGAGGGCTTGTTGGGCAATATTGAAAAAGTTGATTTGCCCATATATGAACATTACCTAGTAGGGAAAACAACAAGAAAACCATTTGGAAAATGGAAAATAACTGAATTTCATTTGCATTTAATCCATTCTGACATCTGTGGTCCAATAAATGTAAGAAGAAGACATGTGGCTGTTTATTTCATCACATTTATAGATTATTATATTCGATTCGGATATGTCTATTTGAAACATTAAGTTGTTTCAAAAAGTTTATGAACTTGGTAAAAAATCAATTAGACAAGAAAATAAAAGTATTGAGATCCAATTGAGGTCGCAAATATTTATCTGATGAGTTCAGAAAATTATGTGATGAAAAAGGAATAGAAAGATATTTGTCTATTCCATATACTCATCAACAAAATGGTGTTGCGGAGAGAAGAAACAAAACCCTTATAGAAATGGCTAGGTCCATGATGGCGCATGCTAACTTGCCTATCACTTTTTTGGAGTGATGCTTTATTAACTGCTACCTATATACTTAACCGTGTGCCTTCCAAATTAGTTACTTCCACTCCATATGAGTTATGGACAAGTAGAAAACCGGATTTAAGTTTTCTTAAGTTATAAGGTTGTGCTGCCTATACTCATGAGCCATTTCACAAGTTTGGGAAATTGGGTCCCAAAGGAAAGAAAAGCATTTCCATAAGATACTCTAAACACTCGAAAATGTATGTGTTCATAAGTGAGTAGGAAAATTGGAGTATAATTGAGTTCGAATCATGAAGAATGATTTTCCTAAGAATAGTGAAATAGGTGAGGACTACTCTCTATTTGAAACTTTGGATCTAGATAATGAATTTAGTGGAGTTCGTCCAAGTGGGAGTAACATGAGAAGTGATGAATTTAATTCAACTCACTCTCAATTACAACCACATGATGAGACGATATCATTATTATTTAATCCGAGTGGGACCATAATGGGGAATGATGTGCAAAGTGTACCATCTCCCGTACGGCGAACAAGTCACAAAAGTATTTCCCGTCGACGTTTTGACATCGAATGGAAAATTTTTATGGTTGCTCCGTAAGATGAATATGAGCCAAAGAATGTAAATAAGGCTCTAAGTTGCCCTAATAAGGAAAAATTGATGCATGCAATAAAAGAGAGAATTGAGTCAATGAAGTCAAACCATGTGTTGGGAACTTGTTGATCTTCCAAAAGGACGTAAAGCTATTAGGAACAAATGGGTTGTCAAAATTAAGTATAAAGTTGATGGCTCGATAGAAAAGCATAAGACTCGCATTGTGGCGAAATGGTATAATTAATAGGAATGAATTGATTATAAGGAAACATTTTCTCCGATCGTGAGATTTACCTCGATTCACATTATTCTAGCAATAGTAGCAAGTATAAATCTTGAGTTATATCAAATGGATGTAAATATTGCTTTTCTCAATGGAGAATTAGACGAATAAATTTATATGGAACAACCGGATGGTTTTATTATGAAAGATCAAGAACAAAAGGTATGTTGACTTTTGAGATCGATATATGGCCTTAAGCAGTCGTCGAGATAATGGTATATACGTTTTCATAATGGCATAATGAGATATGATTTTATAATGATTAACGATGATCATTGTATATATATCAAAAGGTCCAAAAATCAATTTGTGATCATATCATTATATGTTGATAATATACTGATTGTCGGAAGCAATAAGGAGTTTGTTAATATTATCAAAAGTTGGCTATCTTCCAACTTTAAGATGAAAGACATGGATGAGGCCGCATGTATTCTTGGAGTTAAGATTTCAAGAAATCGTTCAAATAGATCATTGTCTCTTTCGCAAGAAACATATATAAATAAGGTTCTTGAACGATTTCGTATGCAAAATTGTCAACCCAAAGATACACCTATTGCAAAAGGCGAATGATTGAGCCATAGATTGTGTCAAAGGACTTCATAAAAGAATGAACAAATGCAACATGTTCCTTATGCTAGTACTGTTGGGAGCTTGATGTATGCTATAATGTGTACAAAACCTAACATATATTTTGTAGTTGGAATGGTGAGTAGATACCAATCTAATCAAAGTCAAGCACATTGGAAAGCCGTTAAGAGAATACTGGGGTATCTGAAGGGAACTACTAATTATACGTTGAGTTATCAAAGAATGGATCTGCGACTCAAAGGCTATTCTGATGTTAATTGGGGAGGAGATTTAGATGAAAAAAAATCTATTTCTAGATTTGTTTTCTTACTAAATAATGGTGTCATATGTTAGAGCAGTAAAAAACAAACGTGTATAGCCTTGTTCACGATGGAACTTGAGTTCGTGGCATTATCAGCATCAATATAAGAATGTGTTTGGCTTAAGAGATTTTTGGATCATTTAGGTATTATTGATAGTGCTGCAAACTCATTGTTGGTTAACTGTGATAGCCAAGCAGCAATAGCGTACATTAAAGATTCAAAATATCATAACAAGACCAAACATATATATACCAAGTATAATTTTGTCAAAAATATAGTTGTATGAAAAGATGTGAACTTACAATACATGTCTACGCATAGAATGGTAGCAGATCCTATGACAAAGCCAATACCTAGATATGTGTTTTGTGGTTATGTGAAATCTCTGGGACTGCATAGAAGTTAATGTATTGAATATTGTAATTTCCCTATGTGTTCACATTTGATGAATTTATGTTTTCATCATTAATGCCTATGAAATTTTGTTTGACGTTTATACATCTTAATGCTTAGTGCATTATATATTAAGTTGAGAAAGTATGTCGGACAAATAAGAAATTAGCCCACTTACACGGGTAATTGTCTCTATTTACTGTGTGATAAATGGAGATGAGACGGTTTTTAAGCTTATTATCTATGTGATAATCGAGAGCTCAAGCTTAAAATATTTATGAGTGTTAAGATGATGACATAATATTTACTATGTCCGAAAGTAAAATAATCCACATATTTTACTTTATTAGTCTATGATGCCAAATGTGAGTTTTAATGAATTTTGTGAATTAGTAGATACGTGAACTCAAGTTAGACATTAAGTATGTTTGAACTATTATTTGTACGGTATTAAAAGTGTAAACATATGCCCAATGGGAAATAAGTTAAATACCGTAATACGTATTTCATACTACGTATGCATGAGATAACAAATAAGAGTGGCAAAAATTTTGATCTCAACTTTTATACCGTGTGAGACTCTTGATGAAAAAAGTTCCTCAATTTAGTGCCCTTATGACTTTTACTTATTCTCAAGATTTCTATTTAACGTTTGTTATCTTAGAATGTTGCCAATGATCATGAATTGATTCAATCTAATAGGACATTTCTAGAAAAGCAAGTTGAACTGAAGTTAAGAGTTTCAAGGAAAGAAGAAGATAGAATTTGGAGAATCACATTATAGTTTTGTATTCACTAGTCGACCAATTATGATTGTTTTATGGGATAATCATAATTGTGAATACAATATATCGTTGTTTAAAAAGAGATTAGAAGAGAGATATAAATGTGATCAATCGATCTGGGGTACTGCATACTAAATCTACTCAGGATGTGATGTCCATTATGAGTTATTATATATTTTTAACAGATGTATGGCAATGAGCTTTCAAAGTATGCTGGTCGCACGGACTATTCACCAGTATGAAAATAGGATTATGTTTGGCCCACCATGTTAAGTGGGAGTTGATGGATTTTTCTTTGATGGGCCTAAATAGGGCCCGTTCGCCCATGTTGGTTTTGGCCCACCATATGCGAGTGAGAGATGATTGATTTTTTCCTTTTTAATGGGCCTGAGTTGGCCCGTCCGCCCATGTTGGGCCCAAAAGGCCCGGCTCGTGAATTGAGGGCCCATGGAGGAAGTTATTAAAAATAAGGGAAAATCTTGGAGGCAATGAATCGAAGAGAAGTTACGTATTTTGGAAGAAGAGATTACTCTCTCTCTGTACGTTAGGTCTTCTCACACCGTTTTCTCCCAAAAGAACAGAACATGATTATCCTCTGAAGAACAGTGTGGATTCTTCCTTGTGTCGCAACACCGGTGTTTAGTCTGTGGAAACAAGGTACGTTTAATTGTGTGATGTGCCTTAGGATCGGTGATTCATGGTTGTCCTGGGCTTGCTTCCGCTACGTTGTTTTATTAGGATTCGTTTCTGTGTTGAATCACTGTTTTGGGAATTCCGTTTCCTGAATTTTTTCCCATCACCGAGAAACACCAGAAAATTCATTGGATTTCCTGCTGAACTAAGATCGATTGGACACCGTCCTTCTCGATTTCGGTATTTTGGCTTGTAAGCCTCGGGAGTGGTCATGGGTTTGATAGGGGTTGTGGCCACCGTAGTTTACGAGGCGTGTTTGGTCAATTCATCATAAGCATGACAAACCACGGCCATGGGTGCGTTTACTTTTGACAAAGTAATTTGTTCTTCGGTCCGAACGACTCATTAGGCTTGTCCAAACATGAGAACAAGAACTTCGAGCCCTGATATCCGACGCTTCCCGCTCATAGATCAAGTCTAATTTCAATATAATTTTTAAGTTTCCCTCGGCGCATGTTCGTGGGATCCATTCTGCTCTAAAGAAACCGATGACTCGAATCTTTCAAATAGTCTGCTAAAAGTCTCTCCTATAAAATCAAGGATGACATACATGCCCATTGGATAATCTCTTGGGCGGATTGCCCCGGTTGGTTTCGCCGTAGGCGAGGTGGAATTTGTGTAAGTGCAGTGGAGCGGCCTCCAGTGTCCGAGTTTGAATCCCCGAAGTTGTAGATAGCAGGAAAGTTGCAGTTAAACGAACTGCCAGACACCAAGTGCCTTTGGGTTAGTGCCAATCCCGAAACCAGCAGTCCCAAAATGCTGAGCATTTTCACTAATGCCATCGTTCTCTCTAACTCAAACAAAAGCAAGTGATGTTTACGCTGTTCTTGTGGAAGATGTGTCTTATGGCTGCTTTCCATGATCTGTTTTATACTCCGCTAAACGCAGAAGGCAAGGGGTGAAGTAAGATTATTGGGTTCACGGAATCGTCTCTAGTATTGTGCCGCTTGACATTGGATAGGACGGGTTAGAATAATCCATCCCACAACTTGAGGACTCCTGAAATTTACAAATCTGAAAGGGAATTAGTAGGATTTTAGTGATAGGAAAAAGCATGAAATCTTCTAATTGTGAGCTTGGAATTGGAATCAACATCTTTCTTGATGCTTTGTCTCATGCTTGCATAGTTATAATTGACGAAGCAAAGTTGTGGCCTTCATGAGAAGAGGAACACGTGGTGGGGAACACTACACGACTACGACGACCTGCGAATCCCATATTCGCATCTTCCTTCACTTGCAGATCAGTCCTCAACTTTTATGTTGGTTCGTAAATTAAGGCCCGCGGCATTTCGATTTTTGTTAACTAAAGGCCTTCTTCCAATGTTTTGACCATTGATCGATCTACTCTTTCGACAATGTATATGGATCGAATTCCGACTCTGCGAGCACAATCAAGTCTTAAAATAGCAGACCAAAAGAAAAAATCTTAAAATCATCATGGGTTTTTAAAGTCAAAAGAATCTTATAATCTGTCTAATTGGCCTTTTTAATGTTACAGTGCACTCTTTTGGCAAATGACACACAACTCTTTCTATTTTAAAACAATCTTCTTCGAGAATCTCCCCCCAAAAACCCTCAAATGGTAATTAAAAGGCTAGACTGAGCAAACTGAAAATGTACTTGGCACGAAATAAAGATACTAATTTGCTGAACTTAATCAGACGGCGCCTTGTTATCTAGGATATGAAGAGTTGTACAAGCAAAGATCACTTACTAATTTGCTGAACTTAAAAATAAAGATACTCTTTATTAAAGAGTTACCCTTGATTCCATATGTGTCGTAGGCTTTAGAGTCCTACTCTTCGCAAGTGATCTTTGCTTGTACGCATCACCCCATCATCTCCTTCCTCTGCAATACAAGGAATTTAAAGCATAGTCAATGAGAGTTCATGTCAGCCAAATCCTTCTTAAAATATCAGAATACACGTCAGATTAATGAGTCAGATACTCATTTGCACCAAGTTATTCTTATGTAATTTTGACTCTTCTATATAAGACTAGGAAATTTACCGATGTTACTACCTTTGCCTGTGCCAAATTTGCTAGCCTTAATTGCCGAACCTGAGCTAACTACTATTCAAGTCCTTCAATAACTTGACCCCATCTTTAATGCTATGAACTACTTCAATATTAACACACTTTATCGAGCAATTTATACTGAAATGATGGGGCTGTGCCCTATGGTTCGATGCGCAATGAAATGTGTGCAAGTCCGAGCTGAGTCGAAGTATCTATATTCAGAATTGATGTGAATAACAAAAGTAAGTAAAGGAATCTTTCCAAGTCTATTTTTAACATCATAATTCAATAAAAACGTTTATTTAAATCCGACCCATGCCCACTGATCTCACAAAAACCCCACGGGATCCATCCTTCATTACATGGACTCGATGCAAGTACTCTTCAAAGCTTGGTTGTAATATCGTGTAAGAAGAAGGGAATACAATCTCTATCTGCAAAATGACAACCTTACTTCACAACAATTCTGTCCCCGTTCACCGGCACCATGTAGGAGGGTCTGTAAAGAAGTACCGACAGAGAGATGAGTGCAGTATCCATTCCTTGATTATGCCCCAATTCCTAATGAAAACAATACAAGTGTGATCTGCAGCGGAGTAAATGCCTGTTGTTTTGATTGGCCCGGGAAAAAAGAGATCAATTTTCCAGAAACGGAAGCCTGAAGCTGAACCACCACGGTAGAAGTCAGCAAAAGAGGTTTGCTTTAATGTAACCCAAAACGAGGCCGCTTTCACGCATGCAAGAAAACACCTGCAAACTGGAGTTGGGTAACCGACCAAAAAAAAAAACTGGAGTTGAGTATTTTTCCACCTTTACTCGCCAAAATTTAAACAATTGTTCAAAATCTTTAACACTAATCAACGTGTTGACATTCATATATTGCGAAAGTTTTAATTTTGTTAATTGTTTAAAATTAAAGAACAAATTACGTGCGCCATATTATTTGACAAGGCAGAAAGGCGAAAAGTAAAACTTGCCTCGAGCAAGCCCACTACTTGTGATCCAACTACATGTAACGGCATGATGCCCCCAAAGTACAGTAAATTCTCCCTTAAGTTATGCAAGTTTTTTGTATTTATAAATCTATACAAAAGCAACATACCAGATTTGATATGCTAACTCTTAGACTGGTTAATTTCTTGTAGGACTCCAGTCCAGGATCACAAGTAGTGGATAACATACGGAGGTGATCGGTTCACGGATGGTTCGGTTCTCAAGCCTACTTGGGAACTGAACTAGAGGGCCAGTTTCTCATTCTTGAAATCAAGAACCGGCTCATCTGATCTTGGAACTGGATAGATCCGGTTCCCTAGTGGGTCAAAGAAATCGGCAAGCATGTTCCTTTTTTTTAAAATTTTAATCTGATTTTCCCCCCTCTATGACTTGGTTTTTTTTTTTTTTTGATAACTGAGAACTCCACCACGGGCCCCCGTGTCCAGATGCACTAAAGGACCAGGCCCCTATATCTCGGGGGAGACTAGCGCAGGACTCCATAACCATGGCCCCCCACTTAGTAGCTACGGAATTTCAACCCTGAGACCTTTGTGATAAAATGCCTAAAGCCGAACTAACTCAGCTACCCACCGGTGGATTCTATGACTTGGGTTGTTTGTGCATACGTGAATGGAGGATGCTTCAAGGTATGGGGAGAGCACCTGTGGTGACTCCTGAAGGGAAGATATACAATCGCCAGCATTGCAAGGTTTGGCCTTGGAGGGAGGGGAAGAGGAACAGATACGAAAGTTTGGCCTCTTCCGTTCCACAAACAGCAAAACGGATATGGAACGTAGAGGATGGAGACCGTAGAGAAAGAGGGGATTGAAGAGCGTGCTACTCTAGGAAGCACTTGAGAGAGAGAGAGAGAGAGAGAGAGAGATATATAAGGAAGCAGATTCCAAGAAGAAACCTCAACGGGAGAACCTTTCGGACGTGAAAAGAGAGGTCGGCCAGGGCAGCAATTGCGCGACAAGTCAGGTCTCGTTCCCTGATTTCTCTCCTTCCCCGTAAAAGAAAGACAGCACTTTTGATTTTCCTTGCAAACCTCGTTTTGCCCAAACCCCTTTAGAGCTCTAAAGAGCATTCCAAATGCTGAACCAAACAAAGCCATTATCGCTAATCTCTCATCTACTACTTCCCTTCTCTCTCTCTCTCTCTCTAGCTACTTGAATCTTTGCCCTCTTAAGATATTTAGATACACAAAATCAGTCTGATCCGAGTACTCCAGGCGGGCAATTTCACATCTAAAACTAAGAACTGACCCTAAATTCACCGATTCCAATTTTATATAATTGGAACCAAACTAACACTCCTAAGAGCAAACTGATCTAGTTCGATCTGATAATTCCTTTTGCTTACCCCTGAATTAACTAAAACCCCACTAGAGCCTCATTGCCCAAAATTTTACAATTATGCTAAAGGTTTATTGAACCTATCGAGTATATTTCCCCATTACTTATAAAAGCAAACAAATAGAAGATAAACAGGGAAAACCCTTGGTCCCTTCAACCATCTAATCGTTTTAATGGTTAATTGAAGTTTGCTTCAACCAGAAATTTTAACCGAAAAACAATACGACCTTATTTCCAAAACACATCATTATTATTGCAATGGTGTCATACTCTATTATGGGTGAGTTTGGCTATGCTTACACTTTATAACTTTGCAGCTACGCTAATGATATTAATTCAAAGATTCTCATGAAAATAAAATAGTGGGTTGGTAGACACCTTGTAAAATACTTTATAGCCCTAATGTTGATGCAAATGTCGAGACCCAGACAAACAATACAAGCAATATCTAGCTCGCACACGGCCCTTGCATCAACTTTGGCCTTAATAACCCAAGCAACGCCGCCATTGCCGAGGTTGTCCAACCCCAGACAATCGGGACGACGAGGGGCCATTGATCCACTGGTGAGTGGTGACGCAACTCACCTCGCTCGAGCCCCTCATATTGACGTCTCGTGTCCGCCATCTTGGTGGCCTAGTTCCCTCGTCGGGGGACTGAACGAAGTCTTCACCTTCGCGCAAGCCGACTTCTGAGGCCACGAGACGCGGATCAGATAAGGCGAAAAACTCTCTGGCGAGACCCGCGCTTTTGCTCTGCCTTTTGGGTGGTGAACTCTGAAATCTAAATCGATAGGCGAGACTCAAAGAGAAAATTCTTTTTTGTGGAAGACATTTCATTAGTCTTTGAAGATTGCTTTATTTCAAAGCCCCAAAGCCAAATTTACGGCCGCATGACCTTCGCAAATCTTGACCCACAAATCCATCCCGCCGCCGAGCTATTGGGATTTGTCCCAGTGAGTCATGGAAGGGAGAGGTGGAGGTTGAATCTCCATTTTTTCAGGGGTTGAGGTAGGAGGGTTTTGATTCTTATGACTAAAGGTAGGGCAAAAATCTGATATTAAACATTAAAATAGAAATGGAGTGGGATCAACCAAAAAAAAAAATACGGAAAAACAAAATCCACCCCCACCGTATCCGTATAATATGAGGCGACTCGGCTTCTTCTCGCCGTTCAAAACTCGCTCGACTCAACCGACTCAGCTCCCCTGCTCTCTCGTATTCCCTCCATTTTTCTCTTTCCTCGCCACCGAACAGAAAAGCTCCCTCCTTTCAATGCCGGATTTGCTCTCGCCCCAGCCGCCAGGTTCGTCCTCGATCCTCGTCGTGCGACTTCTGCGGGTACCCTTCTCCGCAAACCCTTAGTCTGTAGGTGGGTTTGTTTCTTTTTTGCCTTTCGGGCGTGGTTTTTTCCGGTGTTGGTGCTCCGATGGAGGGAATCTCCGGCGAGCTGAAGCTTGCGGAGTCGAAGAAGGAGAGCCTCTCTAAGGCGTACGAGCGGCTGCAGTCGGAGTTGTCCTCGTTCCTCTCGTTCACGCTCCTGTGGAAGGACCTGGAGGGGCACCTGGATGGCATGCGGGTGTCCCTCGAGCGCCGCGCCGAGGAGCTCAGGGAGGGCGAGAGGTCGCTCGCGGAGCGAGCCCGCGACGTCGCGTCGCGGGAGGAGGGGATGCGGTCGGCGCTGCGGAGTGTCGAGGAGCGCGAGGAGGAGGTGCGGAGGAAGGAGATGGACCTGAGGTCGGCGGAGGAGCGGCTCGAGAAATGTAGGGAGGAGCGTAGGATGGAGGAGCGTGAATTGGTTGCGACGCGCAAGGCCCTTAGGGAGTGTATCTGGCTGAAGAAGGACAAGAAGAAGGAGCTGAGCTCTCTGGAGCAGTTGGCTGAGAAATGTCGCAGGGATTATGATTCGAAGAAGGAGGTGGTGGAGGCGCTGCGACAGGAATTGGACTCGAAGGAGAAGAAAGTCCGGGTGGTGCAGAGTTTGCTAGTTAAAAATGCTCGGGAACTTGATGTGAAAGTGGAGGAGTTGGGTTCGGTGAAGCATTCTCTTGATGAGTGCTCTAGGTCAGTTAAATCGACAAGGGAGGAATTGAGTACGGTGCAGAGTCTGCTCGACCAGAGTCTCAAAGCGCATCACGAGAGTGAGAAGCGGCTGAGCATTCTGGATCGCACGATTGAAGAGCGTGATAAGGAGGTCTTGGCGAAAGCCAGAAAGTTGCAGTCTCTCGATGACTGTCAAGTTGAACACAAAGAGAAGGAGGGAGAACTCAAAAGAATCTGTAAATCCATCGAAGAGCGTTCCAAAGAGCTCGGAATTAAAGAGAGTCAACTTCATTCAGTCAATATATTGACAGAGGAGCAAAAAGGCGAGCTCAAATCCAAAAAAGAGGAGGCTGAAGAAATCAACAGGTTGATCAATGAGCGGTTGGCAGAACTTGCTCTGAAAGATAGCGAATTGGAGACCATCAAAACATCTATTGGAAAGCTTTCCAAAAAGCTTAAATCCAAAGAGGGGGAACTGGAAAATATGACAAATTGGGTGAAGCGGTGTAATGTGCAATGTATGGAGCTAGAATTGGGGCGGCAACAGCTTGATTCAATTGCAAAGTCATTCGAAAAGTGCTCTAGGGAAATGGAGTCAAGAGAGAGGACTACTGTCCATTCTGGGGTAGTGGCTCAAAAATGGAAACACCCATTAATAAATGGACCTGTTCTAGCTTCATGTCAAAATTCTCAATGCACAATTGCTTGTCAGGAATCACACCAGGTCCTTGGTTCCTCGGCAGTGCCACCTGGTAAGTGGAGATGCACCTATTGACTTGAAATGTTGAATCTTGTTGCCAGTTTGTATATTTTATTATGCCTGGTTTTTGTAATATTATTCATGCCATGTGAATTTTTGTCTCTCTATGCAAGCACGGTTTTGAAACATGGTGATGGCTCTGTATGTTGAGTTGTGAGAGATGAGGCATTCTGCATTTTTTTTTCCTTATTTGCATTGCATATACAGCACCAATTATCTATTTGATCCAATGAAAAATCTTGGGGATGCTAATGACTACTTTCTGCTTTAGGTTCAACTTTTCACCAAATCCAATTTCATATCATTGACTGAACACTTGTTTATGTTATATTAAATAAATTTTAAATGTCCATTCTGTTGATTTAATAAATTTTAACTCATGTCTAATTTGATCAAAGTAAGCTTGTCTTTGGAATGTATTCTGAAGTTGACCAAATGGATCCAATAATGTTCCTCTACAACCCATTCTTTTCTATATTTTAGATTGAAATGCCAAATCCATTTATATGGGTTCAGACAAAATGCTCTGGTTCATGTTATTTTGGCATCACATATATGTATATATATTGCTTTTTTCCAAAAGTACCATCTTGTAGGTCAAGTTCTATAGTTGGAGCAGCTCAAAGAAATTTCTCCAAAGATGTTTGATTGGCAGCTGGAACTTTTTGTCTTGCTTATGATGCTTGTTGTGCATTTGAGACTTGAGATCAATTGTATCCTCTCTTTCAAAGTTGGACTTTCCTTAGTCTTTAATTTTTTTTTTCTTGGTCATTTGAAAGTCCTCATGGCAAACCACATTTGGTGCTGTCATCTTTATAAAGGCAGTTCGGATTCTTAACTGTTGAATTGTGTTTGATAGGTTCTTTTGGATCTATTCAACAGTGGCAAATAAAGACTGAGAAACCAGAAAATTATGCTGCGCACAATGCAGATGATTCTTCTGTTGAATATCCACCATCACCAACTATCTTAGCTATAAATGATTCGCAGCTTTTCCAAACTGAGCTTGAGCTTTCGAATGAGAATGTTATGATATGTAAAGAAATCTCACATACGCTGCAAAACTCATCTGACCCTGCAAAACTTGTTCTGGATGTTATTGAGGGGTCTTATACTCAATACTCAAACACTGAGGATGTGAATTCGCAGACAGTTGTCATGAGGGGTCAAATTGTCATGTTAGAGCAGCTCGTGAGAATTTCACCTTCAATAACACATGAGGTTAAAGAAGGAGCAATGAAGCTGGCAAGAGAATGGAAAGCCAAACTGTCTGATAAATCCAAAAGCGATTTGGAGGTTTTGGCATTTCAGAATTTCTTGGCTGCATACAATTTGCGTTCTTTGTTCAATGATGTTCCTCTGTTGGGTCAGACCCTTGGTCTTGTCAATGAGATTACAGGTAAATTTTCTTTAGTATCTGTTTTTCTGTCTTGCGACTCTCTAAATCATGACTTTTTTCCTTTTTGCTTGAGGATGGCAGTATGTGATGTGGATTAAATCATCCTGGAAGTGGGACAGTCTATTTCAGATAGCCAAATGGCAATTTTACTGTTTTCCGTTGTGGTGCTATTGTTGCATTGGATGGGAGCATGGGTTTTCAAACCCCTTTGATGGGACCCAACCTTCCCTTTAAGTCTAGCTGTTTGCTCTTAGCATGTTGTGATGTTATATTGTAGACCATCCTCTTTTTCAAGGTAAGTTGCTCTCTTGAGCACTGTGAACTTTGATATCATTGAGCCTGTAGAAATGATCTTTAAAGTTCAGAGGCAATATTGTTACGGCACATCCATATGTGTGCTGGGGGATGCCTAGTGTTTCTTATTGGCCTGGGTGTAAATGGCCTTGTTTTACATTTACAATCCCCCTGAACCTTGTCTGGTTTTTAATAACTTATTTCAGGGGTAGCTAGCATACCGGCCTCTCCCCCCAGTGCCCATCAGCAACTGCCCAGAGAGAAGAAACGTCCGGCTAGTGACCCAGCAATCGATTCACAGTCCCAACCCTGTGCACGTAAGTGTAAAAACAAGATGAACAGTCAAGGAGGATGGAAGTAGGCCGGAGCTATGTGTGGCTGACTCATGCACCTGGTATTGCCAGACAAATCCCATATGTTTTCCATGGAAAATTTTGAGCTGATGACGTACAGCATGTATAGACGATAGGTCTTGTTTTCCCAGTAGAATGTATAGAAAGGTTTCCTAACATGTGTTGTCCCATGCTTGGCAAACAAGTTAGTGCTTTTTGTCTGCAGACTTTCCTAGCAAGCTCTCAGTAAATATTTATAGAATTTTGCAGAATGCTTCAAACGATGAATTGCCGAATTAATATATATTGTTCAATCATGTCTTGAGTTTGAGTCTGAAAGAAATCCAGTTAAAATAGAAATTCTGAAACCCGAATAAGACTTGTAGTTTGACATCCGGACAAGTAGAAATTGTTGAATACTTTTCACGTTGGAGTTGAATTCTTAATTTGAGTAGGTTTCCTAATTTGAGTTGGCAAGTCAAATGAGAATGTATAAAAATAGGATCATATTTGAGAATTACATAATAGAGCAAGTAAGAAGAATATTAAGGTTCTCTCACTGAATTTTCCGAGTACATTTTTTTTTTTAAAGATAGTGAGATCACATCGTAAATTTTATTGCTACCCTAGGGCAAAGAGATATGTTTCAAGGGAAGTCGATAAATTATCGAGCAAAGCGCAAATGATTTTCATTGTAAGGTGGCGCCTGTGCCTAGCATGGACCTTCTCGGTCTCTACAAATCACAATTTTTCATCATTCAATTATTGAATTTAATTTGCTTCGCAGTAGCTACTAACTTATAATGGACTGATTAGGAGCTCAACTATGCGGTGAGAGTTTGCTTTACTCTTGCGAGTAAGAGATTATGAATATGGGAGTTAATTACCTTAAATTAGACTAACACCGTTTAGGTACAATTTTTTTTTTTTTAATATGAAAAGGCAAATGCGATCTTCATAAATTTTATTTTTCTCTAATTCCCCTGACATGTGAAAGTGTTCACAAGTGATGCTCAAGCAATTAATATAAACAACTAAGCTATATTAGAGTTATAAAGAAGCAGAGTAAAAAAAATTGTATTATATTAGAATTCAAATATTATTTATATATTGAAGTATAATTTTGATTTTTTAATTTAAAAAAATTGTCATTTAAAAAAAAGAACTCTCTTAATATAGATGTTAGAAATCATATCCACTTTTATTCCATCTCCCTCATAGGATAATTTTATTTAGTCTATATCCTCTTTATATCTTACTTTATTTTGTATTGAGCATGCACTAAATACAGAAAATGATAAATTTTATTTTATCCCGAGCCAATGAACAACTTGGTGGATGTTGGATAGAGGATAACCTCAATTGTGAATAAATGCATTTTCACTAAGTAAAAAAAATATATCCGAGAAATTTTCTTTCATTACAGTCCGAGCAAACTACAACCGAGTGATTCTTCAAGGTGCCATTGAAGGCTCCCCCAAGTTGGAGGAGGTCTGAAAAAACCCTACTCCTATCATGTCCTTTGCCATCGAAATCGAGCGTTGTACCGTGTAGACAATAATTTCTCTATGTTTAAGCTACAATTATCGATGTTTTCTCTGCCAATATGAACTTCTTAAACAATTCCGTCGTGGTGTCTTTTTCTTTTATTTGCTACAGATAGGTCCATTGTTCTCTTATCGTAGAAGGATGATTGTACTGTTCCACTCCCCGAAAACGGATTTTTTTTTTTTTTTTTTTACTCCATGTTAATATATTTCTAAAGGAATTGGTAAGGTTAAGAATGTGATGAACCTCTCATGTAGCCCACACCCGATCCCCGGCCATTGCAAATCTCTTGTCGCCAGATTGCTTTTGGGATCACTTCAAGATCATTGGCCTAAGATACCATCAACTCAAAATTGTCGCCCATCAATTTAGTGCTCTCATATCGGAATTTCGTGTACTTACGAACTCAAGGGTGTAAATTCTTGATATAGACATTAAATTACAAATTCAAATCGACACAGCTTGACATTTATTAACCTTCTTTTATTGAAAAAAGATTTACATTGAAACATTTTGACAAAAATATGAAGAGATACAACTAATAGGTTCAAATAGAATGGCACAAAAGGAAGAGCCAATCGAAAGTGAGATAGTAAGGTAATTATAAGAGAAACACATTTATGTGTGTGAATATTTGTTTAAAAGATGACGAATATAAATCTTATTGAATCTTAATTATAATGTATTAGCTCACACCCTTGTCTTTCTCTATCATACATTCAAATAAGAGGTTTTCTCCCTAATTATGTAGGAGGATTCCATGGAAAACAATCATCGGCCTCTTGGCCAACATCACCGTGCCTACAAGGACGGTTGGGAAAGATCTTCCAAAGGCACCTATACTTGCAATATCCTAGGTCCCTGTCTTCATCATATATATCAAACCTCTGAAATTGACCCGGCCATTCAAAGCTGCAAAAGAATATGTCCCCCCAAAGATGTTGGGTTTGAATACGAACTCCCACCTGATTGGTATACTAATGAATCCGAGATCGTCATCCTTGGATTTGCAATGAACTGTAAGAGTAGTGCCAACCGGCAAATTGTTTTGAATTACAACA
This sequence comes from Eucalyptus decipiens, assembly GCA_014182575.1. Classification (NCBI taxonomy): domain Eukaryota; kingdom Viridiplantae; phylum Streptophyta; class Magnoliopsida; order Myrtales; family Myrtaceae; genus Eucalyptus; species Eucalyptus decipiens. The sequence continues at coordinate 31,511,878 of CM024610.1, read as the reverse complement.
TGCATCTTGCCCCAAACATCTCCTACACAACTAGCTAGCAGCAAAGAACAAATAAACAAGAGTTTGGTTGATGAATTCATCATTGTGGCGTGCTGTTACTCCAATCTCAACATCATTTACCTATTTAAGGATAAAGAGTGGAGGATGTTGGATCTCGCCACCTTGCCACAGCCATATTACCGTTTTGTTTTCCTTCCTTTTACTCTGGATTAGAACCCCAAGTTACCTTTTATTATTCTTTTTCCTTTTTTTCAACTTTGGGATAAGAATTGCCAAATAAGATCATCAACAAATTAAGTATAATATATAATGTATAAATTAATTGTAACGACCCTGACTTCATCTCTAGGGTCTTGAGTAGCATGGGCTATTTTCACGACATTCCAGACTCGTCGTCATCCCGATTTTTTTTTCTCTTGTTACAACCACATGCGGAAATATGAACAAATAAATTCCCCGAACGATTGGAGCTCCCAAAATTGATGTGAGACTTTCATGCTTACAAGTCTGAAAGATAAGAGAGTGAGTCGAGGGACTCAGTAAATAAAAGCCCTAATTCTCTATTAGGAGGACACCTCATCATCAAAATCTAGTAAGTATGGTACTTGCAATACAATATTGATGGCAGATCAACTAAATGCTAAATTTCAACTACATGCAAATGTTCATTACAATATATTTCAATATATGCTTACCTTTAGCTTATCAATAAACACATCAACATATCATACTTATGCTTATACCGGTAAGTTTTATTTAACTTTGTCTTGGCTTGACCATCCTCTCGGCTCGAGTGAGGGTTGTAGCTTCGTGCTAGGCTTCTTGAATCGACTAGAGCATTTCAGCTTGATTGAGCCTTCTCAGGGCTAACTTCCCGAGACTTCCGGGCTTAAACCCAAGCATCCCGTTGGCATGGGGATGGCGAGGGTTTTTTTTTTTTTTTTTTTTTTCATTAGGTGATTGCATGTGGTGAATCACACAAGCCGGTCTTTCATCTTTCATCTTGGTCGACGCATACAAACGCCTAAAGGTATGCTTATTCAAGTTTGTGTACCATATGACCTGTGGCGAGGCCGCGGCCGTTGATCGGCCAATGAAAAAGAAGAAGAAGAAGAAAAAGAAAAAGAAAATCAAAAAATGATTTTTTAAATGAAAGAAAAAATAAAAAAGAAATTTTTTTAGATTTTATCGGTTCGGATCGGTTAACTGGATTATAGAAATTGAACCGGTTAAAGAAGTTTTGGTTTTTAATCAGAATTGAACCGAATAAGAACCAAACAAAAAAAAAAAATCGAATTTTTTGGTTTGGTTAGGTTCGATTTTCGGTTCAGTTTTTAATATCCCTATTTTCCACAACGAGCAACCTTGGCCGTGTCACATCAAGCCACGGCAACGTGTTCGGTTCCATACGATGGAGACCGATCCTGCAAAGTTCTGATTGTTATTATTTCTATAGGCTTTTCGGCGTTTTATCCCATGGCTTCATCACTCATTGCATGCACAAGACGTCACATTCTTATTCCTTTTGAGATATAGAAGTGGCCTAAGAGCTTGGTCAAGGTCTTCATTTGACGCTCAGACTCACGAAGAGATTTGTATTTCGAGAGTTCTCACCTGATTTGGTGACTCATCATCGGTAAAATCAAAGTTGTCCGTCGCTGTTTTTGCCGACCACGCCGCTGTGAAGCATCGTCGATTCCAAACCGAAATTGCGTCAGGCCCAAATTTGAAAGCAAATATTCGAGCTAGGTAAAAAATTTATCCAATTTAATTTTTGAATATTTTGTTTTCCCGTTTGAAATATTGTGACCTTAATCCAATCTTAGAAAGATATTATTGCATCTGAAATATCGAGTAGCCTTTATCTTAGGGATTATTCCCTAATTTTACAATGCGCATATAATTCGTCGATTTTATTTGTTCCAACCGGAAATAGATATGGATGATATCTTGGGTGCCAGATTTTGTTTTTTGTTTGATATGATTTATTCTTGTAAATAAAAAATAAAAATAAAAATCTCAGAAAGATGTAACTAAGATAGAGTAGGTTTTAATTGACATAGATCACATGCTAGGATAGGGTTTATCTAGTTAGAGATATTATCCAATTTAAATTAGGATTCAATCTAGATTAACCCTTAAATTGAATTGGATAATTTCTAGAACTATGTAATTTATTTGGTTATTTTTAAAATTTTGAATTTTCATGGAAAAACACACAAAAAAAAATATATATATATATATAAATATATGACATGCATGTTACGGTCGCGGCATATTGCTATATCATGCGTGTGTCTCACCTAGAATCAGGTTGTTCCTTGCACGCCATTTAGTTATTACATGTTTAGGAACATTTAAACATGTAGCATATTAGGATAGTTGCATTAATATTTGCCCATCATTAAATTAGGTCATGTAAGTAACGTCGCATGACATATAGTTTGCATATTAGGTTACACGTTGCATGTCATCTTAGTAAATATACATTTTTGTACATCATTGCATTGTATTGCACATAAGTTAGGTTTCATTAATTAAGAAAAAATCTTAAAAAATTGTGTGACCGCATGCTAATTAGAAATCATATCTAAAGTTATTGATGTGAATTTTCAGTCAACATTACATATGCTTTCTTGCAATTTATTCATTATTTTATTGGATGTTAAATTGGTGGATTGCGCACTTACATGGTCACCTTACATGTTAGGGAATATAAAATAAATTCAAGCTACTTGATAAACATTTTTTCATGAAAATAATGGTACTGGAAGAGCATTAGAGAAATCTAGTGTAACCAAGTCCCCAAACCCAAATTTGCTGGTTCATAAGAGTAAAAGAATTCTCCCATTATTTTACTTAGATGTATAATCTACCTACCATAAATTGATTAGCGGCAACTCTTAGATAAAAGTCATTTACATGCTAAAAATTTGAACCTAAGTCGTGAATTAGTATGGGCTTGGAAGAACTCGAGTTAAATCTAGACTTAGTAGTCCATTAATCAAATCTTAGATAGTTCACTTGAAGAGAAATCGCAACAACGATCGACCATCCGACACATCTAAGGTTTGTAGCCAAGCCACCATTGGCGTGCTTTGACCATAGGCGAAATTGCCTATCTCAGCTAAGTCGATGGCCCAGTGTATAGGCTCAATGGCCGACCTTGTGGCCGACTTCCGCCTATTTGATCAGGCCCGCAACTGGCTTTGAGCCTGGCGCATGGCCAGCATCTGAGCCTGGCTCGATGCCGAGCTCATGGCTGGGCTACTAGCTTGGTCTATGGTCCTTGCGACTGGGTCAAAGGCCTAGCACGAGGCTTGGTCCATGATTTGGCACATGACCTAGTGATGGGGTCGCTGGGCTAATCCGGGAACTATATAAGGTGTACAACTGGATGGAGCCAGTGATAGTGAACAAGTATAGTATGGTAATGTTCATTGAAGCTTGGAAAGACTGTAGTTGTGAACAAGTCTTAGAACAGGAATTTTCAATAGAGCTTAAAAGGACAATGCAAATGAACAGCTTGGTAGAGTCATGACTACCGATATGCTTGGAATGACTAGAAAATAGAAGAACGGACTGTTATCAAGACAACAGATTGTTGGCTGGAGCATTTTCTTCATATGAGGTGGAAAAAACAAGGACAATACCAATGATCTACTGAGATCGGTGAAGTCGAGGATTTAGCAGAGATGTTGATGTCCTTGGAGGTCTTGGGATGTTAACTCAGTCAATCAGTAAAGACAAGGAATTAACTAGGATGCTAATGTTCGTAGAAGTCTTTAGAAGCTAATAAAGCCAAGATGATCATTAGATGATTGATCCGACGTTGTTTCACATGAGTTTGTCAGTGGACAACACTAACAGATCGATCATAATCAGCAATCCTGATTATGGGTAAGGGATTGTAACGATCTCAAGTCTTGGAAGGTGCCGACCGTATGCTTATCTAATTAGAACATTGATCAAGATGAAATTAGCTATTACAAAGGCTTGAAGTTCGCATCAGGAGCACTGGAGATGAATAAGAGCAGTTATGACAATTTTGATACAAGACAGACACCAACGGAAGCAGTTTGACTAATTTCGAAAAATGCCAGTGCCGGAGAGAGTTGTTTGATGCTCAAAAGCGATAAGGAGCCGTTCTAATGTTGGCAGCGTTAGAACCAATGGCTATTTCATGGAGTTGAGTTGCAAACGGTCATCTAAAGATTGGAATGACACATGTACTTAATCCAAGAGAAGTGGTGAGATCGGGTGGAACGTTCATACTGAGTCTACAGCTTTGAGTGCTCTTCATTCAGTTGATAGCAACTATATTGATGATAATGTTTTCGTGAGGCACTACTAAATTGTAATCATGGTAGAGTCAAGTGTACAAGTGTCAAAGCAATGGTTTTATACTTATAGTGTAATCTATCGTGTGAAGGGAACGATACTTGCCGGTTATAACTTGCAATGCCGATTACTAGTGGATTTCAGCCTAGTTGTGACTGTTAGTCTTGAGAGATGACGTAGGCTTGGAGATAAAACTAAATCACTATAAATCTCAGTATGCTATATTCTATCTCTTCATTATTAGCACTCTTGATTTCATAATCTGCTTATACTTTAAATTGTTTTGCTACTTCTGAGGTTTCACTTGTTGTCTCCACAAAAGTTTTTTATTTTATTTTTTATTTTCTCATTCATTATATTTGTTTCACACTAGGTTGTACTATTGGCCTCAACAATGCTAAATTCATCTAACACTCAATATCGGTTTTTTTTTCTCTTCTATAAAACATCTTTCATGCAATCTTTTCATTGATAAAGAATCAAAATTGATGGCAGCTCACAACCAAGGTGTAAAGGATTGCTCCACCAGCCAAAAATAAAGAATTGTTTGATTTACCATTATCGGTGTTGGATAAAAATTGGATAAATAATTCAAGTCACAAAGAGGAATTCTCATATATTCATCAACTCCGCATTACAGTGGAGAACACTTCTCTATTTATAAGGGACTAAGACTTCTTAAGAAATAGACAAACAAGAAAAGACACGTGGACCTACCGAATATTAAAAACATGAGAACTAGAAAACATAACAAAGACTTAGGAACTTAGAGATACAAAATGACGTCAAGACTTGTAATCTTGACTCTTTGGCCTTGCGGTTCATCTTCCAAAATTCATTCACAAGTCTTAACCAAAAAATAACCATCTTAGGATTTTAACAAATAACCAAGGAAATAGCTCAGAATAGCCTCTCATCAACATGTTGTAATTAGTATTGAAATTAGCCACTATTCTGGTGAAATGAACTTACTTGACAAAAGTCAGGAATCAACAACTCCTTATTCAAAGGGTCGGTTGTCAATCGGCAATCATTCTTTTGCATCGATGACGTGATTATAGTCTTCATGTGGACGCCTTCATTCTGGAACCACCACAGCAAATTATAACCAAACTCTATCTTGGCTTGAATGAACTTCGTTTGTGTTGGGCTCATGGATGAAGTTAAGTCAAATGCTCCTGCAGCACTTACCGAATCTAGGTGCGGGGATTCTAGTCTACCTGTAGTGCAATGACCGAACCAAGAGGCAACATAATCGTTCATTGTCACAATCGTCATTTGCTTTGTACAGTGTTTTAGTTCGGTGTTGATCACATTTTTGTTGCTGCTGGTGAATGATTTCATGTCAGTCTAAATACAGATGAGTGAGATATTAACTATAGACCCATAAAATGGTAGGTCAGGTTAGAATTGAGCGTTCATATAATTCATATTGTTTTCATGTAATGCAATTTTAGTGATCCACAGCCTAACTCGTTTACAATAATTTGAGCTTGAAGTTCCTCCCCAACTCTAGTGCTCTCTCCACCATCTCCTCCATTGTGGCTCCATACGTCGCCATGGCCTCCCTGCCGCCGACGCATATCATCTCAGTGAGAGCATGTGAGAGTTCTACCACGGATGTGTGGGCAATCGTCTCCTGGTTGCGCCAACTTCTCAGCGATGGCCTTCTCTTCACGGATCGTTCTCATCTGGAGGTGTCGATGAGAGTGAGCTGGCTTGGGGAGAGGCTGGCAAGGTCATCGATGATGAAAACTCGGATGAGGTCGGCAAGGCCGGCCCTGAGCCGGAGGCGAGAGTTGGAGTAGAAGAGGTGAAAAGGCCATGATGGGGCGCCACTCACATATCTAGAGAAAGGCATCCCTAAGCGAGCTCCTCCATGTGCGATCCCCATAGTTGAGGATCACACGGTCAATCACGGGGCAAAGGGCTTGGATGTCGGTGCCTAGAGCAAGGAAGGAGGCAGAGATGAGGTCATAGAGAAGTTGGTTCTGGACAGATCAGTCAAACGAGTGGGTTATATTAGGTTTTGGGTTGAATCATAAATGGTCTTATCAAAATTGACTCATTAATTCATTTATAACTCATAAAATTTATGGACCATACCCAACTCGACCCAACCTGATCCATATTATTAAAAACTTCCATATTTAACCAAATATAGAAAAAACTTGTTTCTTATGACATTTTTAAATATATATATATATATATATATATATATATATATATATTGTTAAATCACTTCCACACAATTACAAATTTAATGGATAAATTTTATAATTTTTTTAAAAACTGAGGAGCTATTTGTTTCATGAAAAATGTGACATTTTTGAAAATAATAAAAATTTTCGGCGTTTGGTTGAAAACTGAAAATAAATTAAAAAATATTTTCCGTTTTGTACAGAAAATGTAATTTTATTTTCCATGCTTTTTTATTTTTTTCAAAAATATCATTTTTAATTATGTTTAATTATTTGAAAAAACTAGAATTTTTAATTTTCTTTTTATTTTTCCTTCTTTTTCACCTGGTCGTCGGCCCTAGTCGCTATGGTTGGCAACAGGCAAGCTCAAGCCTCGCCACAGGGTAGCGAGGCTCGAGCTGGCGAGGCTTGAGCTTGCCAAACACCCAATTCCGATGAGCTAAGCTAGCCTCAAGTGAGTTTCCACCTCACTAGATCCGATGAGGTCGAGTTTGTCTCAATGCTAGCGAGCTCGAGTCTCACCAAATCGAGAAGCCCAACCTCACCAATGCTGAGGCTAGCAAGCTCGGCCTCAATATGTTTAGCAAGTTGAGCTCACCCCCTGCCGGTGAGGGTCTGACGCCGTGCTACGTAGGGGAAAAATGTAAGAGAAAGAAATAAAAAGAAGAAATGAGAAATAAAATCAAATAATTATAAAAATCGGAAATTAAAAAAATAAATTTATTAAAAACTACTGAAGATGATGATATCTCATTAATGGGTTATCAACTAATAACCTTCATAAGTTAAATGGGTATTAAATATGTTCAAAGACAAACTTATTTACAATCCATGTATCACTAGGCTTACTTGTAACACAAATCCATTAATAACCCATTTATTAAAATTTAACTAACCCATTTATGACCTATCTCATTGAATATGGGTTCAAAATGGATTGGAAAACCCATTTTAACGCCTCTACTTCTGCTCGACGCGGCAGAACTCGAAGGACTTATGGAAGCCCTCGCACTCAAGAGCGTAGCTACCATTCCTCCGGCTGGGGTTGGTGGTTGCAGCCGCCATTGGAGGGGGACGAGTACAGGCACAAGAGTTGGGCTTGAGTTCGTAATCAAAATTACTTGAACATAAGTCTGGTGTAAACTCACAAAGACCCTCATTGAGTTGGGTTTTGATATTTTTAATCATTTTTACTAGTCTTTAAATTTTTAAATGAATCATATATAACTTGGCCCGTTCAAATTGAGTTAATCATATATAACATTGGGCATAGGGTAGTGTCATCGTGTTCATATCATTTTGCAGGCAATAGCGAATCAAAAGGCTTGAAAGTGGCAATTTCGAGTTAGTTGTGCATCTATGTCGTGTCTTATTGTATGTCTCCATAAGTTGATGTATTCTTACATCGTACTTTTGTCCTGTTGTAAACACTGGATCGATAGTCTCCCAAGGAAATCGGGCTTTTGATCATCTGGATTTAGTATAAAGCGGTTCCTACCTATTACTGATTTGGTTTTTTTGATGAAAATTCTGTTGAGATTACGATATAATGGATTGAGAGGAAAAGGTTGCTTGGCGGATGTCAGAAGGGATTTGAGGCTACGAAGGGAGTCACCCAAAGACACAGAAAATCCGTCCACAAGACAGTCAGCCAAATCATATAGACGGTGTACTCAACTAGCTGGTAATACATGGAAGGTCACCTTCAAATGGATATGGATTTTTATCTGGTGCTTTCACATAATTCACATTCATCACTATCGCGTCGCTCTCATCTCCCTCACCCAGGTCGCATTCTAACATCTCCGTGGTCCAGACCCATCCAAACCATCAACACCTTGAAGTGCCAGATGCGATACCACGAGATGGCCCTCCACCTCGAGAGGCTGAGGGAGCTCGAGATGAGGATGGTGATGGCGCACGATCACCACGGAAGCGGTTATGCCGGTCTCGAGATTCGTCATCGGCTTCTCGTTCTTGATCAATCTCTTCGTGGTCTCTTTCCGTGCTGTCCTCCTTTGCTATCAGCGTTTCTTTCTTCTTTTGTCTGTGGATTATAATTTGATCTTCAGGTGGGTATAGATCAGAGTACGGGCACAACTTACTTCAGGGGAGGAAAATAACGAGGTTGAAGGGGGTACTTTGAGAAGTGGCTATCGATACAGGCGGATAACATATCAATAGTGATAGATTTAGGTTTTTTTTTTTTAAAGCACATGGTGCTGTATTTATAATTCCATTTTAAATTTTCCATTAAAATCTGCCACATTTTTTTATATTCTGATATCGAATCGTGTTTAGGATGAATCCCACATTTTTATCCTCTCCCAATCGATAATTAGAGTTAGTTCTTTTCCGGAAATTCTCTATAAGTTATTTGAAATTTCTTGTTATGAAACCCAAAAATTCCTATCTTGTACTGAGCGGTCCACACGCATGGCGGTCTCTCTCTCTTCAAGTTTTGAACTCGAATGATGGTCTCCGATGATTGAGCATTGAAAAGTGCAATTGATGTTCCTGTCATCGCTGTGGCTTTCCTCGTGGTATTATTGCGGACTGGTAAAGACAGAAACCTTTCAGCGAGGCGCACGCGTGGGGGGGTTCATGGGAAAAGGATCGATTGGCCCACTTGATGAATTGGATGGCAAAATTTGTGAACGATGCGTACCAAACCCATGCATGTAAGACGTCTCCGCCAACCTATGCACGTCCATCCTCATAAATATCATAGCAACCAACCCCGAGCTTCGGTTTCTGGTCTCACTTGTGAATTTCGTAATCTCCCCTTTTTACAAAGGCTAGAACCAACATGAGCTGCGCGCGCCTGCATATTTCCCATGAAGGAATGCAGATGGTTTTTGGTCTTACCATTGGTGGGAAGTTTATTGAAGCTCCGATCCCGGCTTTCTCTTCCACAAGCCGTCACTTATCAGCTTAAATCTAAAAATTTCTACGTTATAAGATTAACTTTTAAGCATGCATAGAGCGCATGATTACTATTGTATAAATCTTTTAGCTCAGTAGGATCTTAAGATATACATACTAATGACATCTCAAATCACTCTTGTGAGGAAAAGTTCATTTAAATCGTTATAGGGTAACTAATTGTAGTAGACGTGCTACCTCAAAACTAGGAGAATGAAACTCGCCTTCAATGTTTTTAGAAAGTGCATGCAGTGGACTTAACTCCGCTCTCTATGAAGAACTATCAGCTACAATATTGAAAATTACCATTTTTGATTTTGTTATCGTTAGATTATAACAATTTAAGGATATCTTAGTACACTAAATAGAGGACGCCAAATTTGAAAGTTCCATTTATGTTAGTACCAAATCTCGTGCGTGCTTTTAAAATTCGCAATCAATGTCGGCATATGAAAAAATGTGTATGTGAATATGAATAATCAAAGTGAGTAATGCATGAACCATATAATATTGTCACACAAGTATGTTGAAACTATAGATATACAAAAAGATATCGTGAAGTAAGAAGTTGATAGAAACAAGTCCTTGCCTGAATTTATGATGGCTATCATCTCGTATATCAGTGGATAAGTGGCGCCGAATTAGTGGATAAATGGAGCCAAAAAGATTGTAGGTCTTTGTAATATTTGAATTAGTAGATAAGTGGCATACAATATCTAAAACTATCCTTTACCAAAATATATATATCTAAAACTATTTTTATATTATGATAGGTGATAAAAGTTTGATTATAATAATATATTTATATCATCGTTGATGTGCACGAAATATCCTCAATTATGTTTTTCCGTAAAATTTGGATTGTTTTATGCTCGTGAAAAGCTCTAAGTTGATATCTGATATTGAAGCATTTGATAATTATCACGAGATGGCTAAACATCATAATTATTTTAGCTTCACTTTTAATCTTTCCAGCCGAGTGCTTAACATAATCCCATGATCTGTGATGATCTACTCTAATAATAATGAATAAATACCCTTCCAAATTTACTGGATGCAAAATGGCCAAATTTCGAGCAGCGCATTGAATTCTTGTTCGTTCAATACAGCTCAACACATCGAACTAAGTAACTCATGAACTAAGTAACTCATTAGTGACGTTACTACAAGAATTCAAAAGATTACTCTCTCCATTCGAAACAAGTGGATTAGGCCCAATCGGAACCGAAACTGGAACCGGAGTCGAACTAAAGGCGCCACCATATCCAAAACACGACAACGGTCCACGTGCCCTTTGCACAAGTGCAATCTTGGCTTCAAGTCGTGTCTAATGAATGCAACATCCCGTTCGGAATCAATTCTGCCTGTTCGCCACCACTGTCGCCGCCGCCAGATCGAACATTTTGCCTTTGCCTTTGGATCAAGCAAGAAATTTACCAAAATTAATTTTGGAATCCGAACACAATTGTGGAAATAAAATCTTTCCTCGGATTTCAATTTCTCCTTCCTTCCAATTTTTTATCTTTATTTCCTTATTATTATCTTACTAAAAAAAAAAATCCTAGTCGGCCCGTTACACCCTATAAATACGCACGCGCTTCCGCTCTCCCCATCGCATGCACGACTCCTCAGATCGCGACAGCAGCGACGAGAACAGAAGAAGAAGAAGAGAAACCGCCCGCCACTCTTTACGAACATCACTTCGTCTTCCTCGTCGCGCTAGGGTTTGCCGATCGCTCGCTCGGTCGTCGGTGTCGTAGCCATGGCCGACGAGGAGGCGCTGTCGAAGGACCTGCGCCTCGCGGAGGTGAAGCGGAGCGGCTTCCGCGACGCGGTGGAGCGCCTCCAGGAGCGGGCCTCCTCGCTCCTGCTGCTGTCGCTCCAGTGGAAGGACGTCGAGGACCACTACGAGGCCACGCAGGCCGAGCTCGAGCGGCGCGAGCGGGAGGTGCGCGCCGCGGAGGAGTCCGTCAGGGCGTGCTTCAGAGGGTTCGAGGTGCGGTTCGAGCAGATTGAGAGGAGGGAGGGCGAGATGGCGGCGAGGCGGGGGGCGGAGGCGGAGCGCAGGCGCGCGGAGGTCGAGAAGGGCGCGGAGGAGTTGGAGGCCGCGAGGAGGGCGATGGAGGAGAGGCTCCGCGGGGTCGAGGCGATGGAGAAGCGGTTCCAGGAGGCGAGTAGCGCGCTGGGCGCGATGATTGACGAGAGGGTGAGGGAGGTCGAAGAGAGAGAGAAGGGAATCGAGTTGGAGAACGAGAAATTGAGGGAGGGGTGGGAGGCGTTCGAGGCTAGCTGGAGTAAATTGGAGGGGAAACTCAACGAAGTGCGGTTGAAAAGTGAGGAATTCGAGGGTAGGATCAAGAATCTAGAGTTGATAGAGAAGGAATGCGATGAGCGAGTCCAGCAGGCTCGGTTGAAGGAGAAGAGGTTGCAGGAGTGGTCTAAGGAGCTTGAGATGCAGAAGAGAGAACTTGAAGCGAGAATGAGAGAGGTCGAATTGAAGGACAACAGGGTGAAAGAATTGTCTAAGGAACTTGACTTGAGGAGCAAGGAATGTGAGGAACAGAATAATACTACTGTTAGGCCTGCGATAAAAAAATCGAGCGATGAAATTCATACGAAAGAACCGGCCAAATCACCAGATGCTGCTTTCTTGAAGACAATAGTGGATGGGAAGGACTTGCAAATTTTCCTAAATGAGCGCTGGACAGAAGGTGAAAAATTAAGACATGAATTGTTGGCGATGCTTAGAAAATGTCCTAACCCAGCGAGACTTGTTCTGGATGCAATGGAAGGGTTTTACCCCCCGCATTTGAAGAAGGGGAATGTGGAATTTGACGAGTGTGTTGTTAGGAGGAGCTGTATTTTGCTGTTGGAGCAGCTGATGAAGATTTCTCCAATTATTACGCCTCAGGTAAAGAGTGAGGCGACGAAATTGTCTTTCTACTGGATAACTAAAATGAGAGCAGATGCTGAAAATTCCTTGGAAGTATTGGGATTCTTACAGCTTTTGGCTTCTTATGGATTGGCTTCATCTTTCGATACTGACGAGATCTTACATTATGTGGAGAAAATTGCTCACTTTCGAAATATGCCTGAATTATGTCTGGCCCTGGGCCTTAAGGATAAGATTCGAGGTATAACTTTTGCCTCTCTTGCATTTTATATAGCTTAATCCAGTTGTCGTTTGCTGTCCATTTGCATCTTAACAGCCTCTTGATACCTGAAGCAAAATTTAGCACTGGACAACGTTGCAGTGCCCATCACTTCACTTTCAGCATGCATTTTGAGTTCATAGTGGGCTTCAAACTCTCTTCAGTCAGTTCACACTCAGGGAGGGCTTTTTCCCAAACACAGCTGCACTAACGAATCAGTCTTTTTTTAGCCAGAGTTGAGCTGGAAATCTGGGTCTCAATTCTCAATGAAGTAACGTGATGTTGATCCATTGTTCAATCTGGTCGACCTGACAGTAAAGGAAGACAATTTGTTGTTGCTTTTTGATGTTATCAACAGAATTTATCATTCATTTGATGATGGTATCGAGGTTTAGAGCTCTATAGTTCGTTATCTTTCCCCATTTGTGGGTACGTTATGGGTTTCAACCATTCGTTTGCCCTTACGTAGGCCATTCCCTTTGTTAGGTTTTCCTCATCTTACCAGCCTCAGCCTTCACACTATGGAGAGTACTGAGATATATGTCCAATCTCTTCGAACAAGTTTATCAAACACTTGATCTCAAAACTATTTCGTACCAGTCTGATGTTATTGTTATGCCTTTTTTTACGTACCTCAAGCTTTTTGCAATCTACGGGTTAACTTTTGCATGGGGAGATATTTACACATGCAGTATCTTTGTTGGTTCATTTAATGAGGCAGTCTAATAAAGATAGTCACTTGACTATTGGTATGGTAGGTTTCCTTCGGAATCTTGTGAAAGAGAAGAAACATAATCTGGCTGTAAGTTTTATTTATGCTTTCAAGATGGAAGATGAGTTTCCACCGGAACCGCTCTTGAAAGAATACATGAGAATCTCCAAAAATGCTGCTGGGGCAACTCTCCACAATGGACATAACTCTCCTGAAGCTCAGGTATAGATTGCTCAGGTGGTATGCCATATTTCCTAATTTTGCATCTTATGGCTAATGCCAATTGCAATCATTGTGTTCATGACGTCTTGCAAACAGGATCAGGCCATGAAAAGAAGAGTTCCTGATCCGAAAGCTGGAGGTAGATCCGTTGAAGATCACAAGATCAGGTCAACAATTTCACCTGAAAATTTAAAGCAAGCCATTACTTCTATGGAGAAACAAAATGGGGAGCAAAAAAAAGCAGCTGCAAAGATCGGCAGCGTCGAAATGAGAGAACTGGATGGCAAACTACATAGCCCTGTTATAGTGGCTGCTTCTGTTCCATCCTCTATCCCTACCTCTGTGAAAACTACTTCTGCTATCACCAGTGAGACTATTGTCAAACCAGCACCAGAAACTTCAACCCCACCGCAGCATAGAGGCAAGCCTCCACAAACAGCTGCATTGGCAGAAGTTGGATCGAATCCTCTTGCTGGTGCCAGTTCTAATGCTCAGTCATCGCACATCACGCATAAAGGTATAGCATATCTGACTGTCTGAGTAACTTTCTTTTTTGTCGCCCATTAACAAGCATGTGAGTCGAAGTGGTTATTGCCATCCAGTGGCTGTACATAGGCCCCTAATTCTTTTGTGAGATTTTAAGTTTTTATCGGGAGGAAATTCAGCGCTGATATGATTGACTTTTGGCTTCTCTTGGAGTTAGCAACAAGGCACTCTTGATCGGAGACAAGTGCATAAATACTGTAGATGCCATCTCTTTTATGTAATTGTGGGTCTTGTTAGCAAATGCTTTTGCAGTGCTGGTTAAGGTAACTGGACAATAGCAAGAATGCTTATCAAGATGCTCCAGAAATTTAAAGATTATATATTAAGGAAACCGAAAGTGGAAAATTTACATTTGCATGCCATATTTAATAGTCTCAATGAGTGCCCTAGGTTGCTCTTCAACGGTTTCCGAAATCGCTCTCAATACTGTCTATTAATGGAACTAGTGCTGAACGAAAAAGGAAAATTTTTGGAAGCTGGTCGGAAAGTGCTCAAGTTCAAATCATCCAACCCGTCTAAGAGAAATGTATTTATTGTAGCATTAACTACCATAAAAGCCAGGTACCTGAAAATGGATGGTGGAAGCCTAATGAACGGGATTGTCATATTCTGAAACAGAATCTTATTGTTTATGAGCATACGAGCACTCATAATTCTTTTTGAGAACCAATGTAGTTATGCTTCTCGTGCTTTAACAGCCTTTATCTTTGTTGTAACTTTGTTTCAGTTTCTTAAGGTGCTTGATAATTATTATATACATTTTGCTGTCTCTTAATGTGAAATTTACTATTGCATGATCCAGAGGCATCATCTGAGAATCTTTGCTCTAAGCCTACTGGTGAGATTTTGCGAAAGATACTCAGCAGGGAGGTGGAATATGAGTTGCTTCGTGATGAAATATCTGCTTTGCTTCTGTCCTCATCAGATCCAGCAAGTCTTGTTTTCGACACACTGAAATATACTGATCCATTGAACTCAAGAGATTTCATTAGGTTAGGTATCCCCGTTAAGCATCGCATTTTACTATTGGAACATTTAAAGGGATTTTCACCTATCATCAGGCCTCAGTTAAGTCAGGAAACAAAACAGTTTTGTACTGTTTGGAAACTAGAGTTGAAGGCGGGGAATGATGATCATATGGAGACCATATGTTTTCTTCAGTTTCTGGCTGCCTTCAAATTGGCTCCTCTAGTTGCTGCTAATGAAGTTCTTAAACTCTTGGATGCATCGAAGTGGGCTAAACAGGTCCCTGATTCTTGTGAATCTCTGGGATTAGCAGAGTTTTTACCTGGTAAGGAGTCCTTCCCGCTACCTCCCTTTCTCTCTGTGTGTCCTAGTTTTGCTTTTAGCAGGAAAGAAGTTCAAGGGAACTGTGTTAAATATTCTGGTTCTGTTACTAGAATCTCAGGGTTTTCTTAGTTCATCAACAGGGTGCTAGGGGGGCTTTTTGACCAACCCCACTAGGTATAGCAGTTCCCCTGTTCGACACACACTTGGTAATTACCAGAGATACACAGGTTTGTGCTCCTGGGGTGGCCTCAAGAGAAAATGCGAGTGTGGTGATTTGAACCCATGCCTTGATCAAGGAGGACAAACCCGCTCTCCACTTGAGCAACCCCTCGGGGTTTGTTAGAATCTCTGGTTAAAATGGTTGAGAAATTGCATCAGTGATTACATGAAAGGAGATTTTTAATGTGAATGTGAAATCATTAGAAGGAAGTACTGCAGAGCTACATGTTATTAGCTTTTGAGAAATGCGGTATTGATTTACTTAACATGCATGGATATAATCGTTTAGTGAGATTAGTTGCAGAAGTTTCATGTCCGTTATTTCAGAGGTTTCAAATATTTTCCATGCATGTGATTGGCCTGGGAATTTGTCTCTCGTTAGAACCCACAGTACTGTTTTCGAGGAATTAAATGCTTGGCTGGTCTCATTTTTATGATATTTTTGCTTCAGAGAATCATTTATCTGCAGCTTCTTTTTATCTGACTGTGTTTCTCTCATTTTTCTGCTTCTTTTTGCCAGGCTTTATCAGAAATCTTATTGAAAAGAAGCATTGGATTGATGCTATTAAGTACATTAATGCACTGAAGATGGAGGACAAGTTCCCTCTAGTGCCTCTTCTCACTGATTATTTGGCATATTGGGAGAAAAGAGCAGATGAAATATCCAAGAAAAAAGACAGCTTGCCTAGCAGTCAGGTAAATGTTACCATGAGAAGTAATGCTTTAAGTCAATCTGCATATTCTGGCTTGCACTCTTTCCTAACGTCCTTATGCTAGTTTTGCTTGCAGATTGGGGCTATTAACAAAAAGTTAAGTGCTACGAAAACTGCAATGAAATGGATAGCAACATACAGGCTAGAGTCGGAGTTCTCACACAAGGATTTTGAAGCCTATATCAAACAGCTAGAAAAGCAAAAGGCTGAGATCGAAGGTAAACTGACAGAATCCAAAGCTGATCGATCTGCAGGATCACAGAATGTATTGACGCAGCAGGACAAAAAGGAGGAATCACCAGCACAAGCCACCTCTGATCACGTTGCCACCTCATGTGGTAATGCCCCCTCAACAGTCACCACCTCGACTGCTCCAACTTCAGCCACCAGTTCAAGCCATCAGCCACAAAAGAAACGTGGAAAGAAGCGTAAGAGGATAGCTCCGCAACCACAAACTCCAAAGGAACCCCCCAATGGTGGTCATCATTCGACGCAGTCCTACAATAGGCACCCGATCGATACGCATAGGTTGACAAGGGGGGGCCCATACTCGGCAAGATCGTCTGGATACTATGGGGTGCCAAACCCCCTGAATGACTACCCTTTTAAACCGTACCCTTTCAGTGGTACTGATCATTACCATGGCAGAACGTGTGCAGTGCCTCTCTGTGGTGGTCGGCCAGTACGTTTGGCTGGTCCAAGGGCTGCTTACAGTGGTCCTAGATGGTAAGTTTTTCCGGTCTGGTCTCATGTATCTCATACATCATGTAAATTCATTTTCTGCTCTTTATTCATCAGTCTATTTATGGTTTTATGGACCCAAAGACATGGAGAAGCAAGAGTTGGGCAAAACCCTTTGCGGAGCAAAAACAGTAGCTGTTTCAAGAACATTCTTCTTTTTCACCAGGATTATATCCTCTGTTCCGCTATTCGTTCCATATTTTCTGTATTGCTCTTTCGGCAGAACCACTTGCCCAAACGAATGAAATCCGAGTTCGGAGTTCTGCATTCAGGCAAATTCCAGTTAAACTGAATGTCTTGCTGTCATACGATGACAACTGAGGGTCATGAAACGTGCAATTTATACTTCGGATTTGAAGATTCTAAAGTGTTCTGCAAGTTTGAGGTGAGCCTCTGTTCATGACATGTAGGATGGAATCCAAAGGATCAGGATTTTGATGTCATACATACCCTGATTCTTGTTGTTGAATGTTGACATTTATGGTGATCCTGCGAAGTTTTTCTCATATTTCCTTCTATATTTTTGTTGATAACAAATGCTGTTATGCTGCTCTTTATTATCATACGTGACTCGCATGATAAGATATGTCTTGCGGGTATCAGTTCTAGACTTTTTGTGAGACGAAAAATAATTTGAGATGATTGTGTCGTAAGATGTCAAATTGAAATTTTATTGGTATGACATCGGATTCTCTTTCTTGTGGAGAAAACAACCTAAGTACAGTTGTCCGTGATCGCTCGCCCTCGTCACCTCGAACAGCTGTTGCCGGACTTAAAACGGTACCACCACATACTGCCTCGCCAGTTACCCCCGCGCTTGAAGACAACCCCTATGGAGCCGAACATTACCTCCGCCACGACCTTATTTAGGCCCCACAGACAGCTGCGTACTAAACCACCTCTGGACTCATCCCCAACCACCGCCTGGCATAATGAGACTCAGACCACCGTCCTTGAACCCGTCCACCACTACCACGACGACGACGACCACCACCACCAGACTGATCGCCATCACCGACACAAGAAAGCAATGAGTCGAGATGCTGCACGGCCGCACTGAGGGAGGGCGGGTTGTCTTGATGGGCCCTAACGAAGTTGAAAGGGTTGATCAAAGCCAGATTGGGTGATTTGGATGTTTCCAACCTGGTTGTGAGCTCCATGGGAATTGGTGGTGAATTGCCCAAAACAGTGTCGCTTTGGTCATTGGTTCACTTGAGTTTATGTTACCGGTCAAAGAAAGAGGCCGCGTCGACGCTATGTATTGGTAGAATTGGACAAACTTAACAGAGAAACTTGATTTTACCAATTTAACAAGTGTCAGGATTTTGTAAGTTCTAAGACCCGATTACATATTCTCAATAAGTTTTAAAGATTTTCGGTACACCTGTCTCTTTCTTTTTATTTGAAGCAAATGTACAAAGGACATTGTATACAAATGTCGAAAAAGTCAGACTTTACCCCTTGAAATGTTGTGTACGGCAAGACAACAATGCCATTCAACGGGTGAATGAGCAGCTACAACAAACTGCAAGTAGATACGATGCGACCTTTTTAGGCTTGGGGTCTAATGTACGCTATCCGAAAGTAGGTAGGTGATATCAAAATTTCCCTTTTCTCTTGCCTCCAAATTGAGGTGGACATCAAAGTGTTGTTACATGGATGTGAACTTCAGCGACCAGATTTGGTAAGCACAAATATCAAACATTTTGAGTTTGCCTAAACTCATGGACAAAACCACTTGGAATTCAAAGCTTTCATCACCTACTATCCTGGTAGGTGGACGAAGGGGGCATCACCTAACTACATAGAAAAAACCAGAACGAAGCGGAAATACAGGAGAAACTCAATTTAACTTCTCTACCGAATGCTATCACTGGAAAACCAAAAAAAAAACAGGCCCGCGTGTATTTGCTGGCTTGTCTTCATAGATATGGGGAAGTCAATCTTGTAATTCTCCCCCTTATTTGGAAGGACAGAGAAATTGCATTTGGGAACCAACATGGTAGGCACACTCCAAATTTAGAGGTAATTCAAAGAATTTTGATTGATATTTCTTGTCTTAACATACAAGGAAGCATAGCATGCAATGAATCACCATCAATAAAGTGAAATAATATAAACCTACTTTTTTTTTGTTTGTTGACTGAGATGAAAGGACTAAAGAGTGCAATTGTAATGATTTTACGGAGTGAACTAGTTTTATTTTTATTTCTTTAATGAATTTCACTTATTAGAATTTAATTGTTACATTAAAATTTTCGTTTTAAGGTGAAAAGATTAATTTTATCCAAGGCCTTTAGTTCTTGTTGGTGCAAATCATAAACGAGCATATTAAGAGATGAATGCTTCCTACCCAGTCATTAATCACCAAAATATAATTAAGGGCAATTTTTTATAAGACATATATGAAATGAATAAGTTAAGTAATAAAATAGTAGCAAGTTGAAATGGTATTTCAATCCAACGTGCAATTCAAAAGGTTGGCTCAGTCAACCATTTGAATTTTGGGGGGGAAGGCAAAGAATTTTTAAGTAGTGACACTTTATTATGAGTTGCAGAAGGTAGTGGGGGAGGTGCAATAGCTTTGAACTTTGAATGTTATATTCATTTTTTTTTCCTACATAGATAGAATGTCTCTCTTCCTTAATTTTCTCTATCTTAAACAGGGAAACGCTCATTCTCATAAATAAATAAATAAAAATTTAGTATTTTTTCCCTGGTGAATCTCTCTCTCATTTAATAAAAGTCTTGAATTTTGGATGCTTATCCTAATTGTTGGTTTAGTTTATGCATGGCGAAAAGGAGCATTGGAATGGTCTTAGTTCCTAAGACCTTTTTGAAGAAGGTTCTATTACTAATATGTTTACTTCCATTGTGGGTAATGTATTTGACGTTCTTTTGCTGATATTATTACCAGTATTCGATACTGGGTTATTCATAGTATTACTATACCTTCCCTATTCATTGCGGGTTGGTTATTCATCAGCACGGGTTTAGCTTATGATGTGTTTGGAAGCCCTCGTCCAAACTTTAGAGCATATATCTAAATGACTTTTATATTCTACTTTTTGTTTAATGTCAATTATGCGGTTTATGCATTTTGACTTTTTAAATCCCCAACTTCTCAAACTTTTCACGGCACTAAAAAATTGACATGTAAATTGACATATAATTTTTTTTAATAATTTTTTAAATTATGAATTAGTGGGATATTTTTGTCCTCTCATTTAAGTCCAAACAAACGCGTCCTTAAATAAGCATGTGCAACTCTATCAAATGAAGGTGGGAGGAAAATGACTTCTTCCCTTTTTCGATTCCAATTCCACAAATTTCCAATCCCTTAAATTCCGTGGCCGTCCGTCAAGTGCGTCGTTTAGGAAAGCCGCGTATTTAGTGGCAACAACAAGTGAAAGTGAAATCACTCCAAACTCGATTGGCGTTTAGCCAAGGGCAACAACGTCTTCAATGTCCTGTCAGCCGCACCCAAGAAACGGATGGATCCAATCAGAGCCGTAATAGAAATCATTTTCCACACGGTTGTGCAAAACAGACTGCCTGAATCATCCGGTCCAGATCGAACCAGCCAAGTTGGTTCGATTTTTTTAGAAATGTCTGTCCGGTTCTCAATTCCTAAAAGTGGAACCGGCGTCCAAAAGGTCCGGTTTCCAATTTCAAAGAGGAACCGGACCAACTATATATACTTTTTTTTTATATTATTTCTTCAAAAAAAAAAAAGTAACCAACTTTGTTTTTTTATATATTCATAACATATAGCATCAAGCAATGGGAAAAAAAAGGACCGATTTCATTGGATTGGACCAGTCCAGTTTGGTTCATGATCTGGTCCCTTATTCCCAATTTGGAAAACTGGTCCTGAGACCGGACAAGAAACCTATTACTCCTACATTTTTCCATAGCTGAATAGTTCAAATCATCAATTGAGAGAGACATGAAATCGAGAATCGGATCGGGAGGGATCACTCCTACATTTCCCATAGCTGAACAGTCCAAATCATCAATCGAGAGAGACACAACACAGACGTTAAAATCTCCCCAGAGCCTGTCCATCTTGGCATTCGGTATTCACCGAACGGAGCTGATAATATGATACTTGGGGTGAGAACATTTCAGGCAAGGATGACGAGGAGAGAGGATCCCCCAGGTCCTGCCCGCCCCGTTATTCTCTCACGTCTCACCAACCCCACCAACCCCCGCAAGAACAACTTGCCTTTTGATAATCACCAGCCAAAAAATTAATCAAGGAACTGTCCTTATCCATTGCCCCATTCCACATGTTGATTAAAGAAACAATTAAGTTTTGTCATCAACTCAACAAGTGGGTCATACTAGTCCTAGGAGCTGCGGTCTGCGTCCTCTTAGTACTTCGGGTATGGGACCAAATGTCGAGGTTTCAATCGTAACACGGCTCTGTCTATACCATCAAGTTCGGTGTAGCGGCAGCCAGCTCTACAGATATTTGACGACATCCAGATCCAAAGCTCGGGAAGAGCATTGCCATTTTTGAGAAGGATTGCCAAAAGATTTCCAAATTCATTGCACTTATGCTAATTCATTCCCAAATCTTATAATTTGACCAATTTGACTCTAAACATTTTTGATAATTTGTCAATGTAATTCATCCAAACTACTGACATAGATACCGGTCGTCCTAAATGACAGCTAGTGCTGGCATTGATTATTTTTTATTTTTAAAATAGTTTTCCAAATTTTCTATTTCTTTTTTCTTTTCCTTTTCCTTTTTTTTTTACTTCTCTTTTCATTTTTATTTATTTATTGTGGTTGGTGAGGGTCTCCAATGCTTGCCACCTGAAACCTTGCCCAAATGTGGGCAAGGCCATCACAAGCGAGGGCTTCACAACCCTCGACTAGTGGTTGGCGAGATTTGGTGACTTGCACCGCCCATGGTGAAAAGAAGAAGAAATGAAGGAAAAGAGAAGAAAATGAATAAAAAACATATATAAATAAATTGAAATTATCTACATCAATACTTAAGACGTGCAACGTAGAACGGCCAGCATTCATGTCAACAATTCCTAGCCAAAATTACCCCGATTGACTATATTGACAAAATGCCAAAAGACTAAAGATTAAATTAGCCAAATTCAAAAGTGTAGGAGTAGATTGGCATGTGTATAATAAATCTTAGACTTTTTGGATAATCATCCTTGATTTTTGACAATAAAGTTGACGAATTTAGGGTCGAGAGAAAATTAAGAAGAAACAATGTATGTGGCATTAGATGTCAAAGTTGGGAAAAATTTATGTTGATTCTTCTGCAATATTCGCGGATCCGATTCCACTGCACTGATTCGGCTGATTCATGTTCAGTCCAAGGTCCATTCACGGTCCACAAGGGCCAAGGAAATCGTCACGTTTCCTCTTCTGTTGCTTTCTTAATATTCAAATTCAACTCCTCTTTCTTAATGATTAGTCTTCTGACGTCTGCTGCACTAAGGCTTCCCAACAAACCTTATCTGCGAATATCTTGTGTGTCACTGGACCAATCCATTTGCTAAGTCCCTCTTAGATTTTGGCAAACCTATCATTTAGTCAGGCATTTATTGACCTCCTAGATTACCTGCCTAAACGAACTTTCTTGCCATTGAAGGACAGGAAAATCCCATTTGTCTATACATGCGTTTGAGTGTATACACCTTTTGAACCCATGTGGTGGAGGTGGTATTTGTATAAGGAAAGGTCTGGTTTTCCACCTTAAAAGGGCCATCCTGTGACAAAAGCCTTTCGTGCACAGCAGACGGTCCTTATTCACCTGCAGCTGTGCAGCATTTCCTGATTTCCAGGACTAGCATTCTCGTTTCGGCACCAGGGGTGGCGGCCGGAGTTTTGTAATTCTTGATTAATCCGTCGTAATGGGCAGCCTCTCCCTCTCAAGTGTTGGCCTGACCATGGTTTGTGCACCCGTAATGGGTGAATCTGTTGACCAAGTGGTTGAAGAAATGCACAAGGCGAAGGCACAAGGTGCAGACGTAGTTGAGGTCAGGCTGGATTGCATCAAGCAATTTCAGGCTCACCAGGATCTTGAAATCATCCTCAAGAGCAAGCCGTTACCGGTTATCATTGTTTACAGGTACGCATGTTTCTGCTAAGGCCAGGTTTTATGCATATTATCAGTTCAACATACAGATTTTAGATTTTTTTCATTCGCCGGTGGACCTAAACGTTGTATCACGGCATTCAGGCATACACTTACCAATTGGTGCAAAAGTCCTGTTAATTTCAAATCTTTCGGGTTGTCGTTTCTCCTTTCTCCAAACTCAGGCTGCCAGGTTGGCACTTCCCGGGCTGCCACGTAGCCAATTCACAAGGAAAGGACTTTACTGCACTTTTCCTGAAAAAGTTTGGGACTTTCGCACTTCTATGAGGTCTAGAACTTCCAGTGGAGTTTTCTCATTGAGAGTAATTAAAAATCAAAGTCCTAGGAATGGAAAAGAGAGCTTCTCATATCTTGAATTCCAGATATTGTAGTTATCTGCTGCAGAAATCAGTGCATGAGTGTTGACACCGGCATAACTATTAATTATGCATAGGTCAAAAGATTAGTCCTTGCTTTTTCCATAGGTCAATTAACTTCCTGTAAATTCTGCAAATTATGTGAGTTGAAAAAGAAAATCTTTTGATGGTTTGCAAATGTTTGGAGCAGAAAGAGCCGAGAAAACAATGAAATGGTTCTGCTCCTTGCGTACCTCTCTTGTTGATGGAACTGAACAAGTACTATGTGAGTAATTTATGAATATCTAATGAACTTACCGCCGTAGGCCTAAATGCGAAGGGGGGCTCTATGAAGGTGACGAGACAGCCCGGTTGGAAGCACTTCGTTCTGCTCTGAAATTAGGTGCTGATTATGTCGATTTCGAGCTCAAGGTATCAAATAGTATTCCACAACCCTTTTTTAAAATTTACTTCTTATGAATGGTGCTTCAGAACATTTCAGTGTAATGACATGCAAAATGACTCTTGAAAAGCACTCCAATTTTCTGTCCATTTCCAATCAATCGACTTGACAATTTCATCTGAATTTGTGTTATGAATCTTCAGGTTGCTGCTGAACTTATGAGTAAGCAGAATAAGTTGCATTGTGGAGGTACCAAAGTGATAGTTTCATGCTTTTTGGATGGCGTGACCCCTTCAAAAGAAGAACTTAGCAATCTTGCTACCCATATGCAAGCTACTGGTGCAGATATTATCAAAATTGTCACTAGTGCAAGTAACATCACAGAACTGGCCAGACTTTTTCATATACTGTCTTATAACCAGGTAGGAACCACATGCGAATACTGCAGTTAACTTATTCCTTTTTTTGGATAAGCAGCCAAAAAAGCCAGATTCTTGGTTTAATTCACACATAAGTTTAACAGATTTCAAGTTGAGATGTGCATAAGTTCTTACTCCTACATGCAGATGCCAGTAGTTGCATATGCTGTTGGAGAAAGGGGTCTTATCAGCCAATTGTTGAGTCCCAAATTTGGTGGTACTTTAGTCTATGGCTCAATAGAAGGAAAGGCGGTTCCCGGTCTTCCTACTTTGGAAAGCCTAAGAAAAGCATACAAAGTTGAGCACATCGATTCAGATACGAAAGTTTTCGGCCTCATCTCAAAACCAGTTGGCCACAGCAAAGGTCCAATTTTGCATAACCCTACGTTCAGACATATGAATTTCAATGGACTTTATGTCCCAATGTTCGTTGACAATCTTAAAGAATTCTTCGAAGTATACTCTACCCCTGACTTCGCTGGTTTTAGGTATGTCTGTGCACTTAACATTCAGTAATCATTTTGTACTGCTTTATGCTTCCAGTTACTGCCAGTATCTCATTATTCAAATTGGTGGTTCCAGTATATTTAATTTCTTGCTCATTGATTATGTCGGTACATCATAGTCTCTTACTCAACTGACTCCTATATAGCATATATAAACATATACGAGCTTCACTCCATCTCCTGCAATCTGGCTAGTCTCCACCTACACTTTCCCATCTCTTTGAACAAGTTCCTTTCGTTTTGAATCCATTTCCAGTACAACAGCTTGCGAGAAGTCAAATAATGCATATCTACTCATTTTTTTAGCCTTGGCTTCTGATCTCTCGAGTTTACTTCACTGTGATGACCTCATTAAGTAAAATTTGTCTGTATAATTACAGTCTTTTTTTTTATTTGCTGGGATTAAAGAGTCTGTTCGAGTCCTTTTGTTTTGATGTAGACATGAATTTCTCTTAGTTGTGAACCGCAGTGTGGGGATTCCATACAAAGAAGCCGTCATTCAGTTTTGTGATGAAGTACATCCACTCGCTCAGGTGAGCTTCTCTTCCTATTGCCCAATTTTTGACGACATGATTGTCTGGTTCTTTCCATCTCTAAACTTGTTCTGCTCATAGCAGATCAACACATATTAGATCATTTTTGTTTTCCCCCCTCTCACGAAAAAAAGCAACATTAACCTTCACTGACTCAGCCTGGTTCATTTTGACTGTAATCTAAATCCTTAAAAGGAGAACATTTGATATTCCCCAGGTTGTTTTTATTTCCTAAATTTTATCCAACTTTTAGTAGCAAATGAGTTCTCTGCAATATAAGTGATGCAAAAAACTGCAATCTGCATGCTCATACCACACAAATAGAGCCCCTCATACTTCCTTTTAAGCAAGTAAGGTACGGAACTTCATTAATTTTATCTCAAATGACTGCACTGCAATTGCCATAAATATGCAGGTTTATTTACCCTGATATATTTTTGATTGATTCTCTCTTCCTGATTTGTGGCCTCAATCACGATCCAAATATGTTGATGTATTGACTATCCCCCAAATTATTCTCTCTCATCAGACCATAGGTGCTGTTAACACTATAGTAAGGAGGCCTAGTGATGGGAAATTAATCGGGTATAACACAGATTGTGAGGCTTCAGTAACTGCCATGGAAGATGCTCTGCAAGGTACTTAAATTTTCAGCGCATATCAATCGAAGCCTTGTTAAGGAAGGGTCAAGAAGCAGAATTTCTTATTGCTTCTGCCTGTTGAATAGTGATAAACTTCACAGTTTAAGAAAATTGACTTATCGGTAGATGTTCATTGAGTTCTTGCAGAATGTCGATGCATTAATGGTGAAAAATCTTTGGTTTCTCCACTGGCGGGCAAAGAGTTTGTGCTAGTTGGTGCTGGAGGTGCAGGACGAGCTTTGGCTTTCGGCGCTAAAACCAGAGGAGCTCGGATCATTATTTTCGACATCGATTTTGGTATGCAGACTTGGAATTATTTTGATTTAGCATGAATTGACTTGTGATTGTTCATAGATAATTGTTCTGGAATTGGATAATAAATACTTCCACCTAATACTGCGGTGTTTCATGTTAATAGAAAGGGCAAAGATGCTTGCTCATGCTGTTTCTGGCGAAGCTAGGCCTTTTGGGGATTTACCTTATTTCCAGCCGGAGAAAGGGTCAATTCTTGCTAATGCAACACCGATCGGAATGCATCCAAACAAGGACCGAATACCGGTTTCTGAGGTTCCATACCTGAAGTAAATCCCTTCATCACAAAAGAGATAGTCTGCTTGTTGTAGCTGAAGATGCTTTTATGTTTTTTAGGCGAGTTTGGGGGTTTTCCAGCTCGTCTTCGATGCTGTGTATACACCAAGAAAGACCACTCTACTAAAGGAAGCCGAGGCTGCTGGAGCAATTACTGTGAGTGGAGTTGAAATGTTCCTCAGGCAGGCCATAGGCCAGTTCAATCTCTTTACCGGAGGAGAAGGTACCTCTTCAGTTTTCTCTCTTTGCTTACACAATGCAATTTTTTCTTTCTCTGATGCATATTGCCTTTCTTTCCCGGATATAGAAAGAAAAAGACTGAAAATTTTGACATGCCTAATTCACCAAAAAGACATCGTAGTTTCACCGAATGACCAAGATCAAATTTCTGCTTCACTGAGAATTCATCAGTCTTGTAGTAGTCAGGTCTGCTTTCTTTTCCTTTGCCAAATTGGTGGCATGAAGCTATGAATTAGGAAGGATTGGTCAACAAATCTCTGACATTAGTGTGATCAAAACTGGATTTTGAGTACTAGTGTTTCAAATCCAATTCGGTATCAAACCATCATGTAGGCAGCTGATTTCTGTTTCAAACCAGCTTATCGTGTGGCAATCTCTAGTCTCTCAGTTTTGCTGGATTTGCCAGAAGAAAATTCCAAGTTCGTCTTGGATTGGTGAAAGCTTCCTAGTGTACTTAATTTATGATTAAGCCATGCATCTTTCCCACTTTCGCTCGACATAAACATCACGAGATTGTTCCAATACGCAGAACTCTATTAAGATCACAAATATAGACCGACCGCATCTGATTCACCATGGACACGATGAGGACCGAACTGATTCCTTCTGTCTTGCAGCACCCAAGGAGTTCATGAGGGAGATAGTTTTGGCCAAGTTCTGAACAGCTGCGACAACGACGATGCTGCAATGACAACATCATGTCCTCGTTCGACTGTTCGCCGAAATAGCTCTAGCTTAGCGGGGAGAAAAAATAAAACATCTGAAGTAATTTAAATTGGTGTCATCTGTTCGAGTAAATTCATTCCGTTGTATCGACGTTCTTCCCTGTGCTACTCCAATTGGTGATGGAATATCCAAAGTTTAAAGCTGTTCTCAACACAATTTGAACGATGATTATTCTTTCTCCGGCGAGGCATACGAAGCCATGGCTGAGAGTATGTTGCAGTGATGCTACACGCACAAAGCCAACCAGACCGGGGCTAAAAAGTTCAATCAAAACGAACCACAACACATCAGTACAACATAACATCCCCACAAAGCTAAATTATGGGTAATCAACTGCGAAATTTCACTCGAGATTTCTTTGTTCAGTCCAATCTTTCTGGTTTTGTGGTCACTCCGAGCAAATATACCAAAAAAAGAAAAAGAAAAATGGAAATAAGATGGTGGTTTGATGGAGATTTTTGTGGTCACTCCAAGCAAATATACCAAAAAGAAAAAGAAAAAAGGAAATCAGATGGTGATGGTTCAACTAAAAAGTATGGAGATGCGGGGTATCGAACCCCGTACCTCTCGCATGCAAAGCGAGCGCTCTACCATGTGAGCTACATCCCCTCTTGTCACCATTTCCCAATTTTTCTATAAAATACTTTTAAAGAGTTTGTCGGGGAGTCTTTGCCTCTAATTAGTAGGCTTGGAGTAAAATAGTTAACTAGGTAGTTGTTTTTCTATGTATTTACTTGAAATATTCAATTTCGGTGAGTTTTGTAAAGCGTTGAAACAGCTTCTTCTTTTCTTTTTTTCAATTAATAAGCTTGGAATAAAATGGTTACTTATAAATAATATCTCTTATCATAACGTTGGGGTTCTATTAATAATAACCCATGTAATTATTTTCATCAAATTATTGTCAGCTTAAGTTTACTTGTGTGAAAATAAAAGGAATCTGAGGTGACTAAGCAAGCTAGAGAGTAGGTCAAATATAATCTGAACACGCAATTCAAGACTAATATGATATATAAATATATATGGTTCAAAATTTTATACCAAGTTTAGTCAAGCAAATTATATTGATCAATTTCAACAAAATATGGGTTAAAATCTACCAAAAATTGCTTATCAATTTTATGAATAGAGCTTACGAGAAAACATTTCACGAATTCGTTAAACTCTGCATATAATTTTTATGTTGTGTTATATATTTTGCGAATAAAGTCCTTGGCCGGTGGATCCACTTGCTCATTATATGGAGGAGAACACTAAGAAAAATCTAATAAAAACTAAAACTATGGAGATTATATGAATTTACAGCCTATTTACCACATTCAGGCCCAAAAGATCAATTGGGCTTAGAGTAGAGCTAGGCTCCGCATATTTTATGCCCTCAGATGCTTATCAGACATATGGGGTCTATGCTTTTCCACTTAAAATCCTAAACTAATACTCTCATGACACATTTATTTCAAACTAATTTTCATCTCACAAAAATTTCTAGATTGGTACTCCGTGACACATTTTCGCCAAAGTAATTTTTGCCTAACAAAAAAAAAAAAAAAAAAAACTAAACTTGAGATTTTTTCACAAATAAGTGATGGATAATGTGTAGAAGGTGCACCGGTATTGTAACAACACATGCACTTATGCAGAATTAGAAATTTCTATCAAGCATAAATTGAAAAAGGCAAATAGATAGAAGAAATACGAATTGGGTTTATATAGTGGTTCAACTTTTCCACCCAGCCTACACCATTCTCCCAATTCTAAAAACCTCAACAAAGGCCAAAATCCATTATGTAATGCTTGAGATAATATAGTTTGTACACAATGTGTTGCTTCCACTTGAAACTCATGGGGTTGTTTCTATTGATTCAAGCACCTCTTACAACACCATATCACTAAATTTTCATATTACAAACTTTGCAACCTTTATAGAGGTTTATAATAAGAAACCATCCAATTTTTTAACAAAGAAAAGCAAGAGATTTTAACATGACAATGATAAAGTTGTTTGTGAGCTTCTTATATACCACCAACCACTTCATATGTTTTTAAGACTTCCGAGCTTCAAAATAGCCATTAGGGCCACATTTGGTGGGCCGGATAAAACTACAAATAGAATAACTTGTATCCTATTTGGTGTTTGAAATAATGCAAAATCCAATTATAGTCCAGATAGAGCTCAGATTAAAAAATCTCACCAGGGGAATGGGATAAATCTAGATAAGATATGTGAAATTTAGAAAACTGATAAATCACGTGTTCTTTTCCCAATTCTACGCTTGCTAATTGCTCTTCCTCTCTTTTACCTATCATCTCTCTCTAGTTTCGATTTCTCTCACTAAAATGGCTACCACAAAAAAGCAAAGCAAGAGCACCGCAAAGTAGGGGTGATCGGGTCCAGGGTGGGTAGGGTCTAGACCTGGACCCTGTTCCCGACCCTGTTATAACCGGTTCTCTTTTTTTGGACCCTGTTCCCTACCCTGTTTGCATTGGACCCTGTTCCCGGCCCACCCTGTTTTTCCGGTCCGGGAACGGGGTTAACCCCGTTTATATTGGAACCTGTTTTGCAAAAATTTTTATCATCTCCAACTTTTTTCCCCGGAGAAGAACTCCAACACGTAACTCACTTGCCAAGAACACCACTAACTCCGCTTCCATAACGCCCTCTGCACACGAGACAAAAGAATTTAAAGAATAGAGAATTGACAGGAAATTTGTAGAGAAATCCCCAGACAAGGAGCCAAATCCAAGCCATCAAGAGAAAAGTTAGTCTGTGGTTCAAAAGACTAAGAAGAAGTAAAATGACAAACCACTCATCCTACACACCTTTCTTCATACTGTGAACAAAATAAGGGAAATGCATAGAGAGAGTCGAGTGGAGACCCTAAACACACTCGCAGAATAGCCCCGCAATCAGCTATGCAAGATGGCCAAGCAATATATTGTGGTATAATCTGAAGAAAATGATGGCCAATATACCTTCAATGAGCCAATAGTAGCTGTTTCGGAATTTCAATAAATAGCTCCGGCACGGTGAAAGACTCAATCCGAAGCTTCACCGAATATAAAAGAAGAGCGTTGATAAGCAAAATGAATTACCCTACAAAACCACAAGTAGTACACGACGTCTTTCCAAAAGCTCCATTACCATGGGAATCTCAGTAGATTGGTACGACAAATGTTGACCGATCTTTGGAGGGGATGGCCGTTTGGCTGCAAGAGGACCAAATTTGCAGAAAAAGACTTAGACAAGATTCTATGTCAAAAAGGCAAAAGAAAAACAAACTAGAAAGGAACTATTGCATTTTTCTGAAACTAATCGAAACATCTCCATCGGTATGCTTCTCGGTGGATAGACAAAGTGGCGTTGCTACTAATTTCCTTGTCGAATACGACTCAAAGTCAATATCAAAAAACTCAGATCGGCAATATTACTCTCCCCAACAAAAACTCAGAACAATGTCACTGCTTAGGGTAGTCGTCAAGAAGTGAAAAGACAAATTAATAAACCCGTTCCAGCCATTATGATCTAATTCCCACAATTAATGCACAATTTAACAAAATTTAAAAACATTTATCCGTGACAAGAGTTCAAAGTCCAGAAGTTTGCAGATCCAGCCAAGCTTGACACTCGGAAAAAAATACATTAATTTGGGAAAACTCTGAGGGATATGCAAACTGCAGAAAAGAGAGGAAAAGATTGGGTTTTGACGACTCGCGTAAGGTAACATCAAAGAAAAATACCGATGGACGGTCAGAAAATGTCAAGACTTGAAATTCAAGAACAGAAAAGCGGAATTACAAGTAATTCCCAGTTTGGAGAAAGGTACAAGGAGAGGGGAAAAGAAAACCGCTTAAACCATCACAAAACCCTCATGCAGAGCAAGGAATCGCCAACATTGGTTCTCCGGCGGATCCGAAAGCCGCTCGAATCTTTGAACAAGGTGGAAACAGGGAGATCCAGAACACTCATCGAACGCCGTCACGTTTATGTCCGAGGCCGACGGCGTTGGGGTGGTGAGGATGGTCGGGACCAGGTGGGCGAGCGGAGGCAGCGTCGGCAGGGCAGCGCTCGGATGGATCGGCGGAGGTGAGAGGCTGAGAGCGACGAGCGGCGTGAGAGTAAAGACTGAAAATAGAAAGAAACGACTAGGGTTTTAGTCTTTTGGAATTTTGGGGCCCAGAAACCGGTTCTCAAACCGGTTCCCGAACCGGTCCGGTCGATCCGGTTCCCGGGTGGGTATTCCCTCGGAACCGGTTCCCGGACCGGTTCAAACAGGGTCTGAACTTTGGGAACCGGTTCCCGAACCGGTTTCAACCGGAACCTGTTCCCGACCCTGTTTTCCGGGTGGGCCGAACCGGGAACCGGGTTGACCCGGTCCGGTTGCACACCCCTACCGCAAAGCGTTGACGAGGTGGGACTCACACCACAATGGCCTGAGTAGACTTCAATGGCCACTACTCCTCCCATTGGCGACAACCTACTTCCCGCTGTCAGTTGTTGGGAAAAGCAGCGCTGGAGCTCATGGGCTCTATTTCAGTCATAAGTGGCAAAAATAGAGTGTGTGGAATTTTTCTTGATGAGAGTTTCAGTTTTTTTACCTCGGCCGATGATCATATTGAAGACTAAGTTCTTGCGCCGACGAAGGAGAGGCATCGTCCTCAAGGTCACGGAGAAGAGCAGTGTCCGACACAAAAGGAAATTGTAAAAGGCTGAATAGTTTTTACAGCTTCCACAGTATATTTTTAATTTTAATCTTACAAATGAAACGCCCATTTTAATAATATTTGTCTAAATCAATACTATATCTGGACGTAAACAAAAATTGGATGGGATATTTAAAATCCTATCCTATTATTATACTATCCAACAAAAATGTTTGGACAACCAAACGTAGCCTAGAAGTTTTGCCTAGTCAAGTAGTCGTTGGTCTAACATTCTTTGACCATGAGGATGTCACTCTACAAAGCATTAAAGGCCATTTTCGAAAGTTTAACATTTTGCTTTTACACTTTGTCTAATATTTCTTCTGCAATCCGGAAAGGGTATAATAAAGCTGCTTTTAGCAAATTCTGGCACTTAAAAACATCTGTGAAATACTAAATTTAGTCTAATCCAAATTGATAAAGAGTTGTATCTTCTTATTGCTGGTACCTAAATTTTGCTAACCCCATTGAATATGAAAATTAGGAGTCGACCCCACCCCCTAATAAAAAAAAATTGCTTTAAAATCAACAAATATTAAACAAGTTAAGCAGGGGCTCAGAGTTTAATTAAATTAATTGGACTAAGCTAGCAGGAGAGAGAAACTTTGGCCAAGCCCATAATATTTTCCTTGTGACCCAATTTGACACGTGCTATGCTCATGTGATGGCCTAACTAGAAAGATTGCATCTTTGTGTCAAAATTGGAAGTAGTGAGGTATATTATGTCGCAAAATTTGACAAATGGAAGAATAATGAAAATGTATCTTAATTGCCTAACATGAATAAATCGTATTGTTATAATATTTTTATTAATGTGATCCCACATTAGATTTCATTGAGGATTTATTATCCAAATCTAATTGATGATAACTATGGAGATTGCCCATATCCACCGGGATTAATCTTGATGGAAGACTATATCTACTAAGATTTGTATGGGCATATAATATAAATAAGTTATATAAACCAAACCCTCTTATTATTCCGATAATTCCAATTATTCTAATTATTTGAGAATCGGATGACACACCATTACTATTGAGAGGGCCATTAGCTAAAAGTGTCTATTCATGATTCAAGCTCCGCTATATGTTCTCAACTTCATCAGTGCTTTGAGGTTAGTATAAAATTTTACATGTTTCCGCATTCAATCCTGATAATCCAGATCTTGGTTTTTTTGCAAATTTTCTAATAATTGGTATCAGAGCAATTCAAGTATAGACCAATGGAGAACTGCAAGGTCGTGAAATTAAGAAATGCTAAGTTTATTAAGAATGACTTGATTAGTGAAAGCAGTCACTTCAAGGAACCAATTCCTGAGAAAGATCATTCAGATATTCTACTTTCCACATCAAGTATTAGATTGTTTGTTATTCGTAACGCTCCTTTTGTTAATCAGGCTATTGAGCAACCAACCCTCGAAATTCTACAACCTACTAATATTAATTCGGTAGATCCAACTGTTCAACAATTACGAGAAAATGTTGAATAACTAGTTGAATAACTAGTTGAATAACATGCTCCTTAAGAGAATATTGATACAACATTAAGAAGATCTGCTAGAATAAATAAATTACTAATTCCTAGTGATTATATTGTTCATTTACAAGAATCTGACTATAATGTTGGTGTTGAGATGATCTTGAAACGTTTTTACAAGTCATGAGTTGTGATGAATCCATCTTGTGTTGCAATGCAATGAAAGAAGAGATGAATTCAATGGCATCTGACGAAGTCTTGGATTTAGTAGAGTTGCCCAATAGGGCGAGAGCCAATGGTTGTAGATGGGTATTTAAAACTAAAAAAGACTCATTGGGCAACATTGAGAGATATAAAGCCAAATTTGTTGCCAAATGATTCACTCAAAGGAAGGGAATTGATTAGTCACCAAATATATTTCCAAAGCTCACAGGGTGGTTGATATAATGTTGAGGCTTGGATTGTGGAATTTTGATTTGCCTCTTCTCTTTTTATGGCATACGTACTATTGGCAGTATATTGACTATATTTTGTACCTATCCACACAAGTTTATCTTGTGAGATTTGAGTTTTCAGAGGGATTGTGTATTTCACCAACAATTTGCTCATCAAATAGTCTGCATTGAGTGTGTTTGTCACATTTATCCTCCTCTTTCAGAATTAAGTCGGCCACTTTTGTTTGTTTTCTATAGCTAGTTAGTCCTCTAATAATTCCATGTTTAAGTCATCTGTCTTGACGAATGTTAATTTTATCCCCGTTACCCATTAACCACATAACTGAATGTGATATTGAATCTCTTCCATCAATATGCTTTGTTATCCCCATGAGGGGTATGACAATTTTTCTACGTTCCAAAAGGAATTTTAAGGGATATAAATCCCTTTTTAATATCCGACTCCAAAGGGTTTGAGGGTTTTGAGATAATCTCCAAGCTTATTTACCTAGCATGGTATCTATGAAGCCTAAACTTACCAAGTCTTTTATAAGGTTTGATAACTCCTTTTTCTCCAATGAAGACCAGCTTTAGACTCAATGTTTCTCCACAATAATGTTGTATTTTTTCTCTATTGAATGACATATAGAGATCAAGATTTTTAATATTGACACGGTGTATTGAGACAAAGCTTGAACTATAGTTTTTATGAGAATTTCTTTTCTAGCTTTCGAAATTATATTCTCCTTCCACCCTTCTAACTCCATGCTAAATCTTGCTAAAATCCAGGTAAACATTTGGTTTTTAGACTTTCCCCAATTTGATGGAATTCCCAAGTACTTTCTTGTTTGTTGAATTTCAAGGACTCTTAATTCACAAGCCATATTTCTTCTTAAACACTGTGGCCAACCCATAATAAAAGAAATACCAGACTTATTCAAGTTGATTTCTTGCCTAGAAGCATAGCAATATCGATTCAAGATTAATGTTAATTTTTGTCATTCTTTCACTTTTCCAATGATTGTTCCATCATCAACTACTTTTTTCATCAAGATCGATAGGGTATTCACCATTAGGATGAATACATAAGGTGAAATGGGATTGCCTTGTGTGATTCCTTTTGACGGTTGGAATGATACCCGAGGCTTGCCATTGATTTTCACAATGAAAGATACTATCTTCAAACATAGTATAACCTTATCTATCCATTTCTAAAAAATTTTACTCGACTCTATCATAGGCTCTTTTCATGTCAAGTTTAAGCATTGCTTGGAATTTCTTCTTTCTTTTGTGTATTCTCAATTGATGTAGCACCTTTTCCACAATCAAGATATTATTTTGAATTTGCTTTCCTCCCACAAAGGCACTTTATTCTACTGCAATAAGGTCAAAAAGCTATGATTTCAATCTATTTGCCAAAACCTTAGAGAAAATCTTGTACACAAAGTTACACAAGCTTATGGGTTGGAATTGGTCTAGTCTCTTCAGATTTGGCACTTTTGGCACCAAAGAGATCTAGATTCTATTAAGTGCAGGATCAAGGTAATCCTAGTCAAAGATTCTCCTCACATCCTAGAACACGTTTTTTCTAATTTTGTTTTTCCAATTTCATTCCAATGTGATTTTAAGTTTCCCATCTGGAACACAGCTTGTCACACTTTTTCTAATGAGATGTCTGCTGAAAGCTTCTAATTCATTTCTTTCGTAACAAGAACTGAGCATTGCTGTAAAATTGGGTCGAAATTACAAGGTCCCACAGACTTGTAAAGGTTTTTAAAGAAGTCTATTGTCATCTCTTTCAACATCCTTGGATCACAAATCCATGTGCCCTCATCATTTTTTAAAGTTGATATTCTATTTCTCTACCTTCTTTAAATTGTCGTACCATGGAAATATTTGGTGTTTTTACCTCCCCATTTTAGCCAATTTACACTTGACCGTAAGCCTCAATACATCTCTTCTTGCTGCCAATAACTTTCAATTTGTTTAGTTAATTCTGAATCCTTTCTCTTCCCAATGACTCATTTTGACTCTTGATCATATGCTCAAGTTCCTCCTTCTATCCATTAATCATCTTAAGGTTATTTGGGAAAGCCTTCTTATTCCACTTCCCTAACTCACGAGACACATCTTTCAACTTGTTAGCTAGGGTGCGATCTTTCCAGCTAGCCAAATTCCGCATCTTCTTTACTATCTTACCACATTCTGGCCCAAAACACTTTAAATTTGAATTCCTTCTTTCACTTGTTGGATTTAGCTAAAAGAGAGAAGTAAGGGGTTGTGATCCAAGCTAATAGCTTCTAAAGCAAAAGGTTTAGCTTTAGGGTATATAAGTCTCCGCTCAACATTGCAAATGACTCAATCTAATATTTTCTTTGCATACTTCTCTCCTTCTCGGTTATTAGCCTAAGTAAACGCACATCCCTTACTCTCCATATCCATCAAACCACAATTGTTTAAGAAGTCTCTAAATGCATTTAATCGATAATATTCCGCCATTCATTTTCCCACCTTCTCCCAATGGTATAGAATTACATTAAAATCTCCTAAGCAACCCATGGCAAAAAGTTTTAAGCATTTAGAGTTTTTAACCTCTCCCATAAAGCAAATATATCCTTATATATAACAAAAGAATGAACAAAAGTAATCCTACAAGGCTATCTTCTTTTTGGAGTCTTCATAAATAACAAGAAACTCATTAGAGGCTAAGTTAGCCTCGATAATAACTTCATGATTCCACAAAATAGTCAATTCCCCCGCAATCCTACTTGGGTTTACTATAAAACAGTGCTAAAACTTCAACTTTCATTGCACTCTTTAGACATATACTTCCTGATTCTTGGTTTCCATTAAGAAAGCCAATCTGGGTTTATCCTGAGCGATAATGGCTCTCAAAGCGTGGACCGTCAAGGGAGTGCCTAACCCCTGACAATTCCAACATAATATTTTCGTTTGTCCCTCGGTAGCTTATTAGGGCTAGCTACCAAAGCCCACATACCTAATTCCCCAACAACTTGGATCAGGCTTTCCAAGAGTTGAGTTTCATCCAACCTATGCTCATTAGTCTGCTATGATAAGGACAATACCTTCCATCTTCCTTACTAATCTTGGTGTTTATCTTTCTTTGTCTCTTCTGCAAGTTTTCTTTTGCAAGTTGTGATGAAGGGAGCTCTAAGAGAAAAGAAAGGTTCACTATTAAGGGTGGAGAGGAGCCCTCCATTCTCTGTAAATTTTCATGACGGCTTTCTTTTTTCCCATTTCATCTTCTGAATGGCTTTGCATTTTATGGGGACTATTTGATTCTATTAAAACAATAATTAGTTGTTCGGAATTTGATGGAGTCTCCAGCACCATCTCATTCAACCCATCTTCTTTAGAAATATCCCCGTAGAAAGCCTTCCAAAAGGGACTGCTTGCATTAACTTCCGCCTTCAGCCAAGATCCAAATAGTAAATTGTATTTGTTAAAGAAAAAATGCTTCCTCGTAAGGCACTATCTCACACATCTTAACATAGTGACCTACCTTTCCATACGAGTAACGGAAATTTGGGAGTCATTTATACCTAAAATCCAGCAAATGTTCCTTTCCTCAATAGTTTGAGATAATTCCGGAAACAAGTGAGGCAAAAAAGGATAAAGGAACTTTGGCTTTTCCAATTGCAATGGATGTGTCGTGTTTCAATTTTAGCATTCCCTTTGATTGCATCTTCTGTCCTTGCTTCTACAGGCAATCCATAAATTTGCATCTAGAACACGCGTGAATCAAACACAATACAATAAGGTGGGGTGCTAATTTCCCATGGCTTCAGTACTATAAGGTGGCTGGAGAAAGACCATGGGATAGAATAAAGAATATTTTCCTTCTCCTCATTAGAGATAAATTCAAATTAGAATATCCCAAATTCCAAGTGCTTGCAAGTTACATCAACTGATCTCCATGCCTTAGTCATGGTGGATAAGAATGCTTGGAAGTTTACATTAGGATTGTCGTACAGACGCCCAAATAAGGTTCGTTGACATTTCTCTAGCTTTTCCTTTGAGACCACATCATGTAGGTCAAATTTCTTTCTCTTGGACCATATATGCCTAATCTTCTACAAAGGATAGCCATGTGTCTTTCTAATTCATTTTCTGTTTCCATTTTAACTCCATCACTCTAGATCTAGCTTTTTATATTTTGTAGAAATTGGTAGGGATTACAAGTAAGGCCACATTGCATTTTCCTAAGACAACACATATACTCTAGATGAACAAAAGCTGAGAGATTCAAACAAAACTTAGTTAGACTAAAGACTAACCTTGTTGAGAGATTGAGAAGAGTCCTTGGCCAGAGGAGCCCTCTCTTCCAATACTAGTTGCATGACGGACATAAGAAGCTTAGCATTTTTGCTAAGAAAACCTGAAAACTCATATTCTCCAGATGGTCCGAAATCAAAAGATTTAGATAAACTCAATTGGACTAAAGTTGCGAGTTGGAGATCAGAAGCTCGACCCAAGGAAACTC
The DNA here is from genome assembly GCA_014182575.1 of Eucalyptus decipiens. Taxonomy (NCBI): domain Eukaryota; kingdom Viridiplantae; phylum Streptophyta; class Magnoliopsida; order Myrtales; family Myrtaceae; genus Eucalyptus; species Eucalyptus decipiens. The sequence goes on along the minus strand of CM024610.1, from coordinate 31,473,171 downwards.
TCCTCCTTGTGTGCAAAGGAAAGCAAATAGACTCAACCATATCAAATTTTGTTATCGTTTCTGAGAATGGGGATAAACTTAATAGAATAGAAATGGAGAAATCAAGATAGCTTCTGTAGGGTATTTAGGGTATTAGGGATGTACTCGGTGGGTGAAAGCTACCCAAATGGAAGGGTATATGCAGAATTCACATGACTAGAAAAGGGGGATTCATTAGGGTTTGGGTTAGGGTTTTGGGATCAAAGATGAAGCTACCAATTTGTAGAGAGTGGCTCTTCAGGTGAGAAAGAAATAACCCATGTCATAGAATATTTCATCTCTATTGACACCTAAATTTTGAGAGGTAAGAGCAGCATAAGTGCCATAACCTTTGTACGACTCTCACTTGATGCCATAACTTTTTTTCCATTCACATGGGTGCTATAGATATGAAAAATCGATTACTTGAGTGTCATTAGCGATTTGCCCTATCGGAAAATTCAACATGCACATCTGTTGTCCCACGTGGCTTTGTCGGCATTGACATGGATAATTTTTCTTCTCCAATTTTTCCCTTTTTCCTCTACGAAACCCTTACCCTAGGCTTTCGTGGCCACACTGGGCAAGAGTTTTGTAGTTGGTGAGGGTCATTGGACTTTAAAAAAAAGGGAAAAATTCGGCAGATATATCAAAAATTCAAAAAAAGTGTATTGACTAATGATTGGGATGCCTCAATTCTTGACAGGAAAAGACACCGAAGGCCTCTACCCTTCCATCCCTTGGATAGAGGGATGATAAAAAATCAAGAGCTATGATTCAAAATTATCTTAACATCCCCCCATGAGGAAGTGCCAAAACATTTGACTCTTCGCTTGTTTATTTTTTTTCCTCTCTTTTTTTAATTAATATCTTCTTTATATTTCCCCTTCATCATTCTCTAATAAAATTTTGTTAAATAATGAACAGTACCAATATACCCAAAATACCAAAATACCTAAAATATGTAATAATATAAATATATTTTTATATTATATATTGAAATTATATTATAAAATATAATCAAATTCAAATATACAAATAAAAATAAGATAAATTAAAATAACTAAAATTTTATTTTCATTATTTGAATTTCTTATATTAGAATCAAATATTATTTATATGGAAATATAATTTTAATTTAGTTAATTTAAGAAGTTTGTTATTTGAAAAATTAACTTTCTTATTATGAATATTAGAAATCTTATCTATATTTATCCTACCTCCCTTATGGATAATTTTATCCAGTCTATATCCCATTATATCTAATTTTAATTTATCTTCAGCGGGCACCATGTGCTATCCTAAATTTCATCCCGACTATCAAATGCAGCCTATAAGTACATGGTTATGTCTTAGAAAAAGGGGCATTCATTATTTAGAGCACGAGAAGTAAAGAGGGAAAAGAGAGAGTTCGGCCAAACCTCCCTCCACATCGCCAGTGAACAAGCCATCGTGGAGACCTCAAACCATTGTGTGGGTGAACCAACGAAGCAACTGCCCCTTCCGCGACAAGCCTGACGATAGGCTACCTTCCTCTAGTGGCTTAGCTTTGGCTAAGACTCCCCCGAGCGATGTCGTCGTGCTACCTCGTCCTCCTATGCTGACATTGCTGCTACCTCCAATATGTTGCTGCCTGCTCAAGCAAGCTCGACATCCTCGACAACAGCAACCAGGTGAGCCTCCTATTGCCTTTTTGTTGTGCCGCTGTCGATCCCCTACCTAGGCGAACTCCTCTATTTTGCAAGTTATTTGGAGGCATTGCTTTGTTGAACTGAGATGCAGCCATCAAGCCATGACCATGACGCGATCATTACCTCCCTGTGACCCGTGAGCACGATTGGCCGAACACCTCCTTTCCCTTGGCTAGTTGTTAGCTAAGCACCATCACCATCCACCACCGTGGGTACAGCACCACCATTGTGATATTGAGCCATGATCTCGTCATCCATTCCAATTTGGAAGTAAATCTTCAAGTTAGGTAAGAATCGCTATCCAAATTTCAATCATTTGATTTCTATCCTTGAATAGATTGCAATAATGTGCACATTTTTAAGATTTAGGGTATCCTTCGAATTAGGATAATTTCCTAATCTACAACTTGCATTGGTTGGCAATCTGCTCTCTAATCTTGAGATACAATTTTGACTGGTTGTAAAATCGATTAATCCTATCTAGAATCTTTTGGATACAATTGTCGGTTTTATTTGTTTACAAATTTGAAAGGCTTGGAATATTTTATGATTATCTTTTGCGATTTGGTGAATATTTTTGTGATGGATGATTATTTTTATCTTTGGTTGTTTCCTTAAACAAAAATTTAAAAAATCTCACGATAGGCTTGATTAGATTTTTAGGTACTCTTGCATGTTAATTCTAAATAATATATCTTAATAGATTGAGATGGATTTTTTTTATATAAGATGATTTTTGATAGGATGCACGTTAAAATAGATTCTAGAAGATTTGGGTAAATATCCAATTTAAATTAAGATTTAGCATGTTTTATTTCCTAGTTTACATTAGATAGTATCTTAATTTTGATAGTTAATTATGAGTTGTTCTTGATTATGAATTTCATAAAAAGTATCAAAAACATTATATTAGAACATGTTAGTTTCTTTTCTTAGTTAAGATCACATGTATAAAATGGTAATTTTTAATTAAGAATTTTAATGAAAAATACAAAAAAGTCATGTATGTCATATATAGAATTAAGTGCATTAATTGCATGTCATTTAGTAATTGCATGATAGGTTCATTTAATTAAATTGCACATCATGTAAAATGGTATAATTAGAATTGCATATCATGTTAGAATAGTTGCATATTAATTATTGCCTATCACAAAAGTTTTTTTTTTTGTCGGTTCTACTCTATTCCTACTCTAACACTCACCCTCAGACTTTTGTCATGCCTCCTTGTAGGATGTAGGAGTTGAAACCCACTTCTAAAACTGAATCGTCCTCACCCAAACCTCTTGAGAGGATTCCAATTCCTACTTCCCCCTTCCATGTTGAAAGAGTAGCCACTGGAGTAAACCCCAAAAAAGAATTAGGCTATTCAATAAAAACTTGCATGTTAGGTTCAAATGTATGTCGAGTAATTATATTCCGTGCATTGCATATAGCGTAGCTTTTCATCTAAATAAAAGAAAATCCAAAAAATAATTGAGTTGAATTGCGCGATAATTAGAAACCAATTAGGGATTGAATACATGTTTTTGACTAATATTACAAATACTTACGGTGCTTCGAAATAAGTGATTCTTCCTTATGTTAGCAATTTATTTAGTGCTTCAATCATTGGTTGTTTCATTAATAGTTGTGCACTCGCATGAAAAACTCATCGGTCAATAGATAAGTTAAAATTTATTCAAGCTCCTTGACAAATTATTTTTGAAAATAAAAGAGAAGAGAGTAATTTAGTGTAATCAAGTCTCCATATCTATTTAATCTCTAATTTGTAGGAGTAAAATAATTCTCCTAATACTTTACTTGATTTTCTAATCAACCTACTTAGAATTAGATTAGTATTGACTCCTATCCACATTTATACTATTGATATTAGAAATTCTATCTACATATATCTCTCTTTCCTCCAATTTACCCTATATCTTCTTATATCTAACTTTATCTTGTGTTTTTATCATGTCTTAGATAAGAGCAAAACATAGGATTCATCATATTCTCAATTTAATCTTGACTAACATATGTAGCTTAAAGGTAAGGATAAGTGGATATCTACTTGAGTGGGTGAAAATTATCATCCCTAATTTAATCTTCACTTTTGATTTCATTCCAGTTGTCCAATTGAGAATCGAGGGAATCCATAAAGGCAATAGGGCCGCAATTCTCATTCCATTAACTTCGTTCGTGGAACTTAAAGTGAAGATTGATATTGATATTGATAGATTTAGATATTGAAAGAAAGTAGCAATGACTCTTCCATAGACATCAAATTCTCAATGCTTAATAAATTCCATGCTTTGATTGGACAACCTATCCATCGTTTCAATGTGCTCGAATATATCCTTCCATACCAAATCAAAGCTGCTACACAAAATGTTGCCCCCTAGTAAAAAAAGAAGAAGACATAAATCGACTCATTAAGCCTGATTCAACTTGACTAGGCTCATTCTATGCCCCAATTACACACATCAACTCATTTTGAACTTCTAGTAATTTTTCAATCTACAAAACGGACTTGGACAGCCATCTATAAGACTGGCCCGATCTCTAAGAACGGGCCTATAACTTATCCTTCAGATCAATCCAGCCCGGCCCAAACCCTCCCAATGATCAATCTCACAACCTTTACTTCTAGGTCCTTCCAACACACACACAAGTTGGCAAACCCTAGGGCATTCCCATCCATCATCAACGAGGCATCCTAGAGGGGAGGGACAGCAAAAAGACAGTGGAGGAAGGAGGAGGCAAATAAAACATTGGGGAGGCAACCAGAAAATTTCACACAAACTCAGGGACCCCTGTCCCCCATTTTCATTTTTCCCACCCAAAATTTCCCCTTCTTCCCGCTGCTCTCCCCTTCTCTCTCTCTCTCTCTCTCTCTCTCTCTCTCTCTCTAAAATACACGCGCAGAAGCTCTCTCCCTCTCTCTCTTCTCTCTCTCTCTCACTCTCTCTCCCTCATCGGTTTGGATTATCCGGCAAATTTGGTAAGTTCTCTCTCGCTCTCTCCCTCTCCTCCGGCCTGCAATTTCTGCTTGTGGGAATGTTTCGGGTTCTAGGGTTTCCGGCGCGTCGCCACCTTAATCCGTTGCATGATTCAAAAATGGTTCCGTCGTTCCAATTGGGGGAGAGTACTTTCGCTCTCCCGCTCGCCGGATACGAGGCGATGATGTTGCTTCCGTTTTTGTTGACTTCCGTGGGGTGTGCGCGCGCCCGTTCTGCTCGCGACTGTAGAATGACATTTGCTTTTGCATGAGTTCGGTTTCTCTTCGGCATTCGGTGCTTTGCGTGCCTGCGAGCTCTCGCTCGGTTCGGCCTTTGAATTTGAATATTGTTTCGATTTGAGTTGGAGGGTGTTTCTGATGGAGTGAGGTTTATGGAGCTATGGATTTGCGAACAGATTTCGGCTGGTTCGTGCTCATTTTCTCGCCTGCCATGCAATCCCGGAAGACCGTTTTACGCGTGTTCTTGTTTGCTTGCTCTGAGTTTGAGACGAGGAGGGCCCTTTACAGTTGAGGTTGAGATTGCTCGGATCCACTAGCGGAAATTTTTTTCCTTTTGTATTTTTTTTGGTGAGGAGATTGTGTTGATCGTGAGTGCTGCTGGAGTGTTTGCAATGTCTTCAATCCTGATTCTTTGCATGTTTTACCTTTGCATCTGTGTTCTGGATCCGATTTATCCAATGGCAGTTATTTTCAGGTCTTTCGCTTGTATAGTGGGAATGTGGCTGATTGGATCCATGGAGGGTCCAATGCCTTAGTATCATTTGCTCGTCATCGGTCTTTGCTTCTGACATGCGATTCCACCTTCTTGAGAAAAAAAGGTAAGGCGCTCTTTATCTCATGTGTCTTTTAGCTTGCCGACAGTTTTGTCCATGTTCCATGCGAATCTTTGCTACTAGGTAGGTGGATTTATCTGTTTCTATTTTTATTTTTAATTTTTTTTTAAATTTTTTGGCATTCTACAGGTGGAATTGGTACCTATTGATGGAACTTTAATTGATATTCACTGCCTGACTTTATACATTAACAACAAATTATGGAGTGCAACAAAGAGGAGGCTGTCAGGGCAAAGGAAATTGCAGAAGTGCGTATGCGAAACAATGACTTTGCAGGGGCCTTGCGCCTTGTACAGAAGGCCCAGCGTCTTTTCTCGGAGCTTGAGAACGTATCCCGATTGCTGGCTGTTTGCGAGATTCATTGTTCTGCACAGACCAAAGTTTGTGGATCTGAGCATGATTGGTATGCGATCCTACAGATTGAAAAGTCCGCTGATGACATTACTATCAAGAAGCAGTACAGAAAGTTTGCTTTGTTACTTCATCCAGATAAAAATAAATTTCCTGGTGCTGAGGCCGCATTCAAGCTGATTGTTGAAGCAAATAGGGTATTAACAGACCAGTTGCAGAGAAAATTATACGACAGTAAGTTTAGAAATTCAGTGCAGCCACAGAAGCCCCCAGCACATCAACAAACTCAGTACTCTGGTGCCAGGAGAAAAAACGGAACCCGAAACAAATCAGAGAGCCATCATAATTCACAATTTCCAAGTTCAAACCCTGATCAGCAGGGGCAGCAGAAGACTTTCTGGACCAGCTGCCCCAAATGTAATGTAAGGTATCAGTACTACAAGCAATTTGTGAATAAAACTTTGCGTTGTCAGGAATGCAAGGGACCCTTTACTGCCTATGACTTCAGTACTCAAGGCATGGCGCCTGGACAACAGTGGAGTCATTTTGCTGACCAGCCGGATTTTTCAAATTCTGGGTTCTCAAAAGCAACTCCTCAGGCTACTAATGGAGTTCCTCCTCCTATGCACTTTGCAGACAGTTTTTCGGGATTCGTTCCGCTAACTAAACAAAAGGGGCATGGTGAGGTCGCTGGCAGTTCGAGGGCTAAGGTGGCCGATGAATCTGTTGACAAGGACAAGGGAGCTGGAATGAAAGAAGATAGAATGCCCTATGGTAATGCAGCAAGACCAACAGGAATGGGTTCTCAGAGTACCACTGGCAGCATGAGCGGTGGGAATTCTGGTGTTGAATTTGTTGGGAATTCTGAGAATGTGAGTAGGAATGACACTGTTGGTGATGCTGGCACTTCAGAAGATGTAATTAAGCCTTCCCAGTCAAATTCTGAACTCAATGGAGCTATGAAATTTCAGCAAGAGCAACGTCCCACCAGGAAGTCTTCTCGCCTAAGGCAGCATACATCGTTCAATGACAATTCAGCTGGTGATGACGACTTTGTCAGCCCACCAAAAAGGTCGAGGGCCAATGAGGCATTGGATTCTGCAGAAGCTAAGAAAGAGCAAGGGATTGGTGAAGGCTTCAGTAATGATTGTCGTTCAACATTTTCTATTCCTGAAAATGGCATTAATGAAGACATAAAAAATGAAGAAGTTCTTCCTCAGGAAGAAAGCTTATCTGGGACAGATTCTGGGAAAATCAAGCCTGAAGAGAAGAGAGGGGAAGCAGTTTCTGCAGACAAGCATAATGAAAAATCTAAATCCAACAGTAGTTCTGGTTTGTCTCCTGGGCTGGAACCTCATTTTGTCGTCTGCCCTGATCCAGAGTTTAGTGATTTCGAGAAGGATAAAGCGGAAACTTGTTTTGCTGTTAATCAAGTATGGGCAGTGTATGATACACTAGATGGCATGCCGAGATTTTATGCTCGGATAAAGAAAGTGTTTTTGCCTGGTTTTAAGGTGCAAATCACTTGGCTAGAGGCTGATCCGGATGACCAAGATGAGATTGACTGGTGTGACAATGAGTTGCCTGTTGCTTGTGGAAAGTACAGAAATGGACACACGGAAGACGCGGTAGATCATCTCATGTTCTCTCACCAGATCAAGTGTCTCAAGGGGGCTCGTAGAGGCTCTTTTCTGGTATATCCTAGAAAAGGGGAGATTTGGGCCCTTTTTAAGAACTGGGATATAAAATGGGGCTCCGAACCAGGGAAATCTCTTCCTTGCAAGTATGAATATGTGGAGATCCTCTCAGATTTTGTCAAGGACTGTGGCATTAAGGTTGTGTATTTGAGCAAGGTGAAAGGCTTTGTTTGCTTGTTTCAGCGAGTAGATGCATGTAAAGATGCAGATGCCTCATTTGAAATAGGTCCACGTGATTTGTACCGATTTTCTCATCGAGTTCCATCATTCGTGATGACTGGCAATGAAAGACGAGGTGTTCCTGCTGGATCTTTTGAACTCGATCCTGCAGCTTTAAATATTGATGATCTCAGAGATACTATGGAGAAGAAAAGTGCTGATGCTGATGTAAGGAAGCGCGTGCCTAAAAATTCTACAGTAGAGACTTCACCTGTAAGGAGGTCGCCAAGGGCTTTAAGCAAACAGCGGTAGTCCAATAAACGCTAGTGGATCTACTGCCAAGGAAGGGATGTAGAAGCAGTTTATACTAATGGCCGCTTAACTTGGAAGTTGTAAGTAATATTCCGCAACTTGACTGGGAATGAACCTGTTAATCTTCTGTTAGATCAGACTTCAGCTGTGCAGCTATAGTTGGTTATAAGGCATCTTCAGGAATTATCACCAAACAACAAGAAAAGGTTTGAGATTGGGTTTTGGATTATTCTGAATTGGTGGTAATGAAGAGAGTTTTTCCTCATGCTTAGTTTTTCTAGTCTTTCAGATGCTTGACTGATGCCCCTTGAATTGGCAATTATATTTTGCTCAGGAGAGGGCGAATACTGAGTTTTGAAACCGAAGACAATGTTTTGGGGTGAAAGGGAGATAGAGATTGACTGCATAGACTTTTGAGGTATTGGTAGATGTACTATTAGGTCCCAACTGTTGGTAAATGTTAGATGTTATTATCTTCTCGCCAAAGAAGTTTATGCTAATTTGACTCGATCGTTTTTATCATTCTATGTCTACCCTTAGTTAAAAGCCGTCTTGTTTTTGGACGTTCCATTGTGGAATCTCAGATGAGCTTATCTGTTTTGATTTGCTAAATCTTTCATGCCGATGTGGCTTTTTGAATCTCTACACTCTTGACAGTCAACTTTCAGCTTGTTATTTTGGTTGATGAGGTGTACAATAGAATGACTATAGTCCCGTTTACTTTTAATTTCCCGTTCGGGAGCTTTTGATTGGCAAAAAGCTTCTCTAGATATTATCATAGTTGTTTGACATTTAGAGACGGAGAAGGGACCAACCATATCATCAGACTCTAGCCTTGCTGCGTGCATCCAAACGCAGTCGACCCGGGTCCTGTAGCCGGCAACCCAGGTCCAACTTTTGGCGGTTGGAGTCTGGCCGCTGTGGATCCGGAGAAAGATTTAGCATGTTCAATCTGGTGTTCGACAGAATATATGCCGACTATATCTGCGAAAAAGCACCTGTTGCTTGGGATTGGAACTCTTTTCTATTTCAAGCCTCTCATGGTTTCCTCTGTGTACGATGTGTTGGTGTACCCCAACCTTTTTAGCTCTCTCCATGTGCTTTCGGTGGCTGTCTGACCTCTTCGCTTGTGCTGAAGGGTCGGTTCTCATTAATGCGCTGCAGGCGATATTTCTACAAAGAATATAAGAGGATTTTCGCCCAGCAGACAATTTCCGTACAAAAAAGTAGTTATTCAAGGGATTACCCAGTTTGCGAGCGACTCTAGTAGGACTGACAAAAAAAAAAAAAGGATTATCCAGTTGGTTCTAATTTTATTGTACGGATGCCAATTCAATATACTTCTTTCATTCATTTTTATTGGAAATCATTAATATGATAGTGTATTATGTAGGATGGCTGATAATGAGTGGACTTTCACGTGAACGATTTTCATTGAAAAGTGATTGGAAGTATTGTATTGGAATTTCGCGAGAATCAGTAAAATTGAAAAATATGAGCTGAATATATAATGTTTCTGGTAAAATCGGAAAATATGAGTTAAATATATAATGTTTCTTATAGGGAGAATGTGGACAAAATTCACTTGAACATCAAAAAAGTTCAAATTAGGAGTTTGTATGAACCTATGAATTTTGCGAATGCGATTGAAAAGGACAAGATAACTCCACCCTATATATAGAACTGATCTAATTGGTCGAATAGAATGTTTGGATTAATTCTAATAATTTCTTTTCATTGTTTATTTTTCAGGTGGGTTGGTTTTCATTTCATGAAACCGGGAGCTAACCCACCTGACCTTGGAATGGGCGTTGTTTTCCTTTTCCTTTTTTGATTTCTTCCATTCCCTACAAGGAAATAACTATTTATACAAGAAAAATCAAAAGATGATTCCATATGATGATAAAATAACTATTTTTCACAAGGATGTGAGTTTAATTGAGGGTTTGCCAAATATATATATATATATATAAGTTAAGGCCAATTTCGTTAGTTCGGTCCCGTCTTACCTTTAAAATCGAGAATTTAACTAGTTATTTACAATTTCAATTTAAAATCGAAAACTGGATTAATTCTCTCTATCTAGAACCATTAAGTTTGGTTCAATGCTTGGTTCAATTGGGGACCAGTGCTCACCCTAACTAGTTATTAACGATTGTAATTTGATTTTGGTATGACATCATTCCACGCAACCTGATGACATTTCCACTAATTTTGTATATAGTTATATAGCAAGTTACTAACAAAAATATAAAATTTTGAACTTGCAAACAATGTTTTTATGTGACATTCATGACATCTTTTTGTGTGGATTTACAAGTAACCCTTTTTCTTAACGTGAAAAAAGATTGGATTCACAAATTTAAACTTTTCGACCATGTTTTTTTTTTCAACTTTTACTATCTAAATCTTATTTTCCTCGTGAAAAAGACTCGATCGCATTGCAACCATCTCCAATCGAAAGGTCGTGCATTCGCGCTTTGGGCTTGAGCCAAACAAAGTCGAAATCCCTCTCTCGCGCTCGCTCTTCCCCCTCGGCGGTGGCCGGGCGTCCCCGTCGATCGAACTTCCGTTCTACTCCGTCTCTCTCGGCTGCTCCTGCGTATGTAGTTTGGCTACTGATCTTTACTGCTCTCTCTCTCTCTCTCTCTCTCTCTCTCTCTCTGTAGTTACTTGGAGTGAGCTAATCTGGGTGCCTGATCATGTTTCCCCGAACCCGATATCGAAAGGAAGAAACTTGCCTCGTTTGGTCTGCATTGGCTAGCGTGAGATCGTTCTTTCGTGGAAAATTTTGACTGGGTTTTAAAGGAATCGCGGCGTGATTCGAGTTTCGGGGGCTTTTGGGCAATTACCCACTTTTGCATTCTAGCTGTTTGATGAATTGCTTAGCATAACCTGTGTCAATTCAGCTTCGAAGATTGTGAGGGTTTTGTTCTATGGGGCTGTGTGATTGCCCATTTTCTGGTTAGTGTTGAGGAGTCTCGGGAGTTAGCCACGTCCTACTGACAGTAGTTCGTTTTTTTTCAGGTGTCATGCTCGCTATGATCAAAGTGGCTGCTTTTATTTGCTAGAGAGTTGTCTCTTGTAGCAAGATGTTGAAGCAAGCTTTTCGCAACCTGTGCACTAATAGTGTTCTGGTGCGTGGTGTTGATGCCTCTCAACATGGTGTCTTTGTGCTGACACGTGGTATCCACAGCGGCCAGGTGACTACATTGAGTATCTGATTCTTTTACTAGTTTGCGATGTCCTCTCTATGTCATTTCCTAGATGATGTTACTGGTGCAGCACAATACTTGAGCAAATAATCAATTGAATGTGGGTTTGCTCTATCGTTATACGAACTGTGTAGGGACATTGTATGCATGTTGGCTTTTGGGTGACCACGTTTAGTAGATAAGACTTAAGTTTTTTGTTTTAGATTTTTATGGTATAGGTCTTTCATGTCCTAAGATAGTGCTGGTTGGTAAGCTTGCACTTTTTTTCATCTGTCTGAACAGCCTCATTTAGCACCAAGAAGTTTCTTTGGAGTTGAAGACTACTTGGATGACAACAACAGCCGGCCATACACTTACCAAAAGGGGAAGAAGTCCAAGAATCCGAATAAGCATGTGTCCTTCAAACAGCGCACCATAGCCTACATGGAGCCTTTCACGCTAGATGTTTTCATCTCCAAGCGTTTCGTCTCAGCTTCACTGACTCACAGGGTCACATGCAAGCAGGTTGCTGTTGCAGGTACCAATTCTAAGGACATCAAAGCTGTACTCAAGTCTCGATCGGACATCCCTGCATGCTTGGCCGTAGGCCAGATTTTGGCGGACCGGGCAAGGGAAGCTGACGTGTACACTGCTTCTTATACTCCAAGAGAGAGGGACAAGTTTGAAGGAAAAATCAGAGCAGTAGTTCAGTCTCTGATTGACAGTGGCATTGATATTAAAGTTTATCTTGACTGATTTTCCCTCCTTGAACATCATCTTTGTTCATGTGCACAACTTCTAATGGGAATATACTGACATCTTTGGCATTGTTTTGAGAATGTGCAAGATGTTGTGTCGGTTCATTTGCTGGTTACATATAGATAACTATGACTATTTGTTTATCAGTAGAAGAATCAGCTTTTGTTTTGGCTTTATAGAGACATTTACCTTCTCGATTCTTGAATGAGCATTGTGATGGTGTCATAGCTTCATATATATTTCTCCAATTTTACATGGTTTCTACATCAACTCCAGCTTTTGAAACATTATGGATGTCCATGAGAGGAGGGTTAGTTTCATCCATCTTTTAGCAGACAATCGTTACAAGGTCAGGTCCACAGTTCTTGACATTCCGAAGTACCATTGTCACAAGGATTGGCAAGTAATATCCTAGTCAAATGATCATAACTTGTCTACTGTTCAATTGGTTTCCTTGAGTTCATGAGATATCTAATACACACAGGTATAACTTTGCCCACCTTCATGACTTGATAATGATAATCAATGAACACGGTATCACATGATTTGGTCATTGTATTCTTGTAGAAAATTTTGACACCAAATGTACTGTGTTATTTAGCCGTTCTGTTTGTTCTATTTTCTGAGTTTGACTCTTTTGGACAAGAAGAGTTAGGCTCATTGAAAGATGAATTCCTCTAATATGCTACTTTTGAATTTCAATTCTTGCCGATTGACTCCGGTGGAAACCGAGAAAAACATTATGTACCGCTTTTATGCCATTCTAATATTCCCGGTGTGTTTTCACCACAACAGTAGCATCGATCAAGCTGATGTGAGAGTCTCTCTCAATTGCAATGACTTCACGCTAGAACATAGTCCGACCACCAGAGAGAGAAAAAGGCCTTGGATCCAGTTTTCTGTAAAATTCTCTCGTAAACCACTTACCCCCGCCCTTTCTGAGATTCACGGATTGCGATTTTTCCACATTTCACTTGGTCCTCTCCACTGGAGGATGAGTGACATATCAGGGAAAAGAGAGACATGCTCAAAATCCAACAGGCTCGCGGTTAGCGTCCAATATTTCCCTGAAGAAAAAGTGGTGACAGAAGTAGACAATCTAATGCTGATAAGCTCTCAAGATCGATTTTCATATACAAGAACAGAGCAAAAGCAGACGATTGAAATATCACTCATATGTTCACTGGAAGGCTAGGATGAAGAAGAGAGGCTAACTTGCTAGTTGCTATGAATCTATGCTCAGTTAATGTGCGGATTCTGCTCATTTCCTCTTCGTTGCAATTTAGTTGCATACATTGCTTCTTTGGTGCTTCATCCTTATAGCCTTTCCATAAGCGCCAATACGGAGGACGCAATTATTTATTTTATTTTATTTTATTTGGATTAGGAAGTAATATCCTCTCCTAGCTAGGGCAAAATATCATTTGTGGTCTAAGTCTTAAGAGTTTTAAATAATCCAACACTTCAATTGTGTCAGATGAGTTCAACAAATACGTCATGTAGCTAATTTCAAGCAGGAGGTTTGCTAAAATATATATTGTAGATTTCCCATTGTGATTTTCTTGTACCTCTTTTTTACGAGTATAGCCTATTGAAAATGTTATTTACTTTAGATGACTTATGTTTCAAGTCTATTATAATTCCTTACTCAGGTAATCATGATAGATTGTGGTGCCATAGAAGATGTGGTAATAGATGATGGATATGGGGTAGAGGACATCTCTTTCCCAGGCCGGGAGAGCTGATACTTGATGGTTCACCAAGCCTTGAGAACTTCTCCCCCACGAAATGCACCTTCATATTTCTATTATTGGTGTGTATTGCCATGAAGCAGTGCCCCAAGATGATCATATTCTACAAGAATGCCTCGAGGACACCAATGCTAGGTAAAGTACTCATCTTTGATGAGGATGATGAATGGTGTTGGGATGATGACCTTGATAGCACCATCCAAACTTTATCGGCATGAAATGATCCACACTGATTTCACTTAGTCAAGTAAATGGTTTATATTTTGACAGATACTATTGTAGAAATTTAAATTATCCTAGAGCAAGAATTTCTTCTTAGTCTAATAAAATCAGGAGTCTCTCAAAGGGAAACACAATTCATAAGTAATCCTCCACAAGTCCTTCAAATAGTTGAATCTTTTTGTCCCTTTCTTGTTTCTACATGCCTACGGAGCTCAAGAGGTCGTATTTCTCTATCCAGAGATCAATCTCCAAAAGGGTGTCCAACTTACCATGTGCCACTCTGTATCATGAATCAAGTCCATCATTTGTTGCCCCTGATTCTCTGAAAATACGATGCTGATATGCAGTTGCTGGAAACCGATAAGATGAGAAATTGGCTCGTCCCATACAGAAGAAGTTGCATTCAAGCTCTTCAGCTTTTCTTGATCATCACATGCGCATTGGTGGAATTCTCGAGGGCTGCTTGGAGCTTTTCTCTTTATATTTCTCCGTCCCTTCAATGCTTAATTAGATGAAAGCTTTTGGATTGACGATGGATCTCATATACTCTTTATATTTTTGTGGTCTCTCTTCACCTATAAACTTAAGCTTATAAGTTGGACATTTGAACATGGTACAAGAGCTAGCTCTATCCCTTTCATGTATGTGCATCCAACTCCATTAGTCAAATTCCATGTGCCGTTCCTATTCCAGTTTGCACGTGAAGGGGATGTTGAAATATTCTTTCACATCACTTGATAATGTAACTATCTACTCTTCATATTTATGTGGTCTCCCTTTACTTATTAGCTTAATCTTTTGAATAGTTGATGGTTATTTTACAAAATCTCTCACCTTTAATGCTGAAATAAATGAAAGGTTGTCCTATTGGGGAATTTGTTTAATTATCATTGGGACATTTCGCAGGATTTGTAATGTAGTGCTATTGGCATACAAAACCACAGATAGGGAAATTACCAAAAAGTCCTAAACCTCTTATAATTGTACTAAATAAGTCCTAAATCTTTTGCAAATTTGTCAATTTAGTCCGTTTGACTACTTTTTGACTGAAAATTGCCGATGTGGATATAGCCGGCGTTGACGTGGACAATTTTTTCAAAATAAAATTAATTAATTTTATTATTTTACTATTTTATAATTTTCTTTCTTCCTTCACCAATCGCTAGACCTTGCCGATGGCTGGTAATCGGCCACATGCAGGGTTCCATCTCACTAGATCTCAACAAGCTTGAGCATCGCTTGAAGCTAATGAGGCTCAATCTTGTTAGATCCCTGTGAGGCTTGCCCTTGTCAGTGTAGGGTTGGCGAGGTCGAGTTGGCCCTTGGTAGGCCTCACCTGTGGCCATTCATTGGCCATTGCTGAGGCCTGGCTACAATTGAGGAAGAAGGAAAATGAAAAATAAAAAAAAGAAAATAAATTAAAATTTTTGTTTTTTATTTTTAAATTGCAAAAATTATCTATAGTAGTGCTAATTGTGTCATATAAGATGACTATATTCCATTTTAACAAATTTTGGCCAAAATTGGAAATTGGAAATTGGCACATTGTCAAGAGATTAGAACTCAATTAACACAATCGAAATATTTATGATTAAATTAATACAAATATAATAGGTTGAAGACATTTTTGATAATTTCCCTGCCATGTACTGCCATTTTCTTGGCGAGTTGACATGAAGGAATAAATTTCTTGACCCACTCGATGGTAGCTAAAATGATTGTGCACTAGCCATGAGAGATTCATAACTCAGAAAAACTTCCGGGAGAGCTTGCGTCATCTGTTTCCTCGAGGCTATGTTCTCAAATCTCTCATTCATCACTATGGCACAGCACAGACACTCTCTTTAGCATGACCACGCTAATGGTTTTTGCATGTACACACAGGAGGAGCTCGGTTCCACAAAGTTGTCATCGGCCTATTTCGCCGACATGCTTTTGCAACTATAGCGGAACTCCTTTTCTTATCAGTCGTCTAGTTCTTTTATCAGGTTAGTACTCTCTCCTGCACATACAATCTGTTTATTTTCCCTTCTAGATACGTGCGCTGTAGTACCGACTTTTGAGTTAGATCCAAGCGTGCTTTGCCGAAACTCAGTGAAGGTCAGGCCGTGAAGTCATGTGGCGGCGAAACCATTCTGCATAGTTTGTTTTGACCGCTTATTGCTATCGCCGTTGAAGAGACTGCATTGAACACTCCTACAGTATCTCTCCATCGCCAGCGGCCCGCTTGATTGTGTGGTGGTGCTTTTATGATGAGAATCTTGGAGACTACTAATGAAGCATGTCCTTAAGACGGTGTGGTCAACGTTCTTTCCTGCAAGTTGCCCGTGTTGCCCCGGACACAAATGATTTTATGTCAGTTTTGTACTTCCGTAAGGAGTTTGGGGACAGAATCATACACAAGACAATCGGTCAACTTCTAATGTTCATACTTTCAACAGAAATCCATGGACCAATCATACGGCGGTTTACGGAACAAGCAAAGTAGGACCGGAAATGATGGATCGAAACCGCCGCATTTGGATCGATCTGCAAATGCTTGCTGGATCTTCAGTTTGTACACCCTTTTCATTATTAAATGGAATTTCGAAATGGAGATGCAAAGAGCTATAGAAGATCCCTAAAGGAGATTTAGGGCGCGATTCTATTCAAAAATTGTTATTGGGAACATAAATAGAAAAAATCATTTTATTATGGTGAACAATTTTTTAACAAAAGAACTCGTTTGTTAATTGCATAAAATTTTTGTTCCTAGAATAGAAAAAGAACAAAAACACATTTGATAAACATGTATAATTTTTTTAATTTTTTAATATTTTTATTTTTTCTTCCTTTTGGCTGGTTGCTGGCCTTGGCCATGGTCCACGAGGGCCGGCGGCCTCGCCTAGCCACGACGAGGCTAAGCTCACCCAGCCACCAATGACGCTTGGCCTTGCCCTGGCCCGGTGAGACTCGGCCTCGTGTTGGCTGGGAAGGTTGAGCCTCGCCGTGGCCACGAGAGGCCGAGCTCGCCCAACCTAGGTGAGGTCGAGCCTCGCGTGGCTACGGCGAGCCACGGTGAGGCTCAAGCTGGTCACGCTCCGGCGAGGTTGCCGGTCCTCGTCTGGTCGATCGCCAGCACTGGCCATGGCCAAGGTTGGTGACCGACAAAATGAAGAATAAGAAGAAAAGAAAGATAAAAAAGAAGAAGAAAAATGAAAAGAAAAAAAAGTGTTTCTCGGAAGTGTTCCCAAAAATAAGAAACAAGTTTTTTTCGCTTCTTCTTTACTCACCGGCTGTCGGCTGTACGAGTTCCTGGATAAAAAAAAAAAAAAATTATGTTCCAAAAAATAGAAATAGAATTGCCAAATAGGGCCTTACCCACCGATCCTCTCATCATAATGGGCACGCGAGGATCTTTCTGAAGACTATTCATTCGCGGAGCTCTTTGGGCTGGATTCCCAAATTTGATGTGATGCTCTCAGGGATAAATTAAGTTAAACTGCTCCACGTGTTGGACGGGGGAAGGGAATCGAGGGCCCAGTACTTTAAGAAAGAGATAATTTGTCCATTAAATAACGAGCGTCATGATCCATTCCTATATTATTATAAGAAAAAGGGAGATCCTACTTTTATAGTTAATAATCTCTCTATATTTCAATTAGGCCTATATTTTACGCAAAAAAATACCGTTCCGATAATTAGAACGTGACCAGCAAAACATTTAATTAAGAAAACCCACAATTTTTTGACAGACAGTTTTTCTAATTTTTCTCTTTTCAATCCATTCGAATCATCAAATTTGCTAAACTCTTTCCCTTCTCTCCACAGCAACCGAGAGTCAACTGCGACGTTGACCTTATCCGTCCCGACCCCGTCCGTCAAGCTGCAGAGGTCGCCCGCAGCTTTTTTCTCGGAGATTTCCGCACGGTTTCAGCAGCAGCAGCAGCACGGCTTCCAGTCGACTTTCTGGGGTCAAACCATCGTTTTCTCTGTCATTCCCACGTCTACTTTCCTCTTCTCCTCTCGAATTTCCCCACCGCTACTTCCTACACGAGAGTGGATCCACATGCTGGCGAAGCAACGCCTGATCACGCGTCGAGTGGGGCTCTTGTCTCTATAAATAGCAACGAACTTTATCCAAGATCCCAGAGGACTCGCAAAGCTTCGAGCTTGACGCAGTTTCCCGATACCATTTGCCCGGACCCTCCTAAAGGGGAGCCGTTTTCGCATACCCTTCGCTGCTCGCGCGATCTTTCGAAGTGGGATCGTTTCGTGAAGGTCGGATAAGGACCGCAAGAGTCTTGATCGTGACGTCACGACGGACCCCACGCGTTTTGGCGTTTCTGTCAACTACATAAAGGCAGGGAGAGAGAGAGAGAGGGTGCGACAGTTTTCAGCAGAAGCAGTTTTCTATGAGATTGGGGCGTTCCGGAGAGAGACGAGGAGTGGCAGACGAAGGGGTTCTAGAGAGGGTTCGTGGGTGTGCATCGAACCGGCGAAGGAGGTGAAATTGGCGCCGAGAGAGAGAGAGGATGGGGGGTTGCTTTTCGGATGTGAAAGGAGGTCAGCAAGCGGTCGGGGGGACCCAACAGAGGCCCCTAGGAGGAGGGGCTGTTGGAGGAGGAGGAGGAGGAGGAGGCAACAATGGCGGTTACGACGACGCCGTTGACCACTTCTTCCGAGCTCGCGGTCAGCACGCTCTCTTCTCTCAAATTGAGGTTTGTGTCCCTCCTGTTCATGTGATTGTGCGCGCTTTTTTCACTGAAAAATCTTTTGTTTGTTTGTTTTTTTTTTTTGCATATGTTAACTGTCAATACGCTGTGATGATACGCTTCGTTTTCTTCAGACCTGAGTCGATGTTGTCGCTTGTCCGTATTTTATTCTTGTTTTTTCGAGCCAAACGATGATTTAGCCAGAAAAAACACTCTGTCTCGGAGGATTGTTTGTAGAAAAACTGAGAAGCATTCTTCACAGTGTGGATTCTGCTCAAACCCGCTACTGAACTAATTGATGTTAAATTATCTGAAGAACTTCTGATTATGTGGTCCCAACATGGTCGTCTAATTGGAGCTTCCTTCTAGGTTTCCTCAGTAGACTTGACTTGAAGAGATTTCTTTTCTTTCCTTCGAACCAAAATTTTAGTCTGCCTCTCGAGCTGTGACCTTTTAGAACTCATGCAAATGACAAGAATTGCATGGTACAACAAATTTAGTGGGATTGCTTTGCATCAGTTTTTTTTTTTCCAAAAGGGCTGCTAGTTTAGACAGCGTCTAACTAAGCCCTGCACTTGTACGCCATTACTCTGCTCATTTTTCAGAAACAGAGTTTCTCTCTGAATTATGAGTTGCCTTTCAAAATCTACAATTGGCATTGCTGATTAAGCATAGATACCAATTGGATATTTGGGAAGGAGCTAGTACAAATTAAGCATATCATACTTTTCAACAACAATCTCCGTGCATTGTGTATGGTGTTCTTGTGAGCATCGATCTTGAAATCTAATGCCCATAGTTGGTATGATGTGCTTTATTGTCTGTGCTGCAGTTATCCTTGTCTGCTTCAAAATTACGTGATCGTGACGTCATGTCAAAGGTGAGAAAATTCATTAGCATTTTCAGTGGACTTGTTGTACAACTTGCTACTTGTATATAATTTTTCTATTTTTTTCCTGCATCTTGCTTTCCCATTCACCTGGGATCTTCTTGGTTCTTAATGATGTGGTTGTCACAGAAGGGTATAACTTCTTCTTCTTTTCTTCTTCTTTTGAAGTAAACTTTCAACTACATATCTTAAAACTTGATTTTCTGTTTTCTCATGCTTGCAAAAATTTGGGACATCACAGTGAATGATGTGTGCATTTCTGGTTGATGCCTGTTATTTGTGTCTTCAGTATGTGTCGCTGAAATTACCTTATGACTGGAAGATTGATTTGTGCTGCAGAAAACATTTATAGGACAGTCTTTGCATGCGTATGTCATGCTATTTTCTATATAACTTGTGTGCTTCATATGCGGCAAATCTCATCTGCCAAATTTTCTGCCAGGGCAACTTTTGCGCATGTCAAAAGTTGCATATATACTCGATCAAATTTCAGGCTGTGTAAGAAACCTGAACTAATATAGTTAAGTAGCTCATAACTAGGGGTGTGCAAAAGAACCGGAAACTGCCCAATCTGCCTAGAACTAGACCGCTTCAGTCCCCTTCTGGGCAGTTTCTATGGGGAACGGTTCCATTCCGAGACCACCTGGACCAGACCGGTATATATTCTAATTTTTATGTTAAGAATTTCAAAAACCCTAATTTGACAATCTTGCTCAATGAGAGATGCTCATAGACACCTCATCTCGCTTTCTTGAAACTCTCAAGTCTACGCTTTCTCACTCTCGGTCGCCTCTCACTTCCAGTCCTCTGTTGGTCGCTCTCGGTTGAGTGATGAATTTCAGTGCACTGCACTGTACTGATTTTTGTGTTGCTGAAGGCTTCAACCTGAAGCTATCTTCAAGCTATGATGAAGGTGTCCATTTCCAGATTTTTGGAAATTGATGCCCATAATTTTTCCAGATCTGTGACTGGCTTCCATTTCCAGATTTTTGGGAATGGACTGGCAGGTTTAGATCTTGCTGCTCTTGCAGGTTTAAAGGTGTTTATATCTTGCAGGTTTTGGGAACATGCATATTTCCTTGTTTAGTGCATATTTCCAGGTATAAGGAATACTTGTGGTGGGGATTGGGGAGTCTTGGAAGGCATGGCCGGTTCCATGGACCCACCTAGCAACCAGACTGGACCGGTGGTCTGCTTCCCGGGTGGGTCTGGGAACCAATGGGTGGTTCCCAATTCTCAATTTATGGAATCGGCCCTTTGTGGGTAGTTCATGGTTCCAAGGTGGGAACCGGCCCACCTTGGAACATATCACCCTTACTCATAATTACAATAAATGACTGATTCCAGGAGATTTTCATGTGTTTGTGTTTCCTTCTTCTTTTATGCCCAAATTGGAGCTTTGCTTAAAGGTTTATGAACTTTGATCAATGGATTCTTGCAGAGTGATCCAATGGCAGTTGTGTACTTGAGGAAAACAGATGGGATGCTTGAGGAACTTGGGAGGACAGAAGTTATATTAAATAGTTTGGATCCTGCATGGATTGAAAAGATTTCTTTAGCTTATCACTTTGAGACTGTTCAGCATCTGGTGTGAGTGTTCCATGTATAGGAAAGTATAACTTATTCAATCTGTGTTTTGTCTTAGCTATATCATGTAAACCCATTTGTTTGTTTGCTTTTATCTCTTTTCAGGTTTCATGTATATGATGTCGACACAAAATATCACAACGTACCTGTAAAGGTGTGTCAGCTATTTTAGTCATTTCATATAGTTTGATATTTTGTTTTGGATTTTCACTAACATTGTTTCTCTTTTCTATCCTTGGTTTTTTTCTCCTCTAAATCTTATGGGTGAAGCAATGTGCTATGCATGGCCTTTCCTGGTTATACATTAACAGTGTCTCTGACTGCAATTCTATGTTCTTTGTCTCAATTTAGTCAATATTCCTAGAGGTCTAACTCAAATTTATATGAAAACAGAGAGACTGTTTGGAGTAATAGAGCAAGTGGTCTCAGATCGATTGCCAAGTTTCTCCTTATATGCTAGCTACTTTTACTAAGGTTATGTATCAACTGAATTTTTAGTTTTTTCCTAAAGTGGGAGGAATTATAAAGATAAAAGCTCATCTGTTTTCTTACCTTTGATGTTCAAGTGTGGTTAGACAACAATTTCCCGGGGTAGATGAGCTTTAGCTGTTTTGCAGTCTACAAATTTTTATGTCCATGGAATTCTAGAAAAACAAAATGAAGATGTTGGACAATCTTATGTTGCATAGGAATTTGAATTTTAAATGGTATTTAAGTAATCATGACTTGTAATTACCCTTGCCATCAAGCTTATTTGGGAAATATGTGCTAGTCCATTCAGATTACTTGGGTTTCTCTTTGCCTTTTGTCTTTCCATGTGAGGAAGAAAAAATATCAATATTATGTTTGATTGGGAGGTTTCAGTGCAGACATTAAAGCTGAAGGACCAAGAGTTTCTAGGAGAAGCTAGCTGTGTGCTGTCGGAGGTACTTACTCTGGGCTCACATTGTGATCGTGTCATTACCCATGCACTTGGCTTCAGTGAAGTTTAAGTGTAATCCTTCTAGATCTTGTCCAAAGCATCTTCTCCTATATATTTTCTGCAGATAGTCACAAAGCGAACTTGGAGTTTGACCCTGTCGCTTAATAATAAAAATTTACAAGTAGGCTTGAGAGACTTGGGTACTCTGACCGTCCATGCTGAGGAATCTGTTGCTTCCAGGACTGCTGTTGAAATAATATTCCGCTGCTCCCAGTTGGAAAACAAAGATAAGTTTTCTAAAAGTGTAAGTTCTTTAAAATCTCTCTTGAAAGCTCCTGTTTGATATTGTTCCTTGCCATATCTTTTCATTGCTTTAGCCTCATACTCTGGCGTTACCTTTTCTTAGGATCCTTTCCTGAGAATATCTAGAGTGGTCGAGTCTGGGGGTTCTATTCCTGTTTGCAAAACTGAAGTTATCAACAACAACTTGAACCCTAGTTGGACGCCCCTATGTCTAAGCATGCAGCAATTTGGAAGCAAGGCAAGTTTTACACAGAGCCTGTTATCATATTGTCTGATATGTTACTGGAGGCACTAGTGATTTGGCATACTGTAAGACTTGTTGCAGGAGAACCCATTAGTCATTGAGTGCTTCGACTTTGATACAAGTGGGAACCATGCACTTATAGGGTAAATGCCTATTCTCATGAAATTTGTAGTACTATGGCTTTTTGTATGTTAATCCACTTCTTGTTTATTACAGTAAACTTCAGAAGTCCATGGCAGACTTGGAGAAACTCCACAAAGAAAGAAATGGTGCAAGTTTTACTTTACCAGCTTCTCATCACGGCCATGAAAAGGTGTCTGTCATTCTTAAGTAGTTAAATACTCTTCGTTCTGATGAGCCCTTTCATTAGCTTTATAACATCTCTGTATAGGTTCTCAAGAGTCAGCTTTTTGTGGATCAATTTTGTGAGAAGCAACAGTACAGCTTTCTTGATTACATATCAAGTGGTTTTGAGCTTACTTTTATGGTTGCTGTGGACTTTACAGGTGCGAATGATTTGGATATCTGTTTATCCTATAAAACTTTATCTCTTTGATGCTCAATCTCATTCCATTCTGATGCTTCTGGACTTTTCAGCTTCAAATGGAAATCCCAGAAATCCAGATTCCTTGCATTACATTGATCCTTCAGGAAGATACAATTCCTACCAGCAGGTATATTTTAATTTGCCTGCTAAACCTGGTCGCTTGTAATGATTTTAATATAGCCTTTTGATGATGTTTTAATATGGAATCATGTATAATATACTTTAAAATTAAATGTTCTAAAAGGTTAATCAGTTGACATGTTTTTTCTTTCCTTATATGTTCTGATAGGTTAACCAGTTGATGTGCCTTTTCTTTCCAATTGATGTCATAGACTTATTTAGTAATCCGTGTTGCCAAAATTTTAGGCTATAATGGAAGTTGGAGAAGTGATTCAATTTTATGATTCGGATAAACGGTTTACTGCATGGGGATTTGGAGGAAGGGCTTATGATGGTACTGTATCACACTGTTTTAACCTGAATGGAAGTCCCGATGGCTATGAGGTAGGTGAATCGAGTTTGCATGCCCTATTGATGTATTCATTTTGGAGCATGGACTGTAGTACATGAACCTCTGGGACATCATATCAATTATATATTCACATACAGAATTCTTTATTGATAGGTTGAAGGAGTCGAAGGCATCATGACTGCTTATGCGGGTGCTTTGCACAATGTTTCCCTGGCAGGACCCACTTTATTTGGTCAAGTTATCAATAGGGCTGCTCAAATTGCAGGGCAATCACTTTCCTATAGCCATAGCAAATACTATGTTTTGCTCATAATAACGGTAAAGTGAAAACAAACATTTGATCTTTCTTAGTTTTGATGTGTTTTTCTGCACAGCTGATAGAACTTTTCCTCCTTGTTTAGGATGGAGTTCTCACGGATCAACAGGAAACCATGGATGCATTAGTGAGGGCATCAGATCTTCCACTCTCAATTCTGATAGTTGGAGTTGGAGGTGCAGATTTTACACAAATGGAGGTAGGTTTGTTTTCTGTGGTTTAAGTTAGATTTTTTGCGATTTCTTTTCTGTTTTGCATTTAAGAACTATGTCGAAATATCTCTTTAGGGAGGATATAGATAGCTCTAATTTTTTATTTCTGTCAGAAACTTGATGCTGACCGTGGAATTAGATTGGAAAGTTCTACTGGTCGAGTAGCCACAAGAGACATTGTACAGTTTGTTCCAATGCGAGAAGTACATCGTAAGTTGATTTTCGCATGACTATTTTGTCAATGAATCCATTAATTTTTGTTAATCAAGATAGACGTTCATATTCCCATTAATACTTGACAATAACCATAATTTCCTTTCCTTATTAGTGTGAGGTCATAATAAGGATTTGAACAGAGGCAATACTGTTTGGTAAATCAAAGCCGAAAGAGGTTGACATTTTAGCATTCATGGCAATGTTGTCATGATATAGTTGGAGGATGTTAGTGTTAGACTCATTTTCAATGTTAGTGTTAGACTCGTTTTCTTTCTTGACTTTTTAGATTCCTTGGTTTCTATCGGCTTATTCATTTATTTACCCATTTTGAATTTATTGTATTTTGCAAGATTATCTTAAAAGCCAATCAATATATAGTATTTTGATTCAATTGATTAAATTGGGATAGAGAGGGCAATATCAGATATGAAAGTTCTTTTAGGCTGCATCTTTGTTTTACATTTTTTTTTTTTTTTTGGTTATAATAGGAAAGGTTTTGCAATCAAGTGCAATTTTCTTAACACTCTTGGGAAGTGCTGATAAATCTTCCATTTTTCTCTCGACAGTAACTTACATGAAACTATACTGTTCTCGGCAGGTCGAAGTGTATCAGTGGTTCAAGCTCTTATGGAGGAGCTTCCTAGACAATTCCTGACTTACATGCGGACTAGAGACATAAAACCACACACTCCTACACCTCCTTGAGCAGCTTTTAGAGAAGTGTCTGTGCCTTAGTTGCTTGAACATCTCAAAAGAGAAACAAAGGAAGGATTATGTTCATGCTTGATTTGTGTACAGCTGCTACTGAAGAGCTCTATTATTTCCTGTCAATGCAACTTCTTTAAAAGCTAAAAAAGAAAATTAGGAGGGGCAAAAGTGGTGTCATTGGGTACGTGTTGTTCCTGTAAATTTCTAATCATACTGCAAGCATGTGAATACATTTACATCTTGGTGAATAAAATAAGTATAGTTTAGTTTTGCAGTTGTTACTGAAGTACTTTTGTGTGATGAAGGAAAATTTGGAAAAATAAAATTTGAAATTTGCACTCTTCTTCCATGTCATCAATATATATACGTACATTCATTCAATGTTAACCTAGGGTTAGATCTGATCATTGAGAATCCATGTAGGCGTGAAAGTGAATGTCACTCGTGTGAGGGTGACCCACGTGGCATGTTTGGCATGTGTACTCTCGTGCGAGATTTATCTTGTGATTTATTTTTTATGGTGATTTCAGCTTATTTTTATTAATAAATCTTGAATTGAGAATTATGACGGGTCCTTGAAAAAGTTATGGAGATACTTATTACGATTTGACATCCCTTTGAGCCTGAATCTAGGACTGTGATATATTTATTAAAAGGATTTCATAATATCAAAAAATAAATGACGACCAATATTTTATAGATGACATTTAGAGGATCAATTTTATAGAGTATGTGTGATGCCCACACAACGCATCACAATGTACCAGCGAAGGCATGATAATCTTTTTTGGGTTTTCCCTATCATTTGTCATTCATCATATTCGTTCTTTTGATCAAAAGTTCGAACTCTTAATAATCATGTATTTAAGCTTAGTTTGACTCCTTTTGTACCGAGAAGATATCTCGATTTCCGCCAAGTTATTCGAGTTAGCATCGAGTACTCCAACGAGTTGAGTTTATTCGCAAGGTTAGGCTCTTAATTTACTAGTGGTATTGTAAGATCCAATTCGGGCTCGATTAAAGAATTTGGATGGCCAATGGAAAATAATTCTTTTCGCGTAGTTAGAAAAAACCCAAATTAAATGGACCAAACCGCAGTGTAAATGGGCTGGACTCGATCAACTGCTTCCTCCTGGAGCCCAGTCTGCATAGCTAGGTCTTCTCTCTCATTTTAATCAAAAAAAAATTTTGGTCAGAATTTATATTGAATTTATTGTTCTTTTTTTCTCTTGCTCATGCTCATGCTCGACTATTTGGGCGCAATATTAGATCGATCCGCCATTGATTTCTTCTAAAATGAATATTGGTTTTTTTTTTTCTTATCTCGCAAAAGCAGGTAGTATATGTCTATACTACGTATTTAAGAGAAAAGTGGTGAAGTTGGTCTCTAGAACTAGCAGTTGTAATTTATCTGCTGCAGAACTACCTCTAGTAATAAAATCACGAGCAAATAAATTTTGCATCGAGACAGTGTCATTAATCCTTATCAAAAGGGGCTAATTATAAAAAAAAAGTCCTAAAGTAATTGTACCAATTTTGTTCAAAACTTTTCAATTTAGTCAATTTAATTCTAAACATTTTCAAAATTTGCCGATGTAGGTCATTCAATTAATTTTGATTGGAAATTATTGATGCAGACGTCAATTGTCCTACATAACATGGTCTAAGTTGACGTGGACAATTTTGAAATGTTTATTTTCTTTCTTCTTCCTCCACTAGTCGCCTAGTCTAAGCGATGGTCGCTGATTGGCCATAGGCAACAACTGGCAGCCGTCGCCCTCATTGGCCTTAGGCAAGGTCACTATTGTCGGAGGCCAACGAGGGTTGGCCTTGCCAACTTTGGTGAGGCTCAATCTCACTGGATTTGGCTAATGCCAACCTCACTTGAGGTTGGCGAGGCTTGACCTCATCACTTCTAGTGAAGTGAGCCTTGCTGGAGGCCAGTGAGGTCACCCCTCCCTAAAAGAGGTTGAAAACCTGGCATTCATGGTAATGTTGTCATGGTATGATTGGAGGACTAGAGTCAGACTTGGTTTCTTTTTTGACTTTGTAGATTCCTTGGTTTCCATAAGTTTATTCATTTGTTTACCCATCCTGGCTGTATTGTATCTTGGCATATTATCTTTAAAGTCACTTGATATAAAGTATTTTGTTTCAACTAATTAAATCTGGATCAGAGAAGGGAAGGCAGTATTAGGCTTGAAAGTTCTATTTGGCTGCTGCTTTGTTTTGCTTCTTTTTTTTTTTCCTTTTTTTTTTTTTTTGTATAGGTGATAATAGGAAAGGTTTTGCAATCAAGCATAAATTTATTAAAACAGTCTTTAACTGTTGCTGATAAGTCTTCTTTTTTCTCTCGACAGTAACTTACCCAAAATTATAATGTTGTTAGCAGATGGAAGCATATCAGCGGTTCAAGCTCTTTTGGAGGAGCTTCCTAGATAATTCCCGACTTACATGAGGGCTAGAGACATAAAACCATGCACTCATACACCTCCTTGAGAAGTTCTTCAAGAAGTGCCATTTGTGCTGTAGTTTTTTGTACATCATAAGATTCAAACAAAGGAAGGATAATGCTCATGCTCAAATTGTGTACTTCTGCTATTGAAGGGTTGAAGTTCAGTAAAGAACAGTATTATTTGCTGTCAATGTAACTTCTCTAAAAGGTAAAGAAAAAAGGGGAAAGGGCAGAAGCGGTCTCATTGCGGAAGTGTACTTCCTATAAATTGCTAACCATACTGCAAGTATGTGAATATGATTCACATCTTTGTGAATACAAGTGTAATTTAATTTCGTCATTTTTACTGAAGTACCTATGTGTGATGGAGGAAATTTGAAAAAATAAACATGAAACTTGCACTATTCATTCGCATCCGGATGAGTACATACACATAGATTCATTCAATGTTACCCTAGGGTTAAGATTGGATTATTGAAAATCTTTTTGCACATAAAAGTGGATATTACTCGTGTGAGGGTGACCCACGTGCTTGGGCCAGCTTTATCTAATGATCTAATTTTTATGGTAATTTTAACATATTTTTATTAGTGTATCTTGAATTGAGGATTATGATGAGTTCCCGAAAAAGTTGAACAATATAAAGTTACCTATTATGATATAATGACCCTAAATCGAGGACTATAATGTTTTTATTAAAATATTTTCCAAAATTGAAAACCAAATATGACATATAGATGATATTAGAGAATCAATAAAGAAAAAATATCCCTTGCTACTAGAAAATTTCCTAAAATAAAAAATTGCGAGTATATTGTAAGTAAATGAATTACAAAGCAATGAAAATAACTATTAGCTAATGAATAGAGAAAGTTACTCGCCTTTAAGAAAAAAAAAATTAAATGACATCATTGCGCATAATTCCGTATACAACTATGATAACTCTTGGGATTAAATGTGCAATCAAAGATAATTGTTGCAACCTCCTCGAAGCGGGTAGAACCACCTAGGGATTTTATTAATGGATTATTAAGCCTAAACTTAACTCAGTTCTTCCAAACTCAAACCAATTCGCGATTTAGGGCTTAAGTTATTAACATGCAAATAATTTTTCAATTAAGAATCACCACTAATCTATTTTTTAAGTAACGGAAGAATTACTTTACTTCTATGAACCAGAAATTAAATGAGTTTGGGAACTTGATTACGTTAGATTTCTCTAATACCCTTTTGATACATTTCCTCTTTTGTTATTTTTTATTTTTATTTTTGTAGACAACTTGCTTTAATTTTAAATTGCTCTTAACATGTGAGATGATCATATGGGTGCGCATCCATTATTAAACTCTCACTAATCAAAGCAATAAATAAATTGCAAGCATAAAGAATGAATACTTACCTTGGTGCAAAGACAAGCATTTGCAGCAAATATTGATTAGAAACACATATTTAACTTAAATGTAATTTCTAATTGCCACCAAATCTTCCTGAAATAAGGAATATATTAAAGATAGGTGCTCATCTCTTTTCTTCGCTTTGATGTTCAAGTGGGGTCTGATGACACTTTTCCGGGTTGATTGGCTTTAGCTATCTTGGAGTCTACTTATTGAAATGCCCATGGAATTCTGGAAAAGTAAAATGGATGCATTGGACGATCTTATGTTTGCGTAGGAATTTGAATGTTAAATGGCAATTAAGTAATCACGACTTGCAATCATGCTTATTGGAGCAATATATAGTAGTCCATTCAGATTACTTAGGTTTCTATTTGCTTTTTGCGTTTCAATGTGAGGAAGAAGAAATCTAAATGGTATCTTTAATTGGGAGGTTTCTTGGTAGATGTTAAAGCTGTAGGGCCAACGGTTTAAGGAGAAGTGAGCTGTGTACTGTCTAGAACCTTTATTTTCCGTTAAATCTTATGAATCAAAAGGGTACATGTCTATCTTTTGCAACACAGCTGCTAGTAAGATCTTAAATTACCCAACTAGTATGATGCATTTATTGGTACATAGAACATGGTTATGAGGAGTGGAGGTTGACAACACCCGATTATTTAGGATGTCATCATGCCATTCAAGTTTGGCTACTGCAAATTATCCACTCTTTTTTGGTAGACTCTTTCCTCCTAGTAGATATGCACCTCTTTTTGAATAATTATGCGTTAATAAGGTATTATCAGTTGCTCCAGTCCTTTTCACTCTAAAATTCTAGCGTAAGATTATCTTTAATTCCCACCTCACATATGCACTAAAAAATTGGATCAGTGATCGATTTCTAGGTTTCGTCGTAAACCTAATTGGTTACTTCCAATTACAATAGTCTCCCTCTCATCTGTGAGTCTACGAAACCAGGGCCAAACATTGCCAATAGGTACGTGAGCTCCTCCTTGAGAATGACTGAACACTTCTTTTTATCCCTAATGTCAGATGTGGCACTTTCGTTCACTTCACATGTGGACTCAATAAAGGAACGCTTAAAAATGTATGCCTGAAACAAAACCAAAGAAACAAAAAAGCAAAATCTTCAGTGGGCCATAGATTTGTTTGTATTGCCTAACTTTCAATCATTATTCTTTGTTTTTGGATTTAAGGGAAGTGACCCACCAAGCACGCAAATGATTTAAGTGAAATTCATTTCTTGTGAAAATGGACAATTTAACTAGCAGAAGATTCCTATGAGTACATACCGTCAAATAAAATAGGCTTGCTCTCAATTACAAAAACAGTGGAAGTTCACGTGAATTATTGCTCAATAATCCAGACTTGTCCTCATTAGATGGCAAGAGTTTGAGGAAAACGCCTTAATTTGCGGGACCACACCGCACCGTAATTTTCACAAAGCCAGGACACTAGAGAATATTGCCTTTTGTTTGAGTTGAAGAAACTAATTTGAGACCATACCATTCAACATGAAGCTTGCAAAAAGCCGCAAATAAAGGAGATGATTACGTAGATCTTAAGAAAAGCATTGCGTAACAGTTAATTTCCCCATGAAACCCCCGAATCTAATGTAAGTATCGATCCTTTCTTGGTCAATAAGTTGGGCTTAGTATTTGATCTAGGAACAGCGCTAGTGCTCATTATATATATGAGAGCACTAAACGTGTTGGTTTTATATCCTCGGCAATTGTATGTGTTCGCCTCTCTCTCTGTCATTGGCCCATTGCAAAAAATCAGCAAAGAATCCCTTCATCCTCTAAGTCGTTCCAATTCGAAGCTGAAGGTATTGAAACATCTTCCTCCATTATTTCTCCTCAATGAATTTGCAGTCCCTCCTGTCTTCGTCCCCGAAAGTATTATCCCCTTATTTTCAAGTTGTGCTGATTTGTCCCCCGGTACTGTGGTGTTACCAGTCCTGGTTTTGGCCTGCTTTCCTCTTCTTCCATCTCGCAGACAAGTCAGCAGCTAAGACATCTCAGTTCCTCCTGCATCTTTAGAGTGAAGCCACTCCTGGTATGTGTCATTATATATCTACTTTTCGTGTTATATCGGCGCTTCTTTTAGATCACCTCTTTGTTTGGGAGTCTAGTGGAAATTGATTGAACCCTAAAAACATAAACCGAAAAAAAAAAAAAAAAGGGAAGAAGAAACAAAATGGGTGAAATAAATGCAACATAAACTCATTTCAGAGGCACCGATATTTACGTCTCTAAGCTTTATATATAACTCTAAAATGGTAATTCTATGACATAAAATGTAACCGTCTTTTTGTGGGTACCGAAATTTGCGACTCGAAAACGATACGATTAATTTGGAAAATTTGCTGCTCTTCGAGATTTAGACAATTGAGCCTATTTCAATTTATAGTAAAAATACTATTCCTCGATATCTTCATAAAGACACGGACCTAATACAACCCTATGAGTTTCTGCTTTTACATTTATAGATATCATAAACTAAATTTTACTTAAATGAAACTATTGTAAAACTTATAAAGCTCAAAAAGTTAAATGTAATAGAAAGATATCTTTTGTTGATTTAGGAAAATAATTGAAACCCAAATATATTCTAAAATATGGAAAATAGTGTAATGGAGGAAACTTGTGAATAGTTCCGAATGACTGATTTGATTTTGTTATGGAAAGCTGCGGGACTAGATGTAACAAATTGAAAATTTTGAAACCACATTGAACGTTTAAGAACATCTCAAGGACCACAAAATTTAGGGATTATTAATATCAACGTCCACTTTTCAAAATTATCCTTACATATACTGTTTTATTAGTTCATTCTTTATATTCAAACCAGTCGGTGTAAACGGTTGGATCTATTGAATGGTGTAATCACATACCAACAGCCCTCACTCCGGTAATACTGTTTTCAAAACATTGCTTATAATTAGAGACCGGAACGGTTGACAAAAAGTCATCCGTATTTTTTTTTTCTTGAAAGGTTGCTGTGTGTAAATCTTAATTAAGGTCCTCATCTTTGGTTCATGTATCTATACATAATATTTCTTTAACGGACGACCTCTCTCTTAATCTATTTAAAACTTCATTTGTTTTATTTAAAGTAAAGTACAAGTGTATATGTAGATTATACCAATGGGAATATGGACACCGTTGCAAGTGTATACGTAGATTATACCTATGTGGAACTGGACATCATTGCTTCACACCTGCTTTGTTCTTTTACCAAGCGAGAGTACTCGCAATAAAAAGAAAAATGTTTCAAATATATGAAAGGGGAGGGAGGGAGAGAGAGACCTACGCGAACGCATCCCAACCAAACTTCCTCGATAACAAAGAGAGCAAAATATAAAATGTGCCATATTATATGTTATCTTGACTTGATACTTGGATTTTGTTATGCTTAGCAAATGGAATTGCACATGACTACGTTATCTAAATAAATAGGGCCCAATTTGTCGAGGCTCCATCTACCTCAGAACCTCACATGACAAGTGATGTTGGAACAATTTCTGAAAATTTAAATATGATTAAATGTAACTTTTTGACGTTTTATTCCACTATATGAATTGGGGAAAAAGGATGTATAGGGTGTTATAATAGCATATCTAGTAATGACCAAGGCTTTTGTGGTGGCTTGTTTGAGCTTCTTCTTCACTAACGAGTAATGATACTAATAGAAAAAGGATAGAAGAGCGAGAGTATGACCATCTTACAAAATTTTATTGATAAAATCTACTTTTTAAAACTTTTACATTCCGTTAAATCTCGTGAATCGAAAAGGTACATGTCCATTTTTCTAAGATGACCGATAATATATCTTGAACTGGGTAATTAATATGATGCATTTATCAATATATAAAACATATTTATAAGAATGGAGGTTGATAACCCCGATTATCTAGCATGTGATCATGCTATCCAATTTTGGCCAGTGCACAAGATCTATTCATTTGGGTTGACTCTATTTCCTCCTAATAAGCATGCACCTCTTCTTGAAAATTTAAGAGTTAACAAGGTATTATCAATCACTTCGACCCTTTTCACTCCAAGTAACTAGTGTGAGATTTTCTTCTTGTCCCGCCTGACACGTGCACTAGACATTCCCTCTCTCACGCGACCACTGCCGTTGGAAGTATGATGTCCTGCTTTGAGAATCATTGAATACTTCTTTGTATCTCAAATGCCCGTTGTTACACTTTTTTTCACCTCACATGCCCTCAATAAATGAACAAACCAAAATGTATTTACTAATGCCGAAAAAAGAAAGGCAAAATCTTTAGTTGACTATAGATTGATTTGCATTGTTGACTTTCAAGAGAACATTTTTTTTTTTTTAAGATTTAAGGGAAGTGATCACACCAAGCACTCATGTGATTTAAGCAAAATTCGTTTCTTGGGAGAAGGACCAAATTAACTAATTGAAGCTTCGCAAGAGTCCATACAGCCAAATTATATAGTGTAGTTATCAATTATAAGAACAGTGGAAGTTCCTAAGGGGGTGATATTTGTCCCTCTTCATCATCCGTTTCCTTCTAATACTATACAATATTTCTCAACCAATCAATTCCTTTATAGCAAGTGATGCGAAAATTGTCCAAAAATTCCTAAACCTATTGCACATTTGCCAATTCAATCATAAACTTTTTAATTTTGTGAATTCAGTCTTAAATATTTTCACTTTTTGTTAATTGAGTCTATTTAGCCAATTTTAGCTAGAATTCCCTAATGTGGATGCTGATGGTGCTACGTAGGCGGTTGATGCTAACATGGACAATTTTTAATAATATATATATTTTTAAATTTTAATATATTTTATAATTTTTTCTTTCTTTTCTTTTTTGCTTTTTTCTTCATGGTCGGGCTGGCTAGCCTTGACAAGGCTTGCCCTTGCCCAAGCGAGACTCGATGAAGGGCGAAGGCAATGCTGAGCAAGGCCACTCTAGCATGGGTGAGGGCTAGCCTTGCTAGACTTGGTGAGGGGAGCCCTCACCCTCGTCCTCGCCTAGGCCAAATTTGGTGAGGACCAATCTAGCCTGGCTTGGGCGAGGTCGACCCTCACTGGGCCTTGCTTGGTCAGGACTCGCCTGTGGCCGACCACGAACAAAAGGAAGAAGAAATGGGAAAAGAAAGAAAAAAATCATAAAAAAATAAAACAAAATGTATAAATTTTCTTTAAAAATATTAAAATACTATTAAAAATTTTCAATAGCAGAGCCAACCTTACCATGTTGCATCACCAGCATCCATGTTGGCAAATTTTAACCAAAATTAATTAGATGGACACAATTGGTAAAATATAAAAAAAATAAAAAAAATTGGTAAAAATGAAAGGTTTAAGACTTGGTAAAAAAGCAATAGGTTTAGGAATTTTTGGAAAATTTTCCCTCAAATGGTATGCTTTTTTTTTTTTTAATTTAGTCGGTCCTACTCTAATCCTACTTTAATACTCACTCTCAGACTTTTGCCCTTACCTTCTTGCAGGGCGTGGGAGTCGAAACCTACTCCTGAAATGAAATCGTCCCCACCCCAATTCCCCCTGAGAATGTGAGGATTTGAACCCTCAATCTCCCCCTTCCAAGTTGGAAGGGTGGCAAATGGTATGTTGATAAAGCTAATTTTTTGTTGCCCTGTATTGTTTGTCTTTGTCCAATGGTCATTTGCAATTACTTATCCAGGCAAACTGAACAAAACCATGTGATGAATTCCATCCTCATAATTTCCTCCTAGTATTATTCGTTTCTCAACTAATCAATTTCTTAATTGCAAGTCATTGATTAATAGCAATAAACATAGAAGTTGAAGAGGAGATGAGAGAGAAAAAACAGAGCAGGATGAATTAGTGATTAGCCTTGTTCCCGAACATAGAAGGATATTTTGGTCAATTATAATAAGAGGTGTATACTAAATCAAAGGAAGGTAAAAACAGCCCTACCCCATTTCTTTTATTTAAGAAAAGTAATAGTACCCAAAATTTTAATTGATGTGATGTTGTCCTACGATTTAAAATTTCTCACATTTAGATGCAACCATTTTAAGGAAATTCTCTTTTAATCTATTGGTGACATGGCATCTGTCATGCTCTAAAACGTATCAGCTATCAAAATGATTGGTGTATGGTACAGATGTCAAAAACAATTATCAAGGGCGCGCATGGTTTCATTTCTGTTCCTTTTCTGTTCCCAGGAACAGAAACAAAAAAAAGTGTTTCTGTTCCGGGGAACAGTTTTTGAACAAAAGAACGCGTTTGGTAAGTGTAAAAAAAAACTGTTCTTGAAATAAAAAAAGAACAGAAACATGTTTGGTAACTGCAGTCAATTTCTGTTCTTAGAATAGAAAAAGAACAGAAACACGTTTGGTAACGACAAAACAATTTCTGTTTTTTTTTTTTTTTTTTAATAAAGTTTATAATTGATATTAAATTGTCATTCTTATGAAATGCTCATTAATTTTATTTTGTTCATGGTTAGTGAAGACAAACATTTTTAGCATGATCATATGGCATATTTAGTATAAAATTTTGTAATTAAAATTTGTATCTACTAAATTCAAGTACATTTTTTTTTTTTTTTTTTAGTTTTAAAGCATATAAACTTGATATTGATTTCTTTTATCAAAAAAACTTGATATTGATTTCTCATTCTCATTAAATGCTTATAAATTTAACTTTTGAAAAATGGGATGTGAAATGAAAAATATTTTCAACATGCTCATATGTGCGCCCTTAAACGAAAATTTCATACATCTCAACATGAACTTTTCCATACATAACATCACAATAATTGAGTAATATAGTTCATTGTCCAACTGCATTACAGTGAATACGTAAAAGCAATATTACAAAAGTTAACAAATCTCAGTCATATTGTGATCCCTTGCCATTTTATTTGCAATTCTTATCCTAACGCTATTCATCTCAGATGCCTGCTCAGCCGATGTATCATCTGCAACTTCCCCTCCTATAGGTCCAAATGGATACTCCGGATCTCCATACATGGAAAAATTTCTGTCCATCCTATCTTGATCACGAATGTAATTATGAAGAGCACAACATGCAATTACAACAAGGGCTTGCTTCCGAATTGTAAATGGAGGCATATGTCTCAAAATGGTGAAGCGATTCTTTAGTGCCCCAAATGACCTCTCAATTACATTTCTTAGTGAAGAGTGCTTATAGTTGAATAACTCTTTTGCTGTTCTTGGCCGTCTCCCACTCCCTCTATAATCGCTAAGATGATACCGTTCCCTTCTAAAAGGAGTTAAAAATCCCGGAAGTGCTGCATAACCAGAATCTGCCACGTAGTATTTCCCTATAACATGATATATAAAAATTTTTTATGATATTAAACCATAATATAATCACAAATGGCAATATAAACAAAATAAATACCGGGCGGTGGTCGGGGAAATTGCAATTGAGGAGTTTCGAGTGCTGCCGAAAGCACTCGACAATCATTGGCAGATCCTTCCCATCCAGCATACACGTAAGTAAATTTCATATCAAATGAGCAAACACACAACACGTTCTGTGTTGTAGTCCCTCTCCCGCCTCGAAATCGAACCCGCTCGGACACCGGGACAATAGCATTTATATGGGTGCCATCCGAGCACCTACGCAAATCTGTCAATTTAATATCAATCTAAGATTATAAAAGATTATGAAGTACATGTAGTTGATAATATAAAGTTGATATAGAAATCATACCTTGAAGTAGCGTTTATGCCTAGGATCCATAAGAATTTCTTGAGGGATGACATCAAATGACGGTGGTTTGATTATCTCTTTTGAAAGTTTGATAATTGCTTTCAACACTTTGCTGAAGTATTTGCTGATTGTTTCTCCAGAATGTTGAAATCTCTCACATAAAATTCTATTTGAGCTACCATGACAAACCATTGATAAGAATATCCCCACTTGTTCGTCAATTCTAATATATCGACTATCTTTTAACCAACCTCTTACTCTCATCAAATCACATAAATTCAGAAAAACATGCCTCTCCATCCCGAACGCTTCATATATCCTATCCGAATGTCCAAGAATAATCTCCCTTATCCATTCGGATCCTAATAATATACTGTCCCTAATTGGTTCCATTGTATGCATGGACGCGTCAATGGCAACCGTGCACAACCATACTAGCAATACGGCTAACTCATCCTCATCCAAGACTTGTTCAACTCCTTCTACCTCTTCACTACATATACTATCTCGATCCCTCTTCCATAGTACCTATATCATCAGAAAAATATAAAAACATCAATAACATAAGTCATAGTTCCAATTGAAGATGCCATTACATATAAGTAGGAAGAGTCTCAACACTTAAAACGACATATAAAAAGATAACATAAATAATACAATCTCTACGTTACTCCACTCAATTCATAAATCTACTAAAGATGATAAAGAAGTCCAATTCTCCTTTCAGGTGTAGATTTAATGAAAGCCACCCTCCACGAGGCACTTTCGCATGCCTGATCCACTGCTTTATTGTAAAGATCTTGGTCTAACTCAGGCATAGTAAGCAGAATATCCATCACAGCAGCGACGGAGAAAGGATCTTCAGGTGATGGCATAACCCCAGAGGTCGCAGAGGCACTACCGGATTGACTGGACTTAACTTTCAAAAAGTCTTGGATAGCTTTGCAAGTGTCATCAATACTGTTTTGTGTACTCCTCCTTCTCCTCTTAGTAGTTGGAGTCCTATCCAATTTGTGCTTTCCTCGAGCGGAAGTTCCAGCATCTTCTGGTGTAAAGACTCTTTCATAACCGTGATGATCACCGAAGTCATCCGTATGGCCACCACCAGCATCACCATAGGCATTGCCACCACCGTTGTCACCATATACATTGTAACCACTTTGTTGTCGCACCTACATTGGCATCACCGGTGTGATCTTCCTCCGACCCCCGCCCACCTTCAGCGCTTGCGGTGCCATATTCCCCAAAGAGCATATGTACCACCAAATACAATACAAAGCTCGGGATATTGGGGAAATCCATCCTTTCTGAATTTTGCCCACTCTGCATTCTCCTACAATTTTGACAATAATGACATTTGAGGTATATAATCATACATTTTAAAATTAATATACATAATGACATAAAAAATGATCAAAAAAGTTAAAAAAAAAATATACCTTGATGTGCTCTTCCCATACGCTTGGATCGTCGACAGAAACTCTTTTATTGACACTATCCCAACCAAAGCCAGACTGAGACATAAGTTTTTGGAAACTGCTATACTGTTTTCTCGCCTTTGTTGACCTTGTTTCGAATCTGGGTCATGGTATATTGGCATCCCGTCTGTCTAACGAATGCGTATGTATATTCCTCCACCCCGCCTTATTGAAAGTTGAAGTGGTCCGATTTCCCTTTTTCACCTCATCCACCAACAAACCAATAAATATGTTGGTTACGACTCGGTCCACTTCGCATTGCATGTCCTGTCTCTCGGATGCCATTTAATCTTTCATCGGTTGAGCAACATATGAGTTACGAGTTAAATCAATAACATAATACTATATATGCCAAACACAAAATCATTCTCAAGAGATGCAAGCCAAGAAGACTATATAATGAGAAAATTGAAAATTGTTGAACTAACTTGTGTGAAACAGAGCATAAGTTGCATTTTCTGCTACAACAAGTACATAATAATGCTACATATAGAATGCACCATGAAATTCAGGCAACACAAGGCAGTATTACCCTTGGTTATACCTTCTTACAATGCCGTACAACCACGCTGCACCCGACTTCAGCTAAATCTCCCCCTTGGTGGTGAAATCGTCCTTCAACGCCCTCGCCACGTGCTTCACCAGCCTGTCCATTCCACATCACCATGAGCAACAAAATAACAATAGAAGGAAACCACATCACCAGCCTATTCATTCAAAATCACGAGCCCCGCCCACCTCGCTAGCCCCAGAGAATAAAGAATGACGAGCGGCTTTCATTTGAATCCCAGCTTGATTCACGACGGCTCGGGCGGCTCAGCCCTGCGGCTTGGCCATTCTTTGCTCGACTCAGCCCCGTGGCTCGATGCGACGGCTCGGCACATAGCTACATTGTAGTAGCTCAATGTAGCAGCTCGAGCTGCAAATTCTTTGGAGGCGCAGGCTATTTGGAGGAGCTCTTTGGAGCGGCGGCTTCTGACTCTCGAGCTGCTTCTTGAAATTACCAACCTCTTCATGAGTCGGCCTCTTCTTCTTCTTCTTCGTGTGCGGCTCGCTCGAGCTCTTGCTCGGCCCGGTAGCCAGCTCTTGGAGAGGCTGCGGCTCGGCCGAGCTGCGGCTCGATCGAGCTCGAGGGGAGAGTTTGCAGCTCGAGCGAGGCTCAATCGATCTGCAGCTCGCTCGCTCCGGCTCTTGCTCGCAACTCGAGCTCGCAGCGGCTCGAGCTCGAGCTCGCAGCGCGCGGCTCGAGCTCGAGCTCGCAGCCGGCTCGAGGCAAAGAACTCGAGCTCGAGGGAGCTCGCAGCGGCTCGAGCGAGCGAAGGGAGAGGCAATGACGAGCCGCGGCTCGAGCGAGCGTTGCTCCCCTTCGGCGCGGCAGATCCGGGCGAGCAATGCTCGGCCGATCTGCACAGCAGATCCGGGCGAGCATTGCTAGCCCAGATCTGCGGTAGACTCGGGCAAGCAACGCTCGCTCGAGGGACGGCTCGCCGCGCCGAAGGGGGAGCAAAGGCCGACCGGAGAAGAAGCGCCGAAGGGGGAGCGACGCCGACCGGAGGAGGAAGGCCGAACGGAGAGCAACGCCGACCGGAAACG
The DNA here is from genome assembly GCA_014182575.1 of Eucalyptus decipiens. Taxonomy (NCBI): domain Eukaryota; kingdom Viridiplantae; phylum Streptophyta; class Magnoliopsida; order Myrtales; family Myrtaceae; genus Eucalyptus; species Eucalyptus decipiens. Next base: position 31,433,434 of record CM024610.1, on the reverse strand, counting down.
TACACGGAGTCGCCGGAGTGAGGAGTCGCCGGAGAGTCGGCCAGTGGGAGCCGCCGGAGAGATGGAAGACACGCCGGAAACGGAAGAACGAAGCTTCAGCCGAGAGGACCGACGACGAGCACGCACGAAGAGTTCTCGCTTTGTTCCGAATGTGTTCCTTTGTTTCTTTCGTTTTCTTCTTTTGTTCCGTCGAAGAAGTGTTTCTTTTCAAAAGAAACAACTTTTTTGTTTCTTTTCTTGTTCTTATTTCGTTCCAGAAACAAAAAAAAAAAAGGAACAGAAACGCAACCAAACGCGTTTCTGTTCCTTTTTTGTTCCCGGGCACACTTTCCGTACAGAAGTGTGCCCGGAACACTTTTTGGGCACGAATCCATGCACACCCCAACTATCTAAAAGGTGCACGACATTGTTTAATTTGTGGCCTCACACCAATCAAATCCAAATGGGGAATGGTATAAACATCAAAACAAGTACCAGCTGTCAGATGTTGCTTGTGAACTATTTTTTAAGAAAGTACTTATGGCTTTGTTGCAAAATCAGGAAAATGAAAAGAAATGTATTAGGCTTTGAAATGTTGAGAAAAAGTTCTAAATATCTCTGATTGTCAATATTTAAAACAATCGACGATTGCTGAACCGGTACGGAAGAAAATTTAGACTTCTACTGCACGTGGTAGACCAGTACCGTGTTGCTTGTCCACGTAAGATCATCCGTAAGTTCTTCACGTAAACCAGTAACGTGTTACTTGGTGTGCACCGAGTGCAGTTAGCCATCGTGGAGCAACCGAGTATTTTCCCAAGTAACTCTACGTTCTAAGTTGCTCTTGGTGATATTCCTCAGTCTCCGTTTATTTACGTAGCTATTGCTTCCGTACACTCCAGGCGCTCTCTCTCTCTCTCTCTGGTTTTGTTTCACAGTTCTAACTGATTAGTTCTGTTCTCACTTCAGTTTTCTCCGCACCCATTTGTTTAAGCGAACAATAAAAGAAGCCGACAGGAAGAGGAACAAAAGAGTGGGGAAAAAGGAAATTCCAAAATTTAAAGAAGAGATTATGGCCGAGATTGCTTACACCGTTGCATCGAATCTAGTGACGAAACCCCTTGAGCGCCTGTTTGCTGCCATTGGACGCCAATTTGGATACATACTGTGCTACAAGAGCTACGTCGAAGATCTCAAGAAAGGAGTCCAGGAGCTAAAGAATGCACAGGAAAGGGTGCAGCACTCCATCCAAGAAGCCAAGAATAACGGAAAGCTTATAGAAAATGATATTAATAATTGGCTAGAGAGTGTGAAGAAGGAGACTGAGAAGGCAGATGACTTGTTAAAACGTGGCGAAAGTGCACAAAATGCTTGCTTCCGTGGGTGGTTTCCCAACCCCGTGATGCGCCATCCAATTGGCAGGAAGGTGAAGAAGACAGCCAAAGTCATTGAGGAACTCTTTAAGAAAAACCAAAGTCGTATATTCCAGAAGGTCGACTATGAGAATCCTGCCACAGGAACTGTCGTTGCTAACACTTCCACTGCAAGATCTGTTGACAACAAAGAAGATGTCCTGGAGTCCAGGGACAAAATCATGGAGGATGTACTGAAGGCTATAGTTGATGACAAGGTCTGTGTGATTGGGGTGTGGGGAGCAGGTGGGGTTGGCAAGTCCAAGCTTTTGGAGGACGTCGAAAAGCGAGTTAGGGAAGAAAAACTGTTTGCTGTGGTTGCCAAAGCAGTACTATCACACCCTCCAGATCTGAAAGAAATCCAGGGAGATATCGCTTGTAAACTGGGTCTCAAGCTAACAAATGATGAATCTGCTAGTCATAGAGCATATCGGTTGCATGAGAGGTTAGTGAGTGATCCTAAAGAGAACATTCTCATAATTTTAGATAATTTGTGGGAGAAGCTAGAGTTGAAGAAAGTTGGAATCCCTGATGGAGATGATAATAGAGTAAGAGGCTGCAAGCTATTGTTAACGTCTAGAAACAAAGATGTTTTGAATATTGGCATGGTCTGTGACCAAGTATTCCTACTTAAATCATTAGAGCATGAAGAAGCACGAAGACTTTTTGAAAGGATAGTGGGGGATAATGTTAGAGATTGCAACTCTAAAATCCAGATAGATGGAGTTGTCCAGAAATGTGGAGGTTTGCCTCTTTTGATTCTCTTGATGGCAAAGAGGTTGAAGCATGGAGATTCGATTGATTGGAGTAATGCTATGATCAAAATAGAAGGGCCAGATGTAGAATCAATTGTGAAACTAAATTACGATGACTTAAAAGAAGAAAGGATCAAATCATTGTTCTTAGTTTGTGCACTAACCTCTGGGATAATTTCCACAAGGAATTTCCTTGTCTACTGCATGGGTTTGGGTTTGTTTAAAGAATTTAGCAACCCCATCCAAATCGCTAGAGATAGGTTGATCGGTGATCTACGTAAATTGCAGGACTATTCTTTGTTACTAGAGAAAGATGACATGGAACGGTTCAGAATGCATGACATATTCGTTGACGTGGCCATCTCTATGCATGGCAAAATTATGGACATGGAATGGAACGTCTTGGTCGGGAAGCAGCAATATGGGTTTAAGGACTGGTCAGAGGATGACCTCCGAAAATGCACTGCGATATCCTTCCCTTATGTTGGCATCAAAGAGCTTCCTGAAAAATTGGACTGTCCGAACTTGAGGATGCTTCTGTTACTTGAAAACTACACATCTCTCAAGATTCCCGAGTCATTTTTTAAATCTATGAAGAAGCTGCAAGTCTTGCACTTTGCTGGCTTGTCTTTCACCTCTCTAACTTCATCGATGCAGGTCCTTGAACACCTCAAGTCGCTATCTCTTGATGGCTGCATTCTAGAGGATGTTACCGTTCTTGGAAAGTCGAAAGGATTACGGTTCCTAAGTTTCGCCAAATCTTCAATTGCTCGACTACCCAACGAGATAGGTGAACTAACGGAATTGAGATTTTTGGACTTGACAGGGTGTTTTGGGCTAAAAATTATTGCACCTGGCATGCTTGGAAACCTGGTTAATTTAGAAGAACTATATATCGACAGTTTTCATCAGTGGGAGGCCGAGGATGAAGCACAGCGAAGCAATGCTAGCCTAGCTGAGTTGAAGAACATAAAAAGTTTTGAGTACTTTGGACATTGCCATCCCTCATTCTACCAGTCTCTCAAGCCACCTGTCATTTGGAAATCTGAACAAGTATAAAATCAAAATTGGGGCCATTCAGCATTGGTGGTATGAATACAAAGAATCCAGAACTTTAGAGCTCAAGCTGGATTCCGGCAATCTTCTCGATGAAGTGTGGATGCAGAAATGTTTGGGGAGAACGCATGATCTTCGCTTGGATGGATCGCGAGATGGTAGAGATAGCATTCACGACTTGTGCACTGAAGGTTTTCAGGAATTGAAGCATCTTTACGTAAAAAATAACTTCTCATTTCAGTACGTTGTTGACTCCACACTATGCCCTGCATTTACGAGATTGGAATTGTTGGTTCTCAAGAATTTGAACAAATTGGAGAAGATTTGTCACTATTGTCTTGCCCCTGAATCTTTCAGCAAATTAAAGATTGTGAAAGTGGAAAACTGCTGTGAAATCAAACAATTGTTTCCTTCGTCCATGAAGAAAATATTCTTACAGCTAGAAGAGATTGAGATAACCGGATGCAACTTGATGCAGCAAATTGTTGCAGATGCCGAGGTAGATGAGTACAGAGATGAAATAGATGATGATGCCAACGTGAAGTCATGCAAGTTGTGTAGGCTAACGTTACAAAACTTGCCAGAGATGATGAGCTTCTATAAAACCGAGGACCATTCAGAAGTATTTTTGGATGGGCGACAGGTAAATTTCATGCTTTCTGAAAAAGTCATGTTCTATTCATCCGGACCATCCAAATTGGAGGAAACCTTCTCCGACTGGTCCTCTGATGCATGAGTTACGAAGATGGATATTGCCTTCAACTAAATATGTTAATCATAGAATAATCCTTTTTTAAGCATGAGTAAATTCGTTATTCAATTCGTGATACTCTCGATAATGATGAGGAGAGACGGACAAAATAACGTAAATAAGGTTTTCGACTTTTATAGCTTTCTCCAATTTCCTCCATACCTTTCAAAGATATCAGTTGAAGTCCCGCACATTTTGCAGTCTTTAAAAAAATTGACTTATTAAAATATTTACTTTGGAGACTTAACGTATACAGATTTTGTGTAATTTTAACAAAGTAATATGCATTTATCAACTAGACAACAGTTGTTTAGTAATATTTGTCGCTTAGTGTTTTGTGTTAAACGGTATAGAATTTATTCGAATTTCATTATTTAGATATTTGATTTATAAACACATTAAAGTATTGACTCTAGAATTATCCTCAGTTTATTTTTTGTGGAAATGTGGCTATAAACAAACTTCCATTTTATGTGTTAATTGATGGACTATTATGTGACTGCGATATGAAAAATCCAATATAATATTCAATAGGCCAATTTGTTTTCATTACCCCTGGTTGTAATATGGAGCTTCTGTAGTTGATCAAATCTACCACAAATCTACGTTCTAATTACTTTTATAATATTAATAGTAGAATTTATGTGCGCTATACATGTTTAAATTTCTTTTTTGTTAATAAATATTCTTGAAAGTATTGATTAGAAATACATCCAACATTCATTTGTTCACTATTGCGTGGATTTAACAGTTTCTGTAACTATTCTGCCAAGGTAGATTAAAAATAAGGAAACCCTTTTTTAAATTATCTTAAAATTACGTTTATCATGTAACCCAAACTGCAAAAGCATGATACTCGACTAAAATCATTTATTAATTTAAGTAACTCTCTTTCTTGGCTACATGACTCTCTCTCCCCATATATTAACTTTTTTATGACGAGAAAGGGTATCTTAGGTTGTTATATAGGTAGAATTAATACCATTGCTGAAATTGACTTTGATGCTCATATGGTGCTGCTGTGACCAGTTCATGGATCTTATGGCCAACCATGGATGTAAAATTGATGAACGCCTTTTTGACGTTGGTTCGATATATCATCTATTCAGTTTTACATCTATACTAGAATTTTGGCCCATAAAATGCACGGGGACAACAAATTTTCCTGACTACTTCATAAATTTATAATTACTTTTTAGTTTCAATCTTTTAATAAGGCATTTTTTTTGGAATTCTTTGAAGAAAAATGCCTGACTCAAATTACACCTTTTAATCAATTGAAAGTATAGTTTTTATCGGTTGGTCAATCACAAGCCCTTTAAATAATGTTCACTGTTATGTTTAATGTTGCTCTATGTCTTTTTTTAACTTAATATGTTGTTAGTTCATAACCATTTGGTATAAAACAATGAGATGGTTTTTTCACATTGTCTTTTGAAATATTATATAAGATCGCAACTAATGACTAACAAGAATTAACTGATTTTATGCCATTAATTTGTAAAATTTAGAAAGCACAGAATGTGAGCATAAATTCAATAACCTCAATAACTCGGATTGTAACTTCCTCCTCTTGTCATATATGTTATATAGTCCCAATACATAATAAGGTAAATGATAAGTCAAATGTATGATAAAATTTAAAGAAGGAAAAGGAAAAGTTCAAAAATCACTACTCGGCCTTTTCTTCCATCATCTTCAAATCTATTATGTGAGATTATTTCCTTCATTAATTTTTTAAAGGCAACGGATGTTCGTAAATTTTAGTTACAAGCATTATGAGATTATGTGGGGTTATGCACTCCTTGCAGCTATAGAAAAATTGATGCATATGCCTTCATAACGAGATTCTCCTTACTTTTTAAGGTTTCATTGCCCGAGTTGGAGTTCTTGACATTGTTTGAACTTCCCAAATTGAAAGAGATATGGAACTCTCAATTTCCTCCAGATGTGACCAACCTAAAATTTTTTAACGTAGAGGATTGTGTGTTCCTCTTGAGCATCTTCCCGTCAAATTTGGTAATAAAGCTACTGAATTTGGAAGCCATAACCATTGAAGGATGTCAGTTAATACGAGAAGTACTCGACCTTGAAGGACTAACAGCCATTGGGAATGTCGAAATTCTACCGCGCTTGACCTCATTAACCTTGAGTGACTTACCAAGGTTGTTATACATATGCAATAAGAATCCAAGAAAAGCGCCGTGTTTCCAAAACTTAAGGGAATTGAAGGTGCAAAACTGTGAGAACTTGAGGTTTCTTTTTACTTCTTCCATGGCTAGAGGACTCCAACAAATAAGAGAAATTAAAATAGCAAGATGTAAACTGTTGGAGGAAATTATAGATGTGCAAGAAGAAGAATTAGAGGAAGCTGCATCCGTCATCACTTTAGAGTTTCCTCAATTAACCTCTTTATCTCTTGAGGAATTGTCAAATCTCAAGGCATTCTCTTATTGGACGCACTGCGTTCACTGTCCAGCCTTAACAAGAATGAAAATATTTGAATGTCCTAGAATGATGACATTTGCTTCGTTCAAAGGAAAGCAGCAGATGATAACGACCGGCACAAGTTTACACCAAGCGTTTGGTGGTGCCAACTCTAGCTTGTCCTTGCCTATACTCTTCGATCAAAATGTGCGTAAGCATCTCTGGAATTTTCTATTTTATGTTTATCGTATAAATTTTTCTTGGTAATTATACATTGATTGTCGATGAAGCAGTTGAAAACTCGGTTTGTCAGCATGTCCTACAAAGTCTCTCGCTACTCCTTGCATTTGTTGTTTTTCTATGACAATGGTATTATCTTGGGTAACCAACCTAATTCTTGAGATTATATTATAGAGCATATTATCATGGGTAACCAACTTCATCCGAATTAAAATTTTTAGGAGTTCACAGTCGAGTGACTAACATATGGTCCATTTATACAGGTTCTTTTTCCAAGCTTAGAGAAGTTGACCCTTGTGTCGTTGGGTGGGTTGATGAAGATATGGCACAATGAACTTTCCAAAGAATCATTCTGCAAACTCGAGTTCGTCAAGGTCCGAGATTGTGAAAATTTGTCTCATATTTTTCCTTCAACTTTAATAGAGGGGCCTCGGAGCCCGAAAATGATTGAGGTTGTCAATTGTACCTCTTTGGAATCAATAATAGAACATGTTGCTGTCAATACTAAGATGAGGCCAGAAAGTCTGGTCTTCTCGGGCATGAAAGAAGTGAAGTTGCAAGAGTTGCCGAGGCTGAATGCGTTATTGACAAGTAGCTCCCAAGCAACGTTGAGTCTTCCTAGTCTAACTAATGTCAGATTGACCAATTGCCACTGTTTGAGATATCTCTTCACAAATGACACATCCAGGACTCTTGATAAACTTGAGACGCTAGATGTTTTTGGTTGCAATGACATGCAGCAAGTAGTTGCCACGGAAGAAAGTGACGAGCAAAAGTTGAAGGTAGTGAAGTTCTCTCATTTACATATGTTGGAACTTTGTTCACTTAAGAGCTTGATTAGTTTCGGCTCAGGAAGTTGTGCATATGAGTTTCCCTCTCTCAAAAATCTCTCAATTTTGGAGTGCACTGAACTCAAGGCATTCATACTGAGGTTGCCAGCGCCAAGAGTGGAGACGCTGAATGAGGGATCAGCCAGTTTTGATGAAAGTCCACATTGTATATTTGACGAGAAGGTTTTCCACTTTCCTTTATCTCTGCTCATGTGATTTGCTTTCTCCTCTGTGATGCTCTAGATACATAAGCAACTTTGGTTCAATGCCGGTCATTGTGACCTTTGCCAGGTGATGCTTCTTTAGGTTGCATTTCCCAAACTAGAAGAGCTACATCTAGTAGGAATTCTATCAAGAGATTTTGTGTAATTTTACGAAGTAACGTGCATTTATCAACCAACCGACAACAACTGTTTAGTGACATTTGTACCTTTTTAGTGTTTCGTGTTAAAAGGTATCAAGTTTACTCAAATTTGATTATTTAGATTTTAAATTATAAACACATTACAGTATTAATTTTAGAATTATTCTCAATTTTATTTTTTGTTGAAATGTGGCTCTAAACAAACTTCCATTATATAGTTTTTTTTTTTTTTATACTCATAAAACATTGATGGACTATTACGTGACTCCGAAAGGAAAAATAAAAGAAAAAAGTTCAATAGGCCATTATGTTTAGAGCCGCATTTTTCTTCAATCAAACTGTGTGTAAATATGTCTGGAATTTTCTATTTTATGTTAATAGTAGAAATTATTCTCGATATATGTCAGGAATTTTCTATTTTATGTTGATCGTAGAAATTATTCTCGATAAATGTGGTCTTATTGCCGATGAATTAGTTGAAACTCAGCCCGTTAGCATGTCCTATAAAGTCTCTTGCTACTCCTTGCATTTGTTGTTTTTCTATGACAATGGTATTATCTTGGGTAACCAACTTAATTCTTGAGAACACATTATAGATCATATTATCATGGGTAACCAACTCCATCCAAATTAAAATTTTTAGGAGTTCGCGGTCAAGTGACTAACATATGGTCCTTTTATACAGGTTCGTTTTCGGAGCTTAAAGGAGTTGACCCTTGTGTCGTTGGGTGGGTTGATGAAGATATGGCACAATGAACTTTTCGAAGAATCATTATGCAAACTCACATCCGTCGAGGTCCGAGATTGTGAAAATTTGTCTCATATCTTTCCTTCCACTTTAATAGAGGGGCCTTGGAGTTTGGTCTTCTCAAGCATGAAAGAATTGAAGTTGCGGGACTTGCCGAGGCTGAATGCCTTATTGACAAGTAACTCCCAAGCAACGTTGAGTTTTCCTAGTCTAACTAATGTCAGCTTGAGCAATTGCCACCGTTTGAGATATCTCTTCACATATGACACATCCAGGACTCTTGATGAACTTGAGAGGCTAGATGTTTCTGGTTGCAATGACATGCAGCAAGTAGTTGCCACGGAAGAAAGTGACGAGCAAAAGTTGAAGGCAGTGAAGTTCTCTCATTTACATACATTGAAGCTTTGTTCGCTTAAGAGCTTGATTAGTTTTGGCTCAGGAAGTTGTGCATATGAGTTTCCCTCTCTCAAAAATCTCTCAATTTTGGAGTGCACTGAACTCAAGGCATTCATACTGAGGTTGCCGGCACCAAGAGTGGAGACGCTGAATGAGGGATCAGCTAGTTTTGATGAAAGTCCACATTGTATATTTGACGAGAAGGTTTTCCTCTTTCCTTTATCTTCGCTATATCGCTGCTCATGTTATTTGCTTTCTTCTTTGTGATGCTCTATATATATAAGCAACTTTGCTTCAATGCCAGTCATTGTGACTTTAGCTAGGTAATGCCTCTGCAGGTTGTATTTCCTGAATTAGAAAAGCTATGGCTAACAGGAATTCAATCAAGAGGACTATGGGAGAATGAGATGCCCAATGAGTCCGTTTGCCAACTAAAGATCCTTGTGGTGAAGCAATGTCCCAACCTGTTGAATGTCATTCCTTCATTCATGTGGAGGAGGTTGCTTCACTGTATGGAGTCATTAAAGGTTGAGGAGTGCCCCCGTCTAAAAAACCTTTTTACAATGTCTATGGCAAAAAGTCTGGTACAACTCAAGTATCTTGGTCTAGCTGGTTGTGGAGACATGGAGTACATTGTTGCCATAGAAGAGGAGAAATTTGAAGAAGCCGAGGACATAATTGTAATTCCTCAACTTGGTACTCTATATCTTCACAAAATGAAAAAACTCAAAAGTTTTTGTCATGAGAAGCATATTTCAAAGTGGCCCTCCTTGAAAGAGTTTACCGTTGAAGATTGTGAAGTTGTGGAGGTAATTTTAGGAGATGCCAGTTGTAAAAGACTAGAGGGCAGCATTCCAATGCAGCAACCGCTTTTGCTGGTCGAAAAGCAGCAACCGCTTTTGCTGGTCGAAAAGGTTTGCAGGCATTCTTCTTATATGGCATTTTTTTTTCTTGTCCCGGATGCATTGAGCTAGACAATGCAAGGGTATTTGGGGTGACTTCTGCTAACTTATGATTTTCTTTTAGAAAATTTTACTTTAAATTAATAACAAACATCTTAAAGCCACTTCTTTAACATAAACATATTGATATCAGTATAAAAAAAAAATCATAAGTTTTCAAAACTTGATATATTTTTCTTTCGTTCTTAAATTTTAGACTAACGTGATGTTTCATTAATACTGTAACTAAAATACAAATAATACTTTGAAGCTAAGCTCCAATTAACATCTTTTAACTAATCTAAAGTCTAGACGATGCTAAAGAGGTCAACTCAATTTAGATCACGAGTCCTAAAACTGTAGCTCGGCACTTAACTTCTCAATTTTTTTTTACACGCATTCAAGGCGTAATAATTGCACTTTTTATGCACTTTTTAGGACTTGTATAGTATAGTCTTCTGTTTTACGTAGATGGAAGATCTGCATTTTTATCACATTTGCAGTCCTACGTGGCAATTAATGCAGCGATGGAGCTTCCTCAAGCGCAAAAGTGTGTTGTTTCCCCATTGCCACATCGGAAAATTTTGCAAAAAAGAATAGAAAAAGACTAAAAAAATAGGAGAAAATCGAACCGTAGAAAACAGTGAATATGAAAACTGGCTTAAAATAATCCTGGGAGACATCGTCAGTCGAGGGGGGAGGAGCTAAATAGGGAGCAGCACTTCTCGCCGTCAAAAGCCTACAATCCTCACCACGATCATGGTGAGGGCGGTTGAGCCTCGCAAGGCCACTGGCGAGGGCTATGAATGATCAATAGGAGAAATTACATTCATGAATCTATTAAACTATAAAAACTGACCAAAAAAAAAAAACTACAAAAGGTGTTTCAATAAATTCACCCAAATTATTTAGTTCATTTTTATCCCACTCCACTATCCTCATCAGCAAGAATCCTTATTTGACTCTTCAAGATATTGAGAGTACTTACCCATGCCCCTTTGTACGTTAGAGAATTGATTTTGGACCGTTTTCATGTCTTCCTTGCAGTTTTTTCTTATTAAATCTATTAAATTCTTAACAAAACTGTTGAAATCTTCTCTCAGATCCTTAAAAAAGTATAATTGCTTCAAGATTATTTAGGATTTATGGTAATCGTAGTTACAGCAATCGTCGTAATAATCTTGTTAAAACTATTAAATAACATGAGAATCATTATCATAATAGTTGTCATATCAATCAACGTAATAATCTTAATAATCCCTTACTATTTTCAAATTTCAATATAACAGATTTAATAAATATTGAAACATTATTCAAAGAGAATATTATACCAAACATGGAGCGGCTCCATATCAGCAAGCATCGGGGCTGAACTTTCAACGGGCATGAATGCTATTCATGAGCATGTCAGATCAGTCAGATCAGAAATGCAAGTGCAGCAACTAAAATAGGCACAATAGCATTGGCCTTTGGTCTAAAATCATCGCACAATGATAGGAAAAATTACCAAAAAAGTCCTAAACCTATTGCAATTGTGCCAATTTAGTCATAAACTTATTTTTTTGACCAATTGAGTCCTAAACCTTTTACTCTTATTCCCGATCAGTTCATCCGGCCAAAAATGGTCGGCTGGCGTTGACGTGGCAACCGGTCGGCGGGGCTGGCGACATTTTTTAATAATATTTTATTTTTTGAAATATTTTATTAATTATTTTTATCTTTTTTCCTTTTTTTTTTTCCCTCCTTCCTCCTCCTCTCCTCCTTCTTCCCCGGGCTCCGCGACCGGCCGAGGGGGAGGGTTGGCCGGCGGGGTGAGCCCTCGCCAGATCCGGCAAGGGAGGCCTCGTTGTCGCCGGGTTTGGCGAGGCGAGCCCCGCCTGATCTGGCAAGGCTCGCCTCACCAGTCGACACGAGCCTAGAGACGGCGGGGCAAGCCCCCGCCGGATCTGGTGAGGGCTCGCCTCGCGGTCATCGGGCGAGGCGAGCCCTCGCCCGATCCGATGAGGGGGCTCGCCAACGGTCCAGGAACTGATCTAGAGGAAGAAGACCTTGGAGTCGCCGACGGAGGCGGCGGGGATGAGGCTGGAGTCGAGGAGGCCGAGGATGCCGTCGTAGATCTTGGAGAGCTCAGCCTCGATCTTGGCGCGGTAGTCGCGGATCGCGTCTGGCAAGGCCCTCCTCGCCGGACTGGCGAGGGCTCGCCTCTCGCCGTCGGGCGAGGTGAGCCCTTGCCGATCCGGCGAGGAGGGCCTTGCCAGATGCGATGGCGAGCACCCCTCGCCTAACGAGGCGAGCCCTCGCCAGATCAGGTGGGGCTTGCCTCGCCAGACTCGGCGACGGCGAGGGCTCGCCCTGCCGGTCGCCTTAGTCCGGCGACCGGGCAGCCCTCCCTTCTGGCCAGTCGCCGGAGCCAAGGGAAGAAGGAGAAGAGAAGGAGGAAGGAGGGAGAGGGAAAAAAAAAAAAGGAAAAAAAAGATTAAAAAATTAATAAAATATTTTTTTAAAAATAAAATATTATTAAAAAAATGTCGCCGGTGCCCCCAGCTGCCACATCAGCGCCGGCCGACCATTTTTGGCTGGATGGATTGATCGGGAATAATAGTAAAAAGTTTAGGACTCAATTAGTCAAAAAAATAAGTTTAGGTTTGAATTGGCACAATTGCAATAGGTTTAGGACTTTTTTGGTAATTTTCCCTACAATGATAAGATGTGATCTAAGCAAAATTCTAATACCAATTAATGTTGAAGAGATCTAGCTCAGATACCAATTGATGATGAAGAAATCTAGATCCGGTAACAACTTATGTCAAATGGAAGCATGTAGAAAGTCAGGTTTAGATTTGTGACAACCGGAGGAAAATCAGATAATTAGAAAAGAGGGAGAAACTAGAGAGATATCGAATGACTAAACTAAATATAGAAACAAACCAGCTAGCGGTTGAAGAATCCCATCCTACCGTACTCTGCCATCTTTTATTTAATTGTTCGATTTTTTTCTTCGGTATCGGTCGTGTTTTCCTGGAGACTATAATTTATCGGAGAAAATTTTGAAGTGCAAGATCCATGGAGCTTTGGTTTGTGCTAATTGGCTTTTTTTTTTTTTTGTTAATACCTTACAATGCACAAGCTATACCTTAAAATGGTTCATAGAAATTGGAAAGTAAATTGGCTACTGCGTATGTGTGCTTTAATGAGTGAAATCTAAGACAGGCCAGATTGGAGGCTATGGGTTGTGGTACTGCTCGAACATAATGTTTGATGTATATTAGGAAAAATGTCTGCTTTCTACTCTAAAATAATATAACAAGATCCCTTTAGGACAATGGATGGTAAGGGGTGGTATCTGCTTAAAAGAAACTAAGGCGCATCTAATTTAATTTTCTTGCTATTCTACCGATAATGTTTCTCCTGTGATTTTCCTTACCCTAGAAATTAAGTATTTTCTTTGACAGAGTCAGTTTTTAACGAATTAAAATGAAAAATAACAGATTGAGTTTCCTAGTATGGAGTCAATGAAGATCTCGCATATGGATAACATGGAGAAGATATGGCTTGGTGAGCTTGCTTCAAATGCCTTTACCAAACTCAAGAAGCTAATTGTGGAGTATTGTGAGAAACTTTCATCCATTTTCTCATCAGATTCTATCCTCACGAGATTTCGAAACCTAGAGAAGTTAAAAGTGATCGATTGTGGTTCTTTAGAAGTAGTATTTCAAATGCAAGAGTTAAACATGAGTGGATTTCATTCCACAGATACCTTTCAATTGAGAAAATTAAAATTGCAACGACTTCAGAAAATGAAGCACGTGTGGAATGGACCTCCTTGTGGGACTTTTACATTTGAACATTTACAGTGCTTGAAGGCTAAAAATTGTGGGAGTCTCAAAAGCTTATTTCCAATTTCAATAGCAGAAAGTATGACACAACTAAAAAAACTTTTAGTAGAGGATTGTGGGGTGGAGGAAATTATAGCGGAAGAAGACGGAGTAGGGATGAGTGCAGGAAATCTCTTCTTTCCGCAATTAAGCAACTTGAGATTACTTGAGCTGTCAAAACTTAGGAGATTCTACAAGAATAGTCATACTTCAACATGGCCACTCCTGAAGAAATTGAACGTGGGACGCTGCGGCAAGATGAGGTCATTCTTATTAGGTACAACTACCAGCGAGAACCAACCTGCACTATTTTCTTTTGAAAAGGTATTGTCCGAAATTCTAGCTTTCTGCCATTATCTTCATTGGTTTATGTGTATAGCTATTGGTGCTTTGTTATTTTCTACCAGAAATTAAAATTGTCAAATATTTCATGCTTATTAATGCTCACCATAACACGCCCGTGAATTGCTTAGAAATTTGAAGATTGACTGATATTAATTATTTCCAGCTCATATTCTTTGGTATATAATAGTTGATCCCGGCTTTGACTTTGAAAAGAAAAACATTTATTGAATTAACTTGCATAAATAGTCATGTTTCTAACGAGCCGCACGTGTCTTACGGCTGGGATGTACCTATTTAATTTTAGTTGACCTAATCATCAGCCGAAAGTGAAATTTTGTTAGTATTTTGTTCATCTGAAACAAAGTTCCATGGTGAACCTGGTTGCTAACTATCAAGTACAGCGAGTAACTTGCTCACTGCTCTGAAAAACACCAACCTTTTTTTCTTTTCTATTTTCAGAACTACTGATTACTTTAATAATCTATCAACTTTTATTCTTGAGGTTCACCAACGTATTTGAAATTGCTAACTTTAGTTGAATTTACTGAACTTAATTTGATTGGTGTACTATCCCTCCCATTAAGATACAAATTGATTTTAGCTAATTGCCAACTTTCTATCTTGTTAGGTTTTGAAAAGTACCAACATTTCCAAATGACACATTACTTCAATAATCATTGAATATTTATTCTTGTGGCATTTACCGCCTTTCAAATCACTGACTTTTATTTTCATTTACAAACTTTAATTTGATTGGTTTACCAATACTCATCAAGTTAAGATACCAATTGATTTAGTCACTCGCCAGCTTTTTATCTTTTAAATCTTGAAAAGTGCTTATATTTCTTTATATTTTCACGATCACCAACTACTTTAATAATCTATCAATGTTTATTCCAATAACTTACGAAAGCTTTTGAAGTTACTACCGTTTAATCGAAATTACCAACTTCACTTTGAGTGTTATATCAATGATATAACAACACATCGTTTCGAAACTAAAAATGTTCGTTTATTTGGAGTTATGTACTTTTAGTTTGTTTCTTAGCTCATTCGATGTTTTATCACCAATCATTCGTTCATGCTCAGAGTCATAAAAAATAGTGAAGCCATGCACACTACTCATGATGTATAATAAAATAGATGTGAGAACTGCAGATTAGAAAACAGAGTGCAACATATTATTACAACACCTTACTATTGAAACACATCTACTTACTATATATGTAGCACAATTTGGTAAAATAAATAATTTTTGTGTTGAGCTTTTGCTACGAACTTATTGAAATTCACGCACTTGAACATATGGATTAAATTAGTTGACGATTAAAATAGCTGGAGTATGATCGACAAATAATTGTCTTTATCCAAATTCGCAAAACTTATTTTGATTGAATTGGGCAAACCACTAAAAAACAAACATCCCTTGTATTGGCTCTTGGGTACTTTTTCCTCTTTTCCCTAAAACAAAAAGACATTTTAGTTATTGTGCTGTGGCTATGCCCCGTATTTACTTCCAGTGGCCTAATTAAAAGCGATTCACGCAGGTCATCCCAAACTTGGAAGGATTGACATTGACGAGCGAGGATGTTATGATGATGATGGAGCAACATCACGTCTTTCACGGTCTCACAGAGCTAGAGTTGGCATGTTATGATAAGAATGTCGATTTCCCCTCCGACTTCCTCCTCCATAGATTCCCCGATCTAGAAGAGCTTTCTCTATCCTATAGTTCCCTCGAGGAGATATTTCCAGAAGATGTGTGTGGACATGGGGGAGCAACTCCCTATGGAGAATTAACTGACATGAAAACACCTCTCAAGGCACTCAAAAATCTGTGGCGACTTGAGTTGAATAAGCTGTGTAAACTCCAACGAGTTTGGAAAGATGGCTCATTGATGGCTGAAATCCTTAAACATATTGAAACTCTGCTCGTTTCAGAGTGCTCAAGTTTATCAATCATACTTCCATCCCTGACTGCATTCCAGAGATTGACAGAATTAGAAGTAAAGGATTGCGCTGGTTTATTTCATATGGGGACTTGCTCAGCAGTGACAAGTCTGGTGCACCTTACTTCGCTAACCCTAAGAAATTGCAGTGCGATGGAAGACGTGATAACACATGATGGAAATGGAGTAGAGGAGATCTCTTTCCCCAAGCTGTCGCAGTTGATACTTGATGGTTTACCGAGCCTTGAGAGCTTCTCCTCCGTGAATTGCACCTTCATGTTCCCATTATTGTGGCGTATTATTGTGAAGCAGTGCCCAAAGATGAATATATTCTGCAATGGTGCCTTGAGTACACCAAGATTACTTGAAGTATGCCTCTCCGACGAGGATTATGAAGGACGTTGGGAGGGGGATCTTAATACCACAATCCAATTCTTATCGACATGAAACAATCCATGCTGAATTCACTGAGTCAGGTAAATCTAGGTGCCTAATCATGTCTCCCCGAATCCGGTGTCAAAAGGAAGAAACTGGTGTTATTCTCCGAGTTCTATATTAGCTGATATGAAGTCGCTCTTTGTTTAAAAATGTTTGATTGTTTTTAACGGGATCGTAACATAATTGGAGTTGTCGGGTCTTTTGGGCACTTATAGCTGTTTGATGAATTGCTTGCATAACCTCTATCAATGTAGCTGCAAAGACTGGGGTTTTGTTATATGGGGTTGTGTGCTGGCCCACTAATTCAGTTACCCTTGAGGAATGTCGACACGTCTTACTGACAATGTTTGTCTCTTTTAGGTGTCATGCTCGCTACGCTATGATCAAAGTGGCCGTTTTTATTTGCTAGAAAGTGTCTTTGTAGTAAGATGTTGAAGCAAGTGTTCTGCAGCCTGTGCACTAATAATGTTCCATCGCAAGGTGTTGTTGCCTCTCGATATGGCGTCCTTGTGTTGACAAGTGGTGTTCACAGTGGGCAGGTGCTTCACTGAATATCTCATTCCTTTTCTAGTTTGAGATGTCCACTCATTTCCTTGATAATGGTACAAATGTAGCAGAATGGTTGAGCAAATAATCAATTGAATGTGGGGGTACTCAATCTTCCATTGAATTGTATAGAGATTTTCTATGAGTGTTGGCTTTTAGGCAGCCTCATTTAGCATCAAGAGTTTCTTTGGAGTTGGCCCATTTGGATGATGACAACAGTGGCCATATACACTGACCAGAAGGGGAAGAAATCCAAGAATCCAATTAAGCACATGTCCTTCAAGCAGCGCACAAGAGCTTACATGGAGCCGTTCACACTAGATGTTTTCATCTCCTAGCACTTTGTCTCAGCTTCACTCGCTCACTTATAGGGTCACGTGCAAGCAGGTCGCTGTTGCGGGTACTAATAGGACATTAGAGCCGTGCTCAAGTCTCAATTGGACACACCAGCATGTTTGGCCACAGGCCAGACTTTGGCAGACTGGGGGAGAGAAGCTGATGAGTGCAATGCTTCCCATACTGCAACAGCAAGGGACAAGTTTGAAGGAAAAATCAGAACGGTAGTTCAGTCTCTGATTGACATTGGCATCAATATAAAGTTTATCTTGAGTCATTTTCCCTCCTTGAGCATGATCTTGCTTATGTGCACAGCTCGTTATAGGAATATACAGACATCTTTGACATTGTTTTGAGATACGCAAGTTGTAGTGTTGGTTCATTTGCTGGTTAAATATAGATGATAGTGACTGTTTGTTTGACAAGAGTAGAATTCGACTGTTTTGGCTTTGTTAAAACATTTACCTTCTGGATTCTTGAATGAGCATAGTGATAGCTACCATAGCTTTGTACATCTTTCTCTCATTTTACATGGTGTCTATGTTGACTCTGCTTTTGAAACCTTAGATGTCCATGCCACGATGATTAGTTTCATCCAGTCTTCTTTTAGCAAACACTTATTGCAAGGTTAGGTTCATAGCTCTTGAGAGTCCGAAGTACTATCATAGCATGGATTGGCAGGTAATATCCTACTCAATTATCATTAACTTATGTTAGTTTAGTTGTCTCTTGTTCAATTGTTTTACTTAAGTTCATGATATAGAGATACATAGGTATTACTTTGCCTGCTTTCATGACTTGATGATAAAAAAATCAATTAATGCAATATCACAGGATTTGGTCATTGTATTCCTGTGGAAAATATGACGCTAAATATAAAGTGCTGTTAGTCAGTCTTTTTCTTCTGTTTCTAAGTTTGACCATCTTGGACAAGAAGGGTAGACCTAACTAAAAAGTGAATTGATCCGATCTGTTGCTTGTTGAATGTTAATTCTTGCTGATTTAACTTGGTGGAAATTAAGAAAAACATTTTGTACAAATTTAATGCCCTAATATCCGTGTTTTTACCACAATAGCAGCATCACCCATGCTGATGTGAGAGTGTCTCTAAATTGCACTGAGTCCGAGCTAGAATATCGTCGAACCATCAAAGAGAGAGAAAAAGGCCTAGGATCCAGTTTTCTATAGATTTCTTTCATAAACCACTCACCCCAGCTTTCCAAGATTCACAGATCACGATAGTATTCACATTTTACTTGATACTCTCCCCTGGATGTTGAGCGACATATCATGAAGAGAGATGTCCAAAATTCAATATGCTCACGGGTAGAGTCCAGTATCTCCCGTAAAAATAGTGGTGACATGTCAGGAAAATGAGCTAGGTGATTGAAGGTGATCTAATTGCTTTGCCAATCACCTACTTTAGATGCTTACACGGCAAAAGCATATGGTCTAACTATCACTCAGCTACTTAGTCTACTGCAATTTCATTTGTTCATCGAAGGGCTGGTATGAAGAGTAAAGGTTCATTTGCTAATTGCTAATATCAGATAATGTTTGAATTCTGCTCTTTTCGTCTTGTTGTTGTTTTAGTTGTACACATAACTTCTTTGGCGCTTCATCATCATAGCTCTTTCCATATGTGCCACTATGGACTATTCAATTGTTTTTTTTATTGGATTAGGAAGTAATATTCTCTACTAGCTGTGAAAAAATATCATTTGAGTCCACAATCATAAGAGTTCCTAGTAATCTGACTACTCAATTGTTTCAAATGAGTCCATAAAATACGTCCAATAGTTCACAAACTTAAAGCACCATATTCATTTCCATGACATAATCAATACAAGATTGCACAGTAAAATGTTATTTACTCCCGGATCACATTATGAACGTGTCGTTTTCCATGCACTTGGGTTCAGTGAAGTACAAGGGTAATCCATCAAGATCGTATCGAAAGCATCTTTTCCTTTCTGTTTTCTGCAGATAGTCACAAAGACAAGTCAGAGTTTGACCCTACTGCTTCTTAATTAAAATGTAGAAGTAGGCTTGAGAAACCTGGTTACTCACTGACTATCCATGTTGAGGAATCTGTTTCTTCGAGGATTGCTATTGAAATAACATTTCACTGTACCCAGTTTCAAAAACAAAGATCTGTTTTCTAAAAGTGTACGCTGTCCAAAATTTCTCATCAGTTCCTTGCCATATCTTTTCATTGCTTTCTATCAAGTAATCCGGTGTTACCTTTTCTTAAGATCCTTTCCTGAGAATATCGAGAGTAGCTGAGTCTGGGGGTTCTCTTCTGTTCCCTTGAAGCTGTCATCAAATTGTCTAATATGTTCCTGGAGGCACTAGTGAATTGACATACTGTAAAACTTGTTGCCGGAGAATCCATTAGTCATTGAGTGCTTCGACTTAAATACTAGTGGGAACCATGCACTTGGAGGGTAAATAACTTTTCTCATGCATTTTGTAGCACATGGGCTTTTTTGTATGTCAATTTGCTTCTCGTTTATTCCAAATCTTCAGTAAGTCCATAGCAGACTTGGGGAAACTTCACAGAGAAAGAAACAGGGAAAATTTTACTTTACCATCTTCTCATCTAGGCTATGAAAAGGTGCTTGTCATTCTTATATAATTTAATTCTCTTCATTCTAACGAGCCCCTTGATCATTTTCGACATGCATCTTGCAAAAGTTGCCAATAAGGGAGATGATTACGTACGTCCTAAAGAGTAGCATCATGTAAATTTGCATGATGAATGTCTTGAATCTAACATACTACTGATATGTTTTGGCCAAAGACCTAAGTGTTGATTATAACGCGTTAGATAAGTTCATGTAAATTTCCACAATGAACATCTTAAATCTAACATGCTACCAATCTTTTTTGGCCAAAGACCTAAGTGTTGATGATAACGTGCTAGATAATTTTGACAATACACTTAAGCTGTGTTTGACAGTCAGGATAAAATTTATCTTACCTTGCATTTGGTGCATGCTTAAGATAGGATAAGGTCAGATATAAATAGAATATAAATTGGATAAAATTATCCCATGGGGGAGGTAGGATAAAGGCGGACAGGATTTCTAATATTCATAATAGGAAAGTTTTTTTCTCAAATAAAATATTTTTAAAATTAACAAATTAAAATATATTTCAATATTAATAATATTTGAATTCTAATATAAGAAATTTAAAATAACAAAAAATAAATTTATTTTTTCAATTTAATCTTATTTTTTATTTATATGTTCGGATTTAATTCTATCTTATAATATACATTCAATATATAAATATATATTTATTACATATTTTAGGTGTTTTAGTATTTTAGGTATATTAATACAATTTCTATTTAATAAAATTTTATTAGAGAATGATGGAAGGGGAAGAAGTGAATAAAAAAAGGAATTAATTAAAAGAGGAGAAATAAAATAAAAAAGAAAATAAAAATAAGGAAGACAAGAGTGTTACGAGAGATTTTTACCATATCCGTTTATAAATAAAACAAAATATATAATATGATGTGAATATATCCAATTTTATTATTGCAATCATCAAATAGTAAATAAGATATAGAAAAATCCCTTAAATTTCATATCTTATCCTATCTAGTCTTATCTTAATTAGAAATCTGGACGACCAAACGTAACTTTAGAGCTCATCTTTCTCAATATTCACATGTTTTTTTGCTTCGGACAGGTTGTCTTGCTTAGCCTCACTACTCTTATACCTCAACAAAAGAAAAATCATAAATGAGAAGAAATTGCAATAATTAGAAACCCGCCCATAGCAATCACATGAGCAGTGCTGGTGATTACCATTGAGATCATTTGCAAGCTTTATCTCGACGGATCTCTCAACCCTGATTACGGCCGAATAGATGACAACCGTAAGCTCTCGCTCACGTCCTTGTAATCGACCCCAGCAACACTAGCTATGTGTGAATTTCAAATGACTTCCCAACCCACCATGGCCACTGGCCCAGCACTCATTGTTAGCATCCGGCTATGTCGAAGTCATAATAGCCCGGTCAATGGAAAAAAAATTGAAAAATAAAACGAAGTGCCATCTCTTTCCATTGCATGACATCATGTCTAATATCTTCTTGTCGGTAGCCTAGTTGGTGACTTGAAAATATTAGGGTGATCTCATAAAATTAGCATGTGATAGGAAAAAATTGATTTTTACTCATTGTAGAACTCCTAAAATACTATAAAGCATGAAAATATTACATGATTTCTCTCATAACATTTTCAAAATCTTCATTGCAAATATTGCTTATTTTTCTTACTTCATTCATTATATTCAAACCGATTGGTACAAATGGTTGGATCGGTTAAACTAGAGGAATCGCATATCAGCCCATACTCCGGTTCAACCTTCCGGTATCATTTTCAAAACATTGTATATAATTAGACCCGAAATAATTGACGAAAAGTCATCCATTCTTTCTTGAAAGGTGGGTATATGAAAATCTTTACTTAGGAGCCCTCGCCTTTGCTTCGTATATCTATTCATTGATTTTCTTTAATGAATGACCTCACTTGTAATTTATTAGAGGGATAAGTGCATTGGAAGTCCCGAAACTTGTTAAAAAAGTGTAATTTAGTCATAAAAAAGTGCAATTAAATCCTCTAATTTGTCATGAAAGTGTAATTGCATTATAAAACTTTTAAAAAGTATAATCAAATTTTTAAACTTGTCAAGTTAGTCAAATTAAGTCCTTTCATTGATAGCACTCTTTGAAAATTTTAAGTCACAATTGTACTTTTATGACAAGTTTTAGGACTTAATTGCATTTTTTGAAAATTTTAGAATTTAATTACAATTTCATAACAATTTTTAGGACTTCTAGTGTACTTACCCCTTTATTAAAACATCATTCTAACAAAAGTGCGAGTATATATGGCGATTATAACAATGGGGAATTGGACATCGTTACTTTGAACCTGCTTCGTCCTTCTACTAATTGAGAGGATCCAACAAGAATATACATTTCAAACATGTGGAAGGAGAGATAGAGTCCTATGCAAACATGCACTAACCGAACTCCTTCAATTTGATAACAAAAGAGTGAAAATGAAATTTACCATACTTTATGTGAACAGCTGTTTTTCTGTACATACTTGATTATAGGAAACTTTATCAAAACATGCCTTTCGTCTGTGGAATACAAATTATGGATCATCTACATGCAAATAAAAGTATGAGTGGTCCATCATGGGACATAGGATGTGTTGACACCTAAATTTTGGCTACCCGTTTAGTCATTTGTCGAATTAAGAAATTAGGGATTAATTTTAACTCCTAAAAAAATATATATTAATTAATTAATTAATTGACTGCATAGCATTTAGTTGTAGGTGCATTTATTTTTTATTTGCATTTTATTGGACCGGTGGTGAATGGGTTCAAATTTATGTTTATGAGCTCTAATTGGGTAGGCCGGGCTAGGCCCACGAAAAGAGCAAATTAGCCCAAGCACATTATCTTTTTTAATTATCTCGTGGGAAATTGAGATTTTATGCGATATTACGGTGGTTTTTAGAATCATGTTGCAATCTTATCTTTAGTCTTTAGGTGATAAGATCGTTGGGAATGTTAAGGAGATAAAGAAACTAAGAAGATTTTGGGTGATCAAGAGGTTATAGACAATCTTTTCGTTGGATGAAATATTCACATGAGGATTGCATTTTGTTTTTACCTATAAAAAGCAATCGGGTACGTTGAGATCAGGGGGGTTTTTGGACTGAGTTTTCGAAATATTCGCAAAGAGGGAATGGAGTTTTGTGAGAGAGAAGTCAACAAAGTTCTTTTCTGAAAAGCAGAAGATAGAAGACAGAGAAGGGGCAGAGAGTTCGTAGGGAAAGAGAAAAGTGAGAGGACGTGAGAGAGACTTGAGGATAGAGAAAGTAAAAAAAAAGTCACTGTGCTTCTTCTCCGAGAGGTCCCCGCCGACTTCGCTACTGATCATTGTGCCTCCCGTTGCTGCGACTACCCCTCCAGACGCCGCATCGCTGCTCCACTTGACGACCCGAGCGACTACCACGCCTTCGACCGCCTGCTCGCCGTCTCTGAAGTACCACCGCAGTCCGTCACTAGCAGATCGGTGACCGCCCGAAGCCTTGACGCTCCACCCTCCGCGAGCAGGCCCGAGCCGTGCTACAGCCGAGCCGCCTTCCCCGCGCCGACATAGCCGCCGGTCTCCGTCCACGAGCCTCGACGACCCGAGCCGTGCTACAGCCGAGCCGCCTTCCCCGCGCCGACGTAGCCTCCGGTCTCCGTCCACGAGCCCCGACGACCCGCGCCACCACGACGCCGAGCCTCACCGCGCCTCCTTCGCGAGCAACCAGCGAAGCCAGCCCAGTCGTCCGCGACTCCCCCTGCCGACGCCGTTCCTGCCCTGCTCTGCCACTCGCCCGTGATTGCCTAGCAGATCTCGCCTTCGCTCGCCGTCCGTGAAGCCCGACGCCGACGGATTTGAGACCCTTGCAAAGAGCCGCGACCCAAACGCCTTTGCTTCGCCTTCCGTCGCCGATCTGCAGCACCCGTAAGTCCCGCGTCCCCTCGCTTCCGCCCGACGCCCGCCCGACGCCGTGCCGCTGTCCTTACCGCGTCCCGACGTCGCCGGAGCCCACACCGTCGCTGCTCTCGTCTCCCCGGCAGCCCGGCAGCGCATCTCACGCTCCGAGCGACGCACGCCACAGTAACCGCCCGTCCGCCTTGCTCCGCCTTGCTCCGCCTTGCTCCGCCTCTGCCCGAGCCGAGTTGAGCCGTCGCCGTCGCCGTCCAGCCGCATCGGTGATTTACCTCGCCGGAGCCCCGAACGCCGACGACCCAAACCCCCTGCCCGGTGTCGATGAATTGGCTGCCCCTCCATTTCCCTTAGGTTGTTTATTTTTCTTTTATTTTTAGTTAGTTTTATTATTGTTCAAGTTTGAATATTGTGAGGTGACTTCTAGGTTGTGGATATTGTAGGCATTACTCACAAGAATTATCCCGAAATTAATATAATTATTAATTTGATCTGAGAGACATCGGATCATTTTTCTAATTATTTTTAATTTTTGGGCTTTTTCAATTGTTAAATCATAATAATTATTTAATTTGGTCCGTAAGACTTCGGACTAGATTTTTTAATTATTTTGAGTTGTTGTGATGATTAGGGTTAGAATAATTGTTAATTTAACCCGTGAGACGACATGTTATTTTTTTCAATTATTTTGATCATTTATTTAGTGATTATATTAATTGTTTAGATTTAACCCTAATTTAACAATTATTCAGCTTAAAAAAAAAACTAAAAAGAAACTAAAAAATCAAAAAAATCAAAAAATTCAAAAAAATTGCATGAGCATATAGGACATTATGGTTTAATATAATAGACATGTAGGTTTAATTAATCAAATTTTCAGGATTATATTTTTACTATTGCATTTTTAGATAATATTTTTAGGACTGCATTTTTAGATTTT
The DNA here is from genome assembly GCA_014182575.1 of Eucalyptus decipiens. NCBI lineage: Eukaryota > Viridiplantae > Streptophyta > Magnoliopsida > Myrtales > Myrtaceae > Eucalyptus > Eucalyptus decipiens. Next base: position 31,408,565 of record CM024610.1, on the reverse strand, counting down.
TTTAAAAATAAGCTAGGATTAGACTTAAATGGCCTTTTTAGGGTTTTAGATATTATTGGCACATTTTCATATTCTCACCCTCTTTTTAAAATAAAAAATAGTTTTCTAAGATAGGATAGGGTTTAAGTCAAATTAATCCCTAGAATAAATTAGAAAATTATCCCTTTTTAGATAGATTAATTAGGGTTTTCATAAATTCTGAATTCCAATAAAAAATTGCAAAAATACTAGGCGTATGTTAACTAGTTCGCATAATAGAGGCATTTAATCAGAATTTGTCCATTAGTAAAATTAGGTCATGAGGTGCATGTTAATTAATTTGCATAATAGACTCATTTAATTAGAATTTGCATATTAATAGGATTAAGTCATTTAGTTTATAAAAGAACTTCAATTTTTAAGAAAATCCAAAAAATGATTGCTTGCTTTGTGTGATGCAATTTATTTATTTGAATGTTTTAAATAATGCATGAGCATATAGGACATTAGGGTTTAATATAATAGACACGTAGGTTTAATTAATCAAATTTTTAGGATTATATTTCTAGTATTGCATTTTTAGATAATATTTTTAGGACTGCATTTTTAGATTTTTTTAAAAAATAAGTTAGGATTAGACTTAAATGGCCTTTTTAGGGTTTTAGATATAATTGGCACATTTTCATATTCTCGCCCTCTTTTTAAAATAAAAAATAGTTTTCTAAGATAGGATAGGGTTTAAGTCAAATTAATCCCTAGAATAAATTAGAAAATTATCCCTTTTTAGATAGATTAATTAGGGTTTTCATAAATTCTTAATTCCAATAAAAAATTGCAAAAATACTAGGCGCATATTAACTAGTTCGCATAATAGAGGCATTTAATCAGAATTTGTCCATTAGTAAAATTAGGTCATGAGGTGCATGTTAATTAATTTGCATAATAGACTCATTTAATTAGAATTTGCATATTAATAGGATTAAGTCATTTAGTTTATAAAAGAACTCCAATTTTTAAGAAAATCCAAAAAATGATTGCTTGCTTTGTGTGATGTAATTTATTTATTTGAATGTTTTAAATAATGGATGAGCACCCGTGTGGTCACCACATTTGCATGATAGTAATTTAGGTTAAAATAAATCAGCTGCTTGCAAAAACATTTTGAAAACTTAAAAAGAAATGGTACCGAAAGGGCATTAGCGAAATCTAGTGTAACCAAGTCCCCGAACTCATAAATCTCTGGTTCGTAGGAGTAAAGTAAATCTCCCGTTACTTTACTTGGGTTTCTAATCGACCCACCAAAAATAGATTAGTGGCGACTCCTGATTGAAAATCATTTGCATGTTAAGAATTCAAACCTAAGTCGCGAATTGGTATGGGCTTGGGGGAGCCCGAACTAAGCTTAAAGACTTAGTAATCCATTAACCTAGTTTTAGGTGATGAACCCGAAAAATTTGGTCGCGACAGTTTGGCGACTCCACTGGGGACTTGTGTTAAAACACTTAGTGGACTTAGGCCAATTTTTCTTTTTTCAAAAAAATGTTTTTGTTTGGCAGCGAGGATCCTAGGTATGTCCTTAACATTCCTAAGGTGTTAAATGTTCTTGTAGATGGGAGGTATAAGGGGTGTAGTCTTTGCTAACCCTTGTTTTGCAGGTTGGAGTTAAGGATGAATGGTTAAATTTAAACTATAGAAGTGTTGTTTGCAATTAAATTGTTGTGCATGTTTTATTGCTTTAGCACCACACTATTTGCACACACAACCTGCGGTCGGACCTGGGCTGCGATAGGATTTCTAGGATGGTGTTGAGAAGGATACTTCCTCCAAAGTGAGACTGCTATGTAGAGGTTGACATTCTCTTCCCCGAAATTTCTTTCATGGTGTCGAATGTGTTTGTCCATATCTGCGAGACCGCGTGATTATTGGGTATTCCATTCGACTGAGCCGGAGTTAGGGGGACCTGACACGTTATTGCGAGACTGCAACGGTCAGATCATCCTCTTAGCTCCACTTTGTTAAGCCTGTCTAGAATAGAAATCGAGCCTCACATCTCATGTGCATGTCTATGTGATTGCCGTCGATTTTTTTTGATAATGTAAGTTTTCTATCCCTATATCATGGAATTTATTTTGTCATGCTTTTGGTCTGTCCATGACAATTTAGGATAGTCATTTGATCTAATTCCTTTCAATAATGAAATGAGGAGATTGCCATAAATCATTTGGAAAAATAAAAAAACTTTGGAGAATTTGTTTTCAATTCATGTCTAGGAAATTTGATCTTACTAGGATATCTATTTTTCTAGCTCTCTTTAGGAAATTCTCTCCTTGTAAGAGCCTTTCATGAAAAAAATGATGAAAAAAAAGTTGATAGATCATTGTCATGGATTGATTCTTTATTTGCACTTCATACTTATATATTTTCATTCATTTGAATTAGGTCATAACGGATCCACCGCGATCGCCTATTATTACACGATCAAGGGCTAAAATGGCCGACCAAAATGAAATGCGTGATCGTATGTCTGCTGTGGAGACTCAACTCCAACAAGTACTCGCTTCTATACAGCTTGTGACGGATCAACTCCAATTCCTCCAAGCAAATCCAACAACTGCACCCGCTCTTCCTGAAGTAGTTATCCCAAAGCAAGCAAACAAGATTGATGACGACATGCCTGGGCTGGAAGATGACCTAGTCATTATTGGAAAGGCCAAACTTGACGGCGTTCCCAAGACAGATCAGGATGAGCGTTTTGCGAAGCTGGAAGAGAAAGTGAGACAGCTGCAGGAGTCACAAAACTCCCTCCCGTTCGACCTCTCGATCTATGAGAAGGTCAAAATGCCGAGCAAGTTCAAAATGCCAGAGTTTGAGAAGTATGATGACACATCTTGCCCAAAATCTCATCTGCAAATGTACCACGTGCGCATGGTCCAGCACGTCAAAAATGAGCCCCTCATGATCCAATCATTCCATGCGAGTTTGACTGGATCCACACTAAACTGGTACGTGATGAAGAATGTGAACCTGCTCGACACTTGGAACGAAGTGGCTGACGCATTCCTCAAACAATACAAGTTCAACATGTACATCGCACCTTCCCGAGAAGACTTGGAGCGGATGGAAAATAAAAGGAGCAAATCATTTAAAGAATATGCTGTAAGATGGAGAAACCTGGCAACTCAAATCACTCCTGAGCCTACCAACAAGGAGCTGATGAAGTTGTTTGTGAAGACCCTCCCATCTGAGTTTCGTAACCGAATGGCCAGTACGTACGTTGAAAGCTTCAATAAGCTTATTCCTGTAGGAGAACAAATCGAGATGGGGATAAGAGAAGGGTGGTTTACTGAGCCATCTAACAAGAGGTTTTCTACCAAGAAGGAGAGGGACCCTGAAGCTGAGATTAATATGGCCTACTCTCAACTGAATCGTGATACATCCAATCGCGCTCCGATAATTAAGATTTCTAATGAGCAACAAGGTGGAGGATATCAGTTCTCGGGTCAACGGCGTAATGTTAGGAGGCAGCTTACACCTCTTCCTGGACCCCTATCCAATGTTTTGCCCGTTCTCCAAAAGAAGGGATTGCTCTCTACTGAGCCGAAGCGACCAAATCCTGAGCGTTATCCTGCATATATTCCCTCCAAGAAGTGTGACTATCACATGGGAGAGATTGGTCACTCTACTGATGATTGCTATGTTTTGAAGCATAAGGTCCAAGACCTTTTGGATACGAAGGCGTTCTCTTTCAGCAGTAATCAGAAAAATCCTCTGCCCAACCAGGATGAAGGCGCAAATGCTGTCATTGAGTGAAGAAGTTCTTATCTCCTAGGATTTCAAGTTTTGTTTAAGATTCTCTGCTTTTTGAAATTTCAATTATCGCTTTTGCTTTTAGGGTTTGGCTTGTTTGCATTTTCCATTCCAATAATGTAATTCATTTGATTCTATTCAATGAAATTACAATTTTATTTTCAATTTTGAGGACGTGATGGAGTATACCAAACCAGTCCAATGACGATATCCAACCATGAAAAAGAAAACTATCATCTACGAAGAAATCCTGAGGGCTGGACTTTTTCATGCTTCCTCCCAAAATTTTTTTTCGAAAACAAAAGCATTTCATTGCTAAAAAGAAAAAAAAAACATTTTCCCAAAGCTTGTAGCAGATTAAACCTGTTTGTTTGTCTGACTCATTTACTTCTTGTCTCAGAGCATAATTCTATCACTTGCTATGACAAGGGACATCTGAAAATAGCGTATCAAGTTTCAACGATCATAAACTTGACTTGTGATCAACAGGTTTAGAGCGCACTTGCAGTGAAAAAAAAAAAAAACAGATTTGGGGCAAGTAAAAGATGACCATCATTCCCTGGTGGAAGAGTTGACAACTTTGGGACATGACAGGTTTTGATAGTGACCCGACTGGGATAAAGTCTCAACCCGAGCCAAAATGGATGTGCAATTTGAATTTACTTTGATGTTGCATAGTATTATACTGATGCATGTTCTCTTGTGCAGGGGCAAAAGTGGATTTTCAGTCTTGAATGATAGAGACAATCTAAAGACATCAACTGCTGAGGCAATTCCCATTGTAGAGGAATCTTTGAATGAATGCTTAAAACCATTTTGCAGTATAGAAAACTGTTTGAAGTTGACATGCTTAAAGATGTTGAGTTTTTTTTTTTTTTTTTTTTTTTTGAAAAGGGTTTTGCATGATGACTCTTACATGTTTTATCCACCAATTCCACTAAAGAATATCAAGATGGACTAATTTAATGAATGATGTGGAATTGATTGAGCATACTAAATGAGACGAGTCGGGATGATGAAAGGCAAATCCTATCCTATACACAGTCCCATATTCATACACTTGTGAGATGAGTGTAGGAAGGTTCATATCCATAAGGTAAAGAGTTCTCTCGCAAGAGGTACGGCAACCGAAATGATGAGAGGCAATTCATTTCTCTATCCCAAACACTACAGGTGATCCATTGCACCATTTTGAGCCCATACACTTATGGATATTCTTTCCAAATCACCCCTGTCAAGAATCACCCCACATCGGGGCAACTAAGAGATCAAATGGCATCATGAGGTGAGGAAAATGAATTGAAATTTTCTTGCTCTCACTTGCGTCAATCTTCAAGTCATGCTATTACATTGAATTCATGTGTTAATTTAAGTGCCTTAGGATGATGAAGAGCATTTCTTTCTTTATCCCATACGCTTATATCCTTTGTACAGCCCATTTGAGCCTGCAATTTCATTTCTCTTAAACCCAGTTGATGATCATCCCCCACACTGGGGCAAGGCAAAGGATAGATGAAGACTCTTGAAAAGTTCAAGTGTCATTCAAAGTGTAATTGCTTGACGCATGCATTGTGCAAAAGAATTGAATTCAAAATAGAATTAAGGGGCATGAAAAAGCAATGTGCCTGGTAAAAGCGAGGCCAATGCCCATGAAAAGAAGTGAAGAAAAAAATGGATGAGAGCTATGGGCATAAAAAGTGGTGTGCCTGGTAAAAGCAAAGTCAATGCCCATAGATGAAAAAAGAAAGTCAAGATAGGTGACTGTCAATTACCAGAATTGAATCCCAATGGAGCAATAGTCAAAGAACTCAAATGCTGAGTTTTTACAATCAATGGGGCACTTCATGAAGACAATCCCCAATGGTGAAAAAGAAAACCGATGGCAATGGCAAGATGATCATCAACTCTCACCTTTTACACACATTTTGAGCTTAATGATCATTTCATTTCTCAACCCATGAACCCAACCTATGTTACGTCCCTTACAAAGTCTCTTTAGATTAGGGCATTTGAATTAACGTTGGAGTTCATATGTTTATAAGCATCGCTCGAAGAAGTGCGAGCAAGATTATTTTTTTTTCATTTTGCAGGGTTCTTGACTTGTAAACCTGGAGATGATTACAAGACTGTTCATTCAATAGCCTTGACTCAAAGAGTCCATTTGTTAAGCTGTTGACCAAGCCCCCATTATAGTCCCTATTAAAGACCTCTCAGATTGGTAAGATCGTATCGCTTGCGAGAATACTCGGACCCACGTCGATATGACAAAATTGAGTGATTCGTGTAAAATAAACATTCTAAATGAGAGTGAGTGAAAGTCTCTCATTTAGTATTCTTAAGAAATCCATGTCATGAGTGAAGATTGTCTTGAATGATAATTCTCTCCAGTGGAAATTTGGGTGATGCAAAGGTCATTATGTATAAACCCCGATTGAGTTGATGAAAACCTCATTGAATTTTGAAATGTGCAATCTAGAGTAACTTAGATTGTCTATCTCTTTGATGAATGCATATCGGTTTTTGCTCTAAATCATGTCTGACAGGTAATTCAAGTTCCTTTAAGAATGTTTCATGATATTAGGAGATGAGAAACCTCCACCATGAGGTGAAAGACTTCCACGGGATATCTAAATTCCAAAAGACATATCCCAAGAATTAGAGATATCACCAGGTAAGTATATCTCTACCGTATTCTAAAATACTTGTCATTGTGCAAGTATTCTCTCTCAAGTGCATCGACACTTGACTTGGTCAAGCTGTCCAGTTATATTGACCTGGTGTGCTTTCGTAGCCCAGAGTCTCTCTTTATTGACCCGGCGTGTTTTCATAGCCTGGTGTTCTCTTTATTGACCTGGCGTGCTTTCGTAGCCCAGAGTCCCTTTTTATCGACTCGGCGTGCTTTTGTAGCCTGATGTCCCTTTATATTGACCTGGCGTGCTTTCGTAGCCCAAAGTCCCTCTTTATCGACTTGGCGTGCTTTTGTAGCCCGATGTCCTTTATATTGACCCGGCGTGCTTTTATAGCCCAGGGCCCATCTTTATCAACCCGGCGTGCTTCCGTAGCCCGATGTCCTTATATTGATCTGGCGTGCTTTCGTAGCCCAGAGTCCCTCTTTATCGACTCGGCGTGCTTTTGTAGCCCGATGTCCCTTTATATTGACTTGGCATGCTTTCGTAGCCCAGAGTCCCTCTTTATCGACTCGGCGTGCTTTTGTAGCCCGGTGTCCTTTATATTGACCCGGCGTGCTTTCGTAGCCCAGGGCCCATCTTTATCAACCCGGCGTGCTTCCGTAGCCCGGTGTCCTTATATTGATCTGGCGTGCTTTCGTAGCCCAGAGTCCCTCTTTATCGACTCGGCATGCTTTTGTAGCCCGATGTCCCTTTATATTAACCTGGCGTGCTTTTGTAGCCCAGAGTCCCTCTTTATCGACTTGGCGTGCTTTTGTAGCCCGATGTCCATTTATATTGACCTGGCGTGCTTTCATAGCCTAGAGTCCCTTTTAATTGACACCCGATGGAGTTGTCCCCCAAAGATTTTTCTCCAGATTCAGTATGATTAAGGTGACCGAAGAAAGGTTCGAGTCCTAGTCAGATAATCTATGCTGTAACGTTAGGCGACCGAAGAAAGGTTCGGGTCCTAGCCGAGTAAATCCCCGTTTAGGCGACTATAGAATGGTACGGGTTCTAGACAAAACCTATTTCCCTATTCAGGCGACCGTAGAATGGTACGAATCCTGGAAGGTAAATCCCAGTTTAGGCGACCGTAGAATGGTACGGGTCCTAGAAGGTAAATCCCCGTTTAGGCGACCGTAGAATGGTACGGGTCCTAGACAATATCAATTTCCCTATTCAGGCGACTGTAGAATGGTACGGGTCCTGGAAGGTAAACCCCCGTTTAGGCGACCGTAGAATGGTACGGGTCTTAGACACAATCAAACACTACCATACTGGGCGACCGTAAAATGGTACGGTCCTAGGAAAGTAGTCTCTTTGCAAAGTCATGTTACTATTCTAGGCAACCGTAGAATGGTACGGGTCCTGGACATGTAACACCAACCATCTTGAATCACTCTACCCTCCTTGAAGGTAAGATATTCCAGGTAGGTTCTTTTATCATTTGCATACAAATTGCATTCCAAAATTTTGACATCTCAGTCTGAATCTGGATGTCTCAATTCTCTTCGTTGAACGTTTCACTCTAGATGTGAATGTTCTTCAACTTTCCTCGTTATACCTTAGTTTGGATCTAGGTATCTCGAGTTAAAAAATCTTGACATCTCAGTCTAGATCTAGATGTCTCAATTTTTTTTCCGTTGAACATTTCACTTTGGATGTGAATGTTCTTACCTGTTACACTTTTCAAGGAACCTGAGTGAGAGTTGGGTATTTGTGAAGTAAATAGGGATTTATCATGTACCTCAAGATGCTCTACCACACTGACTGGTAAGTAATTGTAGGTACGCTCTTTCCTTTCACATCATGCATTTGCGTTAGCATTTACATGCATCATATAAGTTGCATTCTTTTTTAAAAATGAGATTCATTTCCCGACAAAAAAAAAAAAATAAATCAAATCAAGAAATCATTCAATGCATGTGCATAGTCAAAATTTAGGTCTTAATTTGTCTTTGAAGGCAACCTCTTCGAGCTCACCTTCAAAGAGGGGCAGCTGTTGAGACCTAAATTTTGGCTACCCGTTTAGTCATTTGTCGCATTAAGAAATTATGGATTAATTTTAACTCCTAAATATATATTAATTAATTAATTGATTGCATAGCATTTAGTTGTAGGTGCATTTATTTTTTATTTGCATTTTATTGGACCGGTGGTGAATGGGTTCAAATTTATGTTTATGAGCTCTAATTGGGTAGGCCGGGCTAGGCCCACGAAAAGAGCAAATTAGCCCAAGCACATTATTTTTTTTAATTATCTCGTGGGAAATTGAGATTTTATGCGATATTACGGTGGTTTTTAGAATCATGTTGCAATCTTATCTTTAGTCTTTAGGTGATAAGATCGTTGGGAATGTTAAGGAGATAAAGAAAATAAGAAGATTTTGGGTGATCAAGAGGTTATAGACAATCTTTTCGTTGGATGAAATATTCACATGAGGATTGCATTTTGTTTTTACCTATAAAAAGCAATCGGGTACGTTGAGATCGGGGGTTTTTGGACTGAGTTTTCGAAATATTCGCAAAGAGGGAATGGAGTTTTGTGAGAGAGAAGTCAACAAAGTTCTTTTCTGAAAAGCAGAAGACAGAAGACAGAGAAGGGGCAGAGAGTTCGTAGGGAAAGAGAAAGGTGAGAGGACGTGAGAGAGACTTGAGGATAGAGAAAGTAAAAAAAAAAGTTACTGTGCTTCTTCTCCGAGAGGTCCCCGCCGACTCCGCTGCTGATCATTGTGCCTCCCGTTGCTACGACTACCCCTCCAGACGTCGCATCGCTGCTCCACTTGACGACCCGAGCGACTACCACGCCTTCGACCGCCTGCTCGCCGTCTCTGAAGTACCACCGCAGTCCGTCACTAGCAGATCGGTGATCGCCCGAAGCCTTGACGCTCCACCCTCCGCGAGCAGGCCCGAGCCGTGCTACAGCCGAGCTGCGCTACAGCCGAGCCGCCTTCCCCGCGCCGACGTAGCCGCCAGTCTCCGTCCACGAGCCCCGACGACCCGAGCCGTGCTACGGGCGCCGAGCCGCCTTCCCGCGCCGACGTAGCCGCCGGTCTCCGTCCACGAGCCCCGACGACCCGCGCCACCACGACGCCGAGCCTCGCCGCGCCTCCTTCGCGAGCAACCAGCGGCCACCCGCCGTCCGCGACTCCCCGCCGACGCCGTTCTCGCCCGCTCCGCCACTCGCCCGTGATTGCCCGGCGAGATCTCGCCTTCGCTCGCCGTCCGTGAAGCCCTACGCCGACGGATTTGAGACCCTCGCAGTAGCCACGACCCAAACGCCTTTGCTTCGCCTTACCGTCACCGATCTGCAGCACCAGAAGTCCCGGCGTCCCTGCTCGCTTCCGCCTGACGCCCAGCCGACGCCGTGCCGCTGTCCTTACCGCGTCTCGACGTCGCCGGAGCCCACACCGTCGCTGCTCTCGTCTCCCCGGCAGCCCGAGCAGTGCATCTCACGCTCCGAGCGACGCACGCCACAGTAACCGCTCGTCCGCCTTGCTCCGCCTCTGCCCGAGCCGAGTTGATCCGTCGCCGTCACCGTCCAGCCGCACCGGTGATTTACCTCGCCAGAGCCCCGAACGCTGGCGACCCAAACCCCCTGCCCGGTGTCAACGAATTGGCTGCCCCTCCATTTTCCTTAGGTTGTTTATTTTTCTTTTATTTTTATTATTTTACTTTATTTTTAGTTAGTTTTATTATTGTTTAAGTTTGAATATGGTGAGGTGACTTCTAGGTTGTGGATATTGTAGGCATTACTCACAGAATTATCCCGAAATTAATATAATTATTAATTTGATCTCGAGAGACATCGGATCATTTTTCTAATTATTTTTAATTTTTGGGCTTTTTCAATTGTTAAATCATAATAATTATTTAATTTGGTCTGTAAGACTTCGGACTAGATTTTTTAATTATTTTGAGTTGTTGTGATGATTAGGTTAGAATAATTGTTAATTTAACCCGTGAGACGACAGTTATTTTTTTCAATTATTTTGATCCTTTATTTAGTGATTATATTAATTGTTTAGATTTAACCCTAATTTAACAATTATTCAGCTTAAAAAAAAACTAAAAAGAAACTAAAAAATCAAAAAATCAAAATATTCAAAAAAATTGCATGAGCATATAGGACATTAGGGTTTAATATAATAGACACGTATGTTTAATTAATCAAATTTTTAGGATTATATTTCTAGTATTGCATTTTTAGATAATATTTTTAGGACTGCATTTTTAGATTTTTAAAAAAAATAAGTTATGATTAGACTTAAATGGCCTTTTTAGGGTTTTAGATATAATTGGCACATTTTCATATTCTCACCCTCTTTTTAAAAAAAAAAAAATAGTTTTCTAAGATAGGATAGGGTTTAAGTCAAATTAATCCCTAGAATAAATTATAAAATTATCCCTTTTTAGATAGATTAATTAGGGTTTTCATAAATTCTGAATTCCAATAAAAAATTGCAAAAATACTAGGCGCATGTTAACTAGTTCACATAATTGAGGCATTTAATCAGAATTTGTTCATTAGTAAAATTAGGTCATGAGGTGCATGTTAATTAATTTGCATAATAGACTCATTTAATTAGAATTTGCATATTAATAGGATTAAGTCATTTAGTTTATAAAAGAACTCCAATTTTTAAGAAAATCCAAAAAATGATTGCTTGCTTTGTGTGATGCAATTTATTTATTTGAATGTTTTAAATAATGGATGAGCACCCATGTGGTCACCACATTTGCATGATAGTAATTTAGGTTAAAATAAATCAGCTGCTTGCAAAAACATTTTGAAAAATTAAAAAGAAATGGTACCGAAAGGGCATTAGCGAAATCTAGTGTAACCAAGTCTCCGAACTCATAAATCTCTAGTTCGTAGGAGTAAAGTAAATCTCCCGTTACTTTACTTGGGTTTCTAATCGACCCACCAAAAATAGATTAGTGGCGACTCCTGATTGAAAATCATTTGCATGTTAAGAATTCAAACCTAAGTCGCGAATTGGTATGGGCTTGGGGGAGCCCGAACTAAGCTTAAAGACTTAGTAATCCATTAACCTAGTTTTAGGTGATGAACTCAAAAAATTTGGTCGCGACAGGATGTGACTGGGCGCACGCACATCTCCTAATTTTTATTTTTCAATTAATAAAGTTTCTTAGCAAACGTTCAAAATCAGGTACAAAATTAATGATATTTATCCAAGTGAGATTTGTAAATTTATCTTGCAATATTAATGGACATTTGAGAGAAAATTAAAGGGGACAATTTATTTTAACGAAAGATATCTAAAATTTTGATCAATATTTATTAAAGCCAAAGAAGAAAAAAAGAAAGCATCAAGAGCAACCGAGATCATTGCACTGTTACATACCGGGAGAATTACCAAAAAAGTCATAAACCTATTGCAATTGTGCCAATTCAGTCCTAAACCTTTTTTGCCAATTTAGTCCTAAACCTTTTATAATTGTGCCAATTCGATCAATCTGGCCAAAGGAAGAAGAATGTGAAAAAAAAAGGAATTAAAAAATATTAAAAAATTGCCTCGCCAGCCAACTGTCCCCCGCCGGCATCCATGTCAGCGCCGGCTGGCCAATTTTGCCCGAATGAACTAAATTGGCACAATTATAAAAGGTTTATGACTAAATTGGCAAAAAAAAAAAAAAAAATTAGGACTGAATTGACACAATTGCAATATGTTTAGGACTTTTTTTGATAATTCTCCCATTATATACCTCGCTTCTAAAGAGCACAAAGGGGTTGCACATTAAGTGGAGCTAAGTATGGAGAAAGGTTAAAAAAAAAAAAATTGCTAGAAAAATGTAAATTGCATTGAAATGGTGAAATTCAAGGAAAATAAAATGGTGTAGTAAAAAGCAAATATAAACATAGATTATAGATTTGCTTGATATTGGAAAGAGAGAGCTTTACAAACCCAAAACACTGGTATTCATAAAAATAAAAAAGAATAAATAAAATACTATGAGTAACAAGTCCCTCCTATACGTACAAGAACCGCCCGCATAACTCCAATTATTCCACCTCTTTTGCAACTTCAATTTCAAAGATGAAATGCTACAAGGTCAACTCAATCATGAGCTCTTCCTAGTTACATCTGGCTTGTTATCAACGCATCCCAAGCATGATTTAAAACTCAGTTATTAAAATCATCAAGCACGAAACATAAATCTTCCTTTACCCCTCCCCTCCCCCCCCAACCCCCCAAAAAAAAAGAAAAACAGAAATCTTCATTTAAGAATGATTTCATGCTAATTACCGAGGTAAAATGTAAACTCACGGTCCTACCTATTGCTTAGCTCTTCCCTATCCACAGTGACGGGGAGTCAAATCAGACATTGACCTTACCGATGCTTTTTCCCAGAGATTTAGAAAAAATTTCAAACACGGCAAAACTTTGATAAATTTCTTAATTAATCCATTATCTTTGAAGCATATTACTTAACATCTCGTGAAAGTTACTAGTAAAGCAGAAGATTACGAGGCTCTTAAAGAGTACTATCATCTAAAAATCAATTGCCGCTATGAACACTTTGACTCCCACATAAGTTTCATAATACAATTCTTTTTTAGCCGAAAGGTCCCTTAGCAAAAGACCCGTTATTTGGGAAGGTCTACAGGCAAAAAATTAATTAGTAACCATATCTCTTTCGATCAAACTTTTTGATTGCATGTTATGGTGTGTCGACAAAGTTGCGGTTTTTGGATACCTTGTTTGGTTTGTCTTTGTATGATCTGTAATTATTAATCCGCGCAAGCATTAGACAAAATCGAAGTCATGAATTCCGTCCTTATCAAGTTGGACACAAAATGTTTTCACTTTGATTTGTGTGGCCACGTGATCTAATTAATATCCTCAAAGTCTACTAGGTGGGGGCATTCTTGTACCATCTCGTATCAAAAAGCGCAGGGTAGCACTATGTGATAGCAATTCTCCACGAGTTGGTCACTTTTTAACAAGCACAAATGATTATGCAGAGGATTATTATGGCAAATGCAAAAACCCTTGCGGCAAATATCATAGGGAGAGGAGAAACACAAATCCACTATAGAAATCAAGTATTACAAAAGGTGGCTTTGAAAAGCTTAAACTCTTTCTATCTTAACTTCATGCAAAATGTTTTAGTAGTATCTCCTACTAAAATATCACTCTTTCAGACCAAAATTAGATTTTTAGGTCATCATATCCACTTATGTACCATAATTCCAATAGAAAGGTCAATCTCATTTATTGATAAGTTCCCGGATGAGATCAAAGACAAAACTTAATTGCAAATATTCTTGGGTAGTCTCAATTATATTCTAAATTTCTTCCCCAATATTAATATACTTTGTAAACCTTTACACCAAAGGCTACAAAAGGATCCTCCGTTGTAGACTTCAATCTACACAAATATTGTCAAACGAATAAAGACCTATGTTAAAGAAATACCATGCTTACATCTAATTGATCCGTCCACTTTAAAATAGTTGAAACAGATACCTCAGAAATAGGATATGATAGTATTCTTTAAGAGGTCAAAAATATTAAAGAACAGGTTGTCCAGTTTGTCTCAAAATATTGAAACTCAACACAGCAAAACTACTCAATAATCAAAAAAAGAAATACTTGCTATTGTTCTATCCATACCAAAATTTCAATGAGATTTATTAAACCAAAAATTTCTCTTGAGAATTGATTGGAAATTAGCCAAAGATATTGTACAAAATGACGTCTTAAATATTGCTTCAAAACAAATTTTTACGAAATGACAAGCCATACTTTCAGTGTTCAATTTTGATATTAAATTTATAAATGGTTCTTCGAATTTATTACCAATTTTCTCACAAGATAATTTTTACAATGAATAAAATCATGTCACCAAAATTCAAAACAGACAAAGGCAAAGCCATTGCCGAAACCTCCAATACACCACCTTAGCCAAAAGGCTTAGACCAATGAATATTAATGATCTCTAAAGGGAAAAACAAAACTAGAAGATCAAAATGATACTTCTTGTGACATTCCAGATTTTCGATCATGTTTTCTATTGAATAAATTGGGCATTTCATCGACGCACCTATAGGGTTGTTCTCAGAGCTGATCACTCTCGATATAACTAGACTATCTGGGGAAGCTATTAAGGAATTTTAATGCAATAGACTCGAGAATTCGATCAAGAATCGGCTACTCAACCATGCTCGTCTTTAGAGGTTATTATGGCGCAGTTAAAAATCGATTTGAGATCAGAGATAGGTCGATTCAATAGAAAGGTGTGGCTAATCGTGAGTAACACCACTAAATTAGAAAATTTTCATCGACTGGCACTAGACTGATTTTCCTATTATTTTGGTCCCTTGTGTCCGTATTTGAATCCTTGAGATTTTCACGACAATCAAGAGTTGCCAATGTGTGAAGTGGGTTCGTTGTGGCTCGAAGAAAATCGACCACGGGTCATTTGCACTAAAAATTTCTGAAAACTACCTAGTAGCCTAGGTCACGCTAAAAATGCGCTGAATGGAAATTAACCGTGAATTTGAGTCGGATTTCAGAAATTGAAGATTATGTCATGTCACAATAAATTCTAAGAGCGTCGACTTAGTCTCAAAATTTTTTTCTGAAATCCGAGGCTTTTTGGGAAAAAGTCATCCTAGGGTTGTTTTTGTCCAGAAAAAGGTCGGGATCGTTTTTTATCATGTAATTGGGAAGCAAGTGGGATTAATTGGTGAGGAAAAATACCAATTTGATCTTTGAGGTGTTAATTGAATTTTTTAGGGCCAAATTGTGTTGAATCAATAAGAAATCAAGGTCCAATTGAAGAGGAAACTTAGCAAATACGTATGCCCCATTTTCCTAGCCATTTTGGACCACTTCAAAGGTGGTAATTGAAGCATTGTTGGCTCAATTTCATCCATGGAAGACAGCTCACCTTTGAGGACCGGTCAAGGGGACAAATGAGAGGAAAAATTGAACCAAGTGGCCCCCCTTCAACCCATCTTGTTACCCTCCCTCTTCAGCTGGTCAGCCAAGCTTATCTCCTCTCTCCTCCTTGCCGTTTGACGCAGTAGCCACCCAATAGCACTGCATGAACCAGCTAGCAAGCCGTTGGGATCGCTCGCCACTGTAGAACCGCCGTTCGGCGTCCTCACGCGCTGCAACTGCCTCATGCCTACCCACGCGACCTTGACCCCCTTAGTCGCGCCTCTCGTCGTCCCAACTACTGTCCTGTGACTGGTGGAGCTCAACCGGAGCTATTTGGCCCGCCTCCGACCTCCGTGAGTCCCCGTCAAGACCCAGTTTGGCCCTTACACCCCTCCTCGATCCATTCCCACCCTAAACTGTACTTGTTGCCCTCTATTTCAGCCATTTCTAGTGGCAAACAGAGAGGGTTTTCCAACACCATCTTGGCCCGTTTTGAGGTGGTTCCAGGCCTCGGTTGCTAGGCCCGCTTTGGAGAAAGCCAGTCCCTGCAACGTTCTTGTCGATTTGCATCGACCCGATCGCCAAACAAGTGAGTTTAACTCAGTAAACCTCACTTAGTAGGTTAATGATGCTTAGGGGTTGATTAGGTTTAATTAAGTGTGATTATGTGGATAGATTATAGTAAAGTAATTAATTTTAATGCTTTACTAATGCATGTCAGGTGGTTAGTCGTAGCAATTAGCAAGTAAATAGGTTATAGTATTTATTGAACGAATCTCGAAATTTTTCCAGGTCCTTTTTGGCATCCAATTAGGCATTTCGGGCCTGAGTTGGATTTTTGGCATTTATTTAATATTTTTCGTAATTATTTAATTATTTATTTATTTTCTGGAAATTAAACTAGGATAATTAATGACTAGAATTTTGTGTTGATTGCAGCGGTGCTATCTGTTTATTTAATTGAGTACCTGATTGTGCAAATTGAGTGAAATTGTGTTGATGGGTATTTTATTCCAAAAAATTAGAGAATGTTGGTAATTAATTGGGAAAATTACCGGGCGTCGGTCAATAGTGCAAAAAATCTATTTTGGGACTATTGAAAATAGTGGGAGGTTCAAAAGTGAAAATCTTATATTTTGGTTAAGGTCGGCCGTGTACCCACACACGTGTATTTTTTTTTTATCGAGAATGATAAAAATGGCAAATTGATTGCATGATCTAAATGTTATATTATATCAGCTCGGTAACTCTATATGTCATCTTAGAGAAAAAACGGTATGCAATATCGGCATCTCGAAGAAAGGACGATATACTATACCAGCTCGGTCTCAGTGACTCAATATGTCATATTGGAGAATGGACGTTATGCTTTATATGCTCGGTGACTCTATATGTCAACTTAGAAAATGAATAGTATATTAAATTAGTTCGATGACTTAGTATGTCATCTTGGAGAACGAATATTATAATATACTGGCTTGATAACTCAATAAATTATCTTGGAGAACAGACAGCATTGAATGGAATGACTGGGGAATGGTCTGATTGACATGTAATCGACTAGGTCGATTGATTGATGTTTCGATCTATGGTGATTGATTTGGTGCTTATTCAAACCGTGTTGAATTGCAGGTGAAATCTAAAGTCAAGGTAAGTCCTCTGGCTCGTGTTATGCATAGGCAGCCTTTATGGTGTGTTGGCCATCTAATCGAGTCTTAGGGGGTAGAACTCGCTAAGACGTCATCTCATCCCATTATGGAATAGCCCGTAAATGGCAACACCTCCACCTGCTCTCATGCATTTTAGTATACCCGAAAAGATCACTGAAATAGGGTATTACATCCCTATACACCACCACCTCGAAGGACTGGAGTACGTACTGGTTAAGTCCACTGTTTGGATTGATGTGGGCACATCCCAACATGTGCCACATAAGTATCGGTCGTGGTATTGCCATTATGATGATGGGCGAAGGGAGGGTCCCATACCAGAGGGTGATGTGCCTCTATACGTACTGGAAGTGGCGTTCGTGAAGGGAACTGTGGATCCCAAGGATGGAGCGGTGATCGATGTCAAAGACCCTAAGCTCTAGGTTATGACATCAATGCATCAGAAATTCAAGCCCTCTGAGGGATGAATGAATGTGAATTTCGTCAATGCATTATTGGTTGATCTCACTCGGAATTGATCATTCCTGAGATACTAACCTTGAGGAGAAAGGCTAATGAGGACAGAACTCGCACGACTAAATGACTCGACCTGGGAAAACGACTTGACCGTGAGACTTGCGTGAGGGGGATCCTGTAGATAGGCAGGTCGATTCTAAGGACGACTAGAAGTCAATTCGTGGATAGAACATAATGGAACGACGGGTGATTCTGTTTACCGTTATTGAGCCCGCAAACAACCCTAGGTCGATCCTTAGTAATCGTGTACTTTGAAAGAAGAATCTATTCTCCGTAATTTCATGCAGTCAAGGACGTCCATGCGTCATGATATCTTGAACGTGATTTGGCACGATTCGGTCACGGGTGAATCCTCGGAGCCGCTCGTTAGTCTGAGTTGTAACTGAAATGGCATTTGGCGAAATTGACATGGCAAGAGAACTTAGGATTGGACTTCGAATTATCGGGAATGTCCAGGACGGACTTTGGATGAAGCTACATCAAACAGTCGACAGAGCTAGTTAAGTTGAGCAATTGGAAAAGGGATTTTCAGAACGAGGAAGCGAGCCTGTGAGGATGTGGGCCGGGCCAAGCCAGTGTGGGCCTTAGGCCCAAGTTGGGACAGCCACCAAATGGGCCTAAGTCAAGCAAATGAGCCCATTGGGCCAAACCAACTATTCATCTTTTAAGCCCATGGGCCAATTCTTGGCCATTTCAAGCCCAACCAATTCCCAAGCCCATTCCTATTCATGGCCAAGCCCAATCCTTATGCCCATCCACCAATTTCAGCCAAAGGACAGAATGGTAATTGTGCAAGATGAAATGACCAAATTACCCCTAGTTGTAGGGAGAAAAGGCTAGAGGAGAGAGAATGTGATGTCATGCATGGGGACTTGAAGTGGCCATTTAATGGCCTTAATGAGGAGTGCTCTCAGCTCTCCCATCACTCTCCCTCTCCCCCATTCGGCCCCAAATCAGTCGAAGCTTCTCTCTCACCCTCTTTCTACTCCAGCTGACCCTTTGGTAAAGAATTGAGTCAAAAGTGGTCTTCCCAGATGAATTAGCCAACGAGTCACCTATCACCGTGACGAGGAGAGACACACTGTTCCAACAAACCTAGTTTCACCTCGAACAGAGCTGCCGGCAGGCCTGGGCATCGTTGTGAAGGAACCGGTCGCCGGTCCGTCGGTCCGCCTGCAGCCTGCACTATTTCGCGTTTTCGGCCATTTTTCTCCCATTCCAGCCCTTCCTTTGCCCGTTCCATCCACCCACAAGATCCCCAAGACCCCCGAGAGCCGCCGGGTTCCGACCAACCCCTTTGCCGAAGCTCTGGCCAAGCTGTTCAACTCAGTTTCTCCTCCAGCAGGGCTGTTTTTCAGTGTTTTCAATGGGAGTCCAAGCTGTGGTTGCTGTGTTGAGCTTGGGACTGCCTTGAATCATTGGTGTAAAATTCCTGGTGCATAGCCACCGTCGTCGCCGCCGCGTTGGTGCCTCCGGCCCGCTTAATGGGTGAGTTTAGCTCCTAATCCTTTGATTAGTGCCTAAACTTGCTTAGGGTTGGTTTAGTTAGATTTAATTCTAGTTTAAGTGATTTAATTAAGTTGTATTAGTCCTAAGATAGGTGGTTAGATTAATGGCTAAGATTAGTTTAGCTTAATTTTACTTTATTAGCTTAATGATGCTTATGTGGTTAATTAAGCATGTTTATCTTAATTGATTGGTTTCCCTAATTTAATCATTGTTTTAATGATTTTTGAATATAATTTATTATTTATTGAATTCTGGAAATTTACTGTTCACGCGACACTATTCACAAATTACTGTTCACGTGCATTGTTCATCGAGTACTGTTCATGTGCACTGTTCATCCAGAATGCGAAAAGTATCTAAAATTTATGTATGTTGATTTTATAAAGTAAATGGATGTGAAAATGCATGAGCATCCATATGAATTGAGTGATGATTGTGCAACTGTGTGGTAATTGGAAATTTTAGTATTTATTCAGAAAACCCCAGGTGTCAGGTTCTAACATCGAAAGTGGTTTTAATGACTATATCGAATTGTGGGATTTCAAAAAGGAAGAGTATCACTTTTCAAGGTTCGAATCGACCGTGTACCCACATAAGCCTATTTTCCCAAATGTTTTTAATACGAAGAAAATAGGCCAGGATCACTATTTTAATTTAGGCATTTGAGTGCAATGCACGGTGTCCTGGGCCGAGATTGATTGGTCATGTGTTGGTTAAGGAAAGCCCGTCCTAGCGTTTAAGCCGGACGTTACTAAATCCCTTTTTGGGTTACCCATGCATTAGGGTAGCGAGTCGTAGTAGATTCTGGACCTACACCCTTTCGGGGAAGCCATCTATTAAGATATAGACGTTGTCGTGCTCAATAATGGTGAAACGAAGCCTGGCTATGCCAAAAGACATCGAACTTATGAGTAGGTGGTACTCGGGTCGCAGTAAATTCTGGACCTACACCCTTTCGGAGAAGTCATCTAGTTGAGAGATGTCGTCGTGCTCATGGTGGGAGACGAAGCCTGGCTATGCCTAAAGACGCCGAACTTGGAGTAGGCGGTGCCCTTGAGGGGCTTAATTAACAATTGGAACGCGGGTTGAGTGTTGTTGATGCGCCGAATTATGGGACGAAATTGTGTGGCACAGAATGGGATGTGTCATAATGATTTGCTCTTATAATCAGGACCCATGTGATTGACTGAGATCAATGAGGCGTTTCAATTTTTGTATGCATTGAGTATATGCATTGTGTTTTTGAACGGTGCTAATGTGCAAGAATGCATGAGAATCATGGCATTTGTGATTTCGGTCATGCATGAGTTAAGCACATTATCTATGGCATGAACGCATAAATCGATAACATGCAGGGTGTGGCAATGGCCAAGTGAGATCGCTTGTGATGCAACTCATATGTGATTAATGAAATGTATCATCTAATGGCCATGTGCATTGCGTGTATCGTATTGAATTATAACGTGCAGGGTATGGCATACCAGGTAAGGTTGTATGCGAATCGACTGTTGGTTGTTGCTTTTGGTGGGATAGTCCTGGATAGATACCCTGGGTTGAGTTGGTGTACTAACTGGGGCTTAGGGGTGGAACTCGCTGAGATTTATATCTCACTAGTTATTGAATAACCATTTTTCAGGTCCCTAGTGTGAAGAGCCAAGAGCTTGAAGCGAAAGGATCAGGAGCATAGGTGGCTCAGTAATTCTTTATGACATAGACCTTTTGTATAAGCTTGAAGTGTTTATAAAAATGTATTTGATTTGAAATTAGTTGTCCTGCTTTTCTATCCCATGTATGTTGTTATCAGGAGATTAGTTAATTTGCTTCCGCATGTGCAATAAAATAGAAAGGGTCAACGACAAGTCTTGGGAACGTTGTGAAATTCTATTGACTACTGAGGGTTGTGTGTGCACTCGAGGTTCGGGGCGTGACAAGGGTGATTCTGACACTCCTGTGTACTCAGCCATGGACTCCAGCTAGAGTGAGGAGGAAGGAGAGATTGCTGAGGAACATGAGGAGAAACCTGAAGAGGAGGAACCTAAGGAGGACCCCGAAAAAGAACTTGAAGAGGAGCCGGAGGAGGATCCAGACTATAATCCTGATGAGGATTGAGACCCTCGCCCTGTTTGCAAACCCTGAGTTATGAACCTATGTGTGATAGATCTGACCTTGGTTAATAGTATTGTAATATATACTATGTGGTTTGCATTGTATAAAAATGTGGTTGTGGTTTTTCATGTTTGAAAAATATGGCCCTACTTTTTTATTCTATTGTCTTATTGTTTGGAGATTATTTTATGCTTCTACTTGTGTATTAAAATGAATGGGTTAGTGATGCGTACTAGGACATCGCTATTAATCGACCGGGTGAGGGATGGGCGCGTGCTCGAGGATCGGGGCGTGACGCTTCCAATACCTTTGATCTAAACTTCTTAAGGTTATTGACAAAAATAACCTCTAGAAAATGGATAATTAATGTAACAATAAAAATCAATAATGAATTCATCATTGAAACAACGGCACTCTTTGATATAAGAGCATATCTCAATTGTGTTAAAGAATGTCTTGTTCCAACAAGATACTTTGACAAAAGATCAGAATCATTAAAATCAGCCTTAGGAGATAAGTTGAATATCAAATATAAATTACCATAAGCTTTAATAATAAATAAAAATCACATGTCTTTTAAAACTTCCTTTTTTTTTAGTCAAGAATATAAGGCAAAACCGTTGAATAGGATAGAATTAACGATTCAGAATCCTACCCAACAAATCATATCATAAGTAGAAACATTCAAAAAGCCTATTTTTAAGACAATTGAATTCCCATAAAATCTTAACCCGGAGCTTGCCAAAGCCACAGAACAACCCAAAAATTATATCATAGTAGAGCTACCCCGCCAAACATTGCTTTAGAAGAATCATTGCAAAACATACAAAATAAATACTCTCCGGACGCCATTTATGAATGGAATATAGATGGTGTTGCTGAAAGTAATATGATGAATATTTTAAACAATATGGTGATATTAGCTAATGCCTACAAAACATAGCAAGATGTTTCTAATCATGCTATTGCTCATCTTTTAGTAGTCGATTTCATAGGACAACTAAAAGGATGGTGGGATAATTATTTAACAAATGAACAAAAAATATAAATTTTAACTGTCTATAAAATAGATGACTTTGGACAACACATGGATGATGAAAATGGACATCTCATCCAAGATGCGGTGAATACATTCATTTACTTTATTTCACAACACTTCATAGAAGACCCATCACATATTAGAGATAGAAACCAATACTTCTTGTCCAATATGAGATGTATTCTTCTTCTTTTGTTAGCATATTTATTTCAAGGGTAGTTATTGAACAAAACAACTATACAAATTAACATTTAGTAATCATAGGAAAACAATTGAATAGGATAGAATCAGCAAAAAGTAATTCTAAAAACACATTTTAAACAATTGATTCAACCTTTTATAGTAACAAATGAAGGAATTGAAACTCGGGCTTTAAATAGAAAAATTACTTTTGATTTTATAACAAAACCACAAAAGAGAAACTTAAATATCTTACAAGAACACTCAATTTCAGAAATAAATTATCTTATTAAAGATAAAGAAAACCAACTCGAGTTTTTGAAGAAGACTTAGAATTCAAAAGAATAGAAAAATATCTCATAAAAACAAATATCAAAGATAAAATAGCATCCCTACAAAAATACATAGAGAAAACTATATGTTCCACCTTACCCAATGCACTTTGGGGAGCGCATACAACAATGATTTCCTTAAGGCTAGGTTCTCAATTCTCTCGGTCATCACCATGAGACTAGCATTCTCTTTTAGCACAATCCCCTTAGTGGTTTTTGCATGTAGATGCAGGAGGAGCTCTGCACCCCGAGTTTGTCATCGACTTGTATTGCAGGCACAATTTGCAAACACAGTAGAACTTCTTTTCTTTTTGGTCATTTGGTCCTTTTGTTAGGATTGTACTAAATCGGGTACCTATACTCTATTATTTTCCCCTTCTAGATATGTGTGTTGTACGACCAACTTTTTGAGCTAGAGTGTGCTTTGGAGGAACTTGGCTAAGGTCAAGCCTTGATATCATTTGGCAACAAAATCATCCGGCTTAGTTTGTCTCAAATGCTTACTGCTTTCAGTATTCAAGAGACTGCATTGAACCCTCCCACTGTGTTCTCCATCACCATTAGAATGCATGTTGTGTGATTGCTCTTTTATGAGGAGAACTTTAATGATTGCAAAGGAAGAATGGTCTTGAATTGCGTAATCATTATCGTTTCTAGCAAACTACTAGTGTTGCCTTGTACATAGATTACTTTTTGTTAGCTTGTGCTTTTGTAAAGAGTTGAGGGACAAAATCATTCATAGAAATATTTGTCAACTCATAATGTTTAACAAAAATTCACAATTCAATCAAACCACCGACCATTACAACGCTTGTTGCAAAAACAAAATAGGACCAGACTGGATCAAATCCAGATTCGACCATGAAACAATGGATCAAGTTGAACAAATAAAATAATACATGAGAAATAGAAATATAGAATTTCTCTATACTATGATGTAATATAATGAAGATTACATTAGCCTATTTATAAGATGTATGGGATGGTTATCTAAAGTAACAAGATAAACATAAAATCAAATATAATCAATCAAGGATATGCTATATCAAAGGAGATATGTGCATAATCTTGAGAGATATGCGGCATCAAGTAAATATCTTAGTATTGCAAACATATCATAAATCAATATGTGCACTGTACTCCAATTGAGTTAGATACAAAGTGTGCTTTGAAGAAACTTGGTGAAGCTCAGGCCTTGATATCATGTGGCAGCGAGATCTTTCAAGGTAGTTTGTTTCGAATGCTTATGCTTTCGGAATAAAAGAGACCACATCGAACCCTCCTATTGAAATCCCCATCGCCATCTGTGTGATTGTGCTTTTACGAGGAGATTTTTGGTGATTGGTGAGGAAGAATGTCCTAGATTTAATAGTCCTTACAGTTTTCAGCAAATCACCAGTGTTGCCTAGTACACAAATTATTTTTTGGTTAGTTTGTGCTCTTTAAAGAGTTCAGGGATAAAATTATTCAGAAAATGATCAATTGGCTAATAATGTTCGTACTTCAACAGAAATTCACGAGTCAATCAAACCCCGGATTAAAGCAACAAGCAAAATATGACCAAAACACTATCCGTATCAAATCTGGATCCACCAATCAAAGATGGAACATAATCGCAGTATCAGATTAAACATCTTCCCATAGTATCAGGTTAACTATATCCCTGAATCGCCTTGCAGTATAACTAGTTAGCAAATGCCAACATTCATTTGAATAGCTGAAATTACCATTTGATTTTATGGAAAAAACTGGCACAAGCTTTAAAAGTTCAATAAGTAGACGTTCAAATAAAGACAGACGACAATGATTTCCAATCGATCTTGTAGCGATAGAGTCAACTCCCATGCATCAAGCGTCAGAGACTCAAAAGGCCATCTAAGCCTTTTCCCCGGACGATTTCTACAAAATTTCAAGCATAGCATGACTTTAATAAATTTCCCGGCCAATCCCTCATTTTCTATCTCCTTCCCTCAGCTGCTTTCCTCTCCTTTGAATCCCCTGATTCATCAGCAGAGGTGAATCCACATACTGGTCATGGTCATCATATTATGAAATGTCGAATGGGGTGAATCAACACCTGATCACCTGTCGAATCGGACTCTAATCTCCTTATATATCAACGAGCTGCACCATGATTCCTAGAACACACGTAAAGCTTTGAGCTCGATTCAATTCCAACACTATTCGTAGCCCTCCAAAAGGAAAACAAATTTACGTCCCGTGGCTGTCCGCACGGATCGCTCGACGCACGAATAAGACCATGGTAATTTCAATCGAGGCGTGACAACCGACCTGATGCGCTAAAGGCAGAGAGTGCAAGAGAGAGAGAGAGAGAGAGAGAGAGAGAGAGAGAATGGGGGGTTGATGTGAGAGGAGGTCAACAAGTAGTAGGGGCACACAGCAGAGGCCCATGGGAGGAGTATAATCATGCATTTCATATTCTTTATTGCATTTAAGCATTTAAAACATGTAGGTTTGGACTAATTCATTTGCATCAAGTGAAACATGAGGCCGATTGTGAACTCCTTTCGGATCAACCCGATAGATAGCCCTACATTCACACAAAGTCTAGGCCCATTCCCTCATTTAAAGTTGAACCCACAAGTTCGGTCCCCTTCTCTCTCTCTCTCTCTCTCTCTCTCTCTCTCTCTCTCTCTCTCTCTCTCTCTCTCTCTATTCATGTACTTTCTATTCCCACTAATGTCATTCGATCCGATCATGCCAAATAAATATGACCCCATTTCTTGTCACCTTAGACCATTTTAAGCAAAGCAGCGATCACGGCATTTGAGATGATAGGCATGCTGAAATTAACTAGGAAAGGACTAAATTTGGTGCAATTGAAAGGGGAAAGAATGAATAAGAGTTTGACTGAAATTAGAAGATGAGTGCTGGAGATCTCGGGTAGAAAGCAAAAGGAACAAGGCCCTCACTTTTTTTTTTTTTTTTTTTTTTTTTTTTTTTTTTTAATCCTACATCATCACTAAACAAGCGTGGATCTCCTCACTATCACGACCTCTTTGAACCCTCTTGCGGATGCAAAGGCTAATGGCTTGCTAAGGCTAGGCTTAGCTTTGATCTCTTAAGGTGCGCATGACAAAATTTCTAGAACATAAATTGATTTGTGGCCAAAAATTGATTTCTCAATTTCTATTTCAGAAATTGAGAAGTTAAAAATTTTAGCTTCTAATTTATTCTTCAAATCTATTTCTAAAATAGAAAAATCAAATTGCGTTACCAAACGGATTTCTGTTCTAAACTTGTTCCGGGAAACAGAGAAACAGAAAAATAAAAAAAAGTAGAAATTTTATCATGCACGCCCTTAAACCCACCAATTCACTATTTATGATTCGAGTTTTTAACTTACAAATTATTTCATTTAAGAGTCATTACTAATCAATTTGTGATGAGTCGATTATAAACCAAATTAAACTATTGGGAGAATTATTTTACTCTTGCGCAACACACGAAATTAGGATAGAAACTTGATTATACTAGTTAATCAATTAATACCCTTTCGGTACCTAATCTTGTTTAAACATTAAGTAAATCATTTATGCCAATTACGAGTCCTAAGATTCAATTCCTAATCAAGTTGAGGAAATAGCATCCCATGCATCATAAAGGGCGTCTTTGGAATAAAGGAAATGTACAAATAGCAATCTCACATTTGATTCCAAGAATTTAAGCAAGATCTTATTATTATTTTTTTTTAAGGATTTTCACATATTTTAAGAGAAAAGCACTCAAAAACCATTTTTAAAGCTTTGTCCTCATTTTTAGAGAAAACATAATTTTTCAATTTATTTTTATTTTTATACTTTTAAAAAATATTTTTTTAATAATTTTTTATTCCAAAATCGGGACCCGGGCTGGGCCTTCGAGCCCAGTCCGAATATGGGCTTCAGCAATAAAAATTATCCCATGACAAACCCAGAACGCCCCAACATGCAAGACAACTGCAATAGGGCTTCAGCAATCAAAGCTCAACCCACGTTTGTTATCTTCCCCCTCTCTTGCCAATCTCTCCTCTCACCTTCGCGACTTATCTGAAGCGTTCATCACGTGCTTCACTTTTTTTCCCAAAGGACCGAGAACATTGGCGGATGCAAACCACTAAAAGGACTCAAGCTTTGACCATAATGGTTCAGGCACAGCCCAAGCTACGTCCAGCCACCAGGCGGCTGTCATTCGTCGCCACAAACACCACCGCCCTTCAACTTCGCCAGCCAAGCCCCGGTCACCCAGCAACACGACCCACACACAAAAAAACATCGAAACAATAACATATAAAGCGAAGGGTACTAGCGGGGCTCTATCAAAACTCTTTTAGCAAGCCACGAGCACCCACAACGGACAGAACTAAAGAGCATCCTCACAAATCTCACTCGGGCGTTTCATCGAACATACGGAGTACAGTTGCTAAAAAGAGAGAAATCAAACGAATTGAGACTCGAGATCGCGTCGGGACTCATAGCAATCAACAAGCAACGCCCTACAATTGCAGCACACACACGATCGGGGTCGGGAACTCGCATGAGACGGACAAAACAGTCCGGTCCGGCGAGCCCGATACAGGGTGCAAACAGGCGGATGGCCGAGGATCCCTACCGGGCTTGGTGACGTTGGACAGTGGACGAGCTCAATAGATCAGGCTACGTCTGTTCACCTTGCGCGTCTCCGAGCGGGGATGCTCGGGAAAACGACCCCCAAATTGGAACAATCGAGGAAAAAGAAACAAAAAAGAAGAGGGATAAGGGGGGGGGTTACGGCGGTGAGTCACCGGCCTTATTCATCGCCGGAGGATGCTCGCTCACTCCCAGTTTCTCACTCGGCTGTCCCTCACAGCTCACCCTCTCTCACTCGATTTTTCCCTCCCAAGGTCCCCTTTTTCACTCTCCCGATCACCCCGAGAAGGCCGGTCGGCGAAGGCGCTTTGGCCACTGGTCCTTGGCGCCCCGACTGGCCCCTCTTGGTCGAAGCGGTGTGACATCGCCCGTCACCTCCGTCGCCGTCTGTGCTGCTCCTCTGTCCCTGCTCTGCGCTGCTCCGCTGCTCTGCGGCATCCTTGTTGGCGTGAGCAAGAGGAGGAAGAAAGGGGGGAGACGCCAATCCAGCATCGTGAAGAAGGACCGAAAGAGGAAAAGGTAAAGGATGGGAAAGGAAATGGATTTGGTGGCTCAGTAGATCGTGGTAAAAAGGACGAGAAGAATGTGGGAAGTTCGTGGGGAAGGGGCTGGAAGAATCGGTAGAGGTGCACATTCACGCTTTCATATCAATTCTCTCAATCTTGCACATCAGAAGCGGAGGATACTCGGGCTAGAAGGAGCAGCGCTTCCACCGTCCTCTGCTGTCCCCGGAGTCGTCTATGTGAGAATTTAAATTCCTCAGCTTACTCTGATCGCGTTCAGCTCGGTTGTAGCCCAAAGTTATCTTTGTTTAATCACGGAACTGATTGGAAGAGTAGGTACGCATGCCTGAGCCCCCGTTTGTTGATCCTAATTAGTTGTTCGCCGTTGTTTCTTCGTTGGGTTTGGTTGCCGATGCATGTCCTTGTGTTTGCTCATTTAATTTTCAGTTTATTTTCCTTTCAACGTGTTCGCTAGAATCTCATAATTGAATCATTTTCTTGAAATCAGTCGGTGCTGATTGTTGTCTATGTTTCAAATGAAATAACTAGTATGAGTACCTAGAGGGGGGTGAATAGGTATACAAAAATAATTCTCTCTCGATTTGAAAGCAATACTAGGCAATCAATAGAAAGGAAGTTAACCAAACTATGATCAAAGTAAAAACAGAGGGTAGGGAAGAGAAAATTCAACACGAGGTTTATAGTGGTTCGGCTTATTTCAAGCCTACATCCACTCTTCTGCACTGACAGCCCACTGGCTGGATTCCACTATGAACAAAAGAGATGTTACAGCAATGCTCTTCCTTGATTTCACAGTATGGATGTTCTACCACACTTCCTCAAGATATCTCACAATATGAACTCTCTTCTGTATACAAGGTTTTCGCTCAGTAAATGAATTGACTACGAATCAAGGAGTTTCAGACTTTGGAATTCTTCTATCGCGCACACTTTTTCGAACAACTGGAACGTCTTCCTTTTATACTCATTTATGCCATCATACCCGTTGGCACTTACCAAAGGAATTCTTCCAATCTTCCCGTTGGACAGAATCAATTAGGAAGATCATTCGAGCTATTAAAGGAACATGTCGATAGCCCATCAATCCTGCTCGCCCATACAATCAGGATCTTGGTTTCCATAAGAAGAACCTTACAAGAATACTTAGCCAATCATCGGATCCTTAATCAATCTTGATTCAAATAGAGGAATCCGTTATCTCATATCCAGCCAAGAGATCTTCTCCAGTCGATAAGACCAAATCCTCAACCAAACACTTTAGCTTTGGATCGCCTTCGTCGCTGGATTAGAAACTGTCAATGAGAATAGTCTTGAGTCTTGAGTCTTGAGTGCTGAGTCTGGTGATCTGAAGATCTTCAGACTCTAAATAGAAGGGTCTGCAATGCTCCAGACTAGACTGATAGAAATGTTTTGTCAGCTTCAAAATATTCTGGAAAGATTTCTCCAACAATCTCCCCCTTTTTGATGGTGACAAAACTTTCCTGTAGATTTGAACAACTTTGACCTGCAAAACATTACTCAAGCAATATGGATATCTCATAAAGATTAACAACTCAACTAGACTCTGCATCCACAGAAAATAGGTTAGTCTTTCATGAGTAAGGCCATACAATAACACTTGATATAAATGCAACAGTCAATTTCAAATCCACACCCAAGTCAGTCACACCCAAGTCATACTCAAAACAAATATCCAAACAAACTAAAGTAAAAATTTAAAGTCAAAGTTCAAAGGTTGCAATTCTCCCCCTTTTTGTCATCGTTAAAAAGGTGAGAAAAAAGTCAAGTCTGCTTGGGAATGCGCACAAGCTGGAAATCTCCCATCGACTGTACGATGCCTTCCAGCCTCTTCAAGTCTTCCCATAGATGGCCACCTCTTCTCCTTTGGCATTTGCTTGAATTTGAAGAGCGAGGTCTTGCATTTGATCCGACAGGGTAACAGAAGACGCTTGTCCAGCATTCTTCAGGACTTGAAGTTCACATTCCAAAGCATACATTTGACCCTGCATTTCCAGAAGAAGATCAAGGATGCGACGAAAATCTGCTGTATTGTCCGTCTGCGTGCTGGCATTTGCTCTATCGGATGGAGTAAAGGCAAATGATGGAACTTCGGTGTAATCGCATAGATTTGGCGTTGAGGTATCTTGTCCTTCCTCAGGCATTTGAGAAGCCTGAAGATCTTCTGGATTTGCTAGTGAGTGACTCACACCTTCACTGTTGACAGGATATGGTGTAGTCCTTCCTTGCTCGCCATCTCCCCCTATTTCTAAGGCCTCAATTGGGGAAGAGTGATGGTCATGCTCGTCGGCGTCTTGATTGCCTTTCTCTCCGCTTCATCTGCAGACTTTTCTTTGACTGCTTCTTCTTCTTCTTCAACTTCCTTCTCCTCTTCTTCTTTTTCTTTCTCTTCTTTCTCCTCTCGCTTCTCTGTTCTCTTCTTTTCCCTCTTCTTCTCTCTGTTCTTTTTCCTCTCGCTTCTTTTCCTTTCTCCCCGTCATTCCATTGATTCGGGTACAGAACGACTGAGCCTTTTCAATGCCAAGGCAGAGATAGTGAGTTCATCCTCTTCATCTTCATCCTCTAAGATAAGAGCTCTTTTCTTTTTGGATGGAGCACCCATGGGCTCCTTCCCTTTCCTTTTTGATGCAGAAGATACTGGATGAGATTTGACTAGAGTTTTCACTTTGAACTTCTCCATTGTCAGCATTTTCAAACCCACCACCATTTTGTCGCATGGTCGAACACAAAGAGTTTGTGGAGGTTCAATGTTCAAGTGTCTGAAGATCTTGGTCACAAGACCTGAGTAAAGCAACTAGCCCTTGTCCTTCACCATCGCTCTGTACATGTGGAAGAGAATGGTGTGAGGGAGAGAGAACTTTTTCCCTGAATTGATTGCGTACATCAATTTCGCCTCGAGTTAGACACGTCGGTCTTGGATGTTGATTTTGGCTCGAGACAGGTTGATCACAATTTTGTGAAGCAAGATGTTGATGGCACGCATTCTTGTGTAGGTAATTCTCCCTTATGTATTCTTGTCTTTGACGAGCTCCAGTGTGGTACGAGCAATTGAAACCTTGGCCGGTTGATATCGTCCTCTTTCAACCCCAATTATATCTGCCAACATGTCCACATCTACCACATAGTCTTGGTCTCGAACACTGAAGGATATTCTATTCGCATCTAAAAAGCTGAGATTTGAATAGAAATATACTGTCAATTGTGCATAGCCGTCTGTGGTGTCGGAGCAAAATTGCTCAAGTTGAAGCAGATTGAACTTCTCCCTCAAGTTCACATTGATGGCATCCAGAAAGTCGAAATCAATGCTCCTGGGGTTTATCACCCCACGTTTCAACAATTTGAAGAACAGATCCTCCTGTTCCTTCGATTTGAACAACTCCGTTCTTTTTCCCTTAACCTTCGCTGCAACACCCACCCTAGGTTGGAATTCACTAAACAGTTTATCATCATCGTTCCCATCAGTCGGATTCAATCCCCCTACACGAGGGTCACTTGGAATGTTTGCAAGTGCTTCCTCAGCCTTTCCTTTGGGAGCAATTCTCAAATCCTCCATTCGTCGCAAAAAGACATACTCATTTCCATAACCCTTGTCTTTAAGGAAATCATCTACATAGTTCAGCGGAGTACCAATGCTCTTCAAAGCACGATACAGCTTGTAAATAAAAGAGGGTTTTTGGACTCTTACAGGGTCTACTTCCTCGATTATTTCTTCCTCTGGTTGTTGACCCACACCCTATGGGGTAGATGGTGGAGAGTGACATGGTTGAGAGTGAATCGGGCTCTATCGCTGTCTCGATAACTCTTCCTCCTCGGTGAGATCGAAATGGGTAGGTCCCTCCCTCATTCTCTGTGGTCCCCTGCTCGCGATTCTTGAAGACTTTCTCAAAGAAGACATCGTTCCTTGTCGTTGAAAGATTCCTTGACTCGCTTTCCCAAGAAAAGATGACAACTTTCTCGAAGATGAACACGAAGTCGAGACAGGATTGGGAGGAGAATGCTTTTTAGGGTTTTGGAGTTAAGCGAAGAAAACAACTGACTGTATATATATAACCCAATTTAAAAAGGAAAAAACCAATCGACATAAAGGAAAGTGAACAGTCATCCCTTTTTTAAAAACGATAACTGCCATTTTAAATAGAAGTTATCTTTTTGAAAAGGCAAGATTCCATTTTTCTCGAAAATTAAATATAATATAAATCAATTATAACTGAACGAATGATCGTACCATTTCGAGATTGAATATTAAAACAACTTACAGTCTATAGCCATGAATGTCTGAATCTGAGGGTGTGAGAGTCTCTAGACTTTAACTTCCTCAAGCTTCAGAATGTTGAGTCTGGAACGGATAATATCGAATTGATTCTTCTCCAAAGGCTTTGTGAATATATCCGCTAGTTGGCTCTTTGAATCAATAAATTGAATCGAGATTTCTCCACTTTAAACATGATCTCTAATGAAGTGATGTCAAATCTCTATATGCTTTGCCCTTGAGTGAAGGATTGGATTTTTAGTGAGATTGATTGCGCTGGTGTTGTCACATCTAATCTCAGTGCATGAGTCTTCAATTCCAAAGTCTTGTAGCTGTTGTTTTATCCACAGAATTTGCGAACAACAACTTCCAAGAGCTACATACTCTGCTTCTATTGTAGAGAGAGCCACATTATTTTGTTTCCTTAAAAACCAAGACACTGTCCTGCTTCCAAGCAATTGGCAAGTTCCCAAGGTGCTCTTTCTATCAACTTTGCAACCGGCTAGATCTGCGTCTGAATATCCAAGAAGAGTGAAGTCTCCCTTTTTGGGATACCACAGACCGATACTTGGAGTTGAAGCAATGTACTTGATAATATGCTTCGCAAAGACCGAGATGAGATTCTTTAGGGTCTGCTTGAAATCTAGCACAAATGCAAACACTAAACAAAATGTCGGTCTAGAAGCGATAAAGATAAAGAAGTGAACCGACGATACTTCGTATAGCTTCGGTCAACTTTCTTTCCTCCTTCATCTTTGTCTATCTTCAAGGAACTTGACATTGGTATATCAATCTTTTTGCAATTTTCCAGTCCAAACTTCTTGACAAGATCAATAGCATATTTTTCTTGATGAATGAATGTTCCTTCCTTCAATTGTTTCACTTGAAGTCCAAGAAAAAAGGTTAATTCTCCCATCATACTCATTTCAAATTCATCCTACATAGACTTAGAGAATTTCTTGCACAGACTTTCATTAGAGGATCCAAAAATGATATCATCAACATATATTTGAACAAGTAAAAAACTTTTGTTTTCCTTTTTGATAAATAGAGTAGTATCTACTTTACCTTTGACAAAACCATTATGTATTAAGAACTTACTTAGTCTGTCGTACCAAGCTTGAGGTGCTTGCTTTAATCCATACAGGGCCTTTTTCAATCTGAATACTGAGTCTGGCTTCTTTGGATCTTCAAACCCAGGTAGTTGTTCCACATAGACTTCCTCATAGATAAATCCATTTAGGAAAGCACTTTTAACGTCCATTTGGAATAACCTGAAATTCTTATAGCAAGCAAAAGCAAATAATAATCGAATTGCTTCTAACCTTGCTACTGGTGCGTAGGTCTCATCATAGTCTATCCCTTCCTCTTGCGTATATCCCTTGGCCATGAGTCTTGCTTTGTTTCTTACGACTTTTCCTTTCTCGTTCATCTTGTTCCTTAAAACCCATTTAGCTCCAATAATAAATTTACCTTTTGGTTTAGGAGTCAATTCCCAGACATTATTAATGCTAAATTGTCTGAGTTTTTCTTGCATAGCTTCAATCCAGCTTTCATCAGATAAAGTTTTTTCTATGCTTTTGGGTTCTACTTCAAAAATAAGAGCAACAACACTAGACTCTTCGCGCCTTTTAGATCTTGTGCTAATTCCTTCATTAATATCGCCAATAATGAGATCTTTGGGATGACTGGACTTATGCTTCCAGTTTCTGATCGATTCGTCAAGATGATGATTACTTCTTTCATTTGAATCTTCAATAACCGTTTGTTGCTGGTCTTTCAGAGTCTGGTCTACTTCTTGAGATTTAGACTTTGTAGAGTCTGGAGCATTCGATTCTTCAAGATGAGTCTCGAATAGATTCATTTTGCATAGAATCTTGGAATTTAACATTCATTGATTCCTCCACAGATTGACTCTTCTTGTTATAGACTCTGTAGGCTTTGCTTGAGGTAGAATATCCAAGGAAGATGCCTTCGTCTGATTTTTCTTCAAACTTACCAACTCGATCATTTGCATGTTTCAATATAAAGCATGTGCATCCAAATATATGAAAATATGAAACAATAGGCTTCTTTCCTTTGAATAATTCATAGGGGTTTTTTTTTTCTAGAATAGGCCTTAATAAAACTCTATTGATGATATAACATGCTGTTGAAACAGCTTCAGCCCAAAATCGTGAAGAGACGTTACTTTCAATTAGGAGAGTTCTAGCCATTTCTTGAAGAGATCTATTTTTTTTTCCACAACTCCATTTTGTTCTGGAGTATATGGAGAGGAAAACATATGTTGAAAACCCGATTCATCACAGAATTTTGTAAAATCTTGATTTTCAAATTCGCCTCCATGGTCTGTTCTTATACTAGAGATAGCATATCCTTTTTCATTTTGAACTCTTTTAGCAAACTTTTCAAAATAAGAGAAAGTTTCAGACTTACTTGCCAAGAAGAATACCCAAGTAAATCGAGAGTAGTCATCTACAATTACAAGGCAATATTTCTTATCTCCAATGCTTTGAGTTCTAGTTGGTCCAAAGAGATCCATATGCAACAGCTGCAGAACAGGCTTAGTGAAAACTTGATTTATTAGTTTAAAGGAATTTCTTACCTGCTTTCCCAATACGCATAGAGTGCATAGATCAGACTTTTGGTAGGATATATTTGGTAGACCACGAACAAGTTTCTTTGTTGAAATTTTGGCTATCTGCTTCATATTGATGTGCCCAAGCTTTCTGTGCCATAAGCTTGCTTCGTCTTGAATTGAGATTAAGCATTGTGATTCATCTGATTTCACATCCAAGAGGTAGATATTTCTATGTCTTCGACCCATAAATGATTGAGAAGAGTCTTTATTGGTTCCTGAACATATTCCCTCTTGAAAACTGATTTTGAAACCAGTATCACAGAGTTGACTAATACTGAGCAGATTGTAGTTAAGTCCTTTTACTAAGGAAACATTGCTTATTGTGAGGTTTCCAATCTTTACAGTTCCAAATCCCACAATTTTTCCTTTACCGTTTCCTCCAAAAGAGACTTTTCCACTATTTACTTGAACGAGCTTTATGAAGCAATTTGAATCTCCTGTCATGTGTCTTGAGCATCCACTATCCAAATACCATTTTACCTTTTTCTTGATAGTGACCTGCATTTAACAAAAGAGACTCAAGCTTTCTTTGGTATCCATATTTTCTTGGGTCCATTGGTGTTAGTATGAAATGCAGTATTTCCCCATACTTTCTTAACAGGTTTCCAGGACCATAGGACACTCTTTTTCAAAATGATCTCGTACTATTGCACTTTGAACATCTCGACGGCATTTCGACCTCTTTTGGTTTTACAAAAACCTTTTTGAAATGTTTTCGTAAGTATCTCTTGTAGGTCTTTGCTTAATTCTTTCATTTACTTTAGGAAAATCAATTAAAGGAATTGTTTCTTCTGTCATTCCTAAACCAGATTTATTGAAATATGGTCTTTGTGCAGAAAGAATCTTTTCAAGTTTCTCAAATCCTAATGAAAATCTTTTCGAAACATTTGATAAGTCATTTTTTAAGAATGCATTTTCTTTCAAAAGATTGACTTCATTTTCTTTAAGAGATGAAACATTCATGTTTAAACATTCCAACTTTTCTTTCAAAGCATTCTCCTGTTGTTTCAATGTAGAGTTTTCCTTTTTAAGTTCAGAAATCCTTTTGAGAGAAGTCTTAAGACTAGAACATAGCTCATCAATGTATTTAGAAACTTTAACAGGGATTTTAAAGTTACTTACCTCTAGTTCACTGTCTAACTCTGAGTCTATTTCAGAGTTTGAATCTGAGTCTGATTGTGCCATCAGACATATGTTGGCATAATCATCATCGCTTTCTTCACATTCTGTGTCAATCCAAGTTTCTGTTTTAAGAGCCTTTCGATACTTTTCAGCTTTTCCTTTCTTCTTTCTCAGAAGAGGACAGTTGGGTATGATGTGTCCCTTTTTCTTACATTCAAAGCAGACTACATCCTTGTTTGATTCATCATCATCAACATACTTGGTCTGATGCTTTTGAAAGCTCTGTTTCTTTGGATTGAATCTTCTTCCTTTTCTGTTAAGCTTTCTGAATCTTCTTATCATAAGAGCAAGTTCCTCATCGTCCATATCATCTTCAGAATCTGTAGCATCAAAATCATCATTGGATTTTAATGCAATGGATTTCTTACCTTTAGGATCTTCATCTTCATTGATTCGCTCCACTTCATAAGACTGGAGAGTTCCAATCAACTCATCGACAGATAGTGGCATGATTCTTTGTGTCTCTCTTGTTGAAGTCTTTATATGGTTCCAATCCTTGGAGAGTCCTTGCAGCAGCTTGTTTACCTTCATGGGATCAGAAATTGGTTGACCTTGATTTTCAAGACCATTCACGATATCTGTAAAACGACTAAACATGTCAGTTATAGATTCTCCTGATATCATTTTAAAGGCTTCATATTGACCGAGGAGAATGTTGATTCTAGTCTCCTTCACTCGGTCTGTTCCTTCATAGGTGATATGTAATCTATCCCAAACTTCTTTTGCTGTATCACAAGAAGATATTCTGTTATATTCAGTAGGTGACAAAGCACAATATAAAGAATAAATTGCTTTTGCATCGAGTGCTTGTCTCTTGATTATCTATTCCTGAGTCATTTCTCTTTTCCTCTCTCTGAGACAGATGTAGCTTTAGGAGTAATTCATTTTTCTACAACGTCCCATTCCAGAGGATCCTTTGATCGTAGGAACACTTTCATCTTGTTTTTCCAGATGTTGTAATCCTTTCCATCAAAGTAGGGTGGTCTGGTATTGCTTTGCCCTTCCACCAGCCCTGGTGCTAGCATACTAGCCATGGATATTTTCAAATGCAAGCCGGCCTTTGCAAAGACGGTGGAAATTCCTAACCACAAGCCATCTATTATCATAATTATTTTCAAATATAGAGTAATTAATAGATAAATTTTGTTATGTTAAACGGACATGATGGCAAGGAAATTATTGTGTAAGCCCTTTTGATTATGCTTTGTCTTTGTAGGAACCATAGCCTAGAAGAAGAAACGCTAGTCGCTTTTCCACGCATTATGTAAGAGAGAAAGGGGAATCTTATGGCGAGCTCATGTGAAGAGTTGCTTATCAATCAAAACTTGACCTTTTTAGATGGGAAGGGACTGAAGATAACATCTCAATTTCCAGGACCCACACCATCCATAGTCATTGCCTTTGTTTTATTTTGTCTTCTGTGTCTGATTGTCACTCGCAATTATTGATCTGGACAAGTTGGACGGACCCAAGAAAATAAAGAAAGAATTGACTCATGTGTATCATCCTTTGTGGGGCAAGAGAAAAGGCAAAGATCTTTTTTCATGGGGTCAAAGAAAATTTTATTGAAATTGCGAACATGGTCGAAAGAGTCCCAAGCTAGGGGAATCTAAACAATGGAGAGAACAATTGGCTTATGGAGGAATAGAAAGGCAATTTTGTGGAACAGAGCCAATCCGTCGAGTCTTCGCAACTTAATTTACAAAGCCCGCATCAATAAGAACAAAAAGTGTAATAATCTGTATCTGTATCACAAAATGGAAAGGGAGATCTATTTTAACGGAAATAATCTATCAAAAAGTGTCAAAAATCCATAATTCCACAGACAAGTTAGTAGAATTTTTGGGGGGGGTGATTTCCATGTGGATCGAGGCAAAATTTAAACCTTAGGAACCAACACATCACTAGCCCCCCTCTCTCAACAGTGCATGAGAGTCAAATTTGCAATTTGTCAATATATTTGAGATGTTACTAACGAGAATATGAAATTTACAGTTCCCATGAGTGGTGCAAACGGTCAAGATATCAAAGAATTTCCAATTTAAGAATTGGAAGTCACACACGTAAATCTCATAAGATACGTAATAAAGTATTTTGGGTTATGGTCACCTGCACATGCAAATTGGTATCTTTAAATCATGAATTAAGAAATTTTAATTACTAATGCTTTCATGCTAACGTGAATGTAGGCAAGAATGTAAAAACCTCTTGCTCTTGTGATAGCTCTTCGTGTCTCCTCTGCAAAATTCAAGAAAGAATCAGCCAAGAACAAGTTGACGGAATCCGCCTCCACGGATTATTACCAAAAAAATGAGGTGGCATAAGAGATGCACCCGATGTTTTCTTAGATGTTCCCTCTCTACGGCAAGAAACGCCATGGGTCATCACGGCTCTTAAAGGTGCGAATGGCAATGTTTCTATTCCGGGGAACTATTTATTTTCAGAAATAGTTTTTTTATTTTTTTTATTTCTACTACGAGAACAATTTCTGAGTAAAATAAGGTGTTTGGTAATTATACAAAAATTTTATTCTTGGAATAGAAAAAGAATAGAAATGCATTTGGTAAGAATTTACAAATTTTCGTATTTATTTGTTTTTTCTTCTTAGTCACGAACCGCCGACTGCTGCCCGCCACCACACGACCGCTGCCCAAACGCCGCATGACCGCCACACGACCGCCGCCCAAACGCCGCATGACCGCCACACAACCGCCGACCGCCGCCCGCCACCACACGACCGCCGCCCCAACGCCGCATGACCGCCACACGACCGCTGACCGTCATCATCATTGTAGGATTGACGCCTGCAACCCACCGACCGCAGGAGGGGGCAGCAGTCCTACGGTGGCGGTTGTGTGGAAATCGTGTGGCGGTTGGCGACGGCAGGCTACCGACAGACGGTGGCTCTGATCGAGAATTCCAACTCAATGAGTTAAAGCATGGAGAAGCACGTATACTTTTTTAAAGGACAAT
Source organism: Eucalyptus decipiens (assembly GCA_014182575.1). Taxonomy (NCBI): domain Eukaryota; kingdom Viridiplantae; phylum Streptophyta; class Magnoliopsida; order Myrtales; family Myrtaceae; genus Eucalyptus; species Eucalyptus decipiens. Next base: position 31,369,629 of record CM024610.1, on the reverse strand, counting down.
GGGGGACATAGTTAATGACCCTGAATTTAAGATCCTCGTAGATAGAGTGGTCGAGAATTGTGGAGGCTTGCCTCTTTTGATTCTCTTAGTGGCTAAAAGGTTGAAGCGTGGAGATTTGCCTAAATGGAGGGATGCTTTGACCTATAAAGAAGGGTCCAATATAAAATCAATAGTGGACCTTAGTTACAATGACCTAAAAGATGAGAGGATCAAAGCGCTATTCTTGGTTCATCCTCTAGTCTCTCGAGGACTTGGCATAAGGGATGCCCTTACCTACTACATGGGCTTGGGTTTATATAAAAAATTTACCAAGACTATCGAAGACACTAGAGATAGGTTGATTATGGATTGACGTCGCCTCCTTAACTCTTCTTTGTTGCTAAGCAGTGATGGCCAAGCCTAGTTGAGCATGCATGACCTAATTATTGATGTGGCCATCTCTATGCATGACAAATTTATTGACATGGAATGGAACACCTTGGTCGGGAGAAAGGACTGTGGGTTTAAAGAATGGTCACAGTATGATCTCAGAAAATGCACCATAATGGTCTTCTACTATATTGACATTGATGAATTTCCTGTAAAATTGGATTGCCAGAACATGAGGATTATTCTATTATTAGAAGAAAACTTTCTCAAAATGCCCGACCCTTTTTTCAAATCTATGGAGAAGCTCCAAGTATTGGACTTGACTGGCTTATCTTTTATCTCCCTCCCTTCGTCGATGGAGTCACTTAAAAGCCTCACATTACTATGTCTTGATGGATGCCATTTGGAGAATGTTTGCTCTTGGAAAGCTGAAAGGATTGCGGTTCGTAAGTTTCTTTAATTCTAGAATTGCTCGGCTGCCCAAAGAAATGAGTGAACTAACAAAATTGAGATTTTTGGACTTGAGATTGTGTTCCATGCTTGAAGTTATTAAAAGCTTGGTTAATTTAGAACAATTGTCTATGGAAGAGAATTTTGATCAATGGGAGGCCGAGGATAAAACCCCGCGAAACAACGCTAGCCTGGCTGAGTTCAAGAACATAGATAAGTTGCACACTTTATACATTGCCATTCATCGTTCAACCAATCTCTCAAGAGACCTACCATTTGGGAAACTAAGCGTGCGCATGACAAGGTTTCTATTCTGGCGAACTATTTCCTTTCAGAAATAGTTTTTTTTTTTTTACTCCGAAAAAATAATTTCTGAGTAAAATAAGGTATTTGGTAATTATACAAAATTTATATTCTTGGAATAAAAAAAGAATAGAAATGCGTTTGGTAAAAATTTATAAATTTTTATATTTATTTGTTTTTTTTCTTCTTACTCACAGACCGCCGTCCGCCGCCGCCTGCTGCCGCATGACCGCCGCACGACCGTCGACCGTGACCGCCGACCGCCACCGCAGGATTGCTACCCATAGCCCACCGACCGCGGAAGGGGATGGTGGTTGTCAGCAGTGACGGTCGGCAGTCATGCGGCGGCAGGCAATGGTCGTGCGGCGGTCGTGTGGTGGTTGGCAACGGCAGGCTATCGGCGGATGGTGGCTCTGATCTAGAATTCCAACTCAATGAGTTAAAGCATGGAGAAGCACATATACTTTTTGAAAGGATAATGGGGGACAGAATTAATGACCCTAAATTTAAGATCCTCGTGGATAGAGTTGTCGAGAATTGTGGAGGCTTACCTCTTTTGATTCCCTCAGTGGCTAAAAGGTTGAAGCATGGAGATTTGCCTGAATGGAGGGATGCTTCGACCTATAAAGAAGGGTCCAATGTAAAATCAATAGTGGAACTTAGTTACAATGACCTAAAAGATGAGAGGATCAAAGCGCTGCTTTTGGTTCATGCTCTAGTCTCTCGGGGACTTGGCATAAGTGATGCCCTTATCTACTCCATGGGCTGGGTTTATATAAAAAATTTAGCAAGACCATCGAAGACACTAGGGATCGGTTGATTATGGATTGACGTCGTCTCCTTGACTCTTCTTTGTTGCTAGGCAGTGATGGCCGGGCCTAGTTGAGCATGCATGACCTAATTATTGACGTGGCCATCTTTATGCATGAAAAATTTACTGACATGGAATGGAATGCCTTGGTCGAGAGAAAGGATTTTGGGTTTAAAGAATGGTCACAGTATGATTTTAGAAAATGCAACGCAATGGCCTTCTACTATGTTAACATTGATGAATTTCTTGAAAAATTGAACTGCCCGAACATGAGGATTCTTCTGTTATTAGAAGAAAACTTTCTCAAAATGCCCGACCCATTTTTCGAATCTATGAAGAAGCTCCAAGTATTAGACTTGACTGGCTTATCGTTTACCTGCCTCCCCTCGTCGATGGAGTTACTTAAAATCCTCACATCACTATGTCTTGATGGATGCCATCTGAAGAACGTGACTGCTATTGGAAAGCTGAAAGGATTGTAGTTCCTAAGTTTCTACAATTCTAGAATTGCTCGGCTGCCCAAAGAAATGGGTGAACTAACAGAATTGAGATTTTTGGACCTGAGATTGTGTTTCATGCTTGAAGTTATTAAAAGCTTGGTTTAGAAGAATTATCTATGGAAGAGAATTTTGATCGAGTGGGAGGCCGAGGATAAAACCCTGCGAAACAACGCTAGCCCGGCTGAGTTCAAGAACATGAATAAGTTGAGCACTTTATAAATTGCCATTCCTCGTTCAGCCAATCTCTCAAGAGACCTACCATTTGAGAAACTAAGGGTGTGCACAGCAACATTTCTATTCCGAGAAACTATTTCTTTTCAAAAATAGTTATTTATTTATTTATTTCTACTCCGGAAACAATTTATGAGTAAATTTTTAACAAAAAAATAATTTCTGAGTAAAATAAGGTGTTTAGCAACTATACAAAATTTATATTCTTGGAATACAAAAAGAATATAAATACGTTTGGTAAGAATTTATAAATTTTTATATTTATTTCTTTTTTCTTCTTACTCATGGACCTTTGACCGCCGCTCGTTGCTGCACGACCGCTGCACGATTAGCAGCGGGCTGTGTGTGGCAGTCGGCAGCGACGGTTAGCAGTTGTGTAGCGGCAGGCGGCGGTCGTGCGGCGGCAAGCAGCATTCGTGCAGCGATCGTCTGGCGATTGGCGAGGGCAAGCTGTTGGTGGACGGTGGCTCTGGTCCAAAATTCCAACTCAGTGAGTTAAAGCATGGAGAAGCACAAATACTTTTTTAAAGGATAGTGGGGGGACATAGTTAACAACCCTAAATTTAAGATCCTTGTGGATAGAGTGGTCGAGAATTGTGGAGGCTTGCCTCTTTTGATTCTCTCAGTGGCTAAAAGGTTGAAGTGTGGAGATTTGCCTGAATGGAGGGATGCTTCGACCTATAAAGAAGGATCCGATGTAAAATCACTAGTGGACCTTAGTTACAATGACCTCAAATATGAAAGGATCAAAGCATTGTTCTTGGTTCATGCTCTAGTCTCTCGGGGACTTGGCATAAGGGATGCCCTTATCTGTTGCATGGGCTTGGGTTTATGTAAAAAATTCAGTAAGACCATCGAAGACACTAGAAAGAGGTTGATTATGGATAGACGTCGCCTCCTTCAATCTTCTTTGTTGCTAGGCAGTGATGGTTGAGCCCAGTTGAGCATGCATGACCTAATTATTGACGTGGCCATCTTTATGCATGACAAATTTATTGACATGGTATGGAACGCCTCGGTCGGGAGAAAGGATTTTGGGTTTAAAGAATGGTCACAGTATGATCTCAAAAAATGTACCGCAATGGCCTTCAACTATGTTGACATTGATGAATTTCCCAGAAAATTGGACTGTCCGAACATGAGGATTCTTCAGTCATTAGAAGAAAACTTTCTCAAAATGCTCGACTCATTTTTCGAATTTATGGAGACACTCCAAGTCTTGGACTTGACTGGCTTATCTTTTACCTCCCTCCTTTTGTCGATGAAGTTACTTAAAAACCTCACAACTATGTCTTGATGGATGCCATCTGGAGAATGTGACTACTCTTGAAAAGCTGAAAGGATTGCAATTCCTAAGTTTCTTCAATTCTAGAATTGCTCGATTGCACAAAGAAATTGGTGAACTAACAGAATTGAGATTTTTGGACCTGAGATTGTGTTCCATGCTTGAAGTTATTGAAAGCTTGGTTAATTTAGAAGAATTGTCTATGGAAGAGAGTTTTGATCAGTGGGAGGTCGAGGATAAAACCCCGCGAAACAACACTAGCCTGGCTGAGTTCAAGTACATGAATAAGTTGACCACTTTATACGTTGTCATTCCTCGTTCAGCTAATCTCTCAAGAAACCTACCATTTTTGAAACTAAGGGTACGCATGGCAACGTTTATGTTAAAGGGAAATATATATTTTTTTTAAATAGTTTTTTTTGTTTTATTTCTACTCCAAGAAAAATTTCTGAGTAAAATAAGATATTTGGTAATTATACAAAATTTCTATTCTTGGAATAGAAAAAGAATAGAAATGCGTTTAGTAAACATTTATAAATTTTTATATTTTTTTGTTCTTTCTTCTTCCTCACGGACTGTCGACCGCTGACCACTGCCGTACGACCACTGCACGAACGCCGCACGACCATCGCACGACTAGCGCACGACCGTCGACTGTCACAACCAATCGTCGTCGCAGGATTGCCACTTGCAGCCCAATGACTGCTGTTGGGGGCGGCAGCTAATAGGCTGTGTGCGGCGGTCTTGCGACGGCCGTCGGCAGCGACGGTCGGAGGTCGTGTAGCGGTAGGCGGCGGTCGTGTGGCGATTGGCAACAACAAGCTGCTGGCGGACGGTGGCTCTGATCCATAATTCCAACTCAGTGAGTTAAAGCATGGAGAAGCACGTATATTTTTTTAAAGGACAGTGGGGGACAGAGTTATCGACCCTGACTTTAAGATCCCCGTGGATAGAGTGGTCGAAAATTGTGGAGGCTTGCCTCTTATGATTCTCTCAGTGGCTAAAAGGTTGAAGTGTGGAGATTTGCCTGAATGGAGGGATGCTTCGACCTATAAAGAAAGGTCCAATGTAAAATCAATAGTGGATCTTAGTTACAATGACCTCAAAGATGAGAGGATCAAAGCGTTGTTCTTGGTTCATTCTCTAGTCTCTCGGGGACTTGGCATAAGGGATGCCCTTCTCTATTGCATGGGCTTGGGTTTAAAAAAAAAAATCAGCAAGACCATCGAAGACACTAGAAAGAGGTTGATTATGGATTGACGTCGCCTCCTTGACTCTTCATTGTTGCTAGGCAGTGATGGCCGAGACCAGTTGAGCATGCATGACCTAATTATTAGCGTGGCCATCTCTATCCATGAAAAATTTATTGACACGGAATGGAATGCCTTGCTTGGGAGAAAAGATTTTGGGTTTAAAGAATGGTCACAGTATGATCTCAGAAAATGCACCGCAATGGGCTTCTACTATGTTGACATTGATGAATTTCCTGAAAAATTGGACTGTCCGAACATGAGGATTCTTCAGTCATTAGAAGAAAACTTTCTCAAAATGCTCTACTCATTTTTCGAATCTATGGAGAAGCTCCAAGTCTCAGACTTGACTGGCTTATCTTTTACCTCCCTCCTTTTGTCGATGAAGTTACTTAAAAACCTCACAACTATGTCTTGATGGATGCCATCTGGAGAATGTGACTGCTCTTGGAAAGCTGAAAGGATTGCAAATCCTAAGTTTCTTCAATTCTAGAATTGCTCGGCTGCCCAAAGAATTTGGTTAACTAACAGAATTGAGATTTTTGGACCTGAGATTGTGTTCCATGCTTGAAGTTATTGAAAGCTTGGTTAATTTAGAAGAATTGTCTATGGAAGAGAGTTTTGATCAGTGGGAGGTCAAGGATAAAACCCCGTGAAACAACACTAGCCTAGCTGAGTTCAAGTACATGAATAAGTTGACAACATTATACATTGCCATTCCTCGTTCAGCCAATCTCTTAAAAAACCTATCATTTGCAAAACTAAGGGTGCACATGGCAACATTTCTATTACAGGGAACTATTTTTTTTTTCAGAAACAGTTTTTTTTTTTCTATTTCTAATTCAAGAACAATTTCTGAGTAAAATAAGGTATTTGGTAATTATACAAAATTTCTATTCTTGGAATAGAAAAAGAATAGAATTGCGTTTATTAAAAATTTATAAATTTTTATATTTGTTTGTTCTTTCTTCTTACTCACGGATTGTCGAACGCCGACTGCCGCCGTACAACCGCCGCACGAACGCCGCACTACTGTCGCACGACCGGCGCACGACCGTCGACTGTCACCACCGACTGAAGTGCAAGATTGTCGCTTGCAGCCCACTGACTGCGGTTGGGGGCGGCGGCTAATGGGCTGTGTGCGGCGGTCTTTAGGTGGCTGTCGGCAGCTATGGTCGGCAGTCGTGCAGCGGCAGGCGGTGATTGTGTGGCGGTAGGAGACAACAGGCTGCCGGCAGACGGTGGCTTTGATCCATAATTCAAACTAAATGAGTTAAAGCATGAAGAAGGACATATACTTTTTTAAAGGACAGTGGGGGACAGAGTTATCGACCCTGAATTTAAGATCCTCGTGGATAGAGTGGTCGAGAATTGTGGAGGCTTGCCTATTATGATTCTCTCAATAGCTAAAAGGTTGAACTATGGAGATTTGCCTGAATGGAGGGATGCTTCGACCTATAAAGAAGGGTCCGATGTAAAATCAATAGTTGACCTTAGTTACAACGCTAGCCTGGCTGAGTTCAAGTACATGAATAAGTTGACCACTTTATACATTGTGATTCCTCGTTCAGTGAATCCCTGAAGAAACCTACCATTTGCGAAACTAAGGGTGCGCATCGCAACGTTTCTATTCCAAGGAACTTTTTTTTTTTTTTGAAATAGTTTTTCTTTTTCTATTTCTACTCCAAGAACAATTTCTGAGTAAAAAAAGGTATTTGGTAATTATAGAAAATTTCTATTCTTGGAATCGAAAAAGAACAGAAATGCGTGTAGTAAAAATTTATAAATTTATAAATTTGTTTGTTCTTTCTTCTTACTCACGGACCGTCGACCGCCGACTGACGCCGTACGACCGCCGCACTACCATCGCATGACCGTCACACGATTGGCGCATGATCGTCAACTGTCACCATCGATCGCCGCCGCAGGATTGCCACTTGCAGCTCATTGACTGCAGTTGGGGGGCAACGGCTAACGAGTTGTGTGCGGCGGTCTTGCGGCGGCCATCGGCAGCGACGATCGGAGGTCGTGCAGCAGCGGGCGTCGATCATGTGGCGGTTGGTGACAACAGGCTGCCGGCGGATGGTGGCTCTGATCCATAATTCCAACTCAGTAAGTTAAAGCATGGAGAAGCACGTATATTTTTTTAAAGGACAATGGGGGAAAGAGTTATCGACCTTGAATTTAAGATCCTCATGGATAGAGTGGTCGAGAATTGTGAAGGCTTGCCTCTTATGATTCTCAAAGTGGCTAAAAGGTTGAAGTGTGGAGATTTGCATGAATGGGGGGATGCTTCGATCTATAAAGAAGGGTCCGATGTAAAATCTATAGTGGACCTTAGTTACAATGACCTCAAAGATGAGAGGATCAAAGCGCTGTTCTTGGTTCATGCTCTAGTCTCTCGGGGACTTGGCATAAGAGATGCCCTTATCTACTGCATGGGCTTGGGTTTATATAAAAATTCAGCAAGACCATTGAACACACTAGAAAAAGGTTGATTATCGATTGACGTCACCTCCTTAACTCTTCTTTGTTGCTAGGCAGTGATGGCCGGGCCCAGTTGAGCATGCATGACCTAATTATTGACGTGGCCATCTCTATCCATGACAAATTTATTGACACAGAATGGAACGCCTTGGTCGGGAGAAATGATTTTGGGTTTAAAGAATGGTCACAAAGGATTTTGGGTTTAAAGAATGGTCACAATATGATCTCAAAAAATGCACCACAATGGCCTTTTACTATGTTGACATTGATGAATTTCCTGAAAAATTGGACTGTCCGAACATGAAGATTCTTCAGTTATTAGAAGAACACTTTTCTCAAAATGCTCGACTCATTTTTCGAATCTATGGAGAAGCTCCAAGTCTCGGACTTGACTGGCTTATCTTTTACCTCCCTCCTTTTGTCAATGAAGTTACTTCAAAACCTCACATCTATGTCTTGATGGATGCCAACTCGAGAATGTGACTGCTCTTCAAAAGCTGAAAGGATTGCAATTCCTAAGTTTCTTCAATTCTAGAATTGCTTGGCTGCCCAAAAAAATTGGTGAACTAATAGAATTGAGATTTTTGGACCTGAGATTGTGTTCCATGCTTGAGGTTATTGAAAGCTTGGTTAATTTAGAAGAATTGTCTACGGAAGAGAGTTTTGATCAGTGAGAGGTCGAGGATAAAACCCCACGAAACAACGCTAGCCTGGCTGAGTTCAAGTACATGAATAAGTTGACCACTTTATACATTGTCATTCCTCGTTCAACCAATCTCTCAAGAAACCTACAATTTGCGAAACTAAGGGTGCGCATGGCAACGTTTTTATTCCAGAGAACTATTTTTTTTTTTTGAAATAGTTTTTTTTTTCTATTTCTACTCCAAAAACAATTTCTCAGTAAAATAAAGTATTTGGTAATTATAGAAAATTTCTATTCTTGGAATAGAAAAAGAATAGAAATGTGTTTGGTAAAGATTTATAAATTTTTATATATGTTTATCATTTCTTCTTACTCACGGACCGTCGACCGCCGACCGCCACCGTACGACCGGCGCACGAACGCCGCACGACCCGTGCACGAACGTCGCACGTCCGTCACACGACCGGCGCACGAACGCCGCACGTCCGTCGCACGACTGCCGCACGACCATCGACTGTAACCACCGATCGCCACCACACGATTGCCGCTTGCAGCCTACTGACTGCGGTTGGGGGCGGTGGTTAATTGGCTGTGTGCGGCAGTCTTGTGGTAGCTGTTGGTAGCGACGGTCGACGGTCGTGTGGCAATTGGCAACAACAGGCTGCCCGCGAACGGCGGCACTGATCCATAATTCCAACTCGATGAGTTAAAGCATGGAAAAACACGTATACTTTTTTAAAGGATAGTGGGAGACAGAGTTATCGACCCTGAATTTAAGATCCTCGTGGATAGAGTGGTGGAGAATTGTGGAGGCTTGCCTCTTATGATTCTCTCAGTGGCTAAAAGGTTGAAGTGTGGAGATTTGCCTGAATGGAGGGATGCCCTTATCTGCTGCATGGGCTTGGGTTTATATAAAAAATTCAGCAAGACCATCGAAGACACTAGGAAGAGGTTGATTATGGATTGACGTCGCCTGCTTGACTCTTCTTTGTTGCTAGGCAATGATGGCCGAGCCCAGTTGAGCGTGCATGACATAATTATTCAAGTGGCCATCTCTATGCATGACAAATTTATTGACACGGAATAGAACGCCTTGGTCGGGACAAAGGATTTTATGTTTAAACAATGGTCATAGTATGATCTGAGAAAATGAACCGCAATGGCCTTATACTATTTATTTTATTTTTTTTTACTATGTTGACATTAATGAATTTCCAAAACAATTGGACTGCCCGAACATGAGGATGCTTCTGTCATTAGAAGAAAACTTTCTCAAAATGCCCGACTCATTTTTCGAATCTATGGAGAAGCTCCAAGCCTTGGACTTGACTGGCTTATTTTTTATCTCCCTCCCTTCGTCGATGGAGTTACTTAAGAACCTCACAACTATGTCTTGATGGATGCCATCTGGAGAATGCGACTGCTCTTGAAAAGCTGAAAGGATTGCAGTTCATAAGTTTCTTCAATTCTAGAATTGCTCGGTTGCCCAAAAAAATTGGTGAACTAACAGAATTGAGATTTTTGGACCCGAGATTGTGTTCCATGCTTGAAGTTATTGAGAGCTTGGTTAATTTAGAAGAATTGTCTATGGAAGAGAGTTTTCATTAGTGGGAGGCTGAGGTTAAAACCCCGCAAAACAACGCTAGCCTGGCTGAGTTCAAGAACATCAATAAGTTGAGCATTTTATACATTACCATTCCTCGTTCAGCCAATCTCTCAAGAAACCTACAATTTGCGAAACTAAGGGTGCGCATGGCAAAGTTTTTATTCCAGGGAACTATTTTTTTTTTTTGAAATTGTTTTTTTTTTTTTTTCTATTTGTACTCCAAAACAATTTCTTAGTAAAATAAAGTATTTGGTAATTATAGAAAATTTATATTCTTGGAATAGAAAAAGAATAGAAATGTGTTTGGTAAAGATTTATAAATTTTTATATTTGTTTATCCTTTCTTCTGACTCAAGGACCGTCGACCGCCGACCACCGCCGTACGACCGGCGCACGAACGCCACACGTCCGTCGCACGACCCGCGCACGAACGCCGCACGTCCGTCGCACGACCGCCGCACGACCATCGACTGTAACCACCGATCGCCACCACACGATTGCCGCTTGCAGCCAACTGACTGCGGTTGGGGGCCGTGGTTAATTGGCTGTGTGCGGCAGTCTTGTGGCAGCTGTTGGTAGCGACGGTCGGCGGTCATCTGGCAATTGGCAACAACAGGCTGCCCGCGAACGGCGGCACTGATCCATAATTCCAACTCGATGAGTTAAAGCATGGAAAAACACGTATACTTTTTTAAAGGATAGTGGGAGACAGAGTTATCGACCCTGAATTTAAGATCCTCGTGGATAGAGTGGTGGAGAATTGTGGAGGCTTGCCTCTTATGATTCTCTCAGTGGCTAAAAGGTTGAAGTGTGGAGATTTGCCTGAATGGAGGGATGCCCTTATCTGCTGCATGGGCTTGGGTTTATATAAAAAATTCAGCAAGACCATCGAAGACACTAGGAAGAGGTTGATTATGGATTGACGTCGCCGCTTGACTCTTCTTTGTTGCTAGGCAATGATGGCCGGGCCCAGTTGAGCGTGCATGACATAATTATTCAAGTGGCCATCTCTATGCATGACAAATTTATTGACACGGAATAGAACGCCTTGGTCGGGAGAAAGGATTTTATGTTTAAACAATGGTCACAGTATGATCTCAGAAAATGAACCGCAATGGCCTTATACTATTTTTTTTTTTTTTACTATGTTGACATTAATGAATTTCCTAAAAAATTGGACTGCCTGAACATGAGGATGCTTTTGTCATTAGAAGAAAACTTTCTCAAAATGCCCGACTCATTTTTCAAATCTATGGAGAAGCTCCAAGTCTTGGAGTTGACTCGCTTATCTTTTATCTCCCTCCCTTCGTCGATGGAGTTACTTAAGAACCTCACAACTATGTCTTGATGAATGCCATCTGGAGAATGCGACTGCTCTTGAAAAGCTGAAAGGATTGCAATTCCTAAGTTTCTTCAATTCTAGAATTGCTCGGTTGCCCAAAGAAATTGGTGAACTAACAGAATTGAGATTTTTGGACCTGAGATTGTGTTCCATGCTTGAAGTTATTGAAAGCTTGGCTAATTTAGAAGAATTGTCTATGGAAGAGAGTTTTGATCAGTGGAAGGCTGAGGATAAAACCCTGCAAAACAATGCTAGCCTGGCTGAGTTCAAGAACATCAATAAGTTGAGCATTTTGTCCATTACCATTCCTCGTTCAGCCAATCTCTCAAGAAACCTACAATTTGCGAAACTAAGGGTGTGCATGGCAACGTCTTTATTCCAGGGAACTATTTTTTTTTTTTTTTTGAAATTGTTTTTTTTTTTTTTTCTATTTCTACTCCAAAAACAATTTCTGAGTAAAATAAAGTATTTGGTAATTATAGAAAATTTCTATTCCTGGAATAGAAAAAAATAGAAATGTGTTTAGTAAAAATTTATAAATTTTTATATTTGTTTGTTCTTTCTTCTTACTCACGGACTGTCGACCGCTGACCACCGTCGTACGACTGGCGCACGAATGTCGCACGTCCGTCGCACGGCCGGCGCACGAACGCCGCACGTCCGTCGCACAACTGCCACACGACCGTCGCACGACCCGCGCACAACCGTTGACTGTCACCATCGATCGCCGCCGCAAGATTGCCACTTGCAGCCCACTGACCGCAGTTAGGAGCGGCAGCTAATGGGCTGTGTGCAGCGGTCTTGTGGTGGCCGTCCGTAGCGACGGTCGGCGGTCGTGCAGCGGTAGGCGGCGTTCGTGTGGCAATTGGCAACAATAGGCTGCCGGCAAACGGTGGCACTGATCCACAATTCCAACTCGTTGAGTTAAAGCATGGAAAAACACTTATACTTTTTTAAAGGATAGTGGGAGACAGAGTTATCGACCCTGAATTTAAGATCCTCGTGGATAGAGTGGTCGAGAATTGTGGAGGCTTGCCTCTTATGATTCTCTTAGTGGCTAAAAGGTTGAAGTGTGGAGATTTGCCTGAATGGAGGGATGCCCTTATCTACTGCGTGGGCTTGGGTTTATATAAAAAAATTCGGCAAGACCATCGAAGACACTAGGAAGAGGTTGATTATGGATTGACATCGCCTCCTTGACTCTTCTTTGTTTCTAGGCAATGATGGCCGGGCCCGGTTTTTTTTTTTTTTTTTTCGGTCCTACTCTAATCCTACTCTAACACTCTCTTTCAGACTTTTACCCTTACCTCCTTGCAGGGCGTGGGAGTCGAAACCCACTTCTGAAATGAAATCGTCCCCACCCCAATCCCCCAGAGAATGTGGGGATTTGAACCCTCAACCTCCCCCTTCCAAGTTGGAAGGGTGGCCACTGGGGCGAACCACCAGTGGTTGCCAGGCCCAATTGAGCATGCATGACATAATTATTGACGTGGCCATCTCTATGCATGACAAATTTATTGACACAGAATAGAACGCCTTGGTCGGGAGAAAGGATTTTATGTTTAAAGAATGGTCACAGTATGATCTCAGAAAATGAACCGCAATGGCCTTATACGATTTTTTTTTTTTTTTTACTATGTTGACATTAATGAATTTCCTAAAAATTTGGACTGCCCGAACATGAGGATGCTTCTGTCATTAGAAGAAAACTTTCTCAAAATGCCCGACTCATTTTTCGAATCTATGGAGAAGCTCCAAGTCTTGGACTTGACTGGCTTATCTTTTATCTCCCTCCCTTCGTCGATGGAGTTACTTAAGAACCTCACGACTATGTCTTGATGGATGCCATCTGGAGAATGCGACTGCTCTTGAAAAGCTGAAAGGATTGCAGTTCATAAGTTTCTTCAATTCTAGAATTGCTCGGTTGCCCAAAAAAATTGGTGAACTAACAGAATTGAGATTTTTGGACCCGAGATTGTGTTCCATGCTTGAAGTTATTGAGAGCTTGGTTAATTTAGAAGAATTGTCTATGGAAGAGAGTTTTCATTAGTGGGAGGCTGAGGTTAAAACCCCGCAAAACAACGCTAGCTCGGCTGGAGTTCAAGAACATCAATAAGTTGAGCATTTTATACATTACCATTCCTCGTTCAGCCAATCTCTCAAGAAACCTACAATTTGCGAAACTAAGGGTGCGCATGGCAACGTTTTTATTCCATGAAACTTTTTTTTATTTGAAATTTTTTTTTTCTATTTTTACTCCAAGAACAATTTCTGAGTAAAATAAGGTATTTAGTAATTATAGACAATTTATATTCTTGGAATAGAAAAAGAATAGAAATGTGTTTAGTAAAAATTTATAAATTTTTATATTTGTTTGTTCTTTCTTCTTACTCACGGACCGTCGACCGCCGACCGCCGACCGCCACCGTACAGCCGGCGCACGAACGCCGCACGTCCGTCGCACGCCCGCCGCACGACCGTCTCACGACCGGCGCACGATCGTCGACTGTCACCACCGATCACCGCCGCATGATTGCCACTTGCAGCCCATTGACTGTGGTTGGGGGCGGCGGCTAATGGGCTGTGTGCGGCGGTCTTGTGGCGGCCGTCGGTAGCGACGGTCGGCGGTCGTGCAGCGGTAGGCGGCGGTCGTGTGGCAATTGGCAATAACAGGTTGCCGGCGGACGGTGGCACTGATCCATAATTCCAACTCGGTGAATTAAAGCATGGAAAAGCACGTATACTTCTTTAAAGGATAGTGGGTGACAGAGTTATCGACCCTGAATTTAAGATCCTCGTGGATAGAGTGGTCGAGAATTGTGGAGGCTTGCCTCTTATGATTCTCAGTGGCTAAAAGGTTGAAGTGTGGAGATTTGCCTGAATGGAGGGATGCCCTTATCTACTGCATGGGCTTGGGTTTATATGAAAAATTCAGCAAGACCATCGAAGACACTAGGAAGAGGTTGATTATGGATTGACGTCACCTCCTTGAATCTCCTTTGTTGCTAGGCAATGATGGCCGGGCCCAGTTGAGCACGCATGACATCATTATTGACGTGGCTATCTCTATGCATGACAAATTTATTGACATGGAATAGAACGCTTTTGTCGGGAAAAAGGATTTTATGTTTAAAGAATGGTCACAGTATGATCTCAGAAAATGAACCGCAATGGCCTTATACTATTTTTTTTTTTTTCCTATGTTGACATTAATGAATTTCCTAAAAAATTGGACTGCCCGAACTTGAGGATGCTTCTGTCATTAGAAGAAAACTTTCTCAAAATGCCCGACTCAGTTTTCGAATCTATGGAGAAGCTCCAAGCCTTGGACTTGACTAGCTTATCTTTTATCTCCCTCCCTTCGTCGATGGAGTTACTTAAGAACCTCACAACTATGTCTTGATGGATGCCATCTGGAGAATGTGACTGCTCTTGAAAAGCTGAAAAGATTGCAGTTCCTAAGTTTCTTCAATTCTCGAATTGCTCGGTTGCCCAAAGAAGTTGGTGAACTAACAAAATTGAGATTTTTGGACCTAAGATTGTGTTCCATGCTTGAAGTTATTGAAAGCTTGGCTAATTTTAAAGAATTGTCTATGGAATAGAGTTTTGATCAGTGGGAGGCCGAGGATAAAACCCCGCAAAACAACGCTAGCCTGGCTGAGTTCAAGAACATCAATAAGTTGAGCATTTTATACATTACCATTCCTCGTTCAGCCAATCTCTCAAGAAACCTACAATTTGCGAAACTAAGGGTTCACATGGCAACGTTTTTATTCCAGGAAACTTTTTCTTTTTTTTGAAATTGTTTTTTTTTTCTATTTTTACTCCAAGAACAATTTCTGAGTAAAATAAGGTATTTAGTAATTATAGAAAATTTATATTCTTAGAATAGAAAAAGAATAGAAATGTGTTTAGTAAAAATTTATAAATTTTTATATTTGTTTGTTCTTTCTTCTTACTCACGGATTGTCGACCGCCGACCGCCGCCGTACAACCGGCGCACAAACACCGCACGTCCGTCGCACGCCCGCCGCACGACCGTCGCACGACCACCGCACGACCGTCGACTGTCACCACCGATCACCGCCGCATGATTGCCACTTGCAGCCCATTGACTGCGGTTGGGGGCGGCGGCTAATGGGCTGTGTGCGGCGGTCTTGTGGCGGCCGTCGGTAGCGACGGTCGGCGGTCGTGCAGCGGTAGGCGGCGGTCGTGTGGCAATTGGCAACAACAGGCTGCCGGCGGACGATGGCACTGATCCATAATTCCAACTCGGTGAATTAAAGCATGGAAAATCACGTATACTTCTTTAAAGGATAGTGGGTGACAGAGTTATCGACCCTGAATTTAAGATCCTCGTGGATAGAGTGGTCGAGAATTGTGGAGGCTTGCCTCTTATGATTCTCAGTGGCTAAAAGGTTGAAGTGTGGAGATTTGCCTGAATGGAGGGATGCCCTTATCTACTGCATGGGCTTGGGTTTATATGAAAAATTCAGCAAGACCATCGAAGACATTAGGAAGAGGTTGATTATGGATTGACATCACCTCCTTGAATCTTCTTTGTTGCTAGGCAATGATGGCCGGGCCCAGTTGAGCATGCATGACATCATTATTGACGTGGCTATCTCTATGCATGACAAATTTATTGACATGGAATAGAACGCTTTTGTCGGGAAAAAGGATTTTATGTTTAAAGAATGGTCACAGTATGATCTCAGAAAATGAACCGCAATGGCCTTATACTATGTTTTTTTTTTTTTTTCCTATGTTGACATTAATGAATTTCCTAAAAAATTGGACTGCACGAACATGAGGATGCTTCTATCATTAGAAGAAAACTTTCTCAAAATGCCCGACTCATTTTTCGAATCTATGGAGAGGCTCCAAGTCTTGGACTTGACTGGCTTATCTTTTATCTCCCTCCCTTCGTCGATGGAGTTACTTAAGAACCTCACAACTATGTCTTGATGGATGCCATCTTGAGAATGTGACTACTCTTGAAAAGCTGAAAGGATTGCAGTTCCTAAGTTTCTTCAATTCTAGAATTGCTCGGTGGCCCAAAGAAATTGGTGAACTAACAGAATTGAGATTTTTGGACCTTAGATTGTGTTCCATGCTTGAAGTTATTGAAAGCTTGGTTAATTTAGAAGAATTGTCTAAGGAAGAGAGTTTTGATCAGTGGGAGGCCGAGGATAAAACCCCACCAAACAACGCTAGCCTAGCTGAGTTCAAGAACATGAATAAGTTGAGCATTTTATACATTACCATTCCTCGTTCAGCCAATCTGTCAAGAGACCTACCATTTGGAAAACTAAGGGTGTGCATGGCAATGTTTCTATTCCGGAGAACTATTTTTCTTTTTTCAGAATTTTTTTTTCTTTTTTTTCTCCGAAGACAATTTCTGAGTAAAATAAGGTGTTCGGTAATTATATAAAATTACTATTCTTGGAATAGAAAAATAATATAAATGTGTTTTGTAGAAATTTATAAATTTTTGTATTTATTTGTTTTTTCTTCTTAGTCACGGACCGCCGTCGGCCACCGCACGACTGCTGATTGTCACCGCCGACTGTTGTCACTGGATTGCCGTCTATAGCCCTCCGGCCGCGGGAGAGTGCGATGGCCAGTGGGCTGTGGGCGACGGTCCTGCGGCAACGTTTGGCAGTCGTGTGGCGACGGTCATGCGGCAGTCGTGTGGCTATTGGCGACAGCAGGTTGCTGACGAACAGTGGCAATCGTCGGTTGGTGGGCTGTGGGCGATGGTCGGTGCGCTACAAGTGGTGACAACTGTCGCCAGTGGTTGGCTGCCAACGATGGCCATGAGCAGCAGGAGGTAGCCGACGGTTGGTAGGCGGTCGGTGATGGCCGCAACAAGGAAGAAGCACAAAAGAAAAATAGAAAAGAAAAAATGTACTTATTTTTAGAAATTGTTCCGGAGAACAATGAGTTACTTTTTTTATGTTTCTTGTTTCCATTCCAAATCTATTTTCTGGTTACTTTTCTATTCCGGTAAAATGTTAGTTACAAATATTTCAAATATAAATTGAAAAAAAAAAATGCAAGCAAATGAACACGAATGTTGCGATGATAAATCACTTGAGCTCGTTTGAATTGCTGCCACACATTGCCCTTAATAAAGAGAGTGATTGCTGAGCTTACCATCATCTTCCTCGTTGGCTTAAAGATAGGAGACCTGAATTCAATAGGAAAACCTTACTTTAATCTGAAAAATGAAGATTAATCACCTAGTATGCATGTTCCAGTGTCTCTAAAGCAACAATTAAAGCAATTTTTAAAATTTACTATAGTCATCCAATTGGTGAAGTAGAAAGAAAATTCAAAAGGAGCAGATTTGGTACCAATCAAATTAGAAATGTACAACCAAATTTTTGAACACTAATAAGATATCAAGCAAGAGAGTTGCCGATTGAAAAAATAAATAAATAAAAGATTGTTGACATTTTAAATTTTCTTTTAACAATAAAAAAGTTTAAAATATCAACAAAAAAATTTAATAAACAAGAAAATTATAACATATATAAAAAAAAAAAAAGAAAAATAAATGATAATATAATAATAACAATAAAATTCGGGTAGGCCATTTATGCCTGGCCCGGTTCCTTTAGCAAGATTCCTGGCCCACTCAGGCTTAATCCCTGAATTAGCCCAATTCCCCTCTTATCTTTCTTATTTTTAATCCAGTCCAACCCTTTTCTTTGGTTTTCTCCTTTTCTCAGCCCATTTTGTTTCCTCCAAAGCCTGGCCCTTTTGCCTTTCTCCTCCCTCCCGTACCCGCGCGCCTGTGAGCATGAACGAGACGAGCGGCGAAGGAAGGAACGATCCAACGAGAATGTCCGTGAGACTCACAGGCAGGTGAGGAGAGCGAATCCAGTGCTCTAGAAGGTTGCTAGCTGCCGTATGGCAGTCGGGCTTAACGGAAAAAGATTCCGTTCGAGCGAGAGAAGGAACAACGGCCGAGGGCTTCCCGAGAGGGAGGAGTTTCGAGAAGAAAAAAGAGGGCAGGGCGCTCATTCTGGGGCAAGACAGCAAGGTTCGGTCGGAGAGGAAGCTTTGGTTAGAGAGAGGAAAAAGGCCAGTAGGGAGAAAGCAACCTTTAGAGAGAGAGAGAGAGTGAGAGAGTGTTTCAGATTTTCAAGCTTCGTTCTCGTCGATATCTTTGATTCGAGCTCCGCTGCATTTTCCTGAGGCTTCGAGCGAGCCGAGACATGGCCGAGTTGAGCGACTCAGTGTCCACGTCGACGTCGACGCCGTACCTTTCGAAGGGAACGAGCGTGCGGTGAAGACGAACAAAGATTCGGTTTCCGTGTTCGTCTGCGGCGACCGGGAGAAGCCCGCTCTGATGACGTCTCCCCACGTCGCTCTCAATTATACGTCGTGTTTCTAAGTGCCGATGACCTTGCGGACCAGGTCGTCGAAGTGCTCGACTTCTTTGGGCTGAAGGAAGTTCTGTGCTTAGGTGTAACGGCCAGTGCTTACATCCTGACTCTCTTTTGCGCACAAGTATGAAGAGAGGGTTCTTGGTCTGACCTTTGTTTCCCCGATTTGCAAGGCACATTCATGGACTGAATGGCTTTATAACGAGGTGTTGCTGAACCTCTTGAAGGAGTTTCTTCTCCTGCGGTACTTCAGTAAAGAAATTCGCTGTAGCATGCACGGTTCGAAATCCGACGTCGTTCAAACTTGTCAAAAGTTGCTGGATGAAAGATAAAGTCTGAATGTCGTGCGCTTTCTTGAGGCCATGAATAGGAGGCATGATCTGACAGACAACTTGAAGAATTTGCACTGCGAAACACTCATTTTTGTGGGCGAGAGCAGTCCATTCCATGCTGAATCAATGTACATGAGTGCCAAAATGGACAGGAAAGTCTGCGCTCTTGTTGAGGGGGGATCATCGGCCACGAAGGAGCTCAGCTGAAGAGAGATTCGCTGGAAAAAAAAAATAGAAAACAAAAAAGAGAGAAGACGAGAGAGAAGACAGTGACTCCATTTCCGAAGCAGGTAAGCTCCTCGCTCCGAACGCTGTACTTTGCCCTGCTTTTGTTGAAGCTGAGATACAATATTCATTCAAGAAATCCTGAGTGACTTGTATGAAACTCAGGTCGATTTGCAATGAATAATGCCGAATGAAAGTTTTATTAACTGCGTGTAGATCGAGAAATGCATTTCAATCGAATCTGGAATTGATATTTGAAAATGCCTTCTATCTGTTTGATGATTTGCCAGAACGAGACAGTATGCTAAGGATTGTGTAATCGATGTTTAGAAACTCAGATTGGCACTCGAATGCTTCCACGATTACTGAACTGTTTCCTCTGTGTTTTTTCTGTGATTTTTCTCGATGTTATTGCATATGCTTCAACTTTCGGCGTCGGCCATGGATGAGTCCTTGCGTTGGAGATACCGTTTCCTTACCGGCGTTGCCCACGGTTAAAGGCCATCACCGTCAGTTCTCTGTATCCTTCTCTCTATTGTGCGTGCGCGTATTCCTTATGCCGTTTGAGAGTTGTTAATGCTGTTTTGGCCAGATATGGATGGCCACTCGAAATCGAGTTTGTCTCGGCCATCGCCGGCGATAGGTCGGTCCTACATCACCGACGCCGGCTCAATTCGAGTTCAACGGCTCCAAGCATAGGTGATGGTTCGGCGAAGGAGAAGTTGCAGGCGAAGAAGATATCATTGAAGAAGTAGAGCTTTGGGAAGAAGACCTGCAAAAGGAGAAGAAGAAACAAAAATAAAATGAAAAGGAAAAAAAGAATTAAAAAATCAATAAAATAAAAAAGAATGAAAAAAGCTTTACAAAATTCGGGTTTATTTTGAGGTGCGTCGGATCTGGATAGGCGGATCGGGCTGGTGGATCGGACCGGGTTACCGTGGTCCGAATTCCCTTTTTAGAATATAATAATAATAAATGTTTAAAAATGTTCAGAAATCATAAAAATCATTAAAAAAATTCTTTAAAAAATTCCAAAAAAGATCAAAAGATTCAGAAAATCCGAAAATATTAAAAAATTTCATTAAAAAAATTAGAAAATCAGAAAATTCATCAAAAAAATCAGAAAAGTTAAAAATTCATAAATAATTCTAGAAAATCCAGAAAAAGTTTTGAAAAATCTTTAAAAATATAGAAAATTCAGAAATTCTTGGAAAAAGCTTTAAAAATTTGCTTTTCAAATAGTTTTCTATTAAAATTTGGAAAATCCTAAAAAAATTAAAACCGGAAATTGAACAAGTTTTTAGGGTTTTACGATAGGAACTCTTGGATTGCCATTTTTTTTAGAAACAATATTCGATTACTTGTGTGTTTTTTTACTTCAATTATACTTGACTGTGCATTTCAATATCTTGAGGGTTATTTTTTTAGAATGGTTAGGATGAAATCTAAAAAATCTTTGATAAGTTGCTATGGCATTAGTTAGCATGCAATCGAGTTAAGTATCAAAAGGGTATTAGTCTTAGGATTAATGTAATCAAGTCCTTGTTCCAAGATCTCTAGTTGTGTGTGAAATGAGATATTCTCCTGTATCTCATTAGCAACTCTTTATATAGAAATTTGTCTATAATTAATTAAATAGGAATCGAATGTCCAAATGTCATAGGAGGGAAACCCAACCAATTGAAAGTCATTGACATGAATTTGACAATATCTCTAAACTTAATTTCTCTCCCTACTAAGGGGTAGGTTGTGACAAAGATTATGTAGTTTTTCAATTTGTGATTTTCGTGTACCATTTTACAAGTACAGCTCATTGCAAAAAGCCATTCACAATACACACACACGACCTATATTTTAACTCTATTATAATCAATGCTTTTCTTTCTCATGATTTAGGTCTCACTAAAAATTTAAATTTATTATAATGTCACTATGGGCTTTTCTGGAGTTTCATGTCTCTTATGGTCAATGCCTTTTTTCTCTCCTCATGATGTAGATCTCGCCAAAATTCTACTGTCATTCTAATATCATTATGAACTTTTTCTAGATATTGGCTTATCAATTATAAACATCCATTTTTCTCCATGCAAATATGACCTTGGAGAAGATTAAAATTTACGAGTTGTATCTATTGGGTTTAGCCCAAAACCTGATTGGCCCACGAATTATGTCTTAGTTTGATCCAAATTAAGTTTAAACTACAGATAACTCACAGGACCAAAGAGGCCCAAAATAGGACTATATTTACTGTTGCTCCGAACTTCCGAGTCTGGCTATGTTTGAGATGAGGGGGTAAGGTAAATTATGGAAGAAAATTTCAGAATTTCACCATTTTCCTTCCCAACAAAATTTTAAATTCTTATGCATTTTCCACCCAAACTGTTACTTTGTCCATTTCCTTTGCTACCCAAACATTGAACAAGGAACTCTACCATCACTAATAAACCGAGGCCAACCTTTCCAATTGATACATCACCTCCTCTTTCTTGTGGAAAGGGCCAAAATAACTAACAAGAACATCACACGAGTCTACACAGTCAAATACGATAGGCTTGCTATCAGCTACAACAAGGTGGAAGTTCCAAACTGTGAGCCATCCACTGGCTATATATTTTCAAACATAGAGTAATTAATCGATAAACTTATTCTCTTGTGCAGACTAGTTTGAGAAAATGTAGATGGCAATGAAATTACTTTTTAGGCCCTTATGATTATGTTTTGTGTTGTATGAATCATAACTTGAGAAAGGAAATATTAGTCTCTTTCTACGCATTTGTAAGCGAGAAGAAGGAATCTTATGGCATCCTTATGTAGATTATTAATCACTAATCAAAACTTGTCCTTATTATTATTATTATTATTATTATTATTATTATTATTATTATTATTATTATTATTATTATTATTATTATTATTATTATTATTATTATTATTATTATTATATTATTATTATTATTATTATTATTATTATTATATTATATTATTATTATTATATTATTATTATTATTATTATTATTATTATTTGTTTCACTAAAAACTTGTCCTTATTAGATGGGAAGGTTTTGAGGAAAAAGTCTTGGTTTACTAGGCCATACCATACCAAAATTTTCAGAAGACGTGGTCATTAGAGAATAATGCCTTCTAGTTGAGTCGAAATAAAAAATTCGAAGCATGCCACTCTGACATTTTGCAGAAGTTGTCAATAAAATGGATAATTACGTACGTGGCTCTTGAAGAATAGCATCATGTAAATATTAATTTCCACTATGAACATCTTGACTCTATCATAAGCATCGATTCTTTTTTAACAAACTACCTAAGTCTTGATTAAAACGTTTTTTTTTTCTTTTTCTTTTTTATAGCAAAAGACCATTTATTTGGGACGCACATTAGCAAAAGACGAATTTGACTACAGCATTAATTGGTCCGAAAGTTTCCTGATGCTATCCAGATAGCCCTCCTACTAATTCCAATTATGACGATATCGTGATTTTTTGACTTGGTTATGCTTCACTATTCCTTTCTTGAAGAAACGTTTCTCCAATCTAATGAAAACCGGTATTGCCTATGCTTTTAAATGTGCTGAGAAATTAAGGTTTTTTCCACAATCGACCCCAATAGAATACGTTGCGGATTTGTTGGAATTTTAGGAACCGTGAATACAAATTTTCATTTTTCTCTTACTACGAAAACGCTTTCAATGTGTATTTGATAAGTCTTGATGTACATAATTCAGGTAACTTACATGTATTCATGTGGATTAATTGACTTCAAATGTTTGAGTTCCCCATGTTTTTGGTATTAAAAAAAAAAACAATTTTGGTGAAGAAAAATCAGCTTTATTTAGGACAACAAAAATTCCCCGAGCCAAAAATGAGACAAAAGTGTGATAGTCTGTGACATATTGCAGTAACATCATAGATAATAATTTTTTTTTAAAAAAGCAAGTACATATGGATATTGGAGGGACAAAAACAGCCCCAATCGAGGAAACAGAGCTAGTCTGCGGTTCCATGCAATAGCTTTGTTGTGGGCCTTTCACCTATCCTCACTCACCCTAAGTGTGGATGGCTACTATACCAGCCTACTCGGTAATAATAGGGACATACAAGCACACCCCAACGTTGAGTATTGTAAGGCTCCCAAATTCCTTATTTATCTTTGTCTTCCCGATAAAGAGGGAATACGGAGAACAGCACGGGATTTTCCACCCTTGGGCAGTTCTCCCGTCTATTTTCTCCTTAAGCCTTTTAAAGACTTGCTCAAGTCTGACCACTTTTCCAATGTCCTACAAATAAATAAATAAATAAATAAGCACTTACTCTTAAACAAGGAACAAAATAGCTGCCTTTATTTTTTCTGTCTTAATGAACCTAAGTGGTAGCTGACAAGGTAAACGGCGCTTCATGTTAAACTGATGTGTCGTTTCTTATTATTAGAAAAGTATAAAATAAAATCAATAATTTTAAACTCAAAATAAAATGACTTTTATCAAAGAGAAGAAAAAAAAAAGAAAAAGAAAACTTAGAAGCAAAGAGAGGAAGCGGGTGTGTTCGGTAGTGGTGGCCGCACCACCGTCGAGGTAAGCCTGGCCACAACTATTACCGCATCACCTTTGGTGCTCTTTTCGAATCCAATGGGCAAGGCCAGCATCGGTTCCTCCGCGGAACGTAGAAAAAAAAGGCGACCATGGAGAAAGCACCATTCACAGCAGGGCTGGGCACTGGGTCTCTAGTCTCGTCTTGCTCAGTCTCACAATTTCTCTTATTTCTCGGCAAAAGTAGATACATAAAAGAAGGGTAATGGACGCCCGCTTATAGCGACCACATGAGTGGTTCTAGCGATTACCGTCGAGGCCGCTTGCAGACCTTGCCTTTATGGGGCGAGGAAGTTGACCGATCTCTTAAACATTGATTATGACCCCGACAACTAGCGCAAGCTCATGCTCACGCCCCTTGAATCGCCCTTCTAACCCAAAACTTATAAATTTAAATCCAAAGTGCATCAATGGTTGCTTCCATGTATCTTCCAAAACCGTTTGATCAATGCTCTCTATTGTAGTATTAACGTCCGACTCATGATTTCTCATTTTCACTGTGACTATTTTTTCGAGTATTAAAAATAGGGGCAAGAGGTTGGTATTTCCTTTTCTCTTAGCACTACCGTATTATCAGATATCAAACTATAATCTCAATCCGACATTGATGAAGTTGGCTTTGAAACCATGAGGGGGTTACAGCTGGACTATTAACATTCAGAGTTAGGAATCATTCTTGGTCTCACAACATCACTAGTCCATAAAGTTCTCCGGCCTCCAGAAGCTTTTTGATCCACAATAAAAGGGCAATAATGCAAATCACTATGGCCAGAACAATGGCCGATGAAAAAAATAAAAGCACGCTAATTACAACATTATCAAATCCCCTAGAATCGATTTTGAGGGATCAAAATTGCCAACCTCAGCCAACCATCACCGCCAGCTATTCAAATTCATGAGCTCAAGATCCACACCTTATGCAATGTTTTTCTATGTAAATCGAAAGGAATAATTGAAAGGCAAATGTGACATCTGCCTTTGCGTTAAGATTCTGTTACTTTTTTTCTTTCATCTTTGATTAAAAAATATTTTCTTTCTGAGTTTAAAATCATTAAGTTTTTTTTATGTTTTACTTTTTCAATGATAAAAACAATGCCACATCAGCTTAGCGTATAAGCATAATTGGGCTCCTATGCTCATCGAAAAAGATAATAGTGGTCATTTTTATACATAAAAAAGAATACGGGCCTTTGTTATTCCTTTCTTATAAATACATGATTCTTTTTTATCTGGATTTGGCCAGAACTTCAAATGATGCTTCACCCCACGACGGGGCCCTAGTGCTCTTTGTTGGCATCTTGATATGTCCAAGTTGCAATAGCATCATGGGAATGAGAAAAAAAAAAAAGCGAAAATGAAGAAAAAGCCATTGCGGTTGTCATCATCGACAAGTCAAAAACGAGTACGTTTGGGCTTCGGTCGACAATGTCCTTCATTCCCTGCTGTTTTCGCCCGTCACGGGGTCCACTCGTTCGAGGCAATGAAGAGACAATGATTGCCAAGCAAACTCATCATCTTCCTCGTTCGCTTAAAAATGCGAGATCGCAATTGGACACAAAAACCTCGATGCATTCCGTAAAATGAAGATAATCGCCTGATCCGCGCATGTCCTTGTGTCTCTAAAGCAAGAATCGAGCAAATTTTAAAATATACAATATTTATATCATCATTATTTTTAGGACAGTCCAAATAGGTGAAATAGGAATCAAATTCAAAAGACAGGACGAGTGGAAACAAACCTTAGAAAGAGATGAGAGGAAGAGAGCATGCTACTGATCAAACAGATCCACGCTTCAAACCTCAGAAAGGTTGTATACGGCACTCAACCTTTGTCTTGAGTCTATCATAATCCATGCTTTTTTTTTTCCTCCTAATTTGGATCTAGCCAAAAATTTAATATCATTGTAATAGCACTTATGGACTATTCTAAAATTGGACTTATCAACTATCCACGCCTTTTGCCTATATGTGGGTGGCGCAACTTCAAACAACTTGCACATTATTGGTGGTATTCGAATAGGTGACCTCCAAGTCTTGATCTAAAATTTTCTTGATATCCTAACCAACTGTACCAACTTTTACAATTATTTAAAAAAGAAAAAAAAAAAAAGCAAAGAAGATGGAGATAAGAGAGAAAAAGGTTAATGAATTGGGTATAAACATCTTATTTTCACTTTGAAGGTTCTATTTCAAAATGGAGAGAAAACTTAAAGGCAGACTATGACGTGAATAAAATCATAAACTTGATCGACCATTCAAGACTAGGTTGAAACTATTACAAGGTTGTTGAC
Source organism: Eucalyptus decipiens (assembly GCA_014182575.1). NCBI lineage: Eukaryota > Viridiplantae > Streptophyta > Magnoliopsida > Myrtales > Myrtaceae > Eucalyptus > Eucalyptus decipiens. The sequence continues at coordinate 31,343,510 of CM024610.1, read as the reverse complement.
TTAAATTGAATTTTTATCCCCACACGTCACGAACAGAAGTGATGATATGAGGTAATCCTCCTTTGTCTGCCATTAAATATGACTGGCGAAGATTGAAATTTACAAGTTGTGTGTATTGGGCTCAACCCAAAACCTAATTAGCCCACTAGTTGTGTCTTAGTCTAATTGATGCCACAGACAACTCGTAGGACCAAGGAGGCCCAAAACAGAATTGTATTCCCAGAAGTTCCATGTCTTTGCTACGTTTGTGATGAGGGGGTGAGGAAAAATTATAGGAGGAAATTTCGAAATTTCACCCTTTACTTTCTCGAAGAAATTTTAAATTTTTCTGCATTTCCCAGCCAAAATTCATTTTCTCCATTTCCCTTAATTTCCCAAATGTTAAAAGGAGTAACTCTGCCATCACTAAATCTATGGTGAATATGAAAAGTGATGAAGTCATACGGGAAAATTGGCCGGAAAGGATTGAATTGGCACAACGTAAAAATGTTTAAAACTAAATCAGCATAAAAACAAAAGGTTTAAAACTTTTTTGGCACTTTTACCGTCGAAAGTATATTAGGTCTAGGGTGAATCGGTGTGGCCTTGTTATTTATTTTAATTACCTATGCTAGTCATAATTCAATATGTCTTTTGCAAATATAATAATTACCACATTAAAGCAGCATAATCCAAAAAATTTATCCTGTGGCTGTCGTCTCTTAAATTCAACTTATGCAAAAATTTAATGAATATGTAAGTGTAGATTTCATATTGACAATATATGACACACTTAGCATGCATTAATATAAAAAGAGCACGAAAGAGGGATGCTTGTCCAATTTAAAGTAGTTCAGCTGAAATTAGTGGCCAGTCCACCCCTCAAGACCGTTCAGGAATTGTTCTGATTTCACTATATTTGAAGTTTCATAGAAAAGTTGATTTATGAGGACCTATTTGGTAACTGGTCAAACAGTGTCCGATTATATTCTTTTGTTCTGTAGAACAAAAAAAAAAAAAAAAAACAAGGAATAGAAATTTGTTAGGTAACTTTTTTGTTCCCGAGAATAGATTTAGAATAGAATCAAAAAAAAAATTGATTCTTTGTTCTTGAGAATAACTCCATAATCAAGCATGTTTTCTTTTTTTCCTCTTTTCTTCTTATTTTTTTCTTATTTTTTTTTTTTTCCTTTTTTTTTTTTTGGTTACTTGAGCCGGTCTCTAACTAGACAAGGGCTAGCAAACTCACCAAAGTGTGGCCAACCCTTGATGAGACTCGACCTCGCCTTCGCTGAGCGAGGTCGAACTCACCTAAATTTGGTGAGGCTAAGCTCACCCAACCATCGGCGAGGCTCGATCTCGCCCACCCACCACGAGGTTGAGTCTCGTTAGTGGCTGGACAAGCTTGGCCTCACCAGATCTGGGCGAGCTTGACCTCACCCTTGCCTAGCCACGGTGAGGCTCAAACTGATAAGGCTCGGTGTCGCCGGGGGTCGGCAACACTTTGATGATCAACTCAAGGAAGAAGAAAAGAAACCAAAAAAAAAAAAAGAAGAGAAAATGCAATAAAATTATTCAAAAAAATTAAAAGAAATTCTAAGTTATAAAAGTATTTTAAGGATCGTACCAAATGCATTTCTGTTCGAAGAATAGAAATTTTAGACAGTTATTAAATGCATTCAAATAATGAAAAGTTCGTCCAAGGAATGGAATTTAAAAAAAAAACATTTCTAAATAGAAATTGTTCTCAAGAATATAATGATTACTAAATGCATCTTAATAGAGCTAGCATTCCTGTACAAATAAGGTGAATCCTTTTACAAGCAATTTTTCTCGCAAGAAGTTGATTTGCAAAGTGAATACAAGAATGACTTTGAAAGTATTTTCACGTACACGTCCCAAGACGATGAGCTGCCTTATTTGAAGGAAAGCAAACTCTCCTGACTAATCCCGGTAGATCCCAAGGCATTACTAAGGGCCTGTTTGGTAACCATCCAAACAATACTTAATTCTAATTTTTTGTTTTTAGAATCAGTTTGGGACGAGAATCGCGTTTGGTAAACTTTTTGTTCCTAGAACCAAATTTGTTCTTGGGAACTGATTGGGAAGAGAATTAAGAATAAAAAAAAAAAAAAAGTTGATTTTTGTTATGGGAACAAAATTGAGAATCAAAACTCTTCTTCTTCTCTTTTCTTCTTCTTCATCGACCGCCATCCCGCGACCACTGCCCGCCGCCGTCTGCTTCCGCCCGCCGTCGTCCACCACCGTCGGTCGCCACCGGTCGCCGCGATCGGGTCCGACGAGCTCGCGGAGGCTCTCGTCCGGCCTGAAAAAAAAAAAAAAAAAAAAAAAAAAAAAAAAAGAAGAAGAATAGGAGAAGAAGAATAAAAAGAATAAAAAGAAAAAAAAGAAGAATAGGAGAAAAAGAAAAAATAAGAAATAAAATAAAAAATAAAAAATAAAGAATAAAAAATAAAATGAAAAAATGAAAAAAAGAAAAAAATAATAATAATAAAAGAAAACAAAAGAAATCAAAAGAAAAAAAAAAAAAAAAAAAAAGGAAAAAAAGGAAAAAAAAAATTATTTAAAAATTAAACTAAATTGATTTGGAACAGAATTAATGAACATAGTACCAAATGCAATTCTATTCCAGAATCAAAAATTTTATATAGTTATCAATTTACTGAGAATCAGTTCCTGGGAATAAAATAAAAAATAATCATTTACGATCAGAATTTGTTCTCGGGAACAAAATCGTTACCAAACGTGCCCTAACATTCCGGATGTCCATTCAAAAGATGGCCCAGCACTAATTAGGTTGGGTGAGCAAAATTACAGTATATTGTAAAGCTGGGTATTTGGCCAATCCTATATTGCAATTACTTAGCCGGGTACCTAGATATGTTTTTAGATAGGAGTCGGTTTCCACCTTGCACAAACTTATAGAAAACACATAAAAAAAATTCATAGCGATTACAAATATACAAAAGTGAGTCTTAGAATCATCAAAATTAAGTTAAGGTTGACAATCTCCCATTTCTTATGATGACAAAATCACTTTTAGAACCTCAAATTAAATCTCCCTTAACGTAATATAGGAGAAATAAATCAAGTGATTACATCACATATAATAAAACATTATTCTATTCCCCCCCTTTGTCATAACATCAAAAAGGGCTTTAAGGTAGAATGTATCATCAAATACAAAAAACCGATTTGTGTAACAAAGATATTCACAAAACATCAATTCAACACAAGGTTGACAATTATTAAGTACAACACAAACATATAGCAAGTTCAGCATAAAACAACTTCAACATAAATTACAAATCAATCTCAATGTGAGTTTAAAATAGAGTAGGAGGAAATGGAGGCTATTCAGGAAATAAGTGAGCTGAAGAAAAAATTAGGCAAAATGGGAAACCAATGTCTTGCTAAAGTTGGTGCAAAACTTGTAGCAGTTCATTTCTCACCATATGAGCTACTCCCTGAAGGGAACTTAACTCGGTTAGAAAGTGTCTCAACTGATGACTAATCTTGTCCTCATCCTCATTTTCATCATCTTACTCTAAGAACGCGTTAATAGTGTCCTCACCCTCCGGATTAGGGTTGGCCATCCCATCCGTTTTCTCTTATTTAAGTTCCTTGTCGCCTCTAGGTGTCCATGCTTTTTAGTGTGGACTCTTCAATGCATTGACCATCAGATGAAGTTTCACCCTTGAGATCACCATCAAAACCCTTTAAGGTAAAAGTAAGGGTCATCCCATCCATTAACTCCATTCCTTTTGAAACAGCGCATAATCGTCGTATCAAGCATTAAGTCACTCAGAGATACCTCAAACTCATCCTTAATCTTGAACGTCAACTTAAATTGGTCCTCACGTGCATCTATTTGAAGAAATAGGGAGCAAGCAATGCATCGCAATCATATGAAGATACATACATTGACATCCAAATGTTGAATCTTAGGAAGTAATTACCTTATTTGGTCATTAATATATCATTTCTCATAGTCATGTAGGTATCAACGACAATTAATATCTCTCGAGACCAACATATAGACAGTTGGTTGCTAATTGTGTTTCTTGTTTTCTATAAGAGCACATGGCTTGTGAAATTGTGGATAGCTGCTAGTTTCATAAGTGGGGCTTATTATTTCATTTAGGATTAGTTTCGACTTCCTAATGCGAGCTTGTTTGCTTAAGACAAAAGTTAGAGTCAGTAGTGCTCATTATTAAAAATAGCCAATCAACTATTTGCCTTTTGGTCACTAGTACCTTTTCAATTGATTTTGCAATCAGAAAAATCTGCATCCAGATAAGCATGAAGAGCAAAAGATGAATTTCTCGAATGCCACACTCTTAATGATGATCTATCTTTAAAATATCTAAAAATATGTTTAACGGCTATCAATATATAACACTTGGCATGCGATGCGTGAATATAAAAAGACGGTAGGGAAGAGAGATGCTCAATGTATTTATACTCTTTTGGCCCATATTGCTCATAATCCACTCCCAGGACCTTCTGGGAGTATTGCCCAAACCGCTATACTTGAGGCCTAGCACAATGGTTGGTATGGTTGGTTTATATAAGAGCCAACACTCCCCTATGAACAAGGTGCAGTCTTTCTAAACAATTGCTTCCGAAAGTTTAGCCTCACAAAAAAATTGATTTACAGAGTGAATACAAAAGAGATTTTGCAAGTAATTTTCATGTACACGTGCCCCAGACAATTGTTTACCCTATTTATAGGAAAACAAACTCAATTAGCGCTTACTAACACTATAAATAGCTAGATTTTTTACCATTGAAGATTCAGGTTTCCAAAAGAAATGGCCAAACACGCACTAGATTAGATACAAAATATTCAAATTTAAACTCAGCGTAAACAGGTATCTAGCCAGACCTTTTTTCAAACCAGGCCAAGCCTTTTTTAACTCTTGCTAGCCTGCCCATAATGTAGAAAACATATTCAAATAGCTTGTAACAATTACAAATACGCAAAAGTGTGTTTTGGAATCATCAAAATTTATTTAAGGTCAACAAGTACAAATTGTAAATAAAAGGTGCAACTAAAGATTATGTATTGCTATCAAAAAATTAAATTTGATAGATGTTACTTTTTAACACTTTAATCTATTATAGGAATTGGGGGAAAAAGAATACAATACGAAGAAAAACAGCCCTCAGTTGATCGTAGTGCTTGGTACCAAAAGAGAAGAACCCATCCGAAGAAAGAGACGTCCACGAAGAACACAATTGCTGAAGATTTCTTTTCTGCAGATTTTCCAACGAGGCACCGATGCCGAACCTGAGATAGCTAGTATAAGCACCTAGAGGGGGGTGAATAGGTGCATAAACAATTTATCGAGATACGGAAGCGATTCTTGGCAAACGATAGAAGGGAAATTCTTTCTTGATTAACAAAATGAAATACGATCAAGGTAAAGAGAGTAAGGAAGAGAAAGTTGAACACAGGGTTTATAGTGGTTCGGCTTATTTCAAGCCTACGTCCACTCTTCCGCACTTACAGCCCACCGGCTGGATTCCACTATGAACAAAAGAGAAGTTACACCACAGCTCTCCCTTGATTCCACAGTGTAGATGTTCAACCACACCTCCTCAAGGTTTCTCACAAATATAGACTCTCTTTTGAATACAATGTTTTGCTCAAAGAAATTGTCTAAACAACAGGAAGCTTTCAGACTTTGGAATTTTTCTATCGCACACACCTAAAACAACTTAGAACGTCTTCCTTATATACTCCTTTATGCCATCATACCCGTTGGCACTTACCAAAGGAATTCCTCCAATCTACCCGTGTCGATTATTCGAGCTATTAAAGGAACGTGTCGATAGCCCATCAATCATGTTCGCCCATACAATTAGGATCTCGGTTTCCATTAGTAGAACCTTCCAAGAATATTCAGTCAATCATCGGATTTTCAATCATCGAGTCAATCTCGATCAATCAAAGGATTCCGTTATATCTTTTCCAGCCACGAGATCTTCTCCAGTTGATAAGGTCATGCCCTTAACGAAACATCCAGTTCTGGATAACCTTTCTTCAACAGATTAGAGACTGTCAATGATGATAAACTTTGAGTCTTGAGTCTGGCTGTCCGGAGGTCTTCAGACTTTAAATAGCGAGTCTGCAAACCTTCGTACTAGACGATGGAAACATTTTGTCAGCTTCAAAACACTTTAAGAAGATTTCTCCAACAATCTCCCCATTTTTGATGGTGACAAAACTTTCCTGTAGATTTGGACAACTTTGACCTGCAAAACATATCTCAAACATATGTGCATATCTTATAGAGATAAATGGCTAACACTAAAATTTGCAACCACAGAAAATAGGTTAGTCTTGAATATGATAAAGCTATCCATAAGATATCAATAGCAGTCAATAGCAATCATCCAAATTCAAATCCAGACACAAAATTTAAAGTCAAACATCAATCCAAATCAAACAAACCAAACAAACCAAACAGACAAAAGATTTAAAAAATCAAAGTGTTCAAATCTCTTGCATCTCTCCTACTTTTTGTCAGCATTAAAAAGGTTGAGATGAAAATGTAATGAAGTCAAGATTGCTTGGGAACACGGACAAGCTGGAAATCTCCCATGGACTGAACAATCCCTTACAGCCTTTTCAAGTCTTCCTTCAGTTGTGCAATTTCCTCACCCTTTGCATTGGCCTGAATCTGAACAGAGAGGGCTTGGATTTTATCATTCAATGAACATGAAGAAACTTGACCCGCATTTTGCAAGTTTTGAACCTCGCATCCCAAGGCATAAATTTGACCGCGCATCTCCAAGAGAATATCGATAATTCTGCGAAAATCGACTGAGCTGTCGGTCTGCGTACTGGCTTCAGCACGTTCTGCAGATGATGGCATATCAGAATAATCTCACAGGTTTGGCGTTGAAACTTCATAACCTTCTTCTGGAAATTGAGAGGCATAAACGTCCTCTGGGTCAGCAGGTGAGCGACTGACTCCTTCACTTGCATCAGGATATGAGGACTTCCCTCCTTTCTCTTGATCTCCCCCTGTTTCCATGCCTACAGGTGGAGAAGAGTGTTCCTCAGGTTCTCCTTCTTCTCTTCTTTCTTTTCCAGGTCTTTCCTCCTCTGCTTCTTTTTCGCCAACTGCTCTTTCTTCTTCTTCTTCTTCTTCTCTTGCTTCTTCTTTTCTCGCTTCTTCTTCTCTCTCCTTTTCTTGACCTTCTCTTTCCTCTTGGCATTCTCTTTCATTTCCTTCTGTCTCACGCTGTTCCATTGATTCTGGAACAGTAGGACTTAGCTTTTTCAAAGCAATGGCCGAAATGGTAAGGTCATCATCTTCTTCATCTTCCACAATAAGAGCTCTTCTTTTCGGTTTTGAAGCAACCTGTAGCACCCTGAACCCTTCGGCGGTTGCCACAAGCTCTGATGTTACACTTTATTACCCTTTTTCTATTTGTACTTAGAACAAACGTCGTTAATCACAAGCATTTTTTTTTTAAAGCGATCCCAGCGCGACTCATAGCAGAAGCAAATTAAACATCACCATCTGTCCCCCTACCAATCCATGATACCAATACACACCAGCTAAACATTAGGATTTTATAACAAAGCTTCAACACTTTACTTACATACATATATAACAAGATGGGATTCCTTTCGGGTCAGTACAACAAAAGGAAAAGCTAGGACTCAACCACGTCCAGCCTAAAACCTCAAAAAGAAACTCTCGACCCTCAACATCATGCGAGTACAAACCCCCATCGAAAGTGTCGACTATCTACATCAAAAAGATCCAGCTCCTACTCATCGCACGCGGGTCTCACACCCAACCCGGTGCATCAGGCGGTGGCGGCGGCAACATCCCTCGCATCGCTCCATCCCGACGAACGTGCACAGAAATGAACTCTTGAATGACAGGGCCCCAAGCCAGGCCTATGTCGTACATCACTAGACAGTGTACTCGAATAAAAGTCAGTCCGGGAACAGAGGGACAGTCTATCTCAGCACACTCAACCTCTATATCGGATGGTAGACCATAAAACACCCCCCGCGAGACGGCAGGAAGCGGCATACTGCTAATCTAAAATGTTATTCCCCAAAAGGGGTGAGTACAACCACTCAGCAGATAGATAAATCCAATAACAACTCAATGCATCATGCATATCATCATACGTTGCAGGCATTACTTACCTTCAAGCCATGCGCATACTATCATGCATTATCATCATATCATCATGCATATCATATCATGCATATCATCATCATTATCATCATCATGCATATCATCATGCATATAATATCATGGGTGATCATTATTATTTCACATCACATATCATCATCATCATCATCATCATCATCATCATCATCATCATCGTGCATATCATGTCATGATTTAATTTTCATCTTTATCTTTAAATTTGATCACCACATCACCCATTTCTCAAATCATCAATTTCATCATCCCTTCGGGCAAAGACCTCCAACAGGGTTCCCAGCATTCAGCCTCCCAGGCCACTGGGCTTCCGGCTCCCCACATTCCGGGCATTTTACATCTCAACTAGCATCACAAGGCATTCCCTTCGGGTAGAAACCTCCGACAGGGCTTCCGGCCTTTACCCTTCTAGCCAGGCATCCCGCACCCCAATCCTAGCATCGCGAGGCATTCCCTTCGGGCAAAAACCTCCGACAAGGCTTTCGGCCCCCCACATTCTGGGCATCCTGAATCTCCCAAGGAATTCCGGCAATGCATCTCTGTACATTCCGGCCTCATCCACCATCACAACCACTTACTCACTTATCATTATCCACATTTATCATCATTTTGATCTCATTATTACATGGCATACGATTCACACATGCATCACAATTCATGATCATACATATACCAATGTCTTATTATACATGTAACAATGCATAATTATTTATTAATAAATTAAATGGAATTTATGGCAAATAAAATAATCCCTTTTTATTTTATTATTATTTTTGTTTAATTTTATTATTATATTTATTTTCATAAATAAATATTAAATTCAATATCTATGATTTTCCCAAAATCATAATATTCATACAATCATTGAACAAATCAATAGGATGACAATTTCATGCAAAATTCATGGCCAAATTGAATTTCACACAATTTCACAATTTCCACAAAATAGCACATGATATTCGGATAATAACCAGAATGCACAGTTTCCAAATAAATTCGATTAAAATATTTATACAGCCTCCAAAAATTACGAAATTTTACAGAGTGATAGCCAAGACATTTTCGTGCAACTTTCATGCAGAACTCCAATTCAGATTCCTTATAGATTATTTTATTCAACCTCATGAAGCTTCTGGAATCCTTACCGCATCGTCCAGAATACACATCTCCGAAATATTAAGGTTTAACCTACCTAATATCTTTATTTTTCTCTGGAATTTGGATATGTTATGTATCAAGGTGTCCTTTACAAGTTTCATGAAGAGATCTAGGTCAAATAACCAAATTATGGTCACCATTTAAGTCCATGAAGTCTCGGGTGTCTCGGAACACATCACCAGAATCAACGTCTCCAAGATCTAGCCGATTTACTAGGCTATACTTGTTCATTTCTCTTCAAATTTGAGTATGTTGTATTTTAAGGTGTTACCTAGAACTTTCATGAAGACATAAAAGTCAGATCTTCAACAAAAGTCAACATGCAATCAAGAATCCAACAAGAAGTTAGTGAAAACTTCACAGATCTGGGGTCTCCGTAAAATAGAACTTTAACCCCCAATATCTCCATCATTTTCCACGAAATTTCAGTATGCTATAGTAAAAGATGTTAGCTACAACTTCCATGAAGACATCGAAGCCAAAATCGGACTCCAAACACACATGCAAGCTCAAACAAGTTACTGACTCACACAACCCTAGCAAGAACAGTCACCCGACTTAAGAACAAGCCAACCTTACCTCGGTTTTTCTCACTAAAAACACCCAAAATCACACGTGCAAACCATATACAAACATGCAAGAGAAGTTAGAGGACTCCACTTGCCTCTAGGATGGACAAACGATGGCGTACGGTGGACGGACACGGCGAACGGACGGCGGCACACGGCGGTTCCTCCTTGGCTCCGCCTCCTCTCCCTCTCGGTCTCTCCCTCTCTCTCGCGATTTCTCTCTCTCTCTCACCCTCTCTCTCGGCCGAATGGAGCAAAAACCGGCCACCTTCTCTCTCTCCTTCCCTCTTATACTCCCTAATCCTCATGATTAGCAATCATGAGATTGCCTACAAACCCACCAATGCATGGCCTTCCCCTTTGCCACTTGTCTTATTGGATTTTCTTTTTAAATTTGATTTGGGCTTTGGAGTTGGGCTTGGGCTTGGGCCATCCAGCCACTCCTCCTTGGGCTGGTCGACAGCCCCCTTGTGGGCTTCAATGGGCCGGCCAACTTGGCCCATTAATGTTCCACTCTTGGGCTTAAGGCCCAATCGAATTTTGACCTCTCTTCTTTTCTTTTTTTTGAAATTCTTCTATAAATATTTTTAAATTCCAATTTTCATCTTGGCCAAAGTCTTAGGGCATCTTGGTTATTGAAATTTAATTAATAAAATATATGGCCAAGCATAAATTATTAATCCATCAAATTTAAATTCTCACAATCACAAGCACAAATCATCTAAATAAAAGACTAATGGCTAAAACATAAGCCATGGAAATTCTACCACCTAATTAAAGACTTTAACACACCTTATGGCTTGACTTTGAATTTCTGGGATGCCACACAACCAAGGGCTCCTTTCCTTTCCTTTTTGAAGAAGAGGTTTGATGAGCTCTGACTAGAGTCTTCTCCTTGAATTTCTCCAACTCCTTGTTTAGTTCCTTCAGACGCATTTTGGTCACCATCTTTAGTCCTACCACCATATGATCGCACGAACGAACACAAAAGATTTGCGGAGGCTGAATATTCAGATGTCTAAATAACTTCGTTACAAGGCTTGGGTAAGGAAGTTGACCTCTGTTCTTCATCATCGCTCTATACATGTGGAACATGACAGTGTGAGGGAGAGAAAACCTTTTCCCAGTGAGGATGGCATACATCAGTTTTGCCTTTGAACTTGAAACATCAGTCTTGGAGGTTGATTTTGGTCGGAGGCAATTGATCACAATCTTATGAAGCAAGATATTGAATGCACTCATCCTTAGGTAGGTGATCTTCTCCTCTGTTCTCCTATCCTTCACAAGTTCCAGTGTGGCCCGAGCAATGGAAACTTTGATCGGTTGATATCTTCCTCTTTCAACTCCTAACACATCTGCCAAATATTCATATCCATAACATAGTCTTGATCTTTGACACTGAAAGAAAATCTATTCGCATCCAAAAAGCTAAGATTTGAATAGAAATATGCGGTTAGTTCAGCATAAGCCTCTGTAGTGTCGAAGCAGAACGTTTCAAGTTGAAGATAACTGAACTTCTCCCTCAAGTTCACCTTCACAGCATCCAGAAAATCAAAATCCACACTCCTAGGGTTTATTACCCCACGCTTCAGCAATTTCGAGTACAAATCGTTTTGTTCCTTCGATTTGAACAAATCTCCCCTTTTTCCTCAACTTTTAACCGCAACACCCATTCTCGGTTGAAATTGGCTGTTCAATTTGTCATCATCATTCCAATCTACATGATTCGGTCCCCAATCACGAGGATCACTTGGGATATTCGCAAGGGTTTCCTCAGCCACGCCTTGTCGAGCAATTCCCAAACTTTCCATTTTTCGCAAAAAGATATATTCGTTCCCATATCCTTTGTCTTTAAGAAAATCATCGACATAGTTCAAGGGAGTACGAGTTCCTTTTAAAGCATGATACAGCTTATAAATAAAAGCGGGCTTTTGAGCTCTTACAGGATCTGCATCCTCAATGATTTCTTCCTCTTGTTGATGATCAACGCCTTGAGGACTAGATGGAGGAGAATGACGCTGCTGAGAACGTTGTGGGCTCTGTCGCTGTTCTGGAGACACTTCTTCTTCAGTAAGATCGAAGTGCGTAGGCCCCTCACTCATTCGCCGGGGTCCCCTGCTTGCGATTCTCGAAGACTTTCTTGAAGATGACATCTTTCTCAGTTTTTGGAAGATTCCTTGCTTGACTTTCCCAAGAAAGATGACAACTTTTTCAAAAATTAAACAAGGGAGAAAAAGGGGAATGGAAGATCGATGCTTTCTAGGGTTTTCGAGAGTAAAGTGAAGAGGAATCAACAGAGCACGATCGGTTAAAAAGAGAGATAAACGAACCGTCACAAAGGAAGGTAAAAAGATGCCTTTTTAAAATAACTAACCTTTTTCCGTGAAAATATTCATTTCAAAAAATAACTTATTTTTCGAAAAGAAAACGATGCAATAATACGCCGATTAAAGATAGCAATAAAACATGGTTGACAATCGTACCTTTTCAAGATAAAATTCGAGAGAGAGAAAGACTAACTTACAGTCTGACGATCGTACCAAGACTAACTTACAATTAAAGTCTTGTATGTTTGAGTCTGAGAGTCTTTAGACTTTGATCTCCCCATACCTTAAAATGTTGAGTCTGGAGCGAATGGTTTCAAATTGATTTTTCTTCAGAGGCTTTGTGGATATATCCGCCAGTTGGTTCTTTGAATCAACATATTGAATTGAAACATCTCCATTTTGAACATGGTCTCTAATAAAGTAATGTCGAATCTCTATATGCTTTGCTCTTGAGTGGAGAATTGGATTTTTAGTGAGATTGATAGCGCTGGTGTTGTCGCAATTAATCTCCGTGCATGAGTCTTCAATTCCAAAGTCTCTTAGCTGTTGTTTTATCCACAAAATTTGCGAACAACAACTTCCGAGAGCTATATACTCTGCTTCTGCTGTAGAGAGGGCTACTATACTTTGCTTTCTTGAAAACCAAGACACTATCCTGCCTCCAAGAAGTTGACAGGTACCCGAGGTACTCTTTCTATCGACTCTGCATCCAGCAAGGTCTGCGTCTGAATATCCAAGAAGAGTAAAGTCTCCCCTTTTTGGATACCAAAGACCAAAGCTTGAAGTTGATGAAATATATTTGATAATACGCTTCGCAGCATTTAAATGAGATTCTTTTGGGTCTGATTGAAATCTGGCACAAATGCAAACACTAAACAAAATGTCAGGTCTAGAAGTAGTAAGATAAAGAAGTGATCCGATGATACTCCTGTGCAGCTTTTGATTGACTTTCTTTCCTCCTTCATCTTTGTCTATCTTCAAGGAATTTGACATTGGTATATCAGCCGTTTTGCAATTGCCCAGTCCAAACTTTTTAACAAGATCATTTGCATACTTTTCTTGATGAATGAAAGTTCCTTCCTCCAATTATTTTATTTGAAGTCCAAGAAAGAAGGTTAGTTCACCCATCATGCTCATTTCAAATTCATCCTGCATAGTCTTAGAGATTTTTTGCACAGACTTTCATTAGAGAATCCAAAAATAATATCATCGACATATATTTGAACAAGCAGAAAACTTTTGCTTTCTCTTTTAATGAAAAGAGTAGTGTCTACTTTACCTTTAACAAAACTATTTTGTATTAAAAACTTACTTAATCTTTCGTACCATGCTCGAGGTGCTTGCTTCAAGCCATATAGGGCCTTTTTGAGTCTGAATACTAAGTCTGGTTTCCTTGGGTCTTCAAACCCAGGTGGTTGTTCCACATAAACTTCCTCATGGATAAATCCATTTAGGAAAGCACTTTTGACATCCATTTGGAATAACCTGAAATTTTTATGACAAGCAAATACAAGTAATAAACGAATTGCTTCTAAACTCGCTACTAATGATAAGTCTCATCATAGTCGATCCCTTCTTCTTGTGTGTATCCCTTGGCCACGAGTCTTGCTTTGTTTCTTACTACCTTGCCTTTTTCGTCCATCTTGTTTCTGAAAACCCATTTAGCTCCAATGACAGATTTACCTTTTGGTTTTGGAGTCAGTTCCCAGACATCATTAATTCTAAATTGTCTGAGTTCTTCTTGCATAACTTCAATTCAGCTTTCATCAGATAAAGCTTCTTATATGCTCTTGGGTTCTGTTTCAGAAATAAGAGCCACAGCACTAGACTCTTCTCGCATTTTGGATCTTGTGCAAATTCCTTCATTGATGTCGCCAATAATAAGATCTTTGGGATGACTAGACTTATGTTTCCAGTTGCTGGTTAATGTATCAGATTGATGGTTACTTCCTTCACTAGAATCTTCAACAATCACTTGTTGCTGGTCCTTCAAAGTCTGAGCTGTTTCTTGAGATTTAGACTTTGTAGAGTCTGGAGCAGGTTCAGTCTCTTCGAGATGAGTCTGAATGGATTCATTTTGTGTAGAATCTTGGAATTTGACATTCATTGATTCTTCCACCGTTTGAGTCTTTTTATTGTAAACTCTATATGCCTTGCTTGTGGTTGAATATCCAAGGAAGATGCCTTCATCTAACTTTTCTTCAAACTTACAAACTCGATCATTTGCATTTTTCAGTATGAAACATTTGCATCCAAATACATGAAAATATGAAACAATAGGTTTCTTTTCTTTAAATAGTTCATAGGGGTTTTTTCTAGAATGGGTCTTAGAAAAACTCTATTGATAATATAACATGATGTTGAAACTGCTTCAGCCAAAATCGTAAAGAGATATTACTTTTAATTAAAAGAGTTCTAGCCATTTCTTGAAGAGATCTATTCTTCCTTTCCACAACTCCGTTTTGCTCGGAGTATATGGAGAAGAGAACAAATGCTGAAAACCAGATTCTTCACAAAATTTGGCAAAATCTTGATTTTCAAATTCACCTCCATGGTCCGTTTTTATACTTGAAATAACATACCCATTTTCATTTTGAACCATTTTAGCAAATTTTTCAAAGTGAGAGAAAGTTTCAGACTTACTTGCTAAGAAATATACCCAAGTAAATCGTGAGTAATCATCCACAATTACTAGGCAATATTTCTTACCTCCAATGCTCTGCGTTCTTGTTGGTCCAAAGAGATCCATATGCAAGAGCTGCAAGACACACGGTTAGTGGAAACTTGATTTATTGATTTAAAGGAGTTTCTTACCTGTTTTCCCAATATACATGGTGTACATAGATCAGACTTTTGGTATGATAAATTGGGTAGACCACGAACAAGCTTCTTTGCTGAGATCTTGGCTATTTGCTTCATGTTAATATGCCCAAGCTTTTTGTGCCACAAGCTCGCTTCGTCTTAGATTGAGATTAAACATTGCGACTCATCTGGTTTTAAGTCCAAGAGGTAGATATTTCCATGTCTTCGACCCATGAATGACTAAGTAGAGTCTTTACTGGTTCCTGAACAAATACCCTCTTGAAAGTTGATTCTAAAACCGGCATCACATAGCTGACTGACACTGAGTAGATTGTAATTGAGCCCTTCAACTAAAGAAACATTGCTTATTGTGAGGTTCCAAATCTTTACAGTTCCAAAGCCTACTATATTTCCTTTGTTGTTTCTTCCAAATGAGACTTTTCCACCATTCACTTGAACAAGCTTTATGAAGCAATTTGAATCTCCTGTCATGTGTCTCCAGCATCCACTATCCAGGTACCATTTCACATTTTTCTTGATATTGACTTGCATTTAAAAAGAGACTCAAGCTTTCTTTTGGTACTCATATTTTCTTGGGTCCTTTTGAGTTAGTTTGATATACGGTTTTTGCCCAGACTTTATTGACAGGTCTCCATACCATAGGACATTCTTTCTCAAAATGATCTGCACTATTGCATTTTGAACATCTAAGAGTATTGCGACCTACTGCTTTTACAAAGGTTCTTTCAAAATGATTTTTGTAAGCGTTTCTTGTGGGTCTTTGTTTGATTCTTTCTTTTACTTTAGGAAAATCGATTAAAGGAATAGTTTCAGCAGTCATTCCTAAACCAGATTTATTGAAATAAGGTCTTTGAACAGAAAGCATTTTTTCAAGTTTTTCAGATCCTAAAGAAAATCTTTTGGAAATATTTGAAATGTCATTTTTCAAAAATGCATTTTTTTTAAAAAGATTATCTTTACTTTCATTGAGAGAAGAAACATTCTGGTCTAAGCATTTCACTTTTTCTTCCAAAACATTCTCTTGATGTTTTAAAGCAGAATTTTCCTTTTTGAGTTCGGAAATTCTTTTAAGAGAAGTCTTAAGACTAAAACATAATTCATCAATGTATTTTGAAATTTTAATAGGGATTTTGAAATTACTTACCTCGAATTCACTTTCTGAATCTGAATCGCCTCGAGTTTGATTACGAATCCGATTGTGCCATTAGACATATGTTGGCATAATCATCATCACTATCTTCGCACTCCGTATCACTCCAGGTTTCTGCTTTGAGTGCTTTTCGACATTTTTTCAGTTTTTCCTTTCTTCTTCCTTAGAAGAGGACAGTCGGGTCTTATGTGTCCTTTTTTCTTATATTCAAAGCAAACTATATCTTTGTTTGATTCATCATCTTCAGCAGACTTGATCTGTTGCTTTTAAAAACTTTGTTTCTTTGCATTGAATCTTCTTCCTTTTCTATTCAGTTTTCTGAATCTTCTTATCATGAGAGCAAGTTCTTCATCATCCATGTCGTCTTCAGAATCTGTTACATCAGAATTATCATTAGATTTTAATGCAATAGATTTCTTACCTTTAGGATCTTCGTCTTCATTGATTCTTTCCACTTCATAAGACTGAAGGGTCCCAACCAACTCATCGACAGACAGTGGCATGATTCTTTGTGTCTCTCTGATTGAGGTCTTTATGTGATTCCAATCCTTGGAGAGTCCACGCAGTAGCTTGTTCACTTTCATGGGATCAAAAATTGGTTGACCTTGATTTTCAAGACCATTCACGATTTCTGTAAAACGACTAAACATGTTAGTTATAGATTCTCCTGATTTCATTCTGAAGGCTTCGTATTGACCAAGAAGAATGTTGATTCTAGTCTCTTTCACTCGATCGGTTCCTTCATAAGTAATGTGTAATCTATCCCAGACTTATTTGGATGTATCACAAGAAGATATTCTGTTATATTCAGTAGGTGATAAAGCACAATATAAGGAATAGATTGCTTTTGCATCAAGAGCTTGTCTCTTGATTATCTCCTCCTGACTCATTTCACTGAACTCAACAGTGTCCTTTCCTCTTTCTGAGACAGATGCAGCTTTAGGAATGATTCATTTTTCTACAACGTCCCATTCCAGAGGATCCTTTGATCTTAAGAACGCCTTCATCTTGTTCTTCCATATGTTGTAGTCCTTTTCATCAAAGTAAGGCGGTCTCGTGTTGCTTTGCCCTTCTACCAGCCCTGGAGCCAACATACTAGCCATGGATCTTTTACTCTGAAGTAAAACACTTCAAACAAAGTGAGCACATGAGCTCTGATACCAATTGAGATAGCTAGTATAAGCACCTAGAGGGGGTGAATAGGTGCATAAACAATTTATCGAGATACGGAAGCGATTCTTGGCAAACGATAGAAGGGAAATTCTTTCTTGATTAACAAAATGAAATACGATCAAGGTAAAGAGAGTAAGGAAGAGAAAGTTGAACACAAGGTTTATAGTGGTTTGGCTTATTTCAAGCCTATGTCCACTCTTCCGCACTGACAGTCCACCGGCTGGATTCCACTATGAACAAAAGAGAAGTTACACCACAGCTCTCCCTTGATTCCACAGTGTAGATGTTCTACCACACCTCATCCAGGTTTCTCACAAATATAGACTCTCTTTTGAATACAATGTTTTGCTCAAAGAAATTGTCTAAATAACAGGAAGCTTTCAGACTTTGGAATTTTTCTATCGCGCACACCTAAAACAACTTAGAATGTCTTCCTTATATACTCCTTTATGCCATCATACCCGTTGGCACTTACCAAAGGAATTCCTCCAATCTACCCGGAATCAATTAAGAAGATTATTCGAGCTATTAAAGGAACGTGTCGATAGCCCATCAATCCTGTTCGCCCATACAATCAGGATCTCAGTTTCCATAAGTAGAACCTTCCAAGAATATTCAGTCAATCATTGGATTTTCAATCATCGAGTCAATCTCGATCAATCAAAGTATTCTGTTATGTCTTTTCCAGCCACGAGATCTTCTCCAGTTGATAAGGTCATGCCCTTAACGAAACATCCAGTTCGGATAACCTTTCTTCAACAGATTAGAGATCACAATGAGGATAGACTTTGAGTCTTGAGTCCGGCTGTCCGGAGGTCTTCGGACTTTAAATAGCAGAGTCTGCAAACCTTCAGACTAGACTGATGGAAACGTTTTGTCAGCTTCAAAACACTTCAAGAAGATTTCTCCAACAGAACCATCTTGTCCATCCGTGAGTCACAAAGACCCGAGCCTCGCCGAGCATCACTATATCACGTCGCGAGTAGCCGTTTGAAGTCCAAATTTTGTTTGTCTTCTTAATGATGCCCTCGTCTTGGGTGCCGTTTTTCTTTTTGTGCGTGCGTTGGCCTTTTCCCGCACTCCACAACGTGGTTTGGGAATTGTCCTGGATCGATTGAAGACTGCGGGAGCACTCGTTGATGTTGCTGTCAAAGCTATCACCAGTGATGGATGGATGCAAGTGGGACACTTGGAAACGCCAAGGCAGTAGCGAAGGAGTTGACGGTGAAACACAGCTTTCGAGTGATGAACATGACTGAGAGAGAGAGATCTCCTTTCCCTTCTATCTCGCTTTCTTCTCTCTATTGTAGCTCTATATATGTTGACCTTGACTTTTCTCCTCGGCAGCTTTTCCCTTCTTTTTGTATTGTTTTTGATTTTCCCAAAAGAATGAATGAAGAGCCCCCAAAAACCTTGAAAATGAAGACAAATTTTTCCCCTTAGTCTTCAATTTTTGACCTAGAAAACCGAGAAAAGCCCCTTTGGGCGGCCGTATATTCAATGTGTGGCCTCCTTCCTCACTCTGTAATGTAGCAACCTATTTATAGGTGAGTGCATTAGGGTTTTAGATCAACATCCATGATGATTTTTTCGAATGCAATATTCTTTCACCGATTTTATTCAAGATTGTGATAGAATTTTTCTCAAATCCCAAATCTTGCAAAAATGAGCTCGCAATATTTTTTGTCACACTTGCCCTATCTGATGATATTGAAAAATCCCAATCATATCCTCGAAACTTTCAAATTTCTATTTCTCACAAGATAATTTTTGGTCATAAAAGAAAACGAGCTTGGACCAATTTGCTCCCTTCGTGGGCTTAGTCCAACCTGTCAATCTAAAGCTCATAATCACCAATTTGAACCCATTCGTCACCGGTCCAATAAATGCAAAAAATGCAAATTAAAAATAAATGCACATAAATCTATATGCTATGCAATTACTATTTTTTTCAGGGATAAAATTAACCCATAATTTTTTAATGTGATAAATGAATAAAGAGGTCGCCAAAATTTAGGTGTCAACAGTGTGTTTGCCTGCTTCTTTGGTTAATCTTAAGGAGTGTCGATGGTTAGCCATGTCTTACAGACAATTGTTCGTTTCTTTCGGTTATCATGCTTGCTACGATCGAAGTGGCTGCTTTTAATTGATAAAATGTGGTCTCCACAATAAGATGTTGAAGCAAGCCTTTTGCAACTAATGCACTAATAGTGTTCTAATGCATGGTAGGTGCTTAATTTCCTTGATAATGGTACTAGTGTAGTATAATGGTTGAGCAAATAATCAATCAAATGTGGGGTTGCTCTATCCTTCATCAAACCGCATATGGATTTTTTTTTTTATGAGGTTTAGCTTTTGGTAGACGCCGTTTAGTAGGTAAGACTCAATTTTCCATTATCGTTTTTAATAGGGTATCATATGCACAGTCTCCCAAATCTTTCATCTACTGAGATTGTGTCAGTTGGTAAGCTTGACACTTGTTTCATTTGTTTGAATTGCCTTATTTAGCACCATGAGGTTTCCTTGGAGTTGAAGTGTATTTGGATGATGATAATAACTGACCACACATTTATCAAAGGTGAAGAAGTCCCATAATCCAACTAAGTAGATGTCTAAATTTTTACTATATATTTATTGCATGAAAAAAAAATTTGAGGACTGCTCTCGTGCCCTAGCAAAAATTTCTTTTATTAAATTACATAGCATATAGATATCAGGAGCATTTGCATTAATACTAATAGAATCTAGTTAATTATTTAAAAACCAAAAAAAAAAAAGGGAAAGCGCTCTTCTTTTCCCCGTGCGGGTTGGCCCATTTTCCCTTTTTCCCCGAGCCCAGCCCGTGCACCATTTTCTTCCTCCTCCCCTCTCGCACGCGTTCTGCACATAACGGCGCAGGGAGAGAGATGGCAGAGCTACAGCGGTAGAGGAGGGCGTCCTAGCCACGATTCCAGAGGCGGCCCTTTGCTGGAAATGGACCTAACTCGGTCCCCAGGAGAGAGGCCGTGCAGGACGCACTCACCGGCTGGTTTTCTTTTTTCTTTTTTCTTTTTTTTTCCTTAAAAAAGAAAGAAGGTGGCCGAGAGAGGGAGGACGGAGGGGGAGAGAGAGAGAGAGAGAGAGAGCCGGTGGCCACCGCACCTCGATTGGGCCGACGACCCGCCGATGCATCCTTTTCCCTGCACCGAAGTCACGGAAGTTCTCGGCTCGTTTTTTCTCTTCAATTTGGGGTTAGATTCCTGAGGATTCCGGCTCAGGACGTGCAAGGCGACCAAACGTAGTCCAATTTATCAAGTTCACCCCGTTCGCCGCCGCCAAGCTAGGTAGGGAACGCCACGGGCCACCGCCTTGTTTCTCCCCCTTCACTTGTGCTCTGTTCCCCCCCTGTTTTGTGGACGCCGAGCCGGGGTTCGCAGCCGTCCGGCTCACACGAACCCCGGCCCCGTTGGTTCCTCGTTTGGTCACTGTGCATGTCTTGAGTTGTTGTCGAGAGTCCGGCGAGGGTTTCAGCCCCGTTTGAGTCGGAAATCCCTTGTTCCTGTTGCGCGCCTCACCTGTTCGTTAAAATGCCTGAGCGGAGCTTGTGTTGATTTTTCCTGATTTTGGTTTCTTTCTGGGCGTTTGTTGGCCATTTGCCATGTTTGTGGACTTTTCCTGCATCCGTGAAGTGGTAGCCGCCGCACGTTGGTGGCTCAAGGTGATGGCCGATGGTGCCATAGCATTTGCGAGTGAAATATGTTGCAGTGGTGACTGGTAACGATGTTTGAGTGTGGTTGACCAACGGCGGAGGTCCGGTGAATGAGTGTGTTCAGCCGACTGTGAAAGGAAGTGTTCTGGTCTGAAGTCTTGGTGTTGCTTTAGGAAGAGTGGGCTTGTTCAAGTTTAATGAATTTTGGGCCTAGATAAGTTTTATGGGCTCGGGCATATTTTAAGTTTGGGTTGGACTCGGCCTTGGAGATGTGGGCTTGTCTGGGATAAGTGGAATTTGGGCTTAAGTCGAATATAGGCAAATACGGGCTGATTTTGACACTTAGTGAACTTGGGCTGGAAATTGGGAGGTGGGCTTGGGGCTTAGGGGGCTTGGGCTAGGAGAAATAAGAGAAAAGCCGGTTGGGCTTGGGGTGGTTGACCCCGGTCATGACGGTAGCCCAACCGGGGGCGAAGCCCCGGCCTATCCTTGCCTGAACCAGGCGCTAGGACCCGACCCGGGTTCCTTTTTAGATTAAAAAAGCATTTAAAAAATATGTTTTAATTAAAAAATCAAAAAATTCAGATTTTTTTTCTTCCAAAAATTAGGAAAAAGCTTAGAATTTAGAATTTGAGCAGCTTTCTTTTAAAATGTGCAAAAATCTTTGATAAAAAAATTAAACAGATCTTAAGGATTTACAATACAACTGTTATTTGTGCATTTTCATTTTGATTATTACTTGATTGCGCACTTTCAATACATTGATTGTTGTTTTCTTTTTAACCTAGTTAGGAATGGAACATTAAGAAGGCTGCCTAAATATTTTGGTCGATGATCAAACAAGATTAAGTCTCAAAAGAACAATAGTTAACTAATTCAGTGTAAATATTGTGGACGCATAGGGTTAGCAATATTATTATATTTAGTTAATTCCACATATCTCTTAGGATTATCCATATATTGTCTTACTCCTTGATTAATTATATTTGATATTATGTTTATCTTATTACCTTAGATAACCATTTCATAGAGCCTATATTAATTCCCCCATTTCTCTTTTCTGCATTAGTACATTCAACTAATAAGAAGTGAGATATACTTCTATGCTTCACTTGATTTGTAGCCAACCCAAATAGGTTAGTGGTGACTCTCCTTTGAAAACCCTCATAGCGTTAATTGGATTTAATATTGAATATCCCAACGTCGTGCGGGATAGGGCTTCAGAAAGCTTGTGCCTAATCGAGTGCTTTAGGTGCACTTTTAGACAATACCCCTAAAGCTATGTCTTTTCCCCATCCAGATGGAAAGGGTAGCTCACAACAGTGTCCTTGAGATTTCCATCACAGTTCTCATTCAAACATACTGGCCTTTTTGGCCGTTGGCTGGATTTTCGCGGACTAGGCTAGGAAACCTTATGTGTGCACTGCTTCCTGTGCTCCAAGAGAGAGGGACAAGTTTGAAGGAAAAATCATAGAACTAGTCCAGTTTTTGATTGACGGTGGCATTGATGTTTATCTTGACCGATTTTCCCTCCTTGGGCGTGATCTTGTGTATGTGCATAACTTCTAATGAGAGTATAGCAACATCTTTGACATTGTTTTGAGAATATGCAGGATTTAGTGTTGGATCTTTTGCTGGTTACATATAGATAATATTCACTGTTTGTTTGACAGTAGCGGAATCATATTTTGTTTTGGCTTAATTGAAACATTTGCCTTCTAGATTCTTGAATAAGCATTGTGATGGCTATCATCGTTTCATATATATTTCTTTAAGTTTACTTGGTGTTGGTATTGACTCCAATTTTTCAAACATTATGGATGTCCCAGCCAAGATGGTTGGTTCCATCCATCTTCTTTTAGCGGACAAATGTTTCCACGATTAGGTCCACAGTTGTTGACAGCCCGAAACGTGGATTAGCAAGAAGTGATCTACTGAAATTATCTGAACTTTAAGTTAGTTTAGTTGTCTACTCTTCATTTGTTTGGTTATTCTTTTCTATCTATTTTCTAAGTTTGACTATCTTGGACAAGAAGAGTAAGATTCATCAAAAAAATGAATTCATCGGACCGCTACTTTCTGAATTTTAATTCGTGCCAATTTACTTTGGCGGAAACTAGAGCCAGCAAAATGGGTGACATATTCATTTTATAACTCATTTTAAGTTCTAAAGACTACAGCAAGTCTGGAGACTTATCTCGTAATATAGCCCAAAATCCGAATCACCAGCTAACCCTACGGTTACCATAGGCCCATGGTGTATTCACTTTTGGAGCAGGGACTGTTATAGAAGAATCTCTAAGACATTATATCCAATTCCATAATTCACGGTTTAGAACTCTTTGTTGATAGGTTGAAGGAGTCGAAGGCACCATGGCTGCTTATGCTGGTGCTTTGCATAATGATGCCTTGGCAGGTCCCACTTTATTTGGTCTAGTGATCAATAAGGCTGCTTAAATAGCTGGCCAATCACTTTCTTATAACAATAGCAAATACTACGGTTTGCTCATAATAACAGTAAAATAGAAACAAACATTCGATCTTTCTTAGCTTTTATATGTTTTTCTGCACAGCTGATAGAAGTTTACCTCCTTATTTAGAATGGAGTTCTCACGGATCAATAGGAAACCATGGATGCATTAGTGAGGGCATCAGATCTTCCACTCTCAATTTTGATAGTTAGAGTTGGAGGTTCAGATTTTACACATATGGAGGTAGGTTTGTTTTTCACGATTTAAGTAAAACTTCCTCACGATTGCATTTAAAAACTATATCTGAATATCTCTTCTAGAGAAGATATAGAGAGCTTAACAGTCTACAATTTTTATTCCCATCATAAACTTGATGGTGACCATGAAATTAGATGGAAAGCTCTACTGGTCAGGTGGCCACGAGAGACATTGTGCAGTTTGTTCCAATGCAAGAAGTTCATCATAAGTTAATTTTCTCGTGATCTTTTTTGTTGATGAATCCATTAGTTTTCATTAATTGAGATAGATGTTCATATTCCCATTAATACCTGACTAAAATCATAAGTTTCCATCCTTATTAATGTGAATTCGTCATAAGATATCAATTGAGTAGCATTTTAATAGGGGCAATACTGTTCGGTAGATCAAACCAAAAGAGGTTGAAATGTTGTCATGGTATGGTTGGAGGATATTCGAGTTAGACTCGGTTTCTTTCTTGACTTCGTAGATTCCTTGGTTTCGATAAGCTTATTCATTTGTTTATCCATCCTAGCTGTATTGTATCTTGGCATATTATCTTTAAAGCCATTTGATATAAAGTATTTTGTTTCAACTAATTGAATCTGGATCAGAGAAGGCAGTATTAGACTTGAAATCTATTTGGCTGCTGCTTTGTTTTGCTTCTTTTTTTTTTTTTTCCTTTTTTTTGTATAGGTGATAATAGGAAAGGTTTTGCAATCAAGCATAAATTTATTAAAACAGTCTAACTGTTGCTGATAAATCTTCTGTCTTTCTCTCGACAGTAACTTACCCAAAATTATAATGTTGTTGGCAGATGGAAGCATATCAGCGGTTCAAGGTCTTTTGGAGGAGCTTCCTAGATAATTCCTGACTTACATGCGGGCTAGAGACATATGCACTCATACACCTCTTTGAGAAGTTCTTCAAGAAGTGCCATTTGTGCTGTAGTTTCTTGTACATCATAAAATTCAAACAAAGGAAGGATAATGCTCATGCTCAAATTGTGTACTTCTGCTATTGAAGGGTTGAAGTTCAGTAAAGAACAGTATTATTTGCTGTCAATGTAACTTCTCTAAAAGGTAAAGAAAAAAGGGGAAAGGGCAGAAGTGGTCTCATTGCGCAAGTGTAGTTCCTATAAATCGCTAATCATACTGCAAGTATGTGAATATGATTCAAATCTTTGTGAATACAAGTGTAATTTAATTTCGTCATTTTTACTGAAGTACCTATGTGTGATGGAGGAAATTTGAAAAAATAAACATGAAACTTGCACTATTCAGTCGTATCCGGATGAGTACATACACATAGATTCATTCAATGTTACCCTAGGGTTAAGATTGGATTATTGAAAATCTATCTTTCTGCACATAAAAGTGGATATTACTCGTGTGAGGGTGACCCACGTGCTTGGGCGAGCTTTATCTAATGATCTAATTTTTATGGTAATTTTAACATATTTTTATTAGTATATCTTGAATTGAGGATTATGATGAGTTCCCGAAAAAGTTGAACAATATAAAGTTACCTATTATGATATAATAACCGTTTGACCCTAAATCGAGGACTATAATGTTTTTATTAAAATATTTTCCAAAATTGAAAACCAAATATGACACATAGATGATATTAGAGAATCAATAAAGAAATCCCTTGCTACTAGAAAAATTCCTAAAATAAACAATTGCGAGTATATTGTAAGTAAATGAATTACAAAGCAATGAAAATAACTATTAGCTAAATAGAGAAAATTACCCGCCTTTAAGAAAAAAAATTAAATGACATCATTGCGCATAATTCCGTATACAACTATGATAACTCTTG
The DNA here is from genome assembly GCA_014182575.1 of Eucalyptus decipiens. Taxonomy (NCBI): domain Eukaryota; kingdom Viridiplantae; phylum Streptophyta; class Magnoliopsida; order Myrtales; family Myrtaceae; genus Eucalyptus; species Eucalyptus decipiens. Next base: position 31,317,886 of record CM024610.1, on the reverse strand, counting down.
GGATTAAATGTGCAATCAAAGATAATTGTCGCAACCTCCTTGAAGCGGGTAGAATCACCTAGGGATTTGGTTAATGGATTATTAAGCCTAGATTTAACTCAGTTCTACCAAATTCATACAAATTCGCGACTTAGGGCTTAAGTCATTAACATGCAAATAATTTTTCAATTAAGAATCACCACTAATCTATTTTTTAAGTAACGGAAGAATTACTTCACTTCTACGAACCAGAAATTAAATGACTTCGGGGACTTGATTACGTTAGATTTCTCTAATACCCTTTTGATACATTTTCTCTTTTATTTTTTATTTTTATTTTTTTGCAGACAACTTGCTTTAATTTTAAATTACTCTTAACATGTGAGATGATCATATGGGTGCGCATCCATTATTGAACTCTCAATAATCAAAGCAATAAATAAATTGCAAGCATAAAGAATGAATACTTACCTTGGTGCTAACACAAGCATCTACACCAAATATTGATTAGAAACACATATTTGACCTAAATATGATGTTTCATTGTCACAAAATCTTCCTGAAGTAAGGAATATATTAAAGATAGATGTTCATCTCTTTTCTTCGCTTTGATGTTCAAGTAGGGTCCGATGACACTTTTCCGAGTTGATTGGCTTTAGCTATCTTGGAGTCTACGTATTGAAATGTCCATGGAATTCTGGAAAAGCAAAATGGATGCATTGGACGATCTTATGTTTGCATAGGAATTTGAATATTAAACGGTAATTAAGTAATCACGACTTGCAATCACCCTTGCAATCATGCTTATTGGGGCAATATATAGTAGTCCATTCAGATTACTTAGGTTTCTATTTGCTTTTTGCGTTTCAATATGAGGAAGAAGAAATCTAAATGGTATCTTTAATCGGGAGGTTTCTTGGTAGATGTTAAAGCTGTAGGGCCAACAGTTTAAGGAGAAGTGAGCTGTGTACTGTCTAGAACCTTTATTTTCCGTTAAATCTTATGAATCAAAAGGGTACATGTCTATCTTTTGCAACATGGCTGGTAGTAAGATCTTAAATTACCCAACTAGTATGATGCATTTATTGGTACATAGAACATGGTTATGAGGAGTGGAGGTTGACAACAATCTATTGTTTAGGATGTCATCATGCCATTCAAGTTTGGCTACTGCACATTATCCACTCTTTTTTGGTAGACTCTTTCCTCCTAGTAGATATGCACCTCGTTTTGAATAATTATGCGTTAATAAGGTATTATCAGTTGCTCCAGTCCTTTTCACTCCAAATTTCTAGCGTAAGATTATCTTTAATTCCCATCTCACATATGCACTAAAGAGTCTCCCTCTCACCTGTGAGTCTACGAAACCAGGGCCAAGCATTGCCAATAGGTACGTGAGCTCCTCCTTGAGAATGACTGAATACTTCTTTTTATCCCTGATGTCAGATGTGGCACTTTCGTTCACTTCACATGTGGGCTCAATAAAGGAACGCTTAAAAATGTATGCCTGAAACAAAACCAAAGAAAGAAAAAAGCAAAATCTTCAGTGGGCCATAGATTTGTTTGTACTGCCTAACTTTCAATCATTATTCTTTGTTTTCGAATTTAAGGGAAGTGACCCACCAAGCACGCAAATGATTTAAGTGAAATTCATTTCTTGTGAAAATGGACAATTTAACTAGCAGAAGATTCCCATGAGTAAATACCGTCAAATAAAATAGGCTTGCTATCAATTACAAAAACAGTGGAAGTTCACCTGAATTATTGCTCAATAATCCAGATTTGTCCTCATTAGATGGGAAGAGTTGAGGAAAACGCTTTAATTTGCGGGACATCACCGCACCATAATTTTCACAAAGCCAGGACACTAGAGAATATATTGCCTTTTGTTTGAGTTGAAGAAACTAATTTGAAACCATACCATTCAACATGAAGCTTGCAAAAAGTCGCAAATAAAGGAGATGCTTACGTAGATCTTAAGAAAAGCATTGCGTAACAGTTAATTTGCCCATGAAACCCCCGAATCTAATGTAAGTATCGATCCTTTCTTGGTCAATAAGTTGGGCTTAGTATTTGATCTAGGAACAGCGCTAGTGCTCATTATATAAATGAGAGCACTAAACGCGTTGGTTTTATATCCTCGGCAATTGTATGTGTTTGCCTCTCTCTCTGTCATTGGCCCATTGCAAAAGATCTGCAAAGAATCCCTTCATCCTCTAAGTCGTTCCAAGTCGAAGCTGAAGGTATTGAAACATCTTCCTCCATTATTTCTCCTCAATGAATTTGCAGTCCCTCCTGTCTTCGTCCCCGAGAGTATCCCCTTATTTTCAAGTTGTGCTGATTTGTCCCCCTGTACTGTGGTGTTACCAAGCCTGGTTTTGGCCTGCTTTCCTCTTCTTCCATCTCGCAGACAAGTCAGCAGCTAAGAAATCTCAGCTCGTCCTGCATCCTTAGAGTGAAGCCACTCCTGGTATGTGTCATTATATATCCACTTTTCATGTTATATCGGCGCTTGTTTTAGATCACCCTCTTTGTTTGGGAGTCTAGTGGATATTGATTGAACCCTAAAAACATAAAACGAAAAAAAAAAAAAAAAAAAAAAGGAAGAAGAAACAAAATGGGTGAAATAAATGCAACATAAACTCATTTCAGAGGCACCGATATTTGTCTCTCTAAGCTTTATATATAACTCTAAAATGGTTATTCTATGACATTAAATGTAACCGTCTTTTTGTGGGTACCGAAATTTGCGACTCAAAAACGATAGGATAAATTTGGAAAATTTGCTGCTCTCCGAGATTTAGACAATTGAGCCTATTTTAATTTATAGTAAAAATACTACTGCTCGATATCTTTATAAAGACACAGACCTAATACAACCCTATGAGCTTCTGCTTTTACATTTATAGATATCATAAACTAAATTTTACTTAAATGAAACTATTGTAAAACTTATAAAGCTCAAAAAGTTAAATGTAATAGAAAGATATCTTTTGTTGATTTAGGAAAATAATTGAAATGAAAATATATTCTAAAATATGGAAAATAGTGTAACGGAGGAAACTTGTGAATAGTTCCAAATGACTGATTTGATTTTGTTATGGAAAGCTGCAGGACTAGATGTAACAAATTGAAAATTTTGAAACCACGCTGAAATTTAAGAATATTTCAAGGACCACAAAATTTAGGGATTATTAATATCAATGTCCACTTTTCAAAATTATTCTTACATATACTGTTTTATTAGTTCATTCTTTATATTCAATCCAGTCGGTGTAAACGGTTGGATCTATTGAATTGGTGTAATCACATACCAACAGCCCTCACTCCGGTAATACTGTTTTCAAAACATTGCTTATAATTAGAGACCGGAACGGTTGACAAAAAGTCATCCGTTTTTTTTTTCCTTGAAAGGTTGCTGTGTGTAAATCTTAATTAAGGCCCTCATCTTTGGTTCATGTATCTATACATAATATTTCTTTAACGGATGACCTCTCTCTTAATCTATTTAAAACTTCATTTGTTTTATTTAAAGTAAAGTACAAGTGTATATGTAGATTATAACAATGGGAAAATGGACACCGTTGCAAGTGTATACGTAGATTATACCTATGTGGAACTGGACATCATTGCTTCACACCTGCTTTGTTCTTTTACCAAGTGAGAGTACTCGCAATAAAAAGAAAATGTTTCGAGTATATGAAAGGGAAGGGGAGGGAGAGAGAGACCTACGCGAACGCATCCCAACCAAACTTCCAAGATAACAAAGAGAGTAAAATATAAAATGTGCCACATTATATGTTATCTTGACTTGATGCTTGGATTTTGTCATGCCTAGCAAATGGAATTGCACATGACTACGTTATCTAATCAAATAGGGCCCAATTTGTCGAGGCTCCATCTACCTCAGAACCTCACATGATAAGTGATGTTGGAACAATTTTTGAAAATTTAAATATGATTAAATGTAACTTTTTGACGTTCTATTCCACTATATGAATTTGGGAAAAAGGATTTAGGGTGTTAAAATAGCATATCTAGTAACGACCAAGGCTTTTGTGGTGGCTTGTTTGAGCTTCTTCTTCTCTAACGAGTAACGATAATAATAGAAAAAGGATAGAAAAGCGAGAGTATGACCATCCTACAAAATTTTATTGATAAAATCTACTTTTTAAAACTTTTACATTCCGTTAAATCTCGTGAATCGAAAAGGTACATGTCCATTTTTCTAACATGACCGATAATATATCTTGAATTGGGTAATTAACATGATGCATTTACCAATATATAAAACATATTTATAAGAATGGAGGTTGATTACCCCGATTATCTAGCATGTGATCATGCCATCCAATTTTGGCCAGTGCACAAGATCTATTCATTTGGGTTGACTCTATTTCCTCCTAATAAGCATGCACCTCTTCTTGAAAATTTAAGAGCTAACAAGGTATTATCAATCACTTTGACCCTTTTCACTCCAAGTATCTGGTGTGAGATTTTCTTCTTGTACCGCCTGACATGTGCACTAGACATTCCCTCTCTCACGCGACCACTGCCATTGGAAGTATGATGTCCTGCTTTGAGAATCATTGAATACTTCTTTGTATCTCAAATGCCCGTTGTTACACTTTTTTTCACCTCACATGCCCTCAATAAATGAACAAACCAAAATGTATTTACTAATGCCGAAAAAAGAAAGGCAAAATCTTTAGTGGACTATAGATTGATTTGTATTGTTGACTTTCAAGAGAACTTTTTTTTTTTTTTTAAGATTTAAGGGAAGTGATCACACCAAGCACTCATGTGATTTAAGCAAAATTCGTTTCTTGGGAGAAGGACCAAATTAACTAATTGAAGCTTCGCAAGAGTCCATACAGCCAAATTATATAGTGTAGTTATCAATTATAACAACAGTGGAAGTTCCTAAGGGGGTGATATTTGTCCCTCTTCATCATTCCGTTTCCTTCTAATACCATACAATATTTCTCAACCAATCAATTCCTTTATAGCAAGTGATGGGGAAAATTGTCCAAAAATTTCTAAACCTATTGCACATTTGCCAATTCAATCATAAACTTTTTAATTTTGTGAATTCAGTCCTAAATATTTTCACTTTTTGCTAATTGAGTCCATTCAGCCAATTTTTTAGCTAGAATTCCCTAATGTGGATGCCAATAGTGCCAGGTAGGATGGTCGGTGCCGACATAGACAAACTTTAATAATATTTTTGAATTTTTGAATTATATTTTATAAAAAAATTTATTTTATTTTAATTTTATTTTTTGCTTTTTCTTCACGGTTGAGCTGGCTAGCCTCGACAAAGCTTGCCCTTGCCCAAGTGAGACTTGATGAAGTTCGGCCTCGCCCAGGCTAGGGTAGCCTCACAGGGCGAAGGCAATGCCAAGCAAGGCCACTCTAGCATGGGCGAGGGCTGGCCTTGCTAGACTTGGCGAGGGGAGCTCTCACCCTCGCCTAGGCCAAATTTGGTGAGGACTAGTCTAGCCTAGCATGGGCAAAGCTGACCCTCACTAGGCCTTGCCTGGTTAGGACTCGGCCGACCACGAACAAAAAGAAGAAAAAAAGGGGAAAAGAAAGAAAAAAAAATCAGAAAAATAAAACAAAATGTACAAATTTTCTTTAAAAATATTAAAATATTATTAAAAATTGTCAATATCAAAGTCGACTTGCCATGTGGCACCATCAACATCCGTGTCGGCAAATTTTAACCAAAATTAATTAGATGGACACAATTGGTAAAAAATTAAAAAAATAATAATAACAAATTTGGCAAAAATGAAAGGTTTAAGACTTGGTAAAAAAAACAATAGGTTTAGGAATTTTTGAAAATTTTCCCGCAAGTGGTATGTTGATAAAGCTGATTTTTTGTTGCCCTATATTGTTTGTCTTTGTCCAATGGTCATTTGCAATTATTTATCTGGACAAACTAAACAAAACCATGTGATGAATTCCGTCCTCATAATTTCTTCCTAGTGTTATTCGTTTCTCAACTAATCAATTTCTTAATAGCAAGTCATTGATTAATGAAAATGGAGTATGAGTATCTATGTTGAGAGAGAGAGAGAGAGAGAGAGAGAGAACATTGTAAAAATTACCTCGCACTGACGAATGGAATAGTTAAATTAAAGAATCAACAGTCTAGGCAAATTAGTATTTACGGACCGAACTTACAAACTTAAAAGTACTACGAAATTTAATCCTTCGTAGTTTAAAAAAATAGGGGAGAAGCAACGCTGACTGTGAGAAACAAAAAGTATGGTTAATTGACCGTTAATTGATTTTCACTCACAAAAGAATATTTAATTCAATTAATAATAGACATAAAATGTGAAGAGAAAAGATGAGAGAGAGAAAAAGCAAGATGGGTTAGTGATTGACCTTTTTTTTTTAATAATAAAATGACATTTTGATCAATTAATAATAAAAGGTGTGTATTAAGCTAAATAAAAGACGGAAATAGCATCATCTTTATTTTTGTTTAATATGAAGTACTAGTATTTAAAAACTTTTAATCGATACAATATTGTCGTGAATTTCTGACATTAAGAGAGAGTCTTTTGAAAAATTCTCTTTTCATTTTTTGGGGACATGGCATCTGCCGTGCGCTAAGAATTGTTCGTAATCCTTCACATATAAAATATTAAGTGGTCCTGAATCTCCACGTCAGCCACTTTTCCATCTCTCCAGAACGCTCCCCGACGAGCTCATTGTCTTCGTTAAGCATCAAGTATATGGGGAAGAAGAGACAAAACGCTGAATCACCCACACTCCCACGGCCTCCCTTCGTCCTTTCCCACTGCTTCTCGTCCTCCTCCTCCGACTTCGAGTTCACCATCCCTCCCTCCTAGGAGTGATCGATTCTTGATCCGATCTGCTTCCACTTAAAAATCAAAAACCAGATCAGGAAAACTATTTCTCAATTTTTAGGACCGGCAATCTACTTCCACTTAAGAATCGAGAACCAGATTAGGAGAATTGATTCCCAATTTTTAGGACCGAGAACTGGTCAGTCCCATGGAACCGATTACTTAACAAAAAAAATTTAAAAAAATTAAGAAAAATACAGGAATTGTTATTATTTTTAAGTTTTATTACTATTTTAAGAAATTAAAAATATATATTTTTTTTAGAAAAAAAGGGGTTAGTCCAGTCCGGTCCGGTCCGGTACTCCCCCAAAACCGGGAACCGGACCGACAATCCACATTAAGAGGTAGCCAGTTTTAAAAAAATTGTCTTCTAATTATTGGGGGACATACCATTTGCGGTGCGCTAAGAATTGTTTGTAATCCCTCATGTAGAAAATACTGAATGGTCCTGAACCTCCACGTCAGCCACGTTTCATCTCTTTGAAACGCTCACCAAACCCAAGCTCATCGTCTTCATCAAGCATCAACCATGGGGGAAGAGAAGAGACAAAACCCTGAATCATCCACTCCCGCACCCTCCCTTCGTCGCCTTCTTACTCCTTCTCGTCCTCCTCCTCCTTCGACTTCGAGTCCACCATCTCTCTCTTCCCCCCTGCTCCTCCTCCACCCTCTGCATCGCCGACGAGCTCTTCTACAAGGGCCAGCTCTCCCCCCGCCTCTTCATGGTCTGTATCTTCCTGGCCTCCTCTTCCACCTCCGACTCCCGTGACTCCTCCGGCAGCTCCACCACCTCCTCCGACCAGACCTGGCTGAAGGACGCCGACAATCCAGATCTGGATCTGGAGAACTCCAGATACGGACACCAGCCCGTCGCCGGGCTCGGCTGCTGGTTGTTGGGGCTGGGACGGGTGACGAAGGTCCCCAACTTCTTGTTCGCCTTAATGGAGTTTCGATATTGGACGATAGAATAGATGAGACAGAAATATGAAAAGTGGGCCCACTCGGTCACGGGATGAGGTCCAGGAGCACCCAATATTTTCTATTCAAATCCAGATATTGGCTGTTACAAACGTACAAACACGTACCAGCCGTCAAATGTTATTTGTTCACTATTTTAAAAAAAAAAATGACAAATTGCTTTCCTGCAAAATCGTGAAAATGAAAAAAAATAAAAATTAAGCTTTAAATTATTGAGAGATGGTTCTAAACAATTCTAACCATCAATACTTTAAAGAATCGACAATATGCATGTTGTATTGTTTCTCCTCATGCTTTGGATTCAAAACGGAACGCGGTTTAGCTTTCTCTCAGAAACACTCAGAGAGCGTGAAATTGTGATGGCGACTGCAAAATTCGTTGGAGCCCTGGAAGAGTCATCCCCATTTTCAAGAAACATAAGGCGAAGAAAACACGGACAACAGAAAATAATAAATGAAAGAAATTCAGCACACAGCTGCACGCGGTTGATCAGGAACGTGTTGTTCGTCTGTCCTCGTAAGAATATCTGCAAATCGTCCACGTAGACCAGTAACGTGTTATTTGGGATTTGGGTGCACCGAGTGCAATAATTGTACGTTTTTTTTTTTTTTTTTTTTTTTTTTGCATGCACTGTGCTGCTTCTCTCTCTCTCTCTCTCTCTCTCTCTCTCGTCGTTGGTTTTGTTTCGTTGTTCACATTGTTTTATCACTATGCTCTTCTTTTCTTTTTATACATCGCAAGTGATTAGTTCTGTTCTCTGTCCAGTTTCCTTGGCACAGATTTATTTAAGCAATTAATCATAGGGGGGCAACAACAAAAGAAACAAAAGAGAGGGAAAGGAATTTCTAGACATTAAAGAATAAATTATGGCGGAATTGGCTTCCTCCGTTGCATCCAATCTTGTGTCAAAACTAGGTGAGTACCTGTTTGCTCCCATTGGACGCCAATTTGGATACGTGTTGTGCTACAAGAGCTACATCCAGGATCTCGAAAATGGAGTCGAGAAGCTGGAGAATGCGAGGGAAAGGGTGCAGCGCTCCGTCGATGAAGCCTTGTATGGTGGAAAAACTATACACATTGATATTGAGAAATGGTTGGATAGCGTGAAGAATAAGGCTAATGAAGCACAAAATTTGTTAACACAAGATGAAAGTGCAAAAACTGCTTGCTTCCATGGGTGGCTTCCCAACCCAATGGTGCGTCATCCAATTGGCAGGAAGGTGAAGAAAATGACTCGAGTCATTCGGGAACTTTATGTTGAAACTGCAAAAAATAACTTCCAGAAGGTCTACAGTGAGAAACCTCCAAAAGGAATTGTTATTGCTACCACTTCCGCTGCAAGATCTGTTGACAAGAAAGAAGATGTCTTGGAGTCGAGGGCTTCAATCACAGAGGATGTAATAAATGCTATAACTGATGACAAGATCTGTGTGGTTGGGGTGTATGGACTAGGAGGGGTTGGTAAGTCCAAGCTTTTGGAGGATGTTGAAAGGCGAGTTAAGAAAGAGAAGTTGTTTGATATGGTTGCCATGGCAAATGTATCACGCGATCCAGATTTAAAAACAATCCAAGGAGAAATTGCTGACGCACTAGGCCTAAATCTAATGAATGTTGAAACTGCTCGTCGGAGAGCTGATCGTTTGCGTGAAAGGTTAGAGTGTGATTGTGAAAAAAAAATTCTCATAATTTTAGATAATTTATGGAGGAAACTAGAGTTGAAAGATGTTGGAATTCCTTGTGGCGACGATAATAAAGTAAGAGGTTGCAAGCTATTGCTATCATCTAGAAAAGGAGAATTTTTACGCAGTGACATGGTCTCTGACCAAGTATTCCAACTCAAGGAGTTAGACAATAGGGAAGGAAGAAGACTTTTTGAAAGGATATTGGGGGACAAAGTTAACGATCCTGAGTTTAGACCCTTGATACCCCTGATAGATGGAGTAGTCAAGAATTGCGGAGGGTTGCCACTTTTTATTATTTCGTTGGCAAAAAGGTTGAGAAGCGGAAATTCGGCTGCATGGAGGAATGCTTTGACTATAGAAGGATCTGATTTTAAATTACTAGTGGAATGGAACTACAAAGACTTAAAAGACGAGAGGATCCAATCGTTGTTCTTGGTTTGTACTCTACGTCAAGGGAGAACGGGGGATATCTTGTTCTATTGCTTGGGTTTGGGTTTATTTATCAATTTTAGCAAGACCATCGAAAACGCTAGAGATAGGTTGAGCATGGATCTAGATTGTCTGCGTGAGTCTTCTTTATTACTAGATAGTGATAATTCTAACGGAAAAAAAAATGATAGTGATCATATAGTAAAAGTCAGAATGCATGATGTAGTCGCAGACGTGGCCAACTCTATTGCTTCCACAGAATGGAAGGCCTTGGTCGGGAGGGAGAATTGTGGGTTTAAAAAATGGTCAAAGACTGAGCTTAGAGAATGCACTGCGATATCCTTTCCTAATGCTGGCATTGATGAGCTTCCCAAAAAATTAGATTGCCCAAACTTGAGGATGTTACTGTTGTACGAAGAATTCTCGTCTCTCCAAGTTCCCGAGTCATTTTTTGAATCTATGCAGAAGCTCCAAGTCTTGGAATTAGTAGGAATATCTATCACCTCTCTCCCTTTGTCGATTGAGTTCCTTGAGAACCTCAAGTCGCTTAGTCTTGCCCATTGCTGTCTTGAGGATGTGACTCTTCTTGGAAAGCTGAAAGCACTGCAAATCCTACATCTCTTAGGATCGAATATCGCTCGGCTACCTAAAGAAATAGGTGAACTAACAGAATTGAGAATTTTGAACTTAACAAGTTGCACTAGGCTCAAAGTTATTGAACCTGACGTGCTCAAAAGCTTGGTTAATTTAGAAGAACTGTATATGGCCGACAGTTTTGATCGGTGGGAGGCTGAAGATGAAGCACCGCGAAGAAATGCCAACCTGGCTGAGTTTAAGAACATGAATAAGTTGAGCACTTTGGACATTGCCATTCCTCATTCTGCCGATCTCCCAAGAGACTTGCCGTTTGGGAAACTGAACAAGCATGAAATTCAAATTGGGGGCTTTTGGGATTGGTCGGTTGAATATAAAGAATCTAGAACTTTAAAGCTCAAGCTGGATTTGGGTAATCTTCTTTACGAAGAGTGGGTGCAAAGATGTCTGCAGAGAACACAACATCTCCACTTGGATGGATTGCAAGATGATGGCAACGATAGTATTCACGATTTGTGCGTTGAAGGATTTCAGGAATTGAAGTATCTTCACGTACAAAATAGCCCCTCATTTCATTATGTTGTTCACCCCACGAACAATGTCCATTGCATTGCATTTACGAGATTGGTGTCTTTGTTTCTCGAGAATCTGGACAACTTCAAGAAAATTTATGGCGGTTGTCTTGCCCTAGAATCCTTCAGCAAATTAAAGATTGTGAAAGTGGACAACTGTGGTGAAATCAAACATTTATTTCCTTTGTCCATGACAAGAAATTTATCCCAGCTTGAAGAGATTGAGATAAACGGATGCCACTTGATGCAGCAAATTGTTGCAGATGCCGAGGTTGACAGAGACGAAATATATGATCCCAATGTGAAGTTATACACTTTGCGTAGGCTGACATTACGAAACTTACCAGAGATGACAAGCTTCTATAAAACCGCAAACCTCTCGGTTGATTTCTTTGACGGGCAACAGGTATGTAATTTGTTATTGAGATTTTATGCATGGATTTTAAATGTGAGAGTATAAAACGACGAAAAAATTGGATAAAGAATTTTTTTTTTTTTTTTAGGTTTAGTTTTCCAGAATAATTAAGAAAAACAATAATTTAATTTTTCAATATGGAATTCCTATGTGATATGTGAATACATTAAAACATTTATACAGTAGTTAATTACATCTCTCTTTATCTATTTAATGTTGTCAACATAGTCAAAGAAGCACCGATTTATATATTTTTCAAATAATCTAGAAGCTTATCATTGCTTAATGGTAAAATCGAATATGTATACACAAACATTTATTGATATATTCATAAGTTGAAGGAAGTATCCGACCTTTACAATTTTTATGAACTCTATTTGATAATGAATGGACATATGTAGAGTCCTATTATATCTGCTTGATTAAAGTGAAAGAAATAACTAAAAAAAAAAAAAAATCAATAGGTGAATTTAACTGCACTGACCATGTGTCAAATAACACGTCCAGATCAATCACTTATAATTTTACAGTCACAATCGTAAGTACATCAGCATTAGAGTAGTTGAGACCATAACGTTGTTTTTTTCCTCCAACGATTGTAAAGAGTTGTGGTGGGTGAATGAACCATTGCGGAATTGTGTTTCTACGCAAAGTTGCATTATGTAAATCTTTTTTATACTCTTATTTGTTAGATGACGGAACTATTATTTGACTACAAATGAAAAATCAAATATAATATCCGATAGGTCAAATTGCTTTAGCTACCTTGGTACATTAATGAGATTTTAGTTGGATAATTAACTTTTTTTGTTCTAAGAAGCTATGGACCTTTGGTGGTGACAAAATCTACCACAAATCTTTATTCTAACCACTTTTCTAATGTTACTAGTAGAATTTATGTGCCCTGCACATGTTTAATTTTTTTTAATAAAATATTCCTGGAAAGTATTAATTAGAAACACATCTAGCATTCATCTGTGCACTATCGCTTTGATTTAACAATTCCTTTCACTGTTTTGTCTATAAAAAGTAAAAATGGAAGCCCTTCTTTAAATAATTTTTTAAGATTATGTTTATCACGTGAGCCAAAACGCAAAAGCATGATCGAGTAAAATCATTTGTTGAATTAAGTAATTCATTTTCCCTGCTACATAAATAAATTTTGCCATATAATTTTACTATTTGATAAGGAAGCGCATCTTAAGTCCTTATATAGGTAAATTAAATCCTTTAATGAAATTGACTTCGATGCCCATATGTTGCTGTTCGCTCAATTAAATCCTTTTATGGCCAACCATGGATCTCGCAGTGATGAACCTTTATTTCATTTTCTTTCGGCCACTGTAGCATATATTCCGCATTACATCTATGATGGAAATAAATGGATCATGTAGTGCTATGCATGGGGACAACAAAATCTTTTAAATGCTTTAGTATTTCTTTCATAATTTACAATAACTTTTTGCTTTCAATCTTTCGATACGAGGATTTTCTTTAAAATACTTTGGAAAATATGGCAGGCTCAAATTGCATCTGCAAATCAACTAAAAGTATAGTTTTTCTCTGTTTGTCAATTTAGTTCATGACTATTCGATAGGAAATAATTCGTTTGACTTATTATATATAATCACCGTCAATGACTAAAAAATTAATTAAGCCTATGCCATGAAATTAAAAAATTTAGGTAAAAAGCACAAAATCGTACGTTTAATAACCTCAACAATTCAAGGACTTTAAATTCTCTCTTATAATTATATATTCAGCAAAGTCCAGATACATGATAGCTAAATAAGAAGTGTAAAGTTGATAAATTCTAAAGAAGAATGAGGTAAAATTCAAAAATCAATACTCCGCTCTTTCTTCCATTATATTTAAATCTATTTAATGAGATTATTTCTTTTATTATTATATCACACACAACTCGTTTATCTAATTATGAGCATTACTATGAGATAATCAGTTATTCACCCCTATTCACCCCTTTGCAGCTAATAAAGCTACATAATCTAGAAGCCATAACCATTGAAAAATGTCAGTTAATAAGGGAAGTATTCGACCTTGAAGGACTAACAAGCAGTGGGGCAGTCGAGATTCTATCGCGATTGAGAGAATTAACCCTGAGTGACTTACCAAGTTTGGGACGCATATGGAATACAAATCCACGAAGAGCATTGTGTTTTCAAAACTTAAGGGCACTGAAGGTGCAAAATTGTGAGAACTTGAGGTTTCTTTTTTCTTCTTCCATGGCTAAAGCACTTGGGCAAATAAAAGAAATAGAAATAGCAAGTTGTAAACTAATGGAGGAAATTATTGATTCGCAAGAAGAAGAATTGGAGGAAGCTGCAACCAGCGACACTTTAGAGTTCCCTTTGTTAATCTCCTTATCTCTTGAGGAATTGCCAAATCTCAAGACATTCTCTTATCAGAAGTATTGTATTCATTGTCCATCCTTAACAAAATTGACAATATCTCGGTGCCCCAAAATGATGACATTCTCTTCACTTGAAGCAAAGCAATGGTCGATCACATCTGATAGAGGTTTACAACAAGCATTTGATCATATAAACTCTAGCTTATCCTTGCCCGGCTTCTTCAATGAAAAGGTAAGCATCTATAGTGTTTTTTGTAAATCATTCTTATAGTTCTTGTCAAGGGACTCAATTTAGTAGAAACTTGATCATTATTCAAGTTTGGCAGTTGGCGATGGGAATGCTAACTCGCTGGGGGTCATTCCTAAAGTTTCCCACAAATTTCGGCATAACGCAATATGTACCAAAAATTTTAGTCATTCTACATATAAAAATGTTTTTTATGCAGGTTCTTTTTCCAAGCTTGGAGGAACTGAAGCTATTTTCCATGTGCCAATTAAAGAAGATATGGCATAATCAACTCCACGGACAGTCCTTCTGTAAACTTGCATCCCTCATTGTTAAAGTTTGTGAAAATTTGTCCCATGTTTTTCCATCAAATTCAATGGATAGGTTGCGGAGTTTGAATAAAATTGAGGTGGTTGGGTGTCCCTCCTTAGAAACATTATTTGATCCAGTAAGTCTCGGCTCAGAGGAAATGCAAAAGCCTTTGGTCCTCTCTTCATTAGAAAAAATGAAGCTGCTGAATCTACCAAGGCTGAGAGACATTTTGAAGAGTGACTACAAATTAATATTGGATTTTCCTAGTCTAAGGGAAGTGAGCATAAGGGGTTGTCATAGTTTGTCATATCTCTTCTCAAGTGCCACAGCCAAAACTCTTGATAAACTCACGATGCTTGATGTTTCCTGTTGCAATAACATGAAGGGCATAATTGCGATGGAAGAAGGAACGGTGAAAACCGTAGAAACATTCAAGTTCCGTAATTTAAGCACACTCAAGCTTGGCGACCTTGAGAATTTGATTTGTTTCAATTCAGAGAGCTATGCTGATGGGTTACATCCTCTTTTTGATGATAAGGTATCACATCCCAATTTATCTTATTTGTTAGATTATATTATTTTTAATGCTTTGGCCCTAAGCTATTTTGCATATTTTCCATTTATCTCTATATTTTTGTAGCTTGCATTTCCAAAGTTAAAAGAGCTACACGTCAAAGGAGTTCAACAAAAAGAACTATGGAATGATAAAATCCATGTGGAATCGTTTTGTCGTCTAAAGGTCCTCAAGGTGAAGCAATGTCACAACCTAACGAATGTGATTCCATCATTCATGGGGAAGAGGCTACTTCACTGTATGGAGTCCTTGACAGTTGAGAAGTGCCAGCATCTGAGAAACCTTTTCACAATGGCTATGGAAAAAAGTCTAGGACAACTCCAATATCTAAGTCTTGGTGGTTGTGGAGAGATGGAGTACATTGTCACCGAAGAAGAGGAGAAACTTGAAGAAGCAGCTAACAAAATTGTAACTCCTCAACTTGTCACTCTGTATTTTCACAACATGCCAAAACTCAGAAGTTTCTGCCAAGGGAAGCATATTTCAGAGTGGCCCTCCTTGAAAGAGTTTACTATTGAAGATTGTAAAGCTGTGGAGGTGATCCTAGGAGATGCCAATTGTAGAAAACTAGAAGGTAGCATTCTGATATGGCAACCGCTTTTACTCGTCGAAAAGGTTTGCACCCATTCTTCTTTAATGGCATATCTAGTTGTTGTCCTGATCATTTGAGATAAGATAATGTAAGAGTCTATGGGGTCACTCCTAATAACTTATCATTTTCTTTTACAAATCTTTGACCTCAAATAAGAAACATTTCAAAGCTACTTCCATAATATAAACATACTAAAATCTATATCAAAACCTTTTCATAAGTTTCAATATATATATATATATATATATATATATATATATATATATATATATATATATTGTAGCTAAAGTACAAATATTAATGAGATTCTAAGCTTCAATTAACAACTTTTAATTAATCTAGAGTCTAGAAAATGCTAAAGATATTGGCTCAAATTTAAATATTGTTCAATGTAAGATGAGGGGTTAATGGCACTACGAGTTCTAAAACTTATGTTGGTTTGGTACTTAAGTTCTAAAATTTGCACAGTTGATGCATTTCAAGACTCGTTAAGTCCATCCCTTTTTGGTAGAGAAATTCTGCATTTTTATCATATTTTTAGTCCTACATGGGCTTTGACGTGGTGATGGAGCTTCCTCAAGCACAAAGGGAGCTGTTTCGTTATTGCCACATCAAAAAATTGAAAAAATTAAGAATATACTAAAAATTAGAAACAAAATCAGCACTAAAATGAAATTGGAAATAAATAAAAAAAAAAAAAAGTCCCACAAGAGATTGTTAGTCAAAGTGGGGAAAGGCTGCATAGGGAGTGCCACTACTGCTTCCCTGTTTGCCGATAAGGGCCAACAACCCTCATTGTGAGCAACCAAGGGCGAATGGCCTGTTATTGCCCTTGCTAATTTGGGCGAGGGCAAGTGTGCTCCCTCACGTGATGGCAATTGCTGGTGGTCTGGTGAGGGAGGCGAGCGCCCTAGCCTTGACCTGGGGGACGGCTGCGACCTTCGCCAGCAAAAGCCGTGAGACCCCCCCCCCTCCCCTCCCCTCCACTCTCTTTCTCTCTCCCACCTTGTTTTCCTATATGTACTTTATAAATTTTCTTGTCACCTTTTTAATTGTGACATCACCACATTAGCACCACATTTTTACAATTAAAGGAAGGGAAATTTGATGAAGAATTCCATATGTACTTTCCGTCCTCTGAAATTAATTTGGGCAATGGAAAGACTCAAATGCCGAACCGAAACAAGTTTTACTAATAAAGGAAAAAAAAAGTTTTAGTTCTTAAACATGCCAATCTGGAATAAGTTTGAGAAGACATTTTGTCGCTATTCCTAAAGTCAGTTGTAACAGATCAAAAAAAAAAAAAAGTCAATTGTAAATATTGTGATTGGAAAATCATTCCACATCCTAAAACATATTTATGAAATGCAATCAAGTCATAAATTTTTCAGTTGGTGCAATGAACTCTTAAACCTTTATAAAAAAAAAAATGCAATAGAATCCTAAACCTTTCAATTGGTGTAATTAAGTCATAAATTAATGCAAACAAATGCAATTTGAGGTCGTCACATAGGCAATCTAAGTTATTGTGTACTAAAAGAACTTGATTATGCTTTTTCAAAAATATTTAAAACTTAAGTAAACCGATTGAAAGGTCTAGGACTTGACTACATTTCGAATATAATACTAATACTTCCAATGCACATTTATTTCTTGATTATGACTAAAACTGCAAGTAGCTGACATAATATTTTTCACTTTCAAGTCAACCTGGTCAGTTTAATCAAATGCTAATCAAAGGAGCTTTGGTGTAAAATTCAAATCACGGACTTAGCAAGTCTATATTCGTGGCTCCACACAAACCAATATTTTCTTTGATACATGCATTATATGTCAATAACTTAATTGCAATGACATGAAATCTATAATTCAATCTTCTGTCATTCATTATCACAAAAAAAAAAAATTAGGAGATTTTTACTAGATGTATGATACATATGTTAATAACTGATAATATAGAATCAAATTGCATAGCGAGGTTGGTTCAGAATCATAAAATCCGAAGGGAAATGAGATAGCAATAACCAGGGAAAAAGTTGGACTGAGAGAGAGAGAGAGAGAGAGAGAGATGCCAAATTAGGGGAGGAAGAAGAAACACCAAATAGGCAACCTCATTAATCAATGAATTCATCCTCAAAATTAGATAAAATTAGTATCTTGGCTAATATCATAGGTAATTAAAACTAGAGTTCCTTACCAAAAGAAAATGAAGAGTTCAAACTAAGCAAGCATAAATATGACAAATAAACAGCAAGGCGATTAAAGAATCATGTCATATATTATTCTCCACAAAAGGGAGATTTGGATATGCACCTAGGAAATGCAATAAAATCATAAATTTTTCAGTTGGTGCAATGAACTCTTAAACATTTATCAATAAGTGTAATCGAGTCACGAACCTTTCAGTTGGTGTAATTAAGTTATAAATTAATACAAACGAATGCAATTTGAGGTTGCCACATAGGCAATCTAAGTTATTGTGTAGTAAAAGAACTTGATTACGCTTTTTCAAAAATATTTAAAACTTAAGTAAACCAATTGAAAGGTCTAGAACTTGACTACATTTCAAATATAAGATTAATACTTCCAACGCACCTTTATTTCTTGATTATGACTAAAACTACAAGTAGTTGACATAATATTTTTCACTTTCGGGTGAAACCTAGTCAGCTTAATCAGATGCTAATCAAAGGAGCTTTAGTGTAAAAGTGGAAACATGGACTAAGCAAATCTACATTCGTAGCTCCACACAAGCCAATATTTTCTTTGCTACATGCAATAAATTTAAAAAACTCAATTGCACTAACATGGAATTTATAATTCAATGTGCTGTCATTCACTATCACAAAATTTTGAGGAGCTTTTTACTAGGTGTATGATACATATGTTAGCAACTAATAATATAGAATGAAATTGCATAGAAAGATTGGTTTAGAATCATAAAATCCAAAGGAAAATCATATAGCAATAAACTAGGGAAAAATAAGAGAGAGAGAGAGAGAGAGAGAGATGCCAAATTAGGTAAGGAAGAAGAAACACCGAATAGCAAACTCATTAGTCAATGAATTCATCCTTAAAACTGAAGAAAAATAGTATCTTGACCAATATCATAAGTAATTAAAACAAGAGTTCCTCACCCAAAAAAATAAAAAAATAAAATAAAAGAGTTCAAACTAAGCAAGCATAAATAAGACAAATGAATAGCAAGGTGATTGAAGAATCATGTCATATATCAATCTCCACAAAAGAGAGATTTGGATATGCACCTTGGAAGTATAAGGCTATACTAAGTATTTTAGTACAAATTCCAGCATTACGAATTGCATTTCTGTTAATGATCAATAGGAGAAATTACGTTTCCAATTTTACTAAATTTCAGAGGGTACTTCTTTAAATTCATCCATATTAGTTACTAGAATTTTACTCCACTCACTTCACTACTACCACAACCAAAGTCCTTATTTAACTCTTCAAGACATTGAGAGCATTTATCCATGTTGTTTTGCTCAATAACGAACTAATTATGAATTGTTTTCTTGTCTTGCTTATATTTTTTTATCGAATCTATTCAATTCTCATTAAAATTGTTGAAATATTCTCTCACACCACTAAAATTTGTTTAACCTCTTCAAGATTGTTAAGGATTTATGATAACCACAATCAAAGCAATAGTCAAATTACTCCTAACACTCAACATTATTAGAATAACATGATAATCATAATAATAATAATCGCCATACCAATCAACATAATAATCTTGATAAGCCCCACTCTTTTCAAATTTCGATATACCAGAGTTAATAAATATTGCAACATTATTAAAAGAGAAAATATACCAAACATAGAGTGGCTATTAATCAGCAAGCATGGCGGTTGAAGTTTTAATAGGCATGAATGCCATATATCTTTATAAGCATATCAGATAAGAAATGCAAGTGTAACATCTAAAATAAGTATCATAGAGTTGGCCCTTGGTCTAGAATAGTTGCACAGTGATAATACATATTTAATGCGAAGTTATGATACCCTTTAATGTTGAAAAGATCTAGCTCAATGACCAATTAATAAAGAACATATCTATATCCGAAACCAACTAATGTGGAACAAAAGCATGAAGAAAGTTAGGTTTAGATTCATTGAAAGTGGAGGAAAATAGACAATAAGAAAAAGACGGAGAAACTAAAGAGAGATAAAAGAGATAGAAAGGCCAATTCAAGTGGGGAAAGAGATACGTCAAATAGGGAAACTTAGTTATCAAATGATTCAAATCAATTCATCATTATAACTAATAATCGGTTTATATTTATAGGCAACTTAATAATAGTGATTCAACTATTAATAGAAATAAATCAAGATTAATATCCTCAAGTCTTGATAATTTCGAATAACAAACTTCTAAAGAAACAAATCAGCTAGTGATCACAGAATCCCGTACAACATTAATTAAACAGTACATACCTATATTCACCATCTTTTGATCTAATTGTTGGATTCTTTTCTTTAGTATTTGATGTGTTTCCTTTGAGTCTATACTTTGTCATAGAACTTTTGAAGTGCAAGAATCGTGAAGCATTGGATTGTGCGAATTGGTTTATGTTTTGTTGTTTGCACTTTAAAGAAATGGGACAGTATATTGGCTATTGTGTTTTCAATGTCGTAATGAGCTAAATCTCAGATAGGCCAAATTTGAGTTTCATGAAAGACAAATTATGCACGAAATGAATATAGTTGTATAATTAAGAAGGCTATGGTTATGCTACTGCTTAAACATAATGCTTGATATATATTAGAATTTTTTTGGCTATCTACCTTAAAGGATATGATAGGAGAATCAATTTTAGTAGGTGGCATTTTCTTAAAAGAAATAACATATATCTAGTCTTCTTTTCTTTCTATTCTTTGATAATGTCCATCTTGTGATTTTCTTTGTTCTTGAAATTAAAGTATTCTCTTTTTTGAGGGAATAGAGAATCGGTTCTAATTAATTAAATTGAAAAATAACAGGTTGAGTTTCCTAATCTGGAGTCGATGAAGATCTTGCAAATGGATAATATGGAGAAGATATGGCTTGATGATCTTGATTCAAATGCCTTTGGCAAACTCAAGACGCTAGAAGTGACGTATTGTGAGAAACTTTTATCCATATTTTCATCTTATAATATGCTCACAAGATTTCGAAACCTAGAAAAGATAACTGTAACTGATTGTGGATCCTTAGAAGTGGTATTTCAAGTCCAAGAGTTTGAATTTAGTGAAGCTTGTTCTACAAATACTTTTCAATTGGGAGAATTAGTTTTGGTGCATCTCTCAAAAATGAAACGCGTGTGGAGTGGACTTCCTCAAGGAGGTCTTACCTTTGGACGCTTACAATGCATGGAGGTTGTCAACTGTGAGAATCTCAAAAGTTTATTTCCAAGCTCGGTGGCCAAAAGTATGACATGGCTCCAGAAACTTTTGGTATGGGATTGTGGGGTGGAGGAAATTATTGCGGAGGAAGACGGAGTAGGGATGAGTGCAGGTGATCTCTTCTTTCCTCAATTAACCGAACTAGAATTATTTGACTTGCCGAAACTGAGGAGCTTCCATCAGAATAGTCATACTTCAACATGGCCACACTTTAAGCGATTGCAAAAAAGACATTGCAACAAGATGAGGTTATTCTCATTTGCTTGTGAATTCCAAAGCTGCCAAGGTACAACCACCAGCGAAAACCAGCCTACACTCTTTTCTTTTGAAAAGGTACCGTCCATGAGTCTAGCTCTCTGCCATTTTTTTCATTGGTTTATATGCGCTTTGTTATTTTTCTACAAAAAATTAAAATTGTCACACTTCTTGCTTATTAATGCTCACCATAACACACTTGTGAATTGCTTAGAAATTTGAAGATTGACTGCTGTTAACTATTTCTAGCTCATACTTTTGGTATACAATCTAGTGATCCCAGCTTTTACTTTGAAAAAAAAAAAAATATATATATATATATTATTGAATCAACTTGCATAGACAGTGATGCTTCTAATGAGCTGCTCTTGCCTTATAATTAGGATTTACCTATTTACTCTAATTTGACCTACCCGTCTGCCAAAAGTGAAAAAAGTTTAGTATTATGCTCATTTGGAACAAAGTTCCATATTCGAACATTGTGAACCCGGTTGATAACTGTCCAGTACAATAGATAATTTGCTAAATGGGCTTTGAAAAGCACAAACCTTCTTTATTCTTTTTCCAAAACTACCAACTACTTTAATAATCTACCAATATTTATTCTTGGGACTCACCAACATATTTAAAATTACTAACTTTATTTGAATATACTAAACTTAATGTGATTGGTGTATTAACATTTGTCACGTTAACATACAAACTAATTTTAGTTCATTGCCAACATTTTTATCTTGTCAGGTTTTGAAAAGTACCAACATTTCCAAAATTATGAACTACTTTAATAATCAACATATATTTATTCCTATGACATTTTAACCTTTTTTTTTTGTCAACGGTGCCTTTCAAATCACTATCTTTAAGTTAAAATTAAAAAAAAAAAGTTAATTTGATTGTGTTACCAACGTTCATCAAATTAAGATTCCAAATGATTTTAGTCACTTGCTAACTTTTTATCTTGTGGATCTTGAAAAGTACTAATATTTCTTTGTACTTTCAAAATCACCAACTATTTTAATAATCTACCTACATTTATTCCAATGGGTCACCAACGCTTTTGAAGTTACCAACGTTTAATCGAAATTACCATACTTAATTTGAGTGATATATTAATGATATACCAACACGATATTAGGTTTTGTTTTTTCACATACATAATGCTAATAACATCCATTTATCTGTTCGGTTTAAACACATTCTTTTCAGTGTTATAGAGCAGTGAACCCATGCACTACTAATGACATATGGTAAAATAGATATGAGAATAACTACTTAGAAATGAGTGCTACATATTAAAATGTCATCTTACTATTGAAATACATCTATTTAATATATAAATAACACATATTTATTTTGATTTTTTTCTACGAACTTGTTGACATTCACATGTGTTTACTTTGCCATTTGGATTTAATTAGTTGACAATCGAAGTAGCTGAATATAATCAACTAATAACTTTATTTCATCCAAATTCACGAAACACGATTTGATTAAATTGAGCATATCACTGAAAAAAAAAAGTCCCACTTATACAACCCTTGTATAATGGTCTTCAACTCTTGCTCGTCTGGCTTCAGATTTTGTTTTTTTTTATTAAAGGATAAAACCGGCCAAAAGCCTACCAGTTCTTTTTCCTCTTTTCCCTAATAAATGGAAGGACAATTTAGTCATTGGACCATGCCTGTGCCCTCTTTTACTTTTGGTGGATGATGGCCTAATTAAACGGATTCCCACAGGTCATTCCTCACCTGGAAGCATTGGAATTGACAAGGGAGGATGTTGCGATGCTGCCGCAGCATTACATCTTTGGCAATCTCAGAGAGCTGGTTTTGGGGTGCTACCACGACGAAAATGTCGCTTTCCCCTCCGACTTCCTTCTCCAGGGATTCCCCAATCTAGAAGGGCTTGCTGTGCAGTTTAGTTCCTTCGAGGAGATATTTCCAGAAGATGCTCTTGGAAATGGGGGAGCGACTCCCTGTGGAGGATTAACAAACGTGGAAAAACCTCTCAAGTCACTGGGAAATCTGAAGAAACTTTGGCTGGTGTTGCTATATAACCTAAAAGGAGTATGGAAAGATGGCACCTTGATGGTTGAAATCCTCAAACAGATTGAATATCTGTACCTTGGGTGGTGTCTGAGTTTATCAATCATATTTCCATCTCCTGCCTCATTCCAAAGATTGACGTACTTAAAAGTAGAGGAGTGCACTAGTTTAGTTCATATGGGGACTTGCTCGGCAATGACAAGTCTAGTGCACCTTACTTGGCTAACGCTAAGAAATTGTGGTGCAATGGAAGATGTGGTAACAGATGATGGAGATGGAGCAAAGGAGATCCCTTTCCCCGAGCTGGAAGAGCTAATACTTGATCGTTTACCAAGCCTTGAGAGCTTCTCCCCAACAAATTGCACCTTCAGGTTCCCATCACTAAAGCATATTGTCATCGCACAGTGCCCCAAGATGAATATATTCTGTAAGGGTGCCTTGAGGACACCAAAGGTAGATAAAGTACTCCTATCCGAAGAGGATGGTGAAGGACGTTGGGAGGGCGACCTTAATACCACCATCCAAACCTTATCGACTTGCAACGATCCACATTGAATTCAATAAGGCAGGTGAATCTACTTAATTGTGTCTTGCCTGAACTCAGTGACAAAAGGAAGAAACTTACGTTCTTCTTCGAGTTCTATATTGCCTTATATGAAGTCGGTCTTTCATAAAATAAAATAAAAAAGTTTGGCTGTGTTCTAACAGAATCGTTACATATTTTGAATATTAGGGGCTTTGTGCAATTACTCACCAACGCATTCTAGCTGTTTGATGAATTGTTTAGCATAATTTATGTCTAACGTAGCTTCGAAGACTGTGAGGTTATGTTATATGGGGCCGTGTGCTTGCCCACTTCTCTGGATAATTTTGAGGAGTATCTTACTGATATGTTTGTTTCTTTCAGGGGTCTTGCACCCTAGGATCAAAGTGGCTGCTTTTATTTACTAGAAAGTGTCTCCTGTAGTAAGATGTTGAAGCAATCTTTTTGCAACCTGTGCTCTAATAGTGTTCTAGTGCATGGTGTTGATGCCTCTTGACATGGAACCTTTGTGCCGACATGTGGTATTCACAATGGGTAGGTGCTTCATTGAATATCTCATTCTTTTTCTAGTTTGGGATGTCCTCTCTATGTCATTTCCTTAATAATGGTACTAGTGTAGCATAATGTTTGAGCAAATAATCAATTGAATCAGGGGGTACTCTAAACCATGTCGAATTGTATAGGAATTTTGAATGAGTGTTGGCTTTTAGGCAGCCTCATTTAGCATCAAGAAGTTTCTTTGAAGTTTGGATGATGACAACAGCGGCTTTACACTAACCAAAGGGGGAAGAAGTCCAAGAATCCAAATAAGCACGTGTCCTTCGGGCAACAGACCATAGCCTACATGGAGCCGTTCACGCTGGATGTTTTCATCTCCAAGCAATATATCTCGGCTTCACTCACTCATAGGGTCGCATGCAAGCAGGTTGCTATTGTGGGTACCTATTCTGAGGACATCAGAGCCTACTGAAGTCTCAGTTGGACATACCGGCATGTTTGGCCTTAGGCCAGATTTTGGCAGACCAAGCGGGGGAAGCTGATGTGTACACTGCTTCCTACACTCCAAGAGAGAGGGACAAGTTTGAAGGAAAAATCGAAGCAGTAGTTCAGTCTCTAATTGACAGTGGTATTGATATTTAAGTTTATCTTGATTGATTTTCCCTCCTTGAGCACGATCTTGATTGTGCACAACTCCTAGGAGGAATATACTGACATCTTTGATATTGTTTTGAGAATACGCGGGATGTAATGTTGGTTATTTGCTGGTTTAATATAGATAATAGCGACTGTTTGTTTGACGGGAGCAGAATTCGTTTTTGTTTTGGCTTTGTTGAAACATTTACCTTCTGGATTCTTGGATGAGCATTGCGATGGCTATCATAGCTTTGTATATCTTTCTCTAATTTTACATGGTTTCAATATTGACTCCTGCTTTTCAAACATTATGGATGTCCACACCACAATGATTAGTTTCATCCAATCTTCTTTTAGCAGACACTTATTTACAAAATTAGGTCCACAGCTCTTGATAGTGCAAAGTACTATCATCACCTGGATTGGCAAGTAATATCCTACTCAAATTACCATAACTTAAGTTGGTTTAGTTGTCTACTTTTCAGTCGTTTTGCTTCAGTTCATAACATAGAGATACATAGATATTACTTTGCCTGCCTCAGTGACTTGATGATAAAAATCAATTAACTTTGGTCATTGTAATCTTCTGGAAGATATGAAACTAAATATAAAAGTGGTGTTTAGTCATTCTTTTTCTTCTGCTTCTAAGTTCCACTATCTTGGACACGAAGAGCAGGCCTCATGGAAAAGTGAATTTGTGTGATCTGCTGCTTTTTGAATGTTAATTCTTGCCGATTTACTTTGGAGGAAACTAAGAAAAACTTTTTCTGCAGATTTTATGTCAATCTAATATCCCTGTGTCTTTACCACAGCAGTAGTTATTGCCTAGCTGATGTGAGAATCTCTATAATTTGCAATGAGTTCAAGTTAGAATATCGTCAAACCATCAAAGAGAGAGAAAAATGCCTTGGATCCAGTTTTCTGTAGAATACTTTTATAAAACACTCACCTGAGCTTTTCAAGATTCTCAGATCACGGTGGCATCCTCATTTTGCTTGATCCTCTCCCTTGGAGGATAAGCAATATATGAGGAAAAAGAGAGATGTCCAAAATCCAATATACTCAGAGGTAGAGTCCAATATTGACATGTCAGAAAAGCAATATAGTTGATAGAAGGTGATCTATTGCTTCATGATTCACCTATTTTAGATGCATTTACTGCAAAAGCAGATGATCTAGGATCACTCAGGTGTGGAGCCTACTGCAATTTCATGTGTTAATCGGAAGGCTAGTATGAAGAAGAAAGGCTCACTTGCTAGTTGCTATTATCAAATAATGTTTGAATTCTGCTATTTTCCTCTTGTTGTAGTTTTAGTTGTATTCATTGCTTTTTTGGTGCTTCATCCTCATAGCTCTTTCCATATGCGCCAATATGAACTATTCAATTGTTTTCTTAGTGGATTAGAAAGTAATATTCTCTATTAGCTGTGAAAAAACATCATTCGAGTGCACGATCATATGAGTTCTTAGGAATTTGACTATTCAATTGTTTCAAATGAGTTTATGAAATACATCAAATAGTTCACAAAATTAAAAGCATCATATTCATTTCCATGGCATGTTTGCACTTATGGTACTGCATATCTCTTAACTAGTCAAATGTCCAGAATTTAACATTATCAATACAAGATTGTGCAGTAGAATTTTATTTACTCCTGGATCACACTATGAACGTGTCATTTTCCATGCATTCGGGTTCAGTGAAATAAAAGGGTAATCCGTCAAGATCTTGTCCACAGCATCTTCTCCTTTCCATTTTCTGTAGATAGTCACAAAGAAAAGTCAGAGTTTGACCTTGCCGCTTCTTAATAAGAATGCACAAGTAGGGTTGAGAAACCTGGTTACTCACTGATGATGAGGAATCTGTTGCTTTCAGGAATGCTATTGAAATAATATTTCACTGTTCCTAGTTTGGAAAACAAAGATCTGTTTTCTAAAAGTGTGAACTGTCCAAAATCTCGCATCAGATGTCCTATTTGATATTGTTTCTTGCCATATCTTTTGATTGCTTTATATCAAGTACTCAGTGTCAATCCAGAGTAGTTGAATACGGGGGTTCTCTTTGTATTCCTTGAAGTCGTCATCATATTGTCTAATATGTTCCTGGAGGCACTAGTGAATTGACATGCTGTAAAACTCGTTGCCGGAGAATCCATTAGTCATTGAGTGCTTCGACTTCAATACTAGGGGGAACCATGCACATGGAGGGTAAATGCCTTTTCTCATGCATTTTGTAGAACATGGGCTTTTGTGTGTTAATTTGCTTGTCGTTTATTACAGTAAAATTCAGTAAGTCCATAGCAGACTTGGGGAAACTTCACAGAGAAATAAACAGGAAAAATTTTACTTTACCAGCTTCTCATCAAGGCTATGAAAAGGTGTCTGTCATTCTTAAATAGTTTAATACTCTTTATTCTAACAGGCCCTTTGATCATTTTGGACATGCATCTTGCAAAAGTTGTTAGTAAAGGAGATGAATATATAGGTCCTAAAAAGTAGCATCATATAAATTTCCACAATGAACATCTTGAATCTAACATACTACCGATATATTTTGGCCAAAGACCTAAGTGTTGATAATAACATGCGAGATAAATTAATTTCGACACCACACTTAGAGCTCATCTTTCTCAATATTCACATGTTTCTCGCTCGGGATAGGGCGTCTGATGTTGTCTTGCTCGGCCTCACCATCTCTCTTATCACTCGGCAAAAGAAAAATCATAAATGAAGAGGAATGGCCATAGTCATGGACTCGCTCGCAATAAAATAAGCAGTGGTGGTGATCATCATCAAGATCCCTTGCAAGCCTTATGGCAACGGAACTCTCAACCTCGATTACAAAGCTACCATAGACGATGGCAAGCTCAACTCGTGCCCCTGTAATCAACCCCCAAAACACCGGTCATGTATGAATTTCAAATGACTCCCCAACCCGCCATGGCCACTGGCCCCAATGCTCGTTGTTAGTATCCTGGCTATGTCTAAGTCGCAATAGCACGGTCAATAGAAAAATAAATTAAAAAAGAAAATGAGGCGCGGTCTCTTTCCATTGCATGACATCATGTCTGATATATTATTGTTGGTAGCCTAGTTTGTGACTTGAAAATAATAGGGTGATCTTGGAACATTAGCATGTGATTGGAAAAAATTGATTTTTACTCATTGCAAAACTCCTAAAACACTATGAAGCATGCAAAATATTACATGAGTTCTCTCATAACATTTTCAAAATCATCACTTCAAAAATTGCTTATATTTCTCACTTTATTCTTTATATTCAGAACAATTGGTATAAATAGTTGGGTCAATTGAACAAGTAGAATCACATACTGCCCACACTCCGTATCAACCTCTGGTACCATTTTTGAAACATTGCCTACAATCGAACCAGGAATAGTTGACTAAAAGTCATCTTGTTTCTTGAAAGGTGGGTATATGAAAATCTTTAATTTAAAGCCATCACCTTTGGTTCATATATTTATTCATCAAAATTCTTTAACGGATGACCTCGTCCTTAATTTATTAAAATATTATTCGAAGTAAAGTGTAAGTATATATGAAGATTATAACAATGGAGAATTGGCATCGTTACTTTTAACCTGCTTCATCCTTTCGCTGAGCGAGAGGATCCATTAAAAATATGCATTTTAAACATGTGGAAGGAGAGAGATATAGGAGAGTCCTATGCAAACAAGCACTAACTGAACTTCCTCAATTTGATAACAAAAGAGAAAAAAAAATTACCATAATTTATGTAAAGGGCTATACTTTGGTACATCCCTAATTGTAGGAAACTTTATCAAACCATGCCTTTGGTCAATAGATTATAAATAATGGATCACCTACGTGCAAATGATGTATTTTATTATGCTTAGCACATGATGCACATGACCACATTATCTAACCAATTTTGGCCTAACTTATTGTGGCTTCATTTATCTCTCAGCCTCTTGTAATACTTGATGATCAATCAGATGTTGAAAATTGTCGCGACCTAATTTTCGGGTGCACCACCTAAAACTAGGTTAATGGACTGCTAAGCTTTTATACTTAGCTCGGGCTCTCCCAAGCCCATACCAAATCGTGACTTAAGGTTTAAATATTTAACATGCAAAAGGTTATTAATTAAGAGTCGCCACTAATCGGTTTATGGTAGGTCGATTAGACACCTAAGTAAAATAAAGGGAGATTTATTTTACTTCTACGAACCAGAGACTAAGGGTACGGGGACTTGATTACACTAGATTTTTCTAATGCCCTTTTGGTACCATTTCTTTTTAATTTTTTTAAATGTTTTTGTAAGCAAAAATGAGTTATTTTAACCTAAATTACTATCAAGCAAATGTGGTGACCACACGAGTGCTCATCCAATATTAAAACATTCAAATAAATAAATTGCATCACACAAAGCAAGCAATCATTTTTTGGATTTTCTTAAAAATTAGAATTCTTTTATAAAAAATGCATTTTTAAACTAAATGACTTAATCCTATTAATATGCAAATTCTAATTAAATGGGCCTAGCAAAAATACTAAATGACGTGTATTTCATGAATCTATTTTAGTGACATGCAATGACATTTTTTATTTTTCCTAAAAATTCAATCTATCCTAGGGATAGGACTAATTTATTCTAAGACATTTTTTTTTCATGTAATTCGGAATTAAATAAAATGTGAAAATTATCTAAGTAGATTAAGATTTTATTCAATTTGTATTAGGAATTAGGTTGAGCTAAATCCTAATTTAAACTAAAATATTATCTTAACCTAAATAATCCTAAAATGCAATCTATTTAAGAAAATACCTAAACTTATAATAAATTAAGAAAACATTATCTAAATTTAAACTAAATGCAATTTAACCCTAATATGCAATGACGTACAAAATATGCCTTAACTCTACATGGCAAATGCGTGATGATTTTTTTTTTTTGTGTTTTTGGGATAATAATAATTGTTGAATAATTAAACATGCAATTCAAATTAAAATCTAGCAACCTAAATGGATTGATTTGATTTTTTTTATTTTTGATTTTTAAGATTCGAAATAAGATTCCTATTTTAAATATGTAAACCCTAAACATGCATTATTATAATTCGAACACACTTCAAGATAAATAAAACAATCAAGACCATCCAAAATTACTAAATACCATGCATAATTTAGATCAAAGGATGATATTTCGGTAGTAAAATCGATAAGTTGATCTTAAGCCTTAAAGATCAAAATATCAATTTTATTCCCACTTGATTAATTATTTCATCTAAAGCCTTATAGATGAAATAAAAAAACTGGCGTGGTTGCGAATTAGGTGATAGGTTAAAATTTCTAATCACATATTAAAGACTAATTATACTAAAAAAGACAAGATAAAGTAAAATCACAAAAATAATGAAAATAAAATAAATAAATAAATAGAAGAAAAACTACCTAAATTAATTCTTTTTCTTTTCTTTTTATTTTCAGGCAAAAATGATGATTGCTCCTATGGTGAGGGATTCACCGGCAAGGGTCTCCGGCGAAATAGGGCGACGGCAAGGGGTGTCGCGGGGAGGTTGTGGCGTCGGAGCGAGGAGGGTCGCGGGTGAAACGAGCAAAGGCGGTAGTGTGGGCGCGAGGTTGGTCAGTCGGGCGCCGGACGGAGGCAAGCGGCGACGGTGCGGGCTCCGGCGGCGTCGGGTCACGGTAGGGATAGCGACGCAGCGGCGGCTGAGCGTCGGGCGGAGGCGAGCAGGGGCGGTGTGCTCTCCGGTGGCGTCGAGGGCGACGACCAGCGAGGGACGGGCGGCTGGGCGTCAGGCGCTGGATCGCGGCGTCGGGCACGGGAGGCACGGGCTGCTGGCGTCGGGGCGTTTAAGGGTGCTCTCGAAGTGCAGACGTCGGCGGTGTCGGGTCGCGGCAAGGATAGCGGCAGCGGCGGCGGAGCGTCGGGTTGCGAGACACGGCGGCGTCGGGCTCCGAGCGGATGCGTGGGGCCGGGCGACGCTTTGTGTCGCGGGGCGATAACGGCGTCGGATGGTAGAAGCGGCTCGGGAGAGACCGGCGGAGCAACGGTGGCGGAACCGCGGTGGCGGCTGGCGAAGGCGGTGCCGGCGCGGTGGACTGCGCGGGCACGCTTGGCGCGGTCGGGAAGGCTCTTTGGGGAAGACGACACTGTAGCGTTTTCCTTTTTTTTTTTTTTTTTTTTTTCTTCACCTCACCTGTCCACTCGCACGTCCCTCTCTCCTGCTTTTCGGTCACTTCTGTTCCTTTCTTTTCCTTTTGTTTTTCTTTTTCTCCCTTTCTCCCCTCAAACCGAAGAAAGCCCTCCCTTTTGCTCTCAATTTTTTTTTCGATTTTTCCTCTCAAATTTTTCGACCAAAAGTCCTTTTTTGCTCGAAACTTTTTGGTCTCCTTTTATAGTGATCTCGACCACTCTTTTTTTACGGCAATTTTCGAGCTTCCTTTTTCCTTTGCCTTAATTCATGTAAATTGGAGCAAAATCTTGCAATCAATTTGATTTTTCCTTGGATATTTCGATTCCTTCCCTTTTATCAAACTCCTTACTTTTTTATTTATCTGATTTCTTTGATTGAAAATTTGCTTCCATGTTTACTATGAATTAAATATTCATTGGAGCAAGAATGGTTAATCAGAATTTCCACATTCCATTCATAACCAATCGAATCAATTTTCCCCTTTTTTTTTTTTTTTTTTTTTTTTTTCAAAATGCAATTTTATTTTTCCAAAATTAGGTGTCAACACTGCCCTCTTTGAAGGTGAGCTCATAGAGGTTGCCTTCAAAGACAAATTGAGACCTGATTTTAATTATGCACATGCACTAAATGATTTTTTTTTTTTTTTTTGGGAAGATGAGTCCCAGTTTGAAATGAAATTTATATGATGCATGGAAATGCTAATGCAAATGATAAAGAAACTTACTTGGAATTACTTACCTTCGGGGATGGTAGAGTAACTCAAGATAGATTGGTGTTACATGTCTAGGACCCGTACCATTCTACGGTCACCTAGAATAGTAACATGGCTTCGCAAAGAGACTGCTTTTCCAAGACCCGTACCATTCTATGGTCGCCCAGAATAGTAACATGACTTCAGAAAGTGACTGCTTTCCTAGAACCCGTACCATTCTACGGTCGCCTAGTATGGCATTGTTTGGTTGTGTCTAGGACTCGTACCATTCTACGGTTGCCTAAACGAAAAAATGATTTTCCAGGACTCATACCATTCTACGATCGCCTGAATGGGGGAAATTACTTTTCCAGGACTCGTATCATTCTACGGTCGCCTGTTAGAGCAATAAATGCTGTCTAGGACCCGTACCATTCTACGGTCGCCTAGACTGAGGTTTTGATTGGCTAGAACCCGAACCATTCTTCGGTTGCCCAGCCTTGCGACAGAAATCATCCGACCAGGACCCGAACCATTCTTCGGTCGCCTTAATCAAATTGAATCTGGAGGAAAAATCTTTAATGTTGTCTAGGATCCGTACCATTCTACGGTCGCCTAGACTGAGGTTTTGCTTGGCTAAGACCCAAACCATTCTTCGGTCGCCCAGCCTTGCGATAGAAATCATCCGACCAGGACCTGAACCATTCTTCGGTCGCCTTAATCAGATTGAATTTGGAGGAAAAATCTTTGGGGGACAACTCAATTGAGTGTCGGTATACTTAAAAGGGAATACCTGCGCAATGACAAATATTCAAGGTATGGATAGAGATATACTTACCTGGTAACATCTCCGATCTTCGGGGATACGTCTCCTGTAAAACATGGTCGTAGGAGAAGCAACATGCATTTGTAATCATAAACATGCATCAATATAATGAAGGTTCATGATGATTTCCATTAATCACGCATCACTTAATTCCCATTTTGAACACATGAGTGTCATGAATGTGTCAAATGAGGGATCCTTTGGTCTGAAAGGACTTTTTCTCTCATCCTCATTAAAATGGACATTTCATCCTGACTTTTGATGCAGGATTTTGTCAATCACTCTATCTCACCATCGTCATGCCAAACAAGGGTCTGAACAATCTCGCAAGTGGTACGATCTCACCAATCTGAGAGGTCTTGAACAAGGACCGTAATGTGGGCCTGGTCAACGGCTTAACGAAAGGGACTTTTTGAGTCAAGGCTTTTGAAAGAAAGTGTGATATTCTATAATCATCTCTGGGTTTACAAGTCAAGAACCCTGTAAAATGAGAAAGAAATAATCTTGCTCGCATTTCTTCGAGCGATGCTTAAAACATGTGAACCCCTAGGTTAATTCAAGTGCCATAATCAGAAGAGACTTTGCAAGGGACGTAACATAGGTTTGGTTCATGGGTTGAGAAATGAAAAGATCATTAGGCTCAAAAAGTGTTTTTAGGAGGGTTAAAGTTGGTGATCATCTTGATATTTACACCACTTTCTTTCTCCACCGTCAAAGATTTTTTATCACAACTCCATTGATTGTAACAACATTTGAGAGGTTTTTTTTTTTTTTTTATGGTACCGCCTTGTTGGGGATACGACTCAAGTGTTTGATTTTTCTTTTCTTTTTTTGGGATTGGCCTTGCTTTTACTAGGCACACTGCTTTTTCATGCCCCTGTTTTGCACTTCTTCTCTTTGGACCTACACAGTCTTCTTTTATGAGAATTTTAGACTGTACTACTTGAATAATGGTCTTTCATCTTGCCCCAGTGCGGGGGATGATCACCAATTGGGTTTGACATGAAATGAATTTATAGGCTCAAGTGGGCTATGCAATAGTCAAAAGTGTGTAGGATAAAGAAAGAATTGCTCTTCGTCATTCTAAGGCACTTGAATTACCGCGTAAGTTACACTGCAAAAGCAATGCTCAAAGATTGATGCAAGTGTGAGCAAAAAGATTCCTATCATTCATTTTAAATTTGCCCCAGTGTGGGATGATTCTTGACAGGGATAATTTTTTTAAAAATCTCCATAAGTGTATGGGGCTCAAAGGGGTTGAACAATGGATCACCTGTAGTGTTTGGGATAGAGGAACGAATGCCTCCCATCACCTTGGTTGACGTACCCTTTGCGAGATAGCCCTCTTCCTTGCGGGCATGGAATTTTTCACACAACTCACTGGGGGTTAGTGTATGAAACAGTGTATGGAACAAAGCTTGCTTTTCATTATCTCATTTGACACATTCAATTCATCTCACACAATTCATCAGGGAAAATATGCAAAATTTGCAACAAAGTTGAACAATTTAACTCATTGAGACAATTTATTCATCATAGAAATGCTTGCAGTTTGAAACATGACATGACAAATTCTATCATGGATAATACTTCTTGATAGCATTAGAGTTAATAGGATCAGAAAACTCACGACTATCCATTTCCGCCAGAATCAAAACACCTCCACGGAGCACTTTCTTCACCACATATGGGTCACTGTAATTTGGTGCGAACTTGCGCCCAAGATCTTTGGAGAGATTTGCCCCAATTTCAACTTGCCCCTAGGATCATTTGGGAGATTTGCCCCAATTTTCATTTCCTTGGCTTCTTTAGTGTCACTTAAATTAATAGTGACGATCTGCTCGGATGTAAAAGCCTTGGCTTTTTATGTTGTTCCCAGCTATAATGGAGTCTTTGATCGAGTTTTCGGGATCATCATTATCAGCACTTGTTGCATTGGATTGGACAATTTCCACACCTTTGCTTGTTACAAGATTGTCTCTGAAACATAAAGTAGATAATCAAAAGGACAAACAAGGTAAACTATATATTTTTTTTTTGAAAGAATTTAAAATATATATATATATATATATTTGAAAAGTCTTTGCAAAAGCATTTTTTAAACATTTGGACATAAGAAAACATGATGAAGCCCAGGCCTCAGAGTCTTCCTTGGATTTTTCTTTTGTTTTATCGACTGGATATCATCACCGGGCTGGT
The DNA here is from genome assembly GCA_014182575.1 of Eucalyptus decipiens. Lineage (NCBI taxonomy): Eukaryota > Viridiplantae > Streptophyta > Magnoliopsida > Myrtales > Myrtaceae > Eucalyptus > Eucalyptus decipiens. The sequence goes on along the minus strand of CM024610.1, from coordinate 31,282,975 downwards.
TTGGTATACCTCATCATGCCCTCAAAATAAAATTTGTAATTTCATTGAAATTCACCAATCAATTACATTTATTGAATGGAAAAAATGCAACACTCAATTACTAAAAGAAAGTGAAAACATCATTCAGAAAATAATAAAAATTCCCACGCAGGGGAAATGTGCGAAAGCAATAAAAGAGTTACTCTTGTGGGCCAAGGCCCATCTCTTTAGGGGGTCCTTTATCAATGACTTCTATGATAAGGTCGTCGAATAAGCTTGCAACTCCTTCCAGCTTATCATCAGGGTTCTCTGTCTCCAAGGGTGTCAGATCATCCATGCCACCCCATCCATCTGGAACTATCTCGCGAGGATCAATAAAAAAGTTTGGAGGGGCCGAATACTTCACCAAGTAATCGAACTTCCCACTAGGCTGCCCCAGAGTGTCTATCACTTCCGTTTCATCCTGCATTATTCTTGGAGGTCCCGGGAATATCTAATGAATGCTTGGGGGTAGTGGGTTTTGCCTCCCTCACCCTTGGTCAGGTGACAAGTTCCGCATTTCCCGTCTTTGCTCTCCAGAGTTTTCTTCACCTCTTCCATGATGTCTTGATCCAACAGAATGGGACCTCTGAGGGGCTTCAGTGGGATTTCGAATGCTTTGACCCATTCTTCCAAGACCATATGGCATCATCTTAAACCTCGAAAGTGAACAGTACGCCGGTTTTCCACTAATAAAACAAGACTAAATTCGAAACCTTGTCAGGGACCGACGAAAATTGCGATGAAGTAAGTAAATTGTGAAGTGAAAATTCGGACAACTTACTTTTACTGAGAAGGGATGACTATCACATAGATACACGCATGAAGTGTGAGGCTTGATTTCTATCTAGACGGCTTAGCAAAGTGGAGTTAAAAGGGTGGGGTGACTTAGTTGCAGCCTCGCATACTAAGCCAATTCCTCCTAACTTCGGCTCAGTCAAGAATGATACCCCAATGCGACGCAGCCTCGCGGGCAAAGGTAAACATTCTTGACACCAAGAAAAACTTTCGGGATTGAGTTGGGCAACCTCTACTACGAGGCCTCGCGGTCAAAGTCATATCCAACTAAATACCATCCTATGTATCCTAGTGCAGCCCAGGTCCGGCGGCGGGTTGTGTGTGCAAAAGTGTAGTGAAAAATGCAAAGCATGCACTACAGTTTATATCAAGCAGGACTTCATATATTAAAGTAAACCATACATTCCTACACCTCCCTGCAAGACAAAGGTTAGCAAACATTACTCCTCTTATACCTCACAATCTGCAAAAACATTTAACACCTTAAATGTTAGGGACGCACCTGGAATCCTCGCTGCCAAACAAAATCATTTTTCAAAAAGAAGAAAATTGGCCTAAGTCCACTAAGTGTTTTAACACAAGTCCTCAGTGGAGTTGCCAAGCTGTCGCGACCTAATTTTCGGGTGCACCACCTAAAACTAAGTTAATGGACTGCTAAGCTTTTACACTTAGCTCGGACTTTCCCAAGCCCATACCAAATCGCGACTTAATGTTTAAATATTTAACATGCAAAAGGTTATTAATTAAGAGTCGCCACTAATCGGTTTATGGTAGGTCGATTAGACACCTAAGTAAAATAAAGGGAGATTTATTTTACTTCTACGAACCAGAGACTAAGGGTACGGGGACTTGATTACACTAGATTTCTCTAATGCCCTTTCGGTACCATTTCTTTTTAATTTTTTTTAAAATGTTTTTGTAAGCAGCTGAGTTATTTTAACCTAAATTACTATCAAGCAAATGTGGTGACCACACGAGTGCTCATCCAATATTAAAACATTCAAATAAATAAATTGCATCACACAAAGCAAGAAATCATTTTTTGGATTTTCTTAAAAATTAGAATTCTTTTATTAAAAAATGCATTTTTAAACTAAATGACTTAATCCTATTAATATGCAAATTCTAATTAAATGGGCTTAGCAAAAATACTAAATGACGTGTATTTCATGAATCTATTTTAGTGACATGCAATGACATTTTTTATTTTTCCTAAAATTCAATCTATCCTAGGGATAGGACTAATTTACTCTAAGACATATTTTTTTCATGTAATTCGGAATTAAATAAAATGTGAAAATTATCCCTAATTTAAACTAAAATATTATCTTAACCCAAATAATCCTAAAATGCAATCTATTTAAGAAAATACCTAAACTTATAATAAATTATGAAAATATTATCTAAATTTAAACTAAATGCAATTTAACCCTAAGATGCAATGACGTACAAAATATGCCTTAACTCTACATGGCAAATGCGTGATGATTTTTTTTTTTTTTTTTTTTGGTGTTTTTGGGATAATAATAATTGTTGAATAATTAAACATGCAATTCAAATTAAAATCTAGCAACCTAAATGGATTGATTTGATTTTTTTGATTTTTGATTTTTAAGATTCGAAATAAGATTCCTATTTTAAATATGTAAACCCTAAACATGCAATATTATAATTCGAACACACTTCAAGATAAATAAAACAATCAAGAACATTCAAAATTACTAAATACCACACATAATTTAGATCAAAGGATGATATTTCGCTAGTAAAATCAATAAATTGATCTTAAGCCTTAAAGATCAAAATATCAATTTTATTCCCACTTGATTAATTATTTCATCTAAAGCCTTATAAATGAAATAAAAAAACTAGCGTGGTTGCGAATTAGGTGATAGGTTAAAATTTCTAATCACATATTAAAGACTAATTATACTAAAAAGACAAGATAAAGTAAAATCACAAAAATAATGAAAATAAAATAAATAAATAAATAGAAGAAAAAACTACCTAAATTAATTATTTTTCTTTTCTTTTTATTTTCAGGCGAAAATGATGATTGCTCCAGTGAGGGGATTCGCCGGCAAGGGTCTCCGGCGAAATAGGGCGACGGCAAGGGGTGTCGCGGGGAGGTTGTGGCGTTGGAGCAGAGGAGGGTCGCGGGTGAAACGAGCAGCGGTAGTGTGGGCGCGAGGATGGGCTGTCGGCGCCGGACGGAGGCGAGCAGCGGCGGGTGCGGGCTCCGGCGGCGTCGGGTCACAGCAGGGATAGCGACGCAGCGGCGCGGGCCGAGCGCGTCGGGCGGAGGCGAGCGGGGCGGTGTGCTCTCCGGTGGCGTTGAGGGCGACGACTAGCGAGGGACGGGCGGCGGGCGTCGGCGCCGGATCGCGGCGTCGGCACGGAGGCACGGGCCGCCGGCGTCGGGCGTTTGAGGGTGCTCCCGAAGTGCGGATGTCGGCGGCGTTGGGTCGCGGCAAGGATAGCGGCGCGGCGGCGGCTGAGCGTCGGGTTGCAGAGACACGGCGACGTCGGGCTCCGAGCGGATGCGTGGGCTGGGCGACGCTTTGTGTCAGGCAGGGCAGTAACGGCGTCGGATGGTAGAAGCGGCTCGGGAGAGACCGGCGGAGTAGGGGTGGCGGAACCGCGGTGGCGGCTGGCGGAGGCGGTGCCGGTGCGGTGGACGGCGCGGGCACGCTTGGCGCGGTCAGGAAGGCTCTTTGGGGAAGACGACACTGTAGCGTTTTCCTTTTTTTTTTTTTTTTTTTTTTTTCACCTCACCTGTCCACTCGCACATCCCTCTCTCTTGCTTTTCGGTCACTTCTGTTCCTTTCTTTTCCTTTTGTTTTTGTTTTTCTCCCTTTCTCCCCTTAAACCGAAGAAAGCCCTCCCTTTTGCTCTCAATTTTTTTTCGATTTTTCCTCTCAAATTTTTCGACCAAAAGTCCTTTTTTGCTCGAAACTTTTTGGTCTCCTTTTATAGTGATCTCGACCACTCTTTTTTTACGGCAATTTTCGAGCTTCCTTTTTCCTTTGCCTTAATTCATGTAAATTGGAGCAAAATCTTGCAATCAATTTGATTTTTCCTTGGATATTTCGATTCCTTCCCTTTTATCAAACTCCTTACTTTTTTATTTATCTGATTTCTTTGATTGAAAATTTGCTTCCATGTTTACTATGAATTAAATATTCACTTGAGCAAGAATGGTTAATCAGAATTTTCACATTCCATTCATAACCAATCGAATCAATTTTCCCCCTTTTTTATTTTTTTATTTTTTCAAAATGCAATTTTATTTTTCCAAAATTAGGCGTCAACAAAAATTATAGCTCAACTTTCGGCTTGATTATTTTTGTTTAATATATTATGTCATCCTTTTCTAGATCAGGGCATCATCCTCTATATTCTGAATAAAGAACACTAGGTATTTGGTTACTATTTAAAACTTGAAAGAAAATAAACTTCTTACTTCTTCATGAACAAGAGAATATAGTAAGCATTGTTGAGCTCTAGGGAAACTCATCTAGATCATAGCAAATCGTCGATAACCTCAGTTATCTCAATAAGTAGCACCAAGTCTATACTTGTTTTGTCCATCACGGAGCAAGGGATGTGAACAGTCGCATACACGTCTCCCCTTTTTTTATTGATAAATTTTCTTAGTACACATTCAAAATCAAGTACAAAATTAATGATATTTATCCAAGTGAGATTTGTAAAGTTATCTCCCAATATTAATGGACATTTGAGAGAAAATTAATGGGGACAATTTATTTTAACAAAAGACATCCAAAATTTTGGTCAATATTTATTAAAGAAAAAAAAAAAGAAATAGCACCAAGAGTGTCACAACCTACCTTTTCTGTCTAGAGGGAAAAAGACATAAGTTTAGAAGTATTGCCTAAAGAGTGGGCCTACAGCTCTCGTTTAGGCGTGAACTCTCCCAAACTTATACCCCGTGCGATGTTGAGATATTTAATTATAGTTTCAAATTGAAGTTATAATAATTTTTTAATGATGAGTTGCCACTAGCCTATTGGAACCGGCTAAAAACCAAGTGAAACATAAGAGTATATCTCACTTATTACACAATTAGAAAATCTAGGGTTAGGGACTTGATTACACTAATTAATTAACTAGTGCCATTTTGATACTTACTCTTGTTCATTTCAATAAGATGTTTGTCAGATAGTCTGTATTGATTTTAAACTTATCCACTAACATGTAAGATGATCATGCGAGGGCGCAATCATAAAAATAACAATCAGCAGCCACGAAAACATTAAATAAGTTGTAAGGCAAAGCGAAAATCTAATGCTAAGAAATAAGAAATAATACCATTTCTAACTAGGGAAACCAAAATTAACATATCAAAAGTGTGCAATCACATAACAGTCGAAATGAAAATGCTCAAATGACAACTTAGCATTTGTCTCTAAAAACACTTAAATCCTGTGGTGAAGCTATAAGAACTTGTTCAGTTTTGAGCACAATTTTTTATCAAAGATTTTCACACATTTTGAGAGAAAATGACCAAAAAAAAACAAACTTATTTTAAAGCTTTTTTCTTAAAAAAATGTTTTTTAAATTTTTAAATTTTTAAATTTTAATTAATTTTATGATATGTGAATAGGAACTTGGGGGGCCCCCGGGGCCTGGTCTGAATATGGGTTGACGTAGGCTCTCCTTTCTGGGCCATGGACATTAATCGGCCCATTCAAATAGAAAATCACCAAGCCCATTTAGTCGGAATAAGCCCATTTATTTCTAGCCTAGTCTTCCCACTTCGAATCCCCAACATATTACTGACGTTTTCATCTCCTGCTGCAAAGTTCATTCCCAAAGCTAAACATAAACTCCAGAACAAGCGCGGCTCAACCATCAACGCTCTCAGACTTCAAATCGAGAATGACTTAAATATCACACTTGATAACCTACATATGCCAGCAGACCCACGTCGTCGCCATCGCTGTCGCCGTCGCCACCCTGCTAACTCCATCGCCAGCCACTGGACGAATATCTGCCAATGAGACATCATCAACCACATCACCACATCACCCTCTTCGGGTCACTATCAATCACCTTTATCTTCCAACACACATTCCACATTCATAATCGCAAGATAAAAGACTGCATAGAGCAGAGATCAGGAAAGCAAGCCAAAGCGCATGACCCAAGAGATTGACGTTTCGGCCGTAGACTTCAACCTTCCTCACGCGCAAAACATTTGAGTAATAAAAACGCAAAGAAACTCTTATGCTTCCACCTAGTTCAACGATGGAACTACTGCTCAACGAGCCACAAGGAGTTTGTGATGATGTGAAATCTGCCTATATGCACTTAAGAACGAATGGAAATTGGCATCGCAAATGCGCATGGGCTGACTTGGACCTATTATCAAACATGTGGTGACCACGGATCGAGAAGAAGATACTGACGATCTTTAGAACTTGAACTCTCTTCCGAACTTGAGATAATCGATAAAAAAAAGAAGAAGTTCGAAGACGACGGATAACGGCTGGTTGAAAGCAAATCCGCAGATAAACTAGAAAATGTCAAGCCTCGTTTTCACGGGTTGGCCAAAACCGGGCAAGGCAGCAAAAGGTTCACGGGAGGGGCGTACAATCGCGAGGGGCTCCCTACCCGGCTTGGAGACAGCGGTTAAAGGGTGCGCTCGACACAAATATGGCCATGGCCGACCGCCTCGACGCCTCCGAGCCTAGATCCTCGGGTGTGGGGTCTCGGAACCAGGAAAAGGGACTCACCGGAAACACGTACGCCGAGGAGCGGTGGTCTTGGGGACGCCGTTCGGAGGTCGTCGGGGACGCGTAGTTGGATCGATGGGGGCGAGGCTGAGCGCCGCTCTCCGATATCGCTCTCGGCCTCCCTCTCTCTCTCTCGGGTCTCTCAAAGCTCTCCCCTCCGTCCCCTCTCAAACGAGCCAGCCTCCCCTTCGCTCGCTTTCCTCTCTCCCTTTTAAGCCGTTCGGCGCGAATGGCCTCCCGCGACGCCGGCTGCCACTGCCGGCTTGGCCCCGACCACCAACTCCCGGTCGACGTTCTGCCTCTGTCCTGTTTCGTCTGTCGTCCTTCTCTGTCCTCTTGCGTCCTCTTGTTCGGCCAGCTTGTGGGAAGAGCGGAAAGGAAGAAGAGGGATGGAGAATGGGCCGGGGAAGAAGGAAAAGTGAAGAGGCTGGGCGGGCCCAGGCGGAAAGAAAAGGAAGAAAAGATGGCCAGCCCGGCCCGGCCTTTTCTTTTTTTTTTTTTTTTTAAATAATAATATTATTATTTTTAATTAATTTTTTCCTTTCCTTTAAAAAAAAAATTTCTATTAATACTAACGCAAATGCTCCTAATGTTTATATTCTGTGCAATTTAATGAAAATTATTTTTGCTAGGGATTACAAATTAATCTTTAATATTCTATGCAATTAATGATTGATTAAACGCGTTGCTAAAATATAGGTATCAACAAAGAATAACTGAGATTGCTTCACGGTTACATACCTTGCTCCCAAAGTGCACAAAAAGGGGATTCAATGGGTGCAAATTGATTTGGAGCTAAGTGCAGAGAAAAAACAAACTACAAGAAAAATGTAAATTGCCTTGATAGGATAAATTTTGAGGTAAATAAAATGGTGCAATAAAAAGTAAATATAAACATAGATTATAGATTTGCTTGATTGTGGAAAGAAAGAGCTTTACAATCTCAAAACATTCATATTTATAAACAAAATACTAATAATAACCATTCCCTTCTATACGTATGAGAAAAACCTGCATAACTCTGATTATTCCACCTCTTCTGCAACTTCCAACTTCAAAGACGAATGCTACCACATGCAAACTCAATCATGAGCTCTTCCTTATTACTTCCCCCAACTTACCTGTACATTTGCCTTATTTGTTGTTTCCACTTTCTCTGCCATTTTCTTCCTTTCTCATAAATGTTGGATTAGCATCTAATGTACCTATTTCGAAATTGTTAAAGTCTCTCACCTAGCGTTTGTAATTTTTATGTAATTTTCTAATAATTTTATCTTAGTCAACAAAAGAGTTGTAACTCATCTTTAGTTAATCCGATCAGCCTAAAAATGGCTCTAATGAATGATACATCGACATCTTTGCAATTTTAATGAAAGGACTAACTTGATTATTATTATTATTATTATTATTATTATTATTATTATTATTATTATTATTATTATTATTCTTATTATTATTCTTATTATTATTCTTATTATTATTCTTATTTTATATATATATATATATATGTATATTAGAGACCATATTGACCAAAAAAAAAAAGATCACATGAATAATATTGAACAAATTTATAGAAAAAAAAAAGTAATTGCACTGGTAGTTCCATTATACTTAAAATTTTCATACAAGTTTTATGAAACAATTTTTCTAGAGGCATTGCTATATACTAGGGCTGCCATGCTTTGGGTTCTTCTTCAATGATAATGAGTGGTTAGAGACTTTCCAGTTCAAGAGTTGGAAATCACTAGTTCAAATCCCACTAATCACATACAAATGCATAATCTACCTTTCACCTGCCAAACATCTTTTCATCTTACAGTGGGCTCATTGGAATCCATGCTGACTGATCAAAACTTGTCCTCATCAAATTGGAAGGATTTTGATCAAACATCTCATTTCACATGATCCATGCGCCTCACCATGACTGTTGCCTTCATTTTGTTCTGGCTTTGTCCGATGGTCCAACATAGTTTACCCAAACAACTTGGACAGAATTACAGTGATGAATTATGTCCTCACAATTTTTCAATATCCTCATCTTTGATTTGAGGAGGCCACGTGGTACAATCATAAAGAGAACTAAGAAGAACGCCCTTGAAGTCTAGAGAGGGGTTTTAAAGGGATAGTTTTGCTGGTGTTGGACAAGAGGCGAGAGAGTTAACGAGGTAAATTGCCTCGTTAAAGGATTTCATGTATGTCCTAAAGCACATTTGGTTCATCCCATCCTCTAGGGCTAGAGAAAAGGTAAAATCTTATTTTAAGTCCACAAAGAGAAGAGCCTCATCGAAGGTAGCGACAATACTGATGAATCATTGAGATGCTCCTTGTAAAGAAAAGAAAAAGAAAGAGAGAGAACGGGAACGGTATTGAACAATTTAAAAGAAACTTGCATTGACGGCTCTGTTATCCCTAAACTTTTCGCATGAGTTTTATCAAGAGAGTTCATATATTGGGAGTGTATTACTTTCCGTTCTTCTCATGCTATGACAGACAATAATATCTTTATAAAAATGATCCACATTCGTCAAAGTCTATTTCCGTTTTCACCTATATTATCTTCTCTAACCTTTCCATAAATTGCTTCTTTCTCCTTCGCCACTAGTCATTGCCTTCGACCGCCACAACCTTGTTGCCGATCATTTGGCTCGTCGCCACACCCAAGGCAACAAAGCCATCGCCCAACTGCCACTCTCGCGAAACCCCTGTTTAACTCTGTTTTGCTGCTATGAAGATTGAAGTGGCCAAGACTTGGCTTGAAGCTCTTCCACTGGTCTTCAATATAGCCAACGACGATCACAAAGAGCTCCCAAAGTTGATTGCACTGCCTATTGCAACTTAGCTTGACTTCATTGATAAGGAATTCTCCAATTCTCCACCATGCTATGATCTGGGGGACAATGAAGTGGATGTAAATCTTGTTCAACTTCAATTAGGCTTGACCATATTAGAGTCCATATATTTGATTCTGAAATTCATTTCATTTAATTATGATCGCCAATATGAATTTGAAATCGCAAAGATCTTCTCCTTAATCGATTGATTGTAATATATATTGGTGCAATGTCTATGATTTTTCAATGCGAATTTCTATTCATCTTTTTCTAAGCCCGAAAGTATGTTGGCGTAGATTAAGTGATATAAATTGATTTTCAAGTCATTTAAGCATGAGCTCTAATGTTTTCACATCAGCCAAATACATTTCCGAATCATTATGCTTCTCTATCCTATGTTCTATGTTCCTATAGTGATTGATGGCGATTACGGGCAAGAGATGTCCAAGAGGAGATGACATATGTACTTATGTCAAGTGATTACTTATGTTGTTGTAATGTTATGCCTCTATACACTTGTTAAACTTGTGCTAGCGTGGCGGATGCTTAATGAATGATGGTGGTTGTGATCAAAAGCGATTTTCTTTCGGTTATGTAAGGGCTTGATGATTAACATCAAAATAATCATAATTCTAAGAACGTTGGATTGGGCATATGGGGAAGACGATGGAAAATGACGGATTAAAAAAGAAAAAAAAAGGCGAGGCGATAATTGAAAATGGGCTTGAAGTCGATGTTGGTTTTGATGGAAAATGGTTTAGAGTGGTTTTAGTGCAATGGGCTTCAATTGGATAGGTCTGGGCTTGACATAGTTTAGATAGGTTTGGGCTTGACTTAGTTTAAATAGTTGTGGGATGAGATTGCTATATGTGTCTATGGACTAGACCCGCGAATTTCAGTCTTGGCCCACATTCGGACCAAGCCCTGGGCCCGGCCCCGACTTCCTTCGGAAAGTCAAAAAAATTGTAAAATAATTAGAAAAATAGGTCTTGATTAGGTTATTCAATTTCAGTATTATATTTATTTTAGTTCATATAATTAGTACACATATGGTTTAGGAAATTCCATGGTCTTTTATAAGTTCTAGTTTAGATTTAGGAAAATTAGTTTCTTAGAAAATTTGAATTTGATTCAAATTATGCTCATGAGAGTTATTGTCCTTGACCTAAATAATCGAGCCATATTATATTCTTTGCCCAACCTATATTGAATTACTTTACTACTTTACTTTTTACTCGATCTATCATTACTATTTTTAATGAATCGATTGTAATTCTTTTATATTGTTTTTTTTTTTTTTGTGATTTGCTTGTTTTAGATGTAAGGTTAGATTACATTTTAGAATCTTAATAAACACAAAAATATTGCATGGACACTTGTCAGGCGAAAACCTTAGGCTTGATAATTTGGTAAAAAGATTTTGCAAACACTTTAGTTGACAAATAACGAAGTCCAGGTATCAAAAATGCACTAGTTAATTAAGTCCCTGACTCTATATCTTTGGCTGCATAGAAAGTGAGTTATTTTCACATATTCACTTTATTTCTAGTCAACTTGAATAGGCTAGTGGCCACTCCCTCATATAGGATTATCATAGGTTAATCGAATTAAAATGAATTTTCCAACGTTAAGCAAGATAAAGAATTGGGGGAACCCACACCAATTGATGATCATTGGTCCTCAACTCAACATTACTTCTAAACCTGTCTTTTCCCGGCCATCGAGAGGCTTGCGACAACTTAAGATACATAAAAGTGTGTCAATCATTTTTAATCATTTCATATCTTTTGATATTCATTTTTGGCTTTTCACTAAAACAAATTTTGATCATTCGTTGTATCTTTGAGTCTTGAATTTAATTCGACCGGTTTGTCCCGAGAAGATATCTCAGTTTTATGGTTAAATGGTCCAAGTGCCCACTTCTTTTCTCAGGGAGGAGTAAAGGAAATTGAGTACTTCATTAGATAATTAATATTTAAAAGAGCTTAGTAGCTTGGATCATTGACATGCCTCCATAATAAAGATATGGACTTCCCAACTTTCTAATTCACTTTCAAGGATGGCTGGGGAAATATTATTGCCAATAACAATATCACAATGATGCCCGTGCTATGTACCACTCTAAAGAGGCATATTGAGCATGTTTAACAGAAAATTTTGCGATTGTGTTGATGTGAGATGATAAAGTGAAGCAATCAACCAATTAAAAGTATCCATCACTAGAATAGGTACATTGACTATGGAGCAAAAGGCGCTCAATAACTTAGTAATCCTGCGCCAACTTTGTTTAGTGCCATTAGAAGTACTCTCTCATCGGAAGAATTTAAAGTGTTTTGAAAAATCTTATAAATAAAACAATTTAGGAAAAAATGCATACTCAAAGGACCAAATTAAATAAGGATTGAATTGATGAGTTAGAATTTTGAAAAATTCAGAGTTTAAAAGTCGCCGGACTTGAATGTTATTCGCAATAGACAGAGCAAATTACTCAGGATGTGATAAATCAGTCATCCACCTTATAGAATAAGTGGACTTTAATTTTTGGTTTTTTCGGCCTCACAATGTCGATAGAAAATTTTCGACCATAGAGTAATTAATAAAAGATATTATTCTACCGTGTACGACCCGTAGCTTAGGAAAAGAAACGTTACTCTCTTTCCACACATTTTGTAAGAGAGGAAAAAGTCTTGGTGAATCGCAATTATTGATTCTGGACAAGTTGGGACAGAACCACAGCGATGAGTTCCGTCATTGAATACTCTCCACTTTAATTTGTGTAGTCACATCATCCAATTGCAAAGAGGAAGGACTTGTTTGATGTGATCGTTGAAAGAGTAAATCACCCCATTAAAGAGACGCAACTACCACAAGATTTCGTCTATACGAGTGTACAATTACATCGTCCTTTGGGACAAGAGAAAAGCAAAACTTTGCTTCAAGTGCAAAAGGGCTTGTGCTTAAAGAGCGGAATTGCTTAAATCATGAATAGTAATTATTCCATACAGAAATCGATTTTTTTTGGTTAGAAATAGATTTTATCCTCCATATGAGTTTCCAAGTGAAAATTACGAATTTGATAACGATATAAAATTTTCATTATTTATATAAAAATTCATTTGAGTGAGTGGCCAGCCAACCGATGTCAGGCGAGTGGCCGGCCAGCGGTGAGTCCGAGTAAGAATGAAGAGTTTTTACTTCTTATTTTATTTAAAAAAACAAAAAAGTAAAAAAGAATTATTTTTGTTACAAACTTATTTCTGTTAAAAATTTATTTTAAAAATAGAAAAATAAAATTGTATTATCAAATAATTTTCTGTTTCAAATCTATTTTTGAAAATAAAAAATAATAATAATTATCATCAATTGAAATTAGTTGATGATGTTTGAGGAAAACATCTTGGTTTTCGGGACAAGTTGCTGCCTCGTTTCGTTTGCCTTGGTCTGAGGGTCACTCGCAATTATTTGTCTGGACAAGTTGGACAAGAATTAAGTGATGAGTTATGTCCACGCAATTTGTACATAACCTCCACTTTGATTTGAGTGGCCACGTGGTCCAGTTACAAAAATATCCTTGAAGCCTAGGAGGAACCCCGGGGGTGGTTGGGTATCCTTGCAAAAATTCAGACGACGGGATTGAGTTGCTGAGCTTATAAAAAGATGGAATAAATAGGGGATACTGAACAAATTGAAAAGGAAAACCGCTGATGATCACATTTTCTCTAAGTTTTTGCGCACGAGTTTTATTTAAGAGAGCTTTCTAAAAGATTCCTTATATATACAGAGGGCAAATTATTATTCATTCTTCTCTTGTGAGTGCACTGGTATTACATATACTTTCAAAATGTTTCGAGAAATTAAAAAAATTTCCTCATTTGACGCTGGATAGATTACAATGAGGATTTGTTTGACTTTTAAGAACCTTATACACTAATTTTCCTGTTTCCAAAATCTACATGATTAAATTGCTGTCCTGTCCTAATATTCTTAAATTGTGAACCACCAACCATAAAATGCAAGACACTTCCATCACATTTTAGAACACGGAACCAAAAATAAAGCCCTTGGGAAATTGTATTTGGGGATATCATAATACAACAACGACGACAAAAAAAATGCATAAATAAAACGACAATTTTGACATGGGATAATGATCTTTTTTGCCAAAGAGTTCTATAGCAATTGTTCACATGCGCCCGTGTGTCAATGTTTACTAGCGTATATTATATAGCACTCATCTAATAGTTGAATGCAAAGCGCTTGTTTGTTGAGTTCCGCTAAAGTACACGAGATGTATGTAAAATTTAGCAAGGGATTTAATTAAGCACGGTAAAAATTTGTTCATTGTGAAAAGATTCCCTAGACAAATATCTTTCCGAAAGGGCAACACCAATTTTGGCACCAACAAAATTTAAAAATCGTTAAGTAAGAACACATCATTTTATATGCAAAAGACAGTGATTTTTATCCACGGTTTGGTTGATATTTATGATTTCTATACTGTTAATGGCACCTGCGTGCACCCCAGGTTGCGGAGTTGACCATGTGATCCGTTAGACGTCAAGTGCCATTTCCCGGTTAATCATGCGAAGTCGATCGTCCAATCGATGTGATGACATCATGCCCAATGATCTCCAGTTCCAATTATTTATACCTTAAATACAGCGTACATATATTCTCGAATTTATATTACTTTTCGATGTTGTTATTGTTGAATTTGCTATCTAGGCAATCAAATCCTTTTGATTGAGCCGAAGAAAATAATTCGAAGCATACTATTCAACATTTTACAAAAGTTGCTGGTAAAAAAGATGATTACGTGGCTGTTAAAGAATGGTATCAATTTAAGATGAATTTCTAGCATGAACACGTTGAATCCAACATAAGCGTCGACTTTTTTTGGCCAAAGACCCGAGTGTTCATTGAGCGGTCTCTTAGCAAAAGGCCAATTTACTGGAGAACGTCCATTAGCAAAAGACCAATTTGAGACCGCATGCCTTGCAGTCAAGTTTCTCCATTTTTGTCGCCTTGTTTTGTTTGTCTTTGTACGATACGCAATTATATATCTGAGCAAGCTGGACAAAACCAGAGTCATGAATTCTGTCCTCGTCAAGTTGGACCCAAAACGTGAGCCTTCTCATGTAATGGGCACAAAAATATGGGTGGACACAAAACGCCTTCACTTTGATTTGTGTAGCCACGTGATTCAATTAATGTCCTTAAAGTCTACAAGGTGAGGTATTCTCGTACAATCTCGTGTTAATGGGCACAGGCTAGTACAATTACAATGTAATGGTAATTTTTTAACTGACAAAATAAGAAAATCGAGTGGCAAAGGCCTGCTTTGCTGCTCTTGGTCAAAAGGTAGCGTTGAACGAGTCAATTGCCTCATTAAAGAGACGCAACCAGCATGTCCAGCACTAGTTCCTCCTTTGGGGAAAGAGAAAATCACATACACGGATTCATGCAGTTTTACCACAGGGTTAAGATTGGGTCATTCACAATCTATCTATGTATGTATCAAAGTGGATATCACTTGCCACGGACCAGCATATGCGCTTTCACTCTCGTGCGAGCTTTATCTAATGATCTAATTTTTACTGTTATTTTAGCAAATATTTTGTTGGTTTACTTTAAATTGAGGATTATGATGAGCTTAACAATCAGAGATTCCTATTGTGATAAAGTATCTCTTTTAACCCTAAACTGAGGACTCTGATGTTTTTATTAAATAGATTTTCCCAATATTGAAAACCAAATATGACATGAGCCCCCATTCGATAAATGATATTGGAGAACAAATAAAAAAAAAGAATATCCTTTGCTACTAGAAAATTTCATCACAAAAAATTAATTGCATGTATTTTGCAAATAAATGAATATTAGAAAACAATTAAAATAATTATTACCAAATGAATAGATATAGTTACCCACCATTAAGAAAATTTAAATTAGAAAAAAAATTAAAATAAAAGACATGATTGCGCATAATTTTGTATACAAATATGATAATTCTTGGGATTAAAACTGCAGAGTCTAAGAAAATAGCTATCACTAAAATTAAGGCATGTCATAACACTTTCAACTATTTGGAGAATTTAGCTATGACAAATAAATGACCAAACCTAAATTTTCAACTTAAGACGCTCCTCTTTTCTTTCCTTTGATGTTCAAGTGCACTAGGACGACATTTTACACGGGATGGATTGGCTTCAGCTGTCTCGTAGTCTACCTATTGCTATGTCCATGGGATTCTGGAAAAATAGAGTGAATGCATTGGACAATCATACGTTTGCGTAGGAGTCCGAACGTGAAATGGTAATTAAGCAAAATGGCCTGCAATTACCCTCGTAGTCATGCTTATTTGGGAATTTTTTACAGGTCCATTCAGATGACTTGGGTTTCTATTCGCTTTATGGCTTGGACCAAGAGTTCAAGGAGAAGCTAGCCTTGTGCAGTCTAAAACCTTTAACTTCCGTTAAATCTTATGAATTAAAAAAATCTATGTCCATTTTTCTTGACATGGCAGCTAGTCAGATTTTGAATTAGCCAATTAATATGATAACACTTGTTGAAATTAAAAACATGTTCATGACGAGTGGAAGTTGATTACCCCCGATTGTCTAGGATGTCATGACGTCATCCAATCATGGCTAGTGCGCATAACCCAATTTTTAAGAAGCAAATAATTTAAGTGAAATTCTTTTCACGTGAAAAGGCCCAAATTCACTAACAAAAGCTTCACATGAGCCCATATGGTAAAATAGAATTGGCTTGCTATCAACTAGAGCAACGGTGGAGATTCATAAGTTTAGATATTTTCAATATATATATACTGTTGTTCGCCCGAGTACGAGAAGATGCACATGGCGATGAAGAAATTATTACTTAGGCTTTTTAGATAATGTTTTTCCTGGTAAGAATCGTGGCTTATGAAAAAACATTAAGGGCACGCATGATAAAATTTCTATTCCAGAAATTGAAATTGATTTTTTAATTTCTATTATCCGGACAAGTTTTTGAGCAAAGAAACCCATTTGATAACGACTCAAAATTTCTATTTCTAAAACAGAAATCCATTTGATAACAGAATAAAATTTATGTTTCTAGGAATAGAAATTGATTAGATAACAACATAGGAAATCTTCAAATACAAAATAATAGTCGAAATAATACTAAAAAAACATAAGAAATCCTCAAATACAAAATGATAGTCAAAATAATACTAACACATTACAAAAGTTGAAAATACAATTTCATGGAATTTCCGGTATATTATTATCTCTTGCCATTTTATTGGCAATGATTTTCCTAAGCATATTTATTTTGTTTCCCTCCTCGGTCAATGTATCGTTTGCAAGCTCATCCTGTGTAGGTTCAGACAAGTACTGGGGAAGCATGAATATGGGTGCCATCAATAGCGCCTACATAGCCTTGTCATTTTATCAAAGACTAGTATTATACAAGATTATCAACAAAATAAAATTGATTGTGCAAAGGAATATATGAGAATTCTACTTTGAAGTAACGTTTATGGTTAGGAACCAATCGGGGGAATGTCGGTTTATTTTTATTCTCGAATTGAATTAGTCTAGTTGCTCATCCCTAATTTCTTTATTGTTGCTCAATGAACCTTTAATGACCCTTGCACAGCAAAGAGAGAGATTATCTTGAATCTCTTGCCTTCGAATTAAAATTCAAGATTGTGTAACAATCTAATTATTTTGATTTTGCAAGAATTTTGAATCCGTACAGAAACAAGGTTAAATTTCTAGGCATGTTTTTTATTCATCTATTGTGTAAGAACTTTATATTCAACTGGCCATGCGCGTGCCATTTCTAGGAGGAAAGAGCCCCATTGTTTTTAAGTAAGCATTTAAGAACTTTGGTTGTTTTTGAAAATTGGGGACCCATTTGATTGCCTTTCATCCTAATGAGGAAGTAATCAAAAAAAAAAAGAAAAGAAAAAAAAAACACAAGCAAAATAAGAAAAAGAAAATTAGCAATAATTTGAAGTTGTGGTTATGAGTGAATTAAGTTAGCAAGAAAGCGCAATGTTCTTTTATATTGTTTGATTTCAGCTTCGATTTATTTCGAACGAAATTAAAAATTTCAACTTCGATTTATTCGATTTCTCTATTTCCTAATAAAAATCTGTTTTAGAATTAGAAAATCATTACTGCAAACTGTTGTTTCCAAACCTCGTTCCTGTTAGGGAACAGAGAAACAGAAAAATCTAGAAATAGAAATTTTGTCATGCACGCCCTAAGTCTCTTTCCACGCATTTGCTGGGGAGAAAAGGGAGTCTTTTTTATTTTTATTTTTTGGTCATAAGAAAGGGAGTCTTATGGGGAGCTCATTTGCTGAGGAAAGCGTCACGGTTTATGGGACCCACACCTGCACCATAACTGTTGCCGTGTTTTTTCTGTTTCTATTCCAGCAATTGCAATTATTAATCTGGACAACTGAACCGAATCACGTGATGAGTTCCGTCCTCGCCATTTCGAAATATCCATTTAACTTTGATCGGACACGTGGCGCATTTACAAACCGAACTAAGAAAGTATGTCCTGCCGATTAAGAGGAAGGGATTGGAAAAGGGGAGGCTTAAAGAAGTAAATTTGCCTCATTTAAGATTTCGTATTTAACAAGCACTTAAGATTCATCCAAAATACATTGCAACCCACCATAGCCACCAGGCCCTAGTGTGGCTAGACGATGGCGAGGGCTTTGCGGCCCTCGCCCAATCGCTGGTGAGCCTCGTAGGCCACAGCGGGGAAAAGAATCCAAAGGAGGAAGAAGAGAAAAAAAGAAAAAGAAAAAAGAAAAGGAAAAAGGAAAAAATAAAAATAAAAAATTGTAATGTTGGCATTGGTAAGTTGGCATCTATGTTAGTTTTGGCCGATTAAATTTGATCGAATGGACTAAATTAATATAATTATAAAAGATTTAAAATTAAATTGATATAAAAGAATGTATGATTGAATTATGTCAGGTTTAAGACTTTTTTGATATTTCTCATGACGCTTTATTGTCTTGAATTAAGGAAAGTGATCACACCAAGCATTCAGTGAATTGTTGGGCAGACTAGTGTGATAAAATGTAGAGAAAATTTTCAAATAATGATTTGAAGTGAGACTATTCTTCTAATTGACAATTCAAAGTGGACTTTTTGTCTAAAAGAAGAGCATGGAATAACAAAAGTTGTTTCAAAATAGTCCCAAGCTTTGCTCTGGGCATTTACGTCCAAGAATTTTTTTTTTTCTCTTTTTCTTTCTTTCCTTTTTCTTTTCTATTCACCATCTTCTTCATCGACAATGACAGCTTGGGGTTGGACTGAGCGTTTGTGACAGGAATGTATCAATGAGCGCTAAGGAGTGGTGTCTTGTGAAGGTCATGAAATGTGAGCAGGTTCTTGAGGACGTGAATGGCGGTGGAGAGATAGAAGGAGAGGAAATGGAGGAGATCGGCGAAAACCATTGAACTGGGTATAGATGTGCTTCGATATGCATGTTTCAATTTTCAATCAAAACTCATTTTTGGCATTTGAAGCGTTCGCGATCACGCGTAGATGAAGGAATAAAACCATGAGAAATACACTCGTCATTGTTCTCTCTTTCTTTTCTTTTCTTTTCTTTTTTAAAAATTTTTCTAAACACAGCATAGGCACATGTCGCTATTGATCGTAGAAGAAAAGGACAAGCATGGAGGAAGAGAAACTGTGGAGGACCATGTGATGAGTGCGGTCCTCATCATTCATCATTCCTAAATGTTCTTTTCACTTCGATATCTGTGGCCACGTGGGCCAATCACAAAGAGACCCAAGAAAACATCCTTAAAATCTAGAGGCTAATTAAGAGGAAAGGATTGTTTTGGTGGTCTTGGTCAAAAAGGTAAGGGTTAAAGAAGTAAATTTGCCTCATTATAAAAAAAGCAACCATCACAAGATTTCGTATATACCAAGCGCGTCCGGTTCAACCTTTGGAGCAAGAGAGAAGTCAAGCTTACTTTAGGAGGCGAGGGCTTGTGCTTGAAGTGGAGAATCACGCCGGTAAGAAAATCACCGAGATGCTCCTTTTTGTTTTGAGATATTTACTTTAATGACTATAGGTTAAGACATGAAGATAATCCTCCAATTGTATTTCTTTTGGGACTCAGACATGACTTGATCTGTTTCAAGAAAATTTATTCTGAAACACAAAACTCGATATAGTAAATTTCACCTCTACATTGCTCCTCTAGAAAAGCCCCACCTTCATTTTCTTGTTTATTAAAATTTGACAGGGTGAAAAACGTTCGAGTTTTACTTGTTGCGTGACACTCTACGTCCTCTAAAGCATACAAATTCACAAATTACTTTTTCATCTTTCGAGGGTAAGAGAAGAAGTGAAGCTTTGTTTCACTTGTGCTTGAAGAGGAGAAACTGCATTGGTAAGAAACACCACGCTGATATTGAGAAATCACTGATACATTCCTTCTTGTTTTGAGATATTTGCTTTGATGACTACAGGTTAAGGTGTGAAACTAAACCTCTGCTCGTATTGCATTTCAATTGTTCTTTCTTCTTACTCATAGACCGTCGACCGTCGACTACCGCCGTACGACCGCCGCACGACCGCCGCACAACCATCGCACGACCGTCGCACGACTGCCACACGACCGTCGCATGATCAGCGCACGACCGTCGCACGATCAGCGCATGACCGTCGACCGTCATCACTGATTGCTGCCACAGGATTGCCGCTTGCAGCCCATTGACTGCGATTGGGGGTGGGGGCTAATGTGCTGTGTGCGGCGGTCTTGTAGCGTTCGTCGGCAGCGACGATCGGTGGTCGTGCAGCGGCAGGCGGCAGTCGTGTGGCGGTTGGCGACAACAGGCTGCTGGCGGACGGTGGCTCTGATCCATAATTCCAACTCAATGAGTTAAAGCATGGAGTAGCACGTATACTTTTTTAAAGGACAGTGGGGGACAGAGTTATCGACCTTGAATTTAAGATCCTCGTGGATAGAGTGGTCGATAATTGTGGAGGCTTGCCTCTTATGATTCTCTCAGTGGCTAAAAAGTTGAAGTGTGGAGATTTGCTTGAATGGAGGGATGCTTCGACCTATAAAGAAGGGTCCGATGTAAAATCAATAGTGGACCTTAGAAACAATGACCTAAAAGATGAGAGGATCAAAGCGTTGTTCTTGGTTCATGCTGTAGTCTCTCGGGGACTTGGCATAGGGGATGCCCTTATCTACTGCATGGGCTTGGGTTTATATAAAAATTCAACAAGACCATCGAAGACACTAGAAAGAGGTTGATTATGGATTGACATCGCCTCCTTGACTCTTCTTTGTTGCTAGGCAGTGATGGCCAGGCCCAGTTGAGCATGCCTGACCTATTTATTGACGTGGTCATCTCTATGCATGACAAATTTATTGATATGGAATGGAACGCCTTGGTCGGGAGAAAGGATTTTGGGTTTAAAGAATGGTCACAGTATGATCTCAGAAAATGTACCGCAATGGCCTTCTACTATGTTGACATTGATGAATTTCCTGAAAAAGTTGGACTGTCCGAACATGTGGATTCTTCAATCATTAGAAGAAAACTTTATCAAAATGCTCGACTCATTTTTCGAATCTATGGAGAAGCTCCAAGTCTTGGACTTGACTGGTTTATCTTTTACCTCCCTCCTTTTGTCGATGAAGTTACTTAAAAACCTCACAACTATGTCTTGATGGATGCCATCTGGAGAATGTGACTGCTCTTGGAAAGCTTAAAAGATTACAATTCCTGAATTTCTTCAAATCTAGAATTGCTCGTTGCCCAAAGAAATTGGTGAACTAACAGAATTGAGATTTTTGGACCTGAGATTGTGTTCCATGCTTGAAGTTATTGAAAGCTTGGTTAATTTAGAAGAATTGTTTAAGGAAGAGAGTTTTGATCAGTGGGAGGCCGAGGATAAAACCTCATGAAACAACGATAGCCTGGCTGAGTTCAAGTACATAAATAAGTTGACCACTTTATACATTGTCATTCCTCGTTCAGCCAATCTCTCAACAAACCTACCATTTGCGAAACTAAGGGTGCGCATGGCAATGTTTCTATTCCAGGAAACTATTTTTTTTTTTTCTATTTCTACTCCAAGAACAATTTCTGAATAAAATAAGGTATTTGGTAATTATACAAAATTTCCATTCTTGGAATGAAAAAAGAATAGAAATGCGTTTAGTAAAAATTTATAAATTTTTATATTTGTTTGTTCTTTCTTCTTACTCACAGATTGTCGATCGCCGACTGTCACCGTACGACCGCCACATGAACGTTGCACGACCGTCACACGACCGTTGCACGACCGGTGCACGATCGTCGACTATCACCACTGACCGCCACCACAGGATTGCCGCTCGCAGCCCACTGATTGCGGTTGGGGGTAGGGGCTAATGGGCTGTGTGCGGCAGTCTTGCGACGGCCGTCAGTAGCGACGGTCGGCGTTCGTGCAACGGCATGGCAGTGGTCGTGTGGCGGTTGGCTACAATAGGCTGTCGGCGAACGGTGGCTCTGATCCATAATTCCAACTCAGTGAGTTAAAGCATGGAGAAGCACGTATACTTTTTTAAGGGACAGTGAGGGACAGAGTTATCGACCCTGAATTTAAGATCCTCGTGGATAAAGTGGTCGATAATTGTGAAGGCTTGCCTCTTATGATTCTCTCAGTGGCTAAAAGGTTGAAGTGTGGAGATTTGCCTGAATGAAGGGATGCTTCGACCTATAAAGAAGGGTCCGATGTAAAATCAATAGTGGACCTTAGTTACAATGACCTAAAAGATAAGAGGATCAAAGCGTTGTTCTTGATTCATGCTCTAGTCTCTCGGGGACTTGACATAAGGGATGCCCTTATCTACTGTATGGGCTTTGGTTTATATAAAAAAATTCAGCAAGACCATCGAAGACACTAGAAAGAGGTTGATTATGGATTGATGTCACCTCCTTGACTTTTCTTTGTTGCTAGGCAATGATGGCCGGGCCCAGTTGAGCATGCATGACCTAATTATTGACGTGGCCATCTCTATGCATGACAAATTTATTGACACGGAATGGAACGCCTTGGTCAGGAGAAAGGATTTTGGGTTTAAAGAATGGTCACAATATGATCTCAGAAAATGCACCGCAATGGCCTTCTACTATGTTGACATTGATGAATTTCTTGAAAAATTGGACTGTCCGAACATGAGGATTCTTCAGTCATTAGAAGAAAACTTTCTCAAAATGCTCGACTCATTTTTTAAATCTATGGAGAAGCTCCAAGTTTTGGACTTGACTGGCTTATCTTTTACCTCCCTCCTTTTGTCGATGAAGTTACTTTAAAACCTCACAACTATGTCTTGATGGATGCCATCTGGAGAATGTGACTGCTCTTGGAAAGCTGAAAGGATTGCAATTCCTAAGTTTCTTCAATTCTAGAATTGCTCGGCTGCCCAAAGAAATTGGTGAACTAACAGAATTGAGATTTTTGGACTTGAGATTGTGTTCCATGCTTGAAGTTATTGAAAGCTTGGTTAATTTAGAAGAATTGTCTAAGGAAGAGAGTTTTGATTAGTGGGAGGCCGAGGATAAAACCCCTCGAAACAATGCTAGCCTGGCTGAGTTCAAGAATATGAATATGTTTAGCACTTTATACATTGCCATTTCTCGTTCAGCCAATCTCTCAAGAGACCTACCATTTGGGAAACTAAGGGTGCGCATGGCAACGTCTGTATTCCGTAGAACTATTTTTTTTTTTTTCAGAATTAGTTTTTTTTTTCTTTTTCTACTTCGAAAACAATTTCGAGTAAAATAAGGTGTTTGGTAATTATACAAAATTTCTATTCTTGGAATAAAAAAAGAATAGAAATGCATTTAGTAAAAATTTATAAATTTTTATATTTATTTGTTTTTCTTCTTAGTCATGGACCGTCGCCCGCCACCAGACGACCGCTGATTGTCACCACCGACTGTTGTCGCTGGATTGCCGCCTATAGCCCACCGGCTGCGGGAGGGTGCGATGGCTGGTGGGCTGTGGGCGGCGGTCCTGCGGCAACGGTCGACTGCGACGGTCGGCGGTCGTGCGGCGGCAAGCAGCGGTCATGCAGCGGTCGTGTGGCTGTTAGTGACGGTAGGCTGCTGACGGACAGTGGCAATCGTCGGTTGGAGGGCTGTGGGTGATGGCCGGTGGGCTACAAGCGGTGACAACTGTCGCCAGCAGTCGGCTGCCAACGATGGCCATGAGCAGCAGGAGGTGGCCGATGGTTGGCAAGCGGCCGGCGATGGCCGCAACAAGGAAGAAGCACCAAAGAAAAATATAAAAGAAAAAATGTACTTATTTTTAGAAATTGTTCCTGGGAACAATGAGTTACTTTTTTTTATGTTTCTTGTTTCCATTCCAAATCTATTTCCTGGTTACTTTTCTATTCCGATAAAATGTTAGTTACAAATATTTCAAATATAAATTGAAAAAAAATGCAAGAAAATGAACACGAATGTTTCAATGATAAATCACCTGAGCTCACTTGAATTGTTGCCACACATTGCCCTTAATAAAGAGAGTGATTGCTGAGCTTACCATCATCTTCCTCGTTGGCTTAAAGATAGGAGACCTGAATTCAATAGGAAAACCTTAATTTAATTTGAAAAATGAAGATTAATCACCCAGTATGCATGTTCTAGTGTCTCTAAAGCAACGATTAAAGCAATTTTTAAAATCTACTATAGTCATCCAATTGGTGAAGTAGAAAGAAAATTCAAAAGGAGATCAAATTAGAAATGTACAACCAAATGTTTGAACACTAATAAGATATCAAGCAAGAGAGTCGCCGATTGAAAAAATAAATAAAGAAAAGATTGTTGACATTCGAATTTTTCTTTTAACAATAAAAAGTTAAAAATATCAACAAAAAAAATTAATAAACAAGAAAATTAAAACATACATAAAAAAAGAAAATGAAAAATGAATGATAATATAATAATAACAATAAATTTCGGGTAGGCCATTTATGCCTGGCCCGGTTCCTTTAGCAAGATTCCTGGCCCACTCAGGCGTAATCCCTGAATTAGCCCAATTTCCCTCTTATCTTTCTTATTTTTAATCCAGCCCAACCCTTTTTCTTTGGTTTTCTACTTTTCTCAGCCCATTTTGTTTCCTCCAAAGCCCGGCCCTTTTGCCTTTCTCCTCCCTGGCGCACACGCGCGCCTGTGAGCAAGAACGAGACGAGCGGCGAAGGGAGGAACGGTCCAACGAGAATGTCCGTGAGACTCACAGGCAGGTGAGGCGAGCGAATCCACTGTTCTAGAAGGTTGCTAGCCGGCGTATGGGGAGTCGGGCTTAACGGAAAAAGATTCCGTTCGAGCGAGAGAAGGAAAAACGGCCGAGAGAAAGCAACTTTGGAGAGAGAGAGAGAGAGAGAGAGAGAGAGTTTCAGATTTTCAAGCTCCGTTCTGGTCGATATCTTTGATTCGAGCTCCGCTGCATTTTCCTGAGGCTTCGAGCGAGCCGAGCCATGGCCGAGTTGAGCGACTCAGTGTCCACGTCGACGTCGACGCCGTACCTTTCGAAGGGAAGGAGCATGCGGTGAAGACGAGCAAAGATTCGGTTTCCGTGTTCGTCTGCGGCGATCGGGAGAAGCCTGCTCTGGTGACGCCTCCAGACGTCGCTCTCAATTATAGGTCGTGTTTCTAAGTGCCGATGACCTTGCAGACCAGGTCGTTGAAGTGCTCGACTTCTCTGGGCTGAAGGAAGTTCTGTGCTTAGGTGTAACGGCCGGTGCTTACATCCTGACTCTCTTTTGCGCACAAGTATGAAGAGAGGGTTCTTGGTCTGATCTTTGTTTCCCCAGTTTGCAAGGCACCTTCATGGACTGAATGGCTTTATAACAAGGTGTTGCTGAACCTCTTGAAGGAGTTTCTTCTCCACCGGTACTTCAGTAAGGAAATTCGCTGCAGCATGCACGGTTCAAAATCTGATGTCGTTCAAACTTGTCGAAATTCGCTGGATGAAAGATAAAGTCTGAATGTCGTGCGCTTTCTTGAGGCCATGAATAGGAGGCATGATCTGACAGAAAACTTGAAGAATTTTCACTGCAAGACACTCACTTTTGTGGGTGAGAGCGGTCCATTCCATGCTGAATCAATGTACATGAGTGCCAAAATGGACAGGAAAGTCTGCGCTCTTGTTAAGGGGGGATCGTCGGCCATGACAGCTGAAGAGAGCTTCGCTGGAAAAAAGAAAATTAAAACTAAAAAGAGAAAAGACGAGAGAGAAGACGGTGACTCCATTCCCGAAGCAGGTAAGCTCCTCGCTCCGAACGCTCTACTTTGCCCAGTTTTTGTTGAAGCTGAGATACAATATTCATTCATGAAATCGTGAGCGAATTGTATAAAACTCGGGTCGATTTGCAATGAATAATGCCGAATGAAAGTTTTATTTACTACGTATAGTCGAGAGATGCATTTCAATCGAATCTGGAGTTTATTTATATTTGAAAATGCCTTCTATCTGTTTGATGATTTGCCAGAACGAGATATTAAACTAAGGATTGTGTAATCGATGTTTGGAAACTCAGATTGACATTCGAATCCTTCCACGATTACTGAAATGTTTCCTCTTTGTGCTTTTTCGGTGATTTTTCTCGATGTCATTGCATATGCTTCAACTTTCGGCATCGGCCATGGATGAGTGCTTGCGTCGGAGATACCGTTTCCTTAGAGGTGTTGCCCACGGTTAAAGGCCGTCACCGTCAGTTCTCTGTATTTTTCTCTCTATTGTGTGTGCGCGTATTCCTTATGTCGTTTGAGAGTTGTTAATGCTGTTTTGGCCGGATATCGACGGCCATTCGAAATCGAGTTTGCCTTGGCCATCGCCGGCGATAGGCCGGTGACAGCCGACGGTGTAGTCCTACATCGGCGTCGGTGCCTCTGCCAACGTTGGCCCCATTCGAGTTCAACGGCTGCAAGCATCGGTGATGGTTCGGCGAAGAAGAAGTTGCAGGCGAAGAGGATATCGTTGAAGAAGTTGCAGTCATTGAGAAGATTGAAATTTACAAGTTGTATCTATCGGTCTCGGCCCAAATTCTCACGACTAATCCCCATCAACTCAGGGCCGGTAGTCCCCGAGCCATTATTAACACTTCAATGACTTTTAAAAAGAAAAAAGAAAAAAGAAACCAATGAGGCCTCCAAGTGTCCATTCAAAAAATGGCCCAACACCCATTGGGTTGGGTGAGCAAAATTAAAATCTAAACTGCAAAGCTGGGTATTCG
This sequence comes from Eucalyptus decipiens, assembly GCA_014182575.1. NCBI lineage: Eukaryota > Viridiplantae > Streptophyta > Magnoliopsida > Myrtales > Myrtaceae > Eucalyptus > Eucalyptus decipiens. The sequence goes on along the minus strand of CM024610.1, from coordinate 31,256,292 downwards.
GCCAATCTTAGCTGATTATCTTGTAATCACTTGGCGAGGAACCTGGATATGTTTTTAGACTGGATCCAGCCTTCCTTCATCCTTTCCAACCTGCACAAACTTACAAAAACACATCCAAATGATTAGCAACGATTACAAATATACAAAAGTGAGTTTTAGAATCATTAAAATTAATTTAAGGTCAACCATCTCCCCTTTTCTGTGAAGACAAAATCACTTTTAAAAACCTCAAGCAAAACTCCCCCCTAAACATACTACAAGGGAAATAAATCAAGTGAATCATCACATATAATGTAAACATTATACCATTCTCCCTCTTTTGTCATAACATCAAAAAGGGCTTAAGGTGGAATGTATCATCAAGCACACAATGACCATTTTTATCTCAAAGATATTCAAAAAATGTCAATTCAATAGAAGGTCTACGACTATTAAGTGCAGCATAAACATAACGCAAGTTCAATATAAACATAAAGCACATTCCTCATGAAACAACTTCAACACAAATTACAAATTAATCTAAATATGAGTTTAAAACGGAGGATGAGAAAAAGAGTATTGGGGAAATTGTGGATAGCTGCCAAGTTCAACAAGGTGGGCTCTGTATTTGATCTAAGAACAATTTCGACTACTTAATGCGAGCTTGCCTTTTAGCAACTTTGCTCGAGTAAAAAAGATAGAGTCAGTAGTGCTCATTATAAAAATGGCCAACCAACTACTGGCCCTTTAGCCACCAGTACCTTTTCTATTGACTTTAAAATCACCAAAATTTGCATCATATAAGCATGAAGGGAAAAAGATTAATTCCTTAATACTACACTCCTAATGATGGTGTATCTTAAAAATATCTAAAGTATGTTTAACGGCAATCAATATATCAATCACTTGGCAAGCGTGTATATAAAGAGAGGGAAGGGAAGAGAGATGCTCAACCAATTTTACACTAGTTCGGCCCAAATCAGCACATTCTCCACTCTCGCAACCATAGGGTAGGATTGCCCAATCCACTCATACAAATGTTGGTTTATAGTATAGATGATAGTCCTCTATGAAGAAGATGCAGTCTTTCAAAAAGAACTTGTCCTGCAAGTTTAATGACAGTATATACAAGAGAGATTTTTGTAAGTAATATTCATGTATGCATGCCTAAGACAATGGTTTACCCTATCTATAGGAAAACAAACTCAATTAGCGTTACTAACACTTCAAAGAGCTAGTTTTTCGACCGTTGAGGATTTCAGCATCTAAAAGAATTGGCTGGGCACTGGCTGGATTGAGCAGGTGAGATTCAAATTTGAACTCAACACAAACAAGTATACAGATAGAGTTATTTTCAAACCAGGTCAGGCCTTCTTTAACTCTTGCTAGCTTACACAAAATTGTAAAAGACATGTTCAAACAGCTTGTAACAATTACAAATATACAAAGTGTGTTTTAGAATCATGAAAATTAATTAAGGTCAATAGTGACAACTTGTAAATAAAAGGCGCAACTAAAGATTAGCTAATGACTATGAAAAAATTAAATATGATAAATGTAACTTTTTAATACTTTAATCCATTATAATAATTGGGTGAAAAAGAATATGGTATGTTACTATAGTATTTCAGGTAACGACTAAGGTTTTTGTGGTGGTTTGAGTGAACTTTATCTTCATGAAGGAGTAATGACACTAGGCAAAAATGATAGATGAGGGAGCATATGATTATCCTACATAATTTTGTTGACAAAATCAAGTTTTGGAACCTTTAGTTTTCGTTAAATCTTATGAATCAGAAAGATACATGTCCATTTTTTTTTTGACACGATTGATATTAAGATCTCGTAACCAATTAATATGATGCATTTATTGAAATATATAACATAATTATGAGGAGTAGATGTACCCCAGTTATTTAGGATGTCATTATCCCATCGAATTTTGATTAGACATTCTCCCTCTCACATGCGAGTTCATTCTAGGGCCAGTCATTGCCAATTGATACATGACCTTCTTTTTTGAGAATCACTGAATACTTACTTATTTTTATCCAAAGTGTCATATGTCGTATTCTTTGGCCTCATATGTGCACTCAATAAAGGAATGCTTCAAAATGTATTTATAATGCAAAAAAAAAAAAAAAAAAATCTTCAGTGGGCCATAAAATTGGTTTGTATAGGCAACTTCGAAGCGTTTTTTCCCCCTTTTTTTATTTGTTTCTGGAAGGGAAGTGATCTCACGAAGCACTCAACTTATTTAAATTCATTTGCTGTGAAGAGGGCCCAATTAACGAAGAGAAGTTTTCGCATTAGTTCATACAGTCAAATAAAATAGGCTCGTCAACAATTATGACAATAGTGCAAGTTCCTAGCTACACCACTACCTAGATATTTTCAAAGATAAAAGTAACTAATTAATAGACTATGGTGACGAAGAAATTTTTACTTAGGACCTTAGGATTATGTTGTCTTGTACTAGCTTAGACAAAAGAATTTTAGTCTCTTTCCACACATTTATAAGTGAGAAAGGGGAATCTTATGGCGTGTTCATTTGAATTACTGCTTGTTAATCAAAACTTATCCTTATTAGATGGAAAGAGTTTGAAAAAAAAATTGTCTTAGTTTATGGGATCACACTTGTGACATCCTGAAATTCCGGTTCTATTTTCAATTGAATGAATCGGGCTTTTCATCGACACGTCTATAGTTCTATTCTCTGAATTGATCACTCACGAGATAATTAGATTATTAGGTGAAGTCGTTAAGGGATTTTAATACAATAAACTTGAAAATTTGATTAGGAATCGACTACTTGACCGTGCTAGTTTGCAAGAGTCATTACGGTACAGTTAAAAATCGATTAGAGACCAGAGATAGGTCGACTCGATTGAGATATGTGACTAAGTGTTGGTGATTCTACCAAATCGCAAAATTCTCGTCGATTGGCACTGGACTGATATTTCTGTCGTTTTAGTACCATGTGTCTACATTTGAAACTTTGAAATTTTCACGACAACTTAGAGTTACCAATATGTCCAAGACGTACAAGGTGATTCGAAAATAATCGACCACGGGTCAATCATACTAAAAATTTCTGAAAACTACCTAGTTGGCTAGGTCACGCTAAAATTGTGCCAGATTGAAATTAACCGCGAATTTGAATCCAATTTCATAAATAAAAACTTCTTTCATGTCACGATTCATTTTAGGAACGTCAACTCATCCTTTGAATATTTTTCCATAAATCGAGATTTTTGGCGAAAATTCAATATAGGGCCGTTTTCGATCCGAAAATTCAAGGGACCGTTTTTTATCGCGTTTTTAGGATGCAAGTTGGTTCTACTAGCGAGGAAAAATGTGAATTGAAGTGTGGGCATCTTAGTTGGATTTATGGGGGCCAAATTGAATCAATTCAAGAAGAAATTGAAGTGGATTTGGGGGAAAATGTTACGAATTCGTAGGTCCCTTGATCCACCACCTTTGGACCACTTCAATAGCTTCCTAGAAAAACTTGTGGGTTGCTATTTGGCTGAGGATAGGGTAGACAAGGTGGGGGGCCATCTAATGATCAAAACAAGGGATATTTAAGCCAAGGGGACCCTCCACAAGGGCAGTTGGCTTCTTCTTCTTCTTCTTCTTCTTCAACTCAGCCTACTTTCTCCATTTTCAGACACTTTGGAGCTCCTGAATTGCAGAGGAAACCGAGCAGCCATCCCCCATGCCGTCGCACACCCGCTTGCCGCCGTTGTGCCTCACAGTGCCGCTTGCGAGCCCTGCGCGAGCCACACCTGTCCCATGCTAGGCCGCCATCCGTTCCGCTCAAGCCGCAACCCTAGGCCGTCTCCTGAGCCCGTCAAGCCCCCTAGACCGCCATCCAGCTTGCCTCCACCACCGTGAAGCCTCGTCGTTGGCCGCCTAGCCTCGTTGCACCGTCACCGTTCATCCTAACTGCTCTTGGCTGCTCGAGCAGTCTCTTGGTCCAGCAAGCATAAACCAAACCAGTAAGGAACTGTGGGCTTTGAGGCCCATTTCAGACCACTTTTGGGCCTCGTAGGGTGCCGCCGCTTTGGAGTTTGTCGCCCATCTCCACTTTGCCGTCGTCGTGAACTCATTGGATTTCAAAATCGGTGAGTTTACTCACTAAAATCTACTTAATGAGTTAATGATGCTTAAGTGTAGATTAGTTTAGGCTAAGTATGGCTTAGGTTATTAGTTAGAACGGATTAGCGATTTAATTACTTGTTATTGCATGTTAGGTGGTTAGATAAGCTTAATTAACAACTAGACATGTTGTATTATTTATCTAGATTTGTTCAGAAATTTTCCATGCCCGTTTCATTATTTAATTAGGCTTTTCTGGCCTAAGTCTCTATTTATGACATTTAACTGTATTTATTTAATTATTTATTATTTTCTGGAAATTGTACCAGGATAGACGGTGACTAGAATTTTGTGCTTATTACAATGGTATGCTTAGTTTATTTAATTGAGTGCTAATTTATGCAAATTGAGTGAAATTGGTGATTTTGGTCATTTATTTCAAATTTGTGGAATTTTGGTATTTTAATCAGAAAATACCGAGCATCGGTTTACAATGTCAAAATATCTTTATGGGCTATGTGAATAGTGAAATTTTCTAAAAAAAAGACTTTGCACGTCAGCCTATGAGAACAATATACTTTGTTAGCCTATGTGCTTGAATACGTCAGCTTGTGAGAGCCCCTTTGCACGTCAGCTTGTGAGAGTAGTATACTGTATCAACCTATGTGCTTAGATACATCAGCTTGTGAGAGCAATATACCTTATCAGCTTGTGTGAGCTATGATCGTTTATCAGCTTGTGGGAGCACAATCTATTACAGCTTGGGTAAGCTACTATCTATCTATACCAACTTGTGAGAGCTATAACCATATATATCAGCTTGTGAGAGCGTTGACTGTCTATTACAGCTTGTGTTAGCATTGATGGTATCAATTGAATCGATAGATGGAATTGAGTTATATATGGTCCTGATTGATAAATAGTACGTATCATGTTAATGGTCTTGACCTGAATCGATTGACTAAGTGCATCGATGGATTGAAGATTTAAATTAAATGATTGGTTAAGTATATGAGTTATACTAACTTGCAGGAAGGAACTGAGGCGAGATAAGTCATCTGTCTTGTGTGTGCATAGGTAGCCTTTAGGCGTATTTCCTTCCTAATCGAAGTTTAAGGAGTGAACTTGCTGAGACATCGTCTCACCCCGTCGTGGGCTAACTTTTTCAAGTCCTTAGATGGTTGCTCCCCCTGAGCGTTTCGGCCAGCCCAAGAAGATCACCGAATAGATTTCTTAGATTCCCCTCCATGAGAGCCAAGGAGCCTGGGCCTACGAACTCGTGAGATCTATTGTCTGGGTTGATGAGGGTTTACCCCATAGGGTACTCATCAATTCAGATCGTGTTATTGTTACGGGCGAAGTGGACCTAGAGAAGGTCCCCTACCGAAGTTTGAGATTCCTATGTCGGTGCTAAAGATCGTTTTTGGCAAGGGTACAACTAACCCTCCTAGTAGTGCAGTGGTAGACCCGAGTTCCCTGGAGCCAAAGACCCTAGAGTCTTCGGTTGAGGGTTCGAATGCTTAGAGGACTCGTAGCCTTTCTGTCTTTTGTAGACTTGTAAATATATACTAATATTGTATATGACTTAATTTGCTGTGTATAAAAGCATGTTGTGGTTTTCAAAATTTCGACCCTGCTTTTTTATCCCATCTTAGTGTTGTCTAGGGATTTATTTATTCTCTTACGTATGCGCATAAAAATGAATGGGTCGGCAACGCATTCTAGGACGTCACAATTTAATTGACCACCGAGGGATGGGCACGTACACGAGGATCGGGGCGTGACATCCCCACTCGGAGTGGTATAATAGCTGGTTGATAGTTGGAGTGATAAGGTGCGATAAGTTTATGGGATAATTAATAGGAATGGCCTTTATTTTAGGCTAATGCCAGTGATTGATAGTTGGTTGGTAAATTATTTGTTTGAGATCGCTCGGCTTCCAATTCTGTGTGGAATTGGAAGACAGGTTTTTATAACTGCGCTATGAGTGATCAGGAGCAGAGGATTCCTAGAAAGCGTACCATTGGACATGCTACTCAGGGTAAGACGCCAACAATGGTCGGTACCCAAGGAAGCCATGGTAGAGCACCAACTTAGGCTAGCGCTAATGGTTTAGCACCGCCTCCTGTTAGTGCTGAGGTAGCAACCCTTGGTGATCCCATAATCGAAGGGATCATGCAGGTGCTTGAAGTTATGGGAGCACAGATGGGGCAATAGGCCTAGAATCAAGTTGCCGCCGCCATTGCTTTAGCCATCGCTACAACCGCCGCCATTGCTTTAGCCACCACTACAGACGCCGCCATCACAGCCGCCACTACTGCCGCCACTGACGCTGCTGCTGCCGCCACAGCCATTGCCGCAAATGTTGCCGAACCTGCCGAAGTTCCAGCCGGAAACATAGTTGTGGAGAGAGAGAGACCGATGCATAAGCTCGTGGAGCAATTTCTGAAGTTCACAAGTGCAAGAAATGTCGAGGCCATAGCCCTCTGGATCCAAGACTTAGAGAAGGCTTTTTTGCACTGCTAAGATGCATGGAGGAGGAGAAAGTCGTCATTGCAGTATATCAACTACAGGGGATTGCAAGCACTTGGTGGAGAGCCACCAGAGGAATAATGTTTCCGAAAGGTGTGGTCCCGGAGCGGAACGCCTTTGTCGAAGTCTTCAACAACAAGTACTTTTTGGACAATGACAAAGAATTGAAGATGGCAGAATTTCAATGTCTTTGCCAAGGTATAATGACTGTGGATTAGTACAAAGCGAAGTTCGCTAAGCTATCGCAGTACGCCCATAGACTCATTGAGGATCCAGTAGATCGGGCTAGAAGGTTTAAAGATGGGCTCAGGCAGGACTTAAGGAGCATGCTGGTGCCATTTAATTTGAAGGACTATAATGACCTGTATGAACGGGCCCAGTTGATAGAGAGGGATCAGAGTGAACAAGCCGCCGCATTTGGGTAGCGGATTGGTTCAAATAGGGATAGGAATCGGTTTGAGAAGAGACCGATGACCGGAAGAAGGTATCTTGTTCCGCCCAATAGGAATAGTGGGATATGAAAGTCAGCGCAGAGACATAATGGCGTGTGTCGCTTTTGTGGAAGACGACATGGTTTGGCCCTGTGCCATCTTAGGTTGGGCACGTGTTACGAGTGTGGCTAGCAAGGTAATTTGGCCAGAGACTGTCCTAGAAGGCTGAGAGGACCATAGCAGTTATCGCCACCGCCGCCGCCGATGGGTCATAATATAAGGTTTGTGCTGTAAATTGTACAACAGGGAGGACAGAATAGGCCTATAGCACAAGGACAAGTGTTCGCCATCACGAGAGGACAGGTAGAGGACTCGCCTGATGTGATTACAGGTATGGTTTTACTTAACGACCATGTTGCATATGCTTTATTTTATACTGATGCGACCCATTTGTTTATAGCTGAGCAGTTTGTTAAGCTGATAGGATTGAGTCCTGAATTATTGGAGTTAGCGGTTAGCATATCTATACCGTTAAAGGATGAGGTGTTAGTTGCACTGAGTTGTCCTGGTTGCAAGTTAGTGATTGGTGAGCGAGAGGGGAAGATAAACTTGTTAGTCCTAGCCATGTATGATTTTGATGTGATAATTGGCATGGACTGGCTCACCAAGCAATGAGCTAAGATGGATTGCTATTGTAAAGCGATTCAATTTAACCCGTTAGGGGGTGAAAGTTTCGAGTTCATAGGGAGTTGAGGAGGACCCTCGATTACCTTAATCTCGTCGCTTGAGGCAACCCGTTTGGGGGTTGTTAAGGTTACCTGGCAACTCTCGTGGATACGACAGTTGAGGAAATGAAGATCGAAAATATCTCAGTAGTTCAAGAATTTCCAAACGTGTTTCAGAAGGAATTACCAGGTCTACCGCCAGAGAGAGAGAGTTGAGGAAATGAAGATCGAAGATATCTCAGTAGTTCAAGAATTTCCAAACGTGTTTTCGAAGGAATTACTAGGTCTACAGCAAGAGAGAGAGAGAGAGAGAGAGAGAGAGAGAGAGAGAGAGAGATTAAGTTCGTGATTGAGTTAGTGCCCGGGATAGAGCCAATCTCTAAGGCTCCTTACCGGATGTCATTGTCTAAGTTGAAGGAACTAAAGGTGCAGATGCAAGAATCTCTTCGTGAAGAAAAAAGATAGTTTGTTGCATTTGTGTATCGATTATCGTCAACTTAATCAGGTGACAATCAATAACAAGTATCCACTTCCGAGGATCGATGACTTATTTGACCAGCTGCAAGGAGCGTCGATATTTTCAAAAATTGACTTGAAAACAGGGTATCATCAGTTGAGGATTAGAAATGAGGACATACCGAATTTAGTGTTTCGTACTAGATACGGCTATTATGAGTTCATTGTAATGCCGTTTGGTTTGACAAACACCCTAGCTACTTTTATGGATCTGATGAACCGAATGTTTAAAGAATATTTGGATCAGTTTGTTATCGTGTTCATCGACGATATTTTGATGTATTCAAGAAATGCTAAGGAGCATGAAGGCATTTGAGGATGTTACTTCAAACCCTAAGGATTCATGAATTGTTCGCCAAGTTTAACAAAAGCTTCACGAGTCCATGTGGTCAAATAAATTAGGTTTGTTATCAATTACGACAACAGTGGAAGTTCCTAACTACAACCCATTCGTTAGCTATATATTTTCAAACAAAGAATACTTAATAAATATACTAATCTCCATCCTGCAGACTAGTGTGAGAAATGGTATATGTCGATGGAGAAACTATTACATAAGCCCTTACGATAACATTTTTGTCCTTTACTGATGATGAACTATTAGTTTATTTCCCCACATTTGTAAGAGAAAAAGGGAATCTTATGGCGAGCTCGTACTTAGTTATTGCTTATTAATCAAATCTTGTCCTTATTAGATTGGAAGGGTTCGCGGAAACCGTGTCAGTTTGCGGGACCACGCAAAGCCAGGTAATGAGAGAATAACACGTTTTGGTTGGGTTGAAGAAAAAATGCTTCGAGGCATGCAATTCAACGTCTTGCAAAAGCTGCGAGTAAAGGAGATGATTACGTGGCTCTTACAGAATTGCATCATGTAAGAATTTATTACAATGAAGACCTTGACTAACATTTCAACCAAAAAAGTAAAAAATAAAAAATAAAAAAATAAAATAAAGATCTTGAGTAACATAAGCATTAAATTTTTTGGCCAAGACCTGAGTGTTGATTAAAACTTTTTATGGCAAAGGACCACTTATCTGAGAAAGTCTATCAAAAAAGGACCAATTTGAGATCATATTTCTTTCAATCCCTCAAGATTGACCAAAGCATTAATTGGTTCGAAAGTTTGCTTATGCTATCCAATTTGCCATCCTATGAGTTCCAATTACAAAGATGTCGTGATTATCACGTCATAACTCCTTTCTTCAAGAAACGTTTGTCCAACCTAACTTGTACTCGTATTAAATACACTTTCAAAGTATCTTGAGAAATTAAGATATTTTTCCACATTCGACCCTCAGTGGATGACCCCGTGGATTTATTCAACTTCTAAGAACCATAAACTTGAATTTTTCTATTCTACTCCGACAATTCAAGAAGCATTTGATAAGTACCGACTGACATAAATCTGGTAATTTACATGCATTAACGTGGATTAGTCTGACTCTAAAAGTTCAAGTGCCCCATGTTTTTAAATTATATATATATATATGGAAAATATCAAATGTTTCTTTTTTTTTTCTTATTTAAGACGAGAAAAATTCCCAAGATAAAAAATCAGAGTCCGTAAAATACTGTAAAGTACTGTATTAACATCACCAATCACCAATTAGGTGACCAACCAGTTATAGATAATTTTTTGAGTGACGCTCCAACCCACCATGGCCATTTGGGCCCCGCGCTCTTCGTCGCTAACTTACTATCATCAAGGCGCGATAGCATGGTATCACGTGAACTTTTGCAACGTTGTGTAGTTAGACATTCGATTGTTTCAATTAGTAACTAAACTCCATATGATTAATGGCCTATTAAATTGTTAATTCGAGTTTAGATAAAAAGTAAATGGGGTAAGTATAGTATAAGTGTCAAAACTTTTGTACGGAACTCACTTTGGTGTTAAATTTTTTTTTTTTTTTTGCTCATGCGAGTGCCACATCCGAAAGAAATTGATCACTTGAGTGCTAATTCCAACCAAATGTTCTATGTGGAATTTTTTTTCTTTTTTAATTTTTTTTATTTCCATCCGTATTTTGTTTTTTTTTTTTTTTTTTTCTTGTAAGGTAGATGAGGGTTGCAATCCTTGTTGGTCGAGGTCGCCTTACCCTCAGCCGTGAGGGCCCTCGTTGGCTGCTGGCGAAGCCCCCCAAAGCAGGCAACAGCCTTGCCGACCACTGGTGAGGCCATGATAGCCCTCTTCCGCTTTGGGAGGCGTTGCTTGCGGCTACCTAGAGTTGGACGCTACCTAGAGTGGCCCTGATAGCCTTGCCCAAGGCCTTCACAGCCAAGGGTGAGGCTACCCTAGCCAAATTTAGGCGAGGCGGCCGTAGCTAGTGATTCTCATCGACCCTAAAGAAAAAAAGAAAAATTAAAGCAAAAATTAAAAATTAAAAAATAATTAAAAAACTAAAATATTAAAATAATGTTTTCCAGAGATCATGTTAGCTTTTATGATGGGCCAAATTGGAAGTGATACTCAAGTGATCGATTTTTCAAATTTGTGACACTCAAGTGAGTGAAAAAAAGTTTTGGCATTAAAGTTTTGGCCTTAAGTGTCGTACGAAAGTTTTAGCATTTATAGTGTACTCACTCAAAAGTAAGTAAATTTTAATATGCCTTGAAACCTTACAGACTGCAAAGTTCAAATAATTATTGATGGGCAAACGGTAAAATGGAAACAACAAAAGAATTACATGAAATTCTTTGGAAAAAGAGCATATGGTTTACATTCTTGGAGGTAATGCTTGCTCGGTGATTGAAACTAAACATGAACTGCCGATGGAGATGACCAGAATGCATAGGAAAAGTTTAAAAAACTTATAAAATATGGTGGGAGTGCTTTTATTAATAAAGAAAAATATTAGAAATAGAAAACCTAATCTAGTTCGAAATTCAAATCCATCTAATCCAATCTACTCTGCTATGAATAATCTTCTCATTCTCGTATCTTCAGAGTCATTCTAAAGTGTTGCTACGGATTTGTAATGCCCATCGTTGATTCGTGTTGTGTCTTTAAATCGATACTTCCATTATGCATTTCAATCTTTCATAAGAATCCCTAGATATCTTGACTTGTGCGCTACTCTAAGAATGATTCGCAACAACTCTTGATTTCTTAGCGCTGATTGTTCCCAGTCGATAGATTTTCCTTAACTCAGTCTCTAACGTCCATGCATGCTTCGAGTCAATTGATTGTTGCCACGTGTCATGTACTTATTGAAAGTTCATGATTGATGAGCTCATCCAACGTTCCAAGGATGGGCCTCGTGGGTCTAGTTTATCATCATAATTTGGGCAAATTAGCTTCTTCTCATATAGATCCAAAGACAAAATAATAATAATAATAATAATAATAATAATAATAATAATAATAATAATAATAATAATAAAAGAAAAAAGGAAAAGATTTAAAAGAAAAGAAAGGCGGCAATCACAAATCCGTTCAAGGTAAACACATAAGTGGTGCTGGTGATCACCATCAAGACCATTTGTAAGCCTTGCCTCAACTAGGGCAGGGAAGCCATTGACCTATCTCTCAACCCCGATTAAGACCCGAGGACAACGACGACAGCAAATTCGTGCTTACGCCCCTCTAATTGCCAACCCTAACCCTAATCTTGTAGCATCAAATCCAAAGTGCATCGATGGCAGCTCCTCTGTCTCATCTAAAACCGTCATGCTCTCTGTTGTAGGTATAACACGAAATTCATAATTTGCTTCCCCTTCAGTCGTTGCCTCTTTTTCGCTGTGATTTTGTTCTATGTTTGCAATCCCTCTGCAATTTGAAAGGAAGAAAGAGAAGGAAAATAAGACATTTGCTTTAGATTCTGTTAATTTCTCTTTCGTCTTTAAAAAAAATAATTTTAATTTGAAATTAAAATCATTAACTTTGTTTTTTTCTTACTTTTTTAATAATAAAAAGTGCCATGTCAACTTACTACATAAGTGTTGTCTGACACCTAGACTCGTTTAGATGGAAAAATAATAGTGGCCATTTTTGTCCGTAAAAAAAGAGCGCGTGCTTTTCTTGAAAATGACATCATTTTTATCATCTAACATAAAAATATTATCTTTTTTTACAAGATTTGGCCCACCAGTTATAGAGAACTCCAAATGACACTCCAACCCACCGTGGTCACTGGGCCCAGCGCTCTTCAGCAACTTGCTATGTTTATGTCATGATAGCACATGCTCAATGAAAATAAAAGGAAAAGAACAAGAAATACCGCATTTTTCCACCCCACCCCGAATAAAGAAAGAAAGATTGACGTTGAGGTCGTTGTCCTGTTTGGTTTGTCATTGTCCGATGGTCTTTTGCAATTGTTTTGTCTGGGCAAGTTGGCAGAATTATAGTGATGAATTGCGTCCTCATCATTTCGCAACTAATCATTTTCTTAATGGCAAGCTGTTTGTAGTGAACAAGTCAAAAAGTAGAGTCAATAGTGCTCATTATAAAAATGGCCAACCATGCGCTGGCCCTCTAGACGTATTGGTTCAAATATATTCTTGGCAATTATGTGTGTCATGGGTCCATTGCAAGAACTGAGCATAGAATCCCTTCTTCCTCTAGTCATCCCAAATCGAAGCTGAAGGTACCGTAACATCTCCCTCGATTACATTTTTTTTCATAAATGAATTTTCAGTTCCTTGCTGTTTCCTTCCCCCAAAATGTCCACTTGTTTTTGCGTTGTGCCGATATTTCCACTTATATTCTAGTGTTATCAGGAGTGCTTTTGGCCTGCGGTCCTCTTCATCCATCTTCACAGACAAGCTAGTAGCCAAGAAATCTCCGCTCCTCTTGCATCCTTACGTTGAAGCCACTCCTGGTATGTGTTATCAGTGCTTGTTTCACTTTCGCCCTCTTTGTTCAGTTATCTGGTTCTATTGATTAAACCCAATAAACCTAAGTCAAAGACTTCTAGTCCTAAATACAAGGGAAGAGGAAACAAAAATGGGTAAAACCACCTGCAACTGATCAAACCCTAATAAACATAAGGCATCCATTTTCTTTTTTCTTTTTTTAAAGGTGGTTTTGTGAAAATCTTTAATTAAGGGCCCTACCTTAAGTTCATATATCTATAGATAAGATTTGGTTGATGGACGACTTCACTCTTAATTCATTAAAATTCCATCTGCTTTATTTGAAGAAATTATTGCTTCGGCTCTTACAATTATGTTTTATCTTATACAAATCATAGCTTAGAAAAAGAAATATTAGTCTCTTTCCACAAATTGTAAGTGAGAAAGGGGAATCTTATGTCGAGCTCATGCGAATTAATGCTTATTAATCAAAACACGTCCTTCTTACATGGGAAGGGTTTGAGGAAATTGTGTTAGAGAACGATATCTTTTGGTTGAGTTAAAGAAAATAATTCGAGGCATGCTATTTAACATCTTGCCAAAATTGCAAGTACAAGCGATGGCTACGAGTCTCTCTAGAAAAGTATCGTTTTTTTTTTTTTTTTTTTTTTCAGACAAAGACCTAAGTGTTGATTAAATTGTCTTTTAACAAAAACCAATTATTTGAGAACGTCTATTAGCATGAGACCATATTTCTTCTTGTCGCTGAAAGGTTGATCATAGCATTAATTGGTCGTCTCCTCATGATATCCAATTTGCCAACTCACAAGCTCCAATTGCAACAATACGGTGATATTTTTTGCTTGATTATGCCTCAAAACTTCTTTCTCGAGGAAAGCTTTCTCCCATCTAACGAGTGCTGATGTCGCAGCTATTATTGAAGTGTTTTGTGAAATTATGGTTTTTTCCACATTCAATTCTAAATAGATTATGCAGTAAATTTGTTCAACCTTTAGGAACCTTTAGCTCGAATTTTCCTTTTTCTTCTTCCTATAAAAATGTTCATAAAATCTATTTGATAAGTCTCGATGTGTATCTTTATGATTTACGTACGTTTATGTGAATTAATTGGCTTTAAAAAGTTCAGCTACTCCATGCTTTCATTTAATAAAAGAAAAAAAAATATTTCATAAGGAGAAATCAACTATTTCATTTTCTTATATTTAGGACAAGAAGGTTCCTAACATGAAAATTCCTAGTTTGTAAAATAATGTACACACATTTGTATGTATATCAAAAAGACAAGAATGACCAAACTCTCAAAAGTCCACAAAAAAATGTACTTACGCTTACTCGAATGTCTGCCGTTATTTTTTTCCATCCAAATGAACTTCGTGGCAAATCATGTGACAAACGGCTCTTAGATGTAAGCTGACATGTCTTTTTTATTATTAAAAAGAAATAATAATTTTATACTCAAAATAAATTGACTTTTTCAGAGAGAAAAGGAAAAAATAAAATAAAAACTAGAAGTGGAGAGAGTAGAAAGGATGCATGGGGGGGGGGTGTTGTCGAGTTAGGCATGACCGCAACCACCATCGCGTCAAAATCTCGGTGCTCTTTTCGATTCTAGTGACTGATGCCTCAGTCAGTTGGGAACATAGTCTACAAACACTAATATGCAAATAATTAAATTTTTAAGCTTTTTATATAATTGACAATGATCTTACAAAATCTCACTTAGTTGTCATGATATCTTCAAACTCTCCCTAATGCACTTAGTCCGATTATGTTTGCCATTAATCAATTTGTAGTTAATTGATTAGAAGCCCTAGTAAAATATTGAAGGAAATAGTTCACTTTTGCACAATCAAAGAAATTAGGGTTGAAAAATTATTACATCAGTTAATTAACTAAAAGCCATTTTTAAACATCATGGTTTGATTTTTTCTTTTTCATGCATTTTCAAGAGAAAAACACTCACAAGCCATTTTTAAGCCTTTTGCTAATTTTTTAGAAAAAATAAAATTCTTCTGATTTTTGATAAAATATAATTTTTAATATTAAAATAATATTATGATGTACAAAAAAACCCGTGTTGGAACCCACTCGAGTCGCTAACCAGCGGCCCAGATGGGCCTGAAACGCGGGCCCAGTCCGGCTTAGAGAGAAAGGCCCAACCCTTTAAAAACAAAATGAACTAAGCCTAGCCCATTAAAGCGGAATAAGCCCAATGTGCCTAAATCATCCCAGCCTGAATACCAAACCCTAAAGACCTGACCCGGATCCACTCCGACCCGCATCCGACACGGTACCCAGGCAGACTCGACTTGCTCTCCTCCCCCTGCCTCTCGCGGCACTCTGTCGACCTCGCCCCGACGAGGACGGCCGCGGCGAGTGCCAACGCTCGCATCGGGCTGGCCACGCACCCAGTCAAGCGATGTCTCGGCCAGCCCAAGCCGAGGGCCAGTTGGCGGCCGACCACCGTCGCCAGCCGAGAACCAGCTCGACCTCCCCTACTTCGGCCGAGATCTGGCTCGGCCAGATATGGCCGGCGGAAGCCGCTCGACCCGAGGCCTCCCCAACGCCGTCTCCTTCGTCTTGATCAATCCGCGTGACGCCCAAACGTCGAGTGGACGACCGACTGGAGCTCGGGAGACGGACTTTCTCAACACGAACTTTCAGATCTAGCTTAGGCATCTCGTCGAGCGGATGGCGCGCGACGCGTTAGGAGATCAAGATACCTGATGATATCTGTTCCTCTTCATCATTTTTTTTCCCTCTAATATTACGCATTAGTTCTCAACTAATTAATTTCTTAATAGCAAGTTGTGTGTTAATAAAGTTGTGATTTTAGGTTGTCTTGTTTTGTTTGTGTTTGTCTAATGGTCATTTGCAATTATTGATCTGGGCTAGTTGGACAGAACCACAGTGATGATTTCTGTCATCATCATTTCCCCCTTCTATTATACAATTCTTAATAAATCAATGTCTCAATTGCAAGTTTTTTCATTGATGAACAATGAATATGCGTATTTGTGTCGCGGGCGTATGGCGCGGGAGCACTCGGTTCCTCTAGTCGGATCAAAAAGGTGGAGCGCAGTCGCGTCGTCGTGTGCATCACCCAACTCCAACTCCAACTCGGTCCCTCCGCGGTATCTCATCAACGCGCTTTCAGCGTTTTACCACTGAACGACGACTCTCTGGGCTGACTCCCAGGGATGATCCGTCTCTCTCTCTCTCTCTCTCTCTCTCTCACTCTCTCTCTTTACTGCCTTGAGCTCCCACACTCCCCTTCTCTTTCTAGATGCCCACGCTCTTAACATTGGTGGCGCTCCTTTTCGTTTTTTAAAGGGGGTACCCGACCCGTCTCGCCCTTGTGAGCACGGTCGCTTTCTCCGGGCCGCCGTTGTGCCAAGCCCATCAATCGCATCAAATCATGCAATGAACACTGCATCTTGCTCCTGCTCTCACCTGCTTCGCTCTATTTCTATTTGAGTTGATATTTCGGATTCATTTGTCTGGTCTTCTTTTTTTTTTTTTGGTCGGTCACTCTCGAGTCTAGTCTTTTTTTTTTCTTTTTGGGTCGATCACTCTTGAGTCTAGTCTTTTTTCGATCGAACACTCATGAGTCTAGTCTAACCGTGTTTTTGTCATCTAATAAAAGGATGGGGGCAAGAAAGTACACTCCGCCACAATGTCTACACATTCAAGCAATGCTTCGACTAAACAATTTATAATATTGACATCTCAACATTCATCAAGTGGTTGTATCAACCAAGGCTTACAGGCTCATACTCCACATTTCATTTGCAACTTGATTTATCCCTTTCCATTTCGATAATTAATATTTCTTAAACATCATGGTTTGATTTTTTCTTTTTCATGCATTTTCAAGAGAAAAACACTCAAAAGCCATTTTTAAGCCTTTTGCTAATTTTTTAGAAATAAAATAAAATTCTCCTGATTTTTTAATAAAATATCATTTTTAATATATAAATAAAATTTTATAATATACAAAAAAAAAAAAAAAAACCCGTGTTGGAATTGACCCGAGTCACCAACTAGCGGCCCAGTTGAGCCCGAAAGCGGGCCCAGTCCGGCATAGAGAGAAAGGCCCAAACCTTTAAAAATAAAATGACCTAAGCCTGGCCCATTAAAGCAGAATAAGCCTAATATGCCAAAATCATCCCAGCCCGAATACCAAACCCTAAAGACCTGACCAGGATCCACTCCGACCCGCATCGAACACAGTACCCAGGCAAACCCGACTTGCTCTCCTCCCCCCTGCCTCTTGCGGCGCTCTGTCGACCTCGCCCCGACAAGGGCGGCTGCGGCGAGTGCCACCGCTCGCACCGGGCTGGCCACGCACCCAGTTCGGCAACGTCTCACCCAGCCCAAGCCAAGGGCCAGTTCTCGGCCGACCATTGTGGCCAGCCGAGAACTAGCTCGGCTTCCCCTACTTCGGCCGAGATCTAGTTCTGCCAAGCATGGCCGGTAGAAGCCGCTCGAACTGAGGCTCCCCAGCGCCGTCTCCCCAGTCTTGACCCGCCGCGTGACACCCAAATGGCAAGTAGACGATCGATCGGAGCTTGGGAATGGACTTTCTCAACACGAACTTTTAGATCTAGCATAGGCATCTCGTCGAGCGGATGGCGCGCAACACGTCAGGGGATCAAGATACCTGGTGATATCTATTCCTCTTCATCATTTTGTTTCCCTTTAATATTACACACTAGTTCTCAACTAATTAATTTCTTAATAGCAAGTTGTGTGTTAATAAAGTTGTGATTTTATGTTGTCTTGTTTTGTTTGTGTTTGTCTAATGGTCATTTGCAATTATTGATCTGGGTTAGTTGGACATAACCGCAGTGATGATTTCTATCCTCGTCATTTCCCCCTTGTATTATACAATTATCAACTAATCAATTTCTCAATTGCAAATTTTTTTATTGATGAACAATGAATTTGCGTATTTGTGTCGTGGGCGTACGCACAAGAGAGAGAGAGAGAGAGAGAGAGAGAGAGAGAGTTAGTACCATGCAAACTTGTTTAAGTCCAAAAGTAGAGTTAGTAGTGCTTCATATAAAAATAACTCCACGTCACCCCGTTATGATTATGTTGAATAGAATAAGCTACCTTGAAGAATTAACAATCTAAGCAAAGAAGTATTTTATGGGCCAAAATTACAAACTTGATAATTTTACAAAATTTAATCCATAAGAAATTATGAAAAGCGTGGTTAATTGATGATTAATTGATTTTCAAACATAGAAGGATACAGAGTCAATTTTAAATAAACATAGAAGTTGAAGAGGAGATGAGAGAGAAAAAAAAAAGTAGAGTGAATGGTGATTCAGCTTGTTTCCATACATAGAAGATTATTTTGATCAAATAAAATATTTGTCCCAAGCCAAAGAGGGGATAAAAATAGCCCTACCCTATTTATTTTATTTAAAGTTAAGAAAGCATCAAAATCTTCGCTTGGAGCAATGTTTTACTTTAATTTAGAATTTCTCACATTTGGATGTGCCCATTTTAAAGAAATTATCTTTTAATTTATGGTTGACACGGTATCTACTAAGCTTTAAGGACACTGGCTATTAAATTATAGAAGGTTATTTCGATCAAATAAAATATTTGCCCATGCCAAAGAGGTGATAAAAATAGCCCCGCCCTATATATTTTATTTAAAATAAAGCAAGCATCAAAATTTTTACTTGGAGTAATGTTATATTTCAATTTAGAATTTCTCGCATTTGGATGTGGCCATTTTAAAGAAATTATCCTTTAATTTGTGGTTGACACAACATCTGTTAAGCTCTAAGAAGCACATGCTGTCAAAATAAGTGGTGGATGATAGAAACATCAAAACAATTACTAGCTCTCTAAGAAGTACCCGTCACCTTTTGATTTGTAACCTCTACTTACTGCTTTCTTATGAAATCATGAAAATGAAAAGAAACGTTTTAAGCTTTGAAATATTGAGAAAAAGTTCTAAATGATCCTGACTGTCAATATTCAAAAGAATCGGCAACTGTTGAACTAGTATGAAAGAAAACATGGACAACAGGAACAAAAAATAAATAAAAAATAAAAAATAAAGATTTAGGCTTCTTGTGCACATGGTAGAGCAGTAACGTGTTGCTTTGTCCACGTGAGATCAACTGCAAGTTCTCCACGTAAACCCGTGACGTGTTACTTGGGAGCACCAAGCATAGTGAGCCATAGGGGTTAGCAGCGGTGTAGGATCAACCCTGTACCGACCCTGGACCGGCCCAACCCTACTGGTCCCGGTCCAGTTCCCAAGGGGACTGGGTCGGTCCTTGGTCTTGAAATTCCAAGACCAACACTGTACGGGTTGGTCCTCGATCCTAAGAGTTTTGGGTCGGTCCAACCCTGGACCAACTCTATATGTTATATTATATTATATTATATTATATTATTTATAATTCTTTTATATATTCAAACCTAAGTAAAATGTCTATTATATTATATTATATTGAGATGTTCTATCAATAGCACTAATAGTAATTTTAACTTAAAACTTTTGTTGAGTATTAATTATGTGTCGTTTGTTTTGTTTTCAGGTGTTTAAAAGTTCAAGTGAATTAACAAGATGTAGAGTTATATATTCATGGTTTATATTAAGTACTTTGAACTTTTTATGGTTTAATTGTATTTTACTAATGAATTTCAGCTGCATTTTGCTTTTCAATTTGTGTCAAATGGTAGAAGTTTTTGAAAAGTAGAGTAGTACTGCAGTTGTTATGGTGATTTGCTAGTCAAGTGGTGTGAAGCTCATTTTTTGGTTGAGTGGACTCTACATGATCAAATGCAGGAAAACGTTTTTACATATGATGTTATGAATATTAAAGATAGATATTACAAGAACTTTCCATCTTGTCCCATATCTCGATGAGTGGTTAGCATGTACGAAATTTCTATTATTATGTCATCTTATATTTGCTAAATATGTATTGATATTTATAGTTTAGTTGTACAATGCCGCATTGTCGATGGATGTGTAATTTGAATTTGTAGGTTTGCTTTTTTAGGGAATATACAAAATAAGACGAAAAAATTATCAATCGGTCTCGGGTTGACCCTGGAACCGGACTGAACCTATTGGGTCGGTCCGGTCCTTGGTCCCAAACTCAATAGGGTCGGTCCTCGGTCCTAAAAATTGAGGACCGATACTGTACAGGTTGGTCCTAGGGTTAGGGGGTGGCTCGGACTAACCCGGACCATACTCACCCCTAGTGAGCCATCATTGAGTGACCCAGATTTTTCTTAACCCACCCTATGCTCTAAGTTGCTCTTGCTGGCATTCCTCAATCTCTGTTTATTTATATCGCTCCTACTTCCGTACACTCTCTCTCTCTCTCTCTCTCTCTCTCTCTCTCTCTCTCTCTGTGGTTTTGTTTCACAATTCTAACTGATTAGTTTTGTACTCACTTCAGTTTTCTCCGCACCCATTTGTTTAAGTGAACAATAAAAGGAGGCAACGAGAAGAGGAAAAAAAGAGGGGGGAAAAAGGAAATTTGAAAAATTAAAGAAGAGATTATGGCTGAGGCAATTGCTTACCCCATTGCGTCGAATCTTTTGTCTAAACTCGGGGAGTGCCTATTTGCTCCCATTGGACGGCAATTTGGGTACGTGCTGTGCTACAAGAGCTACGTCGAAGAACTCAAAAATGGAGTCAAAGAACTAGAGACTGCAAGGCAAAGGGTGCAAAGCTCCGTCGATGAAGCTGTGTATGACGGAAAACTTATACACGTGGATGTTGAGAATTGGTTGAAGAGCGTGAAGGAGGAGACTGAGAAGGCAGATAACCTTTTAAAACTTAACGGAAGTGCAAAAGATGCTTGTTTTCGTGGGTGGCTTCCTAATCCCATGGTGCGCCATCCAATTGGCAGGAAGGTGAAGAAGATGGCTCAAATTATTCAAGGACTCCATAAGGAAAGTAGAAATAATACCTTTCAGAAGGTCTATCATGAGAATACTCCCACAGGAATCGTCACTGCTGCCACTTCTGCTGCAAGATCTGCTCAAAGGAAGGAAGATGTCCTGGTGTCGAGGGCTTCAGTCATAGAGGATGTAATTAAGGCTATAACTGATGACAAGGTCTGTGTGATTGGGGTGTATGGACCAGGTGGGGTTGGCAAGTCCAAGCTTATGGAGGATGTGGAAAGGCGAGTTAAGGAAGAGCAATTATTTGATGTGGTTGCCACGACAAATGTATCACTAAATCCAAATTTAAAAAGAATCCAGGGAGAAATTGCTTATGCACTAGGCCTAAATCTAGCAAATCAGGAAACTGCTTATGGGAGAGCAGACCTTTTGTGCAAGAGGTTAAAGGAAAATTCTGAGAAAAAGATTCTCATAATTTTAGATAATTTGTGGACAAAGTTAGAGTTGAAGGAAGTTGGAATCCCTTGTGGATACGATAATAAAGTAAGAGGCTGCAAGCTATTACTAACATCTAGATACCGACATGTTTTGTACACTGAGATGGGCTCTGATCGAGAATTTCAACTCAGTGAGTTAAAGCATGGAGAAGCACGTATACTTTTTGAAAGGACAGTGGGGGACAAGGTTAACGACCTTGAATTTAAGATCTTGGTGGATAAAGTGGTCGAGAATTGTGGAGGCTTGCCTCTTTTGATTCTCTCGGTGGCTAAAAGGTTGAAGCGTGGAGATTTGCCTGAATGGAGGGATGCTTCAACCAATAAAGAAGGGTCCGACATAAAATCAATAGTGGAACTTAGTTACAATGACCTAAAAGATGAGAGGATCAAAGCGTTGTTCTTGGTTCATGCTCTATTTTCTCGGGAACTTTGGATAAGGGATACCCTTATCTACTGCATGGGTTTGGGTTTATATAAAAAATTCAGTAAGACCATCGAAGTCGCTAGAGATAGGTTGATTATGGATCAACGTCGCCTGCTTGACTCTTCTTTGTTGCTATGCAATGATAAGCGGGACTATTTGAGCATGCATGACTTATTTATTGACGTGGCCATCTCTATGCATGACAAAATTATTGACACAGAATGGAACGCCTTGGTCGGGAGAAAGGATTCTGGGTTTAAAGAATGGTCAAAGTATGATCTCAGAAAATGCACCGCAATGTCCTTTGATTGTGTTGACATTGATGAACTTCCTGAAAAATTGGACTGCCCAAACATGAGAATTTTTCTGTTACTTGAACACAACAAATCTCTCAAAGTGCCAAAGTCATTTTTTGAATCTATGGAGAAGCTCCAAGTCTTGGACTTGACTGGCTTATCTTTTACCTCTCTACCTTTGTCGATGGAGTTCCTGGAAAATCTCACGTCATTATGTCTTGATCGATGCCATCTGGAGGATGTGTCTACTCTTGGAAAGCTGAAAGGATTACAGTTCCTAAGTATTATCGGATCTACAATTGCTCGGCTTCCCAAAGAAATAGGTGAACTAATAGAATTGAGATTTTTGGACCTTACATATTCCACGCTCAAAGTTATTGAACCTGGCGTGCTTGAAAGCTTGGTTAATTTAGAAGAACTGTATATGGAAGACAGTTTTGATAAGTGGGAGGCAGAGGATAAAACCCCGCGAAGCAACGCTAGCCTGGCTGAGTTTAAGAATATGAATAAGTTGAGCACTTTATACATTACCATTCCTTGTTCAGCCAATCTCTCAAGAGACCTACCATTTGAGAAGCTAAATAAGTATAAAATCCTAATTGGGGACATTTGGGATTGGTCAGATGAATACAAAGAATCCTGAACTTTAAAACTCAAGCTAGATTCGGGCAATCTTCTTCGTGAAGAGTGGGTGCAGAAATGTTTGCAAAGAGCACAATATCTCAACTTGACGGGCTTGCAAGATAATCACAGCATACACAATTTGTGCTTCGAAAGTTTTCAGGAATTGAAGCATCTTCGCATACAAAATAGCCCCTTACTTCAGTACGTTGTTCACTCCATAGGGGATATCCGGTGCACCGCATTTATGAGATTGGAATCGTTGTTTCTCAAGAATCTAAACAACTTGGAGGAGATTTGTCACGGTCGCCTTGCCCTAGAATCCTTCAGTAAATTAAAGATTTTGAAAATGGATAGCTGTGGTGGAATCAAATATCTGTTTCCTGCCTCCATGATAAGAAACTTCTTGCAGCTAGAAGAGATTGAACTAAGTAAGTGTCACTTAATAAAGCAAATTGTCGCAAATGCCGAGGCAGAGGAAGATGGGGATGAAATGGATGTTGATCCCAAAGTGAAGTCATGCAATTTGCGTAGGTTAACATTACGAAACTTGCCAGAGATGACAAACAACAGGTAAATTTCATATTTTCTAAAATGGTCATATTTTCCTCCATCCATGCCATCCTAATTGGAGAATACTTTCTCTACCTAGTCTTGAGATCCATGAGTTACAAATATGAACATTGCCTTCAATTAATTTAGTTCCCACGCGTTGTGCGGACTTAAAAAAGTATTGACTTGTTGAAATATTTACTTTGGAGATATAATCTAAGGACTTTTGTGTAATTTGATAAAGTAGTTCGCATTTATCAACTAGATGAAAAATTTATTTACCAACAGTTGAATCGATTAGTATTTTGTGCTAAAAACTATTGATTTTGTTTGACTGTAATTACTTAAACATTTGATTTATAAACACATTGGAATATTGACTTCAGAGTTATCTCAGAGTTATCTCAATTTGATATGTGGGTAAGTACTGGTGTGATACGTTTTGCATTTTATAGTAAATGAAATTATATGCATGGGTATTCTAGAGGAGTCTAATAGCACAAAGAGAAATTGGAAATATATACAGATTCTTTCAATCAAGACAAAATAGTGATTTTATTTTTCAAAATGTAATTGCTATGTGATATGTGAATGCATAAAAACATCCATATTAGTTAATTACATCCCATTTTATATGTGTTATGTTATCAACATAGTTAAAGAAGCACCATGTAATGTATCAATTTTTTAAATATTCTAAAAGTTGTCATTGCTTTATGGTAAAGTATATACACATACATTTATGGATATAATTGTAACTTAAAGAAGGTATATAAGACCTATATAACTTGCATGACCTTCATTTAGTAATTATGGAAAATTGTAAGATTCTATTACATCAACTTGATTAAAGGGGAAAAACCAGAACTAAAAAAAAAATCCCTGTGAATTGAACTTAGTGATTATGTGGGAAGAAACATCCAGATCAATTGATTACATTAAATTATTTTGCAATTTTCATCTTAAGTACATCAATGCTAAGGCAATTGAGACGATTAAGTTGTTGTTCCAATAATTGTAAAAAGTTTGGGTAGGTGAACGGACCTTAGTGGAAATGTGGTTCTACACAATGTTCCATCATATAAAATCTTCTTTACTCTTATATGTTAGTTGATGGAACTATTATGTGACGATGGAATGAAAATTCATAAATAATAAGGCCAATTTGCGTTTGTTACTCTTGGTACTTTATTGAGATGTTAGTGGAACAATTAATTTTTTTTTTCCTAATTTATGTGAGCTGTGGACCTTTCTGTAGTGAACAAATTTACCGCAAATCTTCATTCTAGCAGCTTTTCCAATATTCCTAGTAGAATTTATGTGTGTGGCACATGTTTAAATCTATTTTTTCTGTAATAGAATGTCGCTTGAAAGTATAAACTAGAAACACATCTAGCATTCATTTGTGCACTATTGTTCGGAATCATCAAATTTTATATCTATTCTGTTAGTATAAAATAAAAAATTGGAAACCCTTTTCTAATTATTTTTTATAATTATGTTTATCAAGTGACCCAAGCCACAGAAGCGTTATACTCGGTTAAAATCATTATCAAATTAATCAATTCTTTTTCTTGGCCACATGACTAAAACTTTCTACTTTCTACATAAGGTAAGCCACTTTTTTATGACGAGGAAGCGTATCTTGGGTCCTCATGTTTTAAAACTAAATGCTTTGATGAAATTGACTTTGATGACCGTATGGTGCTGTTATGACCAATTCATGGATATTACAGCCACCAATGGATCTTAAGGAGATGAACCCTTTTCCTAACATTTGGTCGATGTGGCATCTATTCCGCTTTACATCAATACGATAAAATAATGGATCTTTTAGTGCTACGCATGGGTACAGTAAAATCTTAGGAGTACTTTAGTATTTCTCTCATAAATTTATAATAACATTTTACTTTTACTCTCTTGACGAGAGGTTTTTTTTTTTTTTTTTTTTTTTGGAAATAGTTTGGAAAAAAAATGCCAGGCTCAACTGACACGTGCTAATCAATTAAAAGTATATTTTTTTATCAGTTTATCAATTTAATTTATAACAATTCCAGAGAAAATAATTAAGATTGTTTTTTGCACTGTCGTTTGAGATATTGTATCAGACTACAGTCAATGATCAAAAAATCAATTGAGCCTATGCCATGAATTTCTAAATTTAGGCAGATTGCACAAAATGTGAGGGTAAATTCAATAACCTCAATAATTCATTCTTGTTAATATATGTATAATAAAGTCCAAATACATAATAAGTAAATGATAAGTAAGTCTAAAGTAGATTATTTTAAAGAAGAATAAGGGAACATTCAAAATCACTGCCCCGCTTTATCTTCCATTATCCTTATATCTGTTATGAGAGATTATTTCTTCTGTTATTATTTCACATGCAACCCGTATTCACTGTTTCTAGTTAACAGCATTGTTTTGACCGTGGTGTTATTCACCCCTTGCAGCTAATAAAGCTACAAAATTTGGAAGCTATAACCATTGAAAAATGTCAGTTAATACGAGAAGTATTCGACCTTGAGGAACTGATAACTAGTAGGCATGTTGAGATTCTATGTCGATTGACTAGATTGACCTTGAGCGGCTTACCAAATTTGGAATGCATATGGACCAAGAATCCAAGAAGAGCATTGTGCTTTCGAAACTTAAAGGCACTGAAGATGCAAAATTGTGAGAACTTGAGGTTTCTTTTTTCTTCTTCTATGGCTAAAGCACTCATGCAGATAAAAGAAATCGAAATAGCGAATTGTGCACTGATGGAAGAAGTTATGTATGTGCAAGAAGAAGAATTAGTGGAAGCTACAACCACCGACACTTTAGAGTTTCCTTCGTTAACCTCCTTGTCTCTTGTGGAATTGCCAAATCTCAAGACATTCTCTTATGGAAAGTATTCTATTCACTTTCCATCCTTAACAAGACTGACATTATCCAAGTGCCCCAAAATGATGACATTTTCTTCATTCGAAGGAAGGCAACAGTTGATGACAAATGATACAGGTTTACAACAAACATTTGGTTGTATCAACTCTAGCTTGTCCTTGCCTGGCTTCTTCAATGAAAAGGTAAGCATCTATAGTATTTTTCTATTGATCATTCTTCTAGTTTCATTCTTCTAGTTCTAGTTAGTGAAGCAATCTAGTAGAAGTTGGATCATTATTCTGTACCAAAAGATTGACACTTCGCGGTGGAAAAACAAACTCACTGCTGTTCATTCCCAAAGTTTCCCCTTGCCCCCAAGTTTCGGCATAATAAAATTATATACCAAAAATTTCAGCCATTTTACATATACAATGTTTTTACGCAGGTTCTTTTTCCAAGCTTGGAGGAATTGAAGCTTTCCTCCATGTGCCAATTAAAGAGGATATGGCACAATCAGCTCCACGGACAGTCCTTCCACAAACTTGCATCCCTCACTGTTGAACTTTGTGAAAATTTGTCACATGTTTTTTTTTCATCAAATTCAGTGGATATGTTGCAAAGCCTGAATAAAATTAAGGCAGTCGGGTGTCCGTCCTTGGAAGCATTATTTGAACCCATAAGTCTTAGCGTTGAGAAAAGGCAAAAGCCATTAGTCCTCCCTGCATTAAGAGAATTGACACTGTTGAATCTATCAAGGCTAAGAGACATTTTGGAGAGTGACTGCAAAGTCACCTTGGCATTTCCTAGTTTGATGGAAGTGAACGTGAGGGGTTGTCACAGTTTGCCATATCTCTTCTCAAGTGCCATGGTTGAAATTCTCGATAAACTTGCGATGCTTGATGTTTCCTGTTGCAATAACCTACGGGGCATAATTGCAATGGAAGAAGGAAAATGGAAAACCTTAGAGACTTTGAAGTTCCGTCAATTAAGCACACTCAAGCTTAGTAACCTTGAGAGTTTGATTAGTTTCTGCTCAATGAGTTGTGCTAGTGATGGGTTACATCCTCTATTTGATGAGAAGGTATCATCTCTCGATTTATCTTACATGTTATTTTACTTTGTTTTTAGTGCTTTGTCCTTAAACGATTTTGCATATTTTTTGGTGGCTTGCATTTCCAAAGTTAGAAGAGCTGCACATCACAAAAATTGAAGGGAAATCAGGTAGCCAAAATAGTTGGGGGGGAGAGAGAGAGAGAGAGAGAGAGAGAGAGAGAGAGAGATGCCAATGCAGATGAGGAAGAAGAAACGGGATGTAGGGAAACTCATTAGTCAATGAATTTATCCTCAAAACTAAAGAAAACGAGTATCTAGGTCAATATTTACAGGTAAACAAGAGTTCAAACTAAGTAAGCATATCTAAAATAAGAGAAATAAATCAAGATAAGTATCTTAAATTTTTAATAGTATCAAATTTAATAAACTAATTGAAGATACAAATCAGCAAATTGGTTGGAGAATCATGTCATACATCAATCTCCCCCACCGAAATGAAGTCAAGTCCTTTCTCCGATGGCTCTTCCTGTGAGTAAGAAATAATAGTAATACCACAACTTTTGCCTTACAAGGAATCTTCGCTACATGTAGAGCGCCTGATTTGGATATGCACCTGGGGAGTATAAGGCTATACGAAGTATTATAGAACAGATTTTAGCATCACAAATTTTTCTCTTCTGTGAATCATCAATTGGAGAAATTACATTTATGAATTTATTAAATTTCAGAAGGTGTTTCAATAAATTCATCCCAATTATTTGTTGAATTTTACTACTCACTTCACTATTCTCAAAAGCAGAGATCCTTATTCAATTCTTCAAGACGTTGAGAATATTTTTCCATGTCATTTAGCTCATTGGCAAATGATTTTGGACTGTTTTCATGTCTCCCTTACAATTGTTGATTGAATCTATCCAATTCTCATTAAAATTGTTGAAATTTTCTCTCATATCATTAAACATATTTTTTTCTCTTCGGGATTATTATGGATTTATAATAATCATAAGGATGGTAATAATCGTATTACTCCTTACAATCAACACTATTATAATAACATTGTAATCCTTATAATCGTAATCTTACGAAGTAATAATAGCGATAACCCCTACTCTTTTCAAAATTTAGAATAACAAATTTAATAAATATTGCAAGATTTTTCAAAGAGCTAATTAGACCAAGCATAGAGTGGCTCCAAACCAGTAATGGCGGCTGAAGTTTCAATAGACATCAATGCCATATATCTTCATGATCATATCATATCAAAATTGCAACCGTAGCAACGAAAATGAAAACCAAAGCGTTGGCCTTTGATCTAGTATCAGCGCACGACAATACCACATGCATGAAGCAATGTTTTGATACCAATTAAATGTTGAAGAGATCCAACTTAGATACCAATTGATGAAGAACAGATCTAAATCCATTACCAACTAGTGCTGAATGAAAGCATGAAGAATGTTAGGTTTAGATATGTAGAAAATTGAGGAAAATAAGATAATAAGGGGAAAAAAGAGAGAGAGAAACTAGAGAGAGATGAAAGAGATAGAAGGGCCAATCTAGGCAGGCAAAAAGACACGTCATATAGGCAAACTTAGTAATCAAATCAATCAATTTATTTTGTAGGCACCTATTAAGAGAAATAATCAAGATAAATTTCCTTAATCTTCGATAATATTGAATAACTAAAATAAATAAAGAAACAAATCAGCTAGTGGTGGAGCATCCTGTCCTACATCAAAATTGAATAGTACATACCTGCACCCTACCATCTTTTGATTTAATTGTTGGATTTCTTTCTTTGGTTTATGTTGTGTTTTATTTTTGGTCGGTATGTCATGTTTTCTTGAAGTCTATATTTTGTCGAAGAAAATTTTGAAGTGCAAGATTCATGAAGCATTGATTTGTGCTAATTGGTTTTTATTTTGTGGGTATCAACACCCTACAATGCACAAGCTATATTTTTTAAATGGTTCAAAGAAATTGGAGAGTACATTTGAGGAATCTAAGATAGGCTAAATTTGAGGTTTGTGGGAAACATCTGACGTGTGACATGATTATGCTTGTCTAAGTTAGGTAGTTATGGATTATGCTACATTTCAAACATAATGCTTGATATCTATTAGATGAATATATGCTTTCTACTAAAAAATAATATGACTAGGGAATGGATTTTAGGGGTGGCATCTATTGAAAAATTGTGAGTCTAGTATTTTTTTTTTTTTCTATCCTATTGTTTATGCTTGTTTAGTGATTTTCCTTCTTCTTGAAATTACAGTTTTCCCTTCTTCCTTTTTCATGGGAATAGAGAATCGGCTCTAATAATTTAATTGAAAAATAACAGGTTAAGTTTCCTAATATAGAGTCAATGGAGATCTTGCACATGAATAACTTGGAGAGGATATGGCTTGATGATCTTGCTTCAAATGCCTTTAGCAAACTCAAGACACTAGTAGTGAAGTATTGTGAGAAACTTTCATCCATATTTTCATCTTATACTATGCTTACAAGATTTCAAAACCTAGAGAAGATAAGTGTAACCAATTGTGGGTCCCTAGAAGTGGTATTTCACGTCCAAGAGTTCAATTTTAGCAAAACTTGTCCTACAAGCACTTTTCAATTGAGAGAATTAGTTCTAACGCGGCTCCCAAAAATGAAGCACGTGTGGAGTGGACATCCTCAAGGAGGTCTTACCTTTGGACGCTTACGATGCATGGAGATTGTTGAGTGTGAGATGCTCCAAAGTTTATTCCCAAACTCGGTGGCAAAAAGTATGACACAACTCGAAGAACTTTTAGTACGGGAGTGTGGGGTGCAAGAAATTATTGTGGAGGAAGACGGAGTAGAGGTGAATGCAAGGGATCTCTTCTTTCCGCGATTAACCGATCTAAAATTACTTGAGTTGCCGGATTTGAGGAGCTTCTACAGGAATAGTCATACTTCAACACGGCCACTCTTGAAGAAATTGCAAGTAAGACACTGTGGCAAGATGAGGTCATTCTCATTTACTTGTGAATTCCAAAGTTGTCTAGGTACAAGTACCAGTGAGAATCAACCTGCACTCTTTTCTTTTGAAAAGTTACAATCCTCAATTCTATCTCTTTGCAATTGCCTTCGTTGGTTCTGTTATTCTCTATTGGAAATTGGAATTTCTTCGAAATTTAAAGATTGTTTGCGGTTAATTATTTCTAGCTCATATTCTTCGAAATCATCCCATCTTTTACTTTGAAAAAATAAATTATTAAATTACCTTGCATAGATAATCATGTTTCCAATAGCCACTTGTGCCTTATGGCTGGGTTATACCTAGTTAATTTAATTTGATTGACATCATCTCGTAAAATTTAAAACAAAAAAAATAGTATTATGTTCATGTGGCATATTGCTAGCTTAGCTATGGAGCAAAGTTCCAAGCTTAAACATTGTGAACATGATAACTGTCAAGTGCCGCAAATAACTTGCTTATCTAGTCACGTGTTAGTAATTTATTAATAGGCCTTGAATAGGACAAACTTTTTTCCACTTTGTAAATTACCAACTACTTTAATAAGCTAGCAATATTATTCTTGTGGATCACCAACATATTTGAAATTACTAACTTTATTTGAATTTACCGAACTTAATTTGATCGATGTACCAACATCCGTAATATAAGAACTGATTTTAATTACTTGCCAACTTTTTATCTTATTAGATTTTGAAAAGTACCAACTTTCCAAAATTACAAATTACTTTAATAGTCAACCAATAATATTCTTGTTACAAAACAATGACTTTTGAATAACTTACTTTAAGTTAAAAATTACAAACGTTAATTTGATTGATGTACCAACATATTTCAAATCAAGATACCTACTGATTTTAGTCACTGAGAAACCTTTTTATATTATAGATCTTGAAAAGTACTTATATGTCTTTATACTTTCATGATCACCAACTACTTTAATAATCTACCGACATTTATTCCGATGGCTTGCCAATGCTTTTGAAGTTAATAACCTTTAATCAAAATAATCAACCTTGATTTGAGTGTTATAATAGTGATATAACAACCCATAATTAAATTCCATTTCAAACTGCATGGAACGCTCAAACTGCCCTTGCATTTGGGCTCACGTATTTTTGGTTTGTTTCTTAGCTTATGAAATGTTCTATTGCCGATAATCTGTTCAGTTTTAATGCATTCTTCTCAGAGGGAAAAAAAGAAAAAAATTAGGTTAAGCCACATGCTACTCATGATCTATAGCAAAATAGGTATTAGAACAGCAGCTTAGAAAATTGAGGGCAACATATTAATACAATTTCTTACTATTGAAACACATCTACTTACTATAAATGTGACATGATTTGGAAATATAAATAAGTTTTTTTTTTTTTTAACTTTTTTGTTACGAACTTGTTGAAATTCATGTATTTTAACTTTTGGATTGAATTAGTTGACTATTGAAATAGCTGGAGTATGATTGACAAATAACTGTCTTTATTTAAATTAGCGAAACTTATTTTGATTGAATTGGGCAAACCTTTAACAAACAAACATCCCTTCTATTGGCTCTTGGGTTCTTTTTCCTTTTTTTCCCTAAAATAAAAGGATACTTTAGTTATTGTGCCGTGGCTATGCCCTGTATTTACTTCCGGTAGCCTAATTAAAAGAAATTCCCACAGGTCATACCAAACTTGAAGGGATTGACATTAACGAGCAAGGATGTTATAACGATGATGCAGCACCATTACGTCTTTTGCAATCTCACGGAGCTGGATTTGGCATGCTACCATGATGAGAATGTCGCTTTCCCCTCTGACTTCCTCCTCCACAGATTCCCCAATCTAAAAGTGCTTTCTCTGTCCTATAGTTCCTTGGAGGAGATATTTTCAGAAAATGCGTGTGGACATGGGGGAGCAACTTCCTGCGGAGAGTTAACTGACATGGAAACAGCTCTCAAGGCACTCATTTATCTACAGCGACTTGAGCTGAATAAGATGTGTAAACTCCAACGAGTTTGGAAAGATGGCTCCTTGATGGCTAAAATGCTTAAACAGATTGGAACTCTGCTCGTTTCGGAGTGCTCAAGTTTATCGATCGTACTTCCATCACCGAGTACATTCCAGAGATTGACAGAATTAGAAGTAAAGGGTTGCGCTGGTTTAGTTCATATGGGGACTTGCTCAGCAGTGACAAGTCTGGTCCACCTTATTCGGCTAATCTTAAGAGATTGTGATGCGATGAAAGACGTGGTGACAGATGATGGAAATGGAGCAGAGGATATCTCTTTCCCCAGGCTGCAAAAGCTGATACTTGATGGTTTAGCGAGCCTTGAGAGCTTCTCCCCTGTGAATTGCGCCTTCATGTTCCCATCATTGTGGTGTATTATTGTGAAGCAGTGCCCAAAGATGAATATATTCTGTAATGGTGCCTTGAGGACACCGGACCTAGATGAAGTACTCCTCTCCGAAGAGGATGATAAAGGACATTGGGCGGGCGACCTTAATACTACCATCCAAACCTTGTCAGCTTGAAATGATCTACAGCGAATTTAGTATGGCAGGTGAGTTTGCTTAATCGTGTCTGCCTGAATTTGGTGCCAAAAGGAAGAAATTTGCATTCTTCGAATTCTATATCGGCTCATATGAAGTCGATCTTTCTGAAAAGAATGTTTGACTATGATTTAAAGGAATTGTCACACGATTCGACAATTAGGGCCTGTTGAGCACTTACTCACCCACACATTCTAGTTGTTTGACAAAATGCTTAGCATGACCTCTGTCAGTGCAGCTTCGAAGATTGTGAGGTTTTGTTATATGGGGATGTATTCTTACCCACCATTCTGGTTAATCTTGAGGATTGTCAGTAGTTAGACATGTCTTACAAACAGTGTTTGCTTCTTTTAGGTGTCATGCTCACTACAATCTAAGTGGTTGCTTTCATTTGCTGGAAAGTGTCTCCTATAGGAAGATGTTGACTGGAGCTTTTTGCAACGTGTTCACTAATAGGGTTCTAATCGTGGTGTTGATGCCTCTTGAGATGGCGTCTTTGTGCGGACATGTGGTATTCACAATAGGTAGGTGCTTCATTGAATATTTCATCCTTCTTCTAGTTTGGAATGTCCTCTCTATGTCATTGCCTTGATAATAGTACTGGTGTAGCATAATGGTTGGAATGTGGGGTACTCTATCCTTTATCAAATTGTATAGAGATTTTGTATGAGTGTTGGCTTATGGGCAGCATCGTTTAGCACCAGGTTGTTTTTTGGACTTGGAATATTTGGATGGTGACAACAGCAGCCATACACTGACCAAAAGGGGAAGAAGTCCAAGAATCCAAATAAGCATGTGTCCTTCAAGCAGAACATAGCCTACATGGAGCCATTCGCACTAAATGTTTTCATCTCCAAGCGCCTCATCTCGGCTTCACTTGCTCACAAGGTCACGTGCAAGCAGATCACCATTGCAAGTACCAATTCTAAGGACATCAGAGCCATGCTCGAGTCTCAATCAGACATACTAGCATGTTTGGTTGTAGGCCAGGTTTTGGCAGACTGAGCGAGGAAAGTTGATGTGTGCAAGCTTCCTATACTCCAAGAGAGAGGGACAAGTTTGAAGGAAGAACCAGGGCAGTAGTTCAATCTCTGATTGACAGTGGCATTGATATTACAATTTAGTAGTTTTTATCTCCTTTGGCACGATCTTGTTAATGTGCACTACTCCTAATAGGAAGATACTGACATCTTTGACATTGTTCTGAGAATATGCAAGATGTAATTTTGGTTCTTTTGTTGCTCTTGAAACGTTTTGGATGTCCATGCCAAGATGGTTTGTTTTGTTCATCTTCTTTTAGCAGACAATTGTTACAAGGTTTGGTCCACGGTTGTTGATTTTCCAAAGTACTATCATAACACGATTGGCAAGTAACATCCCACATGAATTATCATAACTTAAGTTAGATTAGCTGTCTACTGTTCAGTTGTTTTACTAGAGTTCATAAAATAGAGATACATAGATATTAATTTGTCTGCCTTTGTGCCGTGATGATAAATAATCAATTGACTAGATATAACATGATTTAGTTATTTTATTCTTGTAGAAAATTTTGACACTGAATATAAGGTGTTGTTTAGTCGTTTTTTTGGTTATGTTTCTGAACTTATATGATCTGTTGCTTTTTACATGTAAATTCTTGCCAATTTACATTGGTGAGAACTGAGAAAAACGTTTTTTAAAAGTTTGATGCCATTCTAATATCCCCGTGGATTTACCATAACAGTAGTATCAACCATGTCGAAATGAGAGTCTCTCTAAATTGCAATGAGTTCAAGCTAGAACTTCTTTAGATAATCAGAGAGAGAGAAAAGAGGCCTTGGATCCAGTTTTCTGTAGGATTCCTTTATGACCACCCATCCAGCTTTTTGAGATTCACCAATCGGATCCGCTTTTTACTCTGATCCTCTCCCCTGGAAGTTGGGTGATATATCAGGTAAAATAGAGATATGTCGAAAATCCTATGCTCACAGGTAGCGTCCAATCTTTCCCAGAGAAACAGCGAGAGTTAGTTAGTTGATTGAAGTTGATATAATTGCTTTTGCGAATCACCCATTTTAGATGCATCCCCTGCAAAAGCAGATGATCTAAGGATCACTAAGCTACTGAGCATACCGTAATTTCATATGTTCTTCGGAAGGTTAGTATGGAGAAGAAAGGATCACTTGCTAGTTACTATTATCTGATAATGTTCGAACTCTGCTTTTCTGCTTTTGTTGGAGTTTAGCCGTATTCAAAGCTTCTTGGTGCTTCATCATCGTAGCTCTTTCCATAAACGCCAATATGGACTATTCAATTGTTTTTTAATTGAATTAGGAAGTAATATCCTCTCCTAGCTAAGGAAAAAATATCATATAGGGTCCACAGTCTTGAGAGTTCTTGGTAATCTGATTCTTCAATTGTTTTGAATGAGTTCATAAAATACATCAAATAGCTCACAAACTTAAAGCACCACATTCATTACCATGACATGTTTGCACTCAACGTGCCGCATATCTCTATACTAGTCGAATCTCCACATATTTAACATAATCTGTGTATAATAAGATTGTGCAGTAAAACTTTATTCATGAGTCCCTAGAAGAAACTAGCTGTGCGCCATTAGAGGTATTTAGTCCTAAATTACATTATGAACATGTCATTTTCCATGCACTTGGTTTCAGTGAAGTACACGTGGAAGCCATCTAGATCTTGTCCGAAGCATCTCCTTTCTATTTTCTGCGGATAGTCACAAAGCAAAGTCGGAGTTTGACCCTGTCGTTTCTTGATAAAAATGTACAAGTAAGCTTAAGAAACCTAGTTACTCACTGATAATCCATGCTGAGGAATCTGTTGCTTCTAGTACTGCTGAAATAATATTTCGTTGTTCCCAATTTAGAAAAACAAAGTTCTGTTTTCTAGAAGTGCAAACTGTCCAAAATCTCTCATCAAATGTCCTCTTTGATATTGTTCCTTGCCATATTTTTCATTGCTTTGCATATTGTGTTCCGGTGTTACCTTTTCTTTGGGATCCTTTACTGAGAATATCCAGAGGAGTTTATTCTGGGGGTTCTCTTCCTATTTATTTGAAGCTGTCATCATATTGTCTAATTTGTTCCTGGAGGCACCAGTGATTTGACATACTATAAAACTTGTTGTTGGAGAATCAATTAGATCATTGGGTGCTTCGACTTCAATTCTAGTGGGAACCATGCACTTGTAGGGTAAATGCCTTTCTTCATGCAATTTGTAGTACTTTGGGATTTTTGTATGTTAATTTGCTTCTCGTTTGTTACAGTAAACTTCGGAAGTCCATAGCAGACATGGTGAAACTTCATAAAGAAAGCAACGGTGAAAATTTCACTTTACCAGCTTCTCATCAAGGCCATGAAAGGTGTCTGTCAAGTAATTTAATACATTTCATTCTGACAAGTCCTTTTGACCATATTAACTTTCATCTTGCAAAAGTTGCCAGTAAAGGAGATGATTATGTAGGTCCTAAATAATAGCATCATTTGAAAGTCAGTTTCCACAATGAACATATTGAATATATCATAAGTTTGGATTCATTTTTGGCCAAAGACCTAATTGTTGATAACAACGTGCTAGTTAAGTTAATACCGAAAATGCACTTAGAGCACATCTTTCGCAATATCCACATGTTTTTTGATCGGGACAGGGTGTCTAATCTTGTCTTGCTCTGGCTGACGGCCTCTGTTATCACTTGGCAAAAGCAAAAATGTATATGAAAAGAAATGGCCATAATTGCAAACTTGCTCATATCAGTTACGTAAGCGATGCTGGTGATCACCATTGAGACCGCTTGCCTAGCACGTCTTGACAAATCTCTCAACCCCAATTACAACCCTACCGATGAAAATCGCAAGCTCACGCTCGTGCTGCTGCAATTGACCCCAACAGCACCAGTTATGTGTAAATTTCAAATGACATCCCCACCTACCATGGCCAATGGCCCCCACGCTCGTTACTAGCTATGAATAAGTTGCAACAACACCGTCAATGGGAAAAAAAGTGGAAAAGAGAACGAAGGACCATCTCTTCCATCATTGCATGACATCGTGTCTAATATCCTCTTGTTGGTAAATAGGGTGATCTTGGAAAATTTACATATCTCTGCTTGAGATATGTTAAGCATATCTCTATGCAGGTCTTACCAAAAAAAGAATTAAGTTATTTCAGTAAATACATCCAACCAACTCCAATCCAGTTTGAAGGAAAAGTCAGAACAGTAGTTCAGTCTCTAATTGACATTGGCATTGATATAAAGTTTATTTTGAGTGATTTTCCTCCTTGAGCATGATCTTGCTTATATGCACAGCTTGATATAGGAATATACAGACATCTTTGACATTGTTTTGAGATACGCAAGATGTAGTGTTGGTTCATTTGCTGGTTAAATATAGCTAATAGTGACTGTTTGTATGACAAGAGTAGAATTCGATTTTGTTTTGGCTTTGTTAAAACGTTTACCTTCTGGATTCTTGAATGAGCATAGCGATGGCTTTCATAGCTTTGTACGTCTTTCTCTCATTTTACATGGTGTCTATGTTGACTCTGCTTTTGAAACCTTAGATGTCCATGCCATGATGATTAGTTTCATCCGGTCTTCTTTTAGCAGACACTTATTACAAGGTTAGGTTCATAGCTCTTGAGAGTCCGAAGTACTATCATAGCATGGATTGGCAGGTAATATCCTACTCAATTATCATAACTTATGTTAGTTCAGTTGTCTCTTGTTCAATTGTTTTACTTGAGTTCATGATATAGAGATACATAGGTAGTACTTTGCCTGCCTTCGTGACTTGATGATACAAAATCAATTGACGTAATATCACAGGATTTGGTCATTGTATTCTTGTGGAAAATATGATGCTAAATATAGTGTTGTTAGTCATTCTTTTTCTTCTGTTTCTAAATTTGACCATCTTGGACAAGAAGGGTAGAGCTAACTAAAAAGTGAATTGATCTGATCTGTTGCTTTTTGAATGTCAATTCTTGCTGATTTAACTTGGTGGGAATTAAGAAAAACATTTTGGACAAATTTGATGCCCTAATATCTGTGTCTTTACCACAATAGCAGAATCACCCATGCTGATGTGAGAGTCTCTCTAATTTGCAATGAGTCCGAGCTAAAATATCATCAAACCATCAAAGAGAGAGAAAAAGGCCTAGGATCCAGTTTTCTATAGATATCTTTCATAAACCACTTGCCCCAGCTTTCCAAGACTCACAGATCACGATAGTATTCGCATTTTACTTGATACTCTCCCCTGGATGAAGCATCAATTCGCAATATATGATCAGTATATTGAACAATAACGTACAAAATCACTCTTACGCAATCTCAAATTAACCAATTGATTCATCATAGTCATCCCTGAGGTAAAACGTCGAACAGGTTGTGAGCATGAAGGGTTAGGTGTTGTAGAATAGGAATTCCCATCAAATGGCGAGGAATATAACATGAGAAACCCAGCTAAAAATTCCTAGAGAGGAATCGTCACTTGCGTGTGTTCTTGCTTCGCTCGGTTCCTCTGCTCTCGCGCGCACCAAGCTTCAGAGAGTGCGCTGTGCTGGTTGTTGCTGTGAATGAAATCTCCTGCACAAGAGAGAGAGAGAGAGAGAGAGCATGAGAGAGAAGTTCGATTGGCCGTGGTGATGAGCTGTAGATGCTCTGCTCCGTCATGGCCGAGGCTGCCGCGGCCAGCAACGGAGATGTGACAGCAGCAGTCACAGATCGGAGATGGTCGATGGAGCTACGTTGGACGCACCCGCATCAGTAGACGATCAAATTGATGGCGATGGAGCTGAAATATGGGTTGATTCATGCATATCAGCTTTTAGCTCATATTATTTCAGCACTTGGTTAATTTTCTTTGTTCGATTTCATGTTTATATATAAAAAATAAAAGGAAAAGGTTAAAAAACAAAATGAATACGAATAGATTGCATCTCCATCGAAAAATACATCTAGGATTGCAATTAGGGAGTGAAGCAGATTGCATTGCATTACATTTAGATAGCATCAATTAGATTCTTATTTCCATATATCATAGTTCATTTAGGGAAATAATTCATTTAGTATTCATAGAGTACCTCACTTTTGCATACTTGTCCCTCTCTCTCTCACTCTCTTTTTTTAATGGTGGTTTATTTTGGAGAGTCTGTATTA
The DNA here is from genome assembly GCA_014182575.1 of Eucalyptus decipiens. Taxonomy (NCBI): domain Eukaryota; kingdom Viridiplantae; phylum Streptophyta; class Magnoliopsida; order Myrtales; family Myrtaceae; genus Eucalyptus; species Eucalyptus decipiens. The sequence goes on along the minus strand of CM024610.1, from coordinate 31,217,285 downwards.
AGTTTCCATTTATAGCTCATGAAAATCCTATTCGGATATTAATAATAAGGCTTTGTAAATTTTTACCTAAGGCTTGGATTCTTTATTTCTTTCCACCTTTATTTATTTACTTGGTTCATATTTATTATTGCTAGATTGTTTGATTTTCACTTGCTCGAGCACTATGACTAATCATCTTTAGGGGAACAAAATTGAAGAGACTCCATGAATACCTTTTTATGAATGGTACCAGAAGGGCATTCATGCCCCTCATGGAGCGGTTCTTTGAAAAGTGCCATTTGTACTAGAGTTTCTTGAACATCACAAAAGAGAAACAAAGGAAGGACTATGTTCATGCTCGATTTGTGTACACCTGCCACTAAAGGTTTGAAATTCTGTGAAAAGCTCTATTATTTTCTGTCAGTGCAACTTCTTTAAAAGCTTAAATATATATAGGAAGGACATAAGCGGCCTCATTACACAAGTGTTGTTTTTGGAAATTGCCAATCATACTGCTAGTAGATGAATACGATTCACCTCATCATGAATACAAGTATAGTTTAGTTTCGCAATTATTGTTGAAGTATTTGCATGTGATGAAAGAAAATTTGAAAAAGTAATATTAACACCTAAATTTTGGCAACCCATTTAATCATTCCTTAATTTCATAAAAAAAATATTAGAGATTAATTTTAACCCCTAATATAAATGATTCTCATTAAATTGCATCGCATTTAGATATTAGGAGCATTTGCATTATTAGTATTAAAATTTTAAAAATTAAAAATTATTGTTATTTTAGTTTTTTTTTAAGTATCATTTAAAAAAAAAAAGTGAGACTGGCCGGGGCAGGCCGGCACGGCGAGCTGGCGGTGGCAGGGCTATTCGCGCTTGCCGCAAGCTTAAAAAATGGGGAGAGAGAGAGATTTGGAGGTGAAAAGATCATGAGAGCAACCGAGGGAGAGAGTTTGAGAGCGAGCAGTCCTCCGGCAGTCCGGCCACGCCTGACCCCGTCCGATGACTCCCGACCGTGCTTTCGAACCCGCCGCTCACATTCCCCGTGATAACTCTCCGGTAGGTCACGTTTCTTTTCTTTCTTCGATTTTTCGCGGGACGAGCCGTTTTTCCGAGGCCAGACGTGGTCCGATCTATCTAGCTCGCCCTCCATTCGCCGTCGCCGAGCCGGGTAGGGACCCTAGGCCGACCCCCTGTTTGTGCCCTGTTTTGCCCCATTTTGGGCTCGCTGGACTAGGCTTCTTCGTTGTCCGGTTCTCTCGAGCACCGGCCCCGTTCGTCTGCGCGCCGCTATTTTGGGTCACTGCTTGTTGATTATTGCGAGTCCCGACGCGAGTTGGTCGGTTTTTCCCCCTTTAGTCTGTGCGCTTCAAACATTCGATGAAATACCTGCACCAAATCCGTTCGGTTTAATCTCAACTTTTGAGTTGTCGAAAGGAGCACGGGAACACGTGTGATGCAGTATAACCTCTCCCGTGATGAGCATGTACGTTCTCGGTCATTTTTCATTTCTACCGAATTTTTTTGGGTTTCTTTGCTTCGTGCCTTGGTATATCCCTACAGTTGTCCTTGGTGTTTGGGGTGTGGCTGTGAACGGGAGCCTCGAGTGACTAGCGATGGAGACAAGTGGTTGCTTGGTGGCTGAAATTCGCTTGCTATGAAGATGCGGGGATATGGTCGCGTCGATGATGACGAGAAGAAATCTCTCACGTTATGATTTGGGGAGTCTCGGTTGTGGATGTGTGGGGGCTCTCCTCTTCGTTTTTACTGAGCAAGAGCAGCTCAATGACTGGAGGAAACCGTTCGTGGTGGCCATGTAGCTTGATTGTTGACTAAGTATGCTTACTGTCTTGATGGTTTGGTGTGTACAGCTTTGTTCGTTGATGTTCTGGTTTAGTGAGCTTTAGCTACGGTGGAAGACGACTCACGTTCAGAAACCAGTAAATAAAGAATAAAAGAAAAAGAAAGAAAAGAAAAAAGACAAAATTGAGAAGGAGACGACAATTAGGGGCTGCGTTTTGTCGAATCTGGGCTTCTTCAATGATTGGGTAATTTTGGGCTTGAGTGGATTTAATAGATTCGGGCTGGCTTCATGTTTAGAAGTTCTTGGGCTGAGTTCTTTTTAGTAAGATGGGCTTAGTGCACTCGGGTACAAAGGAATGGGCTTGGCGTAGCTTTGGTGGAAGAATGGGCTCTCTTGGGAGTTTTTCCGAATTGGGCTTAGAAAGGGTAGAAATAGAGTGGGCTTGAGGATAAGATCAATTATGCCCTCTGGTCTGAAACGTGATTGCAAGTTCATCCATGTTCTGGCGAGGTCCCTATTTTTGGACTACTAATTAATTGAACAAAAGATATTATTCTTTAAAAATTAATTTTAGAAAAAGATTAATTAAAAATTCCGAAAAGTCAGAAAGAGCTTTAAAGTTATGGGAAAATCATTGATAAGAAAATTGTCCCAAAATATTAAACAAGCCATTATGGCTTTACCAATAGGGTTCCGATTATCCTTAAAAAGAATGCCCTTGATTACGCATTTTTCATATGTTGATTATGGTTTCCCATTAGCTTAGTTAGAGATGGCAGGCTCCTTATTTGATAATGCTAGATTCTTGCTCTCCCAATGCAATTTTTTTTTTATGCCACTTTGGTGGGTGGTTGTCATCTTAATGATTGGGCTCCTGTATGATCAGTTCATATGTTAGTAAATAAATTTAAAATCAACTTAGACTATTTGATCGAATTTTTTTTAAAAAAATAAACAAGATTATGTATCAAAATAGCACTAATTATTTAATTAGTGTAATCAAATCCCCGACTCTAAATTTTCTGGTTACGTAAGAAGTAAGGTACATTCCCACACCTCACTTACCTTCTAGCCGAATTCAATAAGTCAGTAGCAAATCCTCATTCGATTTTTTTTTTTTTTTGGAATATTCTAATGTTATGTAAGGAATGGGCTTGAGAGAGCCTGTGTATAATCATGGGCCATTGGCCTCTCTTTTAGGCAGTATTTCTAAACATATTTCCATTCATATCGCTGGGTAGGTCGCGATAAGTAAATATTGAGGGATGATTTTCATGTTTCATGCTAACATAAATCAAGGCAAAATATAAACTTTGGGAACCAACAAATCACTAGCCAATATGCAATTTGCCAATATATTCGAGATGTTACTAATGAGAATATGAAATTTACGATTCTCATAATTGACACACATAATTAATATATTAGAGGATTTCTAGTTCAAGAGTTAAAAGTCACATGTGAATCTTATAAGTTACATAATAAACTGTTTTGTGATAGGGTGGCTTGCACATGCAAAATGAAAATTTTAAATCATGAATTAAAAAATTTTAATTACTAATGCTTTCATGCTAACATAAACGTAGGCAAGAATGTAAAAACCTCACGCTCTTGCCGTAGCTCTTCGTGCCCCCACTGCAAAATTCAAGAAAGAAATCAGCTTAAAACAAGGCGACGGATGCCAGCGGGGAGGCGGGAGAGAGAGACCGTGAACAGAAGAGGGGGCCGGTGGGGCCAGCGAGGGACACGTGTCGCGCAATCAATGGTCTGTTACAAAAAATGAGGTGGCATAAGAGGTGCACCCTATGCTTTCTCAGCTGTTCCCCCTCTACAGTGAGAAGCGTCACAGGCCATCACGGGTCTAGCTTTCCTCTCTACTCGGTCCCCTGCTTCCTCAACAAAGGGGATGATACGGCATCCTGGTCACGGTCATCATGTTATGGAATGTCGTCGAATGGGGGAGATCAGCACACGTCGAACCGAGCTCTTATCTCTCTATATGGCAACGAACTTCCCCAATAATCCCAGAGCACACGCAAAGCCTCGAGCTTGATTCACTTCCGACGCCATTGGCGGCTCTCCAAGAGGAAACCAAGTTCAGGTCCCGTCGCTCTGCACGTGGATCGTTCGACGTGGGTTCGTTTCGTAGATTCGGATAAGGTCGTCGTAGTTTCGATCGAGACGCAACGACCGACCCCCCGCGCTAAAGGCAGAGAGAGAGAGAGATTGGGCGCGACAATTTCCAACAGGAGCAGTCTCTGTGAAATTTGGGCTTTTCAGGGGGAGAGACGAGAAGTGGTCGATGACGGGGGGTTTTTCCGAGAGGGATTTGTGGGAGTGGATCGAATCAGCAAAGGGGTTGAAATTGGAGTTTGATCGAGAGACGGGAGGAAGGAGGGAGAGAGGAGAGAGAAAACGGGGTGTTGCTTTTTCGAATGTGAGAGGAGGAGGCAACGGTGGGGGGCACAACGACACCGTCGACCACCTCTTCCGAGCTCGCAGTCAACCCCGCTCTCTTCTCTCAAATTGAGGTTTGCGCTTTTTTAAATGTGAAATTATATCATGCATGATGCATCCATTCACCGTCGCTGTTGTGATATACTGTGGTGATATCTTCGTTTTCTTCAGACCTGAGTCAACGTTGTCGGCATTTTGTTCTTGCTTTTTCGGGCGAGACGATGATTTGGCCAGAAAAAAACCAGTCTATCAGAGGATTGTTAGCGGAAAAACTGAGAAGCATTCTTCACAATGGGGATTCTCCTCAAACCTCGTCACTGGACTGATTGATGTTATATTATCAAAGAACTTCTGGTGATGTGTTCCCAACGTGCTCGTCTAATCGGAGTTTTCTTCTTGTTTTCCTCATTAGACTTGACTTAAGGGGATTTCTTTATTTTCTTCAAACCAAAATATTAGTCTGCCTTGCGAGCTATGACCTGTCGGAACTCATGCAAATGACAAGAATCGCATACCGCTGCAAATTTAGCGGGAATGCTTTGCATCAGTTTGTTCAAAAGGGGTGATAGTTTAGACACAGTCTAACTAAGCCTTGCACTTGTACTCCTTGACAATGTTCATTTTTCAGAAACAAAGTTACTATCTGAATTGTGTGTCGCCTTTCAAAATCTAAACTTGGTGTTGCTGATTAAGCATAGATACGAATAGGATAGCTGGGTAAGAGCTAGTACAAATTAAGCATATCATACTTCTCAACAACAAACTTCCTGCGATGCATATAGTGTAATCATGAGCATCAATCTTGAAATTCAATGCCCATAGTTTGTAAGATGTGTGTTATTGTCAATGCTGCAGTTATCCTTGGCTGATGTCATGTCAAAGGTGAGAAACTCCATTAGCATTTTCAGGTACATCTTGCTACTAGTATGTAGTTTTTCTATTTTGTCTGCATCTTGCTTTCACATTCACACGGGATCTTCTTGGTTCTTTTTTATTTGGTTGTCATAGAAGGGTGTAACTTCTTCTTCTTCTTCTTCTTCTTTTGAAGTAAAATTTCAACTACATAACTTAAAACTTGATTTTCTGTCTTCTTATGCTTGCAAAAATTTAGGACATCACAGTGTATGATGTATGCATTTCTGGTTGGTGCCCGTTATTTATAAGACTGTCTTTGCATGCATATGTCATGCTATTTTCTGTATAACTTGTGTGCGGCAAGTCTCTTCTGCCAAAATTTCTGCAAGAGCAACTTCAGCTTTTGTCAAAACTTGCATATATACTCTTGATCAAATTTCAGGTTGTGTAAGAAACCTGAACTGATATAGTTTAGTAGCTCATAATTACAATAAATGACTAATTCCTGTAGATTTTTGCATGTTTGTGTTTCCTTCTTTTCTGCCCAAATTCAAGCTTGCATAAAGGTTTATGACCTTTGATCAATGGTTTCTTGTAGAATGATCCAATGGTAGCTGCGTAGTTGAGGAAAAGAGAAGGAATGCTTGAGGAACTTGGGAGGACAAAAGTTATATTAAATAGTTTGGATCCTGCATGGATTGAAAGAATTTTTAAGCTTATCACTTTGAGACTGTTCATCATCTGGTGTGAGCTTTCCACGTATGGCAAATTATAATTTATTCAGTCTGTGTTTAGTCTTGACTATATTATGTAAAACCATTTGTTTGTTTACTTTTATCTCTTTTAAGGTTTCATGTATATGATGTTGACACAAAATGTTGCAACGTACCTGTGGAGGTGTGTCAGTTATTTTAATCATTTCACATAGTTTGATGTTTCTTTTTGGATTTTCAATAACATTGTTTCTTTTTTTCTATCTTTGGTTTATTTTCCCCTCTGAATTTTATGGGTGAAGCCAGAGCTATGCATGGCCTTTCCTGGTTATACATGAACAATGTATCCAGCTGCAATTCTATGTTATATGTCACATTTCAGTCAATCTTCCTTAGGGTCAACTCAAATTCAATGAAAATGGAGAGACTGTTTGGAGTAATATAAGGAGTTGTCTCAGATTGATTCCAAAGTTTCTCCAACTTATATACTAGCTAGTTTTACTATCATTATAGATCAACTGCATTTTTGGTTTTGTCCTAAAGTAGGAATTATAAAGACAAGGGTTCATCTCTTTTCTTACCTTTGATGTTCAAGTGTGGTAGGACGACACTTTCCCAGGTAAATTGGTTTATCTGTCTTGCAGTCTACACAATGTTACGTCCATGGAATTCTGGAAATACAAAATGAATGCATTGGACGATCTTATTTTTGCATGGGAATTTGAATGTTAAATGGCGTTTAAGTAATCATGACTTGCAATCAATGCTTATTTGGGAAATATGTACTAGTCCATTCAGATTACTTAAGTTTCTATTTGCCTTTTGTCTTTCCATGTGAAGAAGAAGAAATCTCGATAGAATCTTGATCGGGAGGTTTCAGTGCAGACGTTAAAGCTGAAGGACCAAGAGTTTTTAGTAGAGGCTAGCCATGTGCTGTCAGAGGTACTTACTCCTGGCTCTCATTGTTATTGTGTCAATTCCCATGCATATGGGTTCAGTAAAGTACAAGTGTAATCCATCTAAATAAGCATCTTCTCCTTTCTATTTTCTCCAGATAGTCACAAAGCAAAGTCGGAGTTTGACCCTGTCGCTTCATAATAAAAATTTACTAGTAGGCTTGAGAAACCTGGTTACTCTTGACTGCCCATGCTGAGGAATCTGTTGCTTCCAGGACTGCTGTTGAAATAATATTCCACTGCTCCCAGTTGGAAAACAAAGATAACTTTTCTAAAAGTGTAAGCTCTTCAAAACTCTCTTGAAAGGTCCCATTTGATATTGTTCCTTGCCATATCTTTTCATTGTTTTAGTCTTGTACTCCATTGTTACCTCTTCTTAGGATCCTAATCTGAGAATTTCCAGACTAGTTGAGTCTGGGAGTTCTCTTACTATTTGCTAAACCGAAGTTATCAAGGACAAGTTTTACACAGAACCTGCAATCATATTGTCTAATATTTACTGCACTAGTGATTTGGCATACTGTAAGACTTGTTGCAGGAGAATTTATTATTCATTGATTGCTATGACTTTGATACTACTGGGAACCATGCACTTATAAGGTCAATGCCTACTCTAATGCAATTTGTAGTACTTAGGCTTTTTGTATGCTAATTTGCTTCTCGTTTATTACAGTAAACTTCAGAAGACCATGGCAGACTTGGAGGAACTTCATAAAGAAAAAAATGTTGCAAATTTCACTTTACCAGCTTCTCATCATGGCCATGAAAAGGCTGTGTGTCATTCTTAAATAGTTTAATACTCTTCATTCTGATGAGCCCTTTCAGGTTTATAACTTCTCTGTATAGGTTCTAAAGAGTCAGCTTTCCATGGATCAATTTTGTGAGAAGCAACAGCACAGCTTTCTTGATTACATTATCACGTGGTTTTTGAGCTTCTATAATTGTTGTCAACTTTACAGGTACATGATCGTTTGGATATTTGTTTATCCTATAAAAATTTATCTCTTTGATGCTCGATCTCATTTCATTCTGATGCTTGTGGACCTTTCAGCTTCAAATGGAAATCCCAGAAATCCAGATTCTTTGCATGACAACGATCCTTCAGGAAGATACAATTCCTACTGGCAGGTAGATTTGCTGGTCACTTGTAACAATTTACTGTAGCGTTTTTGGTGACGTTTTAATATGGAATGACTTAAGATATTATTTTCTTTTTCTTATAATCTATTGATGTCATAGACTTATTTATTTAGTAATTCGTGGTGCAAACACTTTAGGCCATAATGGATATGGGAGAAGTGATTTAGTCTTGTGATTTGGATAGACGGTTTACTGCATGGGGATTGGGAGGAAGGACTTTTGATGGTACCGTATCACAGTATTTTAAACTGAATGGAAAGTCCGAATGGCTATGAGGTAGATAGATGCGATGCAATTGAGTAGGTCATGGTACTTGTGATGTTATTGAAAAGCTAATTAGCTGAAAGAAAAGGGTAGTGGGAACAAGGCCATCTTGCTCATAATAAGAAATTTTTCTTGGAATCTCCTTCAAGAATGAATAAACGAGTAGATTATAGGTCCAATTGGGGCTGGGAGAAGGGATCTGGATGGCTAAGCCAATAGATGAGAATTCTTTTCGTGAGGTTAAAGCATAGAGGCTATGGAAAGAACCAAATTTAACTGGACCAAACCGAAGTGCAAATGGGTTGGAGAAGGGATCAGTCATTTCCTCCTTGACCCCAGTCCCCAAAGCTAGGCCTTCTCTATCCTGTTATATTGAGTTTAATATTCTTTTTTCAGTCGTGCTGGTGCTTGAATATTTAAACCCGATATTAGATTAGATTGATCTGCCCATTGATCCGTTCTAAAATGAATATTAAAAATCAAATTTCAGAGCGTTTCTTTTATTCCTCGCAAAGGAAGGTAATGTCTATGTCTATACTGCATATTAAGGGAAACGTATAGAAGTTGTTCTCTCTTTTAAGAGTCCAATTATGCCCCTAAAAAAATAATCATTAATGGTTGAAGATATACGAAGGGGTTCAAAGTGGAAAATGACAACCAGCGGTTGTGATTTGACCATCTGCTTCGGTTGGTGGTTTAGTGGGACTTAAGTGAGGGAAAACTACCTCTAGCAATAACATCACAAGCAAATAGATTTTGTATCAAGACAATTCCATCATTCCTTACCAAAACTGCTCTATTCTATCTTGATGACAATTATGATGATATTACCATTTTCGAATATATCATGTAACTCACAATTTTGCGCTTAAATAGTCCAAATGCCCATTTCTCCTCATAGGGAGGAGTAAAGGCAACTGAGGATTTCATTAGATAATTTATATCTAAGAGAAGAAAGTTACCAAAAAAGTCGTAAAATTGTTATGATTGTGTCAATTCAGTCATAAATTTTTTTTTTATCAATTTAATCTTAAATTTTTTATATTTGTACCAATTCAGTTTAAAAGAATGTAGGAGTTTGGATAATTGACTTGCCTTCATAATAAAGAGCCGGACTTCCCTAACTTTCGACTCCACTTTCAAGGATCGCTAGGGAAATATCATTGCCAGTAACAATATCACAATGATGGTTGTGCTTTCTAGTATTCTAAAGAGGCATACTAAGCATATTTAACAGAAAATTTGAGATGGTACTGGTGTGAGATGATGACTTGAAGCAATTTACCAATGTGAAGTATCTATCATCGGAATAGGTACATTAACTATGTAGCAAAAGGCGCTCAAAGACCTAGTAATTTTGCACCATCTTTGTTCAGTGCCATGAGAAATACTTCCTTATTGCAAAAATTCAAGTGCTTAGAAAAAATTTATAAATAGAGCCACAGACTAAAAAAATGCATCCTGAGAAGACCAAATTAGATGAGAGGACGGAATTGACTAGAACTTCGAATAATTCAGAGAGTCTAGAAGCCGCCAGACTTAGAATTTTATAGGCAGCAGACAGAGAAAACACTCAAGTCGTCAAAGGTACCACAATTCTCTGTTAGACTTTTCCAAAATGGTACCACAGGCACACGTGATTGACCTGACAAGCATGACCCTAAGCTCCGTTGAGCCGGATTAATCAAAGTGAAAGGGGCCACACACCGACAAAAGCATCTTGAATATCTAGTCCCCACTAGACTACCTAGTTATTATCATTTTATATCTTTTGACATTGGCTTTTGGGCCTTCACTGACATTGTATTTTCTTTGTATCTCTGGTTTCTTTTCCCCTATAAATTCAACATCATTAAGAATTCGAAGTAGTGTTTCCGTGTGAATTCGAATGTTAAATAGAAATTAAGGAAATCAAGTTAAATTACACTTGCAATCATGCTTCTGTTGGGGAGATATCAACTAGTCTTATCAGATTACTTTGGTTTCTATATGCCTTTTGTCATTCTTTGGAGAAAATATTCAGTGGTTTGAATCATCTGCCTACATTTCGCCAATGTGTCGCATGTGAGCTTAAGTGGCTCCACTCAAGGTACGACATGTGCCGTTTGATGTGGAATAAAAAAATAGAACCTGAGATCACTTTTATCTCTTTCCCACTTGAAAAAACCTCTTCCTCTTTTCAATTTTCAAGGCTTTTCCCGTTTTACAGAAGAACGACGAAGTGAAATACGTCCTCTCCTTTCTCCAGCATGTCCCACCGCCTCTGCCTCCCCCAAAAGCCTCGCCGGTCACAGCTGCTACTCAAATTTGCCTTTGGCACGTTGCCTCCCCCATGGGCCCTTGCCGGCTGCAGTTGCTAGGTCCCGAGCCCCTCCGGCTCTGGCTGATTCCGACACAGCCATCAAGCGCAAGGTCTACGCTCGTGTTACTTGGGGAACCCTGGGTCCGCTGTGGCCACACATCTGTCAAAAGAAAGATTGTTTTTCTCCCTGTGAGTTCGAATCCTGAAGTTTTTTTTTTTCAATGTTTTTCTGGATTTATTATAGTCATTGAAGTTTTTATAATTCCTTCATGTTTGTGTGGTAATGAAGAAATCTCAATGGAATATTAAATCGGGAGGTTTCATTGGAGACGTCAAAGCTGAAGGACCAAGAGTTTCTAGGAGAAGCTGGTTGTGTGTGGTCTAGAGGCTTTAGCTTCTGTTAATTCATCTGAATTTAAAAGGCACATGTCCATTTTTCTTAAGATGTCTGATAGTAAGATCTTAAATAAGCCAATTAATATGAAACAATAACTGAATTCTAGAAGATATTTAAGAGATGTAGAGTTTGACGATGCTCAATTATTTAGGATGTCAGCATGCCATCTAATTTTGGCCGGTGCACATGATTCACTCTTTTCGGTTGACTATCTTTCCTCCGATTAATCATGCATAATGCACCTCTTTTTGAAAAGTTTTGAGTTACCAGGGCTTTAACAAATGCTCTGATTCTTCGCACTTCAAACTTTTAGTATGAGATTCTCTTTATTTTCCGCTTTACATGCGCACTAGATATTCTCTCTTGCGTGAGTATTAAACCGGGGCCAACCATTGCCAAAATTGATACATGACCTCCTTTTTAAGAGTCATTGAATACTTCTTTTTTATCCCCAATGCCAGATATGGCACTTTCTCACCTCATTTGTGCACTCAATAAACGAATGAATCAAAATGTACATACTAAATCCAAATTATTCCACTGCACACTTTCAAACCTTTTGTTTTTTGGGATTTAGGGGAAGTAATCACACTAAGCATTCATATGATTCAAGCAAAATAAAATTCTTGTGAGGAGTACCAGATCAACTAACATAAGCTTCGCATCAGTCCACACGGTCCAATAATATAGGCTTGTAATCTATTACAACATAGCTAGAGTAACTGACAAATGATTTTATCTTATTATGTGGGGATCAAAGCTTAAAAAAAGAAGCATTAGGCTCTTTCCACGCATTCACATTAGAGAAAAAAGTCTTGGTCCACGGGATCCCACCACACTGCACCATAATTTGTCTTTGTCATATGGTCATCAAAAAACTGTTGATCTAGACAAGTTGGTCAGAACCCCAGCGATGAGTTCTGTCCTCATCATTTCTGAATATCCTCCATATTGATTTGCGTGGCCTGATGGTCCAATTACCAAAGAGAACTAAGAGAATACCCTTGAAGTCCAGAGGAAGTGCTTGTTTAGCTGGGCTTGCTCGGAAGGAGAGCGTTGAAGAAGTTAATTGCCTCGTCAAACAGAAGCAACTACCACAAAGATTTCGTATATACCAAGCACGACTGATTCGGCCTTTGGGGCTAGAGAAAAGATGAAGCTTTGTTTAAGTGCAGGGGGTTGTGCTTGAAGAGAAGAAACGCATCAGTAAGAACACCCTCCCGATCATGAGAAATCACCGAGATGCTCCTCTTTGTTCTGATATACTGGTTTGATAACTCCAAGTTGAGACGTGAAGGTGATCCTCCTAATTGTACTATCTTTCAGGACTCAGACACAGCTTGGTCTACTCAAAGTTTAGTCTCGAACTCAAAACCCATTGCAGTGAATTCATCTCTGCGTTGCTCCTCCTGGTAAGCCCAACCTTCATTCTCTAGTCTATTATAATTGATAGGATAAAAGACAATTTTTTTACTCATTGCAGAACACCTCAACATCCTTTAGAACGTGCACATGATCTTTTTAATGATTATCATCACATATATTGCTTACTTTTCTATGTTCCTTTTATTCAAACCCGTCGCTAACGATGACTGGTCCGGTTGGACATGGTGGAATTGCTTGCTGGCCTTCACTCCGGTACAGTTGGAAAACATTACCTTTGACCAGACACCGTAATGGTTGACTTTATAGTCAACCTTTTTTTCTTCCTTGAAAGGTGGGTTGGCGACTTTAATTAAGGGACCTCAACTTTAGTTCTTGTATCTGTGCATAAAAATTTCTTTACTGGATGAGCCCGCTCTTAGTTTATTAAAATTTCATCCTATGATCCCAAAGTAAAGTACAAGTGTATATGTAAGTTATACCAATGGGGACTTGGACATTGTTACTTTGAACCTGCTTCATCCTTTATACTTTCTTGTCCTCTCGACATATATAGATACATATTTATTTGATGATGTTAATACAATTCATATGAACTCTAAATTTTATTTGAAGGGAATCTTTCTTGTCATAATTAAAGGAAATTAAGAAATTTATTTTTCCTTGTGAAATATCTTTTTTATTAAAAACATGGAGAGCAACACAGAGGTGGTTACTCGTTATGGCAACGCCATGCTTACCTCGACGGTGGCATGGGCACCATCGCCGAACACACCTCCTTCCCCTCTCTCAACTTATAGTTATTGTTTTTTTTTTCCTTCACTTCGATAAAATTCAGTTTTTTTTTTAGTTCCTATTATTAATTTATCCTTTTTACTTCTTAAAATTGAAGAACGATACCATGTAAACGTGGTTTGTCACGTTAGTTGCCATGTAGGTTCACTTTCGATTAAAAGTACGCGTATTTTGTTTACATTTGAAAAGTGGGGCCACTTTTATCCCTACGACATTTGTTGGTACGTCCTTATTTGATGAAAGGAATCTTTCTCGTCCTGAATAAAGAAAATTAAAAATAAAATTATTTTTCCCTGTGAAACTTTTTTATTGATTAAAAACATGTAATACCTAAACTTTTAAAGTCGACTATTCCACATGAATGCACATAAATCCCTGATTTGATGCATATTGGGACATATCAAGTACTTTATCAAAGGTTTTTGTAGGAAGAGAAATCGGAGAATTTGAGTTGATGGTTCCTAAAAGCTCACCAAAGCACAGCATAGTTTATTGGGATCAGATGCGGAAAAAGCCTTAATTTCATGAAACACTTAGAAAATGTATGCGGCACCAGCACCCGTTAGATCGGAAAAACTTTTCGTCAAGAGGGGAGTTAGAGCAATACCGAGTCAAAATAACACAATGTCTTTTGCTATTGGAACTTGCGAGAGTGCATATTGGTCTATGGTCAACCTTCAGCCGAAGAGAGATATGGTCTCAAATTGGTCTATTGCTGTTAGACGTTCTCAAATAATTGGTCTTTTGCTGAAATAAGTTTTAATTTAATCAACGTTAAAGTCTTTGGCCAAAATACAAACGATACTTACGTTAGTTTCAGGATGTTAATACTAGAAATTAATTATTAAATGATGTTATTCTTTAAGATCCACGTCACCATCTCCTTTATTGACGAAATTATGGTCAAGGTCTTCTGAGTTATTGCTTTCCACTCAACCAAATGGCATGATTCTTCATTGACCAGGCTTTGCGAAAGTCGTGGAGCGGTGGGGTCCTGTAAAGTAAGGCGTTTTTCCCCGAAACCTTCCCTTCTAATAAGGACAAGCTCTGAATAGCGAGCAATAATTTACATGACCACGCCATAAGATTCCCCTTTCTTGCTCATGAACGCGTGGAAAGAGATTAATATTTCTTTTTTGATGCAATGATTAGTACAAGACAAAGACATAATCGCCGAGGATTCTAGTTATCTATAAAGGATTCCTAAAGTAGAGTGAATAGTGCTCCTTATGATGATGGCCAAGTGGCTGCTTGCCCGTTAGCCACTAGTTCCTTTTTTATTGATTGTATAATCACCGATATTTCAAATAGCATGAAGAGCGAAAGATGGAATTTTTTATTATCCCGCTCCTAAAAGCGGTTTGTCCTTAATATACCTAAAAGTATGTTCAAAGAGTTCCCTTCTGATCTGCTTGCTCTTAACACAGATTGGTTTAAATATATCATCGGCCATTACATGTCTGATCCTCTCTTTCTCTCCATCGTTGGCCCATTGCAAGAACTGAGCATAAAATCCCTTCATCATCTAGTCGTTCCAAGTCGAAGCCGAAGGTATTGGAACATCTTCCTCGATCAGCTTTCCTCTTCGGTGAATTTTCAGTTCCCGTTGCTTTCTTCCTCGACAGTGTTCACTTGTTTTTGGATTGTGCTGATAATGTCCACTTATGTTCTGTTGTTGTCAGGGCCGATGTTGGCCAGAATTCCTCTTCATCCGTCTTGCTGACAAGCCAGCAGCCAAGAAATCTCGACTCCTCTTGCATACTTTACAGTGAAGTCACTCCTGGTATGTCCGTCATTACGTATCTACTTTTGGTGTCCTATCAGCGCTTGTTTCACTTTCACCCCTGTTTGGTAATCTGGTTCTATTGATTATATCCCAAAAAGCATAGAAGCATAAAAATGGGTGAACTAACTGCAACATGAACTCATTTCAGAGGCACCAATATCGTTCTCTCTGAGCTTTTATATGTCCCTAAAATGGTCATTGTGTGACATCATGCTCAACCATCTTCTTGTTGGTAGCGTAATTTGTAACTTGAAAACAGTATGGTGAACTTGGAAAATTAGCAAGTCTGTGATCACAGATTCTCTCATTGCAAAACGTGGATCCTTTAAAGCATGCGAATATTACCTGTTCCGAACAAACATTTTCAAAATTATCATTACATATATTGCATATTCTTCTTACTTCATTCTATGTACTGAAACCAGTTGGCATAAACGGTAGGATGGGTTGAACTAGCGCATACTTACTCTCTCTCTCCAGTTCAACCTACGGTACCGTTTTCAAAACATTGCCTATAATCAGAGAACGGAATCGTAGACTATAAGTCCTCAAATTTTTCTTGAATGGCGGGTATATGATAATTTTTAATTAAGGGCCCTCACCATTGGTTAATATATTTTTATCCATAAAGGAGAATTGGATATCGTTGCTTTAAACCTGCTTTGTCCTTTTATGAAGCGAGAGAATCCAAAAAAGAAGAAACTTTTCAAGGAGAGAGAGAGAGAGAGAGAGAGAGAGAGAGAGAGTCTTATGCAAATTAATGCTCCTATGCAAATTAATGCTGTCCAAACTTCCTCCATTTGATAACAAAAAGATAAATATACGTACATATACGTACATATATATATACACACACACATAATACCATACTATATGCAAAGGTCTATATTCCCCATTCCTGATTGAAGGACCATGCCTTTGATAAGTGGATTACAAATTATGTACAAATGTTAACATGAGGGATGTCCATGTTGTCCTGACTTAATCCTTGTAATTTATTATGCTTAGGACATTGAATTGAACATGACTACATGATCTTACTAAATAGGGCCCACTCGGAGCCTCAAGCTCACAACCTGATGTTATAACTAATGATAGAACAAATGTTGAATATTTGGCTTGATTTTTCTGTTTAATACTTTTTGTCATCCTTTTCTAGGTCAATGTCTCATCCTCAATATTCTGAATGTAGATCAATAAGTATCTACTTGCTGTCTAAAACTTGTTTAAGCAAAGAAAATGGAATGCCTATCTTCTCCATGAACAAGAGAGTATATAGTAAGCATCGTTAAGCTCCCAGGAAACTCATCCGGATCATAGCAAATCATTGATATCCTCAAGTTAAGTGGCACCTCTGCTACCCTTGTTGTGTCCACACAAAACAAGGGATGCACATGATCACATACGCATCTCTTAGTTTTTCTTTGTGAGAAATAAATTTTCTTAGAACACATTTAAAATCATGGATAAAATGATATTTATCCAAGTATGATTTGTAAAGTTATCTCTCAATATCGATGCACCCTTGAGAGAAAATTAAAGGGGACAATATGTCTGAACATAAGACAAACTAAAACTTGACCAAAATCTATTAAATATGACAAAAGAAAAATTGCGCCAAGAGTGGCCGAGATCACTTGACTGCTTTAGTACTCGCTCACAAAGTGCATGAAGTGGGGATTTAACGGATTTCCAATTTATCTGAAGCTAACTGCGGATAAAAATAAAATATTGCAAGAAAACTATAAATTGTATTGAAAAAGTAAATTGCGAGAAAATAGAAGGTGAATAGATTGTACATTTTCCTGAATAGCTAAAGAGAGAGCTTTACGACTCTAAATCACTGGTACTTATAAACCTGTAATAATCACCGTCCCCTCCTATACTTGCAAGGACCACCCACACAGCTCCATTCTTCATTCCACCTCTTTTGCAGCTTGCAGCCTCAAAGATGAATGCTACCACGTGCAACTCATCATGGCCTCTTCCTTCATAGCTACACCTATATGACATGAGACTTTTGTAGAGAGAATGCTGTTGCCAGCAATGGACAAATTTCATTTAATGAAGTCTTCGCTTGGGGTTGCATGGCCAAGATAATAAGTACGTCTCTAAAGCCACAAGTTCTTATGTTTTAATAGTAGCCCGCTTTTGTTCCTGTTGACTCGTACTCGGTTCGTTTGAGCCGTGCAACATGCTCTTAGAATGTAGTATGTAATTTTCCTTTGCACACTT
The DNA here is from genome assembly GCA_014182575.1 of Eucalyptus decipiens. Taxonomy (NCBI): domain Eukaryota; kingdom Viridiplantae; phylum Streptophyta; class Magnoliopsida; order Myrtales; family Myrtaceae; genus Eucalyptus; species Eucalyptus decipiens. The sequence continues at coordinate 31,200,204 of CM024610.1, read as the reverse complement.
GCTCGAATCAACATAGTCGGTCTGTCTGAATTCTTTTGTTACTTATCCAAAAACACCAAGTGAACTAGCGTATCTTTCTTACCAATTACTAAAAAGGAAGAATCTATCTGGTGAACCGGCACCCGTAGGAGCTTCTATTTTCAAATGGAGAACTTGCTTTATGTGTTAGCGATTATACCTTGCTCCTGTGTGCTAGGACAAGGTGCTCCTAGAAATATTTTTATACTTTTATATATTCTTCATGATCGTCTATTTCTTCTAGAGGCTCAGATGATGGATTAACATTATTCCCTCCATTTTGGCTCACGAAAACATATTGACTTAAAAGACTCATATTATAAATTGATTGATAGTGCTATTTCTAACCTCTTGTTGATTGGAGACACATCTTTCATTGTCAACGGACGAAAATAACATTCGACGTATGGAAACAACTGATGAACTAATATACCTATCTCTACCCTTCTGTTTTTGTTAAATAACTAATGAAAAAAAATTATGTTTCATTACCAAAAAAACAAAAATCTATGTTCGGAAATAAATAAGTTATTAATTAGATCAGCTCTACGATCATGGAAAAATGATTTTATACAAAAAGAAAATATGTCTCAAGTCACCGAATAAAACTCAATATCAAGGATGTCTCGGTCCATGACTTCTTACTTTTTATATGTCATGTTTTGTCCCCCACTACCGCCCCTGCTTCTCCTTTTTTAATACTTTATAATCATTCTGAATCTCCCTAGAAATAATCATTGGAAAAATAATTAAATTCACAAATTCTCCGTATTAGTAATCTCCACAGACTTGGAACTCTTCTTCAAATGACAGTAGTTTCCTTAAATTTCAATTGTCAAATAGCATAGTACCGATTAAGATTGGCATTACAAGAATATATGATTTTGAAAAATCCCAGAACAATTAACTAGCTTAGATTTATCTTATTTACAATATACTAAACGTTCTCTCAATTTCTTGAGAATGACTTGGTACTTAATTATAGTAATTTGTTGGTCACATTTTTTGTACTATTCACTTAATAAGATTTCTTATTCTACCTTCGTTTTATATATTTATATTTAGTCAAATTTTTCTCTAATGAGTTATAGTCCATATTTCTCCACATTGTGAACTATTGCTGGCAATTCAAATACATTAGAGTAACTAAATATAATATGTTAGAAAATCACAACTGGGAGGAGTAGTGGGGCGGGATAGGGCTAACACACTTGAACTCTCTCTCATTAACACTTTGAGAGCGTGGAATTGTGAAGTAAAATTTGTTGGAGCCCCCGAAGAGTTATCCCCAATCCCCATTGTCAAGAAACAAAAAATAAAGAAAACAAGGACAACAGAAGAAAAAATGAGAAATGTTTAGCCTTTTATCGCTCGTCGTAGACCAGTAACGTGTTGCGTATAAACGTAAGATCATCTGCAAATTCCTCAGTCTCTCTGTCTCTCTCTGCCTCTCTCTATCTATCTGGTTTTGTTCCACTGCTCTCGTTGTTTTATCACTTTGCTCTTTCTTTCTTTTCATACGTCGAGTGATTAGTTCTGTTCTCTGTTCAGTTCCTTTCGCCCCCATTTGTTTAAGCAAAAGAAGGAGACATAACAAGAGGAAAAAAAGGGTTCGGAAAGAAATTTATAGGAAAAAAGGAAGACATGGTCGAAGATTTTGTAATCGGCATTGCATCAAAACTTGGTGAGTATCTGATTGCTCCCATTGGCCGCCAATTTGGGTACGTGCTGTTCTACAAGAGTTACGTCAAAGATCTCAAAAATGAAGTTAAGGAGTTGGAGACTGCAAGGCAAAGGGTACAGCACGTTGTTGATGAAGCCGGTTCTAACAGAAAACCTATTCAAACTGATGTTGAGGATTGGCTGGAGAGTGTGAAAAAGGAGGCTAGGGAAGCAGAAAACCTGTTAGAACATGGCGAAAGTGTAAAAAGTGCTTGCTTCTGTGGGTGGCTTCCCAACCCCGTGGTGCGCCATCCAATTGGCAGGAAGGTGAAGAAGATAACTAAAGTAATTCATGGACTCAATGAGAAAAGCAGAAATAGTAACTTCCAGAAGGTCTACTATGAGAATACTCCGATAGGATTTGCCAATGCCACCACTTCCACTGCAAGACCTGTTGAAAAGAAAGAAGATGGCCTGAAGTCGAGGGCTTTAATCATAGAGGATGTAATGAAGGCTAAAGCTGATGATAGGGTGCGTGTGATTGGGGTGTATGGATCAGGAGGGGTTGGCAAGTCCAAACTTTTGGAGGATGTCGAAAGGCGAGTGAAAGAAGAGAATCTATTTGATGTGGTTGCCATGGCAAATGTGTCACGCAATCCCAATCTAAAAAGAATCCAAAAAGAAATCACCGACGTATTGGGCCTGCACCTGATGAATGAGAAAACTGTTCGTGGGAGAGCATACCGTTTGCGTGAGGCGTTAGGGAGTGATTCTAAGAAAAATGTTCTCATCATTTTGGATGATCTATGGGAGAAGCTAGAGTTGAAGGAAATTGGAATCCCTTGTGGAGATGATAATAAAGTAAGAGGCAGCAAATTATTGTTAACATCTAGAAATCGAGATGTTTTGCGTATTGCCATGGGCTCTGATCAAGAATTCCGACTCGATGAGTTAAAGCATGAGTTAAATTGGAAGCCCGAAGACTCTTTGAAAGGACATTGGGGGAAAGAGTTAACGATCCTGAGTTTGAAACTTGGGTAGATGGAGTGGTAAGGAATTGCGGAGGCTTGCCACTTTTGATTGTTCCGTTGGCAAAAGGATTGAAGCACAAAGATTTGGCTGCATGGAGGAATGCTTCGACCAATATAGACCTGTCAGATGTCAAATCACTTGTGGAGCTTAGTTACAATGACTTAAAAGATGAAAGGATCAGATCATTGTTCCTGGTTTGTGCGCTAACCTCTGGGAGAATTTCCACGAGGGATTCGCTTGTGTACTGCATGGGTTTGGGTTTATTTACAAAATTCAGCAACACCATCCAAAAAGCTAGAGATAGGTTGATTGAGGATCTACATACCTTGCAGGACTCTTCGTTGTTACTGGAAAGTGATGATATGGAACGGTTCAGAATGCATGACATATTTGTTGACGTGGCCAGCTCTATGCATGATGAATTTATGGACATGAAATGGATTGCCTTGGTCGGGAGGAAGGATTACGGGTTTAAAGAATGGTCCGAGAATGAGCTCAGAAAATGCACCACGATATCCTTCCCTTATGTTGGCATTGATGAGCTCCCTGAAAAATTGGACTGCCCAAACTTGAGGATGCTTCTGTTATTCGAAGACAACCCCTCTCTCAAAATTCACGATTTATTTTTTGAATCTATGAAGAAGCTCCAAGTCTTGGACTTGACTGGCTTATCTTTAACCTCTCTACCTTCGTCGATTGAGTTCCTTGAAAACCTCAAGTCACTATCCCTGGATTTCTGCCATTTGGATGATGTGACTGTTCTTGGAAAGCTGAAAGGATTACAGTTCCTAAGTTTCCTAGACTCTACAATCGCTCGGTTGCCCCCATAAATAGGTGGACTAACAGAATTGAGATTTTTGGACTTGAGAGGGTGCGCCAGGCTTAAAGTTATCGAACGTGGCGTGCTTGGAAGCTTGGTTAATTTGGAAGAACTATACATGGAAGACAGTTTTGATCAGTGGGAGGCCGATGATGAACCATCGCAAAGCAACGCCAGCCTGGCTGAGTTGAAGAGTATGAAAAAGTTGAGCACTTTATACATCGCCATTCCTCATTCTGCTAATCTCTCAAGAGACCTGCCATTTGGGAAATTGAACAAGTATAAAATCCAAATTGGGGATCTTTGGGATTGGTCAGGTGAATACAAAGAATCCAAAACTTTAAAGCTCAAGCTAGATTCAGGCAATCTTCTTGAAAATTGGGTGCAGAGATGTTTGAGGATAACACAAGATCTCCACTTGGATGGATTGCAAGGTGGCAACGATACAATTCACGATTTGTGCGTCGAAGGTTTCCAAGAATTGAAGTATCTTCACGTTCAAAATAGCCCATCAGTTCAATATATTGTTCACTCAACAGAGAATGTCCAGTGCACTGCATTTACGAAATTGGAATCGTTGTTTCTCGAGAATTTGAACAAACTGGAAAAGATTTGTCGAGGCTGTCTCGCCTCAGAATCCTTAAGCAAATTAAAGATTGTGAAATTGGACAATTGTGGTGAAATCAAACATTTGTTTACATTTTCCATGACGAGGATATTCTTGCAACTCGAAGAGATTGAAATAAGCAGATGCCACTTAATGCGGCTAATTGTTGCGGATGCCGAGGTAGATGAAGACAAAATTGAAATAAATGATGATCCCGCAGTGAATTCATGCAATTTGCGTAGGCTGACATTATGCAACTTGCCAAATATGGCGAACTTCCATGAAACTGTGGATCATTCACTCGTATTTTTTGATGCGCACCAGGTAAATTTCATGCTTTATAGAAGGGTCATGTTTCTACATGGGGTACTCTCCTAATTGGGGAAACCTTCTTCGATTAGATTTGTGATCATAAATATGGACATTACCTTCAATTAAATCTGTCGGTCACAGAAATATACTTGGTTTAAGCATGGGTTAACTCATTACTCAATTAGTGATACCCTCGTTAATGAAATCTGGGGGAAGACAAATAAAATAACACGAATGTAGTTGGCGACTTCTATAGCCTTTATCAATTTCCTCACCTTTCAAAGGCATTTTTTTTTTTTGGGTCAAATTCAAAGGTTAGACTTGTTAAAATATATACTTTGGAGGTATAATTTATAGAAGTTTTGTGTAACTTTACAAAGTAATACGCATTCATCAACCAAACCACAAAAAAAAAAAAAATAGTTATAACATTTGGATCTTTTATTATTTTGTGTTAACAAGTACTGATTTTATTCAAATGTGATTATATAGATATTTCATTTATAAACACATTGAAGCATTGACTTTAGAATTCCCTCAATTCACTTTTGATATGTGCGTCTAAATTATGAGTACTAATGTGATAAATACTTTGTCTTTGAGATTCTGCTTTCTAGGACAATTAAGACAAATAAAAATTTAATTTTTCAAATTGGAATTGCTATGTGATATATGATCACATGAAAAAGAATTATATATTAGTTAATTACATCGTGCTTTACTTGTGTTAATGTTATCAACATAGTTAAATAAGCACCATACTATACATAGATGTTTTAAGTAGTCTAAACATTTATCATTTCTTAATGGCAAAATTATATATGTGAACACATACATTCATGGATATATTCTTTTTCTTGGCTAGATGACTAAGCTTTCCACATAGATAAACTTTCTTAGAATGAGAAAGAGTATCTTAGGTCCTTATATAGGTAAATTAAACTCCTTGATGAAATTGACTACGATGCCCCCATGGGTGCTGTCGTGACTAATTCATTAGTTCATGGATCTTATAGTGAGGAACCCCTTCTTTTTTCTTTTATTCTTTTTTTTTCTTTTTTGACCTTGTTTACTTTCAATCTTTTGATTAGAGATTTTTTCTTCAAATACTTTGAGAAAAAAAAATTCCTGACTCAAATTGCACATGCAAATCAATTGAAAATATAGTTTTGAGCTATTTGTCAATTCAATTTAAAGCTATTGGTTAGAAATTATATACAACATGAATTGTAAAATTTAGGCAGAAAGCACAAAATGTGAGGGTGAATTCAATAACACCAGTAATTCACGGATTCTAAAGTCTCTCTTATTATTATATATATGTCATGAAGTCTGAATACATATAAGTTAAATGACAAGTAAATGTAAAGTTTTGAAATTATAAAGAGAGAATAAGTTAGAAATAAAAAAATCACTCTTCTGCTTTTTCTTCCATTATCCTTTAATCTATTATATGACATACACACACAAGACTCGTTCATAATTTCTAGTTGCACGCATTGTAATGAGATTATGTGGGGTTATTTACCCCTCCCAGCCAAAAAAAGAATGATGCATATGCCTTCGTAACGTTATTTTCCTGGCTTCTTAAGGTTTCATTGCCATGGTTGGAGTCCTTGACACTATCTGAACTGCCCAAATTGAAAGAGATATGGAACTCTCAATTTCTATCAGATGTGAGCAATCTAAAATTTCTAAAAGTAGAGGATTGCATGTTTCTCTTGAGCATCATCCCCTCAAGTTTGCTAATAAAGTTACGGAATTTGGAAACCATAACCATTGAGAGATGTAAGCTAATACGAGAAGTATTTGACCTTGAAGGATTGACAATCAATGGGGATGTTGAGATTCTATCACGATTAACCAAATTAACCTTGAGTGACTTACCAAGTTTGGGACACATATGGAACAAGAATCCAAGGAGAGCATTGTGTTTCCGAAACTTAAGAGCACTGAAAGTGCAAAACTGTGAGAACCTGAGGTTTCTTTTTTCTTCTTCCATGGCTAAAGCACTTGGCCAAATGAAAGAAATAGAAGTAGTGAGCTGTAAACTCATTGAGGAAATTATGGAGCAAGAAGAAGAATCGGAGAAAGCTACAACCACGGACGCTTTAGTGTTCCCTCTATTAACCTCCTTGTCTCTTGAGGAATTACCAAGTCTCAGGATATTCTCTAATGGAAAGTACTATATTCACTGTCCATCCTTAACAAGACTGAGAATATCTGGATGCCCCAAAATGATGACTTTTTCTTCATTAGAAGGAAAGCAACAGTCAATGACAACTGATACAAGTTTACAACAAGCATTTGGTTGTATCAACTTTGGCTTGTCCTTGCCTGTCTTCTTCAATCAAAATGTGAGTAGACATCTCTGGAACTTTCTATTTTTTGTTTATCGTAGAAATTATTCTCGGTATACCAGTGGAAAACTCTGCCAGTCAGCATGTACTATACAACCTCTTGCTCCTCCACGCATATGTTGTTTTTTCATGCAATTGGACAGTCTTGGGTAATCAACTTGATGAGAATATACTAACTCATTAGAGCATCCAAATTAGGACTTTTAGGAGTTCAAAGTCAAGGAACTAACATATCATCCTGTAATGCAGGTTCATTTTCCAAGCTTGGAAGAGTTGACGCTCCTGTCATTGCGCGGGTTGAGGAGAATATGGCACAACAAAATCCCTGAAGAATCATTCTGCAAACTAGCATCCATCTCAGTCAGAGATTGTGAAAATCTGTCTCATATTTTTCCATCAACTTTAATAGTGAGGCTCCAAAGCCTGAAAATGATTGAGGTGGTCGAGTGTACTTCTTTGGAAGCATTAATGGAACATGTCTCTATCAATACTAAGGAAAGGCCAAAATGTCTGACCTTCTTAGGCCTAAAAGAAGTGAAGTTGCGCCACCTACCAAGGTTGAATGCGATTGTGACAAGCAGCACCAAAGCAACGTTCAGTCTTCCTAGTCTGACTGATGTTAGCTTGCGCTGTTGCGACGATTTGAGATATCTCTTCACAAAGGATACAGCGAGAACTCTAGATAAACTTGAGAAGCTAGATGTTTCTCGTTGCATTAACATGCAGCAAATAATTGCAGTGGAAGAAGGTGAAGCGCAAAAGTTGAAGGCAGTGAAGTTCTCTCATTTATGTACATTGAAGCTTTGTTCCCTTAAGAGCTTGACTAGTTTTAGCTCAGGAAGTGGTGCATATGAGTTTCCCTCCCTACGAAATCTCTCAATTGTGGAATGCACTGAACTCAAGGCATTTATACTGAGGCCGCCAGCAACAAGTAAGGAGATGAATGAGCGAACTGTTGGTTTTGACAAAGGTCCATATTGTTTATTTGACAATAAGGTTTTCCTCTCTTTCCTTTCTCTTAGCGGTATCGCTACTCATGTGATTTTGTTTCTTCTTTATGATGCTCCGAATTCGTAAGCAACTTTACTTATATATCATTCATTGTGAATTTAGCCAAATGATGTTTCTGTAGGTCATACTTCCCAATTTAGAAGAGCTACGCCTAACAGGAATTGAATCGAGAGAATTATGGGAGAGTGAGTCCATTTGCTTTCACAACCTAACTTCTATAAGAGTTGAGGACTGCCCGTGTCTGAGAAACCTTTTTATAATGTCTATGGCCAAAAGTCTGGGACATCTCCAATATCTCGGTATAGGTGGTTGTGGAGAGATGGAGTATATTGTTGGCAGAGAAGAGGAGAAACCTGAAGAAGCAGCCGACAAAATTGTAATTCCTCAACTTGTCACTCTATATATTCACAACATGCCAAAACTCAGAAGTTTCTGCCATGAGAAGCATATTTCAGAGTGGCCCTCGCTGAAACAGTTAAGTATTGAAGATTGTAAAGCTGTGAAGGTGATATTAGGAGATACGAGCTATAGAAAACTGGGGGGCAACATTCCAACAGAGCAATCGCTTTTGCAAGTCGAAAAGGTTTGCACTTGTTTTCTTTAATGACATCTAGAATTCTTGTCCCTGATGGTTTGAGCTAGACAATGTGGGGTGATTTTTGCTCAGTCATTGTATTCTTTTAGAAATTATAGAATTTATCTAATGAGAAACTTCTATGATATAAACATATTAACACATATCTAAACTTATCCTAGTTTCAAAAAATTATATATTTTGATTGATTTTAATATTTAGACTAATGTAACGCTTCATAACACCGTAACTGAAGTACAAATATTGCTGAGAGGCCAAGCTCCTTAACTAATTTAGAGTCTCTACTATGCTAAAGAGGGTGGCTCAAAATTAAATCTTATTTAATGTAAGATCGAGGGATAATGACACGATGAGTCCCAAAACTTGTCCAGTACTTCATTTAAGTCTAATTTTTTTTTTTTTATAATCATTCAAGTTGTAATATTCACACTCCTTACGCATTTGGAGACTTGTTAAGTCCATCTGTTTTTTTGTAGATTCAAAATATGCAATTTTTGTCATATTTTCTGTCCTACATGGATTCCTTCTGTCATTATCCCTGACATGAATTACAAAGATTATGACTTAAACTGCATGTAATTAACTTAATATTTTTCTTTTTGGGTTCAAATTAGTGAAGAGGAGCTTTGTTGTTCAGCAACTCTGTATTCGTGGCTCCACAAGAACCAATAATTGCTATGCATGGCAAGAGAATTTGCTGCTACATATATTATATGCAAATATCTTAATTGCAGTGACATGGAATCTATAATTCAATGACGGTGTCATTTAGCTACTATACACATATGTTAGCAATTAAAGGTATAGAATGAAAGTGCATAGCAGGGTAGGTTCAGAATCACAAAAGTTGATGGGAAAAAAGATGCTGGCTACATTTTCTAAATGGTTCAAAAAAATGGCAGAGTATATTCGCTATTGTGCATGGTGTGTGTTGGAATGAGTGAAATCTAAGTTAGCCTAGATTGGAGGTTTATGGGAAATATATGATGCCTAACTAAGGAGGGTATGGGTTATTCTACTGCTCAAAACATAATGCGTGATACGCATTAGAAAGAATTATGCTTCTACTTTAGAAAAAAAAATGTGACAAATGGATTTCAAGAGGTGGCATCTGTTTAAAAGATTTATCTTGTTTTCTTTTCTTTCTATTCTATCAATAATATTTATCATGTGATTTCTTTATTCTTGAAAATGAAGTTCTCTCTTTATGGAAGAGGCTAGAGGGTAAACTCTAATGAATTATGATGGAAAATAACAGATTGCGTTTCCTGGCATGGAGTCAATGTGCATCTCGCACATGAATAACGTGGAGAAGATATGGACAGATGAGTTTGCTTCAAATGCCTTCAACAAACTCAAGACACTAATAGTAGAGTATTGTGAGAAACTTTCATCCATATTTTCATCTGACACTATCCTTACAAGATTCCAAAATCTAGAGGAGTTAACTGTGACCGATTGTGGTTCTTTAGAAGTGGTATTTCACATCCAAGAGTTAAATATGAGTGGAGCTCATTCCCCAAGTACTTCTCAATTGAGAGAACTATATTTGGAGCGACTTCCGAAACTAAAGCACATGTGGAGTGGACTTCCAAGCTCAGTGGCAAAAAGTATAACCAAGCTTGAAAGACTTGTAGTACAACCTTGTGGGGTGGAGGAAATTATAGCGGGTGAAGACGAAGGAGTAAGGATGAGTGCAAGTGATTTCTTCTTTCCGCAATTGACCACCCTGACATTAGATGAGTTGCCGGAACTCAGGAGCTTCTACAAGAATAGTTATACTCCAACATGGCCACACTTGAAGGAATTGCTTGTGAGACATTGCAGCAAAATGAAGTCATTCTCATTCGCTTCTGAAATCCAAAGCTGCCAAGGTCATACTACCAATGAGAACCAACCTACACTCTCTCTAGAAAAGGTAAAATACTTAATTCTAGCTCTAGCTCTCTACCTCTGTCATTCATTGGTTTATCAGCATATCTCTTGGGTGCTTGTTATTTCTTTTGGAAATTGAAATTGTCAACCATTTCTTGCTTACGAGTGCTCACCTGACCTCACTTCTGAATTGGCTAAAAACTTGAAGAACGATTCAAGTTAATTATTTCCAGCTCATACTCTTTGGTATAAATTCTAGGGATCGTAGTCATTACTCTAGAAGAATAGATATTTTATTGGATTGACTTGCATAGAGTCATGCTTCTAATAATCCGCTCGTATGTTATCTAGTCCATTATGTTGCCAGCACGTCTAACAGCTGGTATTTACCTATTTAGTTAAGTTGACCTTCCTGATTTGCCAAAATCTAAAAATTTATGTTTGTTCGGTAAATTGCTAATGTTCTGTAGCTCTAGATATTGAACAGAATTTTATGCTGGTACATCATGAAGATGGTTGGTAACTGTCGAATACCATGGGTAACTTGCTTATCCAGTCACGTTTTAGTAATTTATTGACAGATTTTGACAACTACTGACATTTATCTATGGTTCAAAATTACCTGCAATTACTTTTGTGGCTTATGAACGCCTTGAAAGTTACTAACTTCTATTTAAAATTACCAATATCAATTTATTAATGTACCAATCAAACTAAAATATCTACCAATCATAATCACTCACCAATTTTTTACAAGCTACCTACATTTATTATGTGATTACCAACAATTTTGAAGTATTAATATTTATTTGAAATTACCAACCATAATTTGACTAAGATACTAGCATTCGTCCCATTGACATACTAACTAACTTTCACCACTTATGATTTTTTATCTCGTTAGGTTTTGAGAAGCACAAAAAAAAAAAATTTACACTTCCAAAATTACTACTTTAATAATTCACCAACATTTATTCTTGTGACTTACCAACGTCTTTAATGATCCACTTATTTCCCAGAAAATGTAATGCTTTTGAAAAATGTTTTTCAAGAAATTATTTTCTGGTGTTTGACTAAAACCTAAAAATGAACTGAAAAATATTTTCTGCCCTTTGGTATGGAAAATTGGATATAATTTTCGTCCACGCACTTTGTTTAATAATTTTTTTGTTTTCTTTTTCTTTTTTATTGGGTTAATACCATGAAAAATCATAAACTAGTACACATATAACAAATTTACCCCAAACTAATTTTTCGACCATTAAAAATCCTAAAAAGATACAGCTGTGATAAATATATTCCAAATTAATTTTTTGATCATCAAAAATCTTATGACAAATTTATCCTTTGTTAGTTTCTGTAAAATTATATTAATACCACGAAAACTACAAATTAATAAACTTGTGATGAACAAAGGAAAAAAAAAACCTCAAATTAGTACATTAGTTAACTGTCATATGTCACTCAACTCAGCAATTTAGCAATTTGATAATAAAATTTAGCAAAAACTAACAAAGGGTAAATTCGTTACAAGTCTACCAATTTGGGTTTTTGATGATCAAAAGATTAGTTTGAGGTAAAATTATCACATGTGTACTGATTTGAGAATTTTCATGGTATCCCTTTTTTTTTATTTTCTTTTTAAAAATTTTGAATTTTAAATATTTTTTCTCTTTTTTATTTTTATTTTTTTCTCTTTTCCCTTCTTCTTCGGCTAGTCGTCGGCCACAACGATGGCCAACAGTCAGCCATAAGTGGGCTCAAACCTCACCAAATCGGTGAGCTTTGAGCTCACAAGAGGTTGGCAAGGCTCAAGCCTCGATGGCTTTGGGCAAGATTGTCCCTCGTTTGGGGTGTTGTCATGGCAAACGATCAGTTGTAGGCTGATGACAGCCACCGGTCGGCCATAAGTGGGCTCAAACCTCGCCAAATCGGCAAGCTTTGAGCTCGCAAGAGGTTGGCAAGTCTCAAGCCTCAATGGCTTTGGGCATGATTGTCCCTCGTTTGGGTTGTTGTCATGGCCGACGATCGACTGAAGGAGAAGGAAGAAAAGAAAGAAAAGAAAATTATATAAAGAGAAAAATAATAAAAAATTCAATTTTTGTTTTTAAAAGAGAATAGAAAAAAAAAATAATTAAATGAGTGCACTAAGGAGAGCGTACTTGGTCTAGTGAAAAAAAAAAGGACAGAGAATGATAGAGAAAATTATTTTCCTCATTTTTGAATGTGTTTTTTTCCATTTCCTCATTTTTGAATGTGTTTTGTTCCATTGATAGAAATGTTTTTCTTTACTCATTTATTTTCTATAAATTGAACATCAGAAAAATTTAAAAATATTCTCCTAAAAATTGTTTTTCATGAGACAAATGGGGCCTAAAATTGCTATTTTTTATTCAAAATTACCAACCTTAATTTGGGTGGTGTACTGACATTCATCGCGTGATGATGCAGATTGAATTCAATCACTTACCAATTTTTTATCCTGTTCGTTGATAAGAAGTACCAGCATTTCTTTATATTTTCAAGGTGACTAACTGCTTTTATTATCTGCCAATATCTAATATTGTAACTTACAACACCTTCAAAGTTACTAATTCTTATTTAAAATTACCAACTTTAATTTGACCGACATACCAATATACATCACATTAACAAACCCACTTCGATAACTTATTGACTTTTTATCTTGTTGGTTTTTGAAAAAGTATAACATTTTTTACCCTTCCAAACATATTTTGATTGAATTGGGCACATTATTAGCAACAAACATCCCATCTACAATGATCATCATGCTTGGTCTTCTGGCTCCAAGAAGGTTAAACATTAAACAGGCAAAAAGCGTACCATATGGACTTTTGATGGCCTTATTAAACTGATTCCCATAGGTCTTTCCACACTTGAAGCGATTGACATTAACGAGGGAGGATGTTGTGATGATGCAGCATGACATCTTTGGCGACCTCAAAGAGCTAACTTTGGCATACTACCATGATGAAAATGTTGGTTTCCCCTCTAACTTCTTTCTCCAAAGATTTCCCAATTTAGAATATCTTACTGTGGAACATAGTTCCTTCGAGGAGATATTTTCAGAAGATGCGTTTGCACATGAGGGAGTGACTCCATGTGGAGGAATAATTGAGAGGGAAAAACCTCTCAAGGCATTTGGAAATTTGAAGAGACTTTGGTTGCATGACCTATGGAACTTGAGGCGCATCTGGAAAGATGGCTCCTTGATGGCTGAAATTCTTAAACAAATTGAAGATCTGTGGGTTTGGCGATGCCCCGGCTTATCAATCCTATTTCCATCTCTAACTTCAGTCCAGAGTTTGACGTATTTACAAGTGCAGAATTGCGAGGGATTAGTTCATATGGGGACTTGCTCAGCAATGACAAGTTTGGTGCACCTTACTCGGCTAATACTAAGAGAATGTGGTACATTGGAAGACGTGGTAACAGATGATGGAAACGAAGTAGAGGAGATCTCTTTCCCCAAGCTGCAACGGCTGACACTTGATGGTTTGCCAAGCCTTAAGAGTTTCTCTCCGACGAATTGCGCTTTTAGGTTCCCATCATTGGTGTGTACTATTGTGACACAGTGCCCCAATATGATTATATTCTGCAAGGGTGCCTTGAGGACACCAAAATTACATAAAGTACTCCTCTCCTATCAATATGATGAAGGGCATTGGGAAGATGACCTTAATACCACCATCCAAACTGTGACGGCAAGAGAGGATCCATACAAAATTCAGTAAATCAGGTAAATGCTTTCTTTTGATGACATATGTTATTGTAGAAATCATTCTGGGATAGAGTTCTCCTTACTCTAATCAAATCCCAAGTCTCCCATATAGTACCACAATTAAAAAAATATCCTTAGCAAGTCCTTCAAAGACCCAAATCTTCTTATTCTTTCTAGTTTCTACATTCCTAACATTTTTAGTCCACCAAATGCTTGCTCCATTTCACTCCTATTTAAAACTCAGTGACTTTCCTATTCCGTCGACATATGTAATGTAGTACGCATTTACAGAGGTCAAGCATTGGTCGCAATTCTCTATTTAGTGATTAGTCTCCAAAAAGTTGTCCAACTGCAACTATGTGCCACTCAGTATCATGAACCAAGTCCTTTATATGTTACCCTTGATTCTCTCAAAATATTGAATTTTGATATTGTTTTGCAGTTGCTGGAAACCAATAATATGATAAATTGGCTCATCCCGTATATAAGACGTTGAATTCAAGATCTTCAACTTCTATTGATCTTCATCTTGCGTAGCCACGAAATTCTCAAGGATTGCTTGGACCTTTTCTTTTGATATCTTCTCTTACCTTTTACTCTGATTTAATTGATAGCTTATTTAGTGGGGAATCTGCTTAATTATCCTAAAGATATTTCATTGGATTTACAATGTAATGCTCCCAGCACACATCGCTATGGACTGCCATTTTCTTGGCGATTTGACAAGTAGCAATAAATTTCTTCACCCACTCAACTATAGCGAGAATGATGGGAAAATTATCAAAAAAAAAAATTAACTTATTATAATTATGGCAATTTAGTCAAACCTTTTTTATTTTTGGCCATTTGGTCCTAATTTAATGCTAGATTGATTTAACGTCCTTTCAATACCTTTGTTCTTTGTTTCAAAAAATAGTTTGCGTGTAGTCTTTATCCATTTTTTACGATATGCCACTAACATACGAGGCATGTGAATGCCCAATCAATAAAGTAACATCCAATAATCAAAGTAATAAATAAATTCCAAAAAAATTAAAGAACCCAGTGAGGTAGGCAAAGCAAAGCATATCACCACCTATCATCACATTTTTAAGGCCTATGAGCCCTCGCCTAGAGCTAATGAGGGTTGTGATACCCTCGCCTTTGGCCGTCGACCCTAGTCAACCCTTTGCCCAATAAAAGATAAAGAGAAGGAAAAGAAAATACAAAATAAAAATAAAAATAAAAATTGAAAATTATTAAAAAAAATACCAACATCAACGTCGATTATGTCATCTAGGAAAGCATGTGTGTTGACACCTCAAATTTTGCTTGTTCATATAGGGTTTAATTACATAAAAAAAATTAGGGATTAATTTTTAACCCTCAACAAAAATAATTTTGCTAGTATTGAAAATTGTAATTTTTTATATTAAATTATTAAGAGAGAGAGAGAGAGAGAGAGAGAAGAAAAGCGAGACCGGGCCCGGGGGAAAGTCGGTCCGGCCTCTTGCTTGCTTCCTTCCTTTATTTTCTCTCTGCCTGGGCCGGCCCAACCCACTTTCTTTTGTTTCCCCAGCTCAGCCCTTACGTCTTCCTCCTTCCCCCTCTCCACGCGTGCGACAAAAAAGCAACATAGGACAGCAGGAGGAAGGACGACGGACAACGGATGCGGAACAGGCGTCGACCGGGAGTGGGTGGTCGGGGCAAGGCCAGCAGGGGTAGCTGGCAAAGCAGGAGGCCATGCACGCTTGCCTGAGGGGTTAAAGGGAGAGGAGGAGAGCCCGAGTGGGGAGGGGGCTGAGAGAGAAATCGAGAGGAAGGGAGGGGGAGAGAGAAAGAGAGAGGAAAGCCAAAGAGTGAACGAGAGGAGAGAGAGCCGAAATCCGCCTCGGCTGAAGGTTGCTCGGTCGTCCTCGACGCAAACCTCCCCCCTAGCCGGTACCACCAAGCTCGCGGCCCCCCTTCTCCACGGTTTCAAGTTTTGCGGTGAGTTTCCCGTTTATGTTTTTTGTTCAATCGGGATGATGGATTCCCCAAGGATACTGGCTCGAAGGCTTGCGAGGTGACACGGACAAAGTCCGATTTGTCGAGCTCGCCCCCCTTTCGCCGTCGCCGAGCCGGGGAGGGACTCCACCAACGACCGCCCCTGTTTCTTTTCCCGTTACCGAGCGCCCTGTTTTAGGCACGTCGGGCCGGATCTCGCGGCCATCTGGCTCACGGGAACTCCGGCCCCGTTGACCCCCGCGTTTTGACATCGTTGGTCTTGGTGTGTCCTACGTCAGGGGGGCCGACGAGAGTTTTGAGTCCCGGATGAGCCGGGAGTCCCTAATTTTCGTGTCCCCATTTTTGGTCGAAATCAAGTTAACCACACGTGTTGCGTTCTATTGTTATGTTCCTGTGATATTCGGCGATTCAGGCACCGCCGTTTGGTCGTTTAGCCGCCCCCGCCACCGCCATCTTACTTTGTTTTATATTTCATGCTTTGTGGCCGAGAATGGCAGTCCAACAACAAGAGGAAATCGGCAAGGGGAGGCTTAATGATGAATGACTATGAACCATATGCAGTTCATGTTTCGGGAGTTTGGCATAGGAATCAGTGGTTGAAGTTGTTCTCGGTTGGTCGTGAGGTTTAGAACAGAAGTTGAAGTTCTGGGAATGGGAAGCCAAGCGTAGTCGTGACAGGAGGAAACGTCGGGGAAGGGAAAATAGAAATTAAAAAAAAAAAAAAGTAATTACAAAAAAGAAAAAAAGAAAAAAGAAAGTAGACGATATGGGGAGGAGTAAATAAGATGGGTTTAATTGGCTTAATTAAGCGGGGCCCAGTTTGGTCTAGTGGGCTAGGTTTTGTTCGTGGTGACTTGAGTTTGTTTCATTTTTAGTATTTTGGGAAGTAATTTAGATGGGCTTGGACTGCGCTATGGGTTATATTTGGGGGGGGGGGATTTAAGAGTTTTAACTGAAGTGGGCTTGATTAGTAAGCCCATTTATTGTGTGACCTTAAATTATACACATGAAAGCGGATGTTACTTGCCACGTAGCAGCATGTGGGCTCTTGCTCTTGTGCGAGCTTTATCTATAGATCTAATTCTTATTGTTATTTTAGCAACTATTTTGTTATTTTACTTTAAATTGAAGACTATGATGAGTTCTTATAAAAAGTTTAACAATATAGAGGTACATATTGTGATATGATATCCCTTTAACCCTAAATTGCGGACTCTCATAATTTGGTTAATAGATTTTCACAATATTGAAAACCAAATATGACATGATACCCCATAATTGATAGATGATATTGGAGAATCAATAATAATAATAATAATAATTTCCTCTGCTACTAGAAAATTTCATCACAAAATATTAATTGCATATATTTTGCAAATAACTGAATATTAGAAAACGATGATAATAATTATTAGGAAATGAATAGATATAGCTACCCACCATTAAGAAAATTTAAAATAGAAAAAAAAGTTAAAGACATGATTGCACATAATTTTGTATGCAAGTATTATAACTCCTGCGATTAAATTGCAAAATCTTAGAAAATAGCTATCACTAAAATTAAGGCATTGTTCATTGGTGAAATGTTCCCTCGACAAAATCTTTCATTGAAGGGGCAAGGTTTCGGTTTTATTGTTTGTGATAGGTTCTGTGTGGCTCCAAAAAGAAAGTGACTTATCTAAACTATTAGCAAAAATAAAATGGAGGAAAACAGGAGAAAAGTAAAGATATTATTTAATGTAAAAGTGCAATAAAATAAAAGATAATGATTGAAAACTAAATGATTGATTGTCAATTTTGGCAAAAGGTCATTTACATTGATGTTCTTCAACTATTTATAATGGTGATCCACAGGTAATTGCTTTTAGCTTTTATCATTTTGATATTTAAAATGTTTCGAAATCCTCGTCTCCTTATCGATAACCACTCTGCCTTGCCGATATATTCGCTAATGCCGACTTCCGTAACTACTTCCATTCTTATCTCGTCGATTCAGCGAGTTCCCCTGTTGCATTGTTCAAGACTTCTATTTGTCGATTGTTGGCATTCTGCCAATCTCCGTAAATTCCCGTGTATTGGGCCTACTCTGTTCTTTTCAAATTCCCAAACCCAATAAGTTAATTTGAGCGCCAAGAGGCAATGCCATAACAATTTCAACTGTTGGAGAATTTAGCTATGACAAATAAATGACTAAACCTACACTTCAAACCTACACTTTCAACTTAAGATGCTCCTCTTTTCTTTTCCTTTGATGTTTTAGTGTGGTAGGACGACACTTTACTCGGGATGGATTGGCTTTAGCTGTCCTGTAGTCTATCTATTGCAGTGTCCATGGGTTTCTGGAAAAACAGAGTGAATGCATTGGACGATCATTACGTTTGTGTAGGAGTTCGAACGTGAACTGGTAAGTAAGCAAAATGACTTGCAATTACCCTCGCAGTCATGCTTATTTGGGAAATTTTTACATGTCCATTCAGATGACTTGAGTTTCTATTTGCTTTATGACTTGGACCAAGAGTTTCAAGGAGAGGCTAGCCTTGTGCTATCTAGAACCTTTAATTTCCGTTAAATCTTATGAATTAAAATGTCTATGTCCACTTTTCTTCACACGGCAGCTAGTAAGATTTTGAATTAGCCAATTAAAATGATAACACTTGTTGAAATTAAAAACATAATCACGAGGAGTGGAGGTTGATTACCCTCGATTGTTTAGGATGTCATGATGTCATCAAATTCTGGCTAGTGCGCATAACTCAATCTTTAATAATCAAACAATTTAAGTGAAATTCATTTCACTTGAAGAGGCCCAAATTCACTAACAAAGGCTTCACATGAGCCCATATGGTCAAATAGAATTGGCCTGCTATCAACTAGAGCAACGGTGGAGGTTCATTAGTTTAGATATTTTCAAACATAAAGTAATTAAGATATATATATATATATATATATATATATATATATATATGTATGTATCTTCTGTTGTGCGCACGAGTATGAGAAGATGCACATGGCGATCAAGAAATTATTACTTAGGCTTTTTAGATAATGTTTTTCCTTGTATGAATGGCGGCTTATAAAAAAAGTTAGTCTCTTTCCACTCATTTGTTGGGAGAGAAAAGGGAGTCTTTTTTTTTTTTTTTTTGGGGGGTGTCATAAGAAAGGGAATCCTAGGGGGAGCTCATTTGCTGAGGAAAACGTCACGGTTTATGGGACCCACACCTGCACCATAATTGTTGCCGTGTTTTGTCTATTTCTGTTCTAGCTGTTTGCAATTATTTATCTGGACAACGTGAACCGAACCATGTGATGAGTTACGTCCTCGCCATTTCGAAATATCCCTTTAACTTCGATCTGTTGGGCCACGTGGCACATTTACAAACTGAACTAAGAAAATATATCCTGCCTATCAACAGGAAGGAGTTGGAAAAGGGGAGGCTTAAAGAAGTAAGTTTGCCTGGTTTAAGATTTCGTATTTAACAAGCACTTATGGTTCAACCAAACCTACCGCCCTTCGGAAATTCGGACACAACTTTGATATGCTCCAAGATGACTCATTCTCAAACGCAAGAGCCGTGGCATGCCTTCCACCTTCGTTTTGTTTTGTCTTTGTTTGAGGGTCCCTTTCAATTATTTAATCCGGGACAAGGTCGATAGGACCACACGATGAGTTCCATCTGATTGTACCGCTTTTTGAGACTTGAACACTTCATCTCCTTTCCAAACATAAGCCCATTATGTTAATCTCATCTTTCCGTTGCTCCTCTATAAAAGAGAAAATAACACATTTCAATTTTACCTGTTGTGTAACACCTAACGTCCATTCGCATACTTCACATGTGACTTTTTTCAAAATCATCATCATGATGCTTCTTTTTCTTAGCACATTCTTTTTATTCCAACCCTAATTAGTACAAATGATTGGACCTAGTGGAATCACTAGCGGCTTGATATGATTCTCAAAACATTACCATCAACTAAAGATCGGAGTGGTCGATTTATAATTCACCCATTTTTTTCTTGAAAGGAGGGCACATGAAAATCTTTATAAGGGGCCCTCAACTTTGATTTATGTATACATGCAGAAAAATCTCTTTATTGTACAAGCGTGCTCTTAATTTACAAAAATTTCATTAATTTTATTCAAGGTATAGTGTAAGCATATAATGGGGATTTGGATATCTTTGCCTTTCACTTGTTTTGCCCTTTATTCAAAGGTTACATTATGTAGGACGATTAGCATTTACGTTAGTAATTTTTAATTTAAATTAGTTGAATGAACTCAATTAATATCAATGTAAAATGATATATAATTAATTTTGAGTGACAGAATTGGCATTAATGCAATAACTTTGAAATTTCTTTTCTTTTCTTTTTTTCAGAAAAAACCAATTACATGAGAACGTCTATTAACAAAAGGCCAATTTGAGACCATATGTCTTTCAATCAAATTTCTTGATTTTTGTCGCCTTGTTTGGTTTTTTTTTTTTTTTGTCGGATCCTTGTTTGGTTTATGTTTGTACAATACGCAATCATTTATATGGGCAAGTTGGGGCAACTATTCATGACTGTGGTTTTGTCTACAAGGTGGGGCATTCTTGTACAATCTCATGTTAAAGAGCACAGGGCAGTACTATGTGACGATAATTTTCTCGTCAGTAATTTATAAACGAGTGCTGCTAATTTTGTATTGATGGAAATTTTTTAAGAAGATCCTATATCAAATAGTGAGGAGACCATCGATCATCTAGCCTTAAAAGCATTGGCCTATAGTCATGGCCGTCATAATCTACTCATAGAATTCAACCCATTCTAGTCTAAACACAGTTCACTATGGACGGAATCATTTTAGCAAGCGATTTGAGTGACCTACACATCTCAGATTTCTCTGAAATCCATTTTGAACCGAGTTTAAACAATAATTTCTAGAAAAATCCTCATTTTAACTCATTAAAAGCTGGTAAGATAGGGGGAGAATAAAAATATTTATCATCGACTTGGTAAGTACTACACCAACTTTTGCGCATGGCAACTAAAAATGTGAAGATTTTTTTTGGGGGGGGGGGATATAAGTGAAGTGATCACATAGCAAGTTGTAGATTGTTTTGTATTGCAGACTTTGAAGCTCTTTTTTTTTATGTTCAATTTAAGGGAAGTGATCACATTGAATACTTAAATGATCTAAATGAAATTGAATTCTCGTGAAAGGAAATAAATTAATTAACAGAAGTGAGTCTATTTGGTCCAATAAAATAGGCTTCTAATCTTTTACAATATAGCTGAAAAACTTGGACCATAGAGTAATTGGTAAATGATCTTATTTTATTGTGTAAGATTCATAGCTTAGAAAAAGAAACACGAGTCCCATTCGTGCTGGGGCGTGATTCAGAAGGCACAGAAAAAGTCTTAGTCATTTGCAACTGTTGATCCGAACAAGTTGGACAGATCCACAGCGATGAGTCCCGTCCTCATCGTTTCTGAATTTCCTCCGCTTCGATTTGCGTGCCTTTTTGTCCAATTACGAGACAGAACAAAGAAAATATCTTCCGTGTCCAGAGGAGGGGCCTGTTTTGCTCGTCTTGGCGTTAAAGAGACGCAAGAGAAAATAATGTACACGGATTCATTCAGTGTCACCATAAGGTTAAGATTGGATCATTGACAATGTATCTATGTAATGTGAAAGTGGTTATTACTGGCCGCATGCCAACATGTGCGCTCTTGCTCTCTTGCAAGCTTTATCTAATGATCTAATTTTTATTGTTATTTTAGCAAATATTTTTTTTTTGTGCCGAAGGAACCGCTTTGGCTGACAGCCGCCACACAAACCCCCATGTGACGCTAGCCTAGGACCCACCACCAGGGCGCTACGCGTAATACACCTAATGGTCTGCCAACCTCCCTACAACACGGGTTTCGAACACCTGACTTTTCCCTTCAAAGGCAGGAGCCTATCCAGCAGAGCCACCACGGCCGGTGGTTTAGCAAATATTTTGTTAGTTTACTTTAATTTGAGGATTATGATGAGTTCTCAAAAAAAGTTAACAATATAGAAAAAGGGTGAAGGAAAAAGGCCACCATGCTCATAATAAGAAATTTTTCTTGGAATCTCTTTTATGAATGGTTAATTAGATAAACTATAATTAGATGACAAGAAGTTGCCAATTGTCAACTCCACATAGCACATGTACAACACATTAATTGTGAAAAAATAATAATAAAAGAAAAGAAAAATACACTCAAGAAAACTAAGAGACAAGAACATCAAATATTATTCTGATCATTTCTATTGATAATTGGAAGTATCAGCTGATCATAATGAAAAACCAAAACAACCGAGGAGTAACGAGGGATTAAAAGGACAATTGCAACAAAAGGGAGATGCATAAGAAGATATAAGTGTAACTGCTGATGGATTGTCAGATCAGGTCTTTCTTTCAGTTTTGGATGATGGTTGGTTATCACATCTCTTGACATGCAGTAGAGAGTAGATCGAAATGTGAATCCTCCCTCTCAAGCAGCAAAGGGCCCAATTCTCACTACAAGAATGCTAACCGCACCACAAAGGACACGGCTTACTGCATGCCCGATAACACCATTGAATTCGTGGAACCCTAGTGCAGGTTGTTGATTATTCAAGGATGTTGACGTGTATTCTTGTCAAAAATCATGTGAATTCTTACTAGTCGATATCTATGGATGTTAAAGATATGGTGCTTTTACCCGTTTGTGATGCGAGCGCACAAGTATAGAGAGAAGAGACAATTGCAGGGGACAACCGAAGATAAAAGGAAAACCATCGGCAGGCTGCACCGAATATAACTTCACAGCATTTTTCTATGGTTTCGTGATTGATTTGCTGGCAACTAGTAACATTCTTCTTCAATCGATGACTTTCTAAATTTGCATAACCATTCTACTCGGACTATTCTTCTTATATTTTTGGAGTAAACTTTCAGCAAATTGTATTAAAACTTGATTTTATTTCTTCTTATGCTTATGAAATTAAGACATGGATACATACGTATATGCATTAATGGTTAATCTTTGTTATTTGTGCCTTCAATGCCGGAGTGTTGCTGAATTACTTTATGATGGGAAGGCTCGTTTGTGCCACAGAAAACACTTTTAGGAGAGTCTTTGCACGCGTACGTTATGCTATTTTCTTTTCGACCTGTATGCTTCACATGCAGCAACTCTCATCTGCCAAAATTTCTGCCATAGCACTTCAACTCATGTCAAAACTAGCATGTATACTTCTAATCAAGTTTCAGGCGACAACATGAGAAACCTAAACTAATATAGTTAAGTAGTTCATAAATCTTTACAAGGGGCCCTCAACTTTGATTAATGTATTTATGCATTTTCTGCATGAGCTCGCTGTTAATTTATAAAAATTTCGTCAACTTTATTCAAGGTGTAGTGTAAGCACATAAGGTTTTGAATATTTTTTGTTCTAAACTTCTTTGGTCCTCTATTGAAAGGTTATATTACATAAAACAGTCGGCGTCTATATCAGTAATTTTCGATTTAAATTAACCGGATGGACTTAAATGGTAACGATGTAAAAAATATAAAATTAAACTGGTTCAATTAAAAGATTTATAATTGAAATGATATAAATATAATAAATTTAGAATATTTTTCTTATATATTTCCCACCAAAAGACCAATTACGTGAGAACATGCATTAACCAAAGACCAATTTGGGACCGTATGTCTTTCAATCAAATTTCTCGACTTTTGTTGCCTTGTTTGGTTTGTCTTTGTACGATATGCAATTATTTATCTTGGCAAGTTGGGCAATCATTCATGACTGTGTTTTTGTCTACAGGGTGGGGTATTCTTGTATAATCTCCTGTTGAAGAGCACAGGGTAACACTATGTGATGGTAATTTTTCAACGAGTCAATAATTTTTTAACGGGTGCTACTAATTTTGTACTGTGAGAAATTTTTTAAGATTCTGTAGCAAGTGGTCAGGAGACCATAAACATCTAGGCTTAAAAGCATTTGTCTATAGTCATGGTTGTCATACTTTACTCGCAAAATTCAACACAGTCTAGTATGAACTCAGTTCACTATGGACGGGATCATTTTACCTGACGATTTGTGTGACCTACACAATTCAGATCACTCAAATCCATTTTGAATGGAAAAATCCTCATTTTAACTCATTAAAAGCTGGCAAGACTGGAAGAATGAAAAAATTGACCATCGACTTGGTAGTAGTACGTACAAACCACATCGACTGATGCACATTGCAACCAAAGCCATAAAAAATCGTTTTTCTTTTTCTTTTTCTTTTTCTGGATTTAAGGGAATTGATCACACAGAGGGTGGAAGATTGATTTGCATTGCAGACTTTCAAGCCTTTTTTTTTTTTTTTTTTTTTTTTTTTTTGGATTTAAGGAAAATGATCAACTAAGTGCACAAATGATATAAAACTTGTGAAATAGGCCAGATTAACTAACCGAAGCTTCCCATGACTCCACAAAGTCCAAAAAAATAGGTGAGATCTGTGTTTGTTGAATCTATTCTACTTGTCTTTGTACAATGATGGTGTAGAGGAACTCGAGCCAAGGTGTGCACGATCAATTAGTAATGCTGTAATTATTGGAGGAGAAATTTCTGGTATGTGCTCATTATTGACAAAGACACGAGATCTAGTGATCGGCAGTCAATGTGAAATAAGTTTGTGCTTAACTTTGCTGGTACTCCATCGATCCTCCTTGAGATTTGGCTTTTTTCAATATTCATACTCTGTTTTGATTTGCTTTATCATGAAAATTAAATACTTCTGCATCCTTTTGAGTAATGAATATAATTTTCTTTCGACAAAAAAAATATGGAGAGAGAGAGAGAGAGACCTATGCAAACACGCCTAAGAAAACTTCCTCAATTTAATAACAAAAGAGTAAAAATAAAATTTGTCATATTTTATGCAAAGGGCTATAATTTTCCCATCCTTAATTGAAAAAAACTTTCTCAAGACTTTTATTTGGTCGGTGGATTACAAATTATGAACATAACACACATGTAAAGATCAATGTGGATGATGTCCGTGTTATCCTAACTTAATGCTTGTATCTATTACTAAATTATCTAACTAGAAAAGGCCCAACTCATCAAGACTCCATCTATCCACAATTTCATGTCATAACTAATGTTAAAACAAAAGCTGGAAATTGTAGCCCAAATTTCGGCTTGATTATTTCTATTCAACATATTTTGTCATCCTTTTCTAGATCGAGGCATCATCCTCGATACTTTAATATAGATCAAAACATATCTGGTTATAGTTAAAAAAATTTCTAACTAAAAGAATAAAATGCTTATCGTCTCCATGAACAAAAGGTTATAGTAAGTATCGTTGAGATCTAAGTGATATTATCTGGGCCTTAGTGAATCATCTATAACCTCAAGTTATCTCAATAAGTAGTACCACGAGGGATGAGCATGGATGTAGACACATCTCCTAATTTTTTTTTTTTAGTGAGAAATTATTTTTCTTCATCACATGTACAAAATCAGGGACAAATTTAATGACATATGTAGGATTTGTTAAGTTGACATGTGAGAGAAATTTAAAAGGGATAGTCCATTTTAACAAAAGACAGATTAAAATTTTGATCAAAATCTATTAAATCCACCCAACCATGTGCCAAAATCCTAAATAAAAGAAATTGCGTGAAGAACAATGGGTCGCTCCGATGTTCCTTACCTCGCTCACAAAGTACACGAAGTGGAGATTCAACAGAGTTACAAATTCTGTGAAGCGAAGTTCTAAGAAAAATAAAAATAATGGACAAGATGCATCCACACAACTCCATTATTCATTCCACATATTAAAAAATAAAAGTAATAATTAAATCAATAAATAATAAAAATTGTAGAAATTATTTACGTTAGCGTTAGTCATACTACATAGAATGACTAACATTAACTAGATCACCTTGTTAGCAATTTCCTATTAGAATTTGCCGAAATGGCTAAATTTACAAATGATAAAAAGGTTTAGGACACATTAATCAAATTAAAAGATTTATGATTGAACTGACACAAGTATTATAAGTTTAGTTTTATTTTAATAAATTTCATATTATGAATGACTTTAGAAATCAAGGCAAAATGTGATCCTTGCACTCCTACAAATTGCCTAGCTCTTCCCTCTCATAGTGACCAAGAGTCAAATCCGACATTGGTCTTTTCCATCAACTTATTAAAAAATGCATGTGTCAGGACCGGCCCATGACACACGCATCAAGTGTCAAAGGTCATCCAAGCTTCTTCTGAGATATTTCCACTGAGTTTTGAACACAGCATTGCTTTAGCAAAATTCTCAATCAATCCATCATTTTCAAAGCATGACTAATCAACATCTTGACTCTAAAGGATAGTATCATGCAAAAGTTAATTTTCAGTATGAACAACTTGACTCTAATATGTGTATCGATTCTTTTTTTGACCAAAGCCCTCAGTGTTTATTAACATGTCTTCTGGCAGCAGACCAATTATCCTTGAAATCTTTGGGGTGGGCTATACTTGCCAACCCAGAGGAAGGGATTGATTTATCCTCTGGGGCAAGAGAAAAAGTGGCTTCCATTGCGAACACTTTGTAAGAGTTGCCAAGTAAGGGAGATGATAATTTCCACCATTCACACCTGGACGCTGACATAAAGTATCGATTATTTCCATTTAGTGGGGCAGGGAGAGCCCATTTTCAGTTTGATTTGCGGGGCCAACCGATCCAATCACGAGGACAACTAACAAAGCGTCTTTGGATTCTACGGTGGGGGGTATTCTTGCCAATTCGTAATTTGCTTTCCCTTCAGTCGTTACCTCTTTTTCACTGTGATTTCCTTTTATGTTTGTGATCTCTCTGCAAATTGAAAGGAAGGAAGAGATGGAAAACGTGACATTTGCTTTAGATTCTGTTAATTTCTTTTTCATCTTTAACAAAAATCATTTTAATTTGAGTTTAAAATCATTAACTTTGCTTTTCTTTTTACTTTTTCAGTAATAAAAAATGTCATATCAACTTAATACGTATTCGGGAAAAGTCTTGAAAAGTCCTAAACTTGCCTTTTGCACTGCTGTCTTGATTTAGTCCTAAACCTTTTTTTTCTTTTGGTTCGATCCTAAACCTTTTTAAGTTGTCTTATTCAAATCGCTTTCTGGCCAATTTTTGTCGGATTTTGCTTTGAATGGACATTGGCCTACTGACGTGGCATGATCGGCGCGACGCGTGGACAACTTTTAATAATATTTTTATTTTTTTATTTTTTTAAAAATATTTTAAATATTTTTATTTAAATATTTTTATTTTTTTATTTTTTTTTATTTTTGTCTTTTCCTCCAGCCGGTCGCCGAGGTCCGCGACCGGCCGAGGCGACCTCCGGCGAGGGCGAGGCCGACTCGCCGGATCCGGCGAGGCGAGCCTCGCCCATGGCCGACGAGGGCGGGTCAAGCCTCGACCTCGCCAAATCCGGCGAGGGCGAGCCTCGCCCATGGCCACCTCGCCGAGATCGGGCCATGGGCGAGGCTCGCCGTCGCCCGAATCCGGCGAGGCGAGCCTCGCCCATGGCCGACGAGGGCCTGGCGAGGCTCGACCTCGCCGATCCGGCGGAGCGAGCCTCGCCCATGGCCGCCTCGCCAAATCAGGCCATGGGCGAGGCTCGCCCGCCGGAGGTCGCCTCTGGCCGGTCGCCGGACCTCGGCGACCGGCTGGAGGAAAAAGACAAAAATTAAAATATTAAATATTAAAATATTAAAAATATTTTTTAATTTTAAAAATATTAAAATATTATTAAATATTGTCCACATCATCGCCGATCGCCACGCGTCAATGGCGGCCCGTCACAAAAAAATCCGCCAAAATTGGCCGGAAAGGATTAAATTGGCACAACTTAAAAAGGTTTAGGACTGGACCCACCAAAAAAAAGCAGGACTTTAACCCAAAGCGCAAAAGCAGGATTTTTTTGGCACTTTTCCCCGTAAATACGTAAGTACTATTCGACACGTAAACTCATTTAGACGGAAAAATAATAATGACCATTTTTATCCGTTAAAAAAGAGTGCGTGCCTTTCTTGAAATTGACATCATATTTATCTTCAAACATAAATATTTTATCTTTTTTCCCTAGATTTGGCCCGCCAGTTAATGAGAACTTCAAATGACACTCTAACCCACCGTAGCCACCAGAGTCCAGCGCTCTTTAGCAACTTGCTATGTTTATGTCGTAATAGCACATGCTCAAAGAAAACAAAAGTAAAAGGACAAGAAGTACCGTGTTTTTCCACCCCACCGAGAATGAAGGAAGAAAGATTGACACTTGCTATGTTTATGTCGTGATGGCACATGCTCAAAGAAAGCAAAAGGAAAAGGACAAGAAATACCGTGTTTTTCCACCCCACCGAAAGTAAAGAAAGAAAGATTGACATCGAGGTCGTTGTCTTGTTTCGTTTGTCATTGTCCGATGGTCTTTTGCAATGGTTTTACCTGGGCAAGTCGGCAAAATTACAGTGATGAATTCTGTCTTCATCATTTCCCGACTAATCATTTTTTTAGATTCAATTCATTTCACATAAATAATTTTTAAAAAAGTATTTTTAAAATTTTTCGACATTCGTCACGTAAAATAAACTAATCAAGGAAAATACTTTTCATTATTGAAAAAAACATTCTTAAAAGTGAGGAAATTTTTTTCACTTTTGAACTTCTTTCACCTAACTTTCTTTTTACTAATGCATTTTCATTTTATTTTTTTTTATTTAAAAAAATCGATTTTCTTTTCTTTTCTTTCTTTCATTTTCATCTTATTCCTTGACCTTGGCCGGTCACTGGCCACAGCAACGGCCAGCAGCCGGCAAGGCTTGTGGTCGCTAGATTTCGGCGAGGTTGAGGCTTGCTAGCTTGTGGTGAGGTGGTGAAGAGGTGGTGAAGCTGAGTTTACCCGAGCTCGGTGAGGTTGGCCCTCACTAGATCTAGTGAGCTAGGCAGGGCTCGGGCCTCGCCCGAGCTCACTAAAGGTTCGTCGGGCTCTAGTGAGCCGCAAGCTTATTGACCTCGAGCGGAGATAGAGCTTGCCTAGATCGAGTGACCCACAAGCTTGTCGACCTCGGTAGAGCTCAAGCTTGTCGGATTTGGCAATCTGCGTCTTGGTAGACCGCCAGGTAACTGGCCATCATCAAGCACGTGGCGGTGGAGGAAGAGGGAGAAAGGAAAAGAAAACAATAAAAATTAAAGGTAATTAAAATTCATTTTTAAAATAAAAATAATTAATTTTTAATTTTAAAAAATAAAAAATTAATTTTTTTGGCTATTAAAAATGTTAAAATTCAATTTTTTTGGTAGATTCTTTTCCCAAAAATCAAATATATTTTCCACTTAAATTTCAAGTTTTAGCTGAATACTGAAAAATATAGTCATTTTCTTGGAAAATATTTTTTGGAAAGATATTTTTCACAAAATGAATGGATCCTTAAAGGCAAGTTGTTTGTAATTCTCAAGTCAAAAAGTAGAGTCAGTAGTGCTCGTTATAAAAATGGCCAACCAAGCGCCTGCCCTCTAGACGTACCGGTTCAAACACATTCTTGGCAATTATATGTGTCATTGGTCCATTGCAAGAATTGAGCAAAGACTCCCTTCATCCTTTAGTCATTCCAAGTCGAAGCTGAAGGTACCGTAACATCTCCCTCGACTACATTTTTTTCATAAATGAATTTTCAGTTCCCTGCTGTTTCCTTGCCCCAGAGTGTCCACTTGTTTTTGCGTTGTGCCGATATTTCCACTTATATTCTAGTGCTATCAGGAGTGCTTTTGGCCTGCGGTCCTCTTCATCCATCTTCACAGACAAGCTAGTAGCCAATAAATCTCAGCTCCTCTTGCATCCTTACGTTGAAGCCACTCCTGGTATGTGTTATCAATGCTTGTTTCACTTTCGCCCTCTTTGTATAGTTATCTGGTTCTATTGATTAAACCCAATAAACCTTAAAAATGGAAGAGGAAACAAAAATGGGTAAAAGAACCTGCAATTGATCAAACCCTAATAAACATAAGGCATCCGTTTTTTTTTTTAAAGGTGGTTTTGTGAAAATCTTTAATTAAGGGCCTTGCCTTAAGTTCATATATCTATAGATAAGATTTGGTTTATGGACGACTTCGCCCTTAATTCATTAAAATTCCATCTGCTTTATTTGAAGAAATTATTGCTTCGGCTCTTACAATTATGTTTTATCTTATACGAATCATAGCTTAGAAAAAGAAATATTAGTCTCTTTCCACAAATTGTAAGTGAGAAAGGGGAATCTTATGTCAAGCTCATGTGAATTAATGCTTATTAATCAAAACACGTCCTTCTTACATGGGAAGGGTTTGAGGAAATTGTGTTAGAGAATGATATACTTTGGTTGAGTTAAAGAAAATAATTCGAGGCATGCTATTCAACATCTTGCCAAAATTGTCAGTACAAGCGATGGCTACGGGTCTCTCTAGAAAAGTATCGTTTTTTTCTTCTTCTTTTTTTTCCAAACAAAGACCTAAGCAAAAACCAATCATTTGAGAACGTCTATTAGCACGAGACCATATTTCTTCTTGTCGTTGAAAGGTTGATCATAGCATTAATTGGCAGTCTCCTCATGATATCCAATTTGCCAACCCACAAGCTCCAATTGCAACAATATGGTGATATTTTTTGCTTGATTATGCCTCATAACTTCTTTCTCGAGGAAAGCTTTCTCCCATCTAACGAGTGTTGGTGTCGCAACTATTATTAAAGCGTTTTGTGAAATCGTGGTTTTTTCCACATTCAATTCTGAATAGATTATGCAGTAAATTTGTTTAACCTTTAGGCACCTTTAACTCGAATTTTCCTTTTTCTTCTTCCTATAAAAATGTTTATAAAAACTATTTGATAAGTCTCAATGTGTATCTTTATGATTTACGTACGTTTATGTGAATTAATTGGCTTTAAAAAGTTCAGCTACTCCATGCTTTCATTTAATAAAAGAAAAAATATATTTCATAAGGAAAAATCAACTATTTCATTTTCTTTTATTTAGGAGAAGAAGGTTCCTAACATGAAAATTCCTAGTTTGTAAAATAATGTACACATACATACATAAAGACAAAAATGACAAAACACTCTAAAGTCCTAAAAAAAAATGTAATGACTCTTACTCGAATGTCTACCGTTATTTTTTTTTCCATTCAAATTAACTTCGTGGCAAATCATGTGACAAACGGCTCTTAGATGTAAGCTGACATGTCTTTTTTATTATTAAAAAGAAATAATAATTTTATAATAATAATTTTATACTCAAAATAAATTGACTTTTTTTAGAGAGAAAAGGAAAAAAAGAAAATAAAAACTAGAAGTGGAAAGAGTAGAAAGGGGTGCATCGAAGGGGTTTGACGAGTTAGGCATGACCGCAACCACCATTGCGTCAAAATCTTGGTGCTCTTTTCGATTCTAGTGGTCGATGCCTCAACCAATTTCCCAAGGGAACATAGTCTACAAACACTAATGTGCAAATAATTAAATATTTAAGCTTTTTTATATAATTGATAATAATCTTATAAAATCTCACTTAGTTGTCACGATATCTTCAAACTCTCCCTAATGTACTTAGTCCAATTATGTTCGTCATTAATCAATTTGTAGTTAATTAATTTGTAGTTAATTGATTAGAAGCCTGAGTAAAATATTGAAAGAGATAGTTCACTTTTGCACAATCAAAAAAATTAGGGTTGAAAAATTAATTACACCAGTTAATTAACTAAAAGCCATTTTTAAACATCATGGTTTGATTTTTCTTTTTCATGCATTTTCAAGAGAAAAGCACTCAGAAGCCATTTTTAAGCCTTTTGCTTTTTTTTTAAGAAAAATAAAATTCTTCTGATTTTTAATAAAATATAATTTTTAATATTAAAATAATATTATGATGTACAAAAAAACCCGTGTTGGAACCGACCCGAGTCGCCAATCAGCGGCCCAGATGGGCCTGAAACGCGGGCCCAGTCCGGCTTAGAGAGAAAGGCCCAACCCTTTAAAAACAAAATAAACTAAGCCTGGCCCATTAAAGCAGAATATGCCCAATGTGCCTAAATCATCCCAGCCCGAATACCAAACCCTAAAGACCTGACCCGGATCCACTCCGACCCGCATCCGACACGGTACCCAGGCAGACCCGACTTGCTCTCCTCCCCCTGCCTCACGCGGCGCTCTGTCGACCTCGCCCCGACGGGGGCAGCCGCGGAGAGTGCCACCGCTCGCATCGGGCTGGCCACGCACCCAGTCCGGCGACGTCTCGGCCAGCGCAGGCCGAGGGCCAGTTCTCGGCCGACCCCCGTCCCCAGCCAAGAACCAGCTCGGCCTCCCCTGCTTCGGCCGAGATCTGGCTCGGCCAGGCATGGCCGGCGGAAGCCGCTCGACCCGAGGCCTCCCCAATGCCGTCTCCTCCGTCTCGACCCATCCGCGTGACACCCAAACATCGAGTAGACGATTGATCGGAGCTCGGGAATGGACTTTCCCAACACGAACTTTTAGATCTAGCTTAGGCATTTCGTTGAGCGGATGGCGCGCGACGCAGATCGAGGATATCCCGACTCAACTCACGCCCGCGCCCCTTTGACATACGACATTCCAGACCGACGACGTCCAAACAAGAGGCGGTGGGCTGGAATACGCGTGAGCCGGACGACCACGAGCTCCGGCCGGGTGAGCCCGACAAACGGGCAAGAACAAAGGGACTAAGGGATACCGGTTCGGCTCCGGAACGCACGGCAGCGGCGGCTCGTCGGCGCGGTTCAAGCGCGGTGGCCACCGAGCTCGCTCCCACTCTCACTGTTCCGGTCGCTCTCTCTCTCTCTCTCGGGTCTCTTCCTCTCACCGATCTCCTCTCCCCTCCCCCATCTTCCTCTCTCTCCCCGTCCCTTTTTATGGAGGCGGATGACTCATGCGTCCGTACCCAAGGCAGGTGGCCTGGCCGCCGGCCGTACGTCCGGCCAGCTGCTCCCTCTACCTTCCTGTTCCTGCTTTACGCTCCCTGCTCCCTCTGCTCCTGCGAGAATGTTGAGATCGTTCTTGAAGAAAGAACACGTGCTTTTTTATTTTATTTTTTTTATTTGACATATATAGAAAAGCGAAATCATTTTTGTCTCTCTGACGTAAAAACATGCTTTTTTTTTCTCTTTTCTGGAGTTGGCCCACCAGTTACGCGAGAACTTCAAATGGCAGCCTAAACCACGCCCCCTAGTTAGCAACTCGGTCTTTCCAAGTCGCAATAGCATATTGAAGGGAAAAAAATGAAAAAAGAAAAAGAAATGCGGTCTCTTTCCATGTCATCGAGAATGAAGAAAGAAAGACATTAAGGTCGTTGTTGTTGACTAGTCGGAAATGACTGGCTCCAACTGTGCTGGGGTTCAAATATATCTTGAGAGGGATCGATATACTTGGTCATATGTCCCTCTTTGTCATTTCCCTATATTATATCTCAGCCAATCAATTTCTTTATAACAAGACGTGTGTGGATAAGTTGTGATTTTTTTTTTTTTTTTTTTTTTGCCTTCATTTTGTTTTATCTTTGTTCGATGGTCATTTGCACTTATTTATCTAGGCAAGTTGGATGGAATCATGTGATGAATTTTGTTCTCATCATTTCCCCCTAGTTCTACGATACATTTCTCAACTAATCATCTTCTTAATTGCAAGTGTTTGTTGATGAACACGGAACGTGAGTATCTATGTTGAGAGAGAGAGAGAGAGTGCGTGAGAGAGAGAGAGAGAGAGAGAGATTAAAGAATTAACAATTTGAGCACATTAGTATTTACGGACCAAACTTCCAAAATTAAAAGTATTACACAATTTAATCCGTCATAGTTTAAAATGAAGATGGGAGAAGCAATGTTGCTGGTGAGAAACAAAAAGTATAGTTAATTGACTATTGATACTTAAATGTTGATTAAATATTTTATGATTAAATTGTATAGAAAATTATGGAGTAATTTGGCTTTGCCCAAGATATTTTCATATCACATAGGTATTAATATTATCTGCATTGGATAAGTTTTATTTCATTTTCCTTCATCTTACTTTATTTCGGATAAATATAAATTTAAAAAAAAATTAATTATGTATATTAAAAAAAAAAAAAAAGGGCAAAAAGAGCCTGCGAGGGCTCCTCTCCCAGCCTCCTTCCCCCTTCTTCCTCCTCACGCTACCGAGGATGACTGAGACAGGGTGTGACCAGAGCAGAGCAGAGCGGGCAGGTGGGCGACGCGATGGGGGGCAACCGGTCGGACGTCCGGCCGGCAGCGCGCCGACGTGCCCCCACGTACGGCGGATGAGGCTATAAAATGGGGGAGTTCGGCGGTGATCCGGACGGGGTGAAGAAGAGAGATCTGAGAGACCGTGAGGGAGGGGGAGAGAAAGGAGAGAGCGACTGAGCCCCCCGCCGTGCCTTCACCGTAGTCGATAACCTACGGACGTTCCCCCTTTTCCTTGCGCCAAGCCTCGGTAGGTTACGGTTCCGAATTTTCGCCGGTTTTCGATTTGTCCCATTTTGGGGCCGGTTTCCCGAGGATCCCGGCCCGGAGACGAGCGAGGCGGACGGACGTAGCCCGATCCATGGATCTCGTCCGCGGTCCGACGCCGCCGAGCCAGGTAGGGAACGCCACCGACGGCCCCCATTTCCTTCTCCTCGTACTCTGTTTCGGGCCAGCTGGACCGAGCTGCCGTTGCCCGGTTCGCGCGAGTTTCCGGCCTTCCTTGTGCATGTGCTGCTGTTCTGGAGTCGTATGTGTTATCTGTTTGGAATCCCGGCTGAGTCCGAGTCCAATCGTCCCCGTTTCTCGCCCCTCATATCGCGTTTGTCACCTGTTCGACGAAATGCGTGAATGAGATCCGGTTTTTGTGCCGTTGTTTTGATCCGGCGTGGAGTCGTCCGGGCACCGTCCCGCCTAGTCGAGGCGGTCCCGCGATCCTTTAGCATCCCAGGCGTAGCTCACGCCGCTCGACCCGCGGCCGCCACGGAGGCCGCGGGCCTTTCTTTGCTCCGGGGCACGACCGGTGGCGGCCACTGCGGAGGCGCCGCCGGCTGGACGAAGGCCGAGCACCTGGTTCGGCTCGCCTGAGGCTGCGCCACCGCCGCACCCCCCCAGGGCGCGACGGAGACGCGCAGCACCCCTTTTGCCGCGCTGTCTCCGTCGCGGCAGAGCTGCTGCCTCGCGGCAGGTCGAGAGCCGGGTCGGACCGGCTCGCTGGCCTGGTCTGCCCGGACTTGCAGCGCGCGGGCCGGTTCCTTTTTGGGCTAGGGTTTTCAATCTTAGTGGGCCCTGCTTAACTCAGTTGTGGGTTTCTTTTATTTTGTGTTGGGCCGGGCTTAGTTTTCTATGTTTTCTTTCGGATGGGCTTACTTTTGGAGCTGGGCTGGGCCCGTGAATCATGCGGAGTCCGGCTGAGGGCGCTCCGACCAGGTCAGCGGTCCCGGGCCGGATCCGGATACTGACCCGAACCCGCTTTATAATATATTATTGTTAATTTAATATAAAAGATATTTTTTACTAAAAAAATTTAGAAACTTTTAAAAAAATTATGTTATTAGAGAAAAGGCCTAAAAATGGTTTTAGAGCCTAATCCTTCAAAAAATCAAACTGAAAGGGTATTAGTTGATTAATTAGTGGTAATAAGTGGAATCAAGTTACTGTTTCTAGTTTCTCTCATTGCATAGGAGTAAAACATTTATTATAATATTTTATTTGAATTTCTAATCGATCCATCACAAATCGATTAGAGATTGGCAACAACTCCTAAATGAAGTTGATTTGCAAGTTAAAAAATTTAGAATATAAGTTGCGAATTTGTGAACTTGAAAGAGCTCGGACTAAGTCTAGACTTAGCTAGCTATTAACCGTCATGGATGCGTAAAGGTTCTAGGAGGATGCGACATTTACCTTTAGTTTATTTTCACTCATGGAAGGATATTTTAGTCAATGAATAATGAATAATAAACATAAAAGATGGTTCTAAACAATTCTAACCATCAATACTTAAAAGAATCGACTATATGCATGTTGTATTGTTTCTCCTCATGCTTTGGATTCAAAACAGAGCACGGTTTAGCTTTCTCTCATAAACACTCGGAGAGCGTAAAATTGTGATGGTGACTGCAAAATTTGTTGGAGCCCTCGAAGAGTCGTCCCCATTTTCAAGAAACATAAGGCAAAGAAAACAAGGACAACAGAAAATACTAAATGAAAGAAATTTAGCACACTTCCCGCGGTTGATCAGGAACGTGTTGTTCGTTTGTCCTCGTAAGAATATCTGCAAATTGTCCACGTATAGGGGTGTGCAACGGAAACCGCCCGAACCGGGACCGGACCGGACCGGACCGGCCGGTTTTGGGCGGTTCCCACGGTCGGCGGTCCGGTTCCCGGTTTCAAGGTGGGAACCGGACCAACCGGACCAACCGGACCGACCGGACCGGACTAATTTTTTTTATATATAATTTATATACATATAATATATAAACACATATAATATATGAATATTATATATGAAATTTGTTGCAATCGGAATTGCAATTGAGGTAACAACCTCTTATGTGGCCAAGAGACCACCAAAGCTCTTAAAAAACTTATTTATTAGTTTTATCTTTTACTCGATGTGGGATAAGGCTCTAGGAGTTCCTCATGCTCACTCTCTCTCTCTTGTTCCCCTCACTTGCAAACGACAGGTACTTCAAGCCTCAAAGAGTCCGACATCAACTAAACATTTAAAGCATAGAAGAGAGATTGTCTATAAAACCTAAGCCAATCACATATTTTACTCAAATTGTTCAGGGCTTTTATGCTTAAAATTAAGAGTGAAACACATAAATTATGATTAATATTCACGTAAGTGAAGTTTGAATATTTTACACGTGAAAACACGTGTGAGTAGTTTTATTAGATTGCCCGGGAATCGAATTTGATTGATTAGTCCGGAGCATGGTCGTTCTTTAATGAATGGTCGTTATTTAGTGAAAAAAAAAAAGTGCCAATCCCATTGGACCGAACCGGACCGGACTGGAACCGATGGTCCGGTCCACGGTTCCCAAAATTGGGAACCAGTTTTCCCGGTCCGGTTCCCGGTTCCACCTTGGAACCGGACCGAACCGGGAACCGATCACCCCTATCCACGTAGACCAGTAACGTGTTATTTGGGTGCACCGAGTGCAATAATTGTACGTTTTTCTTTTTTTTGCATGTACTGTGCCGCTTTTCTCTCTCTCTCTCTCTCTCTCTCGTCGTTGGTTTTGTTTCGTTGTTAACATTGTTTTATCACTATGCTCTTCCTTTCTTTTTATACGTCGCGAGTGATTAGTTCTGTTCTCTGTCCAGTTTCCTTGGCACAGATTTATTTAGGCAATTAATCATAGGGGGGCAACAACAAAAGAAACAAAAGAGAGGGGAAAGGAATTTCTAGACATTAAAGAATAAATTATGGCGGAATTGTCTTCCTCCGCTGCATCGAATCTGGTGTCAAAACTAGGTGAGTACCTGTTTGCTCCCATTGGACGCCAATTTGGATATGTGTTGTGCTACGACAGCTACCTCCAGAATCTCAAAAATGGAGTCGAGAAGCTGGAGAGAGCGAGGGAAAGGGTGCAGCACTCCGTCGATGAAGCCGTGTATGGTGGAAAATCTATAAACACTGATATTGAGAAATGGTTGGATAGCGTGAAGAATAAGGCTAATGAAGCACAAAATTTGTTAACACAAGGTGAAAGTGCAAAAACTGCTTGCTTCCATGGGTCGCTTCCCAACCCAATGGTGCGCCATCCAATTGGCAGGAAGGTGAAGAAAATGACTCGAGTCATTCAGGAACTCCATGATGAAACTGCAAATAATAACTTCCAGAAGGTCTACTATGAGAATCCTCCAAAAGGAATTGTTATTGCTACTACTTCCGCTGCAAGATCTGTTGACAAGAAAGAAGATGTCTTGGAGTCGAGGGCTTCAATCACAGAGGATGTAATAAATGCTATAACTGATGACAAGATCTGTGTGGTTGGGGTGTTTGGACTAGGTGGGGTTGGCAAGTCCAGGCTTTTGGAGGATGTTGAAAAGCGAGTTAAGAAAGAGAAGTTGTTCGATATGGTTGCCATGGCAAATGTATCACGCAGTCCAGATTTAAAAAGAATCCAAGGAGAAATTGCTGATGCACTAGGCCTAAAGCTAATGAATGTCGAAACTGCTCGTGGGAGAGCCGATCATTTGCGTGAGAGGTTAGAGTGTGATCATAAGAAAAACACTCTCATCATTTTAGATAATTTGTGGGAGAAGTTAGAGTTAAAGGATGTTGGAATCCCTTGCAGTGACGATAATAAAAGTAAATGCTGCAAGTTATTGCTATCGTCTAGATTCCCAAATGTTTTACGCATTGACATGTGCATTGACCAAGAATTCCGACTCAAGGAGTTAGACAATAGGGAATCAAGAAGACTTTTTGAGAGGATATTGGGAAACAGAGTTTACGATCCTGATGTTAGATCCCTGGTAGATGGAGTAGTCAAGAATTGCGGAGGCTTGCCACTTTATATAATTTCGTTGGCAAAAAAGTTGAGGAGAGGAAATTTGGCTACATGGAGGAATGCTTTGACTACAGAAGGGTCTGATTTAAAATCACTAGTGGACTCAAACTACAAAGACTTAGAAGATGAGAGGATCCAATCGTTGTTCTTGGTTTGTGCTCTATCCCATGGATGGGACGTGGATATCTTGGTCTATGGCTTGGGTTTGGGTTTATTTAACAATTTCAACAAGACCATCGAAGACGCTAGAGATAGGTTGAACATGGATCTAGATTGTCTGCGGGACTTTTCTTTATTACTAGATAGTGATGATTCTAGTTATCAATATGTAAAAGTCAGAATGCATGACATAGTCCTTGACGTGGCCAACTCTATTGCCTCCACAGAATGGAAGGCCTTGGTCGGGGGGGAGGATTGTGGGTTTAAAAAATGGTCAAAAGCTGAACTTAGAGAATGCACTGTGATATCCTTCCCTAATGCTGTCATTGATGAGCTTCCTGAAAAATTGGACTGCCCTAACTTGAGGATGCTTCTGTTAGCCGAAAGCAAACAGTCCTTTAAAATTTCCGAGTCTTTTTTTGAATCTATGAAGAAGCTCCAAGTCTTGGAAATATTAGGAATATCTGTCACCTCTCTACCTTCATCGAATGAGTTCCTTGAGAACCTCAAGTCGCTTAGTCTTGTCCATTGCCATCTCGAGGATATGACTCTTCTCGGAAAGCTGAAAGCATTGCAGATCCTACATCTCAATGGATCAACAATCGGTCGGCTGCCAAAAGAAATAGGTGAACTAAAAGAATTGAGAATTTTGAACTTAACAAGTTGCACTGGGCTCAAAGTTATTGAACCTGGCGTGCTCAGAAGCTTGGTCAATTTAGAAGAATTGTACATGGGTGACAGTTTTGATCAGTGGGAGGCTGAAGATGAAGCACCGCGAAGAAACGCCCGCCTAACTGAGTTAAAGAACATGAACAAGTTGAGCACTTTGGACATTGCCATTCCTCATTCTGTCGATCTCCCAAGAGACTTGCCGTTTGGGAAACTGAAGAAGCATAAAATCCAAATTGGTGGCGTTTGGGATTGGTCGGTTGAAGATAAAGAATCTAGAACTTTAAAGCTCAAGCTGGATTCAGGCGATCTTCTTTTTGCAGAGTGGGTGCAAAGATGTTTGCAGAGAACACAACATCTCTACTTGGATCGATTACAAGATGGCAATGATAGTATTAACGATTTGTGCATCGAAGGATTCCAGGAATTGAAGCATCTTCACGTACAAAATAGCCCCTCATTTCATTATGTTGTTCACCCCACGAACAATGTCCAGTGCACTGCATTTACGAATTTAATATCTTTGTTTCTCGAGAATCTGGACAACTTCAAGAAGATTTGTTGCGGCTGTCTTGCCCTGGAATCCTTCAGCAAATTAAAGATTGTGAAAGTCGACAACTGTGGTGAAATCAAACATTTGTTTCCTTTATCCATGACGAGAATATTATCCCAGCTTGAAGAGATTGAAATAAGCAGATGCCACTTGATGCAGCAAATTGTTGCAGATGCCGAGGTTGACAGAGATGAAATATATGATCCCAATGTGAAGTTATACACTTTGCGTAGGCTGACATTACGAAACTTACCAGAGATGACAAGCTTCTATAAAACCGCAAACCTCTCAGTTGATTTCTTTGACGGGCAACAGGTATATAATTTGTTATTGAGATTTGATGCATGGATTTTAAATGTGAGAGTATAAAACGACGGAGAAAAAACTGGATAAAGAATTTTTTTTTTTTTTGAGATTTAGTTTTCCAGAATAATTAAGTCAAACAATAATTTAATTTTTCAATATGGAATTCCTATGTGATATGTGAACGCATTAAAACATTTATACAGTAGTTAATTACATCTCTCTTTATCTATTTGATGTTTTTAACATAGTCAAAGAAGCACCGATTTATATATTTGTCAAATAATCTGGAAGCTTATCATTGCTTAATGGTAAAATCGAATATGTGTACACAAACATTTATTGATATATTCATAAGTTGAAGGAAGTATATCCGACCTTTACAATTTTTATGAACTCTATTTGATAATGGATGGACATATGTAGAATCCTATTATATATGCCTGATTAAAGTGAAAAAAAATTAAAAATAAATAAATCAATAGGTGAATTTAACTACACTGACCATGTGTCAAATAAAGTCCAGATCAATTACTTATAATTTTACAGTCACAATCGTAAGTACATCAGCATTAGAGTAGCTGAGACCATAAAGTTGTTTTTTTCCCCAACGATTGTAAAGAGTTGTGGTGGGTGAATGAACCATTGCGGAATTGTGTTTCTATGCAAAGTTCCATTATATAAATCTTTTTTATACTCTTATTTGTTAGATGACGGAACTATTATTTGACTACAAATGAAAAATCAAATATAATATCTGATAGGTCAAATTGCTTTAGTTACCTTGGTACATTAATGAGATTTTAGTTGGATAATTAACTTTTTTTGTTCTAAGAAGCTATGGACCTTTCGTGGTGATAAAATCTCTCACAAATCTTTATTCTAACCACTTTTCTAATGTTACTAGTAGAATTTATGTGCCCTGCACATGTTTAATTTTTTTAAATAAAATATTCCTGGAAAGTATTAATTAGAAACACATCTAGCATTCATTTGTGCACTATCGCTTTGATTTAACAATTCCTTTCACTGTTTTGTCA
The DNA here is from genome assembly GCA_014182575.1 of Eucalyptus decipiens. Taxonomy (NCBI): domain Eukaryota; kingdom Viridiplantae; phylum Streptophyta; class Magnoliopsida; order Myrtales; family Myrtaceae; genus Eucalyptus; species Eucalyptus decipiens. Next base: position 31,158,893 of record CM024610.1, on the reverse strand, counting down.
ATAAAAAGTAAAAATGGAAGCCCTTCTTTAAATTATTTTTTAAGATTATGTTTATCACGTGAGCCAAAACGCATAAGCATGCTCGAGTAAAATCTCATTTGTTGAATTAAGTAATTCATTTTCTTGGCTACATAAATAAAATTTGCCATATAATTTTGCTATTTGATAAAGGAAGCGCATCTTAAGTCCTTAAATAGGTAAATTAAATCCTTTAATGAAATTGACTTCGATGCCCATATGTTGCTGTTCGCTCAATTAAATCCTTTTATGGCCAACCATGGATCTCGCAGTGATGAACCTTATTTATTTATTTATTTACTTTCGGCCAATGTAGCATATATTCCGCATTACATCTATGATAGAAAATAATGGATCTTGTAGTGCTATGCACGGGGACCACAAAATCTTTTAAATGCTTTAGTTTTTCTTTCATAATTTACAATAACATTTTGCTTTCAATCTTTCGATAAGAGGATTTTCTTTAAAATACTTTGGAAAATATGGCAGGCTCAAATTGCATCTGCAAATCAACTAAAAGTATAGTTTTTCTCTGTTTGTCAATTTAGTTCATGACTATTCGATAGGAAATAATTCGTTTGACTTATTATATATGATCACAGTCAATGACTAAAAAATTAATTAAGCCTATGCCATAAATTTAAAAAATTTAGGTAAAAAGCACAAAATCGTACGTTTAGTAATCTCAATAATTTAAGGACTTTAAATTCTCTCTTATTATTATATATTCAGCAAAGTCCAGATACATGATAGCTAAATAAGAAGTGTGAAGTTGATAAATTCTAAAGAAGAATGAGGTAAATTCAAAAATCAATATTCCGCTCTTTCTTCCATTATATTAAATCTGTCGTATGAGATTATTTCTTTTATTATTATATCACACACAACTCGTATATTTAATTACAAGCATTACTATGAGATAATCAATTATTCACCCCTTTGCAGCTAATAACGCTACAGAGTTTGGAAGCCATAACCATTGAAAAATGTCAGTTGATAAGGGAAGTATTTGATCTTGAAGGATTGACAAGTAGTGGGGAAGTTGAGATTCTATCACGATTGAGAGAATTAACCCTAAGTGACTTACCAAGTTTGAGATGCATATGGAATAAAAATCCACGAAGAGCATTGTGTTTTCAAAACTTAAGGGCACTGAAGGTGCAAAATTGTGAGAACCTGAGGTTCCTTTTTTCTCCTTCCATGGCTAAAGCACTTGGGAAAATAAAAGAAATAAAAATAGCAAGTTGTAAACTAATGGAGGAAATTATTGATGCGCAAGAAGAAGAATTGGAGGAAGCTGCAACCAGCGACACTTTAGAGTTCCCTTTGTTAATCTCCTTGTCTCTTGAGGAATTGCCAAATCTCAAGACATTCTCTTATCAGAAGTATTGTATTCACTGTCCATCCTTAACAAAATTGACAATATCTCGGTGCCCCAAAATGATGACATTCTCTTCACTTGAAGCAAAGCAATGGTCGATCACATCTGATAGAGGTTTACAACAAACATTTGATTGTATAAACTCTGGCTTATCCTTGCCTGGCTTCTTCAATGAAAAGGTAAGCATCTATAGTGTTTTTTGTCAATCATTCTTCTAGTTCTTGTCAAGGGACTCAATTTAGTAGAAACTTGATCATTATTCAAGTTTGGTAGTTGGCGATGGGAATGCTAACTCGCTAGGGGTCATTCCTAAATTTTCCCACAAATTTCGGTGTAACGCAATTATGTACCAAAAATTTCGGTCATTCTACTTATAAAATGTTTTTTTATGCAGGTTCTTTTTCCAAGCTTGGAGAAATTGAAGCTATTATCCATGTGCCAATTAAAGAAGATATGGCAAAATCAACTCCATGAACAGTCCTTCTGCAAACTTGCATCCCTCACTGTTAAACTTTGTGAAAATTTGTCCCATGTTTTTCCATCAAATTCAATGGATAGGTTGCAGAGTCTGAATAATATTGAGGTGGTTGGGTGTCCCTCCTTGGAAACATTATTTGATCTAGTAAGTCTCAGCTCTGATGAAATGCAAAAGCCATTGGTCCTCTCTTCCTTAGAAAAAATGAAGTTGTTGAATCGACCAAGGCTGACAGACATTTTTAAGAGTGACTGCAAATTAATATTGGTGTTTCCTAGTCTATGGGAAGTGAGCGTAAGGTGTTGCCATAGTTTGTCATATCTCTTCTCAAGTGCCACGGCCAGAACTCTTGATAAACTCGCAGTGCTTGATGTTTCCTGTTGCAATAACATGAAGGGCATAATTGCGATGGAAGAAGGAACGGTGAAAACCGTAGAAACATTCAAGTTCCATAATTTAAGCATACTCAAGCTTGGTGACCTTGAGAACTTGATTTCTTTCAATTCAAAGAGCTGTGCTGGTGATGGGTTACATCCTCTATTTGATGATAAGGTATCACATCCCAATTTATCTTATTTGTTATATATATATATATATATATATATATATATATATATATATACATACATACATTTAATGCTTTGGCCCTAAGTTGCTTTGCGTATTTTTCATTTATCTATGCACATTTGTAGCTTGCATTTCCAAAGTTAGAAGAGCTACACGTCAAGGGAGTTCGACAAAAAGAACTATGGAATGATAAAATCCGTGTGGAATCGTTTTGTCGTCTAAAGGTCCTCAAGGTGAAGCAGTGTCACAACCTAACGAATGTGATTCCATCATCCATGTGGAAGAGGCTGCGTCACTGTATGGAGTCCTTGACAGTTGAGAAGTGCCAACATCTAAGAAACCTTTTCACGATGGCTATGGTAAAAAGTCTAGGACAACTCCAATATCTGGGTCTTAGTGGTTGTGGAGACATGGAGTACATTGTCACCAAAGAAGAGGAGAAACTTGAAGAAGCAACTGACAAAATTGTAATTCCTCAACTTGTCACTCTGTCTCTTCACAACATGCCAAAACTTAGAAGTTTCTTCCAAGGAAAGCATATTTCAGAGTGGCCCTCCTTGAAAGAATTTACTATTGAAGATTGTAAAGCTGTGGAGGTGATCCTAGGAGATGCCAATTGTAGAAAACTAGAAGGTAGCATTCCGATATGGCAACCGCTTTTACTCATCGAAAAGGTTTGCACTCATTCTTCTTTAATGGCATATCTAGTTTGTTGTCCTGATCATTTGAGATAAGACAATGTAAGAGTTTGTGGGGTCACTTCTAATAACTTAGCATTTTCTTTTACAAATCTTTGACCTCAAATAAGAAACATTTCAAAGCTACTTCTTTAATATAAACATACTAAAATGTATATCAAAACCTTTTCATAAGTTTTAAAAACTTCATATTTTTTTTGTAGCTGAAGTAAAAATATTAATGAGAGGCTAAGCTTCAATTAACAACTTTTAATTAATCTAGAGTCAACGTAAGATCAAGGGTTAATGACATCACTAGTTCTAAAACTTGTGTCGGTTTGGCACTTAAGTTCTAAAATTTGCACAATTGATACATTTTAAGACTTGTTAAGTCCATCCCTTTTTTTAGAGAAATTCTGCATTTTTATTATATTTTTAGTCCTACATGGGCTTTGACGCGGTGATGGAGCTTCCTCAAGCATAAAGGGAGCTGTTTTACCATTGCCACATCGAAAAATTGAAAAATTTAAAAAGAGTAAAAATTATGAAAAAAAATCAGCAGTAATATGAAACTGGAAATATAAGAAAGTCCTACAAGAGATCACTAGTCAAGTGGGGAAGGGCTGCATTTGGAGCGCCACCACTACTTCCCTTCTTGCCGACGAGGGCTAGCGCTCACCGTGAGCAAGCAATGGCCTGTTACCACCCTTGGCAATTTGGGTGAGGGCAAGTGTGCTCACTCAAGTGGTGGCAAGGAGCCAAGTTTGGCAACTGTTGGTGACTTGGCGAGGGTACCGAGCACCCTAGCCATGACCTTGGGTACGATTGCAGCTCTCACCAGTGCAAAAGCCCCAAGACAAACCCTCCCTCTCTCTTGCCTTGTTTTCTTATATGTACTTTTTAAATTTTTGGTCGCCTTTTTTAAAGTGGCATCACCACATTCGCACCACATTTTACAATTATAAAAAGAAAAATTTAATGAAAAACAAGTTTTACCAATAAAGGAAAAAAAAAGTTTTTGTTCTTAAACATGCCAAATCGGAACAAGTTTTAAGAGTCATTTTGTCACTATTCCTAAAGTCAATTGTAAATATTGTGACGGAAAAAATCGTTCCATGGGTCTTAAAACATATTTATGAAATGCAATCAAATCATAAATTTTTCAGTTGGTGAAACTCTTAAACCTTTCGGTTGGTGTACTTAAGTAATAAATTAATACAAACAAATGCAATTTGAGGTTGCTGCATAGGCAATCTAAGTTATCGTGTACTAAAGGAACTTGAATGCTTCTTCAAAAATATTTAAAACTCTTGACTGCATTTTAAACATAAGATTAATACTTCCAATGCACCTTTATATCTTGATTATGACTAAAATTGCAAGTAGTTGACATAATATTTTTTAACTTTCGAGTCAAACCTAGTTAGCTTAATCAAATGCTAATAAAAAAAACTAAGCATTGTCGCTCCACACGAGTCAATATTTTTTTACTACATGCATTATACGTAAATAACTCAACTACACTGATGTTGAATCTAAAATTTGAGGAGCATTTTACTAGGTGTATGATATATATGTTAGCAACTGATAATATAGAATGAAATTGCATAGCAAGGTTGGTTTAGAATCATAAAATCCGAAGGAATATGAGTGAGAGAGAGAGAGAGAGAGAGAGAGAGAGAGAGAGAGAGAGAGAGATATGTTAAATTAGGCGAGAAAGAAGAAACACCAAATAGGCAAACTTATTAGTCAATGAATTCATCCTCAAGATTGAGGAAAATTAGTATCTTAGCCGATATCATAGGTAATTAAAACAAGAGTTCCTTACCAGAAGAAAAATAAGAGTGCAATGTAAGGCGTTTCATGTAATTTGACAAAGTAAAATGCATTTATTAACTATATGAGAAAAAAAGATAACTTTTTAGCAACAATTGGATCGCTTAGTATTTTGTGTTAAAAAGTGTTGATTTTAATCAAATGTGAATACTTAAAATTTGATTTATAAACACATTGAAATATTGACTTTAGAGTTATCTCAATTTGCTTTGATATGTGGGTGAGTACTAATGTGATACGTTTTGCATTGTATAGGAAATGAAATTTTATGCATGGGTATTATAGAGGAGTCAATAGCACATATAAATATTTTTTAATTAAGACAAAATAATGATTTATTTTTCAAAATGTAATTGCTACGTGAGATGTGAATGCATAAAAACATCTATATTAGATAATTTCATCTATATGTGTTATCTTATCAACATAATTAAAGAAGCTACAAACGATGTATCGATTTTTCAAATAGTCTAAAAGTTTATCATTGCTTTATGGTAAAGTATATACACATACAGTTATGGATATAATCGTAACTTCAAGAAAGTATTTATGACCTTTATAATTTGTATGACCTTCATTTAGTAATTATGGAAAATTGTAGGATTCTATTATATCAGCTTGAGTAAAGCGAAAAAACAGAACTTGAAAAAATTTCGGTGCATGTGATGCAACTTAGTGACTGTGTGAAATAACACCCGGATCAATTGATTAAAGAAAATTATTTTGCAATTTTCGTCTTAAGTACATTAATGCTAGTGTAATTGAGACGATTAAGTTGCTGTTTTTTCTTTCCAATAATTGCAAAAATTTGGGGAAGGTGAATGGACCTCAGTGGAAATGTGGTTCTACACAAAGTTCCATCATATAAAATTTTCTATAGTCTTATATGTGAGTTGATGGAACTATTATGTGACAACGAAATGAAAATTCAAATAAAATGTTAGATAGGCAAATATGCATTTTTACCTTTGTTGAAATGAGATGTTAGTGGAATAATTAAATTTTTTGTTTTGATTTATGTGAACTATGGACCTTTTGTAGGGATCAAATCTACCACAAATCTTCATTCTAACAACTTTTCTAATATTCCTGGTAGAATTTATGTGCGGCACGTGTTTAAATTTCTTTTTTTCTGTAATAAATGTTGCTTGAAAGTATTAACAAGAAACAAATCTAGCATTAATTTGTTCCCTATTGTTTGAAATTAACAAATTTTATTACTATTCTGTTGGTATAAAACAAAAAAATTGGAACCCCTTTGTTACCTATTTTTTAAAATTATGTTTATCAAGTGACCCAAACCACAAAAGCTTGACGCTGGACTGAAATCATTATCAAATGAAGCAATTCTTTTTCCTGGCTACATGACTAAAACTTTTTACTTTCTACAAAAACTAACTTTTTTTATGACGAGGAAGCGTATCTTGGATCCTCATATTTTAAAACTAAATCCTTTGCTAAAATTGACCTTGATGACCATAGGACGCTGTTATGACCAATTCATGGATGTTTTGGCCACCAATGGGTCTTATGGAGATGAACTGTTTTTCTAACATTTCGTCGATGCGGCATCTATTCCGCCTATAGTGCTATGCATGGGGACATTAAAACCTTAAGACTACTTTAGTATTTCTCTATTAAATTTATAACTACTATTTACTTTTACTCTCTTGATAAGAGAATATTTTTTTTTTTTTTCGAATAGTTCAGAAAAAATGCCAGACTCAATTTACGCCTACAAATCAACGAAAAGTATACTTTTACTTTTCAGTTTATCAATTTAGTTCATAACCATTTAGGAGAAAATCATTAAGATTTTTTTTTTACACTGTCATTTGAGATATTATATCAGACCACATCGAAAAATCAATTGAGCCTATGCCGTGAATTTTTAAAATTTAGGCAGATTGCACAAAATGTGAGGGTAAATTCCGTAACCTCAATAATTAATCCTCGATAATATATGTATAATAAAGTCCAAATACATAATAGATAAATGATAAGTGTAAAGTAGATAATTTTATAGAAGGATCAGGGAAAATTCAAAATCACTACTCCGCTTTATCTTCCATTATTTTTAGATCTACTATGCGAGATTATTTCTTCTGTTATTATTTCACATGCAACTTGTATGCGTACTTTCTAGTTAATAGCATTGTTATGAGATCATGTGGTGTTATTCACCCCTTGTAGCTAATAAGGCTGCAGAACTTGGAAGCTATAACGGTTGAAAGATGTCTGTTAATACGGGAAGTATTTGACCTTGAAGAATTGACAACTAGTGGGGATATCAAGATTCGATGGCAATTGACTAGATTAACCTTGAGTGGCTTATCCAAGTTGGAACGCATATGGAACAAGAATCCAAGATTCTAATATATATTTGAAAATTTTATGCTTTCTAATTTAAAATTATAGACAGGTGAATGAATTTTAGGGGGTGGCATCCGCTAAAAGGAAATAACGTATGTCTAGTCTTCTTTTCTTTCTATTTTTTGATAATATCCATCCTGTGATTTTCTTTGTTCTTGAAATCAAAGTATTCTCTTTTTTGAAGGAATAGAGAATATGCTCTAATTAATTAAATTAAAAATAACAGGTTGAGTTTCCTGCTATGGAGTCAATGAAGATCTTGCACATGGATAACATGGAGAAGATATGGCCTGATGATCTTGATTCAAATGCCTTTGGCAAACTCAAAACACTAGTAGTGGAGCATTGTGAGAAACTTTTATCCATATTTTCATCTTATAATATGCTCACGAGATTTCAAAACCTAGAGAAGATAACTGTGACCAATTGTGGATCCTTAGAAGTAGCATTTCAAGTCCAAGAGTTTGAATTTAGCAAAGCTTGTTCTACAAATTCTTTTCAATTGGGAGAAATAGTTTTGAAGAGGCTCCCAAAAATGAAACACGTGTGGAATGGACTTCCTCGAGGAGGTCTTACCTATGGACGCTTACAACGCATGGAGGTTGTCAAGTGTGAGAGTCTCAAAAGTTTATTTCCAAGCTCGGTGGCAAAAAATATGACACAATTCAAAGAACTTTTAGTAATGGATTGTGGGGTGGAGGAAATTATTGCGGAGAAAGATGGAGTAGGGATGAGTGCAAGTGATCTCTTCTTTCCGCAATTAACCGACCTAAGATTACTTGAGTTGCCGAAACTAGGGAGCTTTTACCAGAATAGTCATACTCTAGCATGGCCACTCTTGAAGCAATTGCAAGTAAGACATTGCGTCAGGATGAGGTCGTTCTTATTTGATTGTGAATTTCAAGGCTGCCAAGGTACAACTACCAGCAAGAACCAATCTGCACTCTTTTTTGAAAAGGTACAGCCCTTGTCAAAGATTCTAACTCTTTGCTATTGTCTTCATTGGTTTATGTGCATAGCTCTTGGTGCATTGTTATTTTCTCTAGGAAATTGACATTGTCAAACATTTCATGCTTGTTGATGCTCACCTAACCACACCTGTGAATTGCTTAAAAATTTAAAAATTATTTGTAGTTAATTATTTCCAGCTCATATTCTTTGGTATATAAATCTATTGATCACAGCTTTTATTTCGAAGAACAACACTTTTTATTAAATTGACTTGCATAGATAGCCATGCTTATGATGAGCCACTCGTATCTTATGATTGAGATTTACCTATTTAATTTAATTTGACCAACCTTGTCCACCAATTTTATTTTTTTTAAATGGTATTATGTTCACTTGGAATATTGCTAGCTGAGCTACAAAACAAATTTCTATCCTCGAACATCTTGAACATGGTTGGTAATTGTTAAGCACTGTGGATAATTTTCTTATTTGATCACATGTTAGTAAATCATCAATAGGCTTAAAAAAGGACAAACTTTTTTTCTACTTTCAAACCATCAACTACGTTAATAATTTACCAACTTTTATTCTGGCTTACCAACAGATTTGAAATTACTAACCTTATTTGAAGTTGCCAAATCAAATTTGATTGGTGTACCAATATTAGTCACATTAAGACTTCATTCGTTTCACGAAAAATGGAATTTATGCAAAATATTTTTTCAAAAATGATGGCTTGTATTGTTTATAAAAATAAATAAACGAAAAATATTTTTATAATCTACACAAATATTTAGATATAAATTATAATTAATCAATAAAAATAATTTTCATTGATTAATTATTATCAAGTGACATAAAAAATTATTTTTAGGAAAATGTTTTCCAAAACATTCATTTTCTATAAAATAGAAACTAATTTTAGTTACTTTCCACCTTAAATTATCTTGTTAGGTTGGATAGTACCAACATTTTCAAAAATTACAAACTACTTTAATAATCAACCAATATTTACTCTCATGACAAGCCAACGCCTCTCAAATTACTAACTTTATTTTGAAATTACAAACGAAAATCTAATTGATGTACCAACAATCATCAAATTAAGATACCAACTGATTTTAATCATTGACCCCTTTTTATTAGATCTTGAAAGGTACTAATATATATTTATATTTTCAAGATCACCAACTAACTGACCAATGCTTTTCAAGTTACAAACATTTAATCAAAATTACCAAACTTAATTTGAGTAGTATATCGGCGATATACCAACACGAAATTAAGTTCCTTTTTAACCACACGGAACGCTAAAAAGATCCATTTATTTGGGGCTATGTACTTTTTATTTGTTTCATTGCTCATATGATGTTTCACTTTGCTTTTGTAAGAATAAACAACTTGTCTTCATTATTTACTATTTTTTCCATCGAAATTTTGAACTATAATCTCTATCTTGTTTTATTGCTTTTTCACCAATGTCCTGTCATTTCAAATTTTCTTTTCTTCTCCTCTTTTTTTTTTTTTTTTTTTTTTTCCAATCATTTGTTGAGTTTGAATGCATTTTTCTCCGAGTTACATGAAAATGAAGCCATATGATACTTATGATCTATAGTAAAATAGATATGAGAACTGCCACTTCGAAAACAATGTGCAACATTAATACAACATCTTACTATTGAGACACATACACTAACTATAAAAATAACCTGATTTGTTAAAACAAGCAAATATAATTTTTCCATTTAAATTTAATTAGTTACAATTGAAATAGCTGAAGCATCATTGATTAATAACTTTCTTTATCCAAATTCACGAAATATATTGTGATTGAATTGGGCACACCATGTCAATCAAAAAATAAAAAATAAAAATTGGGCACACCACTAACAACAACCATCCCTCATATAATGGCCATCAATGCTTGCTCGTCTACTTCCTGAAAGTTGTGTTTCTCCTTATTTCCCTAAACTGAAGGACATTTTAGTCATTGGACTTTTGGTGGCCTAATTAAACGGATTCCCTCCCGCAGGTCATTCCACACTTGGAGGGATTGACATTATCAAGGGAGGACGTTGCAATGATACCACAGCATTACATCTTCCACAATCTCAAACAGCTGACTTTGGCATGCTACCGTGATGAAAATGTCGCTTTTCCTTCCAACTTCCTTCTCCACAGATTCCCCAATTTAGAACAGCTTGCTGTGATATGTAGTTTCTTCGAGGAGATATTTCCAGAAGATTCATCTAGACATGGGGGAGCGACTCCATGTGGAGAACTAACTGACATGGAAAAAACTCTCCAGGCACCGCAAAATCTGAGGCAACTTAGGCTATGTACGCTGTGTAACCTGAAGCGAGTTTGGAAAGATGGCTCCTTGATGGCCAAAATTCTCAAACAGATTGAAGTTCTGTGGGTTAATGGGTGCCCGAGTTTATCAATCGTACTTCCATCCCCGACTTCATTCCAGAGATTGACGAGTTTAAAAGTATGGGGTTGCATTGGTTTAGTTCATTTGGGGACTTGCTCAGCAGTGACAAGTCTGGTGCACCTTACTCAGCTAATCCTACTAAATTGTGGTGCGATGGAAGACGTGGTGATAGATGATGGAAATGGAGTGGAGGAGATCTCTTTCCCCAAGCTGCGATGGTTGACACTTGATGGTTTATCAAGCCTTGAGAGCTTCTCCACCACTAATTGCACCTTCAGATTCCCATCGCTGGGGAGTCTCGTCATCATGAAGTGCCCCAAGATGAATATATTCTGCAAGGGTGCCTTGAGGACACCGAACCTAGATAAAGTATTCCTCTCCTATGTGGGTGATGAATGGCGTTGGGAGGGTGACCTTAATACCACCATCCGAACCTTATTGGCTTAAAATGATGCACTCTGAATTTAGCAAGACAGGTAAATCTGTGTGCCTAATCATGTCTGCCTGAATCTGGTGTCATAAGGAAGAAACTTTAGTTCTTCGAATTCTATATTGGCTCATATGAAGTCAGTCTTTCTGAAAAGAAAGTTCGACTAGGTTTTAAAGGGATTGTCACAAAATTCGACAATTAGGGTCTGTTGAGCACTTACTCACCCATACATTCTAGTTGTTTGATGAAATGCTTAGCATGATCTCAGTTAGTGCAACTTCGAAGATTGTGAGGTTTCGTTATATGGGAATGTATTCTTACCCACCTCTCTTGTTAATCTTGAGGATTGTCAGTAGTTAGGCATGTCTTACAGACAATGTTTGTTTCTTTCAAGTGTCATGCTCACTACGATCTAAGTGGCTGCTTTCATTTGCTAGAAAGTGTCTCCTGTAGAAAGATGTTAAATGAAGCTTTTTGCAACGTGTTCACTGATAGTGTTCTAATCATGGCGTTGATGCTTCTTGAGATGGCATCTTTGTGCCGACATGTTGTATTCACAATGGGCAGGTGCTTCATTGAATATTTCATTCTTTTTCTAGTTTGGAATGTCCTCTGTATGTCATTTCCTTGATAATGGTACTGGTGTAGTATAATGGTTGGAATGTGGGGGCTCTCTATCCTTTATCAAATTGGTGTGAGTGTTGGCTTTTGGGCAGCATCGTTTAACACCAAGTTGTTCTTTGGAGTTGGACTATTTGGATGATGACAACAGCGGCCATACACTGACCAAAAGGGGAAGAAGTCCAAGAATCCAAATAAGCATGTGTCCTTCGAGCAGTGGACCATAGCCTAAATGGAGCCATTCACACTAAATGTTTTCATCTCCAAGCGCCTCATCTCGACTTCACTCACTCACAAGGTCACATGCAAGCGGGTCGCTATTGCAGGTACCAATTCTTAGAATATCAGAGCTGTGCTCAGTCTCAATCGAACATACCAGAATGTTTGGCCATAGGCCGGGTTAGGCAGACCAGGTGAGGGAAGTTGATGTGTGCAAGCTTTCTATACTTCAAGAGAGAGGGACAAGTTTGAAGGTAAAACCAGGGCAGTAGTTCAATCTCCGATTGACAGTGGCATTGATATTACAATTTATCTTTACTGATTTTCCTTCCTTCAGCACAATCTTGTTAATGTGCACTACTTTTAATAGGAAGATACTGACATCTTTGACATTGTTTTGAGAATATACGAGATGTAATGTTGTTTCTTTTGTTGGTTTTATATAGATAATAGTGACTGTATGTTTGGCAGTAGGGGGATTCAAATTTTGTTTTGGCTTTGTCCAAAAATTTACCTTGATCTTGGATGAGCATTGTGGTGGATATCATAGCTTCATATATATTTCTCCAATTTTACATGGTGTCGGCATTGACTCCTGCTCTTGAAACGTTATGGATGTCCATGCAAGGATGGTTAGTTTGGTTCATCTTCTTTTAGCAGACAATTGTTACAAGGTTAGGTCCATAGTTGTTGATTATATGATAACATGGATTGGCAAGTAATATCCTACACGAATTATCATACCTTAAGTTGGTTTAGTTGTCTACTGTTCAGCCATTTTACTAGAGTTCATAAAATATAGACACATAGATATTACTTTGCCTGCCTTCGTGTTGTGATGATAAATAATCAATTGACTCAATATAGCATGATTTGGTTATTTTATTCTTGCAGATAATTTTGACACTAATTATAAGGTGTTGTTTAGTCATTCTTTTTGTGCTGTTTCTGAACTTATCTTATCTGCTGCTTGTTACATGTAAATTCTTGCCAATTTACTTTGGTGGGAGAAAAACGTTTTGTACAAGTTTGACCATGTCAATATGAGAGTCTCTCTAAATTGCAATGAGTTTAAGCTAGAACATCTTTAGACCATCAAAGAGAGAGAAAAAGGACTTGGATCCAGTTTTCTATAGAATTTCTCTATAAACCACTCATCTCAGATTTCCGAGATTCACGAATTGCAATACTGTCCGCATTTTACTCTGATCTTTTCCCCTGGACGTTGGGCTTTCTATCAGGTAAAAGAGAGATATGTCCAAAATCCTATATGCTCACCGGTAGCATCCAATATTTCCAAAAGAAATAGAGAGAGAGAGAGAGAGAGAGAGAGAGAGAGAGAGAGAGAACTAGTTATTGAAGGTGATATAATTGCTTCATGAATCACAATTTTGGATGCATCCCCTGCAAAAGCAGATGATCTAAGGATCGCTCAGCTACTGAGCATACTGTAATTTCGTATGTTCTTCAGAGGGTTGGTATGAAGAAGAAAGTTTCACTTGCTACTTGTTACTATCAGATAATGTTCGAACTCTGCTTTTCTGCTTTTGTCGGAGTTTAGTTGTGTTTATAGCTTTTGGTGAAGTTTCACTTGCTACTTGCTATTATCAGATAATGTTCGAACTCTGCTTTTCTGCTTTTGTTGGAGTTTAGTTGTGTTTATAGCTTTTGGTGAAGTTTCACTTGCTACTTGCTATTATCAGATAATGTTCGAACTCTGCTTCTCTGCTTTTGTCGGAGTTTAGTTGTGTTTATAGCTTTTGGTGCTTCATCCTCATAGCTCTTTCCATAAGCGCCAATATGGACTATGCAATTGTTTTTTAATTGAATTAGGAAGTAATATTCTCTCCTAGCTAGGGAAAAGATCATTTGGGGTCTACAATCTTAGGAATTCTTAGTAATCAAATTCTCAATTGTTTCAAATGAGTTCATAAAATACATCAAATAGCTCACAAACTTAAAGCACCATATTCATTACCATGACATGTTTGCACTTAAAGTACTGCATATCTTTGTACTACTCAAATGTCCACAATTTAACATAATCTGTATACAATAAGAATATGCTTTAAAACATTATTTATGAGTTTCTAGGACAAGCTAGCTGCATGCGATCGGGGGTATTTACTGCTGGATCACATTATAAAAATGTCATTTTCCATGCGCTTGGTTTCAGTGAACTACAAGTGCAAGCCATGTAGATCTTGTCCGAAGCATCTTCTCCTTTCTAATCCCGCGGATGGTCACAAAGCAGAGTCGGAGTTTGGTCCTGTCGCTTCTTAATAAAAATTTACAAGTAGGCTCGAGAAACCTGCTTACTCGGACTATCCATGCTGAGGAATCTGTTGCTTTCACGACCGCTACTGAAATAATACTTCGCTGTTCCCAATTAAGAAAACAAAGATTTGTTTCTGAAAGTGTGAGCTGTCCAAAATCTATCTTCAAATGTCCTGTTTGCTATGGTTCCTTGCCAAATCTTTTCATTGCTTTGTCTCTCGTACTCGGGTTTATTAGGATCTTTTCCTGAGAATATCCAGAGGAGTTGAGTGTGGGCTCTCGTCCTATTTCGTTGTCACCATATCCTCTAATATGTTACTTGAGGCATTAGTGACTTGACATACAGTGAGACTTGCTGCGGGAGAATTCATTAGTCATTGAGTGCTTCGACTTCAATACTAGTTGGAACCATGCACATGTAGGGTAAATGCCTTTCCTCTCAACACCAACTTAGACTACCGGTCGCCTCGCGACATGTAATGGCACGGGACCCACACGGCCTCCACAGTCAGAGGCCAGAAGGTTCCGGACATCTCAGCCTTCGGCAGGCTTGCTTGGGGCACCGCCACAGGCGGCGCTACTTGCCCACCTGACCATAAACAAGGTGTGTTGGGCGATCCCTGACGCGACCAAGCAAATGGAAGCCACTTGCTCTGAGGAGGACATTTTAGCAGCTATAGATGACACCATTGGCGATGGAGTCGATGTACTGAGCATCTCCCTAGACATCGGCAAGCCTCTCCGGCTCTCCCTTACACTGAGGACTCTCTAGCCCTTGGCACGTTCCAGGCGATGAGAAACGGCATCGTGGTGGCATGCGCCGGGGGGAACGCCAGCCCTGCCAGGTCAACTCTGTCAAACATGTTAATTTGCTCCTCGCTTATTACAGTAAACCTCAGAAGTCCATGACAGATTTGGAGAAACTTCACAGAAAGATACGGTGCAAATCTTGCTTTACCAGCTTTTCATCAAGGCCGTGAAAAGGTGTCTGTCATTCTTAAATAGCTTAATACTCCGCATTCTAACGAGCCTTTGATCATATTCAACGTGAATTTTGCAGAAGTTGCCAGTAAAGAAGATGATTATGTAGGTCCCAAGGAGTAGCATCATGTAAAAGTTCATTTCCAGGATGGAATCTTGAATCTAACATCTTATTGATTCTTTTTTGGTGAAAGACCAGTGTTGATTAAAACGCGCTAAGATAAGTTAATTTCCACAATGCACTTAGAGCACATCTTTCTTAATATTTACATGTTTTTTGCTCTGGACAGGGTCACTATTCTTGTCTTACTCGGCGTCACCATCTCTCTTATCGCAGCAAAAGAAAAATGAAAAATGAAAATGAATGTCCATAGTCGCAAACCTGCTCATAGCAATCACATAAGCGGTGCTGGTGATCACCATCGAGATTGCTTGCAAGCCATGTCTTGATAGATCAATTAACCCCGATTATGACCCTACAGATCACGATGGCATGCTCACTCTTGTACCCTGACCCCTCGCAACACCAGTTACATGTGAATTTCAAATGACACTCGACCCCGCCATGGCCAATGGCCTCAGGGCTCATTGTTAGAAAGTAGCTATGTCCAAGTCGCAATAGTGTAATCAATGAAAAAAAATGAAAAAGAAAATGAAGTACTGTCTCTTTTCATTGGATGACATCATGTCTAATATCTTCTTGTTGGTAGCCTAGTTTGCGACTTGAAAATCATAGGGTGATGTTGGAAAAAAAAATTATTTTTACTCATTGCAGAACTCCTAAAATACTTTGAAGCATGCAATTATTACTTGTGAGTTTTCTCATGACATTTTCAAAATCATCAATTCAAATGTTGCTTATTTTTCTTGCTTCATTCTTTATATTCGAACCATTCGGTATAAATAGCTAGACCAGATGAACCAGTAGAACCACATACTAGCCCATTCTCCGGTTCAGCCTTTGGTTCCATTTTCAAAAAATTGGCTATAATCAGAACCGGAATAGTTGACTAAAAGCCATATGTTCTTTCTTGAAAGGTGGGTACATGAAAATCTTTAATTAAGAGCCCTCACCTTTGGTTCATATTTCTATTCATCAAATTTCTTTAATGGACGACCTCACTTTTAATTTATTAGAATACCATTCGAAGTAAAGTGCAAGTTTATATGTAGATTATAACAATGGGGAATCGGATATTGTTACTTAAAACATTGCTTCGTCCTTTTACTAAGCGAGTGGATCCACCAAAAATATACATTTCAAACATGTGTAAGGAGAGATAGAGTCCTATGCAAACACGTGCTAACCAGACTTCTTCGATTTGAAAACAAGAGTAAAAATGAAATTTACCATACTTGATATAAATGGCTATCTTTTTATACATTCCTAATTGTAGGAAATTTTCTCAAACCAGGCCTTTAGTCAATTAGTTACAGATTATGGATCACCTACATGCAAAGAAAAATATGGGTGATGTTTGTGCTATCCTGACTCGTACTTCATTATGCTTAGCACATGAAATTGCACATGACTACATTATCTAACTAAATTCAACCCAACTTGTTGGGACTCCATTTACCTCTCAACCTCATGTAATAATTGATGATAGATAAAATGTTGAAAATTCTAGTTCAACTTTCAGCTTGATTGTTTTGTTTGATACATTTGTCATCCTTTTTTAGATCAAGGCATCATCCTCTTTGTTCTGAATAAAGATCACTAGGTACCCTGTTACAATTAATAACTTAAAAGAAAAGAAACTTCTTACTTCTCCATAAACAAGAGCATATAGTAAGCATTGTTGAGCTTTAGGGAAAATCATCCGTATCATAGCAAATCATTGATAACCTCAGTTATCTCAATAAGTATCACCAACTCTATACATGCCGTGTCCATCATGGAACAAGAGATGTGCATGATCGCAAATCCATCTCCTAATTTTTTTTTTTTTGAGTAATAAATTTTCTTAGCACGCATTTAATATTGATGATTATCCAAGTGAGATTTCTAAGTTATCTCCAATATTGAAGGACATTTTGAGAGAAAATTAAAGGGGACAATTTATTTTAATAAAAGACAACTCAAAATTTTGATCGATATTTATCAAAGAAATATAAGAAATAGTGCCAAGAGCAAACGAGATCACTTCACAGTTACATACCTCACTCCCAAAGTGCACGAAGCAGGGATTCAACAGAGTGTGAATTAATATGGAGATTAGTGTGGAGAAAAATTCAAAAAAAAAAAATGCAAGAAATATGTAAATTGCATTGAAAAGGCATATTTCCAGGAAAACAAAATGGTCTATTAAAAAGTAAAGATAAACATAGATTGTAGATATGCTTGATTGTGGAAAGAGAGAGTTTTACAATCCCAAAAACATTGGTATTTACAATCCAAATACTAAGAATAACCATTCCCTCCAATACGTACAAGAACAACCCAACTAAGAATAACCATTCCCACCAATACGTACAAGGACAACCCACGTAACTCCAATTTTTCCACTTCTTTGGAGACTCCAACTTCAAAGACGAATGCTACCACGTGCAAACTCAATCATGAGCTCTCCCTAGTTACTTCCCCCAACTTGCCTGTACATCTGCCTTATTTGTTGCTTGCACTTTCTCTATTTTTTTCTTCCCCTCTCATAAATTTTGGATTAGCATCCATTATACTTAACTATATTTGGTAACGATAGCTAAGATTTTGAAATTGTTAAATTTTCATCACAGGTGTAGCTTCTCTCTCACTTAGTGCTTATGATTTTTTTTTTTAATTTCCTAATAAATTTATCTTCAACAAAAGAGTTCCATCTCATCTTCAGTTAATCCGATGAATCTAAATGTGGCATTAATGGATGATACTTCAGCAACATTGTAATTTTAACAACAGGACTAACTCGATAAAAATTATATATAAATTAGAGACCATATTAGGAAAAAAGAGAATACGTGGACAATATTGAATAAATTGAAGAAGTAAAGGCACTAGCACTTCCATTATCCCTTAACTTTTCATATAAGTTGTATGAAAAGATTTTTCTAGAGGCTATGTTATATGCTAGTGTATTGCTCCAAGTTCTTTTTCTACAATTGTGAGTGGTCTGAAACTTTCCAGTTCAATAATTGGAAGCCACTAATTCGAATCCCACCGACTACATACAAACCACTTTAAATTAAAATCACTTACATAGGCGAAATGACTGAACTTAATAAGTTCATGACACTTGTAGGTTCTTTCATGGACCTCCAAATAATTGGGTTTGCATGTTCGTATTCCCTAAATTATCAATAGAAAAATGATCAATCACAACTTTAAAGTCATCTATGACAAAATAAAATAAAAAAAATTTACCAACACATCCCAAATAATTAAATCACTTATTAAAATCATCAAGCACACATTAAAAAATCTTCAATAATAAATGATTTCACGCTACTAATCGAGCTAAAATGTAAACCTCATGGTCCTCCCTATTGCTTTGCACTTTCCTCTCCACAGTGATTCTGAGTGAAATTCAACATTGACCTTACCCAAGCTTCTTCCTAGAGATTTCCACAAAATTTCAAACACGGCACAACTTTATTATATTTCTCAATTAATCCATCATCTTCGAAGCATACTACTCATCACCAGCAAAATTTGCCAGTAAAGCAGATGATTACGGGACCATAACATAAGTATTGTGATACATTTCTTTTTTGGCCAAAGACCCAAGCGTTGACCAAGAGGTCTTTTAGCAAAAGACCAATTATTTGAAAAGGTTTACAGGCAAAAAAACCAATTTGCGACCATGTGTTCATATCAAACTTCTTGATTGCAAGTTGTTGTGTGTAAGATAAAGTTGCGGTTTCTCGTCGCCGTGGCTGCTCCACTTGTCTTTGTACGATATGCAAATATTCATTAGTGTAAGTATCGGACAAAACCGCAATCCTGAATTCTGTCCTCATCATGAACAGAAAATATGTTCACTTTGATCTATGTGGCAACGTCATCCAATGAATATCCGTAAAGTTTACGAGGTGGGGGCATCTCGTATAATCTTGTGTTAATGAGCACGTGGTAGAATTCCCCATTGAGTCGGTAACTTTTTTTAACGAGTGCAAATGATTTTGTACAAGACAATTATCAAAAAAATCTTGAACCTATTATATACGTGTCAATTCAGTCATAAACCTTTCAATTTTGCCAATTTAATCCTAAATATTTTCACATTTTTCCAATTCAATATATCCAGTCAATTTTGCTTTGAAATCGATGATGTGAACGCCCAGTCGAACACAACCAGCACTCACGTAAACATTTTAAAAATATTTTAATTATTTTTTAAAATTTTTGGTTTTCTTTTATTTTTATTTTTTATTTTTTTGGACTAAGGGCTGGCAAGTGTTACCGCCCGACCTCACTAGCTAATAGTACCACAATTCAAGAATTATCCTCAGCGAGTCCTTTAGATACTTGAATCTTCTTGTTTTTTCTAGTTTCTACATTACCAAACCTATTTAGTACCCCAAATGCTAGCTCCATTTCACTCTAAATTAAGAATTTCAGTAACTTTCCTATTTCATGGACATCTGCGATGTAGCACCCTTTTTATTTTTGGGTTAGTCCTACTATATTTCTATTCTAACTTTTACTCTCAGACTTTTGCCATGTCTCCTTGTAGAGCATGGAAGTCGAAACCCACACTTGAAATTAATTCGCCCCCACCCCAACCCCCTATGAAGGTGGGGATTCGAAACCCCCATCTCCCCCTTCCATGTCGGAAGGGTGTCCACTGGGGCAAACCCCAATGGTTAATGTAGCACATTTTTGCAGAGCTCAAGATTTGGTCACAACTCTCTAATCAATGATTGGTCTCCAAAAAAGATCCTCCAATAACAACATTCTCATCATTTTTCTGACGCGCATGTTTTACTAAATAACAAATGGAATATTTATTAAAAATCATGGAGGTCAACATTCAATCTTCAAAAGCTATCAAACAGCAACTATGTGCCCCTCCATGTCGTTAACCAAGTGCTTCTTCTTTGCGTGTTACCTCTAATTCCTTTGAAATACTGAATTCTGATGATGTTTTGAAGTTGCCAGAAATCGGTTAGATTAAAAATTGGCAGGTCTATGCAGAAGAAGTTGCACTCAAGTTCTTCCATCACTATGAGATTAACATTCTCTTTTAGCATGATCACATCATTGACATCTAAATTTGCATAGAAAATTAATGACCAATTTGGCTCTAATGAAAAAGATTTTCACATCACATAGGTATTAATATTATTTGCATCAACTAAGATTTTTGTTTTATTTTCCATTATTTTACTGCATTTTGGATAAATAGAATTTAAAAAAAAATTATTTCTAATTAATTTTAAAAAAAAAGTTGGCTTTGGGGGGCTGGGCCTAACCCCAGCCCCCTTTCTCTTTTCCGCGCGGGCCCAGGGCCCATCTCGCCCCCCCAGCTCAGTGACTTCGCGGCCCGGCCCTCTTCTTCTTCTTCTTCTTCTTCTTCTTCTTCTTCTTCCTCCTTCCTTCATTCCTTCCTTCCTCGCGTTGAGGGGGTGAAGGAGAGAGAAATCGGGGGAGCTCTTCAGAGAGTAGGTGAGATCTGAGAGCTGTGAGGTGGAGGTGGAGGAGAGAGAAATCGGGGGGTGTTCTAGAGAGCGAGACCGAGAGAATAGGAGAGATCCAAGGGCGGAGAGTGAGATCTGAGAGAGAGAGAACCGAGAGCGAGGCTGAGAGCGAGTGTTCTCCGGTGACAAATACACTTGACACCTGACCGACGATCCATTGGCGTCACCCCACTTCCCAAACCAAACCCACGGTAGGTAGGTTGTGCTCCGATTGTTTTGTTTGTGCCGACTCGGGATCGGCTTCCCAAGGATCTCGGCTCGGGGGCGCGTGAAGCGGACGGACGTACCCCGATCTTCGGGCTTGTTCGCCATCCGACGCCGTGAGCCGGGTAGGGACCCTCGGCCGAACCTCCCCTGTTTCGTGCCCTGTTTTGCCCCGTCGCAAGTTTCGCCGTTTGTCCACTGCGCATGATTTCCGGCCCCGTTAATGTGTATGCTGCGGCTCTTGGGTTGTTGCTTGTCAATTGTTGTCGTCGAGGCTCTGTTGGTTCGTTTTCCCCTTCTTTAGTTAATGCGACTTACCTGTTCGACGAAACGCCTAACTGAAGCGTGCGCGCTTGTTCTCAGTCCTTCGTCCATTTTGGGCATTCGTGGTTGGTGAAATGCGTTTTGATAGATCCACGTAGCTGTTCCTCCGCTTCTTACGTTCTTGTTTGGAGGTTCCTTTTGCGCGTCGTGTTTCCGCAAGCAATCGACTCTTGACTGGCGAGATTGAAGGGTGGTGGCGGCCTTGGTCACAGTGATGGACGTGCGATGATTGAACACGACCGGCAGCGGTACCCGAGCTTTGGTTGAGTTTTGAGTTCCTCTTATCTTACCACTTGAATTTGCCCGCGTTATTGGTCCGGTCGTAAAGAAGATGGTGGCGGAGGAGAGGAAGCGTGAAAGAAAGGAATAAAATGAAAATGAAAAGAAACGGAGGGGGGGAGGAGGGGCGACAACTTTATTAAATAAAAAAAGTCTTCCCTTTTGTCTCTTGGTCACTAGAGTACAAAAGCGCGGCTCTGTATGACCACACGCACAATACAGGACAAGACAAGAGACAGAAAGCTAAGAAGAATGAATGAAAAGGGACAAAAAGGGGGCTCTTCTCTGGCCATCCAGATGTGCGATCCGGTCAGGTTTATATTATCTTGTTATTTTAATTTTTTAATAGAGAATTAATTAAAAAATTTTAAAAAGTTCAAAAAATTCTCAAATTAGAGAAGGCCTAAAAATGTTTTTTTGGAGTTTTTTTAATGCATGAAAAATTTGTCGAAAAAAACAAATCAAACTTCAAACTTTAAACAAAACTAAGTATCAAAAGGACATTAGTTGATACTTAGTATGATCAAATTCTTAATCTTAGTTTCTTTGAATGCGCAGGAGTAAAATATTTCTCTTAATATTTTGTTTAGATTTATAATCGACTCACCCCAAATTAATTAGTGGCAACTCATAAATAAAAATGACTTGCAAGTTAAAAACTCATATCATAAATTGCAAATTAATGGACTTTTAGTGGTTTAGAGGAGCTTTGCACCTCAAGTTTGTCGTCGACCTATATTGCAAACACATTTTTGAAAATATAATGGAATTTCTTTTCTTATCAGTCATTTGGTTCTTTTGTTACATAGTACTAAATTGTGTACCTATACTCTGTTATTTTCCCCTTGTAGATATGTGCGTTGTAAGGCCGACTTTTGAGTTAGATTCAACAAAATTTGGCGAACGTCGGGCTTTGATATCATGTGGCATTGAAATCATCTAGGTTGGCTTGTCTGAAATGCTCATTGCTTTTGGTATTTAAGAGACTACATTGAACCCTCCCACTGTGTTCCCCCATTGACATTATACTTTTTGTGGGATTGTTCTTTCATGAGGAGAATATCGATGATTGTGAAAGAAGAATGTCTTAAATTGCGCGATCATTATCATTTCCAGCAAACTGCTAATGTTGCATAGGGGTGATCGATTCATAGTCCAGTCTAGTCCCACCTAAGAATTGGGAACCGAATTGGGAGGATCGCTTCCCACTATTTGGACAGGGGAATAGACAGACTGAACTGATTGGTCTAGTCTAATGGAACTTGCCACTTAGCCAAAAAAAAAAAAAAAAAAAAAAAAAAAACTAGAGTTGGTATAGGGTTTATTAATATTTTTAAGAACATAAGAAAATATTAAAAAAAAAAAAAAGTTGGTCCAGTCCAATTCTCCCTCGAAATCGAGAACAAGACCAAAAATCATTGGTTCCATTTTTATACGGAAAGGGAGATTATATTTTAAAGGAAATAATCTATCAAAAAGTGTTAAAAATTTGCAATTTCAATAGACAAGTTTGTAGAATTTGAGGGATGATTTTCATGTTTCATGCTAATGTCACGGGTTGACAATTTCCTTGGCCGCAGAACGACCCGTGCAATGCCTAGCGAGCGGAATTCGCCGGGCCAACCTTCCTTCTATAGCTATTCCAGCAAACAATATGATGAATGCTTCTCTATATGAGATTGTACCACGCCTAGCTTCGCTTGGACGTCTAGTTCATCGAGTGAGATAGCAGGTCTCTTTAGGCTCAACAATTGGTTTCGGCCTATCATGGCCTTGTCTGGAGAGCGGCATCAGCTCCCGACTAGTTTGTGCACAGGAGGCCAACTCTACTTTCAAAGCTCCTAAGTGATATAATCCTTCTATCCTAGAACTCCTAGCACCAACTGTCCTAACGCCACTCCCACGGACCAATTGTGTTCGTCCCCTCTGCCTCTTCATTCTTCACTCGATAATCCCAAGCACTGCTCACAAGTGTCATGAGTACGGGAGAATTCACCAACCGTGACACTAACATGAATTAAGGCAAAATTTAAACCTTGGGAACCAACAAATTGCTAGCCTCCCTCTCTCAACGGTGCATGAGAGTCAAATCTGCAATTTGCCAATATATTCGACATGTTACTAACGAGAATATGAAATTTACGATTCTCATAATTGACCCGGATAATTAAGATATTAGAGGATTTTCAGTTTGAAAGTCGAAAGTTATATGTGGATCTCATAAGTTACGTAATAAATTGTTTTGTGCTAGTGTGGCTTGCACATACAAAATGAAATCTTTAAATCATGAATTAAAAAATTTTAATTTCTAATGCTTTCATGCTAACATAAACGGAGGCAAGAATGTAAAAACCTCACGCTCTTGCCATAGCTCTTCGTGCCCCCTCTGCAAAATTTTAGAAAGAAATCAGCCTAAAACAAGGCGACGGAAAGCCAGCGGAGAGGCGGGAGAGAGAGACCGTGAACAGAAGAGGGGGCCGGTGGGCCCAGCGAGGGACACGTGTCGCGCAATCAATGGTCTATTACAAAAAATGAGGTGGCATAAGAGGTGCACCCTATGCTTTCTCAGCTGTTCCCCCTCAACAGTGAGAAGAAGCGTCACAGGGTCATCACGGGTCTAGCTTTCCTCTCTACTAGGTCCCCTGCTTCCTCAACAAAGGGGATGATACGGCATCCTGGTCACGGTCATCATGTCATGGAATGTCGTCGAATGGGGGAGATCAGCACACGTCGAACCGAGCTCTTATCTCTCTATATGGCAACGAACTTCTCCAATAATCCCAGAGCACACGCAAAGCCTCGAGCTTGATTCACTTCCGACGCCATTGGCGGCCCTCCAAGAGGAAACCAATTTCAGGTCCCGTCGCTCTGCACGCGGACCGTTCGACGTGGGTTCGTTTCGTAGATTCGGATAAGGCCGTCGTAGTTTCGATCGAGACGCAACGACCGACCCCCCGCGCTAAAGGCAGAGAGAGAGAGAGAGTGGGCGCGACAATTTCCGACAGGAGCAGTCTCTGTGAAATTTGGGCTTTTCACGGGGAGAGACGAGAAGTGGTCGATGACGGGGGGTTTTTCGAGAGGGATTTGTGGGAGTGGGTCGAATCGGCAAAGGGGTTGAAATTGGAGTTGGATCGGGAGACGGGAGGAAGGAGGGAGAGAGGAGAGAGAAAATGGGGTGTTGCTTTTTCGGATGTGAGAGGAGGAGGCAACGGTGGCGGGCACAACGACACCGTCGACCACCTCTTCCGAGCTCGCAGTCAACCCGAGGCGACGGTGGTGATATCTTCGTTTTCTTCAGACCTGAGTCAACGTTGTCGGCATTTTGTTCTTGCTTTTTCGGGCGAGACGATGATTTGGCCAGAAAAAAACCAGTCTATCAGAGGATTGTTAGCGGAAAAACTGAGAAGCATTCTTCACAATGGGGATTCTCCTCAAACCTCGTCACTGGACTAATTGATGTTATATTATCAAAGAACTTCTGGTGATGTGTTCCCAACGTGCTCGTCTAATCGGAGTTTTCTTCTTGTTTTCCTCATTAGACTTGACTTAAGGGGATTTCTTTATTTTCTTCAAACCAAAATATTAGTCTGCCTTGCGAGCTATGACCTGTCGGAACTCATGCAAATGACAAGAATCGCATGCCGCTGCAAATTTAGTGGGAATGCTTTGCATCATTTTGTTCAAAAGGGGTGATAGTTTAGACACAGTCTAACTAAGCTTTGCACTTGTACTCCTTGACAATGTTCATTTTTCAGAAACAAAGTTACTATCTGAATTATGTTCAAAATCTAAACTTGGTGTTGCTGATTAAGCATAGATACGAATAGGATATCTGGGTAAGAGCTAGTACAAATTAAGCATATCATACTTTTCAACAACAAACTTCCTGCGATGCATATAGTGTAATCATGAGCATCAATCTTGAAATTCAATGCCCATAGTTTGTAAGATGTGTGTTATTGTCTATGCTGCAGTTATCCTTGGCTGACGTCATGTCAAAGGTGAGAAACTTCATTAGCATTTTCAGGTACATCTTGCTACTAGTATGTAGTTTTTCTATTTTGTCTGCATCTTGCTTTCACATTCACGTGGGATCTTCTTGGTTCTTTTTGATTTGGTTGTCATAGAAGGGTGTAACTTCTTCTTCTTCTTCTTCTTCTTCTTCTTTCGAAGTAAAATTTCAACTACATAACTTAAAACTTGATTTTCTGTCTTCTTATGCTTGCAAAAATTTAGGACATCACAGTGTATGATGTATGCATTTCTGGTTGGTGCCTGTTATTTATAAGACAGTCTTTGCATGCATATGTCATGCTATTTTCTGTATAACTTGTGTGCGGCAAATCTCCTGCCAAAATTTCTGCAAGATCAACTTCAGCTTTTGTCAAAACTTGCATATATACTCTTGATCAAATTTCAGGTTGTGTAAGAAACCTGAACTGATATAGTTAAGTAGCTCACAACTACAATAAATGACCGATTCCTGTAAATTTTTGCATGTTTTTGTTTCCTTCTTTTCTGCCAAATTCGAGCTTGCTTAAAGGTTTATGAACTTTGATCAATGGTTTCTTGTAGAATGATCCAATGGTAGCTGCGTAGTTGAGGAAAAAAGAAGGAATGCTTGAGGAACTTGGGAGGACAAAAGTTATATTAAATAGTTTGGATCCTGCATGGATTGAAAAGAATTCTTTAGTTTATCACTTTGAGACTGTTCAGCATCTGGTATGAGTTTTCCATGTATGGCAAAGTATAATTTATTCAGTCTGTGTTTAGTCTTGACTTTATTATGTAAAACCATTTGTTTGTTTACTTCTCTCTCTTTTCAGGTTTCATGTATATGATGTTGACACAAAGTATTACAACGTACCTGTAAAGGTGTGTCTCATTTCACATAATTGATTTTTTTTTTTTTTTTTTTTTTTTGGATTTTCAATAACATTGTTTCTTTTTTTCTATCTTTGGTTTATCCCCTCTGAATTTTATGGGTGAAGCCAGAGCTATGCATGGCCTTTCCTGGTTATACATGCACAATGTGTCCGACTGCAATTCTATGTTCTATGCCACATTTCAGGTAATCTTCCTAGGGGTCTAACTCAAATTTAATTAAAATGGAGAGACTGTTTGGAGTAATATAAGGAGTTGTCTCAGATTGATTGCAAAGTTTCTCCAACTTATATACTAGCTACTTTTACTATCATTATAGATCAACTGCATTTTTGGTTTTGTCCTAAAGTGGGAATTATAAAGACAAGGGTTCATCTCTTTTCTTACCTTTGATGTTCAAGTGTGGTAGGATGACACTTTCCCAGGTAAATTGGTTTATCTGTCTTGCAGTCTACACAATGTTACGTCCATGGAATTCTGGAAATACAAAATGAATGCACTGGACGATCTTATTTTTGCATGGGAATTTGAATGTTAAATGGCGTTTAAGTAATCATGACTTGCAATCATGCTTATTTGGGAAATATGTACTAGTCCATTCAGATTACTTGGGTTTCTATTTGCCTTTTGTCTTTCCATGTGAAGAAGAAGAGATCTCGATAGAATCTTGATCAGGAGGTTTCAGTGCAGACGTTAAAGCTGAAGGACCAAGAGTTTTTAGTAGAGGCTAGCCATGTGCTGTCAGAGGTACTTACTCCTGGCTCTCATTGTTATTGTGTCAATTCCCATGCATATGGGTTCAGTAAAGTACAAGTGTAATCCATCTAAATAAGCATCTTCTCCTTTCTATTTTCTCCAGATAGTCACAAAGCAAAGTCGGAGTTTGACCCTGTCGCTTCATAATAAAAATTTACTAGTAGGCTTGAGAAACCTGGTTACTCTTGACTGCCCATGCTGAGGAATCTGTTGCTTCCAGGACTGCTGTTGAAATAATATTCCGCTGCTCCCAGTTGGAAAACAAAGATAACTTTTCTAAAAGTGTAAGCTCTCTAAAACTCTCTTGAAAGGTCCCATTTGATATTGTTCCTTGCCATATATTTTCATTGTTTTAGTCTTGTACTCCGTTGTTACCTCTTCTTAGGATCCTAATCTGAGAATTTCCAGACTAGTTGAGTCTGGGAGTTCTCTTACTATTTGCTAAACCGAAGTTATCAAGGACAAGTTTTACACAGAACCTGCAATCATATTGTCTAATATTTACTGCACTAGTGATTTGGCATACTGTAAGACTTGTTGCAGGAGAATTTATTAGTCATTGATTGCTATGACTTTGATACTACTGGGAACCATGCACTTATAAGGTCAATGCCTACTCTAATGCAATTTGTAGTACTTAGGCTTTTTGTATGCTAATTTGCTTCTCGTTTATTACAGTAAACTTCAGAAGACCATGGCAGACTTGGAGAAACT
Organism: Eucalyptus decipiens; assembly: GCA_014182575.1. Classification (NCBI taxonomy): domain Eukaryota; kingdom Viridiplantae; phylum Streptophyta; class Magnoliopsida; order Myrtales; family Myrtaceae; genus Eucalyptus; species Eucalyptus decipiens. The sequence goes on along the minus strand of CM024610.1, from coordinate 31,130,858 downwards.
TCATAAAGAAAAAAATGTTGCAAATTTCACTTTATCAGCTTCTCATCATGGCCATGAAAAGGCATGTGTCATTCTTAAATAGTTTAATACTCTTCATTCTGATGAGCCCTTTCAGGTTTATAACTTCTCTGTATAGGTTCTAAAGAGTCAGCTTTCCATGGATCAATTTTGTGAGAAGCAACAGTACAGCTTTCTTGATTACATTATCAAGTGGTTTTTGAGCTTTTATGATTGCTGTCAACTTTACAGGTACATTATTGTTTGGATATTTGTTTATCCTATAAAACTGTATCTCTTTGATGCTCGATCTCATTTCATTCTGATGCTTGTGGACCTTTCAGCTTCAAATGGAAATCCCAGAAATCCAGATTCCTTGCATGACAACGATCCTTCAGGAAGATACAATTCCTACCGGCAGGTAGATTTTAATTTGCCTCCTAAACCTGGTCACTTGTAACAATTTACTGTAGCCTTTTTGGTGACGTTTTAATATGGAATGATTTAAGATATTATTTTCTTTTTCTTATAATCTATTGATGTCATAGACTTATTTATTTAGTAATTCGTGGTGCAAACACTTTAGGCCATAATGGATATTGGAGAAGTGATTTAGTCTTGTGATTCAGATAGACGGTTTAATGCATCGGGGTTGGGAGGAAGGACTTTTGATGGTATCGTATCACACTATCTTAAACTGAATGGAAGGTCCGAATGGCTATGAGGTAGATGGATGCGATGCAACTGAGTAGGTCGTGGTACTTGTGATGTTATTGAAAAGGTAATTAGCCGAAGGAAAAGGGTAGCGGAAACAAGGCCATCTTGCTCATAATAAGAAATTTTTACTTGAATCTCCTTCAAGAATGAATAAAGGAGCTGATTATGGGTCCAGTTCGGGCTGCGAGAAGAGATCTGGATTGTATAGCCAATAGATGAGAATTATTTCCGTGAGGTTAAAGCATAGAGGCTATGGAAAGAAAAACCCAAATTTAACTGGACCAAACCGAAGCGCAAATGGGTTGGAGAAGGGATCAGTTATTTTCTCCTTGAGCCCAGTCCCCAAAGCTAGGCCTTCTCTATCCTGTTATATTGAGTTTAATATCTGTTTTTAGTCGTGCTGGTGCTTGAATATTTAAACCCGATATTAGATTGATCTGCCCATTGATCCGTTCTGAAATGATTATTAAAAATCAAATTTCAAAGTGTTTCTCTTTTCCTCGCAAAGGAAGGTAATATCTATGTCTATACTGCATATTAAGGGAAAAGTATAGAAGTTGGTCTCTCTTTTGAAAGTTCAATTATGCCCCTCAATAAATAATCATTAATGGTTGAAGATATACGAAGGGGTTTAAAGTAGGGGTGTCCAAAAGAACCGCGATCCGCCCGGATCGCCCGGAACGGGATCGAAATCGCCTGGAATCGGTGGTTCTTGAGGGAACCGGTGGTTCTTGAGGAAACCGGTCCGGTTCCCAGTGCCATGGGCGGATCCGTTTACCCACCCACCTAGACCAAACCAATTATATTAAAATAATATATAAATTTTTAATATTAAAAAAATTAAAATTACTAATTAACAAACCCAAATCAAATAACTAAAAAAATTAATTAAAGTGGGTAATCTCCAGTCAAACCAAATGGAGAGGTCCTAATATAAAAGCTAGTGTAGTTTCTGATATATGACATCCCAAAACTTATTTTTTCTGACAACATTGAGATGATTATGAAAATTTGGTTATATGTGTTATTTATCTACAGTTGCATGTATTTATTACCTTTGCGACTTGTCAGTAATTGAAGTGCTCCAGTCTCGATCTTCAATATTTTGGAGTATTATTTGAAAAAAGGTCTAACACTGTGCAAGACTGAATTATACTTGGCCGATTCCGACACAGCCATCAAGCACAAGGTCTACGCTCGTGTTACTTGGGGAACCCTGGGTCCGCTGTGGCCGCACATCTGTCAAAAGGAAGATTGTTCTTTTCCCTGTGAGTTCGAACCTGAAGTTTTTTTTCAATGTTTTTCTGGATTTATTATAGTCATTGAAGTTTTTATAATTCCTTCATTTTTTGTGTGATAATGAAGAAATCTCAATGGAATATTAAATCGGGAGGTTTCATTGGAGACGTCAAAGCTGAAGGACCAAGAGTTTCTAGGAGAAGCTAGTTGTGTGTGGTCTAGAGGCTTTAGCTTCTGTTAATTCATATGAATTTAAAAGGTACATGTCATTTTTTCTTAAGACGGCTGATAGTAAGATCTTGAATAAGCCAATTAATATGAAACAATAACTGAAATCTAGAAGATATTTAAGAGGGGTAGAGTTTGACGATGCTCAATTATTTAGGATGTCAGCATGCCATCTAATTTTGGCCGGTGCACATGATTCACTCTTTTCGGTTGACTATCTTTCCTCTGATTAATCATGCATAATGCACCTCTTTTTGAAAAGTTTTGAGTTACCAGGGCTTTAACAAATGCTCTGATTCTTCGCACTTCAAACTTTTAGTATGAGATTCTCTTTATTTTCCGCTTTACATGTGCACTAGATATTCTCTCTATTGCGTGTGAGTATTAAACCGGGGCCAACCATTGCCAAAATTGATACATGACCTCCTTTTTTAAGAGTCATTGAATACTCCTTTTTTATCCCCAATGCCAGATATGGCACTTTCTCACCTCATTTGTGCACTCAATAAAGGAATGAATCAAAATGTATATACTAAATCCAAATTATTCTACTGCACACTTTCAAGCCTTTTGTTTTTTGGGATTTAGGGGAAGTAATCACACTAAGCACTCATATGATTCAAGCAAAATAAAATTCTTGTGAGGAGTACCAAATCAACTAACATAAGCTTCGCATCAGTCCACACGGTCCAATAATATAGGCTTGTAATCTATTACAATATAGCTAGAGTAACTGACAAATGATTTTATTTTATTGTGTGGGAATCAAAGCTTAAAAAAAGAAGCATTAGGCTCTTTCCACGCATTCACATGGGAGAAAAAAGTCCTGGTCCACGGGATCCCACCACACTGCACCATAATTTGTCTTTGTCATATGGTCATCAAAAAACTATTGATCTGGACAAGTTGGTCAGAACCTCAGCGATGAGTTCTGTCCTCATCATTTCTGAATATCCTCCATATTGATTTGCGTGGCCTGATGGTCCAATTACCAAAGAGAACTAAGAGAATACCCTTGAAGTCCAGAGGAAGTGCTTGTTTAGCTGGGCTTCCTCGGAAGGAGAGCGTTGAAGAAGTTAATTGCCTCGTCAAACAGAAGCAACTACCACAAAGATTTCGTATATACCAAGCACGACTGGTTCGGCCTTTGGCGCTGGAGAAAAGATGAAGTTTTGTTTATGTGCAGGGGGTTGTGCTTGAAGAGAAGAAACGCATCAGTAAGAACACCCTCCTGATCACGAGAAATCACCGAGATGCTCCTCTTTGTTCTGATATACTGGTTTGATAACTCCAAGTTGAGACGTGAAGGTGATCCTCCTAATTGTACTATCTTTCAGGACTCAGACACAGCTTGGTCTACTCAAAGCTTAGTCTCGAACTCAAAACCCATTGCAGTGAATTCATCTCTGCGTTGCTCCTCCAGGTAAGCCGAACTTCATTCTCTAGTCTATTATAATTGATAGGATAAAAGACATTTTTTTTACTCATTGCAGAACACCTCAACATCCTTTAGAACGTGCACATGACCTTTTTCAATGATTATCATCACATATATTGCTTATTTTTCTATGTTCCTTTCATTCAAACCCGTTGCTAAAGATGACTGGTATGGTTGGACATGTTGGAATTGCTTGCTGGCCCTCACTCCGGTACAATTGGAAAACATTACCTTTGACCAGACACCATAATGGTTGACTCTATAGTCAACTTTTTTTTCTTCCTTGATTAAGGGACCCCAACTTTACTTCTTGTATCTGCGCATAAAAATTTCTTTACTGGATGAGCCCGCTCTTAATTTATTAAAATTTTATCCTATGATCCCAAAGTAAAGTACAAGTGTATACGTAAGTTGTACCAATGGGGATTTGGACATCATTGCTTTGAACGTGCTTCATCCTTTATACTTTCTTGTCCTCTCGACATATATAGATACATGTTTATTTGATGATGTTAATACAATTCATATGAATTCTAAATTTTATTTGAAGGGAATCTTTCTTGTCATAAATAAAGGAACTTAAGAAATTTATTTTTCCTTGTGAAATATCTTTTTTTATTAAAAACACGGTATACCTGAACTTAAAGTAGGCCAATCCGCAGGATTTTATTTTTTACTTTTTGGGGGGTGGGGGGGAATGAAAGAAGTCATGTGCCAGTTTGGTGTACGGGACTGGAAAAGAGCATCGAGAGCAACACCGAGGTGGTTACCAGTTACGGCAACGCCATGCTTACCTCGACGGCGGCGTGGGCACCATCGCCGGACACACCTCCTTCCCTCTCTCAACTTATAGTTATTGTTTTTTTTCCTTCACTTTGATAAAATTCAGTTTTTTTTTTTTAGTTCCTATTATTAATTTATTCTTTTTACTTCTTAAAATTGAAGAACGATACCATGTAAACGTGGTTTGTCACGTTAGTTGCCATGTAGGTTCACTTTTGATTAAAAGTACGCGTATTTTGTTTACATTTGAAAAGTGGGGCCACTTTTATCCCTACTTCATTTGTTGGTATGTGCTTTTTTGATGAAAGGAATCTTTCTCGTGCTAAATAAAGAAAATTAAAAAAAAATTATTTTTCCCTGTGAAACTTTTTTATTGATTGAAAACATGTAATACCTAAACTTTTAAAGTCGACGATTCCACATGAATGCACATAAATCCCTGATTTGATGAATATTGGGACATATCAAGTACTTTATGAAAGGTTTTTGTAGGAAGAAAAATCGGAGAATTCGAGTTGATGATTCCTAAAAGCAACAAAATCACAGCATAGTTTATTGGGATCAGATGCGGAAAAAGCCTTAATTTCATGAAACACTTATAAAATGTATGTGGCACCAGCACCCGTTAGATCGGAAAAACTTTTCGTCAAGAGTGGAGTTAGAGCAATACCGAGTCAAAATAACACAATGTCTTTTGCTATGGTCAACCTTCAGCCGAAGAGAGATATGGTCTCAAATTGGTCCATTGCTGTTAGACGTTCTCAAATAATTGGTCTTTTGCTGAAATAAGTTTTAATTTAATCAACGTTAAAGTCTTTGGCCAAAATACAAACGATACTTACGTTAGTTTCAGGATGTTAATACTAGAAATTAATTATTAAATGATGTTATTCTTTAAGATCCACGTGACCATCTCCTTTATTGACGAAATTATGGTCAAGGTCTTCTGAGTTATTTCTTTCCACTCAACCAAAAGGCATGATTCTTTATTGACCAGGCTTTGCGAAAGTTGTGGAGCGGTGGGGTCCTGTAAAGTAGGCGTTTTTCCCCGAAACCTTCCCTTCTAATAAGGACAAGTTCTGAATAGCGAGCAATAATTTACATGACCACGCCATAAGATTCCCCTTTCTTGCTCATAAACGCGTGGAAAGAGATTAATATTTCTTTTTTCTTTTTTTTTTGATGCAATGGTTAGTACAAGACAAAGACATAATCGCCGAGGATTGTAGTTATCTATAAAGGATTCCTAAAGTAGAGTGAATAGTGCTCCTTATGATGATGGCCAAGTGACTGCTTGCCCTTTAGCCACTAGTTCCTTTTTTATTGATTGTATAGTCACCGATTTTTCAAATAGCATGAAGAGCGAAAGATGGAATTTTTTATTATCCCGCTCCTAAAAGCGGTTTGTCCTTAATATACCTAAAAGTATGTTCAAAGAGTTCCCTTCTGATCTGCTTGCTCTTAACACAGATTGGTTTTAATATATCATCGGCCATTACATGTCTGATCCTTTCTTTCTCTCCATCGTTGGCCTATTGCAAGAACTGAGCATAAAATCCCTTCATCATCTAGTCGTTCCAAGTCGAAGCCGAAGGTATTGGAACATCTTCCTCGATCAGCTTTCCTCTTCGGTGAATTTTCAGTTCCCGTTGCTTTCTTCCTCGACAGTGTTCACTTGTTTTTGGATTGTGCTGATAATGTCCACTTATGTTCTGTTGTTGTCAGGGCCGATGTTGGCCAGAATTCCTCTTCATCCGTCTTGCTGACAAGCCAGTAGCCAAGAAATCTCGGCTCCTCTTGCATCCTTTACAGTGAAGTCACTCCTGGTATGTCCGTCATTACGTATCTACTTTTGGTGTCCTATCAGCGCTTGTTTCACTTTCACCCCTGTTTGGTAATCTGGTTCTATTGATTATATCCCAAAAAGCATAGAAGCATAAAAATGGGTGAACTAACTGCAACATGAACTCATTTCAGAGGCACCAATATTGATCTCTCTGAGCTTTTGTATGTCCCTAAAATGGTCATTGTGTGACATCATGCTCAACCATCTTCTTGTTGGTAGCGTAATTTGTAACTTGAAAACAGTATGGTGAACTTGGAAAATTAGCAAGTCTGTGATCACAGATTCTCTCATTGCAAAACGTGGATCCTTTAAAGCATGCGAATATTACCTGTTTCGAACAAACATTTTCAAAATTATCATTACATATATTGCATATTCTTCTTACTTCATTCTATGGACTGAAACCAGTTGGCATAAACGGTAGGACGGGTTGAACTAGCGCATACTTACTCTCTCTCCAGTTCAACCTACGGTACCGTTTTCAAAACATTGCCTATAATCAGAGAACGGAATCGTAGACTATAAGTCCTCCAATTTTTCTTGAAAGGCGTGTATATGATAATCTTTAATTAAGGGCCCTCACCATTGGTTAATATATTTTTATCCATAAAGGGGAATTGGACATCGTTGCTTTAAACCTGCTTTGTCCTTTTATAAAGCGAGAGGATCCAAAAAGAGAGAGAGAGAGAGAGAGTCCTATGCAAATTAATGCTGTCCAAACTTCCTCCATTTGATAACAAAAAGATAAATATACATACATATACATACATATATATATATATATACACACACACACACACATAATACCATAATATATGCAAAGGTCTTTATTTCCCATTCCTGATTGAAGGAAACTTTCTTGCATCATGCCTTTGATCAGTGGCTTACAAATTATGTACAAATGTTAACATGAGTGATGTTCATGTTGTCCTGACTTAATCCTTGTAATTTATTATGCTTAGGACATTGAATTGAACATGACTACATTATCTTACTAAATAGGGCCCAACTCGGAACCTCAAGCTCACAACCTCATGTGATAACTAATGATAGAACAAATGTTGAATATTTGGCTTGATTTTTCTGTTTAATACTTTTTGTCATCCTTTTCTGGGTCAAGGCCTCATCCTCAATATTCTGAATGTAGATCAATAAGTATCTACTTGCTGTCTAAAACTTGTTTAAGCAAAGTGATGCTTATCTTCTCCATGAACAAGAGAGTATAGTAAGCATCATTAAGCTCCTAGGAAACTCATCCGGATCATAGCAAATCATTGATATCCTCAAGTTATCTTAGTAAGTGGCACCTCTGCTACCCTTGTTGTGTCCACACAAAACAAGGGATGCACATGATCACATACGCATCTCTTAATTTTTCTTTGTGAGAAATAAATTTTCTCAGAATACATTTAAAATCATGGACAAAATGATATTTATCCAAATACGATTTGTAAAGTTATCTCTCAATATCAATGCACCCTTGAGAGAAAATTAAAGGGGACAATATGTCTCAACATAAGACAAACTAAAGCTTGACCAAAATCTATTAAATATGACAAAAGAAAAATTGCGCCAAGAGCAGCTGAGATCACTTGACAGCTTTATTACTCGCTCACAAAGTGCATGAAGTGGGGATTTAACGGATTTCCAATTTATCTGAAGCTAACTGTGGATAAAAATAAATTATTGCAAGAAAACTATAAATGCATTGAAAAAGTAAATTGTGAGAAAATAGGTGTAGTAAAAAGTAAAGATGATAATAGATTGTATATTTTCCTGAATAGCTAAAGAGAGAGCTTTACGACTCTAAATCACTGATACTTATAAACCTGTAATAATCACCTTCCCCTCCTATACTTGCAAGAACCATCCACACAGCTCCATTCTTCATTCCACCTCTTTTGCAGCTTGCAGCCTCAAAGATGAATGCTACCACGTGCAACTCATCATGGCCTCTTCCTTCATAGCTACACCTATATGACATGAGACTTTTGGTAGAGAGAATGCTGTTGCCAGCAATGGACAAATTTCATTTAATGAAGTCTTCGCTTGGGGTTGCATGGCCAAGATAATAAGTACGTCTCTAAAGCCACAAGTTCTTATGTTTTAATAGTAGCCCGCTTTTGTTCCTGTTGACACGTACTCGGTTCGTTTGAGCCGTGTAACATGCTCGTAGAATGTAGTATGTAATTTTCCTTTGCACACTTGCTCGAATCAACATAGTCGGTCTGTCTGAATTCTTTTGTTACTTATCCAAAAACACCAAGTGAACTAGCGTATCTTTCTTACCAATTACTAAAAAGAAAGAATCTATCTGGTGAACCGGCACCCGTAGGAGCTTCTATTTTCAAATGGAGAACTTGCTTTATGTGGTAGCGATTATACCTTGCTCCTGTGTGCTAGGACAAGGTGCTCCTAGAAATATTTTTGTACTTTTATATATTCTTTATGATCGTCTATTTCTTCTGGAGGCTCAGATGATGGATTAACATTATTCCCTCCATTTTGGCTCACGAAAACATATTGACTTAAAAGACTCATATTATAAATTGATTGATAGTGCTATTTCTAACCTCTTGTTGATTGGAGACACATCTTTCTTTGTCAACTGACGAAAATAATATAACTATCTCTACTCTTCTGTTTTTGTTAAATAACTAATTAAAAAAAAATTATGTTTCATACCAAAAAAACAAAAATCTATGTTCAGAAATAAATAAGTTGTTAATTAAATCAGCTCTACGATCATGGAAAAATGATTTTATACAAAAAGAAAATATGTCTCAAGTCACCGAATAAAACTCAATTTCAAGGATGTCTCGGCCCATGACTTCTTACTTTTTGTTTATCATGTTTTGTCCCCCACTACCGCCACTGCTTCTCCTTTTTTAATACTTTATAAATTTATCATTCTGAATCTCCCTTTGTATTTCAAAAAGAAATAATCATGGAAAAATCATTAAATTCACAAATTCTCCGTATTAGTAATCTCCACAAACTTGGGAACTCTTTTTCAAATGACAGTAGTTTCATTAAATTTCAATTGTAAGATAGCATAGTACCGATTAAGATTGGCATTACAAGAATATATGATTTTGAAAAATCCCATAACAATTATACTAGCTTATATTTATCTTATTTACAATATACTAAAAGTTTTCTCAATTTCCTGAGAACGACTTGGTACTTAATTATAGTAATTTGTTGGTCACATTTTTTGTACTATTCACTTAATAAGATTTCTTATTCTACCTTCGTTTTATATTTTTGTATTTAGTCAAATTTTTCTCTAATGAGTTATAGTCCATATTTCTCCACATTGTGAACTATTGCTGGCAATTCAAATACATTAGAGTAACTAAATATAATATGATAGAAAATCACAAATGGGAGGAGTAGCGGAGCGGGATAGGGCTAACACACTTGAAATCTCTCTCATTAACACTTTGAGAGCGTGGAATTGTGAAGTAAAATTTGTTGGAGCCCCCGAAGAGTTATCCCCACTGTCAAGAAACAAAAAAAAAAAAAAAAAAAAAGGACAACGGAAGAAAAAATGAGAAATATTTAGCCTTTTATCGCTCGTCGTAGACCAGTAACGTGTTGCGTATCCACGTAAGATCATCTGCAAATTCCGCAGTCTCTCTGTCTCTCTCTGTCTCTCTCTATCTATCTGGTTTTATTCCACTGTTCTCGTTGTTTTATCACTTTGCTCTTTCTTTCTTTTCTTACGTCGAGTGATTAGTTCTGTTCTCTGTTCAGTTCCTTTCGCCCCCATTTGTTTAAGCAAAAGAAGGAGACATAACAAGAGGAAAAAAAGGGTTCGGAAAGAAATTTATAGGAAAAAAGGAAGACATGGTTGAAGATTTTGTAATCGGCATTGCATCAAAACTTGGTGAGTATCTGATTGCTCCCATTGGCCGCCAATTTGGGTACGTGCTGTTCTACAAGAGTTACGTCAAAGATCTCAAAAATGAAGTTAAGGAGTTGGAGACTGCAAGGCAAAGGGTACAGCACGTTGTTGATGAAGCCGGTTGTAACAGAAAACCTATTCAAACTGATGTTGAGGATTGGCTGGAGAGTGTGAAAAAGGAGGCTAGGGAAGCAGAGAACCTGTTAGAACATGGCGAAAGTGTAAAAAGTGCTTGCTTCTGTGGGTGGCTTCCCAACCCCGTGGTGCGCCATCCAATTGGCAGGAAGGTGAAGAAGATAACTAAAGTAATTCATGGACTCAATGAGAAAAGCAGAAATAGTAACTTCCAGAAGGTCTACTATGAGAATACTCCGATAGGATTTGCCAATGCCACCACTTCCACTGCAAGACCTGTTGAAAAGAAAGAAGATGGCCTGAAGTCGAGGGCTTTAATCATAGAGGATGTAATGAAGGCTATAGCTGATGACAGGGTGCGTGTGATTGGGGTGTATGGATCAGGAGGGGTTGGCAAGTCCAAACTTTTGGAGGATGTTGAAAGGCGAGTGAAAGAAGAGAATCTATTTGATGTGGTTGCCATGGCAAATGTATCACGCAATCCCAATCTAAAAAGAATCCAAAAAGAAATCACCAACGTATTGGGCCTGCACCTGATGAATGAGAAAACTGTTCTTGGGAGAGCATACCGTTTGCGTGAGGCGTTAGGGAGTGATTCTAAGAAAAATGTTCTCATCATTTTGGATGATCTATGGGAGAAGCTAGAGTTGAAGGAAATTGGAATCCCTTGTGGAGATGATAATAAAGTAAGAGGCTGCAAGTTATTGTTAACATCTAGAAATCGAGATGTTTTGCGTATTGCCATGGGCTCTGATCAAGAATTCCGACTCGATGAGTTAAAGCATGAAGAAGCCCGAAGACTCTTTGAAAGGACATTGGGGGAAAGAGTTAACGATCCTGAGTTTGAAACTTGGGTAGATGGAGTGGTAAGGAATTGCGGAGGCTTGCCACTTTTGATTGTTCCGTTGGCAAAAGGATTGAAGCACAAAGATTTGGCTGCATGGAGGAATGCTTCGACCAATATAGACCTGTCAGATGTCAAATCACTTGTGGAGCTTAGTTACAATGACTTAAAAGATGAAAGGATTAGATCATTGTTCCTGGTTTGTGCGCTAACCTCTGGGAGAATTTCCACAAGGGATTCGCTTGTGTACTGCATGGGTTTGGGTTTATTTAAAAAATTCAGCAACACCATCCAAAAAGCTAGAGATAGGTTGATTGAGGATCTACATACCCTGCAGGACTCTTCGTTGTTACTGGAAAGTGATGATATGGAACGGTTCAAAATGCATGACATATTTGTTGACGTGGTCAGCTCTATGCATGATGAATTTATGGACATGAAATGGATTGCCTTGGTTGGGAGGAAGGATTACGGGTTTAAAGAATGGTCCGAGAATGAGCTCAGAAAATGCACCACGATATCCTTCCCTTATGTTGGCATTGATGAGCTCCCTGAAAAATTGGACTGCCCAAACTTGAGGATGCTTTTGTTATTCGAAGACAACCCCTCTCTCAAAATTCATGATTTATTTTTTGAATCTATGAAGAAGCTCCAAGTCTTGGACTTGACTGGCTTATCTTTAACCTCTCTACCTTCGTCGATTGAGTTCCTTGAAAACCTCAAGTCACTATCCCTGGATTTTTGCCATTTGGATGATGTGATTGTTCTTGGAAAGCTGAAAGGATTACAGTTCCTAAGTTTCCTAGACTCTACAATCGGTCGGTTGCCCCCAGAAATAGGTGGACTAACAGAATTGAGATTTTTGGACTTGAGAGGGTGCGCCAGGCTTAAAGTTATCGAACGTGGCGTGCTTGGAAGCTTGGTTAATTTAGAAGAACTATACATGGAAGACAGTTTTGATCAGTGGGAGGCCGAGGATGAACCATCGCAAAGCAACGCCAGCCTGACTGAGTTGAAGAGTATGAAAAAGTTGAGCACTTTATACATCGCCATTCCTCATTCTGCTAATCTCTCAAGAGACCTGCCATTTGGGAAATTGAACAAGTATAAAATCCAAATTGGGGATGTTTGGGATTGGTCAGGTGAATACAAAGAATCCAAAACTTTAAAGCTCAAGCTAGATTCAGGCAATCTTCTTGAAAATTGGGTGCAGAGATGTTTGAGGACAACACAAGATCTCCACTTGGATGGATTGCAAGGTGGCAACGATACAATTCACGATTTGTGCGTCGAAGGTTTCCAAGAATTGAAGTATCTTCACGTTCAAAATAGCCCATCAGTTCAATATATTGTTCACTCAACAGAGAATGTCCAGTGCACTGCATTTACGAAATTGGAATCGTTGTTTCTCGAGAATTTGAACAAACTGGAAAAGATTTGTCGAGGCTGTCTCGCCTCAGAATCCTTAAGCAAATTAAAGATTGTGAAATTGGACAATTGTGGTGAAATCAAACATTTGTTTACATTTCCCATGACGAGGATATTCTTGCAACTCGAAGAGATTGAAATAAGCAGATGCCACTTAATGCAGCTAATTGTTGCGGATGCCGAGGCAGATGAAGACAAAATTGAAATAAATGATGATCCCACAGTGAATTCATGCAATTTGCGTAGGCTGACATTACGCAACTTGCCAAAGATGGCGAACTTCCATGAAACTGTGGATCATTCAGTCGTATTTTTTGATGCGCACCAGGTAAATTTCATGCTTTATAGAAGGGTCATGTTTCTACATGGGGTACTCTCCTAATTGGGGAAACCTTCTTCGATTAGATTTGTGATCATAAATATGGACATTACCTTCAATTAAATCTGTCGGTCACAGAAATATACTTGGTTAAAGCATGGGTTAACTCATTACTCAATTAGTGATACCCTCGTTAATGAAATCTGGGGGAAGACAAATAAAATAACACGAATGAAGTTGGCGACTTCTATAGCCTTTTTCAATTTCCTCACCTTTCAAAGGCATTTTTTTTTTTTTGGGTCAAATTCAAAGGTTAGACTTGTTAAAATATTTACTTTGGAGGTATAATTTATAGAAGTTTTGTGTAACTTTACAAAGTAATATGCATTCATCAACCAAACCACAAAAAAAAAAAAGTAATAACATTTGGATCTTTTATTATTTTGTGTTAACAAGTATTGATTTTATTCAAATGTGATTATATAGATATTTCATTTATAAACACATTGAAGCATTGACTTTAGAATTCCCTCAATTCACTTTTGATATGTGCGTCTAAATTATGAGTACTAATGTGATAAATAATTTGTCTTTGAGATTCTGCTTTCTAGGACAATTAAGACAAATAAAATTTTAATTTTTCAAATTGGAATTGCTATGTGATATATGATCACATGAAAAAGAATTATATATTAGTTAATTACATCGTGCTTTACTTGTGTTAATGTTATCAACATAGTTAAATAAGCACCATACTATATATAGATGTTTTAAGTAGTCTAAACATTTATCATTTCTTAATGGCAAAATTATATATGTGAACAAATACATTCATGGATATATTCTTTTTCTTGGCTAGATGACTAAGCTTTCCACATAGATAAACTTTCTTAGAATGAGAAAGAGTATCTTAGGTCCTTATATAGGTAAATTAAACTCCTTGATGAAATTGACTACGATGCCCCCATGGGTGCTGTCGTGACTAATTCATTAGTTCATGGATCTTATAGTGAGGAACCCCTTCTTTTTTCTTTTTTTCTTTTTTTTTTCTTTTTAGACCTTGTTTACTTCCAATCTTTTGATGAGAGATTTTTTCTTCAAATACTTTGAGAAAAAATAATTCCAGACTCAAATTGCACATGCAAATCAATTGAAAATATAGTTTTGAGCTATTTGTCAATTCAATTTAAAGCTATTGGTTAGAAATTATATACAACATGAATTGTAAAATTTAGGCAGAAAGCACAAAATGTGAGGGTGAATTCAATAACACCAGTAATTCAGGGATTCTAAAGTCTCTCTTATTATTATATATATGTCATGAAGTCTGAATACATATAAGTTAAATGACAAGTAAATGTAAAGTTTTGAAATTATAAAGAGAGAATAAGTTAGAAATAAAAAAATCACTCTTCTGCTTTTTCTTCCATTATCTTTAAATCTATTATATGACATACACACACAACACTCGTTCATAATTTCTAGTTGCACGCATTGTAATGAGATTATGTGGGGTTATTTACCCCTCCCAGCTAAAAAAAAAAAATGATGCATATGCCTTCGTAACGTTATTTTCCTGGCTTCTTAAGGTTTCATTGCCATGGTTGGAGTCCTTGACACTATCTGAACTGCCCAAATTGAAAGAGATATGGAACTCTCAATTTCTATCAGATGTGAGCAATCTAAAGTTTCTAAAAGTAGAGGATTGCATGTTTCTCTTGAGCATCATCCCCTCGAGTTTGCTAATAAAGTTACGGAATTTGGAAACCATAACCATTGAGAGATGTCAGCTAATACGAGAAGTATTTGACCTTGAAGGATTGACAACCAATGGGGATGTTGAGATTCTATCACAATTGACCAAATTAACCTTGAGTGACTTACCAAGTTTGGGACACATATGGAACAAGAATCCAAGAAGAGCGTTGTGTTTCCGAAACTTAAGAGCACTGAAAGTGCAAAATTGTGAGAACCTGAGGTTTCTTTTTTCTTCTTCCATGGCTAAAGCACTTGGGCAAATGAAAGAAATAGAAGTAGTGAGCTGTAAACTCATTGAGGAAATTATGGAGCAAGAAGAAGAATCGGAGAAAGCTACAACCACGGACGCTTTAGTGTTCCCTCTGTTAACCTCCTTGTCTCTTGAGGAATTACCAAGTCTCAGGATATTCTCTAATGAAAAGTACTATATTCACTGTCCATCCTTAACAAGACTGAGAATATCTGGATGCCCCAAAATGATGACTTTTTCTTCATTAGAAGGAAAGCAACAGTCAATGACAACTGATACAAGTTTACAACAAGCATTTGGTTGTATCAACTCTGGCTTGTCCTTGCCTGTCTTCTTCAATCAAAATGTGAGTAGACATCTCTGGAGCTTTCTATTTTTTGTTTATCGTAGAAATTATTCTCGGTATACCAGTGGAAAACTCTGCCAGTCAGCATGCACTATACAGCCTCTTTCTCCTCCACGCATATGTTGTTTTTTCATGCAATTGGATAGTCTTGGGTAATCAACTTGATGAGAATATACTAACTCATTAGAGCATCCAAATCAGGATTTTTAGGAGTTCAAAGTCAAGGAACTAACATATCATCCTGTAATGCAGGTTCATTTTCCAAGCTTGGAAGAGTTGACGCTCTTGTCATTGCACGGGTTGAGGAGAATATGGCACAACGAAATCCCTGAAGAATCATTCTGCAAACTAGCATCCATCTCGGTCAGAGATTGTGAAAATCTGTCTCATATTTTTCCATCAACTTTAATAGTGAGGCTCCAGAGCCTGAAAATGATTGAGGTGGTCGAGTGTACTTCTTTGGAAGCATTAATGGAACATGTCTCTATCAATACTAAGGAAAGGCCAAAATGTCTGACCTTCTTAGGCCTAAAAGAAGTGAAGTTGTGGCACCTACCAAGGTTGAATGCGATTGTGACAAGCAGCACCAGAGCAACGTTCAGTCTTCCTAGTCTAACTGATGTTAGCTTGCGCTGTTGCGACGATTTGAGATATCTCTTCACAAAGGATACAGCGAGAACTCTAGATAAACTTGAGAAGCTAGATGTTTCTCGTTGCATTAACATGCAGCAAATAATTGCAGTGGAAGAAGGTGAAGTGCAAAAGTTGAAGGCAGTGAAGTTCTCTCATTTATGTACATTGAAGCTTTGTTCCCTTAAGAGCTTGACTAGTTTTAGCTCAGGAAGTGGTGCATATGAGTTTCCCTCCCTACGAAATCTCTCAATTGTGGAATGCACTAAACTCAAGGCATTTATATTGAGGCCGCCAGCAACAAGTAAGGAGATGAATGAGCGAACTGTTGGTTTTGACGAAGGTCCATATTGTTTATTTGACAAGAAAGTTTTCCTCTCTCTTTTATTTCTCTAAGCAGTATCGCTACTCATGTGATTTTGTTTCTTCTTTATGATGCTCCGGATTCGTAAGCAACTTTACTTCTATATCATTCATTGTGAATTTAGCCAGATGATGTTTCTATAGGTCATACTTCCCAATTTAGAAGAGCTACGCCTAACAGGAATTGAATCGAGAGAATTATGGGAGAGTGAGTCCATTTGCTTTCACAACCTAACTTCTATAAGAGTTGAGGACTGCCCGTGTCTGAGAAACCTTTTTATAATGTCTATGGCCAAAAGTCTGGGACATCTCCAATATCTTGGTATAGGTGGTTGTGGAGAGATGGAGTACATTGTTGGTAAAGAAGAGGAGAAACCTGAAGAAGCAGCCGACAAAATTGTAATTCCTCAACTTGTCACTCTATATATTCACAACATGCCAAAACTCAGAAGTTTCTGCCATGAGAAGCATATTTCAGAGTGGCCCTCGCTGAAACAGTTAAGTATTGAAGATTGTAAAGCTGTGAAGGTGATATTAGGAGATACGAGCTATAGAAAATTGGGGGGCAACATTCCAACAGAGCAATCGCTTTTGCAAGTCGAAAAGGTTTGCACTCGTTTTCTTTAATGACATATCTAGAATTCTTGTCCTTGATGGTTTGAGCTAGACAATGTGGGGTGATTTATGCTCAGTCATTGTATTCTTTTAGAAATTATAGAATTTATCTAATGAGAAACTTCTCTGATATAAACATATTAACACATATCTAAACTTATCCTAGTTTCAAAAAATTATATATTTTGATTGATTTTAATATTTAGACTAATGTAACGCTTCATAACACCGTAACTGAAGTACAAATATTGCTGAGAGGCCAAGCTCCTTAACTAATTTAGAGTCTCTACTATGCTAAAGAGGGTGGCTCAAAATTAAATCTTATTTAAAGTAAGATCGAGGGATAATGACACGATGAGTCCCAAAACTTGTCCAATACTTCATTTAAGTCTAATTTTTTTTTTTTTTTTTTTTATAATCATTCAAGTTGTAATATTCACACTCCTTAGGCATTTGGAGACTTGTTAAGTCCATCTGTTTTTTTTGTAGATTCAAAATATGCAATTTTTATCATATTTTCTGTCCTACATGGATTCCTTCTGTCATTATCCCTAACATGAATTACAAAGATTATGACTTAAACTGCATGTAATTAACTTAATATTTTTCTTTTTGGGTTCAAATTAGTGAAGAGGAGCTTTGTTGTTCAGCAACTCTGTATTCGTGGCTCCACAAGAACCAATAATTGCTATGCATGGCAAGAGAATTTGCTGCTACATATATTATATGCAAACATCTTAATTGCAGTGACATGGAATCTATAATTCAATGACGGTGTCATTTAACTACTATACGACACATATGTTAGCAATTAAAGGTATAGAATGAAAGTGCATAGCAGGGTAGGTTCAGAATCATAAAAGTTGATGGGAAAAAAGATGCTGGCTACATTTTCTAAATGGTTCAAAAAAATGGCAGAGTATATTCGCTATTGTGCATGGTGTGTGTTGGAATGAGTGAAATCTAAGTTAGCCTAGATTGGAGGTTTATGGGAAATATATGATGCCTAACTAAGGAGGGTATGGGTTATTCTACTGCTCAAAACATAATGCGTGATACGCATTAGAAAGAATTATGCTTCTACTTTAGAAAAAAAAAATGTGACAAATGGATTTCAAGAGGTGGCGTCTATTTAAAAGATTTATCTTGTATTCTTTTCTTTCTATTCTATCAATAATATTTATCATGTGATTTCTTTATTCTTGAAAATGAAGTTCTATCTTTATGGAAGAGGCTAGAGGGTAAACTCTATTGAATTATGATGGAAAATAACAGATTGCGTTTCCTGGCATGGAGTCAATGTGCATCTCGCACATGAATAACGTGGAGAAGATATGGACAGATGAGTTTGCTTCAAATGCCTTCAGCAAACTCAAGACACTAATAGTAGAGTATTGTGAGAAACTCTCATCCATATTTTCATCTGACACTATCCTTACAAGATTCCAAAATCTAGAGGAGTTAACTGTGACCGATTGTGGTTCTTTAGAAGTGGTATTTCACATCCAAGAGTTAAATATGAGTGGAGCTCATTCCCCAAGTACTTCTCAATTGAGAGAACTATATTTGGAGCGACTTCCGAAACTAAAGCACGTGTGGAGTGGACTTCCAAGCTCAGTGGCAAAAAGTATAACCAAGCTTGAAAGACTTGTAGTACAATCTTGTGGGGTGGAGGAAATTATAGCGGGTGAAGACGAAGGAGTAAGGATGAGTGCAAGTGATTTTCTCTTTCCGCGATTGACCACCTTGACATTAGATGAGTTGCCGGAACTTAGGAGCTTCTACAAGAATAGTTATACTCCAACATGGCCACACTTGAAGGAATTGCTAGTGAGACATTGCAGCAAAATGAAGTCATTCTCATTCGCTTCTGAAATCCAAAGCTGCCAAGGTAGTACTAACAATGAGAACCAACCTGCACTCTCTCTAGAAAAGGTAAAATACTTAATTCTAGCTCTAGCTCTCTACCTCTGTCATTCATTGGTTTATCAGCATATCTCTTGGGTGCTTGTTATTTTCTTTTTGGAAATCGAAATTGTCAACCATTTCTTGCTTACGAGTGCTCACCTAACCTCACTTCTGAATTGGTTAAAAACTTGAAGAACGATTCAAATTAATTATTTCCAGCTCATACTCTTTGGTATAAATTCTAGGGATCCTAGTCATTACTCTAGAAGAATAATTATTTTATTGGATTAACTTGCATAGAGAGTCATGCTTCTAATAATCCGCTCGTATGTTATCCAGTCCATTATGTTGCCGGCACGTCTAATAGCTAGTATTTACCTATTTAGTTAAGTTGACCTTCCTAGTTTGCCAAAATCTAAAAATTTATGTTTGTTCAGCGAATTGCTATTGTTCTGTAGCTCTAGCTATTGAACAGAATTTTATGCTGGTACATCATGAAGACGGTTGGTAACTGTCGAATACCATGGGTAACTTGCTGACATTTATCTATGGTTCAAAATTACCTGCAATTACTTTTGTTGCTTATGAACGCCTTGAAAGTTACTAACTTCTATTTAAAATTACCAACATCAATTTATTAATGTACCAATCAAATTAAATATCTATCAATTATAATCACTCACCAATTTTTTACAAGCTACCTACATTTATTATTGGGATTACCAACAATTTTGAAGTATTAATATTTATTTGAAATTACCAACCATAATTTGACTAAGATACTAGCATTCGTCCCATTGACATACTAACTAACTTTCACCACTTCCGATTTTTTATCTCGTTAGGTTTTGAGAAGCACAAAAAAAAAAAATTACACTTCCAAAATTACTACCTTAATAATTCACCAACATTTATTCTTGTGACTTACCAACGTCTTTAATGATCCACTCATTTTGCAAAAAATGTAATGCTTTTGGAAAATGTTTTTCAAGAAATTATTTTCTAGTGTTTGATTAAAACCTAAAAATGAACTGAAAAATATTTTCCGCCATTTGGTATGGAAAATTGGATATGATTTTCGTCCGCGCACCTTGTTTAATAATTTTTTTATTTTTATTTTCTTTTTTATTGGGTTAATACCATGAAAAATCATAAACTAGTACACATGTGATAAATTTATCCCAAACTAATTTTTTGACTATTAAAAATCATAAATGGATACAGATGTGATAAATTTATTTCAAATTAATTTTTTGATCATAAAAAATCTTATGATAAATTTATCATCTATTAGTTTCTGTAAAATTTTATTAATACCACGCAAACAACAAATTAATAAACTTGTGATGAACAAAGGAAAAAAAACCTCAAATTAGTGCATTAGTTAACCATTACATGTCACCCAACTCAGCAATTTAGCAATTTGATAATAAAATTTAGCAAAAACTAACAAAGGGTAAATTTGTTACAAGTCTATCAATTTGGGTTTTTGATGATCAAAAGACTAGTTTGAGATAAATTTATCACATGTGTAGTGATTTGAGATTTTTCATGATATCCCTTTTTTTATTTTCTTTTTAAAAATTTTGAATTTTAATTATTTTTTCTCTTTTTATTTTTATTTTTTCTCTTTTCCCTTCTTCTTCGACTAGTTGTCGGCCATGATGATGGCCAACGGTCAGCCATAAGTGGGCTCAAACCTTGCCAAATTAGTGAGCTTTGAGCTCACAAGAGGTTGGCAAGGCTCAAGCCTCGATGGCTTTGGGCAAGATTGTCTCTCGTTTGGGGTGTTGTCATGGCCAACGATCAGCTATAGGCTGATGATGGCCACCATCGACCATAGGTGGGCTCAAACCTCACCAAATCGGCAAGCTTTGAGCTCGCAAGAGGTTGGCAAGGCTCAAGCCTCAATGGCTTTGGGCATGATTGTCCCTCGTTTGGGTTGTTGTCATGGCCGACGATTGGCTGAAGGAGAAGGAAGAAGAAAAGAAAGAAAAGAAAATTATATAAAGAGAAAAATAATTAGAGATTCAATTTTTGTTTCTAAAAGAGAATAGAAAAAAAATAATTAAAATGAGTGCACTAAGGAGAGCGTACTTGGTCTAGTGAAAAAAAAAAAAAAAAAAGGATAGAGAATGATAGAGAAAATTATTTTCCTCATTTTTGAATGTGTTTTTTTTCCATTGATAGAAATGTTTTTCTTGACTCATTTATTTTTTGTAAATTGAACATCAGAAAAATCTGAAAATATTCTCCTAAAAATTGTTTTTCGTGAGACGGATGGGGCCTAAAATTGCTATTTTTTATCCAAAATTACCAATTTTAATTTGGGTGGTGTACCGACATCCATCGCGTGATGATGCAGATTGAATTCAATCACTTACCAATTTTTTATCTTGTTCGTTTATGAGAAGTACCAGCATTTCTTTATATTTTCAAGGTCACTAAGTGCTTTTATTATCTGCCAATATCTAATATTGTAACTTACAACACCTTCAAAGTTACTAATTCTTATTTGAAATTACCAACTTTAATTTGACTGACATACCAACATACATCACATTAACAAACCCACTTCTAGAACTTATTGACTTTTTATCTCGTTGGTTTTTGAAAAATTATAACATTTTTACGCTTCCAAACATATTTTGATTGAATTGGGCACACCATTAGCAACAAACATCCCATCTACAATGGTCATCATGCTTGGTCTTCTGGCTCCAAGAAGGTTAAACATTAAACAGGCAAAAAACGTACCATATGGACTTTTGATGGCCTTATTACACTGATTCCCATAGGTCTTTCCACACTTGAAGCGATTGACATTAACGAGGGAGGATGTTGCGATGATGCAACATGACATCTTTGGCGACCTCAAAGAGCTAACTTTGGCATACTACCGTGATGAAAATGTCGGTTTCCCCTCTAATTTCTTTCTCCAAAGATTTCCCAATTTAGAATATCTTACTGTGGAACATAGTTCCTTTGAGGAGATATTTTCAGAAGATGCGTTTGCACATGAGGGAGTGACTCCATGTGGAGGAATAATTGAGAAGGAAAAACCTCTCGAGGCATTTGGAAATTTGAAGAGACTTTGGTTGCATGACCTATGGAACTTGAGGCGCATCTGGAAAGATGGCTCCTTGATGGCTGAAATTCTTAAACAAATTGAAGATCGTGGGTTTGGCGATGCCCCGGCTTATCAATCCTATTTCCATCTCTAACTTCAGTCCAGAGTTTGACGTATTTACAAGTGCAGAATTGCGAGGGATTAGTTCATATGGGGACTTGCTCAGCAATGACAAGTTTGGTGCACCTTACTCGACTAATACTAAGAGAATGTGGTGCATTGGAAGACGTGGTAACGGATGATGGAAACGAAGTAGAGGAGATCTCTTTCCCCAAGCTGCAACGGCTGACACTTGATGGTTTACCAAGCCTTAGGAGTTTCTCTCCGACGAATTGCGCTTTTAGGTTCCCATCATTGGTGTGTACTATTGTGACACAGTGCCCCAAGATGATTATATTCTGCAAGAGTGCCTTGAGGACACCAAAACTACATAAAGTACTTCTCTCCTATCAATATGACGAAGGGCATTGGGAAGATGACCTTAATACCACCATCCGAACTGTGACGGCAAGAGAGGATCCATACAAAGTTCAGTAAATCAGGTAAATGCTTTCTTTTGATGACATATGTTATTGTAGAAATCATTCTGGGGTAGAGTTCTCCTTACTCTAATCAAATCCCAAAGTCTCCCATATAGTACCACAATTAAAAAAATATCCTTAGCAAGTCCTTCAAAGACCCGAATCTTCTTATTCTTTCTAGTTTCTACATTCCTAACATGTTTAGTCACCAAATGCCTGCTCCATTTCACTCCTATTTAAAACTTAGTGACTTTCCTATTCCGTCGACATGTGTAATGTAGTACGCATTTACAGAGGTCAACCATTGGTCGCAATTCTCTATTTAGTGATCAGTCTCCAAAAAGTTGTCCAACCGCAACTATGTGCCATTCAATATCATGAACACCAAGTCCTTTATATGTTACCCTTAATTCTCTCAAAATATTGAATTCTGATATTGTTTTGCAGTTGCTGGAAACCAATAATATGATAAATTGGCTTGTCCCATATATAACAAGTTGAATTCAAGATCTTCAACTTCTCTTGATCTTCATCTTGCGCAGCCACGAAATTCTCACAGGATTGCTTGGACCTTTTCTTTTGATATTTTCTCTTACCTTTTACTCTGATTTAATTGACAGCTTAACTAGTGGGGAATCTGCTTAATTATCCTGGGGATATTTCATTGGATTTACAATGTAATGCTCCCAGCACACATCGCTATGGACTGCCATTTTCTTGGCGATTTGACATGTAGCAATAAATTTCTTCACCCACTCAACTATAGCGAGAATGATGGGAAAATTACCAAAAAAAAAATTGACTTATTATAATTACGGCAATTTAGTCAAACCTTTTTTTTTTTTTATTTTTGGCCGTTTGGTCCTAATTTAACGCTAGATTGATTTAACATCCTTTTAATACCTTTGTTCTTTATTTCAAAAAATGATTTGCGTGTAGTCTTTATCCATTTTTTACCATATGCCACTAACATATGAGGCATGCGAATGCCCAATCATGCCCAATCAATAAAGTAACATCCAATAATCAAAGTAATAAATAAATTCCAAAAAAATTAAAGAACCTAATGAGCTAGGCAAAGCAAAGCATATCACCACCTATCATCACATTTTTAAGGCCTATGAGCCCTCACCTAGAGCTAATGAGGGTTGTTGGCCGTTAACCCTAGTCAACCCTTTGCCCAATAAAAGGTAAAGAGAAGGAAAAGAAAATATAAAAGAAAAATAAAAATAAAATTTAAAAATTATTAAAAAAATATCAACATCAACATCAATTATGTCATGTAGGACGATTGGAGTTCATATTAATAATTTCCCGTCAAAATATGCTGAATAAATTGAATTGAAACAAATACAAATATTTAAAATTGAATTGACACAATTACAATACTGAGTTGATAATTTTTCTCTAGAATGACTAGTCCAACTTTGCTTATAAGTCACTAAACTTCCAGGAGTGCATGGGTTGACACCTAAAATTTTACTTGTTCATATAGAGTTTAATTACATAGAAAATTAGGGATTAATTTTTAACCCTCAACAAAAATAATTTTGCTAGTATTGAAAATTGTGAGAGAGAGAGAGAGAGAGAGAGGAAAAGCGAGACCGGGCCGGGGGGAAAGTCGGTCCGGCCTCTTGCTTGCTTCCTTCCTTTATTTTCTCTCTTCCTGGGCCGGCCCAACCCACTTTCTTTTGTTTCCCCAGCTCAGCCCTTACGTCTTCCTCCTTCCCCCTCTCCGCGCGTGCGACAAAAAAAGCAACATAGGACAGCAGGAGGAAGGACGACGGAGAACGGATGCGGAACAGGCGTCGACCGGGAGTGGGTGGTCGGGGCAAGGCCAGCAGCGGTAGCTGGCAAAGCAGGAGGCCATGCACGCCTGCCTGAGGGGTTAAAGGGAGAGGAGGAGAGCGCGAGTGGGGAGGGGGCTGAGAGGGAAATCGAGAGGAAGGGAGGGAGGGAGAGAGAGAGAGAGAGAGGGGAAAGCCAAGAGTGAACGAGAGGAGAGAGAGCCGAAATCCGCCTCGGCTGAACGTTGCTCGGTCGTCCTCGACGCAAACCTCCCGCCTAGCCGGTACCACCGAGCTCGCGGCCCACCTTCTCCACGGTTTCAAGTTTTGCGGTGAGTTTCCCGTTTATGTTTTTTGTTCAATCGGGATGATGGATTCCCCAAGGATACTGGCTCGAAGGCTTGCGAGGCGACACGGACAACGTCCGATTTTAAGAGCTCGCCCCCCTTTCGCCGTCGCCGAGCCGGGGAGGGACTCCACCAACGACCGCCCCTGTTTCTTTTCCCGTTACCGAGCGCCCTGCTTTAGGCACGTCGGGCCGGACCTCGCGGCCATCTGGCTCACGGGAACTCCGGCCCCGTTGACCCCCGCGTTTTGACATCGTTGGTCTTGGTGTGTCCTACGTCAGGGGGTCCGACGAGAGTTTTGAGTCCCGGATGAGCCGGGAGTCCCTAACTTTCGTGTCCCCATTTTTGGTCGAAATCAAGTTAACCACACGTGTTGCGTTCTATTATTATGTTCCTGTGATATTCGGCGTTACAGGCACCGCCGCTTGGTCGTTTGGCCGCCCCCGTCACCGCCATCTTTTACTTTGTTTTATGTTTCATGCTTTGTGGCCGACAATGGCAGTCCAACAACAAGAGGAAATCGGCACGGGGAGGCTTAATGATGAATGACTATGAACCATATGCAGTTCATGTTTCGGGAGTTTGGCATAGGAATCAGTGGTCGAAGTTGTTCTCGGTTGGTCGTGAGGAGTAGAACAAAAGTTGAAGTTCTGGGAATAGGAACTAGGAAGCCAAGCGTAGTCGGTGACAGGAGGAAATGTCGGGGAAGAAAAAATAGAAATTTAAAAAATAAAAAAAAAGTAATTACAAAAAAGGAAAAAAGAAAAGTAGACGATATGGGGAGGGAGTAAATAAGATGGGCCTAATTTGCTTGATTATGCGGGGCCCAGTTTGGTCTAGTGGGCTAGGTTTTGTTCGTAGTGACTTGAGTTTGTTTCATTTTTAGTATTTTGGGTAGTAATTTTGATGGGCTTGCACTGTGCTATGGGTTATATTTGGGAGGGGGTTTAAGAGTTTTAACTGAATTGGGCTTGATTGGTAAGCCCATTTATTGTGTGACCTTAAATTATAATAGTTTTATGATTTTTTCGGTAATTTTTCCGGAACAGACTAGATTTAAATAAACAAAGACCCCGGGGGAGGGGAGGGGAGGGGGGCATTTAAAGATTAATTGTCACTATGAACACCTTGACTCTAACACAAGTATCTAATTTATTTTTGGCTAAAGACCTGACTGTTGATTAAACCATCTTTCAGTAAAAGACCAATTACTTGAGCACGTCTATTAGCAAAACACCAATTTGCGACCATATCTTTATATCGCTGGAGGTTGACCACAGCATTAATTGGTTGGACAGTTTGATTTTGTTTTTCAATTTGCCATCCCACGAGTTCCAATTGCAAAGATAATGTGATTTTTTACTTGGTTATGCTTCGTAACTCCTTTCTTAATTATATGTTTCTCCAATCAAAGTCTTGGTATTTCACATACTTCCAAATGTTTAGAGAAATTAAGGATTTTTCTATATTTGATCCCCAATGGATTACTCTGTGGATTTGTTCAACTTTTAGGAAACATAAACGCAAGTGTCCTAATTTCCAAAAATTTGTACGTTCAAATATTGGTCCTTGTCCCATGTTCGTAAATTGTTAACCACACACTATAAATTGTGGTACGAACTCGTCACTTTTTAGAACATGGCACCAAAAATAAGGCCCTTGGGACATTGTACTTGGGGGAGAACAAAAATAAATGAATGAAACGCAGCTTTTGACGTGAGAATTTATCGTATTTGCCGGAGAGCTCCCTAGCGATTGTTCAAATGCACGCGTGTAGCGAATCTTATATAGCACTCATCTAATAGTTGAACGTAGAGGGTTTGTTTATTGAGTTTTGCTAAAGTACGCGAGATGTACGTAAAATCTAGCAAGAAATTTAATTAAGTACGGGAAATATTTAAAAATCATTAATAAGAACACATCATTTTATATGCAAAGGACGGCAATTTTTATCAAGGCTTTGGTTGATATTTATGATTTCGGTATATTTATGGGCACCTGCCTGCACGCCAAGTCGCAGAGTTGACCACAGGAAAAAGTACATAAAGAATTTCTAAATTTATTATATTGATATCAATAATTGCATAAAATATTTAATGAATGATATTATTTTATCATATAAAAATCATAACTTACAAAAAAAAATATTAATTTTTTTCATATTAAAATATGATTCATACTCCCTATTGACATGAAACTTTGAGGTTTCCACGCTCTTCGGTAAGCGGAATAGGTCCAAGAGCCACCCCTACGAGAGGCGCGGGAGTAATGCTTTTGAGTAGGTAAAGAGCTTTTATAATTTATTTATTTTTTTTGGTTTAAGGGGCTTTTATAGTTTAAATTCATATTTTATTAGTAATTTTGGTTGGGGGCCCTATATAATTTCTTTAGTTTATAATTAAAAGTCGTAATAGAGAGGTAGAAGGTACTAAATATAATGAAATTTCTTACTGGGCGCAATTCTAATTTAAGAGTGAATTAGAATGAATTTTGTGTTTCAATCTCTTTTTTTTTAAAGTCAATTTTTTATCTCGTTATATTTGGGCGCACAATATTAATATTTTGTAAGGGAGAAAAAGGTCTTGATCATCTGCAATTATTTTTTTTTGGTAAGGTAATAATTTTATAGAGCATGGACAAGCTTACAAAAGATCGAATCCAAAACCTGCACTCTTAGCCGATTGGCAAAAGTGAAGGGGAACCGATGAAAAAGGACAAGGGCAATAACCCGCTAGGAAAAAACACGAAGAACAACTAGGAGCATCGTCGAAGGATGGAACCACCGAACTCCAGTCGTCAACTCAGAATGCGGACCGGAAATGAGAGACGGCAAGTAGTGTCTAAGGATCGGATCCACTAAGAAACGCCACCGGATTGAAGTCCCATCCTCTTTGAAGTCTTTCGTTCCTCGGAGAATGAGAGACATTCTTAAAGATGATGGCTTTGTCTCTAACCACCTTAATAAGGTGATTTTTGAGCGCCGAAACCACAAGGGATTCACCTGTAAATATGATTGCATTCCTTTTCTTTTAAATGAGATGGCAAAGGGCTCCGAAGGAGAACCGAACTATTGATCAGGAAAAGATGGACAGAACCACAGCGAAGGGTTCCATCCCCATCACTTCCGAATTTCCACCGCTTCGATTTGCGGGGGCACGTGTTGTCCAATTACAATGGAGAGCTAAGAAAATATCTCTGATGCCTATCTAAAGGAAGGGCCTGTTTGCTAGCCTTGGTCAGAGAGAAAGTGAGCGTTGAACAAGTCAATTGCCTCGTTAAAGAGACGCCACCGCAACTGGCTCCTCGTCTGGGGCCAGAGAAAATCATGTACACAGATTCATTCAGTGTTACCGTAGGATTAAGATTAGATCATTCACAATCTACCTATGTGCACATGAAAGCGGATGTTACTTGCCACGTAGCAGCATATGCGCTCCCGCTCTTGTGTGAGCTTTATCTAATGATCTAATTTTTATTGTTATTTTAGCAAATATTTTGTTAGTTTACTTTAAATTCAAGACTATAATGAGTTCTTATAAAAAGTTTAACAGTATAGAGGTACCTATTGTGATATGATATCCCTTTAACCCTAAATTGTGGAACCTTGTAATTTGGTTAATAGATTTTCACAATATTGAGAATCAAATATGCCATGATAGCCCATAATTGATAGATGATATTGGGGAATCAACAACAACAACAACAATAATAATAAAGAATATCCTTTGCAACTAGAAAATTTCATCACAAAAAATTAATTGCATGTATTTTGCATATAACTGAATATTAGAAAACGATGATAATAATTATTAGCAAATGAATAGATATAGTTACCCATCATTAAGAAAATTTAAATTAGAAAAAAAAATAAAAGACATGATTGCACATAATTTCGTATACAAGTATGATAACTCTTGGGATTAAACTGCAAAATCTAAGAAAATAGCTATCACTAAAATTAAGGCATTGTTCGCCGGGGAAATGTTCCGTCGACAAAATCTTTCATTGAAGGGGCAAGGTTTTAGTTTTATTGTTTGTGATAAGTTCTGTGTGGCTCCAGAAAGAAAGCAACTTATCTAAATTACTGGCAAAAAGTAAAAGCAAGAAAACAAGAGAAAAGTAAAGATATGATTGAATGTAAAAGTGCGAAAAAATGAAAGATAACAATTAAAAACTAAATGATCAATTGTCAATTGTCAATTTTGGCAAAAAGTCCTTTACATTGACATGATTTGGCTATTGATAGTGGTAATTCATAGATAACTGCTTTTAGCTATTATCATTTTGATATTTAAAATATTATGGAAGCTTCATCTCCTTATCGATAACCGCTCTGCCTTGCCGATATATTTGCTAGTGCCGACTCCCATAACTACTTCCATTCTCATCTCGCTGATTTCAGCAAGTTCCCCTGTTGCATTGTTCAAGACTTGTATTTGTCGATTGTTGGCATTCCGTCTATCTCCGTAAATTCCCGTGTATTCGGCCTACTCTATTCTTTTCAAATTCCGAAGTGCAATAAGTTAATTTGAGCGCCAATAGGCATGCCATAGCATTTTCAACTGTTGGAGAATTTAGCTATGACACATAAATGACTAAACCTACACTTCAATCCTACACTTTCAACTTAAAATGCTCCTCTTTTCTTTCCTTTGATGTTTTAGCGTAGTAGGACAACACTTTACTCGGGGTGGATTGGCTTTAGCTGTCTTGTAGTCTACCTATTGCAGTGTCCATGGGATTCTGGAAAAACAAAGGGAATGCATTGGACGATCATACGTTTGTGTAGGAGTTCTTAAGCAAAATGACCTGCAATTACCCTCGCAGTCATGCTTATTTGGGAATTTTTTACATGTCCATTCAGATGACTTGGGTTTCTATTCGCTTTATGACTTGGACCAAGAGTTCCAAGGAGAGGCCAGCCTTGTGCTATCTAGAACCTTTAACTTCCGTTAAATCTTATGAATTAAAATGTCTACGTTCATTTTTCTTCACACGACAGCTAGTGAGATTTTGAATTAGCCAATTAATATGATAACACTTGTTGAAATTAAAAACATAATCATGAGGAGTGGAGGTTGATTACCCCGATTGTTTAGGATGTCATGATGTCATCCAATTCTGGCTACTGCGCATGACCCAATCTTTAAGAATCAAACAATTTAAGTGAAATTCATTTCACCTGAAGAGGCCCAAATTCACTAACAAAAGCTTCACATGAGCCCATATGGTCAAATAGAATTGGCCTGCTATCAACTAGAGCAACGGTGGAGGTTCATAAGTTCAAATATTTTCAAACATAAAGTAATTAAGAAATATATATATATATATATATGTATATATTCTGTTGTGCGCACGAGTATGGGAAGATGCACATGGCAATCAAGTGCAATCAAGAAATTATTACTTAGGCTTTTTAGATAATGTTTTTCCTTGTATGAATCGTGGCTTATAAAAAAGTTAGTCTCTTTCCACTCATTTGTTGGGGAGAAAAGGGGGTCTATTTTTTTTTTTTTGGAGGGGGTCTTTTTTTTTTTTTGGGGTGGGGGGCATAAGAAAGGGAGTCCTAGGGGAGCTCATTCGCTACGTCATGGTTTATGGGACCCACACCTGCACCATAACTGTTGCCGTGTTTTGTCTGTTTCTGTTCCAGCAGTTGCAATTATTTATCTAGACAACGTGAACTGAATCACGTGATGAGTTCCGTCCTCGCCATTTCGAAATATTCCTTAACTTCGATCTGTGCGGCCACGTGGCACATTTACAAACCGAACTAAGAAAATATATCCTGCCGATTAACAGGAAGGGAGTGGAAAAGGGGAGGCTTAAAGAAGTAAATTTGCCTCGTTTAAGATTTTGTATTTAACAAGCACTTATGGTTCATC
Source organism: Eucalyptus decipiens (assembly GCA_014182575.1). Classification (NCBI taxonomy): domain Eukaryota; kingdom Viridiplantae; phylum Streptophyta; class Magnoliopsida; order Myrtales; family Myrtaceae; genus Eucalyptus; species Eucalyptus decipiens. The sequence goes on along the minus strand of CM024610.1, from coordinate 31,100,434 downwards.
CAAACGTACCGCCCTTCGGAAATTCGGACACAACTTTGATATGCTCCGAGATGACTCATTCTCAAACGCAAGAGCCGTGGCATGCCTTCCACTCCACCTTTGTTTTGTTTTGTCTTTGTTCGAGGGTCCCTTTCAATTATTTCATCTGGGACAAGGTCGACAGGACCACGCGACGAGTTCCATCTGATTGTACCGCTTTTTGAGACTTGAACCCTTCATCTTCTTTCCAAACGTGAATCCATTACGATATTCTCATCTTTCTGTTGCTCCTCTATAAAAGAGAAAATAACACATTTTAATTTTACTCATTGTGCATCACCAAACATCCATTAAAGCATTCGAATACTTCACATGTGACTTTTTTCAAAATCATCATCATGGTGCTTCTTTTTCTTAGTACATTCTTTTTATTCCAACCCAATTAGTACAAACGATTGGACCTAGTGGAATCACTACCGGCTCGGTACGATTCTCAAAACATTACCTTCAACTAAAGACCGGAGTGGTCGATTTATGATTCACCTGTTATTTTCTTGAAAGGAGGGCACACGAAAATCTTTATAAGGGGCCCTCAACTTTGATTCATGTATACATGCAGAAAAATCTCTTTATTGTACAAGCGCACTCTTAATTTACAAAAATTTCGTTAGTTTTATTCAAGGTATAGTGTTAGCATATAATGGGGATTTGGATGTCTTTGCCTTACACATGTTTCATCCTTTATTCGAGGGTTACATCACGTAGGACGATTAACATTTACATTATTAATTTTTAACTTAAATTGATTAGATAAACTCAATTGATATAAATATAAAAAGATATAATTAATTTGAAGTGATTGAATTGGCATTAATACGATAATTTTAAAACTTTTTTTTTCAGAAAAAACGATAACATGAGAACGTCTAGTAACAAAAGACCAATTTGAGACCATGCGTCTTACAATCAAATTTCTTGATTTTTGTCTTCTCGTTTGGTTTGTGGTTGTACGGTACGCAATCATTTATCTAGCCAAGTTTGGGCAACTATTCATGACTGTGGTTTTGTCTATAAGGTGGGGTATTCTTGTACAATCTCATGTTAAAGAGCGCAGGATAGTACTATGTGATGGTAATTTTCCAACGAGTCAGTACTTTTTTAACAAGTGCTGCTAATTTTGTATTGATAGAATTTTTTTAAGAAAATCTTGTATCAAATAGTGAGGAGACCATCGATCATCTAGCATTAAAAGCATTTGCCTATAGTCATGGCCGCCATAATCTACTCGCAGAATTCAACCCTTTCCAGTCTAAACACAGTTCACTATGGAAAACGTCTCGGTTTTAGCAAGCGATTTGAGTGACCTACCCATCTCAGATCTCTGAGATCCATTTTTTTTTTTGGTAAAGGTAATAATATTAATGAGAAGGACAAAAGAACAAAAGATCGGATCCAAACAAGCACTCTTAACAAAGGAGCAAGAGTGACGGGGATCCGATAACAAGCCCGAGGGCGCCAGCAAGAACACAAAAGCTAAGAAGCCAACAAACAAGACGTAACAACAGGAACCCGTAGCCTCCCCAACCCTCAAGCCCTCAAAGCTGAAAGCGGAGAACGGAGGAGGAAGGAACCTGCAACTACAAGAACAAGAGCAGACCGAAACAACAGCAACCTAAGGAGGAATAGCTACAGAGGAAAAGATCATGGGGTGGAATCCCCACCCCCTTTGCAGTCTTCTGTTCCTCGGAGAAGGAAGAACTTCCATGAATGTGAGTGCTTTGTCCTTGACCACCTTGATTAGGTGATTTTTAAGGGCAGGGACCACCAAGGATTCACCCCCGAAGATAATCGCATTCCTCTTCTTCCAAATGAGATGGCACAAAGCACCGAAAGAGAATCGAACTATCCTGTGGTAGAAATCCTTCCCCATGAGAAATTTCCTGGCCCAAGTGAGCGCCTCTCTCCAACATCTATTCCTCCATGGCAAGTTACATCTGGCCGCCCAAAAAAAGGCCAACGAGGAGGAGATGCGACACCGGAAGAATAGGTGTTCGATTGAGTCCGGTTCTTCACTACAAAAGGCACATAGATTAAAATCAATTCGACCCTGATTTAACAACATCACCTGAGTGGGAAGACGGTTTCTAGATATAAGCCACAGAATAAATTGATGGCGCGGGACTATATCGATATCCCAAATCAAAGAAGCCCAATCCACCCGATCTCTCTTGGTTCTAATGACATTCCATGCGGATGCGACCGAGAAGGATGCTGATGGATCAACACACCAAATAAACTTGTCATTATAAGCCTCAAGAGTTGGTAAAGCTACACCCCATCTGATTAATATCCGAGAGAATGAGTCGCCTAACGGGGTGTATAAGTCAGCAACTACTGCATTATCAGGGAGCCGCATATTGTCCCTAAACAAGGGCGGAACAAATCCATCAAGAGGGCCACATGGAAGCCAATAATCATGCCATAAGGATACCGATAGCCCATTACCAATTTTCCACCTAAACAAGGTTCTGAAGTGCTTTCTAAGCTGGAGGATTTTCTTCCACGCCCAGGAGCAAGTCGCAGGTTGAGATGAAAACCAAAAATTCTTCCTTGTCAAGAAAATGGAATGAATCCACCGGCACCACATCGATTCCTTATCCGAGAAGAGGATCCATATGAATTTGAGCATAGAGGCTTTGTTGCAATCTCTGATATTCCTAATGCCAAGACCCCCTTCAAGTTTCGGAAGACATACATCCTCCCACGCTACTTTTGCTCCTCCACGGCCAAGAGCCGTTCCCTTCCATAAAAATTGCCTCATAATTCTCTCGATGTCCGACAAAACCGAAGCGGGAAGCATAAAGACACTTGTCCAGAAGGATTGAATCGAATAAAGAACCGACCGAATCAGCTGCAGTCTCCCTGCAAAGGACAGGAAACGATGCGCCCAGGATTGAATCCTAGCCGTAATACGCTCCGTCAATGCAATACAATCCCCCTTATTCAATCTGGAAGATATGATAGGAACCCCAAGATAGCGAACAGGGAGTTTCCCTTCCTTAAAACCAAATGCCGACCGGATTCTGTTTCGAATAGAAGGGTCACCACCTGCAATAAAAATCTCGCTCTTGTTTTTGTTAGGAACCAATCCACTCCAGGATGAGAATATATCTAAGCCTCTTTTCAGCATGGATACTGACGGCCAGTTAGCTTGAGAGAAAAGGAAAACATCATCAGCAAAGAATAGATGCGTTAGTTGGACTGGCCTACACCTCCAATAATACCTGAATTCATGATTTGAAGTTTGAGACACCAATAAACCGGAAAACACTTCCATCACTAAGGTGAAGAGATAAGGTGACATAGGGTCACCCTGTCTCAAACCACGTCCTCCCGAAAAAAAGCCATGGAGATCGCCATTTATAGAAATGGAGTATTTAGGAGTCCGAACACAAGCCATCACTAACTTAATGAAATTCTCCGGGAAGTGGAAGGCTACAAGAACAAATTCAAGGAACTCCCAATCTACCGTGTCATATGCCTTATGGAAATCAACCTTAACCGCACATTTAGGCAGGTATGGGTGGAGATGAAATCCCGCAAACAATTCCTGAGCCAAGAGGATGTTATCTCTAATTCTCCTTCCTTTAACAAACGCATTCTGAGATGGACTTATCAAAACATTTAAAACCGCCGCTATACGATTGGCCAAGATCTTGGTAATCACCTTATATATAGTATTACAACAAGCAATCGGCCTAAAATCCGAAACAGCACTGGCATTAGGAACTTTAGGGACGAGAGCAAGGATGGTTGCATTTACCTCTCTCAACAGCCGGCCGGTATGGAAGAAGTCGTGAACCGCCTCCAAAACCAATGGACCAACGATCTCCCAGTTGGACTTGAAGAATTCAGCCGAGAATCCATCAGGTCCAGGGGCCTTACCTTTGGCTAATGAGAACAGCGTAGACTTGATCTCCGCATCAGAAACCGGATTAGAGAGAAGGCACATCTGATCAGCAGCTAGAGGCTGACGAATAACCCGCTCCAGCTCTTGGACGGACGGCCTAATTAACGCATCATGGGGGGAGTACAACGAAGAGAAGTAGCTAATGAACACCTGCGGAACCAACCCCAGGTCAGTAATCAGCGCACCGGTGGGATCCTTCACCGAAAGGATTCTGTTGATTAGCTGTCTCCTCTTGACAGACTGGTGGAAGAAATTCGTATTCCGGTCACCCTGCTTTAGCCATCTAATTCTGGACTTTTGCCTATAATAAGATTCCTCTTGATTCCTCAATTCAACAAACACCTGACGTTGGCAGCTTTCTTGATCAGCAAGAGCAAAGCTAGATGGGTCTGATTGAAGTTGAACTTGAGTGGCGTTGAGAGCTTCTCTTGCCTCAGCAGCTCTAGCCGAAATGTTAGAGAAAGCATCCTGGTTGAGGGTCTTGAGTTGAGCTTTCAAAATCTTCAACCTAGAAACCAGTTTAAACATAGGGACGCCTCTAACCGGAGTATTCCATACACGCTGCACGATCGCCTTAAACTCTGGATGATCTGTCCAGAAATCAAAGTATTTGAAAGGTTTCCTCCTCGGGGCCTGATGGACAACTCTTACAACCATCGGCGTGTGGTCAGATATGCCAGGGTTCAAAAAAGACGCCTCCGAATACGAGAAATCAAGGTTCCACTTGCTGTTAACCAATACACGATCTATCTTTCTCATATTCCTCCCGGTCCTAGATGAAGTGGACCAAGTGTAACGAAGCCCGACAAATCTGAGGTCAGTAAGATCCGTTTGCTCCAAGCACTGGCGGAATTCATCAAAATACGGAATCCAATTGGTGGCGCCCCCAACACGGTCCGAAGGATCCCTAATAGCATTGAAATCACCAGCAACTAACCATGGTGAATCGAGGAAGAGTTCACTGCAGAGCTGGAGATTTTCCCATAACGGTCTACGACGGGCAAACGTATGTTCTCCGTAGACAGCCGATATACAGAAACTCCTTCCAGAAAGATTGCATTTTAAAATGCCATGCAACACTTGGTCATTAATAGAGATAGTAGAAAAGGCAACGAGATCCGGGTTCCATCCAACCCAAATCCTCCCACGCGGAGCATAATCATAATTAGCACACCAATTCCACCCGTTAATAAGGGTGGCTGAAATAATTTCTGGAAAAATCCTCATTTTAACTCATTAAAAGCTGGTAAGATAAGGGGGAGAATAAAAAAATTTATCATCGACTTGGTAAGTACCACACCAACTTTTGTGCATGGCAACTAAAACAGTAAAGATATTTTTTTTTTTGGGATATAAGTGAAGTGATCACATAGCAAGTTGTAGATTGTTTTGTATTGCAGACTTTGAAGCTCCTTTTCTTTGTTCAATTTAAGGCAAGTGATCACATTGAACACTCAAATGATCTAAATGAAATTGAATTCTCGTGAAAGGAAATAAATTAATTAACAGAAGTGAGTCTATTTGATCCGATAAAATAGGCTTCTAATCTTTTACAATATAGCTGCAAAACTTGGACCACAGAGTAATTGATAAATGATCTTATTTTATTGTGTAAGATTCATAGCTTAGAAAAAGAAACACGAGTCCCATTCGTGTTGGGGTGTGATTCAGAAGGCACAGAAAAAGTCTTGGTCATTTGCAACTGTTGATCCGGACAAGCTGGACAGATCCACAGCGATGAGTCCCGTCCTCATCATTTCTGAATTTCCTCCGCTTCGATTTGCGTTCCTTTTTGTCCAATTACGAGACAGAACAAAGAAAATATCTTTCATGTCCAGAGGAAGGGCCTGTTTTGCTGGTCTTGGCGTTAAAGAGACGCAAGAGAAAATAATGTACACGGATTCATTCAGTGTTACCATAAGGTTAAGATTGGATCATTGACAATGTATCCATGTACATGTGAAAGTGGTTATTACTTGCCGCATACCAGCATGTGCGCTCTTGCTCTCTTGCGAGCTTTATCTAATGATCTAATTTTTATTGTTATATTAGCAAATATTTTGTTAGCTTACTTTAATTTGAGGATTATGATGAGTTCTCAAAAAATGTTAACAATATAGAAAAAGGTGGAAGGAAAAAGGCCGCCATGCTCGTAATAAGAAATTTTTCTTGGAATCTCTTTTGTGAATGGTTAATTAGATAAACTATAATTAGACAAGAAGAAGTCGCCAATTGTCAACTCCACATAGCACATGTACAACACATTGATTGTGAAAAAATAATAATAAAAGAATAGAAAAATACACTAAAGAAATATAAGAGACAAGAACATCAAATATTATTCTGATCATTTCTGTTGATAACTGGAAATATCATGTGATCATAATGAAAATCCAAAACAAACGAAGAGTAACGAGGGATTAAAAGGACAATGACATCAAAAGGGAGATGCACAAGAAGATAGAAGTGAACTGCTGATGGATTGTCAGATTAGGTCTTTCTTCAAGTTTTGGATGATGGTGGGTTATCTATCACATCTCTTGACATGCAGTAGAGTAGATCGAAATGTGAATCCTCCCTCTCAAGCAACAAAGGCCCCAAATCTTACTACAAGAATGCTAACTGCACCACAAAGGACACGGCTTGCTGCATGCCCGATAACACCATTGAACTCGAGGAACCCTAGTGCAGGTTGCTGATTATTCGAGGATGTTGACGTGTATTCTTGTCAAAATCATGCGAATTCTTACTAGTCGATATCTATGGATGTTAAAGATATGGTGCTTTTACCCGTTTGTAATGCGAGCGCACAAGTACATAGAGAGGAGGAGACACAATTGCAGTGGACAACCGAAAATAAAGGGAAAACCATCGGCACCTACACCGATTATAACTTTACAGCATTTTTCTATGGTTTCGTGATTGATTAGCTGGCAACTAGTAACATTCTTCTTCAATCGATGACTTTCTAAATTTGCATAACCATTCTCCTCGGACTATTCTTCTTATATTTTTGGAATAAACTTTCAGCAACTTGTATTAAAACTTGATTTTATGTCTTCTCATGCTAATGAAATTAAGACATGAAAACATATGGTATATGCATTAATCGTTAATCTTTGTTATTTGCGCCTTCAATGCTGGAGTGTTGCTGAATTACTTTATGACGGGAAGGCTCATTTGTGCCACAGAAAACACTTTTAGGAGAGTCTTTGCACGCGTATGTTATGCTATTTTCTTTTTGACCTGTATGCTTCACACGCAGCAACTCTCATCTGCCAAAATTTCTGCCGTAGCACTTCAACTCATGTCAAAACCAGCCTGTATACTTCTAATCAAGTTTTAGGCGATCACATGAGAAAACTAAACTAATATAGTTAAGTAGTTCATAATTCCAATGAATGATTGATTCAAAGAGATTTCTGCTTGGTTGCATTCCTCCCAAATTTGAGCTTGCTTAAAGGTTTTTAAATTTTGAGCAGTGGATTCTTGAAGAGTGATCCAATTGCAGTTGCGTACTTGTGGAGAAGAAATTGGATGCTTGATGAACTTGGGAGGACAGAAGTTATATTAGACAGGTTGGATCCCACACGGATGGAAAACATTTCTTTAGCATATCAGTTCGACTGTTCAGCATCTGGTTATGGATCAACTTAAGATGCTCTTCTCTTTTATTTCCTTTGGGGTTCAAGCGTCATAGGAGAGGTGCGGACATCTCAAGCATGGGTGGACATATAAGTGCCAAAACTTCAAAAAAATACATTTAAGTGCCAAAATTTAAATAGAAAAAAACACTTAAGTGCCAAAAATGAATCACGTCGGATTTTCAATGAGCCACATAAGATTCCCAACAACCACGTACACTGATTTTATTAATAAAATTTTGCCATGTTAGAGTTCCAACAAACCGTACTGAAGTTGACACTTAAGTATCTAATTTTAAAAAAGTGACACTTAATTATACATCTTAGAAGTTTTGGCACATATATATCTACTCGTGCTAAATTTTGACATATGGGGTGTGCTTCTTTTTGTAATAGGACGGTACTTTTCCCAGGGTGGATTAGCTTTAGATGTCTTGGAGTCTACATATTATTATGTCCATGGGATTCTGGAAAAAGAGGGTGAATGCATTGGATGATCTTACGTTTGCGTAGGGGCTCGAACACGAAAATGGCAATTAAGCAAAACGTCCTGCAATTACCCTTGCAATCATGCTTATTTGGAAAATATTTACAGGTCCATTTAGATGGCTTGGGTTTCTATTCACTTTATGTCTTGGACGAGGAGCTTCAAGGAGAAGCTAGTTGTGCGCTGTCTAGATCCTTTAACTTCCATTAAATTTTATGAATTAAAAAATGTCTATGTCCATTTCTATTGACTCGGCAGCTAGTGAGATTTTGAATTAGCCAATTAATATAATATCGCTTGCTGAAATTAAAAACATCATGGGGCGTGGAGGTTGATAACCCCCGATTGTTTAGGATGTCATGATGCCATCCAATTTTGGTTAGCACACATGACCCAATCTTTAAGAATCAAACCATCTAAGTGAAACTCATTTCACGTGAAAAGGCCCAAATTATCTAACGAAAGCTTTATCATGAGTCCATGTGGTCAAATAGAATTTGCTTGTTATTAATTAGAGTAGCGATGGAGATTCATTAGTTTAGATATTTTCAAATATAAAGTAATTAAGAAATATATATATATATATTCATTCTGGTGTGCGCATTAGTATGGGAAGATGCACGTGGCGATGAAGAAATTATTACTCAAGTCCTTTAGATAATATTTTACCTTGAATCGTGGCTTAAGAAAAAAAATCGTTGGTCTCTTTCCATGCATTCGTTGGAGAGAAAAGGGAATCTCATGGGGAGCTCATCCTTTATGGAAAGCATCACGCTCGTGGGACCCACGCCCGCACATCATCGTTGGCGTGTTTTGTTTGTTTTTGTTGCAGCAGTTGCAATTATTTATCTGGACTAGATGAACAGAACCACGTGATGAGTTCTGTCCTCGCCAGACACCATTTCGAAATATCGTTTTCACTTCCTCGATCTGTGTGGCCACGTGGCCCATTTACAAACGAACTAAGACAGTACATCCTTAAAGTCTAAGATGCGCCTGGGGAGTATTCTTGCCGAATAACAGGAAGGGAATGGAAAAGGGGAGGGTTAAAGAGGTAAATTTACCCTTCTTTAACATTTCGCTCCACGATAACTCGTTATCAAACGCGATAACCCATTACCTGCCTTCCACCTTCGTTTTGTTTTGTCTTTGCCCGGGGTCACCTACAATTTATTTCATCTGGTACACGGTGGACAGGATTGCGCTATGAGTTGCTTTTCGAAACTCGAACACAATTTGATTATCTTCTCAAACACGATCCTTTTATGATAATTTCATCTTTGCGTTGCTTCTCCACAAATAGAAAATGACACATTTCAATTTTACCCATTACAGAGCACCTCACATCCTTCAAAGCTTACGAATTCTTCAAACGTGACTTTTTAAAAATCATCATCACGTTGCTTCTTTTTCTTAGTACATTCTTTTTATTCAAACCAGATCGGCTCAAACGGTTGGATCCGCTGGAATCACATACCAGCTTGGTTGGTTCTCCAAACATTACCTTTGACTGGAGACTTGAGTTGGCAATATAGTCAATTCTAGTTTACCTGTTGTTTCCTTGAAAGGAGGGCATGCGAAAATCTTTACAAGCGGCCCTCAACTTCGATTTATGTATTGGTGCCATTTTTTTGTATGAGCTCGCTCTTAATTTATAAAAATTTCAACAACTTTATTAAAGGTGTAGTGTAAGCATATAATGGGGTTTTGGATATTTTTGCACTAAACTTGTTTCGTCCTCTATCGAAGGGTTATCCTCTATAGGATGATCAACATCTATAGCAGTAATTTCCGACTTAAATTAATTGGATGGACTCAAATAATATCAATATGAAAATATATAAAATTAAACCGGTTCAGTTAAAAGATTTTTAATCCAAATAATATCAATATAATAAATTTAGAATATTTTTTAATATATATCCCACCAAAAGACCAATTACGTGAGAACATGCATCAGCAAAAGACCAATTTGGGACCGTATGCCTTTCAATCAAATTTGTCGATTTTTGTCGCATTGTTTGGTTTGTCTCTGTACGATATGCAATTATTTATCTTGGCAAGTTGGGCAATCATTCATGACTCTATTTTTGTCTCCAGGTGGGTGTTCTTGTATAATCTCATCTTAAAGAGCACAAGGTAATACCATGTGATGGTAATTTTTTAATGGGTGCTACTAATTTTGTACCGTGAGAAATTTTTTAAGATTTGATAGCAATCAGTTAGGAGACCATCGAACATCTAGGCTTAAAAGCAATTGTCTATAGTCATGTCTTTTTTTTTTTTGTTTTTTTAATGACTCAGGAAATCCTGAAAGCCGACAGTCGACAGAAAGAACCTGGGGCTGATGCAAGCTGGCCACCACACTCACGCTAGCGGTTAAGTCACCAAGTAATGCCGCTGGGATTCGAATTTGGCACCTTTCGTGGGAGGCACAAAGTTCAAGCCAACTACGCCACCGCAGTGGGTGATTTTGTCTATAGTCATGTCCGTCATACTTTACTCGCAAAATTCAACATAGTATAGTGTTAACTCAGTTCACTATGGATGAGATCATTTTAGCTGGTGATTTGCATGACCCACACGGCTCAAATCGCTTAAATCCATTTTGAATTGAAAAATTCCTCATTATAACTCATTAAAAGCTGGCAAGACGGGAAGAATGACAAAAAAAAAATTGATTATTGACTTGGCAGTTCATACAAACCACATTAACTGTGCGCATTGTAAAAAAAACCATAAAGAATTATTTTTTGAAATTTTTTTTAAGGGAAGTGATCACACAATGGGCGGAAGATTGATTTGTATTGTGGACTTTCGAGCTTTTTTTGGCCGGGGAGGGGGAGGGATTTAAGGAAAGTGATTGAACTAAGCGCACAAACGATTTAAAACTTGTGAAACAGGCCAGATTAAGTAACAGAAGCTTCCCATGACTCCAGAAGGTCCGATAATATAGGTAGGTTTTTATCTACTACAATATGGGTAGAAATCTTGGACCATAAAGTAATTAATGAATGATTTTATTTATTATATATGAATCATGGCTTACAAAAAGAAACACTAGTCTCTTTCATGTTGGAGTGCAGTTTATACTTCCCATTAATAAGATGACATGAGAGCCCTACTCTTCGATGAGCAGGTAAGATTCATGGGGGCAATTTTCTCAAGTCGTTATAGGGCTTTTATAACTTGACTCATATTTTATTGGTGATTTTGGCTTGGATTCATAAATAATTATTATATATAATTTTATTTTTTTATAATAGAGAATTGTAATAGAAAGTGACAGGTGCTAATTATAATATAATTTTTCAACAGATATGAATCTAGTTAGTTTAAGAATGAATTAACATAAATCTTTTAATTTGATTTTTTTTTTTAATTTGGTTGCGTTTGAGCCCCTAATATTTTGTTAAAGAGTGAAAAAGTCATGGTCATCTGCAATTATTGATCTAAACGATCCAAACAAGATGGACAGAACCACAGCGAAGAGTTCCATCCTTAGCATTTCTGAATTGCCTTCACTTTGATTTGCGTGGCCACGTTGTCCAATTACAACGGAGAGCTAAGAAAATATCTTCGATGCCTATCTAGAGGAAGGGCGGAGAAGCTATCGACCAATCTCTTGACCCTAATTACAACTCCAACGATCAATCGCTCACCATTCTCTCGCCTCTTTGACTGGCCACCCTAACCCTAACCTTGTGGATTCAAATGTGAAGTGCATCTCCTCTGTACCTTCTGAAACCATCAAACCAATGCTCTATGTTGTAGGTTTCCGATTCATAAACTTTTTGTTCCTCCAATCGTTCATCTTTTTCACTTCGGCCAAGAGGTTGTTGTTTCCTTTCCTGTAGCACTGATGTACTATCAGATGTAGAATTATAACCTTAGTAGAATATTGATAAAGTTGGCACTGCCACCATAAAAGGGATATGATAAGGACTAATAACAATCCGAGAAAAATATGCCTGTAGTCTCCAAACATCATTAACATATATCATGAGAGTCTTAGGATTCGGAAATTTTTTGGGTCAACATAAAAAGGACAATAATGCAAATCACTACAGCAAAATATAATGGCCGATAAAAATAAAAACACACTAATTATGATAATATCAAATCCTCTTGAATCATTATTATAAGTTCATAACCTTAGCCCATTTCCATTTTGAAATATATGTTTTTTAATTGTCTCGACAACCGGATCAAGAATAAAGAGTCCAAACATATTCTAAATGAGACAAAGAAAAAGGGCTTAGAGATCACAAAAAAATCAAATACATAAGGGTTTTTCTTTTGAGTTATTTCATATTTCCGAGTTACTCAATTTGAGTTTTGAGAATGCAAATGATTTTTTTATAAAAAAAAAAGATAAATAAAAAAGTATTGAATAATCTTAATCTAATTTTTTTTTATTTAATGCTTTTATAGATCTATTTGACATTCGAATTGTATAAATAGACATATCTTCTCATTCCCCCTATTTTTTATTTCTTTTTTTATTCTCTTCCATCATTCCTTAAGTTTTGTCAATAACCACACCTGCTAAATAAAAACATTAAACTAAAAGCTCATATAAAAATATTTTGTCACAAATGAATAAGATATTGACGAATTGTCTATATAAAATTATAAATATTGATACGGGCCCTTTTTACATTTCATCAGTTGAGTCACAAGTACCTAACATATTTATATCTAACGATTTTCCTGGGAGAAGAACATCACCGAGCCCTGCCAACCATCGCTGCCAATTGTCCATTACCATGAGCACTTTTTGATCGATAGAAAAAGTACAATAATGCAAATCATTGTAGCCAAATGTAATGGCTAACAAAAATAAAAAGACACGTAGTTATGTCAAATCCTCTTGAGTCACTTTTCGGGATCAACATCATTAAGCTTTACCAACCGTCCTTGCCAATTGTCCATATTCATGAGCACTTTTTGATTGATAGAAAAATGACGATAATGCAAAAAAAAGAAAAAAAATGACAATACTGCTAATCACTGTAGCCAGATGTAATGGCTGACAAAAATAAAAGCACACTACGGTAATGTCAAATCCTCTTGAATCATTTTTTGGGGAACGACATCACCGAGCTTTGCCAACTGTGCTCGCCAGTTGTCCATATTCAAGAGCTTGTATCGCTATGAACCCAAGGGTCTCGTGACAATGGTAGATTCTTGTCTTATTCAACCTCTGGTAGAACCGTAGAAGTTAGTCTTAAATGGAAAAGGCTGAGGGGATCACATACTTTTACACGCCTTAATATTAAATTAGCACTATCATTGTTTTTTTTCCATCTTTGGTTCTTTTTTGCCTCTAAGTATTATGTGTGAAGCCATGTGCTAATTGTGGCATTTCCTCGTTATAGATTTACATTGTCTCTTACTGCAATTCTATGTCACATCTTCCTGGTTGTGGATCGACTAAATTTTTTATTTTGTCCCGAAGTAGGACTATATAAAGATAAACACCCATCTTTTCTTAACTTTGATGTTCCTGTGTGGCAGGCCGACAAATTTTTCGGGGTGTATTGGCCTTAGCTGTCTTGTAATCTCCAAATCGCTATATCCCCAGAGTTCAGGAAAAACAAAATGAATGTGTTAGACGATCTTATGTTTGCGCTGAAATTCAAATGTTAAACGGTAATTGAGGGGATCATGACTTGCCACTTCCCTTGCAATCGAGCTTATATGGGAAATATTTACTAGCCCATTCGAATCACTTGAAATTCTATTTGTCTTTCGTCTTTCCATGTGAGAAAGATGATATCTCAACAGTATTTTTAAGCGGGAGGTTTCATAATAGAGATTAAAGTTGAAAGACCTAAAGTTTATAGGATGAACTAGCCGTGAGTCGTCTAAGACCTTTAACTTCCATCAAATAAAAAAAAAGTTGACTATGGCGGTTCAAAGAGGAAACTATTACACTACTACGATGAGCTACAATAATGCTATAGTGCTATGATTATGAATAATATTGCTACAGTGCCATTACCGATACTGATATGGTGCCATGAATTTATGTAATAATGATCACTTACTCTTAATAAAGGTAATAGCTAGAGCCGTTAAACGGGTGGGTCGCGTCGGGTTTAAGTCGGGTCATTAATAGTCCGACGCAAATTGACTCATTAACCAATTTATGATCAATTTATGCTTAATGTAAATTTTTCAACCTAAACCCGACCCGACCCATACCCAACCCATACCCGACCCGACCCAACTTATATTAATAAAATATTTTCATATTTAATCAAATTTAGAAAAACTTATTCCTATGTTTTTTTAAAGATTATATTATTAAAATACTTCAAAGCTATATATATATATATATATATATTATTTTTAAATTGTATTGCTAAAATAGTTTTATACAACACAAATTTAATGAACAATTTTTATAAATTTTAAAATAATTATTTTTAAAAAATTGAAATTTAATTATTTTAAAAAATAAATTTTTAATTACTTTTAATTTATTTTTAATATAATTTTTTTCTATTTTCTTTTTTTCTTCTCCTTCTTCTTCTTCTTTGGCTAGCCGTTGGCCACGACGACGGCCGGCGACCGACCATAGGTGAGCCTCGAGCTCACTGGCGTCAATGAGGCCTCCGCCTCGCCAGATCCAGTGAGCTCGAGGCTCGCCCAATGTTGGCGAGCTCGAGTCTTGCTAGATCGGCGAGCTCGAGTCTTGCTAGATCGGCGAGGCTCAAGCCTCGCCGAGTGTCGGTGAGGCCTTCACCTCGCCAGATCCGGCGAGCTCGAGACTCGCTTGGCCAATCGCCGGCCATCGCCATGCTGGCTATCGGAAGGAGGAAGGGAAAAAAAAAAAGAAGAAAAAAAAGAAAAAAAATTAAAAAAATTATAGTTTCGATTTTACTAAAACAAATTTTGATCATTCATTGTATCTTTGAGTCTCGAATTTGATTCAACCGGTTTGTCTCGAGAAGATATCTCAGTTTTATGGTTAAATGGTCCAGGTGCCCATTTCTCTTCTTAGGGAGGAGTAAAGGAAATTGAGTACTTCATTAGATAATTAATATTTAAAAGAGCGTGGTAGCTTGGATCACTGACATGCCTCCATAATATATGGACTTCCCAACTTTCTGATTCACTTTCAAGAATGGCTAGGGAAATATTATTGTCACTAACAATATCACAATGATGCCCGTGCTATCTACCACTCTAAAGAGACATATTGAACATGTTTAACAGAAAATTTTGCGTCTGTGTTGGTGTGAGATGATAAAAGTGAAGCAATCGACCAATTAAAAGTATCCATCACTAGAATAGGTACATTGACTATGGAGCAAAAGGCGCTCAATAACTTAGTAATCCCACGCCAGCTTTGTTTAGTGCCATGAGAAGTACTCTCATCGGAAGAATTTAAAGTATTTTGAAAAATCTTATAAATAGAACAATTTAGGAAAAAATGCACACTCAAAGGACCAAATTAAATAAGGATCGAATTGATGAGTTAGAATTTTGAAAAATTCAGAGTTTAAAAGTCACCGGACTTAATCTTGTTCGCAATAGACAGAGCAAATACTCAGGATGGGATATATCAGTCGTCCACCCTATAGAATGAGTGGACTTGAATTTTTGTGTTTTTCGGCCTCACAATATCGATAGAAGATTTTCGACCATAGAGTAATTAATAAAAGATATTATTCTACCGTGTACGACTCGTAGCTCAGGAAAAGAAACGTTACTCTCTTTCCAAACATTTTGTAAGAGAGGAAAAAGCTTTGGTGAATCGCAATTATTAATCCTGGACAAGTTGGGACAGAACCACAGCGATGAGTTCCGTCCTTGAATATTCTCCACTTTAATTTGTGTAGTCACATCGGTCCAATTACAAAGAAGGACTTGTTTGATGCGACCGTTGAAAGAGTAAGTCGCCTCATTAAAGAGACCCAACCATCACAAGATTTCGTCTGTACGAGTGTACCGCGACATCTGGTTCGTCCTTCGGAGCAAGAGAAAATGCAAAGCTTTGATTCGAGTGCAAAAGAGCTCGTACTTAAAGAGCGATGTTGCTTGAATCGTGAATAGTAATTATTCCGTGTAGAAATCAACTTTTTCTTTTTTAAAAAATAGAACGAATTTCTAAATAAAAATTACAGATTTGATAATGATATAAAATTTTCATCCTCAATCGTTTGAGTGAGTGGCCAGCCAGTCGACGTCAGGTGAGCGGCCGGTTAGTGATAAGGCTAAGTAAGAAGAATGATTTTTATTTTTATTTTTATTTTAAAAATAAAAAGTATGAAATTTTTTATTTTTTATTTCTGTTTCAAACTTATTTCTATTAAAAAAATTATTTTGAAATAAAAAAATTATATTATCAAATAATTTTCTGTTTCAAATCTATTTTTGAAAATATAAAAATAAAATAATTGTCATCAATTGAAATTAGTTGATGATGTTTGAGGAAAACATCTTCATTTTCGGGACAAGTGGGACAACAATGAAGTGAAGAGTTATGTCCACACAATTCGTACATAACCTCAACTTTGATTTGAGCGGCCACGTGGTCCAGTTACAAAAATATATCCTTGAAGCCTAGGAGGAATCCTGGAGGTGGTTGGGTATCTTTGCAAAAATTTAGACGAAGGGATTGAGTTGCTGAGGTTATAAAAAGATGGAATAGATCGAAGGTATTAAACAAATTGAAAAGGACAAACCACTGATAATCACATTTTCTCTAAGTTTTTACACACAAGTTTTATTTAAGAGAGCTTTCTAAAAGATTCCCTATATATATAGAGGGCACATTATTGTCAATTCTTCTCTTGTGAGTGCACTGATATTACATATACTTTTAAAATATTTCGAGAAATTTGACGTTGGATAGATTACAATGCGGATTTGTTTGACTTTTAAGAACCTTATACACTAATTTTGCAATTTCCAAATTCTACATGTTTGAATTGCTGTCCTATCCTCATGTTCTTAAATTGTGAACCACCAACCATAAAATGCAAGACATTTCTATCACATTTTAGAAAACGGAACCAAAAATAAGGCCCTTGGGAAATTGTATTTGGGGGTATCATATACAACAACAACAAAAGATACATAAATAAAATATATAGTAATTAAGAAATATATATATATATCTATATATATATATATTCATTCTGGTGTGCGCATTAGTATGGGAAGATGCACGTGGCGATGAAGAAATTACTACTTAAGTCCTTTAGATAATATTTTACCTTGAATCGTGGCTTGTGAAAAAAAAATCTTTGGTCTCTTTCCATACATTCGTTGGAGAGAAAAGGGAATCTTATGGGGAACTCATCCTTTGAGGAAAGCATCACGCTTCATGGGACCCACGCCTGCAACATCATCGTTGGCGTGTTTTGTTTGTTTTTGTCGCAGCAGTTGCAATTATTTATCTAGACTAGATTAGGTGAACAGAACCACGTGATGAGTTCTTTTCACTTCCTCGATCTGTGTGGCCACGTGGCCCATTACAAACGAACTAAGACAATTTATCCTTAAAAGTCTACGATGCCCTTGGGGGTATTCTTGCCGACTAACAGGAATGGAATGGAAAAGGGAAGGGTTAAAGAGGTAAATTTACCCTTCCTTAACATTTCGTGTATGACAAGCACATGTGATTCATCCGAACGTTCTGCCCCTTCGGAATTCGGACACAGCTTTGATCCGCTCCACGGTTACTCGCTCTCAAGCGCAACAACCCATTACCTGCCTTCCACCTTCGTTCTGTTTTGTCTTTGCCCGAGGGTCACTTCCCAATTTATTTCATCTGGTACAAGATGGACAGGACCGCGCGATGAGTTCTATCCTATTGTACCGCTTTTCGGAACTCGAACACATTTGATTTTCTTCTCAAATACGATCCTATTATGATAATTTCATCTTTGCGTTGCTCCTCCACCAATAAAAAAGAACGCATTTCAATTTTACCCATTACCCAGCACCTCACATCCTTCAAAGCTTACAAAATCTTCACATGTGACTTTTTTAAAATCATCATCATGTTGCTTCTTTTTCTTAATAAATTCTTTTTATTCAAACTAGATTGGCACAAACTGTTGGACCCGGTGGAATCACATACCAACTTAGTCTGTTCTCAAAACATTACCTTCAACTGGAGACCGGAGTGGTCAATTTAGTCAATTTCTAATTCACCCGTTCTTTTCTTGAAAGGAGGGCATGCAAAAAATCTTTACAAGGGGCCCTCAACTTTGATTCATGTATTTATGCATTTTCTGTATGAGCTTGCTCTTAATTTATAAAAATTTTGTTAACTTCATTCAAGGTGTAGTGTAAGCATATAATGGGTTTTGGATCTTTTGCTTTGAATTTGTTTAATCCTTTATTGAAGGGTTATACTACATAGGACAACTGGTGTTTATGTCAGTAATTTCTAACTTAAATTAATTGGATGGACTCAAATGGTATCAATGTAAAAATATGTAAAATTAAATCAGTTTAATTAAAAGATTTATAATTGAAATAATATTTATGTAATAAATTTGGAATATTTTTTTTTTTATATATTTCCCACCAAAAGACCAATTTCGTGAGAACATGCATTAGCAAAAGACCAATTTGGGACTGTATGTCTTTCAATCAAAATTCTCGATTTTTGTCACCTTGTTTGCTTTGTCGTTGTACGATATGAAATTGTCTGTCTCGGCAAGTTGGGCAATCATTCATGACTGTTTTTGTCTCCAGGGTGGGGTATTCTTGTAATATCTCACGTTAAAGAGCACAGGGTAATACTATGTGATGGTAATTTTCCGACAAGTCAGTAATTTTTAACGGGTGCTACTAATGTTGTACTATGAGAAATTTTATAAGATTCTGTGGCAAGCGGTCAGGAGACCATCGAACATCTAGGCTTAAAAGCATTTGCCTATAGTCATGGGCGTCATACTTTACTCACTGAATTCAACATAGTCTAGTCTGAACTCAATTCATTAGGGACGGGATCATTTTAGCTGGCGATTTGTGTGACCTTCACAGCTCAGATCGCTCACATCCATTTTAAATTGAATAATCCTCAATTTAACTCATTAAAAGCTGGCAAGATAGGAAGAATGAAAAAATTGATCAGCAACTTGGTAGTTCGTACGAACCACACCCACTGATGCACATTGCAACTAAAGCCATAGGGAATCGTTTTTTTTTCTTTTTCTTTTTTTTGGATTTAAGGGAAGTGATCACGCAGTGGGCGGAATATTGATTTGTATTGTGGACTTTCAAGCTTTTTTTTTGGATTTAAGGAAAGTGATCAAACTAAGCGCACAAATGATTTAAAACTTGTGAAACAGGCCAGTTTAACTAACAAAAGCTTCCCATGACTCCACAAGGTCCAAAAAAATAGGTCTGTTCTCTATTACAATATAGGTAGAAATTTAGGACCATAAAGTAATTAATGAATGATTTTATTTTATTATAGATGAATCATGGCTTACAAAAAGAAATATTAATATCTTCTGTGTTGGAGCATGGTTTGTAATTTGTAATCCCCATTGACAAGAAAGCATGAGAGCTCCGCTTTTTGATGAGCGGGCAGGAGTCCGAAGCCACAGGGGGGCAATTTTCTTAAGTCGCTAGAGGGTTTTTATAGCTTGAATTCATATTTTGTTGATAATTTAGGTTTGGATCCATAAATAATTATTAGGTATAATTTTTTTCTCTTCTAATTGAGGATTGTAATAGAAATGTGACATGTGCTAATTATAATGTAATCCTCTGTCAGATATGGATCTAGTTTAAGGATGAATCAGAATAAAGATTTTAATTTGCTTTTTTTTTTTGTCTTTTTTATTTCTTTGTGTTTGAGCCCCTAATATTTTGTACAAAAGGGAAAAAGTCTTGGTCATATGCAATTATTGATCCAGACAAGTTTGAACCACAGCGAAGAGTTCCGTCCACATCATTTCTGAATTTCCTCCACTTTGATTTGCGAGGCCACGTTGTACAATTACAAAAGAGAACTAAGAAAATATGATTGATGCCTATCCAGATTCCAGAGGAAGGGCAGAGAAGCCATCGACCAATCTCTTGACCCTGATTAAAACCCCAACGACCATCTCTCACCAGGGGTGTGCAAAATACTCGGGAACCGCCCGGACCGCACGGAATCGGAACCGCCCGGCATCCGGAACCAGGCGGTTCTTGAGGAACCAGTCCGGTTCTTGGTTCCAATTGTTGAGTCGGTGGGAACCAGTCCGGTTCCCGGTTCCGTGGGCGGAACCGCCCGCCCACCCGGACTGGACCAGTACCTATTAAAATACTAAATGAAAGTGACGAAGCCCTAATTCGCAAAGCTTTAATTCGTATCTCATCTCTTCCGGTTTCTTCCTCAGTCTTTGATTCTCTCTCTGTTTCTTCCTCAGTCTCTTCTCTTCGTCTTCAATTCATCCCCGAGCATCCACGCTGCCGCCACCGCTCCTCCTCCTCTTCCTCATTCACGTGTAGTTGACTGTTATTTAATGTTGAGCATTCGTCTATTAATTATTGTTTTAGTTTTTGGAGATTGGAACTTGGAATTTTAGAGCTCAAAACTTGGGAACCGGACCGGACCGGTGGTTCGAGAAACCAAAATTGTTTCGCGACCGTTTTACGTTGAAAACTAAAAATTTTCGCGTCAAGATCGGTTCCATGGATCTACCCGGGAACCGGACCGGACCGGGTCCGGTTTCGGGTGGATCCATGCAACAAACGGTGGATCCTTCCCAATTTTGGAACCAGGTCCAAGCGGGCAGTTCTCGCTTCTAGGTCGGGAACCGCCCGCCCGGACCATGCACACCCCTATCTCTCACCGTTCTCTTGCCTCTCTGAGCGGCCACCCTAACCCTAACCTTGTGGATTCAAATGTGAAGTGCATCGATGGTGACTCCTCTGTATCTTCTGAAACCATCAAATCAATGCTCTATAGGTTTCCGATTTATAATTTTCTTTTCCTTCAGTCGTTCCTCTTTTTCACTTCGGCCATGAGGTTGTTGTTTCCTTTCCTGTAGCACTGTTGTACTATCAGATGTAGAATTATAATCTTAGTATGTCATCGATAAAGTTGGCATCGACATCACGAAGGAGTTATGGTAAGGATTAATGACAATTTGAGACAAGTATACCTATAGTTTCCATAAATCATTAATCTATATCATGAGACTCTCAGGCTTCTGAAATTTTTTTATCAGCATAAAGAGGACAATAATGCAAATCACTGTAGCCAAATGTAATGGCCGACAAAAGTAAAAGCATGCTAATTGCGAAAATGTGAAATCCTCTTGAATCATTTTTTGGGTATCAACATTACCAAGCTTTGCCAACCGTTGTCCAATGATCGATAGAAAAAAGGACAATAATGTAAATCACTGTAGTCTAATGTAATAGCTGACAAAAATAAAAGCACATGATAATGTCAAATCTTCATGACTTATTTTTCTAGGATCAACATCACCAAGCTTTGCCAACCATTGCTGCCAGTTGTCCATATTCAGAATCGTGTATCACTATGAATTTAAGGGTCTTGTGAGAACGGTAGATTTTTGTCTTATTCAACTTATCGTAGAAGTTAGTCTCATATGGAAAAGGCTGAGGGGATTACATACTTTTTACACGCCTTAATAAGGCAACCACATTGGCATATGCAAGATGCTTTTTTTCTACAAATTGAAAGGAAGAAAAAGAAGGAAGATGTAACATTTGTTTGTTTTTTTCTTTTCACTTAATTTAAAATCATTAATTTTATTTTAAAAATATTTCAATAATAAAAAATGCCATGCAAGCTCATCATCAAAGCGTTGTTGGCCATGTAAACTCGTTGAAAAGGACGATACTTGTCATGTCATGTTTTGTTTAGTACTTGCCTTTTTTGGGATATTTGAAAAGGGAGGTTATTTTGATTCCTTTGATAAAAATACATGAGTTCTTCAGGATTTGGCCCGCCTGCTGTCTCAGAACTTCAAAATACACCGCAAGCCCCAGTGCTCTTTGTTAGTAACTTGCTGTTTCCATGTGGCAATGGCACGGTCGATGAAAAAAATGAAAAAGAAAACGAAGTGCCATCTCTTTTCACGCCATCGAGAACAAAAAGAAAGAAAGACGATGCGTCGTCCCCTTCACCTAGTCAGAAACGACCGAATTTAAGTGACCACCTGTTTTTGCATTGTGCTGATATGTCCACTCATATTCTCAGTATCTCTTGCACCCTGACAGAGAAGCCGATCTTGGCATATGTGTCATTATACATGCCATCGGCTCTTGTTTCACGTTCACCCTCTCTCTTGGTAGCATAATTTGCGACTTAAAAATTCTTCATTCCACTTATTTAAAAAGAAATAATAATAAAAATTTTAAAGATGAAAATCGTAATTACTCACATCAGCTAAATCTCATTAAAATTGACTGAAATAACTAAACTAGTAAATGATTAAAATGTTTGAATGAAATTGGCCAAATCGAAAGGTTAAATATTGAATTGATATAAGTATAATAAATTTATAATTATTTTTGGTAATTTTCCTAATATAAATGACTTCATGCTAACATGAATCAAGGCAAAATGTAAACGTCACGCGCCTACAAATTGCTTAGCTCTTCCCTCTCACAGTGATTGGGAGTCAAATCAACATTAATCTTACCCATTAACTTATTAAAATACACGTGTCACAGACCGACTTGTGACACATGAGTCAAGTATCAAAGGTCATCCAAGATATTTCCACAAAATTTCAAACACAACATGGCTTTAGCAAAAATTCTCGATCAATTTATCATTTTCAAAGTATAACTATTCAATCGCCAATAAAGGAGATGATTATGAGGCTCTTAAAAAATAGGATCATGCAAAAGTTAATTTCCCAGTATGAACAACTTGATTCTAACATGAGCATCAAAAATTTTTTGGCCAAAAACTTCTCTTTGTTGATTAAAACGTCTATTAGCAGAAGAACAGTTATCCTTGAAGTCTTTGCGGGAGGGTATTCTTGCCAATCTAGAGGAAGGGATTGATTTGCTGGTCTTGGACAAAAGGCTAGGGTTAAAGAAAGTAAATTAGGCTCACTGGAGAAACGTAATCCATCACAAGATTTCGTATGTCCTGAGCACATCTAATTTATCCTTTGGGGCAAGAGAAAAAGTAGTTTCCACCAGTGGCACCTTGTAAAAGTTACCACATAAAGGATACGATAATTTCCACCGTCAAAACCTTGGCTCTGACATTAAGACTCCCTTCATATCGCAAAAAATTGACCATTTTTGAAAAATATTTTCTTAAAAATTATTTTTTAGGAAAATGATAAAATTTTCCGTTATTTTGCTGAAACCTAAAAAAGTCTTGGAAAATATTTTCCAATGATTGATAAGGAAAATAGTTTCTAAACTTCACCACCTAGGCATGCACCACTTTACCGGCCCATAAGTCCATCAAATTTGAATTTAATGCTTAATCCATATAATAATCAAAGTGATTGGAAAATATTTTCTTTGACCACTTATTTTTCAACCCCCAAACACCTGAAATTATGAAAAATATTTTCCTTAAAAAAAAATTTCGCGAAATGAACAGACTCTAAGTATCAATTATTTCATTTAGTGGCGCAGGGAGAGTCCTTTTTCTCTTTGATTTGCGTGGCAAGCTGATCCAATTACAAAGACAACTAACAAATAATCTTTGGAGTCTACGATGGGTTGTATTCTTGCCAGTTCATTTTTAGTTTATCACATAAGGTTTTAATATTATATGTGAAGCTTGTCAAAATTTTATATGATAAACATAACATTAATTTGAGAAATTGATAGTATGATATATGTTCATCATATCAACAAGGAATGGATCTTTGTAGAATATTCGATACAATATATAAATAGGTGACAGTTTTAGGACTTACACATATTTCCTATACTTTATTGTTGACGAAGAGAACTGCTTTCACTTTTATAACCGATGAGAATAAATTTGGCAAAATAACACCTCAAGTGCCAAAACTTGGCACAAAAGGACACTTAATGACAAAACTTACGAAAGTGACACTTAAATGTCACTTATTATGAAAAATGGGACACTTGAGTACCACATCCGGTGAACCTCGTTGGAAATCCTACGGGATAATTTTTTATTATCTTTCTCGCTTACATGACTCGCTGAAAGTCTGACTCAGCAAAACACACACAAAAACGACGTTGTATTGGTATAATTCAAATTTTAATATAAAAATTAATTAAACTAAATTTAAAGCAAATTTATTTATTTATTAAAAAATGAGGGTGAGGAGGAGGAGGGAGGCAACCGACAGTTGAGGGCTTGGCCCTCGCCACTGCCGCCTCTTCGCCGCCGGGTCGGAAAGGTGGGGGAGGGTCGGTCGGGGCCGGCAACCCCAATCGACCGACGGCGAGGGCCTGCGTGCCCTCGCTTAGATCTAGGGCAAGGGTTGCGGCCCTCCCCCAAATTTGGCGAGGGTCGCCAGCCTTCGCCCAGTCGAGCTAAGGGCCACCGCCTGTTGGGGGTCACTTGAGCAGATTTGGGGCAAGGGCATGCAGGCCCTTACCGTTGGTCGGCTGGGGTTGTCGAGCCCCGACTAGGGCTTGGCGGCCCTGGCCGACCCTCCCCCACCTTTCCGGTGACAACGGCAAGGTGGCGGTGGTGGCGAGGGCTGAGCCCTCAGCCGCCAGTTGCCTCCCTCCTCTTCCTCTACCTCTTTTAAAAAAAAAATTATTAATTTGTTTTAAATTTAAATTAATTATTATTATATTAATTACTTATTACGTCAGCACCAAAACGACATCGTTTCAGCACTATTTAGCCACATCAGCGTGCAAAACAATGTCGTTTTGCACTAAGCTTGCCGGAAAATTGTCACGTCAGCGTTTTAGCCGGATTTTCTCGCCGTTAGCACTAAACCGATCTATTTTACTCCGATTTTGGCACTTAAGTGTTCCTTTGTACCAAGTTTTGACATTCCTAGTGTCCTTATGTCTAATAAATTTTGAAGTAAGCAATATAGTAAGCTTTATGAATGAGTTTTTGAAGGGGTTTCATTATCATATCTTAAAAATACTCATAATAAATAATCTTATTAGCACTTATTTTACAAATTTAAAATATTAAAAATTATAGATATCAATAAAAAAATTGACAAAAAAAGTTGCTTATGATTTTAAAAATGTTATATAACAAAAACATGTGTCTTAGTATTGCTTCACCAACAATAATGACATACACAAATATGAAATTAGCATCTAATATACCTAGCTACATTCACTGATGGCTTCCTCCACTCTCTCTCTCTAATTTTATTCCAGTCAACGAAAAAATTCTATCCCATCTCTAATCTATTCATTCATCTTTGACGTGGCACCAATGGCAAGCACAACAATATTTCCATTTGCAATTTTAACGGAAGGACTTGCCTAAGGAAAAAAGGCATATAGTTTAAGGATCACATTGATAAAAAAGAAATATGGCAAACCCATGTAAATATCCTTTGATCAACAAAAAGAATGACATTGAACATATCAAAAACAACGTGGGAAAAGTATCAAAAAGTCATAAACCTTTTTATTGGTGCTAATTTAGTCCTAAACATTTTGATTTGGTGTCAATTCAGTCATTCCAAATAATTTTGGCCGGATTTTACCAACTTGGCGCTAGTCAGCTGACGTAGCACGACCGGTGCTGACGTAGATAACTTTTAATAATATTCTAATATTTTAATATTTTTTGAATTTTTTTTATTTTCTTTTTCTTTTTTCCTTCTCTTCCTCCTTCCTCCAGCCTATTGCCAAATCTCAGTGACTGGCTAGAGGCAACGGTCGGCAAGGTCGAGTTTGATCTCACCAACCTCTAGTGAGCCTCACTAGCCACCGGTGAGGGCAAGCCTCGCAAGGCTAGAGCGAGGTTGCCCTCGCAGCTTGGGCCGCCTTGAGGTAGGCTCGCCGGATATGGCGAGGTCGGGCCTCCCCCATGGTCAGTGAGGCTTGACCCTCGCTAGAGGTTGGGCAAGGCTTGACCCTCGTCGCCCAATGCGAGTAGCCTTTGCGACCTCTGGCGAGGGCTTGAGTGTCATCGATGGCCAACGAGGTCGACCTCGTCGGACATTGCTTTTGGCCGGTCGCCGAGGTCCAACGATCAGTTGGAGGAAGGGGGAGGAGAAGACAAAAGAAAAAGAAAAAGAAAAAGAAAAGGAAAATGAACAAATAAAATAAAATAGAAAATAAAAATTTAAAAATAGTAAAATATTATTAAAAGTTATTTATGTTAACGCAGATTGTGTCATGTCAGGCGACAAGTGCCTAGTCAGCAAAATCTAACCAAAATTAGCTAGAAATAACTAAATTGGCATCAAGTGAAAATGTTTAAGATTTAATTGGTACTAATAAAAAATTTAAGATTAAATTGACATAAATGCAGAATGTTTAGGACTTCTTTGATACTTTGCTCAAAACAATACAGCATTGATAGTTCCAAAATCCCTAAAATTTTCCACACAATGTTTATCAAGAGAGTTGTCCAAGAAGTTTCGTTTCACACGAGGCACGCGGCCTAGTGGTCGATTTGGGTGGGGACAAGAGACCGGCATCAAAGTTATGTATTGATAAAGTGGTGATATACCCACTGTGAAAGCAAAATAAAGTTATGCAAAGTGTCTAAAGTGGTAATTTAACCCTGGTAAAAGCAAAACAAAGTTGTGTTGATCAAGTCGTGATGTTTTATCGCCTTATTTTGTTTGTCTTTGTCCTATGTTCACTTGCAATTGTTTCTTTGGGCAAGTTGGACAAAACCATGTCAATGAATTCTGTCCTCGTTATTATTAAATATCCTTTTTCACTTTGATTTGCATGGCCATGATCCAATTGCAAAGAGAACTAACAAAATATCCTGAGTGGACAGGAGGGGTAATCTTCTTGCAAATTTAGAGGAAGGGATTTTTTTGGTGGTGTGGGACAAAGGGTGAGGATTAAAAGTAAATTTGCCTCATATAAGGAAAAGCAATCCAACACAAGATTTCGTACATCCCGAGCGCATCTGGTTCATCTCATGGGGCAAGAGGAAAAGTAAAGCTTTATTTAAGGGCAAGAAGGGCTTGTGCTTGAAGAGGAGACTTCGCTTGTCTTGAGATAAGCACACCGCGCCAATCACGGGAGATCACCCTTCCATTAAGAAAGAGCATTTGGAATGAATTGGGGAGAAGGACATTAGATGTACTAAAAGTTTAGAATGAAATGAGAAGAAGAACAGTGGAAGTGCTAAAAGTTATGTATGGCGCTCATTATAGTGTCAAAAGTTTTTTTTTTCTCCGGATAACTTAAATGTCATTTAAAAAAAAATTAATAACTTAAGTGCCAACTCCAACTAGGTCGTTGGAAATCTGACATGGCTATATTTTATTAATTTTTCAGTCTTACGTGACTCAACGGCATGCCCAATTAGCATATAACTCCTAAACGACGTCATCTAAAAGTTGTAAATAGTGATTATTTAATTACCAAATTTTATTTAAAGTGATCACTTCAGTATCAGTCGTTGTTAAAAAGTGATTATTTCAATGCCAAACACACCACGTGAAAATGTAACATAGACTGGATTTTTTTATATAATATGCCATTATAAATGTCACATATTATTTTTAGCTAGAAATTCTAGCTAAGTGATCTTTTTTTTTTCTCCGATTTGATATTTAAGTGATTCGACCAAAACTTTTGGCATTAAAGTGAGCGGTATACACAACTTTTGGTACTTTTAATGTTATTTTGTCCAATGAAATGAAAGTGCTAGAGGAATATCCACATAAAGAGATTTGGCAACTAATCGTCTTATCATTATGAGTACTCGAATTTCTTTTTAAAAATATTCATTCGCTGAGCTCTTTGGCCCGCTTTTCATGATTTGAAATTTTGAAGATATAATTGGGATTCGTTTATTAAGGTCTATGCTAGATTACAACGTCTGGGTTATTACCATATTTCAAACTTCTCTCATTGAGAAATGAGATTTCCACTAGCACGACAGAGAGAGAAAGAGAGTGACAAGGAGTTAAGAGCAGTTCGTAGATTAGATGACATCAATCTTCAACTCGAAATCTAAATAACCAAAATTTCAAATCTAAATGAGATCTCCTTAGAAAAAATTGATTTTTACTCATCGCAAAACACCAATATGTGAATTCACACATAAGATTTTCAGAATTATCATTACATATATTGTTTATTTTTCTTACTTCATTGTTTATATTCAAATGGTTGTAATAAAGGTCCAATTGGTTGAATCAGTGGAATTGCACACTGGCCTCACTTCTATTCAACCTCCGATACCATTTTCAAAAAATTGCCTATAATCAGAGATCGGAATGGTGGACTAAAATTCATAAGCGTTTTTTGAAAGATGGATTTGTGGAAATCTTTAATTAGGATCGTCACCTTTGATTCATATATCTATCCATTTTTAATGGATGAACACGCTCTTAATACATTAAACTTTGATCTTGTTTATTTGAAGAGAAGTGCAAGTGTATATATAGATTATGTAAATGGGAAAATGGATATCATTGCTCTAAATCCGCTCCCTTCTTTGCCCAAGCGAGAGGATCCACAAAAAAAATTAACAGTTCAACAATATGGAGAGTGAGAGAGAGATACCTATGCACACACAAAAGAAACTTCTTCAATTTGATAACAAAAGAGTAACAAAATAAAATTTGTCATATGGGCTATCTTTTCCCATCCTTAATTGAAACATTCTCAGGTCAAATCTTTGATCGGTGGTATACAAATTATGAACATGACATGCATATAAAGATAAATATGAATGATGTCCATGTTATCCTAACTTAATGCTTGGATTTATTACTATATTATCTACCCAGAAAGGGCCCAACTCATCAAGATTCCATCTATCTCACAATCTCATGTCATAACTGATGATAAAACAAACACTGGAAATTATAGCCCAAATTTCGGCTTGATTATTCTGTTCAACATATTTTGTCATCTTTTTCTAAATCAAGGCATCATCCTTGATATTCTAATATAGATCAATACATGTCTGGTTACAATTAAAAACTTGTAACTAAAAAAATAAAATGCTTATCTTCTCCATGAAAAAGAGGCTATAGTACGTATCGCTAAGCATTAGGTAGTATTATCCAGATCATAGCCTCAAGTTATCTTGACTTGTAGTACCATAATGGATAAGCAAGGACGTAGACGCATCTCCTAATTTTTAAGTGAGAAATCAATTTTCTTATCACATGTACAAAATCATAGACAAATTTAATGACATTTTTCCACGAAGGATCTGCAAGATTGACATGTGAGAGAAAATTAAAAGGGACAATCCGTTGTAACAAAATACAAATTAAATTTATCAAAATCTATTAAATCCACCTCACCATGTGCCGAGAAACTAAATAAAAAGAAATTGCTTTAAGAGCAACGGCTCGCTCCGAGGTTCATTAGCTCGCTCACAAAGTACACAAGGTGGAGATTCAACAGAGTGCCAATTTATGTGAAGCAAAGTACGAAGAAAAATGAAAGATTGGACAAGAATCACCCACACAACTCCATTATTCATTCCACCTATTAAGAAGGAAAATTTTTAAAAAAATAAAAAATAAAATGTGCAAACATTGTATATGCCAATGTTGATCGTGCCATGTTGAACAGCCAGCACTAACTAAATCGCACTAGCGATTTTCAATCAAAAATGACCAAAATGACTAAATTTGCAAATGGTAAAATTTTTTAGGACAAACTTACTTGAATTGACACAAGTATAATATATTTAGGATTTTTGTTGGTAATTTTCCTATTGCGAATGACTTCATGCTAACATGAATCAAGGCCAAATGTAAAGCTCACACTCCTACAAATTGCCTAACTCTTTCCTCTCACAGTGACAGAGAGTCGAATCAAATATTAACCTTTTCCATCAACCTATTAAAAGGTGCATGTGCCATGGACCAGCCTGTGACAAACGCGTTGAGCGTCAGAGGTCATGCAATCTTTTTTTTGAGATATTTCCATAGAATTTTAAATACGGCATTGCTTTAGCAAAAATTTTCAATCAATCCATCATTTTCAAAGCATAACTATTCAACATCTTGACTCTAAGGGATAGCATCATGCAAAAGTTAATTTTCAGTACGAACAACTTGACTCTAATATGTGTATCGATTCTTTTTTGACCAAAGACCTCGGTGTTAATTAACATGTCTTTTAGCAGGGGACCAATTATCCTTGAAGTCTTTGGGGGAGGCTATACTTGCAGATCTAGAGGGAGGGACTGATTTATCCTTTGGGGCAAGAGAAAAAGTGGTCTCCACTGCGAAAGTTGCCAAGTAAAAGGAGATGATAATTTCCACCATCCACACACTGACTCTGACATAAAGTATTGATTATTTCATTTAGTGGGGCAGGGAGAGCCCATGTTATGTTTGATTTGCGTGGCCATCTGCAACTAACAAAGTGTCTTCGGATTCTAAGGTGGGGGTTATTCTTGCCAATTCATAATTTGCTTTCCCTTCGGTTGTTACCTCTTTTTCACTGTTATTTTGTTTTATGTCTGTGATCTCCCTGCAAATTGAAAGGAAGAAAGAGAAGGAAAATGTGACATTTGCTTCAGATTCTGTTAATTTCTTTTTCGTCTTTAACAAAAATCAGTTTAATTTGTGTTTAAAATTATTAACTTTGCTTCTTCTTTTTTTTAAAAACTTCTTTAGTAATAAAAAGTGCCATATCAACTTACCACGTAAGTGCTGTCTGGCACGTAACTCATTTGGGCGGAAAAACATAAAAAGGAACTGCGTGCTTTTCTTGGAAATGACATCATTTTTGTCCTCTAACATAAATATTTTATATTTTTTTCCTAGGTTTGGCCTACCAGTTATATGAGAACTTTAAATGACACTCCAGCCCACCGTGGTCACTGGGCCCAGCGCTCTTTAATAACTTGCTATGTTTATGGCGTGATAAAGGAAAACAAAAGGAAAAGGACAAGAAATACCGTGTTTTTCCACCCTACCGAGAATAAAGAAAGAAAGATTGACGTTGAGGTCGTTGTCTTGTTTCGTTTGTCATTGTCCGATGGTCTTTTGCAATTGCTTTATCTGGGCAAGTTGGCAGAATTACAGCGATGAATTCTGTCCTGATCATTTCTCGACTTGTCATTTTTTTAATGGCCAGCTGTTTGTAGTTCTCTAAGTCAAAAAGTGGAGTCAGTAGTGCTCATCATAAAAATGGCCAACCAAGCGCTTGCCCTCTAGACGTATTGGTTCAAACATATTCTCGGCAATTACATGTTTCATTGGCC
Organism: Eucalyptus decipiens; assembly: GCA_014182575.1. Classification (NCBI taxonomy): domain Eukaryota; kingdom Viridiplantae; phylum Streptophyta; class Magnoliopsida; order Myrtales; family Myrtaceae; genus Eucalyptus; species Eucalyptus decipiens. The sequence goes on along the minus strand of CM024610.1, from coordinate 31,069,046 downwards.
CATTGCAAGAACTGAGCAAAGAATCCCTTCATCCTCTAGTCACTCCAAGTCGAAGCTGAAGGTACCGAAACATCTCCCTCGATTACATTTTTTTCATTAATAATTTTTCAGTTCCCTGCTGTTTCCTTCCCCGACGGTGTCCACTTGTTTTTGCGTTTTGCCGATATTTCCACTTACATTCTGGTGTTATCAGGACTGCTTTTGGCCTGCTGTCCTCTTCATCCATCTTCACAGACGAGCTAGCAGCCAAGAAATCTCAGTTCCTCTTGCATCCTTACATTGAAGCCATTCCTGGTATGTGCTATCGGTGCTTGTTTCATTTTCGCCCTCTTTGTTTAGTTATTTGGTTCTATTGATTAAACCCAATAAACCAAAATGCACAAAAAAAACAAAAAAAAAAAAAAAGGAAGAGGTAACAAAAATGGGTAAAAGAAGTGCAACTGATCAAACCCTAATAAACATAAGGCATCCGTTTTTTTCAAAGGTGGTTTTGTGAAAATCTTTAATTAAGGGCCGTACCTTTAGTTCATATATCTATAGATAAGACTTGGTTGATGGACGATATCGCTCTTAATTTATTAAAATTCCATCTGCTTATATTTGAAGAAATTATTGCTTAGGCTCTTGCAATTATGTTTTGTCTTATATGAATCATAGCTTAAAAAAAGAAATATTAGTCTCTTCTCACATATTGTAAGTGAGAAAGGGGAATCTTATGTGAAGCTCATGCGAATTATTGCTTATTAATCAAAACACATCCTTATTACATGGAAAGGGTTTGAGAAAATTGTCTTAGATAATGATATCTTTTGGTTGAGTTAAAGAAATTAATTCGAGGCAATTAATTCGACATCTTGCCAAAATTGCTAGTACAGGCGATGGCTACGGTGCTCTCTAGAAAAGTATCGATTCTTTTTTAGACAAAGACCTATGTTGATTAAAACATACTTTTAGCAAAAGACCAATCATTTTGAGAACGTCTATTAGCATGAGACCATATTTTTTCTAGTCGCTGAAGGTTGATCATGGCATTAATTGGAAGTTTCCTTATGATATCCAATTTGCCATCCCACAAGTTCCAATTGCAACAATATGGTGATAATTTTTGCTTGGTTATGCCTCAAAACTTCTTTCTCGAGGAAAGCTTTCTCCAATCTAATGAGATGCCGCAGCTATTATTGAAGCGTTTCATGAAATCATGGATTTTTCCACATTCATATTTGAATAGATTATGCAGTAGATTTGTTCAACCTTTAGGAACCTTTAACTCGAATTTTCCTTTTTCTTCTTCCTATAAAAATGTTATAAAAAGTATTTGATAAGTCCTGATGTGCATCTCTGTGATTTACGTGCATTTACGCGAATTAGTTGGCTTTAAAAAGTTCAGCTACTCCATGCTTTTATTTAATAAAAGAAAAATAATATTTCATAAGGAAAAATCAACTATTTCATTTTCTTTTATTTTAGGACAAAAAGGTGCCTGACATGAAAACTCCTAATCCGTAAAATAATGTGTGTATACATAGATACATACATATAGTACATCACTGACGGAAGTCATGTCAACAACTTAGTATGTAATTTTAGATAAATTTAAGGACTACGTTAAAAAAAAAAAAAAAAGAGACAGAGAAAGAGAAATGACAAGTCATTCCATCATCACTAAACTGCATAAGCTTTATTAATAGATCTCTTTTTTTTTTTTTTTTTTTTTTTTTATGCTTCGCTCTCCGTTCTTCTCCCACCACAACGAGGGAAATAACATTTTTAAGAAAGTGATCTACAAGTCTCAAAATCTATTCCCCTTTCTACCTGTATTATCTATTCCAACGTTGCACAACTCTCGAACAGGTCACCCACCTTCACTTTGATTTTCCGTGGCCACGTGGTCCAATTAGAAAGAGAACTAACAAAATATCCTTAAGGTCTACACAAGTAAATTGTTGGTATAGGACAAATTTGAGGGCTAAAGAAGTAAAATTGCCTCTTTAGAGATTCTGTGCATCACAAGGACCCGCGGATCATGGGGCAAGAGAAAAGGCAAAAGCTTGTCGGAGTGCTCAGGCTTGTGCTTTAAGTGGAGAAACGCATCTGTAGGAACGCCACACCAATCATCAGAAATCACCGAGACGCTCCTTTTTATGTTATGAGGTGTTTGGTTTGACATTTCCAAGTTGAGCCGTCAAGATAATTCTCCGATTACACTGTCTTTCGAGATACGGACACAACTTGATAAATCCATCCCAAACGCAGATCCCATCATAGTGAGTTTTATCTCTGCGTTGCTCAAAACAAGAACAAAAAATAAATAAATAAATAAATAAACAGATTTAATATTTACTCATGGCAAAACACCTAACATTGTTTAAAGCATGCAAATGTTACGTGTCAAACTCACTTTTCACAATTATTATCATGTATATTACTTATTTTTCTTACTACTTTCTTTTTATCTAAACCAGTTAGTATAAATTGTGGGATTGGTTTAACCTGGACGAATAGCAAATCAGTCCCCAATCCACAGTTCTATACCTCTTTCACAAAGTGCACAAAGTGGGGATTCGACGGAGACCAAATAGTATGGGAAATAAATTGTATGAAAAGTAAATTGATGTAGTGAAAAATAGAGATAAACATAGATTATAGATATCTTGATGGTGGAAAGAAAGAGCTTTACAATCCTAAAACACTTGTATTTATAAACCTGATAATAATAACTGTTCCCTCTATACGTACAACACTCGCCCACACAACTCCGTTCTTCAGTCCACCTCTTTTGCAACTTCTTTTGTTAGAGCAGTGGCCAAGTTCACTTGGGGTTGGACGGCCAAGATCATACATACAGCTCTAAAGCCACAGCCTCTTTATGCTTCTTGGCCGAGCTCTCCATCAGATCAACCAAGTCGATTCATTTCATTCTTTAAAGGCTACAAGATTGTAAATTATCAAACCGAGGACCAACATTACATCGAACTTATTTTAAATTGGCATATTGGTAAAAAGTGGACACCAACAATTTATCTAAATATTTTTATATTAACCGACTTTTGTTCATGTTGACATGTGTTAAGTTCGTATTAAATCATTTGGAGCCGTGTAATATTCACTTAGACTGTATTATATATTTTTTATTTGTTGATTTGCTCGAATCAACGTAGTCAATACTTAAGACTGAGTGGACTAAGTGTGTCTTAATTACTGATTGCTAAACGAATTATTTTTGGGGATTCGGAACCCTTTGGATCTCAAATTGCTCCTTTTGCGACCAAAAGAAAAAAAAAATTGCTCCTCTGAACTTGCGCAAGGTGATCCCAGAAATTTTATTGGGCATTTATAAAATTGAAAAATTATCACAATTTGACCTAATTTGGTCGAATTGCATATTCAACTTAGCCAGATCGAGGGACCACCCTTCTTCTCCTATAATTTCTGTTCTTTATTAAGAAACGTTTATCAATGTTAACGGTGGCATTTTTCGATCACTAGATAGATAGCACGGACTATTTCTTTTCGAAGCTTAGCTAATAGTTTATCATACCATCTAAAATATGTTTGCTCTTGCGAGTCAAGCACCCGAGCATCAGGCTGAGCCACTGACAACGATGTCAGTCCACTCACTTGAAAATAATCATCCTGATTGTCCGTTTCTTTTGGCGGTTAAATAACATATTAACATTATTCCCTCCATTTCCATTTCTGGTCTTGAAAGCATTTTTACTTAAAAAGGCCCGTAAAGTAAATCAATATAGACCATGTTCATTCATACAAAAGTTTCAAGCCAATTGTTCGTACACATGATTTTCCAATGGGCAAGATTTTCATAATTCTCTTGAAACATCAAAGTGCTTGGCCATGTTACCCCAACAAAAATATTTTCATACTAACCAGGAAGACAGATGCTTAACTGAGTGAAGTGGCTCGGCCCAAATTGGCGCCTACTCTGCTTCTCAAGACCATCAGGGAGTTATGCTTGTTCCACAATATTTGAAATTTCTTACAGAGGTTGGTTTACAATGGAGCCAACAGTCTTTACAAGAAAAGTGAATTCATTTGCAAACAATTTCTCTCACATAAATCGATTTGCAAAGTGAATACAAGGGAGATTTTGCAGGTATTTTGATGTACGCACATGTCCAAGAAAATGGGGTACCTCATTTTGAAGGAAAACAAACTCTCCCGCCTAATTTCCATCGGTGGTGGCAGTCCCTGAGCCGTTATTAACACTTCAAATGACTAGTTTTCAATGACACTCTTGAAAATTCAAAATGGCCCCAGACACTAGCCCCGCCGGCGCCCCCGGGAGTGGCAGAACAAAGCAAAATTCATATTTAAACTGCAGAGCCGGATTTTCAGCCAAACCTAGCTGGCTATCCCGCCAATACTTAGCAAGGTACCAACATATATTTTTAGACAAACCTGATCTTCTTTAACCCTTTCCAACCTACACAACTTGCAGAAAACATGTCCAAATAATTTGTAACGATTATAAATATACAAAAAAGAATTTTGGAAATATCAAAACTAATTTTGGGATCGATAGTGACAACTTGTAAATAAAAGGTGCAGCTTAAGATTAAGTTTGACAGCCAAAAATTTAAATACGATAAATGCAACATTTTGACAGTTTAATCTATTACGAATTAGGGAATAAAGAATCCAGCGTTTTAAAATAACATATCTGGTAACGACTGAGAGTTTTGTGATAGGCTTGTGTGAGCTTCATCTTCACTAGTGAGTAATGATACTAAGAAAGAAAAGGATAGAAGTGCAAGGATATGACTATCCTAGAATTGTCGATGGAATTAGGTTTTTAGAACCTTTAGCTTCCATTTAAATGATACAAGAACGTACAAGTCCATTTTTCTTAACACGGCCGATAGTAAGACCTTGAATTAGCCACTTAGTATGATGCAATTATCTAATTAGAATATAATTATGAGGAGTAGATGTTGATAACCCTCGATAATATAGAATGTTATCATGTCGTCCAATTCTGGCCGGTGCAAATAATCCGCTGTTTAGTTGATTTCCTTTCCTCTTAATATATATGCACCTCTTTTTTGAAAAATTGTGGGTTAATAAGATATTATCCATTGCTATGATCCTTTTCTTTTCAAATATCTAGTTTAGAATTTCATTATATTCTGCCTCACCTGTGCACTATATACCATCCCTCTCACGTGTGAGTCTATTAAACCGAGGCCAAACATTGCCGATTGATACATGACCTTTTGTTTTGTGAATAATTGAATACTTCTTATCTCAAAGTTCAGATGTGCTTTTGTTTTCTTTTTTTCTCCTCATAATAAAGGAATGCTTCAAAATGTATTTACTAATGCCAAAAAGAAAAAGCAAAAGGTACAGTGGGCCATAGATTGGTTTGTCTTGCCGACTTTCAAGCATTTTTTTTTTTTGGAATTATTAAATCACTTATTGTAAAAGGGCCAAATTAACTATCAGAAGCTTCAAAGGAGCCCATACGGTATTAAAACAACAGTGTAAATTCATAAATAATTAACAGTGCAAATTGTTTGTTGATGAACAATGAACATGCGTATTTGGGTTGCACGCGTGAGAGAGAGAGAGAAAGATTGGACAATACCAAGATATGCTTTCTTGAGAACGAGAGAGAGAGAGAGAGAGAGAGAGAGAGAGAGAGAGAGAGAGAGAGAGAGATTGGACGATACCAAGATATGCTTTCTTGATAACAACACGTTGACTTAGAGCTTGTTTGGTAAAATCTATTTTTATTCCTCGAAATAAAAATTTATGTTTTTTTGTTTCGGGGAGCGAAAAAAGAATAGAAGCCCGTTTGGTAAAATTTTTATCTAGAAAATGGATTTGGAACAGAAACAAAAAGTAGAAAAAAATAACTTCTTATTCCCGAGAACAATTTCTAGAATCTAATTTTCTCTCTTCTTTTTTCTTCTTCCTCCTTTTGGCCAATCGCCAACCTTGGCCTTGATCGGTGCTCGCGATCGGCTAGACGAGGGCTGGCGACCTTGCCGGCCCCAGGAGATGCCAAGCCACAACAAGGCTCGGTCATGGCAAGACTTAGCCTCCCCAGGCGGCGTGAGGTCGGCCACTACCGTGGTCGGCGACCGGCCAAAGAGATGAAGAAAAAGAAAAAAGGAAAAAGGAAAAAAGAATAAAAAATAATAAAAGAATTAAAAGATTAAAAGAAATAAAAAAAATCTAAAAATCTTACCAAATGTATTTCTATCTCGGGAATAGAAATTTTGGGAAGTTACCAAATGCGTTTTTCTGCTCGAAATTGTTCCCGATCGAAAAAAAAAAAAATCATTTCTCATCAACAATTGTTTCTCGAAATAGAATCGTTACCAAACGGTAACGTGCCCTTATTGACTGCTAATTGTGTTTCTTGATTTGTGTAATAGCACACCGCCAGTCCATTAGCTATATATTTTCAAACATAGAGTAATTAATGAATGAGTTTATTTTATTGTGCACACTAGTGTGAGAAGATGTAAATGACGATGAAGAATTTATAATTTACGCCCTCACAATTAGGTTTTGTAACCGAGAAAGGGCAATCTTAAGGCAAGCTCCTGTGAATTATTTCTTATTAATCAAAACTTGTCCTTATTAGATGGGAAGAGTATTAGGAAAACTAGTCTGTGGGACCATACTGCACCATAATTTTCACAAAGATTGATCATTAGAGAATGATGCCTTTTGGTTGAGTTGAGAAAAATATTTCGAATCATACAACATCTTGCAAATGTTGGTGGTAAAGAAGACGGTTACGTGGCCTTCAAAGCATCATCTAAAAATCAAATTCCACTATGAACAGGCTAACTTTAACATGAGTATCATTCTTTTTTGGCCAAAGATAAGTGTTGATTAAAACATCTTTTAGCAAAAGGCCAATTATTTTAGAACCTCTATTAGAATAAGACCAATTTGCGACCATAGCATTAATTTATTTATGAATGAAGAAATCAATTACACGTTAAGGTTGCAATGGCATGGTCAATGAAGAAAAATGAAAAAAAAAAAGTGCCATCTCTTTCCATACAAACGAGAATGAAGAAAGAAAGAAAGACGTTGAGATGGTCGCCATCATCAAGTCGGAATAGATAACTGGCGATCTCTATCCCTCTTCGTCATTCCCTCTATATGATACACTAGTTCTCAATTAATAAATTTCTTAATTGCAAGTTGTGTTGAGAAAGTTGTGATTTTTTGTTGTCTTGTTTTGCTTGTCTTTGTCCGATGGTGATTTGCAATTATTTATCTTGGCAAATGTGACAGAATCATCCTCATCATTTCCCTCTACAATACATTTCTTAACTAAACAATATCTTAATTGCAAGTTGTTTTTCGATGAGCAATTTACGTGGGTATTTGTGTTGCACGTGAGAGAGAGAGAGAGAGAGAGTTTGGACAAAACCAAGGTACGGTTTCTTGAGAGCAACACATTGATCTGCTGACTTCAATTACGCTTCTTGATTTCTGTAGCAGCAGACCGCGATTCCGATGAGTCGGGCTCGGTAATGGCAGCAAGAACTCGGCAAAAAAATCCCTTCATCCTCTAGCCATTCCAAGTCAGAGTTGAAGGTATTAAAAAATCTTCCTCGATTACAATTATCTTCAATGATTTTCAGTTCCCTGCCGTGCTGTTCCCCTACAGTGTCCACTTGTTTTCGTGTCATGCTGATATGTCCACTTATACTCAAGCATTATCAGGATTGATTCTGACCTGCATTGCCCTTTATCCATCTTGCAGATAAGTCAGCAGAAAAGCCAAGGAATCTCAGTTCCTCTTGCATCCTCACAGTGAAGCTACTCCTGGTATGTGTTTCATTATAGATCTACTTTCCATGTGCTATCAGCGCTTGTTTCACTTTCAACCTCCTTGTTTGGTGATTTGGTCGTATTAATTTTACCTAAGAAACCCAAAAGCGAAAAAGAAACAAGGAAGATGAAAAAAAAATGGGTGAAATAATTGCAACACACTCATTTCAGAGGCACTGATTTATGCCTGTCTAAGCTTTTATATATCACTCAACTTACTTAAATGAAACTAATTTTTAAAGAAAAAAAAAGGTGATTTTTCTTAAAAAGATATTATATTTTTTGTTGACTTAGCAAAATAATTAAAATGAAAATATTTTCTAAAATCTGGCAAATAGTGCAATAATGAGAACCTGTGAATGTTACGGTAGAATTGATTTGACTTTATTGTGCAAACTTGAGAGGATAGATTAACCATATTAAAAATTTAAAGACTAAATTAAATATTTTCAAATTCTTTAAGGACCACATCAAATGGGAGTTCAAGGATGACATTGCACGTCAAGCGAAATTTTAGAGACTATTAATGTCAATTTCCCTTTACAAAATTATCTACATATATTGCTTATTACTTCACTTTTATATTCAAATTGGTCGGTATAACCATTGGGACTGATTGAATTAGTGGAATCACATACCGACCATTACTTTGCTTATATTGTTATCAAAATACTGCCTATAAGAAGAAAGCGAAATGGATGACTAAGAATCATGTTTTTTTTTTTTTTTTCTTGAAAAGTTGGTAAGTGAAATTTTTTAATTAAGGGCCCTCACCTCTGGTTCATGAATCAATACATAAAATTTCTGTAAGATGACCTCTCTCTTAACTTACTAAAATTTCATCTACTTGCTATCTCCAAGTTGCGATAGCATGTCGTTATGTCTGGACTGGCGTGCTACTATAGGAATGATTTGCATGCTCCCAATTCCATAGCGACGGTTATTGTCGGTTGATGAATCCCATAAATCAATCTTTAACTTCTGTGCGTGCTTTGAGTCAATCAATTGTCACCACATGTCATGTACTTCATTGACATTACACCTATTGGGAACTCATATAGATGAGCTCATTGAATATTCCATCGATGGGTTTTGTGTTGAGTGTACGATTATCATTTGATTTGGGTCATTAGTTTCGTCACGTTTTGGTCTAAAAGACAAAAACACAAAAGAAAGAGGATGGTTGCAATCACAAACCAGCTCATAGCGATCTCATAAGTGGTGGTGGTACCTCTATCTCTGTCTCTGTCTCTGTCTCTGTCTCGTTTTATTTCGTTTTTCACATTGTCTATCACTTTGCTCTTCCTTTCTTTTCATACATCGCCAGTGATTACTTCTGTTCTTTGTTCAGTTTTCTTTGCACAGATTTGTTTAAGAAATCAATAAAAGGAGGCAACTACAAGAGGCAGGAAAGAGGGGAGAGGGCAGAAAACGGAATTTCTAGACATCAAAGAAGTAATTATGGCCGAGGCATTTGCTACCTCCGTTGCATCAAATCTTGTGTCGAAACTTGGTGAGTACCTGTTTACTCCCATTGGACGCCATTTTGGATACGTGCTATGCTACATGAGCTACGTCCAAGATCTCAAAAATGGAGTCAAGAAGCTAGAGACTGCGAGGGAAAGGGTGCAACACTCCGCTGATGAAGCCATGTATGACGGAAAATCTATACACACTGATATTAAGGATTGGTTGAAGAGCGTGGAGAATGAGGTTAAGGAAGCACAAAACTTGTTAATACATGGTGAAAGTGCAAAAATTGCTTGCTTGTGTGGGTGGCTTCCCAACCCGGTGGTGCGCCATCCAATTGGCAGGAAAGTGAAGAAGATGACTCAAGTCATTCAAGGGCTCGTTGACGAAAGCGCGAATAGCAAATTCCAAAAGGTCTACTATGAGAATACTCCGATGGGAATTGTCACTGCTACCACTTCCTTTAAAAGATCTGTTGATGAGGAAGAAGATGTCTTGGAGTTGAGGGCTTCAATCACAGAGGATGTAATGAAGGCTTTAGCTAATGACAAGCTCTCTGTGATTGGGGTGTTTGGACCAGGTGGGGTTGGCAAGTCCAAGCTTTTAGAGGACATTGAAAGGCGAGTTAAGAAGGAGAAGTTGTTTGATGTGGTTGCTATGGCAAATGTATCACGTAATCCAGATCTAAAAGTAATCCAGGGGGAAATTGCCGACACACTAGGCCTAAAGCTAATGAATGTGGAAACTGCTCGTGGGAGAGCAAATCTTTTATATAAGAGGTTAAAGAGTGATCCTGATCCTGAAATGAATAATCTTGAAAATAGTGAAAAGAATCATCTTGAGAAAAGTGATCTCAAGAAAAAATTTCCTAAGAAAAAGATTCTCATAATTTTAGATAATTTGTGGAAGAAGTTAGAATTAAAGGAAGTTGGAATCCCTTGTGGATATGATAATAAAGTAAGAGGTTGCAAGCTATTGGTAACGTCTAGAGACCGAGATGTTTTGTGCAATGACATGGGCTCCGACCAAGAATTCCGACTCAGTGAGTTAGAGCATGGAGAAGCACAAAGACTTTTTGAAAGGACAGTGGGTGACCGAGTCAGGGATCCTGAGATTGAACATTTGGTAGATGGAGTGGTTAAGAATTGTAGAGGCTTGCCACTTTTGATTGTTTCAATGGCAAAAAGGTTGAGCCACGGAGGTTTGGCTGCATGGAGGAATGCTTTGGCCCATATGGACATGTCAGATGTAAAATCAATAGTGGAAGTAAGTTACAATGACTTAAAAGATGAGAGGATCAGATTATTGTTCTTGGTTTGTGCTCTAACATCTGGGAGAATTCTTATGAGGGCTTCGCTTATCTACTGCATGGGTTTGGGTTTATTTAAAGAATTCAGCAATACAATTGAAAATGCTAGAGATAGGTTGATTGTGGATCTACATAGCCTACAGAACTCTTCTTTATTACTAGATAGTGTTGACATGGAGCTATTCAGAATGCATGACATATTTGTTGACGTGGCCATCTCTATTGCTTCCACAAAATGGAACGCCTTGGTTGGGAGAAAGGATTATGGGTTTAAAGAATGGTCAAAGGATGAGCTTAGAAAATGCAACGCGATATCCTTTCATTATGTTGGCATTGATGAGCTTCCTGAAAAATTGGACTGCCCAAACTTGACGATGCTTCTGCTACTCGAAGATAGCCCGTCCCTCAAAGTTCACGAGTCATTTTTTGAATCTATGGAGAAGCTCCAAGTCTTGGACTTATCTAGCTTATCTTTCACTTCTCTACCTTCATCAATTGAGTTCCTTGAAAACCTCAAGTCTCTATCTCTTGATCACTGCTATCTAGAGGATGTGACTGTACTTGGAAAGCTGAAAGGATTGCAGTTTCTAAGTTTCGCCAGATCTACAATCTCTCGACTGCCCAAAGAAATAAAAGAATTAATAGAATTGAGATTTTTGGACCTAACAGGGTGCACCAAGCTCCAAGTAATCGAACCTGGCTTGCTTGGAAGCTTGGTTAATTTAGAAGAATTGTATATGGAGGACAGTTTTGATCAGTGGGAGGACAAGCATGAAGTATCGCGAAGCAATGCTAACCTGGCCGAGTTGAAGAACATGAAGAAGTTGAGCACTTTGCACATTTCCATTCCTCATATTGCCAATCTCCCAATAGACTTGCCATTTGGGAAACTGAACAGGTATAAAATCCAAATTGGGAACATTTGGAATTGGTCTGGTAAATACAAAGAATCCAGAACTTTAAAGCTTAAACTATTTTCATGCAATCTTCTTCTTGAAAAGTGGGTGCAGAGATGTTTGCAGAGAACGCAAGATCTCCACTTAGATGGGTTGCAAGAAGGCAAAGATAGCATTCACGATTTGTGTGGACAAGGTTTTCAGGAATTGAAGCATCTTCACGTACAAAATAGCCCCTCATTTCATTACGTTGTTCACTCCACAAAGTATGTCCAGTGCACTGCATTTACACAATTGGAATGGTTGTTTCTTGAGAATCTGAATAATTTGAAGAAGATTTGTCGCGGCTGTCTTGACCAAGAATCCTTCAAGAAATTAAAGATTCTGAAAGTGGATAATTGTGGTGAAATCAAACATTTGTTTCCTATGTCCATGACAAGAATATTCTTACAGCTCGAAGAGATTGAAATAAGCAACTGCCACTTGATGCAGCAAATTGTCTTAGACGATGAGGTAGATGAATACGAAGATATATTGGGTGTTGATCCCAAAGTGAAGTCATGCAATTTGCTTAGGCTAACATTACGAAACTTACCAAAGATGACGAGCTTTGGTAAAACCATCGACCATTCGGTTGTATACTTCGACGAACAACAGGTAATTTTATGCTTTCTATAAGGTCATATCTTCCACCATCTGGAGCATTCTAATAGGAAACCTTCTCCAACTAGTCTTCTAATCCATGAGCTACAAACATGGACATTACCTTCAATGGAATATATTAGTCATAGACATATACTTGGTTTAAGCATGGAATAGCTCTATTCAATTAGTGATACACTCGATAAAGAAATCAGACAAACTAACATAATAAAGTTTCTGATTTTTATAGCCTTTTTCAATTTCTTCCTTATCTTCTGTATTAAAAGGTATTGATTTTTAATCAACAGTTGTTATATAAATATTTGACTCATAAACACAATGAAGTATTGATTTTAGAATTATCTCGATTTATATTTGATCTGTGATAAAATGATGAAAGCATAATTCTTTTTTTTTTTTTTCCATTTTGAAGTAAATGAATTTTTGTGCATGGATTTCATAGGTGAGAGTATTGTAGGACATAGAAAAATTGGATAAATAATATGTTTTGAAGATTTTTTGCCAGAATAATTAACACTAACTATTATTTAATTTTTCAAAATGGAATTGCTTGTGATATGCGAACACATAAAAACATTTCTTTATTAGTTAATTACACGTCACTTTATTTGTGTTATGTTATCAATATAGTTAAAGAAACACAGTATGATGTTTAGATTTTTTTTTAAAATAATCTATAAGTTGCTTAATGGTAAAATTGTATATATACACACCAACAGGTATATTTATAACTTGAAGGAAGTATATACAGCCTGTGTAATTTGTATGATCTTCATTTAATAATTAATGGACATACGTAGAATTTAATTATATGCGCTTCAAAGAAAGAACAAAAAAATAAAAAATTCAATAGGTGATTTCAACTACAGTGACTATGTGTCAAATAACATCGAAATCAATTAATTATATAAATTACAACTTTAATTGTACGTACATCAAGCGATAGAGTAATCGACACGATTAAATAAACTAATTTTGCAATTTTAGGTAGCTTCCTTTATTTTTTCTCCAGTGATTGTAAAAAGTTGTGGTAATGAGTGGACCTTTGTGGGAATATGGTTCTAGAAAAAGTTATCATATAAATTTTTTTATACTATTATTTGTCAAATGACGGAACTATTATTAGACTACAAAATTAAAAAAATCAAATATAATAATCGACAGGCCAAATTGTTTTTGTTAACCTTGGTACATTAATGAGATGTAAGTAGGATAATAATTTTTTTGTTCTAATTCACGTAAGCTATGGACCTTTTGTGGCGATCAAGTCTACCACAAATATTCATTTTAACCACTTTTCTAATATTATTAGTAAAATTTATGTGCACTGCACATGTTTAATTTTTTTTTTTGCAATAAAATATTGCTTGAGAATATTGATTATAAACACAATTTCACGATGCCTTTAATTATTTTGTCAGTATATAATAAAAAAATGGAGACCTTTCTTCAATTATTTTTAAAATTGTCTTTATCATGTAAGCCAAACCGCAAAAGCATGACGCTTGCCTAAAATCATTTGCTCAATTGAGCAGTTCTTTTTTTTGGCTATATAACTAAAATTTGCCATATAGAATAGCTCTTATATAGGTAAAAATTAAATCCTTTACGAATATTGTCTTTGATGCCCATATGGCGCTGTTGGGGCAGTTCATGGATCTTATGTCCAACCATGGATTTTACAGCGATGAACCCGTTTTTTGACTTTTCGGCCGAGGTGGCATATATTCCACATTACATTTGTGCTAGAAAATAGTGGATCTTATAGTTCCACGGGGACAAAAAAATCTTCTATTTTAGTATTTTTCTCATAGTTTTACAATAATTTTTAACTTCATGCTCAAATTGCCCCTGCAAATCAATTAAAAGGACAATGTTTATCTGCTTGTCAATTTAGTTCATGACTATTTGGTAGAAAATAATTGAGATCGTTTTTGCTTACACTGTCGTTAGAGGTATTATCCAAAATCACAGTGAATGACTGAAAAATCAATTGAGCCTATGCCGTGAATAAGGAAAATTTAGGCAGAAAGCACAAAATGTGGGGGTAAATTCAATAACCTCAATTAATTAAAGGATTTTAAACTCTCAAATCATTATATATATATTCCAAATAAAAAATAGGCAAATGGTAAGTAAGTGTAGAGTTGATAAATTTTAAAGAAGAAAAAGATAAAATTAAAAAATTCTACTCTGTTTTTTCTTCCATTGTCTTTAAATCTATGTGAGATTATCTCTTTTCTTACTATTTCACATGCAATTTATGTGGGGTTATTCACGCCCTCCCAGCTAATAAAGCTACAGAATTTGGAAGCTATAACTGTTCAAGGATGCCAGTTAATACAAGAAGTCTTCGATCTCAAAGGATTGACAATTTGTGGCAATGTTGAGATTCTGTCACAATTGACCGAATTAACCTTGAGTGACTTACCAAGTTTGGCATGCATTTGGAACAAGAACCTAAGAAGAGCATCGTATTTCCAAAATTTAAGAAGTCTGAAGGTACAGAACTGTGAGAAGTTGAGATTTCTTTTTTCTTCTTCCATGGCTAAAGCACTCATGCAGATAAGAGAAATAGAAATAGCCAGTTGTACACTGATGGAGGAAATCATGGATGTGCAAGAAGAAGAATTAGAGGAAGCTGCGACCTTTGACAATTTAGAGTTTCCTATGTTAACCTCCCTGTCTCTTGTGGAATTGCCAAATCTTAGGACATTCGCTTATGGAAAGTATTGTATTCATTATCCATCCTTAATAAAATTGACGATCTCAGGGTGCCCTAATATGATGACATTCTCTTCATTCAAAGGAAGGCAACAGTTAATGATAGTTGATACAGGTTTACAACAAGCATCTGGTCGTATCAACTCTAGCTTCTCCGTGCTTGGCTTCTTCAATGAAAAGGTAAGCAAAGCATAAATAGTATTTTAAATTGATCATTCTTCTAGTTCTAGTCAGAGAAGCAATATAATAGATACTGGATCATTATTTCTGTACCAAAAGTTTGGCAGTTCGCAGTGGAAAAACTAAGTCGCTGATGGTCTCATTCCCAAAGTTGCCTCCAAATTTTGGCAAAATAAAATTTTGCACCAAAAATTTTAGTCACTCTACATATACAATGTTTTTATGCAGGTTCTTTTCCCAAGCTTGGAGAAATTGGAGCTTTCGTCCATGTGCCAATTAAAGAGGATATGGCACAATCAATTCCCCGGACAGTCCTTCTGCAAACTTGCATCCCTCACTGTAACGCTTTGTGAAAATTTGTCACATGTCTTTCCATCAAATTCAATGGATAGGTTGCCAAGCCTGAATAAAATTGAGGTGGTGGGGTGTCCCTCCTTGGAAGCATTATTTGAACGGGTATGTCTTAGCTCTGAAAAAAGGCAAAAGCCAATGGTCCTCTCTACATTAAAAACAATGAAGTTGTTGAATCTACCAAGGTTGAGAGACATTTTGAAAAGTGACTACAAAGTAACCTTGGCATTTCCTAGTCTGATGGAAGTAAATGTGAGGTGTTGTCATAGTTTGCCATATCTCTTCTCAAATGCCACGGCCAAAACTCTTGATAAACTTGCGGTGCTTGATGTTTCCTATTGCAATAACCTTTGGGGCATAATTGCGATGGAAGAAGGAAAAGGGAAAACCGTAGAGACATTGAAGTTCTGTCAATTAAGCACACTCAAGCTTGGTGACCTTGAGAATTTGATTAGTTTTTGCTCAACAAGTTGTAGTAGTGGTGGGTTATATCCTCTATTTAATGAGAAGGTATCATATCCCGATTTATCTCATCTATTATTTTATTCTATGTTTTATGCTTTGTCCCTAAGCAATTTTGGGCATTTTTTGTTTATGTTTGTACATTTGTAGCTTGCATTTCCGAAGGTAGAAGAGCTACACGTCAAGGGAGTTCAACAGAAAGAACTATGGAATGATGAATTCCTTGTGGAGTCCTTTTGTCATCTAAAGGTCCTCAAGGTGAAGCAGTGTCACCACCTAATGAATGTGTTTCCTTCATTCATGTGGAAGAGGCTACTTCATTGTATGGAATCCTTGACAGTTGAGAAATGTCCACGTTTGATAAACCTTTTTACAATGTCTATGGCAAAAAGTCTAGGGCAACTCCAATATCTTGGCCTTGGTGGTTGTGGAGAGATGGAGTGCATTGTTGCTAGAGAAGACGAAAAACCCGAAGAAGCAACTGACAGAATTGTAATTCCTCAACTTATCACTCTATATCTTCACAACATGCCAAAACTTAGAAGTTTTTATCAAGGGAAGCATATTTCAGAGTGGCCCTCCTTGAAAGAATTTATTATTGAAGATTGTAAAGCTGTGGAGGTGATTCTAGGAGATGCGAGTTATAGAAAACTAGAAGACCATATTTCGACACAGCAACCACTTTTACTCGTTGAAAAGGTTTGCACTTTTTCTTCCTTAAAGACATATCTACTTTGTCATCTTGGTTTTAGCTAGACAATGTAAGGGTCTCTAGGGTCACTTATGCTAACTTATCATTTTCTTTTACAAATCTTTGACCTTAAATAAGAAAAGCTACTTCTTTAATTTAAACATATTGACATGTTTATCAAACTTTTTCATAACTTTCAAAAACTATTTTCTTTCCATTTTAATATTTTAGATTAATGTGACATTTCTCTAATATTGTAGCTGAAGTACAAATATTAATGAGAGGCGAAACTTCAATAAACAAAATTTAACTAATTTGAAGTCTAGACGAAGTTAAAGTTGGCTCAAATTAAATCTTATTTAACTTAAGATCAAGGGTTATCGACATTATGAGTCCTAAAACTTGTGTTGGTTGGGCACTTAAGTTCCAAATTTTTTTTTCATACATTTAAGTCGTAATATTTGCACAATTTATGCATGTCAAGACTTGTTCCCCTTTTTTGTGAAAAAAGAAAAATCTGCATTTTCTATCCTATTTTCAGTCCTACATGGCTATTAACACGGTGATGGAGCTTCCTCAACCACAAAGGGAACCGTTTCACTATTGCCGCACCCCAAATATTGAATAAAAAAAATTTATAAACAGACTAAAAAGTAGAAAAATAAATCGGCACTAATATGAAACTGATAAAAAGGTCCGGTGAGACCCCGCTGATCCAAGAGGTGAAGGGTTGCATAGGGAGTGACACTACTACATCCCTTCCTGCCAACGAGGGCTGACAATCATAGCAAGGCTATTGGCCAAGTGTTGGTTGTTTGTTTGTAAAATAAATAAAGTAATATTTAAGAGTATGTGGGTCACCATATAAGTGTGGATATCTTCTAACTTATTCAAATGAAGATAATGGGTTGGGGGTTAGACCTCGCAATACCCGCGTGCTAGTGCGCGATTATTAAGCGCACTTGAAAGGTTGTATTTGTGCAGTTATTATTTTTTTCATGCGGTTATTTTGCTAATTTTATTAGGTGTGTCACAAACCTCGAGAGGTTGTAATTATTCAATCGATATTTTTTAGAAGTTGTGAAATTCAAAATTTCTTTTAAAAATATTATTATTATTTTATTTCGAATTTTTAATATGTCTTTCCCACATTTAATGTGTCCATTCACTTTGCAACCTTTTGCGAAGGGTTGCTTCTATTTAAAAGACTGAGATAAGTATGTCGGTTTTTGTTATCAATTATTATCAAGTCTTGTCAAATTTTTCCAAAAAATACATACATTTTTTTCTAATTGTTTCCTTTGAGAGTTCTTCGAAATATACCGGAATTGCTATATAATATCCTCATTTGAAACTTTGTTGTATCCTAAAGATTTTTTTTCCAATAGCCATTAACAACGTTAATGCCTAGTAATGCACAAGCTATATTGTTTTAAATGGTCCAAAGAAATGGGAGAGTACGTTGACTATTGTGTTTGTGTGTTGTAACGAGCAGAATCTTAAGGTAGGCTAAATTTGAGGTTCATGGGAAACATATGAAGCACGAAATGATCATGCTTGTCTAACTAAGGTGGTTATGGGTTATGCTATTGCTCAAGCATAAAGCTTGATAATTAGATGAATATAACTCAAAAATAATATGGTAGGAAATGGATTTTAGGGGTTGGCATATGCTAAAAACAAAATAATGTGCATCTAGTCTTTTTTCTTTATTTATTTTCTATTCTCTCAATGACTTTCCTTATTCTTGAAATTAGAGTCTTCTCTCTTTTGAGAAGAACAGAGAGCCGGCTCTAACTAATTAACTTGAATAATATTATAGGTTGAGTTTCTTGAAATGGAGTCAATAAACATCTCCCACATGGATAACATGGAGAAGATATGGCTTGATGATCTTGCTTCAAATGCCTTTAGCAAACTCAAGACATTAGTAGTGGAGTATTGTGAGAAACTTTCATCCATATTTTCATCTTATACTATGCTCACAAAATTTCAAAGCCTAGAAAAGATAGCTGTGACCGATTGTGGGTCCTTAGAAGTGGTATTTCACCTTCGAGAGATCAATTTTAGCGAAGTTCGTTCTATAGGTACTTTTCAATTGAGAGAATTAGTTTTGATTAAACTCCCAAAAATGAAGCACGTGTGGAGCGGGCTTACCCAAGGAGATCTTACCTTTGGACGCTTACAATTGATGTTGGTTCTCGAGTGTGAGAGTCTCAAAAATTTATTTCCAAGCTCAATGGCAAAAAGTATGACACAGTTTGAAGAACTTTATGTATTATCTTGTGGGGTGGAGGAAATTATAGTGGAGGAAGATGAAGGAGTGAGAACTAGTGCAAGTGACATGTTCTTTCCACGATTGACTACCCTGAAATTAGTAGAATTGCCAAAACTGAGGAGCTTCTATATTAGGAGTCAAACTTTAACATGGCCACTCTTGAAGGACTTGCGAGTGGCACACTGTGGCAAAATGAGGTCATTCTCATTCGCTTGTGAAATCCAAGGCGGGCAAGGTACTGCTACCAACAAGAACGAACATGCACTCTTTTCTGCAGAAAAGGTAAAATCCTAAATCCCGTCTCTCTACCTTCATGTTCATTGGATTACGTGCATATCTTTCGATGCTCATTATTTACATTTGGAAATTGAATTCTTCAAGCATTTCATGCTTATTAATACTCACTCAACCACAATTATAAATTGCTTAAAAACTCTTGGCCCAAAAAAAATTGCTTTAAAACTTGAAGAATGATTGAAGTTAAACTATTGTCGGCTCGTATTCTTTTGAAAATATTCGAGTGATCCAAGTTGTTACTTTGAAAAGAGGAAAATTTTTTTGTTGGATTAATTTGCATAGATAATCAAGTTTCTAATAATGTGCTTGGTTTTTGTCTAGTCCATTATGTTAGTGGCATATCAGAAAAAGGACACTACAAATATCATAACTTTCGTTCGGCATTCACTTAAATGTCATAACTTTTTCCTTCAATCATTTCAGTGCCATAACTCCTAAAAACATTAACTTAAGTGTCATGACTTCTAAAAAGATGTTTACCACTCAAATAATTAAAAAAATTATGACTTTAAGTGATTGCAAAAAAAAAAAAAAAATTATGACGCTTAAGTGAGTGTTGAACAAAAATTATGACAACTATAAGGGCCTTATACTATGGCATGTCTAACAGTTAGCATTTACCTAGTTAATTTAAGTTGACCTTCCTCGTCCACCAAAATTAAAAAAATTTAAGCATTGTGTTTATTTGGCAGTTTGCCAACGTTCTATAGCTCTAAATACGGAATAGAGTTCCCTGGTACATTGTGAACAAGATTGGTAACTACTTATCCAATCATGTGTCTGTAACTTACTAATAGATTTTGACAAGCACCGACATTTAACCATACTTCAAGAACTCATCCACTATTTTAATAATCTACCGATTTTTATTTTTGTGGCTTACCAAGGCCTTGAAAGTTACCATTTTTTATTCTGAGTTACTAACCTTAATTTGATTGATTTGCGAACAATTATCACATTAAGATAACAACTAATTTTAGTCACTCACGAACTTTTTATGATTTACCTACATTTTACTATTGTGCTTACCAATGATTTTGAAATACTAACTCTTATTTGAAATTACCAACCATAATTTGACTTATGTGCCAACATCATCAGATAAACATTCTTTTATACGTCCAAAATTACTAATAATTTGCCAATGTTTATTCTTGTTACTTACCAACGTCTTTGAAATTACAAACTACTTAGTCATTTATTAATTTGTTTTTTATTATATCTTATTAGGTTTTGTAAAATATTGACATTCGTTTATACTTTCAAGATTACCAACTACTTTAATAATCTAACAATATTCATTATTATGGTTACCAACACTTCGAAGCTACTAACTTTTATTCAAAACTACCAACCTTAATTAAACTGACGAACCAACATGTCACCTTAATATACCAACTAACTTTGATCATTTTCCTACTTATCGTGTTAGGTTTTGAAGGGCAACAATTTCTTCGATACTTCCAGATTTACGAACTACGTTAATAATCAACCAATAGTTATGCTTGTGGCTACCTGACATCTTTAAATTTATTAAATTTAATTTGAAATCAGTAACATTAATTTGAGTGCTGTACCAACATCCGTCAAATTAAGATGCCAACTGATTTTAGTTACTAACGACTCTTTAATCTTGCAACTTTCGACAATCAAAATTTCTTATATTTTCAAGATCACCAACTACTTTAGTAATTTAGTAATATACCGATGTATGTTACTGTTTACTAACGGCTTTGAAGTTACTAATGTTTATTCGAAACTGTTAACATTAATTCGATGGTATATCGCTGAAATATGAACATGGAACTAGGTACCATTTTTTACCCCACGAAATGCTTTCAAACATCCGTTATGTGGGGTTCTATACTTTTGGTTTGTTTCCTAGTTTATTTAACATTTCATAAGTATTAACAGTTTGTCTTTATTATTTACACTTTTTCAGCGACATTTTTAAAAATATAATTTCTATCTTGTTCCATCGCTTTTTCACTGATGTCCCATCGATTCGATTTTTGTTCTCCTTTTTTGCCAATTACCGGTTCAATTCGAATGCATTCTTCTCGGAGCTAAAGAAAAGTGAAGCCATGTACTACTTATGATCATAGTAAAATATATATGAGAACTAAAGCTTAGAAAACAGAGTGCCACAAATTATCACAACATTTTACTATTGAACACATCTACTTACTATTTAAGTAACACGATTCGGTAAAACAAATAATTTTAAGTTTTTTCTACAAACTTGTTGAAATTCATATGTGTTTATTTTGCTTTTTGGATTTATTTAATTGACCCTTTTTTTTTGTCATATAATTGACAGTTGAAATACCTGAAGTTTTCTGTTGACTAATAACTTTCTTATTCAATACGCGGAACTTATTTTGATTGAATTGCGCACACCACTAACAACCAACATCCCTTGTATAATGGTCATCGATGCTTGCTCGTCTGGCATCGGGAATTTTTTTTTTTTAAAATTATAAAAGGGGCTAAAAAACCCAATCACTTTTTTTTTCCTCCCTAATTGGAAGAACATTTTAAGTATTTGGTCTGTTGCTGTGCCAATAGAGATGATATGGACTTCTGGGGGCTTAATTAAATGGATTCCAGCAGGTCATTCCACAATTGGAGGGATTGACATTAGTGAGGGAGGATGTTATGATGATGCAGCAGCATTACATCTTTCACAATCTCAGAGGGTTGACTTTGGGATGTTACCATGACGAAAATGTTGTTTTTCCGTCCGATTTCCTTCTCCAGAGTTTCCCTAATTTGGACAACTTGTGGGTGGACTGTAGTTCCTTCAAGGAGTTATTTCCAGAAGATGTGTTTGGACATGGGGAAGTGACTCCTCATGGAGGACTAACTAACACGAAAAAATCTCTCGAGGCACTCGGAAAATTGAAGTGTCTTGCGCTGTCTAAGCTGGATAGCTTGAGGCGAGTTTGGAAAGATGGCTCCTTGATGGTTGAAATCCTTGAACAGATTGAATTTCTGAGGGTTTGGCAGTGCCCAAATTTATCAATTGTACTTCCATCTCCGACTTCATTCCGGAGCTTGATAGAATTAGAAGTATATGATTGCTCTGGTTTAGTTCATATGGGGACTTGCTCAGCAATGACGAGTCTGGTGTACCTTACTCGGCTAATGCTAAAAGATTGTGATGTAATGGAAGACGTGGTAACAAATGATGGAAATGGAGTAGAAGAGATCTCTTTCTGCAAGCTGCAACTATTGACACTTGATGGTTTACCAAGTCTCGAGAGCTTCTCCCCTACGAGTTGCACCTTCATATTCCCCTCATTGATGCGTATTTTTGTGAAGCAGTGTCCCAAGATGAATATATTCTGCAAGGGTTCCTTGAGGACACCAAAACTAGATAAGGTACTGCTCTCCACTGAGGACGATATAGGGCGCTGGGAGGGCGACCTTAATACTACCATCCAAACCTTGTCAACATGTAACGATCCACACTGAGTTCAGTAAGTCAGGTAAATGCCTTTTCTAACAACATATGTTATTTTAGAAATTGTTATAGTTTTTTTTTTTTTTGGTAAAGGAAATTGTTATAGTTTTTTTGTCCACTAAAAACATGAAAAATTTAATAAAAATTATGAAATCAATTTATAATCCCCTAAAATATGAATATGGGGAAATAGAAGATAATTGAATTCAATATCGTAATAGGACAACGTTCAGTGACAAATTTGAATGATGAACACATCTTACCAATGTGCAATATTCTATCACACAAAATGAATAAGACTTTAAGGGATAGAAAAATGCAAACAATTATTATAGTGGGTCGTCTTATGAAAAGACTACTTTCACCCTCTCCCCCTGACAGCCTATCGGTTGAATTTTACTAATATATCAATTAGAGGTTACAATAACTAAGTACTCACAACTTGAGTAGGTGTGATCAAGTCTTCTGATCTCACACCCCAAGAGCAACCTCTAAATGATTACAAATAAAGCTCACTAAGAAGAGTATTAGGGTCGAAGCTCTCTAGAACTTTGGAATTTTTAGACTGCAATTCTTGTTCTTCCTTCAGCATCATGATCTCCTTTAAATACTCCTCATTCCCCAAGCCAACCGTTGGATATAAATTCGAGGATCATTAATTCAATCTACCCTTTGGACCTTGAATGATACAAGAACAACTGATTACCTCTGGGATGCCGAGAATAGAGTCTCTTTGATTATGCTACCCATTCAACAGAGATTAGGTTTCCATAAGTTGAGTTTCTCATTTGGAAAAAAGCATCTCATCTTCTATTGATTATGACACGAATTCCGTATCCTTATTAGGAAAGAAAATGCATTGCTAAAAATCCCTTCTAGACAACCAATACCTGGAAAGAAATCCAGGCCAATTCCCAGACGTTGAGCAAATATTTGATATATTCTTCTGTTGGTTTATCGCACATATCTTCTGGATAATTCTTTGTACGAATTAAACCATTTGCTACAATCATGTTCGTAGAGAGCCGATCGCATAAACCATTGAGTCTCATGAATATTCACTCCAGAGACAACACCAGAAAGACATATCATTAGAATTATATACACGTTGAAAGTTTTGTCAATCCTCAAAATTACTTAGGGAAGTTTCCTCAACAATCTCCTCATTTTTTTATAATGACAAAACTTTCCAAACATAAAAGATTGGATTTGAAAAGATTTTAGAATAAGGTGCTCCATATAAAGAATGTTAAAGAAACTTTTGCACAGTTCATGATCTATAAGAATCTCTGAGTTGGTGATCAAACATATAAGGCAAGAGTTTCTTATAGAAGGACAATCAATCCAGAGAAAAATATAAACAAAGGAATATACTCTTTGAATATTTAATATAGAATCAAGGAATAAGAATGTTTTAACCAAGTCTTGTATGATGTCCATGTATGTAGCTCCCCCAGCATCTCCCCCTCGATATAAGAATCTCTAAAAGATCTGCTTGCACAAATTTTCCCCCCTTTTTCTCAGCATCACGTATAATAGTCAAAGCAACTCATAGATATAACGGTCAAAGTTCAAGCCAAAATAACAGTCAAACTATAGTCTTAGTTCAAATTACAAACCAAGATTCAAAATGCAAACAAAAATATCAATCCAAACTTTTCAATAAATTGACTGCAAGACGCTAAAAAATTCTATTTTGAGGAGGATGGTTGATTTGGGTTTGTAGTAGGAGAAATTGGTGAGGAAGGCTTATCAGCAGAAATGGATAAGGTGGTAATCGCTCAGTCTGGCCACTGTATGTTCGACTTCCTTCAATCTTCTCTGTACATCCTTCGAATTTTGCTCCATTTGAATCCTAAACAAGAGCTTCATTTCTTTGATACTCTTTTATAGACTGCTTTGTTGTTCCTTGATTTCCATTAGGGTTTGCAGAATAACAGCGTGTTGTACTGGATTCTGATATTAATCTTCTATTGTATCCTCTGTCATATCAACATCAGCTACAAACTCTCCAACATTTGCTTTGTGTTGCTATTATTCATCGTTCTCAGGAGCATATAACACCTGTTGTTCAGTCTCTTCCAGAAGCCGAGTCTCATGGACTACGATCAAACTTCTGTCATCAGCAAGTTCTTCTTTATTTCCTTCAGGAGTTTTCTCATCAAATTCATCCTCACTACCCAAGCCATCAAAATCATCTTCATCTAGATCCTCTCCTTCCTCAGAAGGATCAAAATCAAGTCAGAAGAATCATCGAATGCTCCAACCTCTTTATCTTTTTTCTGAGTTTTCCTTTCTCTTTGCTGGAGGGGATGCTTGTTCAAGAGCAGCTGTTTCGACATCTATAGGCACTGGTTTTCCCTATGTCTTTCCATCCATCACTTGTTGACTCGAAGCTCATTTTTCTCTATCATCTTTTCACCAACAAACATCAGAGGGAGTGATTTTGAACCAAGCTTCCTGGGAATTTCAATATCTAGATGTTTGAAGATTTTTGTTTTCAGAGATCCATAGGGCAATTGTCCCTTATTTTTTAGGACACATTAGTACATATGGAGGATCACCATGTGGGCTAGGGAGGGATGATCATTTAAGATTGCCCAAATTAGTTTAGCTTCATACCTTGACATATCAGTCTTTGACGAACTCTTTGGTCTTAAAACAATTGATGATGATTTTGTGCAAAACAATTTGCTTCAAAGAGAAATGATAAAGCAAAACATGCAAGATAGTATCTCTGTTGAAATCAGAAATATCAGAAATTGATCGATAGGCTATGTTAGGATCTATGTCAATAGGAATGAAGTCAGAATAGTTGACCCCAAGAATTTTTGCCAACTCAGATGCTTGAAGAAGATGTGCTTCATCATAAAGTGTAAACTTGGTTGTATTTAGAGAGTAGAAGGATGTATTTGAATAAAAATATGCTGTTAAGGCAAGATAGTTTGGAAAATCTATTGTGCAGAAATAAGTCATCAAACGTTTAAAAAAAAAAAAATTGATATGGATGCCGGACGATTCAAAGAAGTCAAAATTGACAGTGTGATGATTAATAACAAATCTATTCAATAAAGAATAAAAGTGCGCAAGATGAGCTTTTGATCTCATCAGTTTCCCAACTCTGCTTCCTACAGCCACGAAACCACCATGTTTCCTCTTAAATTTTTCGAACAACTTTTCATCATTGTCCCCTTTTCTCCCATCATCAAAGTCAGTCTTCTTCTTACTTCGTTCCTTCTTCCCTTTTTCAGAGACATGGGTTTTGATTTTTTCAACATCCGGAGATTTGTCCACCTTTTCTTTTCCTTTCCTCGACCTAGTATTAATTCCACTAGAATCACCAAACTGAATAGGTGGTAAGACTCTGATTGGACTGGCAAGCACGTTCTCAAGAGTTTCTTCATTATCATACCCACTTTTGGCCAACAGATTCGACATAAGTTCCTCATTATTCCCCAATTTTCTCAACGATTCAATGGCTGATTTCAAGTTACTCACACTGATGACCTTAGTGTTTGGAAGAGACGATTGAAGATCCACAGAATCAGAGCGAGTACATTTAATACTGTTAGAGGAATCCGAGATTTCAAAATGCTCTACACCTCCCATTGCCCTAGAGAATCTTCCCGCAATGCGATTCGATTTTCGAGAGCCCGTTAGTCTAGGCTTTGAGTTTTGCACAAATTTGGGTGCCATGGTATGTTTGGAGAGGAAATGTTTTGGATCTTGAAGACAGACAACGATCGCTGGAGGAAGGGTTTAGAGTCTATCGAGAGAAGAAAGGATATGTTGGGTTTTGAGGTTGAAGGGCGAGAAAATGTTTTATAGATATTGAAACGACATGACCTTTAAACAAAATAAGCAGTTTATACATTTAAAAACTCAAACGATAACTGCAGTATAGTTATTCCAAAATGAACTTCAACAATATTCATTAAAATAATTAAATTTCAAAATTAAATACATACTTGGTTTGTTTACTAATATAAATATTACCCGCCAGATTTCAAAATGGCGATTTTGGATATTCATATCTTCCATTGTCAACTTGCTGATGCACAACATCTAATCGCACCTGTCTTAGGAGACACTTTGAGAAATTGGATTAATAATTCCCAATATATTTCGTATGAAATCAAAAGCTTTCTTTTCCAATAGTTTTGTAAAAAAATCAGCTAGTTAATTTCTAGAGTCAATGAATTAAATGTTTACATCACTGTTATGCGCATGGTCACGGATAAAATGATTCTTAATCTCAATGTGCTTAGCTCTAGAGTGTGGATGAGATTTTTTGCTAAGTTGATGGCACTAGTGTTATCACATTTGATTGAGATATTTGATTCCTCAACACCACAACCTTTTAGTTGTTGCTTCATCTAGAATCTGAGCATAGCAACTACCCAACACTACATATTCTACCTCCATTGTTGAAAGAGATGCGGTGCTTTGCTTTTTGGAATACCATGAGACTAATATGTTCCCTAGCATTTCACTACTTCCAATAATACTCGTTCTGTCAATCTTACATCCTGCATAATCAACGTCAAAGTATCCAGATAATACAAAATCTGATTTCTTGGAATACCAAAGTCCAAGAAAGGGATATGTGTTAATGTACTTAATAATTCTTTCTACAACTGATAAATGCAATTCCTTTGGATTTGATTGAAATCTTGTAGCAAATAATAAAAAGAATGTCAAGTCATGAAGCAGTGAGGTATAATAAGGAATCAATCATGCTTCTATATAGTTTTTGATAAACCTTTTTACCCTTTTCATCCTTATCGAGCTTCGATGAATATGACATTGGAGTTTTTGTTTTCTTTGGGCGCGTTTGGTAACGTTTCTGTTTAAAAATTGTTCCAAGGAATAGAAATAGAAAAAACTATTTTTGTTCCGGGGAACAATTTTTTACCAGAAAGACGCATTTGGTAAACTTGTTCCGGTAATAAAAAATGAATAGAAACATGTTTGGTAAATTTATATTCTTTTTTTTTTTCTTTTAATTTTTTTAATATTTTTATTTTATTTTATTTTTCCTTTTTATTTTTCTTTTTTTCTTCTTTTGGCCGGTAGCCTCGCCTCGCCCATTTGGCGAGCTCGGGCTCGCCCATCCGAAAGGCCGAGCCTCGCCGGTGGCTGGGCGAGCTTGGCCTCGCCCAGATCTGGCGATGCTCCGGCGAGGTCGCCGACCCTCGACGGCGTCGCCGGCCCTCGACGGCTGGTCGTCGGCCAAAGAAAAAAGAAGAAGAAAAGAGGAGAGAGAAAAAATGTTCTTCAAAAGTGTTTCGGAACAAAAAATAACTTTGTTTCAGGAACAAAAAAAGACTTTGAACAAAAACGCAAACAAACGCGTTTACTGTTTTTTTTTTTTTTTTTTTGTTCCCAGGAACAAAAAAACAAAATTTTTGTTCATAAACAAGAAAAAAGAACATTACCATGCAGGGCCTTTGAATTTATCATGCTGAACTTCTTCACAACTTCCTTTGCATGCTTTTCATGATAAATAAAGGTTATATTCTTCATTTGCTTGATTTGTAGACTGAGGAAGAAAGTTTAGTCGCCCATCAGACTCATCTCAAACTCATCTTGCATCAACTTAGAAATTACTTGCAAAGAATTTCGTTAGATGATCTAAATATAATATCATTGACATAAAATTAAACAAGCAAAATATCTTACCTTCTCATTTATAAAAAGTGGTGTCCACTTTACCTTTGTTGAACCCATTCCAAGTGAGAAAATTGCTTAGTTTTTCATACCAAGCACGAGGTGCTTGTTTCAAACCATACAAGACTTTATTTAATTTGTACACATGATCATTTTTTCTTGGTTCTACAAATCCTAGTGGTTGTTCCACGTACAACTTTTCTTTGATATATCTATTTGAAAAAGCACTCTTGACGTCCATCTGAAGGAGTCTGAAATCATAGAAACAAGCATAAGCAAGTGAAAGTATGATACCTTCTAACCTTGCCACAAGTGCATAAGTTTCATCATATTAATCCCCTCTTCTTGTGAATAGCCTTTACTCACAAGTCTTGCTTTGTTCCTATTAACTCTTTTTTTTATCATCCAAGTTGTTCTTGTACACCCACTTAGTTCCTATCACAGGATGATCCTTTTGTTTTGGTACCAATTCTCATACTTCATTAAATTTGAATTGATGAAGTTTCTCTTGCATGGCTTGAATCCAATTTTTATTTGATAAAGCTTCCTCAATACCTTTTGATTCAACTTCTAATATGAGTGTTAAGGTACCGATTACATTCTTTAAAGTTGATCTCGTTCTAAGCTTGTCATTTATATCCCCAATGATAAGATCCTTTTGATGATCGAATTTATGCTTCCAGTTCCTATTGAACCTCTTGTCTGATTTTGATGTCTCCGCTTCATCAGACTTTTTAATTGCTGAATTACTTTAATCAATACTCTGGTGCATCATTTGTTTCAGTTATTGGACTTTGAATTTCTTTTGAGGGTGGATTAGGATCTTCCAAAAACGTTTGATTACTTTAGTCAAACTTCACGTTTATCAATTCTTCAACCATGCGAGAATTCTTATTGAAGACTTAGAACGGCTTGCTTGTGGTTGAGTATCCAAGAAAGATGCCTTCATGTGATCTTTCATCAAACTTGCTAGGGCGATCATTAGCATTTTTAAGTATAAAGCATTTGCAACCAAAAACTCGAAAGTATGATATGTTTGGTTTTCTTACTTTAAAAATTTCATAGGAGTTTTTTCAAGAGAGGTTCTTGCCATTTCTTACAAGGACCAATTTTTCTTTTTCACGGCACTTTTTTGCTCGGGTGTGTAAGGAGTGGAAATTAGTGCTCAAAACCATTTTCATCAAAGAAATATGTAAACTTTGATTTTCAAATTCACATCCATAATGTATTTTCATGCAAGAAATTGTGTAACCTTTTCAATTTGAATCTTTTTTTTTTTTCAAATTTTGAAAAACAAGTGAATGCATCATAAATATGAGCAAGAAAGTATACCCATGTAAATCTGGGATAGTCATCTACAATAACTAAACAATACTTCTTACTGCCCAGACTTTGACTCCTTGTGTGCTCGAAGATATTCATATGAAGAAGCCACAAGTAATGGTCATTGCTAACATGATTTAAAAGTTTAAGAACTTCTTACTTGCTTGCCCATAGTACAAACTAATCATAGTTCGGATCTTTCATATTTCAAGTCTGGTAGTCCACGAACTATTTTCTTTGAGAATAGCTTTGTAATATGCTTTATGCTGATATGACCAAGTTTTCTACGCCAAAGATCTAATTCATCCTTAATTGAAACAAGATGGTCCAGCCTAAGGACCTTAAACAAAGGCCGTGGTTATCGGAGCCCCCGTTCCATGTAAATAAAACGGAAGGGTTAACCACGGGGGGATTTGTAATCAAATTTAGAAACACCCCCTGGCTTGATCCTAGCTCTGCTGCGCTGGCCTCTCGACGACTGCCAGTCCAGTATCTTAAAAATGATAGCAGTTGGTTACAAATTTGGTTAATTGAAACAAGACATTTAATATTATAAGACTTTATGTCTAATAAATATATGTTTTCATGTCTTCTTCCAGTAAAGGATTGCTTATTCTCACAACTTGTTCTCGAACTGTTGTTTTCTTGAAAGCATATTTTGAGTCCAATGTCATATGGTTGACTGATGCTTATCAAATTGCAGTTGAAACCTTTAACAAGAGATACATTATTGATTGTGAGATTCCCAATTTTGGCTGTTCCTCTACCAATAATTTTTCCTTTAATGTTTCCTCCAAACGATATGCTTCCATCGTTGTATTTTGAAAGCTCAACAAACTTGGTTGAATCACCAGTCATATACCTTGAGCATCCATTATCCAAACACTATTTTTTCTTCTTTTTCTTTGATACCTACAATTATAGAACAAATTCAAGTTTTCTTTGGTACCCATATTAGTTTGGGTCCTTTCTTGTTAGAAGGTTCATCTATAATTATAAAATTTCTTCGAATTGGTTTCCAACCTTTTGGGCAATCACTCTCAAAATGATTTGGGTTGCCACAAATTGAACACTTGAGGAAGCTTTGGCCAATAGGTTTTAAAAATTGTTTTTTGAAATGATTTCTACAGACAACTTTTGAAGGTCATTGCTTTTTCTTGTCTTTGTATTTAGGAAAATCATTCTAAAGATCACTTTTGTTTTTGCATCCAAGACATAATTTGTTGTAATAGGGAATTCAAATAGACAATGGGTGCATTTGGGGGTGGCCTTTAGAAGGCACATTGGACACCCAAAGCCCCTTGGGCCAAATAGAGGGTGTTTGGTGAATTTTTTTTTAACCCCATTTGGGAAATATGAGCCTTCAAAAGGCTGAAAGCCCAAGGCAGCTCAGGGGGTCTCTAGAAAGCCCATTTTATGAAATCTCTGAGAGATCAAAATTAAAAAAAGTACGGATGCTTTATTTATCACCAAGTAGAGATGAATATTATATGATAGCAGCGAGAAATTCTTTAGCACTGAATCAATGTATTTAAGAACAAGTTATTCCAACTTGATACTGTCAAGAACTCTTAATTATTGCATGGGAACAGGTTAATTCCCAGACATGTTGAATATAAAGCATGACTATGCATTTATCTCGTATGTGTTCCTTGCAACGCACGGACATAATTCTAGTATCCTCTATTTTGGATTTTGAAGGGCTTCAAGTGGGTGACCACAATACCACAATTCACAAATTATCCTCAGCAAGTTCTTCATATACTCGAATCTTTTTGTTCTTTCTAGTTCCTTCCTAACAGTTTAGTCCAAATGGCAACTCCATTTCACTCCATTCGCTGATAGATGTAATATAGCATAAATTTACAGAGCTCAAGAATCGATCACTACTCCCTAATCAGTATGCATTCTTTGAAGTGCTGTTCAATGCAACCATGTACTTCTCTGTATCACGAACCGAGTCCTTCATGTGTTACCCTGATTCTCTCAAAATACTGAATTCTGAATTGCTGATGATGTTTTGCAGTTGCTGGAAACCGATAAGATGAGAAATTGGCTCGTCCCATACAGACGAAGTTGCATTCAAGCACTTCAGCTTTTCTTGATCATCATATTGTGCAATGGCGAAATTCTCGAGGACAGCTTGGACCTTTTTTTAAGTGTATTTCTTCTTCCCTTTCGTTCTGCATTAAATGACAACTTATCCTGCGGGAAATTACTTAACTATCGTCGGGACATTTCATGGGATTAGTAATGTAATGCTACCAGCACACGCAGCCATGGACTACCATTCTCTTGGCGATTTGGCATTCAGGAATAAACTTCATCCACTCTACTATCAACTAAATTGATTGTGCTCTAGCTTTGCGAGATTCATAGCTCACAACTCTTCGGGGAGCGCATGTAACTTTTGTTTTCTTAAGGCTGGGTTCTCAATTCTCTCGTCCATCAGTAGGTTCTCAAATTTTGGCTTTTGCCGTCTTGGAATCTGTAGATTGTTATGTCCCAGGAATTCTGGAAAAACAAAATGAATGCGTTGGACGATCTTACGTTTGCGTGGGAATTCGTAAGTTAAACGGCAATCAGGTGCGTTTGTTTGCATTTCTGTTTAAAAATTGTTCCAGGGAACAGAAATACAAAAAATGTTTCGTTTCTAACAATTTTGAACAAAAAAACACGTTTGGTAAAATTTGTATAATTTTTTTATTTCTTTTATTTTTTTCTATTTTTTTCTTATTTTTCCTTTTTTTTTTTTTTTCTTTTTTGGCCGGTCGCCGCCGCGGCCATGGCCGGCGACCTGCCGGCGAGGGCGGCGGCCTCGCCGACCCTAGGCGAGATCGAGCTCGCCGGGGCCGGGCGAGCTCGAGCTCGCCCGCCAAGGCGAGGCCGAGCCTCACCCGGCCACGGCGAGGCTCGGCCTCGCCGGGGGTCGACGAGCCTCGCCGTGGCCGGGCGAGGCCGCCGCCCTCGCCGCCGCCGCCGCCCCTCGCCGGCCGGTCGCCGGCCATGGCGAGGCCGGCGGCCGGCGAAAGAAAAAAAAGAAAATAAGAAGAAGAAAATAAGAAAAAAATGAAAAGTGTTTCTAATTTGTTTCGGAAACAAGAAACACAAAATTTATGTTTCTTGTTTTCTGTTTCTTTTTTTGTTCCTGGAACAAAAGAACAAAAAAAGGAACAGAAACGCACCCAAACGCGTTTCTGTTCCTTTTTTGTTCCCAGGAACAAAAAAACAGAAAAAGTGTTTAAAAACAGAAAAAAGAAACACAAACAAACGGGGCCCAAGTAATCATGATTGGGGGGCCAATTAATTCATAAAGAGAGAATTTTCTACTAAATATCGAGGGTCATTATCTATATCTATATTCAATCATGCCCTTGATAATGTAAATGGAATATTGCATTAATTTGAATGAGATGATTAAAATTTTGACTAATATGTTGGTGGTTCCCCTCAAATCTAACAACTTAACAAATCCACAGCTCATTGCCATCCAAATTCTTTTCCTCACTTTTCAAAATTAAAAGTTTATCGTGGATTTTATCATTTCAAATTAAGATTGTAATCGTGTCTCATGTTTTTGCACGCACGTAAGCATGTGCCCTATTTTCCGTAAAATGAAATGACAATTCCAGCTATTCAGATGAGAATTGACATATACTATCTGGCTATGCGGCAAGGCAATTCACGTTACAATAATAAGTCAAAAACAAAAGAGACAGGCACTTTAAAAATCTTATACTAAGAGCAAACTCACGACCGCACAATTGTTGAGTTTTGACTTTCCAATTAGACATAAGGGTATTTTAAACCATGCACTTTTATTTTAGAGATTCTTAAAGGGAGACTACAAAAGAAATGTATTTAATAACATATCTCCAACCCTAGTGTCACGCCCCGAACCCCAGATACGCGCACATCCTTTGGCGGTCGATTAAAAATGCGACGTCCTAGGACGCGTCACTAGCCCATTCTTTTTATCTTTCAATTAAGCACATGCAAAAGCGAATTAAATGAACCCTCGGTCAATAAACAAACACATGGATAGTAAAACACGCCAGCAAATTTTCACAAACTATGATTTATATATAGGGAAAAAACCATGAAAAACCTCAAACTTTGCCCAAAGTGACAAATTTACCCCAAACTTTTTTTGTGACGTGAAAAATTCCGAACTTTGCCAACCGTGATATATTTATCCCAAACTTTCTTTTGTGACACAAAAAACTCTGAACTTATATCCGTGTGACACGTTTACCCTAGTTTATAGGGCATTTTGGTCTTTTTACTTTAAAATTTTTTCTTTCTTTTTTTCTTCTTCTTCTCTCTTCCCTCCACCGGCCATGGCGGAGCCACCGTCCGGCGAGGGCTGCCCTCATCGACATCGCGCAAGAGTCACCCTTACCTGGGCTGGCTAGGGTCGCCCTCAGTTGGGTCGGGCGAGGGCAACCCTCGCTTGGGCTAGCTAGGGCCACCCTCGCTTGTGTTAGGCGAGGGCCTCCCTCGCCAAATCTGGCGAGGGCTGTCCTCGCCAGACACAGGTGAGGGCGGCCCTCATTGGCTACGAGGGTCGCCCTCACCTGCGTTGAGCGAGGGGTGCCCTCGCTAGATCTGGCGAGGGAGGCCCTCACCCGACCCAGCGGAGGGCCGCCCTCGCCCGACGCCGGCGAGGGGGGCCCTAGCCAGCCCAAGCGAGGGCAACCCTCATCGGACGCTGGCTTCCCTCCGCCGGCTCCGCCATGGCCAGTGGAGGGAAGAGAGAAGAAGAAGAAAAAAAGGAAAAAAGAAAAAGAAAAAGGAAAAACATAAAAAATAAGACAAAAATGCTCTTGATGAGGTAAATGTGTTACAGTATGAAAAGTTTGGGATTTTTCATGTCAAAAAAAAAAATGGGGTAAATTTGTCACTTTGGGCAAAGTTTGGGGTTTTTGGTAGTCTTTTCCATTATATATATACTGAGTTAACCCTACGAGTTCATATATACAAGTCTATCAAAAAGTGAACTCCTGCGTGACCTACTAACAGAAGGGTCCAGGTTGGGGCCAACTTCCCTAATAACCAAACCTAGGTCTAGCCAAGAGGTTGGGCAAGTCACTAGATGAACACGGCTCCCCGGGCCCTTCTGGCTCGGCATCTAGTTCTACCACGACACCTTCCGGGATGTCTATATCCATGGGGTCGGTATCCTACTCAACCCCACTTCCTATGCGTAGCCCATCAAAACCGTGCATGGGACCCTCCTGATCACCATTCGGTTTTGTAATATACCAAGCCTCAAAGTGGTGGGGTACCAAATTCACGAAACCTTCATCGACCCACACTATAGTCACAACCCACTCACGGAATCGATTGGTCTCGGGATAGGGTAGAAGGTATTATCTAACTCCATCTCCCATGGGATCCTGAATCGAACTGAATAGACCTCCATACTAAGGACCTAAAAAAGTTTAACCACGATGGGATGAAACAAAATCCCAGTGAGTCAATAGGTTTAACCCTGAGTAGGACGCAAATTCGCTTCAATGGCGGCCTAATCACGCACCATTCAAAACTTACCTTGCCTTGGCACGTCCCGGCTTATTAGTGTATCACATATGCCATTATAAATACAATAAGCATAATTAATAACCAGAACACATAATTCTCACATTCCAAACATTCACATGGGTCCTGATTATAAGGTAAAACCATTATGGCACGTCGCATACCATGCCTAACAATTTTGCCCCATAATCAAGCGCAAAGCATCACAACCATTCAGGCGTGTTCCAATTATTACGATCCTTTGGTCACAGCCAACTCAAAAGTCTGCGGTCAATTAGCGTACTAGACATCGTCCCGCCCTATTGGGCATGGCAACATCTAGCACCCATCGCCTAGACGGCATTTCATAAAGAAGCATTAGTCCGGCCTCAACCGCGACTCAGCATCCCATTGACGTGGGGGCATCCGAACTTAATTGGGTATCGTCCCGCATAAACGCATTAGGATGGTTTCCATTAAGTGACCATACGAGCACATATTTATCAAGAACACCATGTTTTGCGTTCAAATGCCTTGTTTTCAAATAATGAACTTGGCCAATTTTTCTTCTTATTAAAAATCTCAATAAAATAATCGTGCGTGGTCACGTATTCGAAATCGAACCGTCAAACAAACTTAGTACACTCGCATTTTAAAGCTCCATGGTTTTATATAATACATAAAAGTTGGCGTCCAAACCCAACACCATATTATTTTTCTATTTAAAGGCTTATAAAGCCATCTTTTAACATAAAAATCGGAACCAACGATAGATCAATCAATTTCACAATATCGGACGTGCAAACACTCAAAATCACACATAATTGCATCCAAGAAAATTAGCGTAAAATTCTACATAATGCCTAATCCGTCACTAATTATGCTAATTACAATTAATTAAATAAATCGTGATTAATTAAGTAAATTGTGATTGATTAAGCTAATCCAAATTAATTAACCTAACCATGATTACCTAACCTAACCAAGATTTCTTAACCTAACCATAATTAACTAAAACTAATCATCATCAAGACTAAACTAACTACCCCTACGTGCAATTAATGGCCTAATAAATGATTAGGGAGTTAACTCAAGGGATTATGACAGCGGCGGGCTCGCGGCGACGGCGACGAAAACTCAAGACAACCACGGCTTGCACGGAGGCTCGACGGTGGCAGTGGCTGCCCTACAAGCTCTTGGCCAAGGGGAGGGCTTGGCTCGGCTACTTGGGGGCTGGTTGGTGGAGGTGGCCGCAGGTGCTGCTGTGGCCAGGACGAGGTGGTGCTGGATGTGGGACGGGCGGCTGCTGGACACGAAGGAGCTGGGCTGGACACTGGTGTTGCTAGCTGTGGTGACGTGGGATGCTAAGCGGTGGTGGTGGATGGTGGTGGAGCTAGTGGGTGAGTGCAGCTGTGGTTGAGAGCGAGCGGTATGGGTGGAATGATGAAGATGATGTTGGACGCTAGAGTGGAGTGGCAACCAGGCGAAGGGAAATGGAGATGCTGAGGTGAGGGGAGAATGAGCGTGAGGGGGAAATGATATGAAGAAGATGGTGGTCGGCTGAGGGTGGGGGGGGGATGTGCGTGCATGAGAGAGTGAGGAGTGGGAGAGAGAGAGAGAGCGAAAGAAAGGGAAAAACAAAGAAGTCAATGGAACAACCAATGACAAACTTAGTAAAATATCTAAACCATCATCACATGGCCTCAAAGTCTTCATGCCCCAAAGTCCTTAGCTCATCCAATTACAATTTAATGCTAATTTCCCAATTTAGAGCTTTTTGGGGTAGAAAAATCCTATTTTCTCTACCCATCCGAATTTCCTTAAATTTTCCTTTTCGTCTGAAAAGTCATTTTTCTGTAAAATTTTCGGACTCGATGAAAATTCTTCGAAAGATGAGATGACGTCCAATAAATGAATCGTGACACGCTCAAATATTCAATTCCCAAAACCAACTTAAATTTTGTGGTTAAAATCGACCAAACGCGACTTTAGTACGACCTAATCTATCGGGTAGCTTTTAGGGATTTTAGCACGTTTGACCCGTAATCTATAATTTTCGATCCACATTTGTGCATCTCTAAATCGTAGACGACCCTCGGTTGTCACATAATCGTGAGGTTTCAATTACGTATTCCGAATATAATATCGATAGAAAATCGGTTTATTGCCGTTTGACGCGAATATCGCAATCATGTGGAACCACCCGCAGTTCGACTACGTGATTCCATCGAATCGACCTATATCCGTTCGCTAATCGATTTATAACATGTTGTCCTGCCGATTATTATGGTCGAGTGGTCGATTTCTGATCGAATTCTCTAATCTGTCGCATTTATATCCCTTAACGGCCTCACCTAATAGATAAGTTAACTCGTGAGTGATTAGTTTCAAGTAAATTAACCATAAGCGCATCGACAAATCAACCATTTCATATATTCGAAACGGGCCAAATTTTTGGGATGTCACACCTAGTCTCCATATTATTTCCTATTTTGTTTTTTCCTATATTGTTGTTAGATCTTTAGATCTTGTGACTTACCAAATGGTCTTGAGAGCTTTTGGATTGTACTCTCGTACTCGTTATTGAAGATAATGAAACCCCTCTCTCTCCCTGTGATTTATCCTATTTTGGATTTTCCATGTAAATCTTGTGCCTTGTGTGATTTCAATTTTCCTTTCATCATTTGCTACTTGTGCTCTAATTGGTGCATCTTTTGGCATTTTTTCCCCCAACAAATTGGTATCATAGTGAAGGAATTTCGGTCTTTTTGTTTGAAATGGCATCTATCGAGTTTGAAGTGGCACATTTGGCTGGCCAAAACAATTTTGGGCTATGGAGGATTAAGATCAAAGCGTTATTGCATCAGGAAGGTTGAGTTAGAGCCTTGGACGGAAATTATTTCGACGATATGACTATGGCAGAGATCGAGGAGATGGAGGAGAGGGCGCACAACACCATCCAATTTGTTGTAATTCGATAAGGTGCTTCGCAAAGTCACAGGTGAAGAAAAGACTTTAGGATTGTGGAATAAGCTTGAGAGCCTCTACATGAAGAAATCTCTTATGACAAGATTATTCTTGAAGTATGTGTCTTTACACTAAAGATGCAAGAAGGTACTCATATTCAAGAACA
This sequence comes from Eucalyptus decipiens, assembly GCA_014182575.1. Taxonomy (NCBI): domain Eukaryota; kingdom Viridiplantae; phylum Streptophyta; class Magnoliopsida; order Myrtales; family Myrtaceae; genus Eucalyptus; species Eucalyptus decipiens. Next base: position 31,030,795 of record CM024610.1, on the reverse strand, counting down.
TCTAGATGAATTTAATAATATCGTGATGGATATGAAAAATATAAATTTGAAGTTAAATGACGAAGATCAAGTTCTAATTGTGTTATGCTCACTACTGAGCTCGTATGAAAATTTTGTGAATTCTATATTGTATGGAAGAGCATCTATAACTCTTGAGGATGTGAAAGCATCATTGAATTCCGAGGATATGCATACAAGATTGAATGCAAATAGTGGGGGTGATACAGTTGATGGCTTAATTGTTAGGGGAAGGTCGAATCATTGTGATAAACACGGTAATAGTAAAAGGTGTTCGAAATTTAGATCAGGCAGAGATAAGAGTAAGGTGAAGTGCTACTATTGTCACAAATTTGAACATTACAAAAGTGAGTGCCCAGTGCTCAAAGCTAAGGGGAAGAAGCTGACGAAGAGTTCCGAATCAGCTATCTTGTGAAAAATAACGAGTCAATAATGTAGACAATGTTCTTACTATTTTGTTTTAGATTGTTATGTCAATGACGAATGGATTTTAGATTCAGCATGTTCATACCACATGTGTCCATATAGAGATTGGTTCTACACACATGAAAAAGTCAGTGGTGGTTCAATTTTGATGAGCAACAATGCAGTTTATAGGATTTTAGATATTGATAAATTGCAAATTAAATGTCATAACAATTTTTAGTAAAGACTTTGATTGAACGTTAGACACATCCCACATTTGAAGGAAAACCTTATTTCATTGAGTAGTTTAGATTCCATTTGGTGCATGTACACAAGTGGAGGTGGAGTTTTGAAAATTTTAAGAGGCTCCTTGAATGTGATGTAGGGTAACATAAAGAAAAATCTTTATGTTCTGCGAGGAAGTACCGTTGTGGGTTCTTTAAATATATCATCCTCTTCAGATTATGAAAATCAATGTTGTGGCATATGCGATTAGGTTACATGAGTGAAAGAGGAATGACTATCTTGAGTAAATGTTGTTTACTTTGTGAGGATCATACAGTCTCGACTTTTGCAAACATTGTGTTTTCGGGGAGCAATGCAGAGTTAGTTTCAATATTGATATGCACTCAATGAAGGGCACAATTGACTATATCTACTCTAATTTGTGGGGACCGATATAGGTAAAATCTAAGGGTGGTGCAGTTTATTTTCTAACATTTATTGATGATTATTTTGGGAAAGTCTAGGTTTATTTCTTGAAGCGTAAAAGTGATGTTTTTAATATGTTCAAGAAGTGGAAGATGTTGATAGAATATCAAATTGGGAAGAAGATAAAGCGTCTCAGAATGGACAATGATCTTGAGTTTTATGGAGATGATTTCAATAAGTACTGTGAAGATTCGAGGATTGTTTTTTTTTTTGGTAAAGGTAATAAAAAGATTCGAGGATTGTTCAACATCAAACAGTTGGGTACACATCTCAACAAAATGGGGTGGTGGAGCGTATGAACAAGACACTTTTAGAGAGAGCTAGGTGTATGCTTTACAATACTAGACTTAGGAAAGATTTTTGAGTTGAAGTTATGAATATGGCATGTTATTTAGTGAATCGTTCTTCTTCAACCACAATTGAATGTAAGACTCCTAATGAGGTATGGTCAGGTAAACCTTTTAATTATTTTAATTTAAAAATATTTGGATGTCCTGCTTATTATCATGTAAAAGAGGGCAAGCTTGAACCTAGGGCCAAGAAGTATATTTTTGTTGGTTATGCAAACGGGGTTAAATGATATAGGTTATGGTGTTTTGACCCTCAATCATCAAAGTTTATAATTAGTAGGGATGTTACTTCTGATGAAAATTCTATACTTGAAAAGAGAAAGGTTATTACTGAGTCTACAAGTATTCATGAGGAAAATGTTCGAAAAGAGGTCAAGCTTTATGTAAAGATCCACGGAAAATAGTTGAAGCTGTTCCTATTTAGCCAAAAAGTGACAATGAGTAACAAGACTCAAATTCTATCAAAGAAGAAGGAGAAGAAATTGAGCAACCTCAAAATTTAGCTGCCAAGAGGGGTAAACAACAAATTAAGCCTCCCCAAAGGTATGGTTTTGTTGATTTGGTAGCGTATGCTCTTATAGTTGCTGAAGAGCTTGGTATTGAAGAACCTTCTACATTCCATGAAGCTATTATTTGTTCTAGATCTAGGAAGTGACTTGTTACGATGAATGAAAATATAGAGTCTCTTTATAAGAACCAAACTTGGGATCTTGTGACATTGCTTAAGAGCAAAAGAGCTGTTAGGTGTAAGTGGATCTTCAAAAGAAAAGAGGGAATTCCAAGTGTCATGTCCCGATCCTTGAGCGCGTGCCCATCTCTTAGTGGTCAATTAAGTAGCGACATCCTAGGATGCGTCGTCGATCCATTCATTTTAATGCGCATGTGGAAGCGAAAAATTAAATCCCTAAACAACAACAAGATGGGATAGAAAAGCAGAGCCACAATTTTCGAAAACTATAACACACTTATATACACATATCAAACTATGTCATAGACAATATTAGCCGATCTATACAAGGTCTACAAAAATGGGGGGTAGAGTGCTATAGATCCTCTAAGCATTCGAGTCTTCAACTGAATACTCTAGGGATCCTGGATTCGATGAACTCGGGTCCACCATTGAACCATCTGGAGGGTCGGCCATGCCTTTTCCAAAAGCAACCTCCAGCACCGACATAAGGATCTTAGATTCCGGTATGGGACCCTCTCTTTGTCCATTTCGCTCACAACAATATCACGATCTGTATTGATGGGGTACCTTATGGGTAGACCCTCATCAACCCAGACAATGGACCTTATGAGCTCAAAGACCCATCCCCTTGGGTTCCCATGAAGTGGAATATAAGATACCTGCTTGGTGACCTTCTTTGGCTGTTCAAAACGTTTGGGAGGTACTACCATCTAAGGACATGTAAATATTATCCCACAATACGATGAGACGACATCTCAGCAAGTTCACCCCCTAAGCCCCAACTATGAAGGAAATACGCTCAAAGGCTGCTTAAGCACGCATGAGATAGAGGACTTCCCATTGCCTCAATTCCTTCCTGCAAGTCAGTACGATTCAACCATTCAACCAGTCATTTCAATTCAATCGATTCAACCCCAACAATACTATCTATCATTCAATCCAATCAATACTATCTATCACTCCAATACCGATTATTAAATCACTTCATCAATACGATAGTTGCTCACCCAAGCTGATATAGATAGATAGTAGTTCACCAAAGCTGATATAAATAGATAGTAGCTCACAAAAACTGATATATGCTCACCAAAGCCGATGTATGCTCACCAAGCTGATATATCAAAACCCGCAGGCTAATATAGTATATTGTTCTCATTCCTTGGAAATTTACTATCTTTATAGGTACCCGTAAAAATAATCGTGTGCGGGTATACAGTTGGCCTTAGCCAAAATACAATATTTTCCCTTCCCAAAAATCTCACCATTTAATATAGTCCACAAAGATATTTTTGGCGTTGTAAATCAATGCATGGTAATTTCCAATTAAATATTGAAATTACTCAATTTTGAGATAAATACCCAAAATTACAATCAACACACAATTTGCATAATTTAACACTCAATTAAATAAACCAACCATACCACTGTGATTAGCACAAAATTCCGATCATCGGCTATCTCGGCCTAATTTCTGGAAAATAATAATTAATTAAATAATTACCAAAATTAATTAATAAATACCAATAAATTCAACTTAGGCCGGAAAAGCCTAAATAAATACCGAAACGGGCCTAGAAAATTTCCGAACCTATCTAGATAAATGCTACAACTTATCAAATCTCTAATTACGCTACTTTAACCACCTAACATGCATAAACGAATCATTAAATTGCTAATTCATTCTAACTAACCACATAATCCATACTTGACATAAACTAATCAACTCTTAAGCATAATTAACTCCCTAAGCGGAGATTAGTGAGTAAACTTACTGGTTTTGCGATCCGATAAGTTCACTAGGACGGCGAGGCAGAGATGACTGATAAACTCCGAAGTAGGGGCATCAAGCGAGGCCGGGAAAGGCTTGGAAATGGGCCTCAAAGCCCACGGTGGGTTGCTGGGTTTCGGCTTCTATGGTTGGGCTGAAGAGGCCACTTGGACGACTAGCTTGGGTGAGAAATGGTGGGAGTAGGTTGGTGAGGCTACCGCAGGGTCCGCAGCCAATGACGGGCGACGGTGGCAACCTGAACAGCGACCATGACAGCAAGACGAGCTTGGGGTGGCAGGGAGGCGACAACCAGGGCGCGACAAGGCCGTGGAACGGCGGGACGTTCGCACGATCTCGGGCGCAAGAGTGAGCAGCTCCAGCGGCGAGCAGTGGCGATCCAACGAGGCTGGCAATGGCAGGGGGACTTGGCTCGATTTCTTTTGGGTCTTTGGAGCTTCTAGAGGTCTGCAAATGGAGGAAGGAGGCTGGGGGGAGAAGAAGGAGATAGCCAAGCTTTAGATGGGGCCACTTAGTCTCAATTCTATCCCTTTGTCCCTTTTGGCTTGACTCCACCATGGCCGAATGGCTCCCATAGCCAAATGCAGCCACAAAGCTTCCCTAGGAAGCTAATGAGATGGTCTAAAGGTTGAGGGCATAGGGGGTATGAATTTGCACTTGGTTTCTCCCAATTTCACTTCAATTCTCACTTGAATTAAATCAATTCAGCTCCCATAAATTCCACCAACGTGTCCTCAATCAAATTGACAATTTTCCATGCGAATAGAATCAACTTGCATCCCAAAAACGTGATAAAAAATGGTCCTTTGAATTTTCCGGACAAAAAACGACCTCACTTTGAAATTCTCCCAAAAATCTCGGTTTGCAGAAAAATCTTTGGAGGATGAGTCGACGTTCCCAAAATGACTTATGACATGACAAAACTTTCAATTTTTAAAATTGGATTCAAATTCACGGTTAATTTCAATCTTGCGAGATTTTAGCGTGACCTAGTCTACCGAGCAGTTTTTAGAAAATTTTGATGCAATTGACCCGTAATTGATTTTCTTCAAGCCACCATGTACCTCTTCGACACATTGGCGACTCTCGATGATTGTGAAAATGTCGAGATTTCGAATACGGACATAGGGTACCAAAACAATACACATTGACGACTCTCGCTGGTTTGCTTCTGGTTTTTTCGCTGCTCAGCTGAGAGAAAAAGAAAGAAGAAGATGAAGAGTTTTATATGGAGAGAGAGAGAGAGAGGGTACGAAGCTTAAGGGGGAAAATAGGCTACAAGCTAATCCCTAGGCTAGTGTAATGATTAGATTTGGCTAATGATTATGCTTCCTTGGAGTTGCCATCTTCAGTTCTATGGATTGAGAAAAACCGTGGGTGTTGATGAGAGAATCGAGAGAGAGAAAGGTGTCGTGGCTTTCATGCATGATGATTTTCGCCATCTGTCGATCGTCGCTAATTAATAGTTTATTGATATTATTCATTAGTTCATTAGCTTATAATATTTTCATCTAATTGCCTTTTGTTTCTACTTAATCCCAATTATACAAAGTCATAACATATATGTAACATATCGACTAGTCAATGTTAATATATAAAGAATTCATCACAAAAAGAATGCTAAAGTTATAAGTAATTTACTAATCAAATCACCTTAACTATAATCTATTAATCTTAATTGAAAATAAAATCACTCAGGCCTAATTATCCATTCCTAGCCCAACAGGCTCAATCTATAACGATCTGGCCCGCTAAACTTATAAATCTAATAATTCCGAACCTTGGCCCGCTTCAAGTCAATTCTGAACCCACAATCTCTCATTAGAAATCTCAAGTCCAATTCAAGTGGCCCACTTATTTCTCAAGCCCACACATTCCTCACGATCCATCGGGTTCATTTTTTGGCCCAATCTAATTAATCTAAGTTTCTAATAATCTAATTTTGCTAATGACGGTCGATGAAATTTGGGATGTCACAACTCTCCCCTACTTAGAAAAATTTTGTCCTCGAAATTAATCTTACCTTATTTACTTGAAAAGCTTAGGATACTTCTGTCTAATCTCCTCTTCACTTTCCCAAGTTGCTTCTTCTGAATCGTGGTATCGCCACAAAATTTTGACTAAAGGTATAGTCTTATTCCTCAATACTTGCTCTCTTTGATCCAAAATTTGTACAGGCTCTTCATCTTCTTCTTTCTTTTTCTCTCGGCTGAGCAGCGAAAAACCAGAAGCAAACCAACGATTTCTTCTTCTTGCATGCGAGATTTTGGTCTTGATCTTGAAGCATCTTTGTGTTATCTAGTAGCTGAACAAGGTAAGGAAAGATCTAACTCTAAATTGAAAGTTATCCATTTTTCATCAAGGGAGCTTGAGGATCTAACCAAACAGTGATGGATATAGTTTGTAGTTGCTGTTTTGTGATTGATCTAAGCTTAGTGAGTGTTAGATTGAAGGTAGGAGCTATTGCATGTCACTCTTGAGTCTTGCATGTCTTGAAATCCAAGTGTGAGTATGCTGTTTTGTTGAGCGAAGTGATGAAATGGATGCCGAGTGTGTTGTTTTGGTAGAAATTGTGATAAGTGGCTTACAAATGCAACAACACTTCGAGCCGAGTTGTGAAATTGATCATTTGTTAGAGAATGATATGCTGAAGTTGCTTTGAGTTGCTGTGAGTAAGCATTGGAGTATTATAGAAGAGATTTGTGGATAGACAAGTTGTTTAGTTGAGTTAGAAGTGAGAAAATTTGTGTATCTATTCTATTCTAAGTGAAAATAGTTATGGAGTCTTCTGTTTGTGTTTAATTTTCTTTATGTATGTTAATAGAGATAAGAAAGAAACCTTTTACATGATAGAACATCTATGAGATTGAATTATACACGAAGCTATAATCATATGGATATTAAAATAGAGAGATAGAAGTGAACTTAGTAAAACGAGTAAACTGTTTTTGTAAGAAACAGATTTACCTTTACTGATTACATGAATTTTCTGTAATTACCTAGTTAGAATTGGACTTTGAATCCTTAATGAAAATTGTAGAAAACATCTTAAAGAATAACTTGTCAAAATTTGAGATTAAATCGATAAGATTTGACTAGTGAAACAATTTTCTTTGTAGATACGAAATCTGGACGTCGATACAGGGTACTAGTAAAGATTATGGCAATTGTTACTCTTAGTACAGTGAGAATTAGAATTAAGTTTCTTCACGAGAATTGTTATTCTATGTCTCAAATATAACATACTAAAATTTGGTAACATTTCGACAAGAATTAATATATCTTCTGTGTCCGAAACCGAAACTGTACACTTAGTTAGTAAACTGTCTGGATCCGAGAACATATATTAGATGAAGTGTCTTTTATATTAGGTCTTCGTGATGTACATAGAGCCTAATAAACCTCATAATAGATGTTAGTCATATAAGAGTAAGTCTCATATTCATCAGGTGCGTCCTCTACTTGACCTATTGTGATGGCGTACACTCATCCTTGAATTGGGGGTCTGTTCTGTCCACCCTACGGTGCAATTTGCGGCGCTAACCCCCTAATTTGACCCATCAATGGTGGTGGTGGTAACTTCTATTGTCCCCTTGGTCTTCTGGGACAATCTCTGGCTATATGACCCTGTTGGCCACACTCGAAACACGCACCTATCCTTAAATGGCATAGGGCTGATCCATGTCGCCTCCTATAGAAGTGAGGTATGCCATTCTGACTCAGCACTGATTTTCCAACTCCATCCTTCCTATTGGGTGGGACATGGTACCTTCCTTTGGTCATCAGTCTCTTCCCAAACCGATTCTCATCTTTGATCGAACTAAACCGCAACCCAAATACGACGGCTCGTTCGTTCTAATCTCTCTCAATCAGCTACGCTCGTTCATAACGGTCGTTATAGTTCTTCAAATTCAACGGCACCAGCAAGCTTCTCACTTCTGGTTTGAGCCCGTCTCTAAACCTTCTAGCTCGGTTTACCAGATTCTCGACTAGTTCAGGGGCGTACTGTGATAACTCAGTGAACTTCGCTTCATACTAATCCACTGTCATTATACCTTGGCGAAGACATTGGAATTCTTCCATTTTCAGCTCTCTGGCACTGTCAGAAAAGTATTTATCGTTGAAAAATTTAACAAAGGCATTCCACTCCGGAACCACGCCTTCCGGGAACACTATTCCTTGGGTGGTTCTCCACCAAGTACTTGCAATACCTTGCAACTAATAGGCTGCAAGTACTACCTTCTCCACCTCAGTGCACATTAGCAGTGCGAAGGCCTTCTCCAAGACCTAAATCCATAAGGTTGCGGCTTCGGGGTCTCTTGCCCTAGTGAACTTTGGTGGGTTGAACTTCGGAAACTGTTCCACCAGCTTATGCATCGGTCTCCTAGCGACCACGTTTCCTGGTGGAACCTAAACAGGTGTGGCAGCAGCAACAACAGCATCCGCGACAGTTGTGGTAGCGGCGACTGAAGCGGCGACACTGGCAACTTGAATCTGAGCCTGTCGGTCCATCCTATTTCCCAGCATCTCTAGCGCCTGCATGATCCCTTCGAACCTAAGATCATTAGGGGCTACTACTCCAACACTAACAGGAGGCGGTGCTACTCCACTGCTAACCTGAGCTGGCGCTCAACCACGACCTTCTCGGGTACCAACCCTCGTCGGCATCCTACCTTGAGTCACAGGACTTATGGTATGCTTTCTAGGAGTCCTTTGCTTTTGATCACTCATCTCGCAAGGTCTTTAAAGAAACCTGCTTTCCAATTCAACATAGAATCAGAAATTGAGTGTGCGAATGGTAACGCTTCTTGGCTGGGGAATAGTTTATTTTCAGAAATAGTTCTTTTCTATTTCTAATCTGGGAAACAATTTTGAAATAGAAAAAGAATAGAAATGTGTTTGGTACGAAACAATTTCTTTTTTGTACTTATTCGTTTTATATTCTTGTTCACGAATTGCCGGCTGCTGCTACATAATCGCCGGCCGTCAGTCGCTAACCGCTGCCGCACAGCCCATCGGCCACCGGAGGCGGACGGGCGGCCACAGGAGGTGGTTGCCGATGGGCTGTGCGACGGCGGTCGGTGGTGATGGTCGGCGGTCGTATAGTGGCAGCGGGCGGCAGGGGGCGGCGGGGGGCGGTAATGGTCGTTGGCGGCGGAGGCAGTTGGCGGTTGGTGGCGAATAGTGGCGACGCCGGGTGGCAAGCAAGGCGACGGGTGAAGGCGGCAGGCAGTCGACGACGGTGGTGGTGGCGGCGGTTGGTGGCAGCCGGCTGTCATTGGCGGTGGCAATAGGTGGTGGTGGGCGGCGGTGGCGGTGGGCAGGCGGTGGCTCCGAGCAGTTGAAGGTGACTGCAGCAAAAGAGATGAATAAACAAAAATTAAAAAAGAAAATTGGCTTATTTCTAGAAATTGTTCCCGGAAACAAGAAGCTACTTTTTTTTGTTTCTTGTTTCTGTTCCAAATCTATTCCCGGGCTACTTTTCTATTCTAGAAAATAGAAAAACAAGTTGGCGTTACTAAACAGATTTTTATTCTTTTTTTATTCCGGGGAACAAAAGAACAGAAATTGAGAGGAACAAAATTGTCATCATACAGGCCTTGAGTGATCCCAAATGAACAATTCTACCAAACAATTATCATAGACATGCGCCAGTATGAAATAAAGGCCAATCCTACTAACTATCACATAAACCATCGCACCTTATCACTCCAACCACTAACCTTACTCTTTATATCACTTAAACGGGGATGTCATGCCCTAATCCTCGAGTGCGTGCCCATCTCTCGGTGGTCGATTAAGTAGCAACGTCCTAAGACGCGTCGCCGACCCATTCATTTTAATGTGCATGCGGAAGCGAAAAATTAAATCCCTAGACAACAACCAGATGGGATAGAAAAGCAATGCTACAAATTTTCAAAAACCATAACACACTTATATACACACATCAAACTATGTCATATACAATATTAGCCAATATATACAAGGTTTACAAAAGCATTCAAGTCTTTAATTGAATACTCCGAGGACCCTAGATCTGATGGACTCAGGTCCACCACTGAACCACTTGGAGGGTTGGCTGTGCCTTTTCTAAAAGCAATTTCCAGCACTGAGATAAGGATCTCAGATTCCAGTATGGGAGGGCTCTTTGTTCATTTCGCTCACAACGATACAACGATCTATATTGATGGGGCACCTTATGGGATAAACCCTCATCAATCCAGACAATGGAACTCATGAGCTCATAGACCCATCCCCTTAGGTTCCCATGAAGCAGAATATAAGATACCTACTCGGTGACCTTCTTCGACTGTTCGAAACGCTCGGGAGGTACTGCCATCTAAGGACCTATAAATGTTATCCCACAACGGGGTGAGACGACGTCTCAACAAGTTCACCCTCTAAGTCCCGACTAGGAAGGAAATACGCTCAAAAGTTGCCTAAGCATGCATGAGATAAAGAACTTACCTTTGCCCCAGTTCCTTCCTACAAGTCAGTACGATTCAACCATTCATCACTTCGATCAACACAAAATTCCAATCACCGACTATCCTAATCTAGTTTCCGGAAAATAATAATTAATTAAATAATTACAAAAATTAATTAATAAATACCAATAAATGCAACTTAGGTCGAAAAAACCTAAATAAATACCGAAATAGGCTTGGAAAATTTCCGAACCTATCTAGATAAATACAACTTATCTAATCTTTAATTACATTACTCTAACCACCTAACATGCATAAACGAATCATTAAATTGCTAATCCGTTCTAACTAACCACTTAATCCATACTTAACCTAAACTAATAAACCCTTAAGCATAATTAATTCTCTAAGCAGAGATTAGTAAGTAATCTCACTGGTTGTGCAATCCGATGAGTTCACTAGGACGGTGAGGTAGAGACAATCGATAAACTTTGAAGCATGGGCACCAAGCAAGGCCGGGAAAGGCTTAGAAGTGGGCCTCGAAGCCTACGGTGGATTGCTGGGTTTCGGCTTCTATGGTTGGGCCGAAGAGGCTGCTTAAATGGCTAGCTTGGGTTGGAAACGGCGGGAACAGATCGGTGAGGCTGCTACGGGGTCGGGCGGCGAACAACGGGTGACGGCGGTGACCTAAACGGCAACCATGACGGCAGGACGAGCTCGGGGTGGCAGGGGGTGATGGCCAAGGTGCGGTAAGGTTGCAGAATAGCAGGACGTTCGCATGAGCTCGGGCGTGCAAGCGAGCAGCTCCGGCGGCGAGTGATGGCGATCCGGCAAGGCTGGTGATGACAGGGGGACTTGGCTCGATTTCTTCTGCGTCTTTGGAGCTTCCAAAGGTCTACAAATGGAGGAAGGAGGCTGGGGGAAGAAGGAGACAGCAAAGCTTTGCAGGGGGCCACTTGGTCTCAATTCTGTCCCTTTGTCCCCCTTAGCTTGAACACACCATGGTTGGCTGGCTCCCACAGCCAAATGCAGCCACAAAGCTTCCCTAGGAAGCTAATGAGATGGTCTAAAGGCTGAGGGCATGGGGGGCTATGAATTTGCACTCGATTTCTTCCAATTTCACTTCAATTCCCACTTGAATCAAATCAATTCGGCTCCCATAAATTCCACCGTGTCCTCGATCAAATTGACAATTTTCCACACCAATAAAACCAACTTGCATCCCAAAAACGCGATAAAAAACGGTCCCCTGAATTTTCCAGACAAAAAATGGCCTCACTTTGAAATTCTGCCAAAAATCTCGGTTTGCAGAAAAATCTTTAGAGGATGAGTTGATATTCCTGAAATGACTTGTGACATAACAAAACTTTCAAGTTTTGAAATCGGATTCAAATTCGTGGTTAATTTCAATCTGGTGCGATTTTAGCGTGACCTAGTCTACCGAGTAGCTTTTAGAAATTTTTGGTGTAATTGAACCATGGTCAATTTTCTTCGAGCCACCATGTACCTCTTCGACACATTGACGACTCTCAGTTATCATGAAAATCTCGAGGTTTCGAATACGAACATAAGGTACCAAAACGACAGAAAAATTAGTCTAATACCGATCGACGAGAATTTTGAATCACTCACGTTTAACCACACATCTCAGTCGAATTGACCTAACTCTGATCTCTAATCATTTTTTAACTGTGCTGTAATAATCTTTGCAAATGAGCACGGTCGAGTAGTCGATTCCCGGTTGAATTCTCAAGTCCATTGCATTAAAATTCCTTAATGGCTTCCCCCGATAATCTAGTTATCTCACGAGTGATCAGCTCAGAGAATAGTACTCTAGGCACATCGATGAAAGGCCCGATTTATTTAATTGAAAATAGAATTGAAATTCCATGATATCACACCAAGGATTAAAGATGAAAGATTTAAGGCACGTTTGATAGTGAAGGGTTCTAGTCAAAAGGAATGGACCAAGTTTAATGAAGTGTTCTCTCCAGTTATGAAACATAATTTCATTCGTGTGTTACTCACGTTGGTAGCCCTTTATAATCTATAACTTAAGCAACTTGATGTCAGTATCGCTTTTTTGCATGGGTAGCTTGAGAAGACAATTTATACGTCTCAACAAGAAGAATTCATTATTCAAAGTAAAGAAGATCACGTTTGCAAGTCGAAACATTCTTTGTATGGTCTCAAGCAATCTCTACGGCAAAGGTACAAGAGGTTTGATAACTTTATGTTGAGTTATGGCTACTTGTGAAGTGTGCATAACAGTTGTATGTACTATAAAAGACTGTATGATGGTTCTTTTATTTATTTGCTATTATATGTGGATAACATGCTGCAACGAAAAACATATTAGAGATCCAAAATTTGAAGAGGTAACTTAGCAGAGAATTTGAGGCGAAAGATCTTAGAGTTATCAAGAAAATTCTAGGTATGGAAATTCGTAGAGACAAAAGGGTTGGGAAGTTACACATCTCACCGAAGAAGTATATTGAGAAAGTGCTTGAGCGCTTTGGCATGAAGAATGCTAAACCAATAAGTACTCCTTTGGCGTCCCATTTTAGGTTTTCGGTTTCTTTGTCACCTAAAACTACAAAAAGATTAGATATCTCGAGTTCCATATTCTAGTACTATGGATAATCTCATGTATGCTATGTTTTGCACTCATCCGCATATTTCACTAGTGTTGTGAGTAGGTATTTGGCACATTCGGGTAAAGCTCACTGGTAAGCCATGAAATGGATTTTTCGATACATCTGAGGTACCTTAGATTTGGGTTTGGTCTTTAATAGATATTGTGATATTGGACATTCAATTGTTGGCTTTCTTGATTCTAACTATGTAAGCGATCTTGACAAAAGGAGATCTTTGATAGGTTATGTTTTTATGCTTGGTGGCTTTGCAATTAGTTGGAGAGCAATTTTATAGGACACAGTTACTTTGTCTACCACCGAAGCAGAACACATGGCAGCAACTGAAGCAGCAAATGAAGTTCTTTGGTTGAAGCGTTTAGTTACAGAACTTGGTATGAAGCAAGAGGGAGTCTCCGTTATCTTGTGCGGTAACCAAAGTGCAATCCAGTTAAACAAGAACATGATTTATCACAAGAAGACAAAAAATATCCACATACGGTATCACTTTGTACGTGATGAGGTTGCTAAGAGTATGGTTACAATGAAGAAAGTATCTACAGCAGATAATCTGGCAGATATGTTGACCAAACCAATTCTTTTTATCAAGTTCAAGCATCGGTTGGACTTGATTGGCATTTTTGCCATTTGAGTTGCTTAGGCAAAGTTGCTGGCATTTCATCCCTTGTTTCTGACACCTTGTACGCTCGCATAGGGTTAGGGTTGTGCATCATTGATTTTGTCGTCTTGGGGGTGACATTGTGTGTTCATTTTTGGTGGTGAGAGGAAGACGTTTTATGGTGTTTGGCATATTGCTTTTTGGAGATTTGAAGAGAGGCTATAAAATGAATGTGTTTAATAACACATCTCCAACCTTAGCCTCCATATTATTTCCTGTTTTGTTTTTTCCTCTTTTATTGTTAGATCTTTAGATATTGTGGCTCACAAAGTGGTTTTTATAGCTTTTTGATTGTACTTTCGTATTCGTTATTGAAGATAGTGAAACCCCTCTCTCCCCGTAGTTTTTCCTGTTTTGGGTTTCCACATAAGCCTTGCATTTCGTGTGATTTCAATTTTCCTTTCATCCTTTACTACTTGTGCTTCAATTGGTGCATCTTTTGGCCCTTTTTTTTTTTTTCCGCGACAGGGATTATGTTGACTATTAATACACGGGCTTGCACGCCCTCGTAAAAATTCAATTAGGAAACATACAAATATAAACAGACAACAATGATTTCGGAACGATTATGTAGGGCATAGCTTGAACTCTTGTAATCGCTCCTCTGTCGACAGCGAAGCCACTGAGTCAAATCCAGACGTTGACCTTATCCATGAACTTATTGAATTCAGAGATCATCCAAGCCTTTTCCCAGAGATTTCCACAGCACGCATGGATTACAAACAATGGAATGTCGAATGGATGAATCAACACCTGATCAAGCGTCGGGAGAGAGTGGATGCGATAATTTTCACCAAAAGCAGCGTCTGTGAAATTTGGGCTTTTGACGGAGAGAGAGAGAGAGAGAGAGAGAGAGTTGGAGAGAGGAGGGAGAAAATGGGCTGTTCCTTTTCGGATGGGAGAGGAAGTCAACAAGCGATGGGGGGACCCAACAAGGGCCCATGGGAGGAGTAGGAGTTGGAGAAGGAGGTTACAATGGCGGGCACGACGACGCCGTTGACCACTTCATCTGAGCTCGTAGTCAACCCGCTCTCTTCTCTCAAATTGTAGCTCATGAGTTCATGTGATTATGCGCGCTTCTTTCCATGTGACTCGTAATATGTTGTGGTGATACGCTTCGTTTTCTTCAGACCTACGTCAACATTGTTCTTGGGAGAAGAAGATTAAAAGTGCCTTAACTTGTGAATGGCACTCACTTTAGTACCACAACTTTTCGCCAACTTACTTAAGTGCCACTTTTTGAAAAGAAATGATCACTTGAGTGTTCACTCCAATTTAAGTTGGCATATAGTCTTTAAACAATGTCATGTAGTAAGTTAAAAAGTAATTACTTCAGTGCTAGTCATTGTAAAAATATAATCACTTTAATGCCAATTTTTGTTAAAAAATGATCACTTCAATGCCAATCTTAATAAAAAAAATGATCACTTCAGTGCTAAAAAAACACCTAAACGACGTTGTATAGCAAGTTAAGAAGTGATCACTTCATTACCAATCATTGAAAAAAAATAATAATTCCAATACCAATCGTTATTAAAAAGTGATCACTTAAATGCAAAAAAATGCAACCTTAGATAAAATTTTTAATTATAAAAGTCTTGTAATTTTTGTAGCTAGAATTTTTCGCCAAAGGCATTTAAATGATTGTTTTTCTCCTATTTTGGCACTTAAGTGAGCCGGCAAAAAGTTGTGGCACTTAAGTGAATGCCGTAAACAAGTTAAGGTACTTTTGGTGTCCTTCTCTCTGTTGTCCCCTATTAGTCTTTTATTCTTGCTTTTTCGTGGGAATGATTTAGCCAGAAAAATCCTGTCTATAGGAGGATTGTTTGTAGAAACACTGGAAAGCATTCTTCACGATGTGGATTCTCCTCAAACTTCACTACTGAACTAACTGACTAATGATATATTATTTGAAGAAATTCTGTTCATGTGTTCCCAACATGCTTGTCTAATCAGAGTTTTCTTTGTTGAACGTCAGAGGCATAGCTTTAATACCAATTTGACGGGATTATTTGAAAGTGAAACACTCACAGCTCACACAAAAAAGAAAAGGAGATAGATAGTCTTTTCATTTAATTCATCTTAACAAAAATGATTATAAGACTCTCCTATTTATAGACTTGATCACTTTTATTCTTCCTCATAAATATAGCAAGTGTTCTAAGGAGATAAAATCCTAGGAATTTACAAAATATTGATTACAACTCAAAACACGAATAGTCACGATATAGAAATGTAAACAGACTTCTTAAAAGAAATGCTATAATGATGACTCTTCTTCAATGCTTGCACTTGTCTTGAGACTCAAACGGATATATTGATGAATCAATAACTTCTTTACATGATTGACAACATCCAATGAATTTGGTTTAATTACAAACACTTCCCCTTAAACGAAATTCTCTTCAATCAATCATTCTAAGTAGACTCTTGAACTTTCGAAAAGTGTATATTGTCATGCCCTGATCCTTGGGCACGTGCCCATCCCTCGGTGGTTGATTAGATTTTGCGACGTCCCAAGACGCGTCACCAACCCATTCGATTTTTAATGCACAAGCGGAAGCAAATAAATAAATCCCCAAACAACAACAAGATGGGATAGAAAAGTAGGGCCGCAATTTTTAAAACCACAATACACCTTTATACAACACGGACTAGGTCAATTACAAGTTAGTCTATATTCACAAAAATATACAAAGGTTGATCCTCAAAACAAGCTGTCCTGTAACCAGCTAGTTGGACTCGTTCGCCGATTCTTCAATCTCCACCGAAGCTGGGTGTGACGTCGAGTTCTCCACTACGCCATTGGGAGGATCAGTTGGACCCTCGACTAGAACAGTATTAATTACCACAGCGGGGATATCAAAAGTTCTAAGGGGACCTAGCTGGACACCATTGGGAGCGTAGTGGAACCATGCTCCGAATTGATGAGGGAACACGTAACGTGGACACTCTTCGACCCAAATAGTGGTCACTACAAGTTCATAGACCCAAAAGTTTTCGGGATCAGGATAACTATAGATTCACTCAATGACTCTCATTGGCCAACCATAACGCTCAGGGGGATTCACCATCTAAGAACCTAAAAAGTTAAGCCCACGACAGGGTGAGATAATGTCTTAGTAAGTTCACTCCTTAAACTCCGGCTAGGAAGAAAATACACCTAAAGGCTACCTATGCACACACAAGATGAAGGACTTACCTTTGCCTTAGTTCCTTCCTACAAATTGGTACGATTCATAT
Source organism: Eucalyptus decipiens (assembly GCA_014182575.1). Lineage (NCBI taxonomy): Eukaryota > Viridiplantae > Streptophyta > Magnoliopsida > Myrtales > Myrtaceae > Eucalyptus > Eucalyptus decipiens. The sequence continues at coordinate 31,013,851 of CM024610.1, read as the reverse complement.
ATTCAACGAATCACTTCAATTCGAATCAAGTCATCAAACCAAATTGAGTCATCGATCAATTGATCCAATTGATTCCATATCATCAATACCATCTCTCAGTCAACCCATTCAATACTATTTATAAAATTCGATCACATCAAGGACTGCTCACCCTAAGTTGAAGATAGAAGGTATAGCTCACCAAAAGCTGATATATCAAGGCTCACAGGCTGATATAGTATACAATAATGCTCATCAAAGCTGTGCGATACTTAATATGCTCACCAAAGTTGTGCAATACTTAATATCTATTGTACTAAATAAAATAATCATATGTGGGTACACGGTCAGCTTTAACCAAAATATAATAATTTCATTTTTATAAAATCACACTAAATATAATAGCTCACAAACACATTTTTAGCGCTGTAAACCGATGCCCGCTATTTTCTAATTAAATACTGAAATTATCAAGTTTTGGAATAAATTCCCAAAATTACAAATATCATTCAAATAGCACAAATTAGCATCCAAATAAATAAAGGAAACACACCACTACAATTAGCATGAAATTCCGATCATCGGCTATCTCAGTATAATTTTTGGAAAATAATAAATAATTAAATAAATACCAATAAATTCCAAAAATACAAACTTAGGCTGATAAAGCCTAATTAAATACCGAAACGGGCTTGGAAAATTTCCGGACCTATCTTGATAAATAATACAACCTATCTAGTTACAAATTACATTACTCTAACCACCTAACATGCATAAACGAATAATTAAATCACTAATCAATTCTAACTAACCACATAATCCATAATTAGCTTAGACTAATCAACCCTTAAGCATAATTAACTCCCTAAGTAGAGTTTAGTGAGTAAACTCACCGGTTTTGAAATCCGATAAGTTCATGGCAATGGCAAGGCGGAGACAGGCGACAAACTCCAAAACGGCAACACCCTACGAGGTCCGGAAGCGGTCCAAAGCGGGCCTTGAAGCCCATGGTTGGACTGGGTTGCTCAATTCTGTCCAAGGCCAAGCGAGTTGGAACGAAGGTTGGAAACGGCAAGGGACAGGCGGACTGGGCTGTAGTGGTGGACGGCGGGTGATGATCCGACAGCTTGGACGGTGACGAACAGTGGCTGGCACAGTCAGACGGAGGCTTGGCTACGTTGGACAGGGGCGCGGGGACAAGCAAATGCGAGTAGGGAGGCGGACGACTAGGCGGGACTAGTTCGAGCCCGCGGCTTGCGTGCGGTGGCTCCAGCTGGTCCGACAAACATCGATTGCAGGGGGGCTTGGCTCGATTCCTCTAGTTTCTTTGGAGCTTCAAACACACTAAAAGTGGGGAAAGTAGGTCTAAAGAAGAAGATGAAGCTAGCTGCCTAAGTGGAGGGCCCCTTAGGCCTAAATATCTCTCAAATGCTTATTGCTTTGACCCCACTTGTCTTCAACTCTATCCTCAACCATTTGCAGACCATTAGCTTCCTTAGGAAGTCATTGAAGTGGTCCAAAAGGTTGGGGATTGGGGACCAAGGAACTAAGAATTTTGAAGTATTTTTCCCCAAATCCACTTCAATTTCCTCTTGAATTAATTCAATTCGGCCCCTATAAATTCAACTATAATTCCCTCGACCAAATTGACATTTTTCCTCATCAATAGAACTAACTGGCATCCCTGAAATGTGATAAAAAAATGATCCCTTGAATTTTCTAGACAAAATCTTCGGAAGATGAGTTAACATTTCTAAAATGACTCGTGACATGGTAGAACTTTTAATTTCTAAAATTGGATTCAAATTCGCGGTTAATTTCAATCTGGCACAATTTTAGCGTGACAACCAGATGGTTTTCCGGAATTTTTAATGCAATTGACTTGTGATCGATTTATTTCAAGTCACAATGTACATCTTCGACACATTGGTAACCCTTTGTGGTTGTGGAAATCTCCAAGTTTCAAGTACGGACATAGGGTACAAAAAACAATAGAAAAATCAATCTAGTATTGATTAACGAGAATCTTGTAATCAGGTGAAATCACCCACACTTTGATCACGTATCTTAGCCGAATCGACCTATCCCTGATCTCTGGTCGATTTTGACAATGCCGTAGTGACCCTTGCAAATTAGTATGGTCGAATAGTCGATTTCTGGTCGAATTCTTAAGCCTATTGCATTTATATTACTTAATGGCTTCACCGGATAAGCTAGTTATCTCATGAGCGGCCAACTCTGATAAAAGAACTATAAGCGTGTCGATGAAAAGCCCAACTTATTCAATCGAAAATAGAACCTGAAAATCAAGATGTCACATATACCTTGAGAGGTTTAGTAAAAATGTCTACTACTTGATCTCTCGGCTTCACATGCAACACATTAATTTCATTCTCTCTCACCTGTTCTCAAACAAGTGATATCAAATATCAATATGTTTGCTTCGTTCATTAAAAACTGGATTTTTTGCCAAAGCAATAGTAGAAACATTATCATCAAAAATCTCTACTGCTTTCCTTTGCTTCATATGAATGTCTTTAATTAGTCTTCTCAACCATATTGCATGACAAACACATGATGATGCTGCTACATATTCAGCTTCACATGTCGACAGAGTAACATTGGGTTACTTCTTTTATGACCTCATGAAAGCAGAGTTACACAAGAAAAATACAAATCCTATAATGCTTTTATCAATCATTGATGTCTCCACTATAATCACTATGCAAATAAGCTCTAAGTTGGAAAGCTTTAGATTGATAATAGTGTAAGCCATGAGCGACAGTTCCTTTGGTATATCGAAGTATTCTCTTTACAACTTTAAGATGAGATGACTTTGGTTTCTCTGTGTATTGACTCATTATTCCAACATTGTACATGATATCTGGTCTTATACATGTCAAATATCTCAAACTTCTAATCAAGCTTATATAATACATCAACTCAACATTGACACCATCATAAAATTTTGAAAGTTTGGTTTCATACTCCACTGGTGTATTGGAGTGTACAATTCTTCATATTAAATATTTCAATGACATTTTTTGCATATCCTTTTTGATAAATAAAAATCCCATCTGCACTTTGCTTCACTTTAATGCCAAGAAAATAGTTCATGAGACCAGTATCAATCATTTCAAATTCTTTCACCATCAATGCCTTAAAAGCATTAACCATTGCCAGATTATTTCATAAGAAACAAGGCCATCGACATATAAACAGGCGAGTAGAACATCACTTTTTTCTTGCTTCAAATAGAGTGCATCCTCATATGGACATTATACGAATCCATTCGCCATGAAATATGCATTGATTCTGGAATTCAACGCTATCAATGCTTGTTTAAGCCCATATAGAGCTTTATTTAACTTCTGTCACGCCCCGATCCTTAGGCACGCACACATCCCTTACCTTTGGTCGATTTTAAAATGCGATATCCCAGGACTATATATCACCGACCCTTTCATTTATATATGCACATGCGGAAGCAGTTATAAATCCCCAGACAATAAAACAATGGGATAGAAAAGTAGGCCATATTTTTCATAGTGAAAATTCACAACCACACCTTTTTACACACATCTCATAGTATTCCACAATACTACATATATGTAAGTCTAATCTAACATTTATTCACATGCAAACAAGGTCTGATAAGACAGGATGGGATCTCAGTCCTGATCCGGGTCGTACTTGAGGTCATCCTCGGGGTCCTCCTCTAGGTACTCCTCTTCGAGTTCCTCATCAAGGTTCTCCTTGTCAGATTCCTCCTCCTTAGGCTCCTCATTCAGGTCCTAAAATGGTTATTCAATAACCACTGAGACAACGTCTCAGCAAGTTCTACCCCCTAGGACCCGATTAGTAAACTAATACATCTTAAGGTTGCCTATGCACAACACAAGCCAGAAGACTTACCTTGGCCTCAAATTCCACCTGCATATTAGCACAGATCAAATAGACACCCAAGCAATCACATCACAGGTCGAAGCATCAATCAAATCGACCTAGTCGATTATGTCTCAATCAACCATTCATCGATCATTCCATTCAATCAATCAATTCACAACATCAAATCAAAGCAAAGATCAATCGACTTGGTCGATTACATATCAATAAGACCACTTCTGGTCATTTCGACTATTCCAACTCAATTCTCAATTATGAATCATGGTCCTTAGGACACAACTTATCTATAGGTGGTAATCACGGCCCCACCGAGCAACTTTCGATATTTAATGGCTTTACGGTCCCACTCGACCCTTTCAAGATTCAATGGCTTTACGGTCCTACTCGACCAATTCTCAATCACATAGCCAAAATTGCATTATTTAGGAATATAACTTAAAAATGCATCATTAAATCAATTCGACAAGAATTAAAACTCAAATAAATAAACGGACTACTCCACAACAATCAGCACGGAATTCCAGTCATCAGTCATCCTGGTTGAATTTCCGGAAAATAAATAATTAAATAATTAATTTCGAAAATGAAATAAATAAACACAATAATTCTAATTTAGCACAATATAAAGCTCAATTAAATAAACAGACTATGCCATGATCATCAGCAGAAAACCCCGGTCACTGGCCATCCCGTTATATTTCCAGAAAATAAATAAATAATTAATTAATTTTGAAAATTAATATTTAATTCCTAAAAATTCAATTTAGGCCTGAATTGCCTAATTAACACCCGATAAGGGTTGGGAAAAATCCCACGAAACATCCAATAAATACTATAGGCAATTCTCTATCTAAGTACACTAACCAAACAACTAATATGCAATGCAATTAACTAATAATCGCTAATCAATTTTAATCTAACCACCTAATTACACTTAACTAACACTAATCAATATTTAAGTATAATTAGCAAACTAAGAATGCATTAGTGAGTAAAACTCACTCAATACGTCAGGATCAACGCGAGGATCGACTTTTCTCAAGGCAGGCCGAGCATCCGGGCTCGGGAAGCCGGCCAAAACGGGCCAAATAGGTGCTGCCATACCCATTTCCGCACTTCTGTGTTCATTGCTGGTTGGGGCGGATCTGGGGCTGAGATGGCGATGTAAGGGCGGCTAGGGCCAGGCGAAGCTCCAGCAGGTTGAGATGGTGAAGTACGGTGGTCGGAGGTGGCCAAATCGTGGCTTGTGTTGGCCAAAACGGAGCTGGATAGCAGCTCTGGAACATCGAGCTGGACGAGAGGGAGGTCGCGGAGCTACAACAACGTGCGGTGTGAGTCGGCAATGACGGCCTTGGCTCCGGTGGTGGTGGCAACGACGATGGCAGCTCCGATTCGGCTTCTGGTTGCAACGACAAGTTGCTGTCTCTATTTCTGCTGTCTTCGAACAAGCCGAGAGGGAGAGGAAGAGAGAGAGTGTTGAGTGGATGAGGGAGGGTACCGAGAGAGTGAGAGAGATGAAGATAAGGATAAGAGAGAGAGAGAGAGAGAGAGAGAGAGAGAGGGTGTTGAAAAGTCAAAAAGCAAAAAGGGGAGGAAGCCAAGTTGGAACCGGCAGAGTGAGTCGGTGGGGCTTTCGCACAAGGAGAAAAGAGAGAGGGAGAGAGAGAGAGAGAGAAAAAGAAAAAGAAAAGGAAAGAAAGAAAGAAGAGAGAGCTTGTGGGGAAAAAGAAATGGGAATAAATTCAAAAGAAAAGAATTTCCTCAAATAGAAAATTATTATTTCATTTTCTTTTGAATAAGCTCATAATTCCCAAAAGAATTTCATATTAGAGTACTTGCTTCTTACTTGCATTTCTGCATCCAATTTCCCTCTTGAATTTCTCTCAAATGACTCATAAAATCAATTGATGTCTCACTTATCAAATTGATTATTTCTCTCATCCAAGAATCCCTCGTGCTTTTCAATTTCACAATCCCCAGCTTCAACTGAACGAAAACGACCCTAAATCGACTTTTTCCCAAAGAATCTCGGTTGTCAAAAAAATCTTCTGAGACTAAGTCGACGCTCCTAAAATTTATTGTGACAAGACAAAATCTTCAATTTCTGAAATCGAACTTAGATTGACAGTTAATTTCACTCGAGCACGTTTTTAGTGTGACCTAGGTTACTAGGTAGTTTTCAGAACTTTTTAGAACAAATGACTCATGGTCGATTTTCTTCGAGCCACGATGAACCCACTCGACCCATTGGCGATTCTCGGTTGTTGTGAAAATCTCGAGGATTCAAATACGAACACAAGATATCAAAACGACGGTAAAATCAAATTAGTGCTAGTCAACGAGAGTTTTCCAATTTAGTGGAGTCACCCACGATTGGCCATTCATCTCAGTCGAACTGACCTACCTTTGATCTTAATTCGATTTTTAACTATGTCATAATGACCTCTAAAGATGACCACGGTCGAGAAATCGATTCCTAGTCGAATTCTCAAGTCTATCTGCCTTAAAGTCCTTAATAGCTTACCCAACTAGTCTAGTTATCTCGTGAGTGGCCATCTCAAAGAAAAACACTGTAGTCGTGTCGATGAAATGCCCAATTTATCTAATTGAAATCCGAACCTAAAAATCTGGATGTCACAACTTCAGCACTTTGTCATCATGATCTTTCACAATAAACCCTTTAGGTTGCTCAACATAAATTTCTTCCTCGAGGATGCCATTTAAAAATGTCAATTTAACATCCACTTGATAAATTCGCCAATCATTTTGAGCAGCAATAGAAATTATCAATTTAATTGTTTCCATGCAGATGACCACGGCAAAAACTTCATCATAGTCGATTTTGGCTTTTTGCTTGTACTCCTTCATGACTAATCTTGCCCCATACCTTGTCACTTCTCCTTTCTTGTTCTTCTTGGCCTTGTATACCCATTTGATTATTGTCCTTCTCTCATGTTTAATTCTTCTCAATGGCTTCAATTTCTTCATTCATGGCTTTTCTCCATTATTTTTCTTTGGCCACATCATTGTAGACAAATGGTTCACAATTTTTAAGATGACATACAAGGGGAAGCTCATCGGTGGCTTCATAAATAATAGACAATATGATATCCTCGATTCAGACCCCTATCTCGGGCGCAAGGAATGGACTAAGGATTTGTATGTCAATAACAAGAATGGGTTGTGAGTCAATCCTATGGATTGTTCACAAGGCAACTAGCTGATCAGAGGCAATGCGACTTTCGATTAGGGTTACGTTAGACCATAGCGTTCGACCATAAGGATCAATGTGGACGATCATATGCTGTCATAAGTTGATCAATAGACGGATATAGATTGATTCAGCTCGAGTATATTCCAATCGAGGTGACTCCGCACAATCACTGTACCGTTCATGAATGACCCTAATTCGATTCCACGCAACCATGAGCCAAGATAAGTCGATTGATCTCACACGATTACATGACAACCGAAGGTCATTCATGGATAAACCGAGCTCAAACATAGGTCATGCATGGAACCTCAGATAGGTGCCAAACTCAGTTTGGATCTAGCCGCGCGAGTACAGCTGATGTTGCTTAATTAGTGTAGGTTGTGTTAAGGCCAATTCCACTCGGAACATAGCCAAAAACCCTGGTTCGATTAAGGGTATCGATCATACATGACCTCAAGATATTCCTGTCCCGTTAACACAGTAATTAGATAATCCTTTTTATTATGTCTTGTCCTCTTGACTTTGGACTAATTGAGAGTGAACTTGGAAGCCAATGAGACCCCCTCACATGCCTAAATGGGATAAACTTGTGGGACAAGCTGTCTTGTAAGGCTTTAAACCATTCTTAGAATTTTGGAGATAGTTCAAAAGTGCATTAAGTGGAAACGTGTGCTAATTTGAGGATATAGACTTGAATAGCCCTAAAGATGAAAACCAGTTTAGCTTCTTGAGATTAAATTGAGAGAAGACAAAATTTTGGTGGCAATTCAAGAAGGGGTTGAGCCCCACTTTGAAGAAGACTAGGAGGATGGACAAATCTAGTTTGGGTAACAAGACTAGTTGCTCTTGAACTAGCCAATAATTGAGTCTTTAGAGCTTGAAGAACAAGCTTTGGCAAGGTGAACTTATAGGTTGACACTTGTAGGGTGGAGATTCATTCCTGCTCACCAAGTTTAGGAAGCCATCATTGTAACACGAATAATTGAGTTTAGGCCTTGATGAAACCCATTTCTCTCTCCCTTTATACTTCTTCCTCAAGTTCCTTCTCTCATTCTCTCCCTCCTTCTCCCTCATGCGACTCCCTCTCTCTCCTTCTCAGTTTGCTGCACCACCGCCACCTCACGCCGCCATTCATCACTGTCATGTCATCTGCGTGCCGTCGCCATGAACCTCAAGCCACTGCCGTCCATTTCTTGTTCCTGTCCCGATTTGTGTAAGTGGGTTTCCTAAACGTCGCCTTATAGGTTGACAGTATGTAGTTTTTCTATTTTGTTTGCATTTTGCTTTCACATTCACCAGGGATATTCTTGGTTGTTTTTTATTTGATTTTCACAGAAGGGTATAACTTCTTCTTCTTTTGGAGTAAAATGTCAACAACATATCCTAATACTTGATTTTCTGTCTTCTTATGCCTGCAAAAAATTTAGGAACATCACAGCACATGATGTATGCATTTCTGGTTCATGCCTGTAAATTGTGTCTTCAGTAATCATGTGTTGCTAAAATTACCTTATGACCGGAAGACTCATTTGTGCTGCAGAAAGCATATCTAGGACAGTCTTTGCAGTTCTGGTTGATGCCTGTAAATTATGTCCTCATTCTTTTTTTTTTCTTTTTTCTTTTTAAATAACTTTCAACAACTTATCTTAAAGTTGATTTTCTGTGTTCTTATGCTTATAGAATTTAAGACACGACAGCATATGGTGTATGCATCAATGGTTGATCTCTGTTATTTGTGTCTTCAGTACTGGAGTGTTGCTGGATTAACTTATGACTGGAAGACTAGTTTGTGCTGCAGAAAACACTTTTAGGAGAGTCTTTGCATGGATATGTTATGCCAATTTCGTTTTTACTTGCGTGCTTCACATGAGGCAAAGTTCATCTACCAAAATTTCTGCCGTAGCACTTCAACTAATGTCAAAACTTGCATATATATACTCTTGATCCAGTTTCAGGCTATGCGAGAACCTAAACTGAAATAGTTAAGTAGCTTATAATTACAGTATATGACTAATTCCAGGAGATTTCTGCATGTTTGTGTTTCCTCCTTTTTTTCCCCAAATTTGAGCTTGCTTTTAAAGGTTTCTGAACTTTGATCAGTGGACTCTTGCAGAGTGATTTAATGGCAATTGTGTACTTGAGAAAAAGAGGCGGGGTGCTTCAGGAACTTGGGAGGACAGAAGTTTATATCAATTAGTTGGATCCGGCATGGATTGAAACGATTTCTTAGGCTTGTCATCTCGAGACTATTCAACATTTGGCATGAGTTTTCCAACTATGGCAAAGTATAACTCATCAGTCTCTATTTTGTCTTAATTGCATTATGTAAATCCATTTCTTTGTTTGTTATTATCTCTTTTCAGCTTTCATGTAAAGTATCATTTCATAATGTTATTTCACAACATTCCTGTAAAGGCATGTTGGTTGTTTTAATCATTTCATATCTTTTGATATTCTCTTCTTTGGATGTTAACTAATGTTATTTCTTTTTGCTATCTTTGGCTCTTTTGGGTTTTTCCCCTCTGAATTTTATGTGCGAAGCCATGTGCTGTGCAGGGCCTTTCCTTGTTATACATTAACAGTGTCTCGTACTGCAATTCTATGCTCTGTCACATTTTAGTCATTCTTCCTAGAGGTCTAACTCAAAATTATATAAAAATGGAGACTATTTGGAGTAATATAGGGAGTGGGCTTAGATCGATTACCAAGTTTCTCCAACTTATATAATAGCTACTTTTACTATGGTTATGGATGAACTAAATTTTTGGTTTGGTCCTGAAGTAAGGAATATATTAAAGACAGATGCTCATCTCTTTTCTTCCCTTTGATGTTCAAGTGGGGTAGGACGAGACTTTTCTGGGTTGATTGGCTTTAGCTTTCTTGGATGCTACATATTGAAATGCCTATGGAATTCGGGAAAAGCAAAATGGATGCATTGGACGATCTTATGTTTGCGTAGGAATTTGAATGTTAAACGGTAATTAAGTAATTGCAATCATGCTTATTTGGGCAATATATAGAAGTCCATTCAAATTACCTGGGTTTCTATTCGCCTTTTGCCTTTAAATGTAAGGAAGAAGAAATCTAAATGTTATCTATTAATCAGGAGGTTTGCTGGCAGACGTTAAAGCTATAGGGCCAAGAGTTTCTAGGAAAAGTTGGCTGTGTGCTGTCTAAAACCTTCATCTTCATCTTATGAATAAAAAAAGGTACATGTGCATTTTTTGTAACACGACTGATAGTAAGATCTCGAACTACCCAACTAATATGATGCATTTATTGGAATATAGAACATAATAATTAGAAGTGGAGGTTAATAACTCCTGATTATTTAAGATGCCATGATGCCATCCAATTTTGGCCAGTGCACATGATCTAATCTTTTAATAGCCTTTTTCTTTTTTTGGATTTGCTTAGGTTAAACCCAGGACTTTTGCGTCCGCACCCCACCTTTTTTGGGATTTGCCTGGGTTAAACCGAGGACTTTTGCGTCCGCACCCCTCCCTTCTTTGCCACCAATGGCTAATAGAGGCTATCTACTGGGAATTGTTTGAATCTGGATTTCAAGACAATACACTTGCCACATTTCAAATATGCAAATCATAACCACTTGACTGCCTTAGTGGCTACCCTTCCCATATGAAAAAGAAGAGATGATGAGTTCGATTTCTCAATTCTCCAAAGGAACTGGAGGTGGAGATTTTGAGTTTTAGGTGTGAGGTTTAACTCTCATGCTTTGCAAAGAGAGAGCACAAAAGTTTAAGATTGAGTCGAGAGTTAGAGTAAGACAGATCAATAATAAAAAATAATATATATACAAACCATTACTCCGATGATTTCTCTTAGCGATATCACTATGACTATGACCTTGCAAAAGGTCTAAGGAAAAGTAATATGCTTAGGTCGACTAGCACTAGAGAGCAAGCAAATTATCAAGAATATTGTAGATTATGGAGCCATGAAATTAATGTATACCATTGGAGAGAATCAAGTTTAAGATAGGATTAAGTAATCCAAGCATCTTTGTGCACTTAACAAAAGTGTAATTCAAATTATCGTGCCTACAAGTGAACAATTTACTAATGCATGATCCCAAGCGACCACCACTTGAGTTCGTGCGACCTCAACAAAGAAAATAATCAAAGACTTCTCTGTTCACACATTATCGAGAGACCCAATTTCTAGAGTATATATCGTCTCCTTTTTGTCTCTAGAGAAACATGGTGTGAAAGTATTGAAGTGTATGCTCTCATTGTCTTGATGTTGACACCCAAATTTTTGGGGTTAATTTTTTGCTAAATAAAAAAATAAAAAATCATAATCACATGGCATATAGTTTAGGGAAATTTTATTTTGTGTTATATTTCATTGAGATTTTTCACATATTTAGGTAATATATACTGGGAGATGCATTTTTGCGCAAAATGGGAATTTTTTTGATCGAATATGCAAAAAATATTGCGCAGAGTGAAATAATATATTCAATGGAATTTTACACGAGCAAAATTGGCAATGAAATATACCGCAAAGATACATTTTTTTGGTGTATAAAAGAGTCGCGTAAGGTGGGGAGGAATTTGGAAAAATTTGGAGCAAAAGGAGGCCACACAATTGAATATACGGCCGCACAAAAGAGGTTTTTCTTTGGGGAAGTTTCCTTCGTTCCTTTGGAGAATCAACACAAAAAAGAGAGAAAAAAGCAAAAGTCAGAAAAAAGAGAGCAGCAGAGGGCAGAACAGAAAAGAGACGGGAGAGAAGACATGAGATAGACAGGAGGAGAGAGAAAGATTAAAAAAGGGAAAGAACAGTTCTTCTTCTCCAGCAGATCTGCCCCTCCGCCGGCTCCGCTTCTGCTTTCTCTCTGCTGCAACCCAGCTGCCACAACCGCCTGTCCGTCGAGCCCTCACTCCGCCTCCGATCAGTGACCCAGATCACAAGCCAGGCAGACCCGCGACGCCCTGTTCGACTCCGGACGCCGCCCGCACGCAAATTGCCAGAACATGACTCAAGCCTTCCTAGTTCCGCCCCTGACCACCCGAACCTTCCGCCCAGACACAGCAACGCTGCCCCGCCTTCAACGGTGATCCGCTCCAGCCCGTCCGTCCGACGCCCCTACGGCGCCTCCACCCGTGACGCCTCGTTCCGTCCAACGAAGCTGCTGCTTGTCTTTGTTTCCGAGTCTCACCCGAGCCGCTTCCACCTTTCCGATCCGGACGCCGAGCCACCGTGCGATCGTCCGACACCCCACCGTGCCGATCTACAACGACCCCGACTCGCTTCCTGGATCGTTCGTTGCTGGTCCGCCTACGGCCAGCTCCTCCGCCCGCGACGCCCCGTTCGCGGTCGTCCCCGCCGCCCGGTGCCGCCCCGTTCCCGCCCGGTCCGCCCTCGCCATTTTTCCCCGCCGAACCTCCGATCCGACGCCCCTCACCGGAGCCGATGACCACTCACGAGCAAGCCCCGCTTGAGAAGGGGAAAGAAAAAAGAAACAACAAAAGGAAAAAAAAGAAAAATCCATTAGGTAGTTTTTTTTATTTACTTTATTCTATTCTTTTTTTTTTGTTATTTTCATTTATTTACTTTGATTTTTTAGAATTAATCCTCAATGTGTGATTGAGATTTCGACATGAAATAGGCTGTGAAATTTGTGATTGTTAGTCCGATTTTCGCACCCGAAATCCGACTCGCAATCACTTGAAAAATCGCCAATCCAATCTCCCGCTCGAGATTCAATTCGCGATTTATATAAAATTAGCCAACCCGATCTCATGCGCCAGATATGGTTCACAAATATCAATTTGTCGTCGTGTTGGTTGAATCAATTTTACTTTTTGCAAAAAGGAAAAATCCAAAAAAAAATTGAGTTAGATTAGGTTCGTTTTAGAATATTTCCCGTTTTAGGGTTATTTACATGTTTAGAGTTGGAGGTTTATTATTTCGAACTTTGAAAAAAAAAATAAAAAAAAATGCATTCATTTAGGATGTTAGTTGGTTTTTAAAAAAAAAAATTAAGTTGCATGTTTAATTGTGTGGCAATTTTAATTTCAAATTTCATAAAAGGAAAAAAGAAAAAAATTAGAATTAGAGCATTCTTTGCACGTCATTGCATATTAGGATAGATTGCATGCTTATTAAGAAAATAAAAAAAATCATGTGCACGTCATATAGAATTAGGTTTACAAAATGCACGTCATTTAGCGATTGTTGTTAGGTTTATTTAATTAGAAATCGTCCGTCATTTGGATTAGGTCATTTTGGTTTATTTAGATTGCATATTTAATTATTGCATTGTTCATTAAGAGAAAAACAAAAAATTATCTTATTCATTCATATAGTTTAGGCTATAGTGTCATGTCATATCATTTTATAGTAGATTAGTAGCATGCATTGCATAAGGCATGATTCTCATTAAATAATTGAAAAAAAAAAATTGCGTGTTAATTAGAAATCATATCTAGGACTATTGATATTGATTTTGATCTAACAACACAGGTGCTTTCGTTGCTTTGAGGTAAGTTCTGCATCATTTAATTGCTTTCTTGGGTGTTAAATTGGTGCTTTGTGCACTTGCATGAACACCTCACATGTTAGGGAAATAGATTTAAAATCAATCCAAATTGCTTGCCGAACATTTTTCAAAATAAAAGAAAGGTACCGAAGTGGCGTTAGAGAAATCTAACGTAACCAAGTTCCCGTACCCTTAATCTCTGGTTCGTAGGAGTAAAGTAAATCTCCCGTTACTTTACTAGGTTTCTAATCGACCCACCAAAAATAGATTAGTGGCGACTCCTAGTTAAAATTCAATTGCATGTTAACAATTCAAACCTAAGTCGCAAATTGGTATGGACTTAGGAGAGTCCGAGTTAAGTCTAGACTTAACAATCCATTAGCCAAACCTTAGGTGGTTCATCCTCGAAAAAATTGGTCGCGACACTTGACCAAACACCAATTTATGCATTTACATGCTGGCTCAAATAATTTTGCCAATTTTACCTTTATTGTTAAGAATATGTTAAAAAAACCAGCATTTGAGAGGCCAACATGTCACGTCTCGATCCTCGAGTGCGTACCCATCCCTCTGTGGTCGATAAAATATTGCGACTTCCCAGGATGAGTCGCCAACCCTTTCATTTTATTGCACATGCGGAAGCGACTAACATATCCCCTGACAATAACCATGTCGGGATAGAAAAACAGGACAACACATTCACAACAAACATGTTTTTATAAACATACTGAGTTATGTACAAAAGCCTATACCCAAAAGATTTCAAAAGACTGGCTCTGAAAAAGAGATTGTCCTATCTGACCTACACTTCAGGTCACCTTAGCTCAGCTCCAGGTCCTCCCTCTACAATCTTGAAAATTTAAGCCCACAACGAGGTATGATATAAATCTCAGCGGGTTCATGCTCTAAGTCCCGATTAGGGGGTAATACGCCTAGAAGCGTCATAACCACACAATCACACAATCACAGAGACTTATCTAATCTCAGACCCTTCCTATATGTCAGCATAGTTCATATCACAATGCATATAACAATTGAAATGCCTCGTCAACTCAATTAATCATAATGGTCCCGATTATAAGGCCAAACAGTATGACACGTTCTATACCATGCCACACAGTTTTGTCTCATAATTAGGTGCATCAAACTCAAACAACCATGCGTTCTAATTATTAATTAAGCCCTCAAGGCACATCCGACTCCCATGTTCGGTTGTCTACTGGCGTAGCCAAGAATCGTCTCTTCCCCATTGAGCACGGCTACGTCTCTCATAGACGGCTTTCTCGAATAAGCATAGGTTTAGAATCTATTACGACCCGATACCCTAATGCATGGGTAACCCGAAAAGGGATTTAGTAACGTCTGGTGTAATTGCTCGAGATGGGTTCTCTTAACCAACACACGACCAATCAATTTCGGCCCATGACACTGTGCATTGCACCCAAATGCCTCAATTAAAATAGTAATCCTGCCCTAATTTCTTTGTATTAAAAATACCCAGTGAAAATAATCGTGTGTGGGTACACAATCAGATTAGACCCAGAAAATTCATAACCTCCAATTTTAAAAGTCCACTGAACCATTTTTGGTGTTAAAATCCGACACCCGAGATTTTCTAAATAAATGTCGAAATTCACAAATTTTGTACTCAAAATTCCAATCAACACTCAATCTGCACAAATTAACATCAAATTGCATAAATTGAACACATCATTGCAATTGGCACGAAATTTCGGTCATCAACTATCCCAGTCTAATTTTAAAAAAAATAATAAAATTAAATAAATTACCGACAATTAAATAAATTACAAAATAAATAAATTAAAGCACTCAATTAAATTAACCTAAACTAATCGGGCTAATTAATCGAACTAACAATTAAATCTAACCATTCTACCTAATTCAATCTAAATACACTAATTATATGAACTAACTAATTCCTAACTAAATCCACCTAACTATTCTAATTTAACTAACTAAATAACTAACTATATACTTATTCTAACTAAATTACCCTAAGCTTAATTAACTTAAATAATCTACAAATTAGCTAACTAATCAACCTCTAAGTGTCATTAGCCTACTAATTAGGGGTTAAAACGCAATTCACTGGTTTAACACGAAAACTGGTTCACGACAATGGCGGCACGACGGAGGCCGAAACCCGAACTTTCGGCGACACCAACAGAGGCTTGGACCGGGCCGAAAATGCCTTGCAAGCCCACAGCAAATTTGCTGGGCTTGGCTGAATTCATGGGCTGAAGCCCACGAGCTGAAGACGAGCTGGACCTGGCTGAACTTGCGGGCTTCAAATGGGCTGGGCTTGCGGACATGAAGGCTGGAGACAAGCGGGCTGCAGGCGTGTGAGGCGGTGGAGACGAAGACACACGGCTGAGGTTGCTTCGGTCAACCACGTCTTCGCTGGAGAAGAGACTTGACCGGTGGAGGGTCCTTCATGGACATGTGGCAGCAAACATGGAGGTTCGGTGGAGCAGAATTGCTAGTGGAGCTGCACTCGGTCGACGATGCTGATGGTTGACAGAGCTGAAGAGAAGACGCGGACGTGGTAGAGAAGCGGCTGTCTTCGGTGGGGCTAGAGACAAGTGAAGGTGGAGATGCTGGCGGTCTGTGCTAGCGTGAGTGGAGAGGGGTCAACAATTGAAGGTTGCAAGGGAAGTTTGACTCATTGGAGACAAACGGTAGTGGAGATGGGGCGTATGGCAGCTTGGGAATTCGGTGGGGGTGGCTTCGGTTGCAGAGGATGAACGAAGATGAAGACGCAGGGGAAAAGAAATGAAAACGGGAGCAGCTGGGTGAGTGCGACGAAAAGAAAAGGAGAGGGGCAGCAAACGTGCAAGGGAAGCTTAGAGAGAGAGGGGCAAAAGTCAAACAACTTATCCAATTTCATAAATGCTTGTTCCCCCGGTATTCATGCATATCTCCATGTCCCCAATTACTTTCTAGCAAATCAAATCCATAAAATAAACCAACTGTTGCCAAAATTCCAGCCCTCCTCCTTAGCTCCGAATTTCCTCATTTTGACTCTAATTTCTTCATGAAATTCCTCAAATCGACGTCCAATTTTGTTGAAGAAAAAGCCCACAAATTTTTTATAAGTTCCCATCACCAAATAGCTTGGCTTGGAAGCCCAAATTCCCTTCGACTTAGCCCATCCGAATTTCCGTTCGTTTTCCGAATCATCCAAATTGATTTTCCAAAAAAAATCCCGGAATTGCTGAAAATTCTTGGGAGGATGAGTCGACATTCCTAAAATGAACCGTGACACGACAGAACTTTCAATTCCTGAAATCAAGTTCAATTTCATAGTTAATTTCAATCTGACGCGATTTTAGCGTGTCCTAATCTACCATATAGCTTTTAGGAATTTTTAGTAAAATTGACTCGTGGTTGATTATTTTCGAGCCACGACATATATCTTCGACATATTGGCAACTCTCGATTGTCATAAAAATCTCGATGTTTCAAATACGGATGCAGGGTACGAAAATGACAGAAAAATCGGTTTAGTGCCGTTCAACAGAAATTTTACAATTAGGTGGAATCACCCACGCACTAATCACATATCTCTATCGAATCGACCTTATCTCCAGTTTTTGATCGATTTTGACGGTGCCATAATGACCATTGTAGATTAGCACGGTTGAGCAGTTGATTTTTGGTCAAATTCTCAAGTTTATTGCGTTTAGATTTCTTAACGGCTTCACCTGATAGGCTAGTTAACTCGTGAGTGGCTAACTCAGAGAAAAAGGCTATAATCACGTCGATAAAAAGCCCATTTCATCTCATCGAAATCAAATTTGAAAATTAGGATGTCACATGACATGTCATTAATCTTTCATGGTCTAATAATGCTCTCTTGGATAGATTAAGTCTAATTGCACGTGATGGATGGGGGAAGGAAACTGAGGGGCCAATAATTTAATGAATAGATCATTTATCCATTAAATACTTGATGTCAATCTGTATCCGTGTTATTATTTGGAAAGGGAGATCCTTCATTTAAAGTTAATAATTTGTCTATTTGACTTATGCCTATGTTTAATGTAGATATAACATTGTAATAATTTGAATGTGATAATTAAAATTTTGAGTAAGATATTCATAGTTACAAATCTAGTAACTTAATAAATCCTTTACTCATTAAAATATATACTTTCTCTCTTTTTTAATCACTTTGAATTTTTAATTGTGGGCATTGTCTCATTTTTTTGGGCACATGCATAACTTGCACTCTTTTTTTCTTCCGTGAGATTGAATGATAATTTCAGCCATTCAAATAAGCATTGGCATTTACTAGCTGGCTATATCATGAAGCTATCCAGGTGTGGTAAATTAAAGATCAAAAGAAAATACACTTCAAAATCTTATCGAGGAATTCAAAAGCAAACTTACACCCTTGTGATTGTATTAACTATCATGCTAGTAGCACTCTATCCATCTATCAGAGAGAGATACGAAAAAGGAGAGAGCTTCAACGGGGAGTGTGAACTCAACACACGAAATTTGATGCTCAATCGTCGAGTAATCACATGTTCTCGCACGTATTCAATCATTAAACATTCAAAAGATAGACCAAGAAACAACGATGTCCTCCTCTCTCTCTCTCTTCTCTCTCTCTCGCTCTCTCTCTCTCTCTATAGAGCGATTCAGAGAGTCAAGATCCAAAATTTGACCTTATCCATCAACTTATTGAAAGAGCCACAATGGTGCATTTCTTTTAGCATTATGAAAGCCCATTCGGAAAATGCAAAGTAATTTAATCTAAAGGACTTTAGAAAAATGTAAATGCCGTTTAGTAAACTATTGAGAAATAACTTTGAAAGAAATGTTATTTGGTAGAAAACACATTTGAAAAGCCCTTTGAATGATTAATATTAGTTTCTTTTAATTTCATTTGCTTAAAATTGAAAAAAAAATAATGTATGTAACTTTTTAAATATAAATTTTGACAATAATACTAAAAAAATCAAATACATATATAATTAAAAAAAAAAAAAAAAAAAAAGCCAAACCCTTCATCGGAGTATTTTAATTCTTATTTGCTTAAAATTGAAAAAAAAAAAAAATAATGTATGCAACTTTTTAAATATAAATTTTGACAATAATGCTAAAAGTATATATATATATATAATTTTTTTTTTAGAAAAGATCAAATCATTCGTCAAACTTTTTTTAAATTTTTATTTGTTTAAAATTGAAAATAATGTATGCAACTTTTTAAATATAAATTTGAAAATAATGCTAAAAAATCAATTACATATATATATAATTAAAAAAAAAAACCAAACCCTTCATTGGAATTTTTTAATTTTTATTTGTTTAAAATTGAAAAAAATAATGTACGCAACTTTTTAAATATAAATTTTAACAATAATGCTAAAAAAATCAAATACATATATATAATTTAAAAATAAAAATAAAAGAGACCAACTCCTTCGTCAAAATTTTTTAATTTTTATTTGTTTAAAATTGAAAAAAATAATGTATGTAACTTTTTAAATATAAATTTGAAAATGATGCTAACAATCAAATACATATATATAATTTTTTTAAAAAAGACAAACCTTTCGTCGGAATTTTTAATTTTTATTTGTTTAAAATTGAAAAAAAAAATAATGTATGCAGCTCTTTAAATATAAATTTTGATAATAATGTTTAAAAAATCAAATATATAAATAATTTATTTAAAAAGACCAAAAAAATATTAAATTTTTTTGCATTATTTTTCCATTTAAAAAATTAATAACGAGAGCAAAACAAGAAATTTGAAGAATGAGTAATGATAGTTTTGGAAAAAAAATAATAATTTTTAGCATTTTATTAAATGCTGAAAGTTCAAAACTAATCCTCTTAGTATTGGGCTTCACGGGCTTTTCAAATTTTCCAATACTGACTTTCACTTGAAAGTTATTTCAAAATGATTGTCAACAATCTCGCATTTCCCCAAGGCTTTGGAGGCTGAAAGCCTCTTAGAATATTGAACCAAATGCACCCAAAGTAATTTAGCCTAAGCAAATACAAATGCCATTTGGTAAACTATACTTTGAGAAGCAATTTTGAGAGAGATGATATTTGGTAGAAAACACATTTGAAAAGTCATTTTGGTGATTAATATTAGTTTTTTTTAATTCCATTTTTTTTAAAATTGAAAAAAAAATAATGTATGCAACTTTTTAAATATAAATTTTGACAATAATACTAAAAAAATCAAATGCATATATTCATATATATATATATTTTTAAAAAAGACCAAACCCTTCATTGGAATTTTTTAATTTTTATTTGTTTAAAATTGAAAAAAAAAAATAATGGATGTAACTTTTTAAATATAAATTTTGACAATACTGCTAAAAAAATCATATACCTATATATAATTTTTTTTTTTATAAAAAAAAAACCAAATCCTTCGTTAAATTTTTTAAAATTGTTCTTTGTTTAAAATTGAAAAGATAATGTATGCAACTTTAAAAAAAAAAAAAAAATACATACACATACATACATACATATATATTTATATATATATATATATATATATATATATATTAAAAAAAAGACCAAACCCTTCATTAAATTTTTTTTAAATTTTATTTGTTTAAAATTGAAAAAAAAAATAATGTATGAAACTTTTTAAATATAAATTTTGACAATAATGCTAAAAAATAAAATACATATATATTTATATATATTTTTAAAAAGACAAAATCCTTCATCAAAATTTTTTAATTTTTATTTGTTTAAATTGAAAAAATAATGTATGTAAATTTTTAAATACTAATTTGAAAATAATGCTAAAAATCATATACATACATATATATATATATATATATTTAAAAAAAAAAGACCAAACCCTTTGTCGGAATTTTTTAATTTTTATTTGTTTAAAATTGAAAAAAATAATGTATGCAACTTTTTAAATATAAATTTTGACAATAATGCTAAAAAAACATATATATATATATATATATGCTAAAAAAATCAAATATATAGATAATTTGTTCTTAAAAAGATCAAAATATATTTAATTTTTTTCGCATTATTTTGGCATTTAAAAAAATAATGAGGGAAAAATAAGAAATTTGAATAATAAGTGATGATAGTTTTGGAAAAAAAAATAAGTTTCAGCATTTGGCTAAATGCTGAAAGCTCGGAGTTAGTTTCTGCTAACATTGGGCTTTTAACCTTCCAAATGCTGACTTTTACTTGAAAGCTACTTCAAAATGGTTACCAAATGGTTCAGCATTTCCCCAAAGTCCCTTGACACACCTTCGGATAAGGAACGTCATAGCCTCAATAGAGACGTCACAACCAACCTCACATGATTTGGTGTTACTGTCAACTAAAATAAAGGAATAGAGAGAGTGGGTGGGTGCCACAATTTTCACCAAAAGCAATTTTTGTGAAAACAAATCCAAAGGTAAATATTCAAGCATTTCAGAATACTATGCATCGAGTATGGAAAATGGAAAATATGGAGATATCCCTTATAGCCCAAGGCATCTTTGAATTCCAATTTTGGTCGGAAACAGACAGGGATAGGGTTCTTCAACAGGGTCCTTGGTCTTTTGCAAATCACTTACTCTTGTTGAATTCATGGGAGCCTAATATACCTCCTGCATGTTACAATTTCAAAACCTGTGAATTTTGGGTGCATATACATGGTTTGCCAATTGAATGGATAACGGAGAGGGTGATAACAAAAGTGGCTGGGGAAATAGGCAATGTCTCAGAGGTTAAGATTGAATCTAGGGGATATACATCCTACAAGATAGGAAAGGCTAGAGTCAAGATAGACATCTCGAACCCTCTAATTTCAGGGTCGATATTTAGCAATAGAGGAAATAAATTATGGCTGGATTTCAGATATAAAAGATTGCCTCACTACTATTACTCATGTGGCGCTTGGGACAGTATCTCAATACTGTGAGGAGGGTCCTTTTACTGAGGAGAAGTTTAAAAACATGAAAGATTTACTCTTTGACCCTTGGTTGAAGGCCGGAGTTAATGAAGTTAGCCCTTATTGGGACCTATTTTACATGAAGTTGATTGAAGAATTGATGGAAGCAGAAGCCATACCTAAAACACCATTGGATGCAGCACCTATTGTGGTGTATAAGGGCAACCCAACAGATTTGGAGAATATAAGCACCAGCATTGCAGACGAACGTGGGAAGGCCAAGATGAAGGAGCCTATGGCTTGGGAAGAGGATATGGATGTGCTAAATCCTTCACAAAAACTGGGAAAGAGTGGAGGTGTATCTTTAGCAAGTAAAGGATCACTGGAAGCCCGAAACCTGAAAATATGCAAAAACATGAAAATGCATGTTAGTAAAAAACAGAAGAGATATTCTCCTTATGATGTGCAGCAATCCAACAACAAAATCTTAGATGCGACTCAATTGCTAGAGACTCCAATTCAAACATGGGAAGAAGTACAAAAATGGGCTCTGGTGGCTAGCCCTAATAAGCCACCAAGTTACATATGAAAGTTATATGCTGGAATTGTCAAGGTTTAGCCTACCCCCTGACAATTCGGTCTTTATGAGCTTTAGTAGCTTAAGAAAAGGCTACGGTCCTATGCTTACTGCAAACGAAGAATAGAGAAGATGTTGTGAACAGAATGCAGAAAAGACTAAAGTTTCAGAATGGCTTCACGGTAAATCCAAGAGGCTTGGCGGGGGGATTAGAAATTTTCTGGAATGAACAGGTTACCATTACAATTATATCCAGCACTATGTCTTTTATTAACTTAACATGTAAATTGGAAGAGACAAAGCAAAGTATGCGCATTACCTTTGTTTATGCACCGACTGAATTTCAGCAAAGATTACAACTGTGGGATGCAATTTATCAGATGACTAGGCCGAATTGAGACCCTTGGCTATGTGTTGGGGATTTTAATGAAATAGGAGGAAGAGTGGCTTAATACTATAGGTGTAAAGCTTTCCAAGATTTTATAAATGCCTGTGCTCTTATGGATCTAGAAAGCAAGGGTTGTGCCTATACGTGGGCAAACAATAGAGAAGGGGATGAGCTGATTAGGAAGAGGCTGGATCGAGCTTTGTGTAGTATGGATTGGAGGGTTTCTTTTCCTTCTACGGAAGTTATTGTGTTGCCAGCTATTGGGTCGGATCATAGTCCCATTTTATTAAACTTTTTTCCCCAACAAGTTAAATGTAAAAAAGAATTTAAGTTCGAAGCTTTCTGGGTTGCTGAGGAGGACTACGAATAGATTGTATTGGACAGTTGGAATTCCTTTGGAGGGGAGAACGTAAACATATCGGTTCGATTAAAAAATGTGGTTGAAGAGCTAGTGATTTGGAGTAAAAGGAGATTCAGAAATGCAGAAAAACAAATTTTAATGCTGAAAAGAGAGATGCAGGCCATTTCAAACAATGCAAATGCACATTATGACATAAATAGAATGAATTGGCTGAAAATAGAGATAGAGAGACTATGGAGACAAGAAGAAGTATATTGGGGTATGAGATTCAGGATCAATTGGCTCAGATGGGGGGATAAAATTCCAAATACTTTCATGCAACCACAGTGCAAAGGCGTCAAAGAAACATGATAGTAATGCTGAAAAATGAGCATAATGAATAGTGTCGGGACCCCATACAATTAAAGGAAATGACAGCAAATTTTTTCAAAAAGCTTTATACTTCTACAGGGCAAAGAAATATCCAACCAGTCATTGACCAAATCCCATACCATGTAACAGAGGAGATGAACCGTGTGTTGATTGAAGAAGTGACCCTACAAGAGGTTACCGCAACAACTTTTTAGTTGGGTGCTCTCAAAGCTCCTGGACCAGATGGTTTGTGTGGAAAATTCTATCAACATCACTGGAAGGACATTCAAGAAGAAGTATTTAGAGAGGTCAAGTCTTTCTTTAACTCAGGAAAACTTAATCCTAAATTGAATCACATATAT
This sequence comes from Eucalyptus decipiens, assembly GCA_014182575.1. Classification (NCBI taxonomy): domain Eukaryota; kingdom Viridiplantae; phylum Streptophyta; class Magnoliopsida; order Myrtales; family Myrtaceae; genus Eucalyptus; species Eucalyptus decipiens. Next base: position 30,990,290 of record CM024610.1, on the reverse strand, counting down.
CACCCTTATACCGAAAATGCACAATCCAGAGAGGTTGGATCAATTTTGCCCTATTAGCCTTTGTAACTATGCTTATAAAATCATTTCAAAAATCATGGTAAATAGACTAAAACAGTGGCTGCTTGACTCGATAGCAACAGAGCAAGTGCATTTGTAAATGGGCGACAAATTCAAGATAACATCCTAATAGTGCAAGAAGTGCTTCATTAACTACGCATCAAAAAATGGAAAAAGAAATTTCATGCAGTGCTAAAGGTAGATATGAAGAAGGCATATGACCGCGTGGAATGGGATTTTCTTAAAGCTAGCATGCTAAAAATGGGTTTCTGCGATACTTGGGTCTCTTGGATCATGGAATGTGTCTCAACAGTATCATTCAGCGTCAAAGTAAACGGGGAACCTACAGCTTCTTTTAAGCCTACTCACGGGATGAGACAAGGTGACCCACTATCTCTGTACCTATTCATTATTGTGGCAAACGTCCTATCTATGATGCTGAAAAGAGAAGTGGAAAATGGCAGCATTAAGGGTATTAAGCTGAATAGATTCTGCCCATCACTATCCCATCTACTATTTGCGGATGACCTAATCTTGTTTTTGGAAGGCAAATTGGTCAAGTGTCAAAATGTAGCAATGATCCTAAACCAATATTGCTTTGTATTTTTTTTTTTTTTTTTTGAGCAAAATATTGCTTTGTATTTGGACAAGCTATAAATCTGAACAAGTCTAGTATGCGCTTTAGTAAAGATTGTCCAAGAGAAATGAGGAGTAACTTGACTAAAGAAATGAGAGTACCAGAGTTGGAAAAGACCGGGAAATACCTCGGGATACCTTCTGATTGGGGTGGATCCAAAAAGCAAATGTTTAATTGTATTCTTGCACGAGTCAATATGAAATTGGAGGGTTGGAAAGAGAATTTTTTTATCAAAGGCAGGGAAAGAAATTCTACTTAAAACTGTGGTGCGGGCTCTACCACAATATGCTATGTCCATTTTCAAAATTCCCCTATCTATTTGCCGTACCATTGAAAAGGAAATAACAACTTTCTGGTGGAAAAACAATGAAAACAGGGCAGGTTTACATTGGAAAAACTGGGATATTCTTAGAGTAAGAAAGGATGAAGGTGGGCTAGGCTTTCGAGATCTAATTAAATTTAACGAGGCACTATTGGGGCGGCAAGCATGGAGGCTAATTCAGAATCCGACTTCTCTTTGGAGTCAAATTTTCAAAGGACTATACTTTCCACACATAGATATATTACATGCAGAGAAAGGCTCAAGACCATCACGGGGTTGGCAAAGTCTACTCATGGGGTGGTTAGAAATGGGAAAAAATCAGTATCAGTAATGATCAATGGTTATTAAGAGGATTTATTGGAGGATCCACAAATAGAGATGACCCATTATGGGTTTCGGAACTTATAACCAGAGATTCTGCCACTTGGAAGGAGGATAGAGTACTAGAACTTTTCGACCATGACGTGTGTAAAGAAATTCTAGCAATCCACCTAAACCCCTAATTTCCAAAGGACAAATTAGTCTGGAAGCCAACCAAAATAGGGCAATTCAGAGTCAAAAGTGCATACAACAAGCTCAAAGCACAAGGAGAAAATCATAAGCAAAACCATGCTTCTTCGTCCTATCATGATCCACGATCATTGTGGAATAGAATATGGAAAGCAAAAGTTCAGCCTAAAATCAGATTTTTCCTTTGGCAAATTTGTCAAAATGCATTAGCAACAAAGGAGAATTTATATCGGAGACATATCATACCTGAGGCCATGTGCACAATTTGCAACAAACATCCAGAGTCAGTAGAGCATCTTTTTCTCCATTGTCCATGGACAAACCAAGTCTAGGAAGCCGCTACAGTGACAATACAAAGAGATGGTCAAGGGATTACTCGGATAGAGGAATGGCTAGCAAAATTTCAACATACCTCAGTGTCTTTTGGGCGATTAGCTTTCTTGCTCTGTCAGATCTGGAAATCACACAACGATTGGTGTTTCAGAGCAAAACCGTTGAAATCCCAGCATATAATCTCCTCAGCACTGGCCATGGAAGAAAATTTCAATAGGTGGATGCAAAAACAGACCAAAACAGAGCAAGTGCCGGTGTTCCCATCTCAATTCGGAGTGGCTTCAACGGAGACCTCGCCCCCAAACTGCACTCCTCTAATGCACGGTACAGAGCAAATCCCGAATCCCACTTCTTCTTTTTTTGGTAAAGCCGAATCCCACTTCTTTGATGCACAGCAAGACGCAAAATCGGAATCCCTCACTACAAAGCCCGCACCAGGAGCAGATGCTATCCCCCCTAACTCAGATCGGGATATACCCACAGGACTCACCTCAAAGTTCGACTCCTCCGACGAATGGCCCAACGAAAAACGGGACTCTGTTGCTGCAGAGCCTGCATCAGGAACAGATGCGCCCCCCCCATCTCAGATCTGGAGGTCTTCGATGCAAACGTCATCTTAAATGCCCACCCCTCCAACGCTCGGCTTGGCCCAAACCCAAACCTGTCATTGCAGCACTTACATCAGACTGGGAACCCTCCGAATTTCATCTCAACAACCTCTACAAAGTACGGCTCACCTCAGATCTAGACTCCCCCGACGCATGGTGTGATAAAAATAAACGTCGATGGCTCCTTTCTTCAAGAAACAGGGGAAGCGGCTATAGATTGCATCTGCCGAGATAGCCGAGGAGTCCTTGTTGATGGTTTTGCGCGCACGGTCAGAGTCTCCTCAGTGCTTCAGGCGGAAGCACAGGCGGTGCTACAAACCCTAAAGTTTTATGAAGGAAGAGAAGAAAAGCAGATGGAGTTGGAGTCAGATAATCTTGAACTGGTGAAAGTGTTAGTCGAAAGTACACCGCAAAGCAACTGGGAAGTAGATGCGTTAATATGTGAAGTGAAGGCACGTGTTATTACTTTCCCAAATCTGAAAATAGCCTATTGCCGACAAGAGTGCAACAAAGTGGTGGACTAGGTCATCAAGGCCCACTGAAGAAAGGCCCTTCCAGCTAATTGAGTTTTTTATCCCCCTCTTGTCTTTTGGACTTGTTATATTATGAAGCTAGTGCTTCTATTGTCCAAACTTTACTCGAATGAATGCTAAAAAATTTCCTTTTGACCAAAAAAAAAAAACAGAGGCTTTCGGAGAGAGACGTCAAGGGACAGGAGTTGTGGGTGTGAATCGAATCCATGAAGGAGGTGAAATCGGACTTGTTCGAGAGGGAGGGAGGGAGAGAGCATGGGGGGCTGCTTTTCGGATGTGAAAGGAGGTCAACAAGCCGTCGGGGGACCCGATAGGGCCCCAAGGGAGTAGGAGTCGGCGGAGGCGGAGGCAACAACGGCGGGCACAACGACGCAGTTGATCGTGCGCGCTTTCTTCGCTGGAGAATCTTTTTCTTTTTTGCATAGTGATGCGCTTCGTCTTCTTCAGGCCTGAGTCAATGTTGTCACTTGTCGGTATTTTACTCTTGTCGTTTCGCGGACCAATGATGTGGCCAGAAAAAACCTTTCTTTGGGAGGATGGTTCGCAGAAAAACTGAGAAGCATTCTTCACAACGTGGATTCTGCTCAAGCCTCACAATTTGAACGACATGATGTTAAATTTTGCGCGTAATGTAAAGAAAACATAGTCGTCTAATTGGAGTTTTCTTCTTGTGTTCCTCATTAGACTTGACTTCAGTAAATTTCATTTTTTTCTTCAAACCCAAGTTTTCGTCTGCCTCTTGAGCCGTGGCCTTTTGGAACTCATGCAAATGACGAGAATTACATACCACGACAAGTTTAATCGGAATTTTTCATCAGTCTATTTAAAAAGGGCTGCTAAATTAAGAAATCTAACTACGCCTTGGACTTCTAAACAATTTTTAACTATCTAAATTGTGTGTCGCCTCATGAAATTTAAATTTAGTGTTGCTGATTAAGCATAGCAGGGAGGGAGCTAGTACAAATTAGGCATACGAACTTTCCGACGACAAACTTCCTGCATTGCATATGGTGTTCTACATGAGTATCTATCTTGAAATATAGTGCCCACAGTTTGTATGATGTGCTGTATTCTCTTTACTGCAGTTATTCTTATCGGCTTCAAAATTACGCGATCCAAATGTCAAAGGTGAGAAACTTCATTAGCATTTTCAGCGGACTTTGGGATATACTAGAGATGAACCACATACTTACAATCACTAAAGAACCATCAAACCAATCAACAAATGGCAACAAAAGCATTCAAATTCATGCCTAAGAGAATCCACTACAGTGTGTCCAGCTCATCAAGCTCGCAAGATAATACCCAAACATGTCCTAGTAATCATGGGTAATCAAAACCACACTCAAATGAGTATTGAACTAGCACAGCTCGTAATTAAAATAGCGAAATCGGCAAAATACAGAACAAAATCAGAACATTAAAGGCCGAAATTCATGATTATCTAGTAATGGACCTAAAACATATCTTCCTACAAGTGTATATGGGCTCACGCGATCAAGACTAAAACAAATTGAAGTCAAATGAAGATTATCAATGCTTTTATAGTGGGCACATGCTTAATTTCAGCAAATTAAAGCCGGACAATATGATTATCTCCCTTGAAAATTAACATGGATTCCTAAGCTTAGCTAATATGACTGAGATAACATATAGACAAGTCTTGGCGATTGTAATTTGAACATCAAATGGATATGGACAACAAGCATAGACATGAATCTAGCAAATTTAAGTCACCGACAACATTTATAACCATGAATCCGGCATGTGATGAACATACATAGCGTTCATAGCCAAGAGATCAACATATTCTTGAGCATGTACAACAAGAACAACAATGATTCTAGTAAATTTGAGCCATGTATCGTAAGAATAGACATATTCAGTAAGCCCATGATGCGGCAGGTGTGCAAATTCAAGTAATAGCACATCCTGCAATGAACATTGTGTAAGCTAATGGTGACAACCGAGATAAACCACAATGTGCCTGCACATACATTGGAAGCATGACACAAACAATACTCCAACGTATCCATCTCATGTGAAGTGGAGTCTCAACCAACCCCAATACAGAGTAGTAGCTAGCATACGAAAGAAAAACTACAACTCTAACATATGAACAATTTGCGGTCATAGAGGATTTCCCTATATTAACACCTAAATGATTACGATAAGTGCACTTTGAACAACTTAAGCTAAAAGTTAAATCCAGGGGCTCTCAGTTTAGATGACGATTTAGCCCCGCTCCTAAAGCAGTATTTAATTCGCCAAGAACAAAGTAAACGGAAGCACCAAGGGAAGGAGAACTCTAGGCCATCAAGGTACGAAGCATCAATTTGGAGTATATGATCAGCACACTAGACAACAACATACAAATCGCTCCTATGCAATCCCAAATCGATCAATTAATTCATCGTTGTCATCTACGAGGCAAAACGTTGAACAGGTGGTGAGCATGAAAGGCGAGGTTTTACACAAATGGGAATTCCTATCAATTGGCGAGGAATATAACATGAGAAACCCTGCTAAAACTTGCTAGAGAGGAATCGTCATCTCGGTCCGTGCGTTGTGTTCTTGCTTCGCTCGGTTCCTCACTCTCACGCGCACACCAAGCTTCAGAGAGTGCGTTGTGGTTGTTGTTGTGAATTCTCCTGCAGACCGTGAATTCATCAGCTTCAAGGGAATCTCCGACGCGTTAGACGAGAGAGAGCAAGAGCATGAGAGAGAAGTTCGATTGGTGGGGGTACTCCGTTACGGCCAAGGCTGTAGCGGCCAGCAAGGGAGATCTGATGGCGGCTGTTGCTGATCGGAGATGGAAGACGATTATCACCACCACCAATCTTTCTCTCGCAGCTATGTCAAAACGCTCTCGTGACCAAGGAAAGTTCGTGCAAAAGAAAGATTCTACCTGAGACTACCTGCCCGCTCTGCAAGCAACATCCAAGAAACCACTGAACATCTCTTCCTCCTCTGTCCGTGGACACAGCAACTTTGGGAAAACCCATCAATCAATATCAGAATCGACATTCACGGACTGACCATAATCAATATCAGAATCGACAACTTTGTGATAATCGATACCGCAGGCGGATCAAGTTGGGAAGTAACTGCCCTTGTCACCGACGCCCAGGCCTCTTATCCTCACCCACCCACCCCCCAACCAAAAAAAAAAAAAAAAAAGCCTTTCGAATTTGTTGTGTCCTGCAGCAAATTTTATGTACTCTCGAACTACTTCTTAATGAGAATTTCATTAATTTCATTTATAGGATTGCTTTTAAAGGAATTGAGTATATTGCATTACATTTAGACAACTTCAATTAGATTATAATTTCCAAATATCATAGTTTTTAGGAAAATACTTCATTAAGTATTCATATAATACCTCACATTTGCATATTGGTTTATTTTTCATATTTTTTTAAATGGTGGTTTATTTTGAAGAGTTCATATTAAGTTTCCATTTTTAGCTCAGGAGAGTCATATTCTGAGCATTGTTAACATCCGAATTTTTATCGACAATCTAAGTGTCCATTTTTTGCAAAAATATAAAAATACAAAAAAATAAAAACAAAAAATGAGATAGCAAAAGTTTGATTAAAAAATATAAAAACATAAAAAAGGATATAAAAATAAAATCCCACTTGGCAATTTTCGACCTTTTAATTCCCAACCCCTCTCTTTGGGCCCATTTTTCTCTGTTCTTTAAGCCGACAACTTGAGCCCAAGAAGACAAGAAAGGAGCCCAGCCCTTGTAGCCCCCGTCTCCCATCTCTTGCGCACAACACGCCTGTGAGCGTTGAAAAAAAAAAAGTAAAAAAGAACAGTGACGGTCACAGAAGAAGGCCCGGCGAGCGAGCGATGAGTAACGAGCATGTGACGGAAGCGGATCCGCGAGAAACCTTCTAGAACCGCAAGCTGGCGAGGCATAACAGAGAGAGATAGAGAGATGTGCAGGTGTCTGCTCCCATCACCCTCCACGTCGAGGCCTCCACCTGATCACCATCTCCGCCTCGACTTCAAGGAAGAGCTTCTTCCCTTCCTTCTTCTTCTCGAACGCTCTCTCGTCGCCGCCTACTCGGCTACGACGGCGCTCTCAAAGTTCCGAGTTCTCCTAGCCGCGTAGAGTCTCCCTTCTCTTCGCGTGGCGACGTCGCTGATAGTAGTTATCTGGCGGCGAGAGCGAACTCGAGAGTTCGAGTATCGAGAGCACGAGATGTTGTCGATTCTGAGAAGAAAAGCCGCCGCCGGATGCTCGGATGCTGTGCTGTTAAAAAAAGAGAGGCTGCGGAAGAGTTGCGCGCCACGGCGACTACCCGGTTTCAGGACTACGCTGCTGCGGCGAAAGAGATGATGACTGTGAGAGAGGCTATGAACTCGGTGCTTGACGAGGAAATGTCTGGAGATCCTAGAGTCTTTCTAATGGGAGAGGAGATGGAGACGACGCACAACAGAGAGGGGAGGATAGGGTGGCTGAGGGTTTAGCTCGAGAGGAAAACAGAAGGAAAGAGGAAAGAGAGAGAGAGAGAGAGAGAGAGAGAAGAAGGGACGTCGGCCATTGGAGGTTTCGGGAAAGCTTCGCTGGAAAGAAGGGAGAAGCCAGAGAAGAACGAGAAAAGAGAGGATGAGAAAGGTAAAGTTTCTGGAAAAGTTGACCCTTCTCATCAGTCGACGTCCATTGCAGCCGAACGCCATCTTCATCGATTTTGGGATGCTGCAACTTCTTCGTGAACGCAGGTAATGTCCTCTACTTGCTCAAACCGAGAATGAACTCTAGTTGATGCTTGCAATTTGAAAGTGTATTGATGCTGCTGTGATGATCCGAAACAGGTTTTCATCGTTTGTAATGGCCGAGAATGAGCCGATTGTTCTAGCACTTCATGCATCGCGGTTGAAATGCACATAACATGTTTGATGAAATGCCTCAGGGGCACAAGCAGAAAATGATCTGTGATCTTGTTCAAATCTGAGAATATGTCGATGTAGGTTGATTATTATCGATTGATTTGCTAGCCGCCTCTGGATTCGATATCAGTCATGTTTCATTCTTACTACGACCACATCCGAACGTTCCCTTTTTTTTTTTTTTTTGCATCTTTATGCATTCCTACGGCGGTCGCCGGTGGTGTTATTCCGGCAATTAACGGTGGAGGTCCGGCGATAAGAAACGGTGAAGAGCAAGCGTCAAGTGTGCGTTGGTTACATGCTGAGATACGTATGTCTTTATCCCTGTGTTTTCAGAGTGCTGAGTCTTGATCGAAGATCAGTGTGGTTTCGGCGATGATAGCGTCTTCGGGAAGAAGACCTGCACAGGATGAAGACGTCGTTTGAAGAAGACCTGCAAAAGGAGATGAAGAAAAAAATAAAATAAAATAAAGAAGATTTTTTTTTTTTTTTAAGGAAGAGAAAAAGTTTTAAGAAATCGGTTTTAATCCAACGCAGGTCGGATCCGGGTAGATAGGTTAGGTCAGCGAGTGGGATTAGGTAAACCTGGTCCGAACCAATTAGGTAAATCCGGTTCGAACCCGTTCCCGAATAATATAATAATCATAATAATAATAATCAAAATAAAAATATAAAATCATTAAAAGCTCAGAAAATCCGAACATATTTAAAAATTACGAAAATTTATTAAAAATTAAAACAATAAAATAATAAAATTCAAAAAATAATAAATAATAATTCAAAAATTTTGGGAAAAAGCATCAAACAATTAAAAAAATTCCAAAAATCCAGAAAAATCATTAAAAATTTAAAAATATTGAAAAATATTTAAAATATAAAAATTCAGAAAAAAAACGCAGAAAAATCTAGAAATTCAGAAAAATTCAGAAAAATTGGAAAATTGTTAAAAAAATTAGAAATGTAAAATTGGGCAAGGCTTTAAGGCTTTACAAAAGAGTTTTGTGTTTTGGATTGCCTTTTTCTTTTTAGGGATAATATTAGGATGCTTGCATATTTATTTTCTTCATGATTGTATTTGGTTGCACATTTCACAACTTGGATGTTATTTTCTTTGTTTTAGAATGGTTAGGATGACAACTAGAATTCTTCAATAAGTTGCTACAGCATTAGCATTTAATAAAGTTAGGTATAGAAAGGTATTAGTGTTATAACTAATATAATTAAGTCTCCGAGTCTAGAGTTTTTGGTGGAGCAAATAGTAAGATATTCTCCTCTATCTTACTTGGTTTCTAGCTAACTAGTAAGGGCTGGTGGCAGCTCCTTAGTTGAAATTCATATAGTATTAATTGATTAAAATTAAAACGCTCAATAATGTAGCATGAGATATGAGTTGGGAGAGCCCGAGTCAATGGAAGGCCGTTGGTCCGAAGTTGGCAATACTCCTAAGCCTAATTTCCCTCTCCCTATAGAACGGGTTAGGTCGTGACAACCACCACCGAATTTCACCATCTCTAGCACAACTACTATCTCACCTACTAGACATAGCTTCCACCCTCGAAAAAATCGATCACCACCAATAGAACGCCACCGCTGCCACTACCCTCACCATCCCAAAACCCCAATTATTCGTCTTCCCAACTCTATCACATTTTTTATACGAGGTCGCAACCTCGAATTGTAAATCCAAAAGCTACAAGGATTTACTTCATTTTTTTAAACAATTAGGTAGTGTTTGAGTAAGCTTTCGCACATTTTAATCGGTTCTCCTTCCCACACTATCTTAAAGGTGCCCATATCATTTTGGTGCATTTAAGATTTTATTCTCAAGAGAAGCAAATTCTCTCACCACCTAAGCCGCACACGTTGTCACTGAATCGCATCCTGTTTGGCCAAACAAAGAAAAGTCGTTTTCATTGTCTTGCCGTTTGAAAGGAGCCACAATTCTTGCTAGTTTCTTAGCAGGTTGGACAATGTGGCCAAGACCACAAGTTCTAGGGCGATTGGGCTACACGTTTAGCCATATAAAAATAAAAAGAAGGCCCATTTGAATTGCATCTATTTTTTTCTAGATTGACAGGCGAATTAATTTGGTTCTACTTTAAGTTCTTCTCCATTCCCTAAATTTACCTGAACACATCGTGTCCAAATATCATTAACGAATTTAGACACTAAAGAGATTTGCAAGGAATTAGTTCTTCTCGAATGAGTCTCTTGAAATTACATGGTGTCAGAAGCAAACTAAGTATTATGCTCCTTCTAGCATAAAGTTTTGATTGATCATTTTCAAGTTAATGAAGAAGCAAGAAGCTCAATTAGGAAACAGAAAATCACGAGCGCAACTCTTTTAAGTTAAACCGATTTTGTATTGCCATGAGTCCTTTCTTGCTACAACATGGAAAGACTTATCAAAATCGTTAGTGTACACTAGTGTTACTTGTGATATTTGACGTCTTTTCGAATTGAACCCGATAACCGGCTGATTTGATAGCCTTTCAAACAAATTTGTCGGGAAAATTATCAATTATATCTTAAATCTATTGTATAGATGTTACTTTAGTTCTAAATTTTTCAATTTTGTTAATTTAGTACTCCGTGTGAAATTTCAAAGCTTTCGGGCCAATTGTTGTTGGAAATTACTTATTGAGCAATCCACATAGGATGTCATTTCGATTAAGTTGTACACATGTTAGAAGGGCCATCAATGACTAAATGCCACATCAGTAATTTTTAGCTGCAATTGGCTTGAAGAATTATATTGAAATTTCGGACAAAGGTTTGGATTGTCTTTGATAAAATTGAAAAGTTTAAGATTAAATTGGCATTTGTACAATAGATTTAGGTCTGGTTTAGTCATTATCTCATTATTCCTCATATAGTAATTAGGCAAGTTATTTGCAAAATTGTTTGTTTATAAACTGCAAACGGCGTTTAAATGAGATTCACAATATCTTTTTGTATGGATTTACAATTACTGTTTATATGTGAAAGAGATAGTATTCACAAATTAAAACTCTTTACCATGTGTTTCAAGCTTTAATTATATAAATGTTATATCTCTACTTACATGTGTTAAACTTTTCAATGGATACAATTGACGATTTTCGACAAAGAGACCCGATTGCACCTAATTCGGAAAGAATGAATAAGGGCTTGACTGAAATTAGGAGGAGGGAGCAGGAGATCCTGGGCAGAAGGCCCTGACGTTTTCTTAAATCCGGGAGCATCACCAGACAAATGAGGATCTCCTCACTTAGTTTTACACCAAAATTCCTCGTCTGCAGATCTTCCTCCACCTATTCATTCTTCATGCGAACACAAATACTGCCGTGACAAAAGCCAGAAAGGAGAACGCCAATCAGCATTGTAAAGAAGGACTGAAAGAGGAAATAGTAAAAGATAGGAAAGGAAATGGATTTAGTTGTCTACCGTTCAACTTAGGGCGCGTTTAGAACGATTACTGTTCCTGGAGGCGATTCACTAGAAATGATTATTTTTGATTTTGTTCCCGGAAACTGATTTTGAGTAAAAAAAAATACATTTGGTAACTGTTCAAAATTTTTGATTCTGGAATAGAATTGCGTTTGGTACCGTATTAATTGATTATGTTCCAAATTAATTTATTTTGATTTTTAAATAAATTTTAAATAATCTCTTTACTTTTTCTTTTTTTTTTTTTTTTTTCCCATTTTTCCTATTCTTCTTCCTTTTCATTTGGCCGGTTGCCGGCCCTCGGTGAGGTCGGCCTTTGTCGGCCGAGCCTCGCTGGCAACTGGGCGAGGCTCGCCTGGCCACCGGTGGTGCTCGCCCAGCCTCGCCGGTGGCCAGGTCGGCCTCGCTGGTGTTGGGCGAGGCCGGCCTGGCCACCGGCGAGCTCGTCGGACCTCGCCCTGGCCTGGCAAACCTCCGGCGACTGGCGGCGGACAGGCGACCGGCGGCGGGCGGCGGCGGACGGCGGCGGGTGATGGCGAACGGCAACCGAGATGTTGAAAGAGAAGAACAAGGGTTTTACCGTTTTGATTCTTTTTCGATTCTTGGACGTAGAATCAAATTTTTTTTATTCTCAAATCTTGTCCAAAATCGTTCCCGGGAACAAATTTGTTCCCGGTAGCAAAAAGTTTACCAAACGCGATTCTCGTGCCAAACTGATTCTGGGAACAAAAAATCAGAATCTAACACTGTTTGGCAAGTTGCCAAACAGGCCCTTAGTTCACAATATATAGATGGGAAAAGTAAAATATTGACATCATATGATCATGCTTTTCATATGCTTTATTTCATTTAGACATTTAAAACATATAGATTTAGACTAATGCATTTTGCATCAAGTGAAGCACGAGGCCGATTGTGAACTCCTTTCAAATCGACCCGATAGACGGCCCTACATTCATGCCAAGTCTAGGTCCATTCCCTAATTTAAAGTTGAGCTCACGAGTTCGGGCCCCTTCTCTACTGTCTCTCTCTCTCCAACTTTTATGTTCCCTCTATTTCTTTGATCGAAATGTCATTTAATCATGCCAAATAAATATGACTCCATTTCTTGCCACCTCGGTCCATTTTAAGCAAAGCAGTAATCAAGGCATTTGAGATGATGGGGATGCTAAATTGACAAGGAAAGGATCAAATTTCGTGCAATTAAAAGGGGAAAGAATGGATAGGAGTTGGACTGAAATTAGAAGGGGAGAGCTGGGGATCTCGGGCAAACATTAAAGGCCGAAATTCATGATCATCTAGTAAGTAATGGACCCAAAACATATCTTCCTACAAGTGTATATGGGCTCACGTGATCAAGACGAAAACAAATTGAAGTCAAATGAAGATCATCAATGCCGGACAATATGATTATCTCCCTTGAAATTTAACATGGATTCCTAACCTGAGCTCATATGACTAAGATAACATATAGACAAGTCTTGGCGATTGTAGTTTGAACATCAAATGGATATGGACAACAAGCATAGACATGAATCTCGCAAATTTAAGTCACCGACAACATTTATAACCATCAATCCGGCATGCGATGAACATACACAGCGTTCATAGCCAAGAAATCAACATATTCTTGAGCATGTACAACAAGAACAACAATGATTCTAGTAAATTTGAGCCAAGTATCATAAGAATAGACGTATTCAGTAAGCCCACAATGCGGCAGGTGTGCAAATTCAAGGAATAGCACATCCTACAATGAACATTGTGTAAGTTAATGGTGACAACCGAGATAAACCACAATGTACCTGCACATATATCGGAAGCATGACACAAACAATACTCCAATGTGTCCATCGCATGTGAAGCGGAGTCTCAACCAACCCCAATATAGAGTAGTAGTTAGCATGCGAAAGAAAAACTACAACTCTAACATATGAACAATTTGCGGCCATAGAGGATTTCTCTATATTAACACCTAAACGATTATGATAAGCACACTTTGAACACCTCAAGCTCAAAATTAAATCCAGGGGCTCTCGGTACGATTGCAGCATTTAATTCACCGAGAACAAAGTAAACGGAAGCACCAAGGGAAGGAGAACTCTAGGTCATCGAGGTATGAAGCATCAATTTGCAGTATATGATCAGCACACTAGACAACAACATACAAATCACTCCTATTCAATCTCAAATCGATCAATTAATTCATCGTCGTCATCTACGAGGCAAAACGTTGAACAGGTGGTGGGCATGAAAGGCGAGGTTTTACACAAACGGGAATTCCTATCAATTGGCGAGGAATATAATATGAGAAACCCTGCTAAAAATTGCTAGAGAGGAATCGTCATCTCGGTCTGTGCGTTGTGTTCTTGCTTCGCTCGGTTCCTCAGCTCTCACGCGCACACCAAGCTTCAGAGAGTGTGTTGTGGTTGTTGCTGTGAATTCTCGTGAAGACCTTGAATTCATCAGCTTCAAGGGAATGTCCAACGCGTTAGACGAGAGAGAGACAGAGCATGAGAGAGAAGTTCGATTGGTGGGGGTGGTGATGACTGTCAGATGCTCTACTCCGTTACGGCCAAGGCTGCAGCGGCCAGCAAGGGAGATCTGATGGCGGCTGTTGCTGATCGGAGATGGAAGACGATTATCACCACCACCAATCTTTCTCTCGCAGCTATGTCAAAAGAAAGATTCTACCTGAGACTACCTGCACGCTCTGCAAGCAACATCCAAGAAACAACTGAACATCTCTTCCTCCTCTGTCCGTGGACACTGCAACTTCGGGAAAACCCATCAATCAATATCAGAATCGACATGCACGGACTGACCAGGTTCGAGGCATGGCTAGCGAATTTCAAACACGCCTCGGTCTCGTTCGAACTCCTCTCTTCGTTATTCTGGCAGATTTGGAAAGCTCGCGACAATCTTGTGTTCAGAGCTCAAAATCCGAACCCCCTGTTCATCATGGACTCGGCCCCTCGCGATGAATCGAAACGTTACCTGGTGGGTGGCGGTAACTTCGTCGAGGGTTCAAAAGAAGAAGCGATTTTACCCTAGGTTTGGAAAGCGCCAGCTCCTGGCGTGTTCAAACATCAACGTCGATGGGTCGTTCGTCCCAGAACAGGGGAAGGCGCCATAGCTTTCGCGTGCCGCGACTGCCATGGAACGCTGATACGACGTCGTGCCCGCTCAGTCGCCATCTCCTCGGCGATTCAAAGCAGAAGTAACGGCAATTCTAGAAGCCCCGAAATACTTTATGAGCCCCAGCATGGTGAAGTTGCTATGTGAACTGAAGTAGGAACTCGAGGCAGATCAATCTGGTCTGGTAGCTGTGATAATCGATACCGCAGGCGGATCAAGTTGGGAAGTAACTGCTCTTGTCACCGACGCCCAGGCCTCTTATCACAGCAAATTTGTTGTGTCCTGCAGTAAACTTTATGTATTCTTGAACTACTTCTTAATGAGTATTTCATTAAGTTCATTTAGAGGATTGCATTTAAAGGAATTAAGCATATTGCATTACATTTAGAGAGCATCAAATTTGATTCTAATTTCCAAATATCATAGTTTTTACGAAAATACTTCATTCAGTATTCATATAATACCTGACAGTTGCATATTGGTTTATTTTTCATCTTTTTTTTTAAATGGCGATTTATTTTGAAGAGTTCATATTGAGTTTCCATTTTTAGCTTAGGAGAGTCTTATTTTGAGCATTGCTAACACCCAAATTTTTACCGATGATCTAAGTGTCCATTTTTTGTAAAAATATAAAAATACAAAAAAATAAAAACAAAAAATGAGATAGCAAAATTTTGATTAAAAATATAAAAACATAAAAAAGGATATAAATATAAAATCCCACTCGGCAATTTTCGACCTTTTAATTCCCAACCCCTCTTTTTCGGCCCATTTTTCTCTGTTCTTTAAGCCAACAACTTGAGCCCAAGAAGACATGAAAGGAGCCCAGCCCCTGTAGCCCCTCTCTCCCATCTCTCGCGCACAACACGCCTGTGAGCGTTGAAAAATAAAAAAGAACAGTGACGGTCACCGAAGAAGGCCCGGTGAGCGAGGGATGAGTAACGAGCATGTGACGGAAGCGGATCCGAGAGAAACCTTCTAGAACCGCGAGCTGGCGAGGATGATAACAGAGAGAGAGATAGAGAGATGTGCAGGTGTCTGCTCTCATCACCCTCCACGTCGAGGCCTCCACCTGATCACCATCTCCGCCTCGACTTCAAGAGCTTCTTCCCTTCCTTCTTCTTCTCGAACGCTCTCTCGTCGCCGCCTACTCGGCTACGACGTCGTTCTCGAAGTTCCGAGTTCTCCTAGCCGCGTAGAGTCTCCCTTCTCTTGATCGGCGCGTGGCGACGTTGCTGATAGTATTATCTGGCGGCGAGAGCGAGCTCGAGAGTTCGAGTATCGAGAACGCCAGATGTTGTCGATTCTGAGACGAGAAGCCGCCGCCGGAGGCTCGGATGCTGTGCTGTTAAAAAAGAGAGGCTGCGGAAGAGTTGCGCGCCACGGGCGATGACCCCGGTTTTAGGGCTACGCTACTGCGGCGAAAGAGATGATGACTGTGAGAGAGGCTATGAATTCGGTGCTTGACGAGGAAATGTCTGGAGATCCTAGAGTCTTTCTAATGGGAGAGGAGATGGAGACGACGCACAACAGAGAGAGGAGGATAGGCTGGCTGAGGGTTTAGCTCGAGAGGAAAACAGAAGGAAAGAGGAGAGAGAGAGAGAGAGAGAGAGAAGAAGAAGGGACGTCAGCCATTGGAAGTTTCAGGAGAGCTTCGCTGGAAAGAAAGGAGAAGCCAGAGAAGAACGAGAAAAGAGAGGATGAGAAAGGTAAAGTTTCTGGAGAAGTTGAGCCTTCTCATCAGTCGACGTCCATTGCAGCCGAACGCCATCTCCATCGATTTTGGGTTGCTGTAACTTCTTCGTGATGTTTGCAATTCGAACGTGTATTGATCCGAAATAGGTTTTCATCTTTTGTGATGGCCGAGAATGAGCCGTTTGTTCTGGAACTGGATATGGGCATCGCGGATGAAATGCACATAACCTGTTTGATTAAATGCCTCAGGGCACAAGCAGAAAATTATCCGTGATCTTGTTCAAATCTGGGAATATGTGGATGTAGGTTGATTACTATCGATTGATTTGCTAGCCTCTAGAGTCGATATCAGTCTTGTTTCATTCTTACTACGACCACATCCGAACGTTCCTTTCTTTTTATTTTTGGGCATCTTTATGCATTCCTGCGGTGGTCGCCGGTGGTGTTATTCCGGCAATTAACGGTGGAGGTCCGGCGAAAGGAGACGGTTTTGAGCAAGCGTCGAGTGTGCGTTGATTACATGCTGAGATACGTATGTCTTCATTCCTGTGTTTTTAGAGTGCTGAGTCTTGATTGAAGATCAGTGTGGTTTCGGCGATGATAGGGTCTTCGGGAAGAAGACCTGCGCAGGATGAAGAAGTCGCTTGAAGAAGACCTACAAAAGGAGATGAAAAAAATAAAATACAAAAAGAGGAAAAAGATTTTTCTTTTTTATTTAAAGGAAGAAAATACTTTTAAAAAATTGGTTTTAATCCGATGCAGGGCAGATCCAAGTAGGGGGGCTGGGTCAGTGATTTGGATCGGGTTGGATCGGGTAAACCCGATCCGAACCCGTATCCCGAATATAATAACAATAATAAAAAATCAAATTTAAAAATTAAAATCACTAAAATCATTAAAAAATTCAGAAAATCCGAAAATATTAAAATTTATCGGACTCTTATCTCCTTTTATAGCTAGAGAGAGAGTGGGGTTCCTTTTCGGATGTAAGAGGAGGCCAACAAGCTGTTTTTCTTTTTTTTTTCTTCGGGGGTAATCATCCATTTTATATTTTTTATTGCATTTGGACATTTGAGACATTTTACATCAAGTGAAGCATCGGGCTGATGTGAACTCCTTTCGAATCAATCTAACCCGATAGACAGCCCTATATTCACACCAAGTCTAGGCTCATTCCCTCATTTAAAGTGGAGCCCACGAGTTCGGTCCCTTCTCTCTCTCCTCCCAAATTCAAGCATTCTCTGCTAACTCTATTTCTTTGGCCAAAATGTCATTTGATCATGCCAAATAAGTATGACTCCATTTCTTGCCACCTTAGACCATTTTAAACCAAGCAGTAACCAAGGCATCTGAGATGATGGGAATGCTGAAATTGACAAGGAAAGGATTAAATTTTGTGCACTTAAAAGGGGGAAAGAATGAATAAGAGCTGGACTGAAATTAGAAGGGGAAAGCTGGAGATCTCGGGCAGAGAGCAAAAGGAACGAGGTCCTCACATTTTTTTTTCTAATCCTGCATCATCACTAGACAAATGACTGAATGAGTATCTCCTCACTTAGTGTTTTACACCAAAATTCCTCGTCTGCAGATCTTTCGTCCACCCGTTCGTTCTTCCTCGGAACTCAAATGGTGCCGTAACACAAGCAACAGTTTTGGCAGTTTTACAAGGAGGACGCCAATCTAGCATTGTCAAGAAGGAGCGATGGAGGAAATGGAAAAAGATAGGAAAGGAAACGGATTTGGTGGCTCAGCAGAACGTGAAAAAAAAAAGGACAAGAAGAATGTGGGAAGGTCGTGGGATGAGGAAAATAAGAACAAAGATGGAAGGGAGTGGGAGACTCGGTGGAGGTGCACAATCACTCACATTCACGATTTCATATCCATTCTCTCAGTCTCGCGCATCAGAAGCCGAAGAGACTCGGGCCAGAAGAAGCAGCACTTCCAACTTCCTCCGTTGTCCCGGAGTTAGTCATGTGAGAACCTATATCCCTTAGCTATGCGATGCATGTCCTTGCGTTTGCTCAATTTTCGGTTTATTTTCTTTATGCTGTGTTCGTTGTAATCTCATAATTAAGTCTTTTTCTAGGTATCTGTTCGTGCCGATTGTTCTCCATGTTTCAATAAATGTGGGCATAACATTGTAGGAAAAATCTGCATCGTGTAGTCCATATTTTTGCACAGTTATACCCCTATTCAGGCCAATCCATGGCCGGAGAAGGAGTAGTTATTCATTTTTTGCCCCAAAATTGGTTTCTGTTCCCATAATTCGACTTTACAATTGAAATAGTTGCACGCATCGCCGTTGGTTTTTCATTGCATTGGTTCGAACCTAATGCCCTAGTCTGTGTGAACGTGCTGAACACCACTGTCCGATCCATGGATAGTAGGAATTCCGATAATTTTCACCTGCATAATACCTCCCAGGCCTCTACCGGCATGCATAGTCATGGAAAAAGCTGCCTGAAAAGTCCTAAAACTATTGTCTTGCGGTTAATTCAATCCTAAACTTTTTAATTTTGGCAAATTTTCATAAGGTTTAACATTTAAAACTATTTGGCAAAATTGAAAATTTTACTTTGGTTTGGATTTTTTGAGACAATTATCCCCTATAGTCATGTTATCTTGCACGTTTACTCTGGTTATTTTCGCTTCAATTTCCAGCATCATTTTATATTTATTTTCATCACTTTCCGGTGTCACTAACTTCGATTGAGCTGAACACGACATTCTAATGTATTAAGGTCTGAGTCAATCCATCATTCTAATGTATCAAGGTGACTGGAGATGAACCACATACTTACATGCACCCAAGGACCATCAAACCAATCAACAAATGGCAATAATATCATTCAAATTCATGCCCAAGAGGATTCGCTGCACGGTCCAGCTCATTATGCTTGCAAGATTTACAACTTACCCACTCCAATAATACCCAAACACCGATAATAAGCAAATCAAGTATACATTGTCACATTATCATGGGTTATCAAAACCACACTCAAATGAGTCTTAAAATAGCGCAACTTGTAATTAACACAATGAAGTCAGCAAAATCCAAAACAAAATCAGAACAGTAAAAGGTCGAGATTCATGATTTTTTTAGTAATGGACTTGAAACATATCTTCTAGCAAGTGTATATGCGCTCACACGATCAAGATGAGTACAAATTGAATTCAAATGAAGATCAACGATACTTGTATAGTGGATACACGTTAAATTTCAGCAACTAAAGTATGACAACATAATTATCTCCCTCGAAAATTAACATGGATTCCTCACGCCAACTCACATGACTAGAATAACACATACACAAGTCTTGGCGATTGTTGTCTGAACACGAATGGATATGGACACATGAAAATGAATCTAGCGAATTTAAGTCATAGAAAATAGTTATAACCATGACTAAAGCATGTTACAAATATACACAATATTCATAGCCAAGAAATCAGCATATTTTTGTTCAACACTCATAGCCAAAAGATCAACATATTTTTGAACATGTACAGCAAGAATAACAATAACTCCAGTAAATTTGAGCCATGTACCATAAGAATAGACATATTTAGCAAACCTACAATGTGGCGAGTGTACAAATTCAACAAATAGCACATCCTGAAATGGATATAGTGCAAGCTAATGGTGACAACCAAGATAAACCACCATGTACCTACACGTACATTGCAAGCATGACATAAATAATACTCCAACGCATCCAATGCATGCGATGTGGAGTCTCAACCAAGCGCAAAACAGGGCAGCAATTAGTATGTTAAAGAAAAGCTACAACTCCAACATATGAACAATTTGCGGTTATAGAGGATTTCTCTACATTAACAACTGGATGATTATGATAAGTGCACTTTGAACAATTCAAGCTCAAAAATAAATCCAGAGGCTCTCGGTTTAGAGGGAAATTCAGCCATGCTCCCGGTATTTAATTCACCGAGAACAAGTAAACGGAAGCACCAAGGGAAGGAGAACTCTAGGCCATCAAAGGATGAACCATCAATTAGCAATATATGATCAGCACACTGAACAACAACATACAAATCACTCCTATGCAATCTCAAATTGATCAATTGACTCAACATTGTCATCTCCGAGGCAAAATGTCGAACGGGTGGTGAGCATGAAGAGTCAGGTGTTACGCAAATAGGAATTCCTATCAATTGGCAAGGAATATAACGTGAGAAACCCAGTTAAAATTTGCTAGAGAGGAATTGTCTTCCAGTCTCTGTGTTGTGTTCTTCCTTCGCTCAGTTCTCCGGCCCCCGCGCACGCACCAAGCTTCAAAGAGCGTGCTGTGGTTGTTGTTGTGAATGAATTCTCCAGCAGAGCGTGAAATCATCAGCTTAAAAGGAATCTCCAATGCCTTAGACGAGAGAGAGAAAGAGCATGAGAGAGAGTTTTGATTGGTGGTGATGGTGATGAGCATCAGATGCTCTGCTCTGTTACGACCGAGGCTGCGGCGGCCAGCAAGGGAGATGTGACGGCGGCTGTTACTGATCGGAGATGGTAGACCATCGAATTGATGGCGATGGAGCTGAAATATGGACTGATTCATGGATGTAAGCTTTTAGGTCATATTTATTTCAGCACTTGGTTAGTTTTTTTAGTTCAATTTCGTGTTTAAAACGTATACAAAAATAAAATGAAAAAGGTAAAAAAAAAAAAAAAAGAATAGATTGCATCTCCATTGAAAAATACATCTAGGATTGCATTTAAGGGAACTGAAGCAGATTACAGTGCATTACATTTAGATAGCGTGAGTTAGATTCTTATTTCCATATATCATAGTCCATATAGGGAAATAATTCATTTAGTATTCATATAGTTCGTCGTATTTGCATATTTGTTTTTTTTTTTAGTGGTGGTTTATTTTGAAGAATTTTTATTGAGTTTCCATTTATAGCTCATGAAAGTCATATCCGGATATTAATAACAAGGCTTTATAAATTTTTACCTGAGGCTCTAGTTCTTTATTTCTTCCCACCTTTATTTATTTATTTTGGTTCATATTTATTATTGCTTGCTTATTTAATTTTTACTTGCTCAAGTGCTATGACTAAATCATCTTTCCGTATCATAGGATTTAGGGGAACAAAATTGAAGTGATCCCATGAAAACCTTTCTATGAATGGTACCAAAAGGGCATTTCTGCCCCCTCTTTGAGCGGTTCTTCAAAAAGTGCCATTTGTGCCGGAGTTTCTTGAACATCACCAAAGATAAACAAAGGAAGGATTATGTTTATGCTTGATATCTGTACGGCTGCCACTAAAGGTTTGAAATTATGTAAAGAGCTCTATTATTTACTGTTAGTGCAACTTCTTTAAAAGCTAAAAAAAGAAAAAGAAGGGAAGGGTAGAAGCGGTCTCATTGCGCAAGTGTTGTTCTTATAAATTGTAATCATATTGCCAGTAGGTGAATATGATTCACCTCTTCATGAATATAAGTATAGTTTAGTTTCGTAGTTGTTACTAAAGTACCTACATGTGATGAAGGAAAATTTGAAAAAGCAATGTTAACACTTTGACGATCCGTTTAATTATTCATTAATTACATGGAAAATTAGAGATTAATTTTAACTCTTAAGAAAAAATGATTTTCATTAAATTGCATCACATTTAAGTATTATGAGCATTTGCATTACTAGTATTAAAATTTTAAAAAAATTAAAAATATTATTATTACTTATAATTTTTTAAAAATTCTCATTTAAAAAAAAAAAGGAAACTGGGCCAGGGCACGCCGGCCCGGCCTTTTCTTTTTTCCCACGCGGGCCAGCCCATTTCCCCTTGTCCTTGGCCCGGCCCGAGGATCTCTTCCTTCCTCCTTCTCCCTCACCCCTTGCACACGGTCTACAAAAAGGGAGGAAGACGTACAGAGCAACAGAGGGGGCGTCGAGCGGGATGTTTGGTCGGGGGCAGGCCGACGCGGCGAGCTGGTGGTGGCAGGGCCATTCGCACCTGCCGAGAGCTTAAAAGACGGAGAGAGAGGGAGAGAGATTCGGAGGTCGAGAGATAGTGAGAACAGCCGAGGGAGAGAGTTTGAGAGCGAGGAGTCTTCCTTCAGTCCGGCCACGCCCGACTCCTGTCCGACGACTCCCGACCGCGCTCTCAAACCCGCGGCTCCCATTCCCCGCGCCAAATCTCCGGTAGGTCACGTTTCTTTTCTTTCTTTGATTTTTCGCAGGACGAGCTGTTTTTCCGAGGATCCCGGCTCGGAGGCGTGTGAGGCAACCGAACGTGGTCCGTTTATCGAGCTCACCCTCCATTCGCCATCACCGAGCCGGGTAGGGACCCTCGGCCGACCCCCTGTTTGTGCCTTGCTTTGCCCCTTTTTGGGCTCGCCCGACCGGGCTTCTTCGTTGTCCGGTTCTCGCGAGCACCGGTCCCGTTCGTCCCTGCGCCGCTACTTTGGGTCACTACTTGTTGATTATTGCGAGTCCCAGCGCGAGCTGGTCTGTTTTTCCCCTTTTTAGCCAGTGCGCTTGAAACGTTCGATGAAATACCTGAACTAAATTCGTTCGGTTGAATCTGGACTTTTAAATTGTTGAAAGGAGCCCGTGAACATGTGATGCGATGTAGCCTCTCTTGTGATTAGCAAGTACGTTTTCGGTCATATTTCATTTCTACCGAGTTTTTTTGGGTTGCTTTGCTTCGTGCCTTGGTATATCCCTGCGGTTGTCCTTGGTGTTTGGGGTGTGGCTGTGAACGGGAGCCTCCAATGATTAGCAGTGGAGACAAGTGATTGCTTGGTGGCTGAAAGTCGCTTGCTGTGAAGATGCAGGGATATGGTCACGTCGTTGACGATGAGAATAAATTTTTCACGTTATGGTTTGGGGAGAGTCTCGGTTGTGGATGTGTGGGGGCTCTCCTCTTATTTTTTTACCGAGCAAGAGCAGCTAGATGACTATAGGAAACCGTTGGTGGTGGCCCCGTAGCTTGATTATAGGTTGATTGCTGACTACGTATGGTGTTTGAAGCACCGACATTCTCTAAAAATCATCGTGTCGTGTCGAATACTTCGACACGTGTCCTACACTTTTCGATACTCTTAAACACTCGCCGATACTCGGTCAATACGTGTCGGAAAATCCGACACCTAGTTAACTTTCCCGACACTCTCCGACACTCGAGTTAAAATTCCGACATGTGAATTTCCGACACATGTGGTCAATTTTAAAATTTTCAATAAATAAGAAGTCAAAATATATATATGAAAAAATAAAAGTAATAATAAATAATAAACAAGGAATGGAGAAAAATTTAATATTCTCTTCCCTTCAGACTCTCACTTTTCGTGATATATAATTCACACCCAAAGTTTTCTTTTTTCTCTTATCTTCTTATTAGTCTAACATGCGAGTTTAGAATGTAAATTACTTATTTTTTTCTCCAAATTTTGTGAATTATTGAAATGGAGTTAAATTTGTTAAATTGAAACAATGGATGATATTAATGAATGGTTAATTAATATTTTTAATGTAAATTCATTATAGGTTTTTCATTATTTATTTATTTGTGAATTTGAATCTAATTAATTTGATTAAAATAATCATGAAAATAATAATTTATTGTATATATATACACACACATATAATATACAATGTGTCGGAATTCTCTTTTTTTTTTTTTTAAAATGACGTGTCGGTGTGTCGTGTCTCGTGTTGTGTGTCGATGTTAGTGCTACTTAGCGTATGGTTATTGTCTTGATGGTTTGGTGTGTAGAGCCTTTTTTCAAAGGGGAAAAAAAAGAAGACAAATTAGAGAAGGAGAAGACAATAGCGGCTTAAAAGTTGCGTTTTGTCGAATATGGGCTTATTCAATAATTAAGTAATTTTAAGCTTGAGGTTTTAATGAATTCGGGTTGGCTTCATTTTTGGAAGTGCTTGGGCTGAGTTCTTTTTAGTAATATGGGCTTAGTGCACTCAGTTACAAAGGAATGGGCTTGGTGTAGCTTTGGTGAAAGAGTTGGCTCACTTGGGAGTTTTTCCTAATTGGGCTTAGAAAAAGTAGAAACGGAGTGTGCCTGAGGATAAGATCAATCATGCCATCTAGTCTGAACTGTGAGTCCAAGTTCATCCATGTTCTGGCCAGGTCCATATTTTCAGACTACTAATTAATTGAATAAAAAATAATTTTAAAAAATAATTTTAGAAAAATTAATAAAAAATTCCAAAAAAATTAATTTTCCTTAAGTCAGAAAATGCTTTAAAATAGTCTTTTAGGGTAGCCTTCTCTTAAAGTTATGGGAAAATCATTGATAAGAAAATTGTGCTAAAAAATTAAACAAGCCCTTACGGCTTTATCGTAGGGTTTCGATTGTCCTTAAAACAAATACCCTTAAGTACGCATTTTCCATATGTTGATTATGATTTCGCTTTAGCTTAGTTTAAGATGGCATGCTCCTTATTTGATAATGCTAAATTCTTGCTCTTCCAATTTAATTTATTCGATGCCACTTTGGTTGCTAATTGTCATGTTAATGATTGGGCATTCGCATAGTCACCTTATGCATTAGTGGACATGTCTAAAATCAACACAAATTGCCTCACATAAAATATTTTTGAAATGAATAAGATTAGGTATCGAAATTACATTAATTATTTAATTAGTATAATCAAGTCTCCGACTCTAGACTTTTTGATTATGTAGGAAGTAAGGTATACTCCCATACCTCATTTGATTTCTAGTTGATCCTAATAAGTTAGTGGCGAATCCTCATTCGAAAATTTTTATGAACACTTCAATCACGGGAAGTATAGACTTAGAAGAGCCCGCATCTAATCATGGGCCATAGGGACGTCTTTTAGGCAATACCCCTAAACCTATTTTCCTCCATATCAAGCGGTAGGTCAAGACAAGTAAATATTGATCTTGCACTCTTCATAAGTTGGATGAGTACATATACATAGATTTATTCAGTGCTACCCTAGACTTAAAAATTGGATCATTGGCAATCTATCTTTACACACATAGAAGTGGATATTACTCGTGTGAAAGTGACCCACGTGGCAGCACATGTGCTTCTTCATCTGATCTAATTTTTATGGTAATTTTAGCATATTTTTATTAGTTTATTTAAATTGACGATTGTTGTGAGTTTTAAAAAAGTTTAACAATATAGGGATAATTATTATGCTATGATATTCATTTGACCTTAAATTGAGGACTATGAGGTTTTCGTTAAAAGATTTTTCACAATATTGAGATCCAAATTATGACATGGTAGCCCATATTTGGTAGATGATATTAGCAAATCAATAATAATAAAAAAAATCCATTGCTACCAGAAAATTTCATCACACAAAATTAATTTCATGTATATTGCAAATAAGTTAATATAAGAAAATGATGAAAATAATTATTAGCAAAAGAGTAGATAGAGTAACCCACCATTGAGGAAAATTTAAATTAGAAAAAAATAAGCATTAGATGACATGATTGCACATAATTTCATATACAAATATGATAGCTCTTGGGATTAAATGTATAATCGTCTTCACTAAAATCAAGCCATGCCATAACACTTTCAACCGTTGAAGAATTTAGCTATTACAAATGAATTACCAAACCTCTACCTATTAGCATAGATATTTTCAAATGCAAGCCGGCCATTGCAATGACGGTGGAAATTCCAAACCACGAGACATCTATTATCATTGTCATTTTCAAATACGGAGTAATTAATAGATAAATTTTGCACCGTTAAACGGACATGGTGGCAAGGAAATTATTACATAAGCCCTTTTGATTATGCTTTCTCTTTGTAGGAACCGTAGCCTAGAAAAAGAAACGATAGTCACTTTTCCACGCGCATTATGTAAGAGAAAGGGGAATCTTATGGTGAGCTCATGTGAAGAGTTGCTTATCAATCAAAACCTGTCCTTTCTAGATGGGAAGGGACCGAAGATAACATCTCAGTTTCTAGGACCCACACCACCTATAGTCGTTGCCTTTGTTTTGTTTTGTCTTCTGTGTCCGATTGTCGCTCGCAATTATTGATTTGGACAAGTTGGATGGACCCAAGAAAATATAGAAAGAATTGACTCATGTGTATCATCCTTTGTGGGGCATGAGAAAAGGCAAAGATCGTTTTTTGTGAGGTCAAATAAAATTTTATTGAAATTGCGAACATGGTTGAAAGAGTCCCAAGCCAGGAGAATCTAAACAAAGAAGAGAACAAAAGGCTTATGGAGGAAGAGAAAGACAGTTTTGTGGAAGAGAGCCAATCCGTCAAGTCTTCACAACTTAGTTTACAGGCCTATATCAGTAAGAATTAAAAGTGTCATAATCTATATCTATATCACCAAATGGAAAGACAAATCATATTTTAAAGGAAATAATCTATAAAAAAGTGTCAAAAATCCTCAATTCCAATAGACAAGTTGGTTAGAATTTGAGGGGTGATTTTAATGTGAATCGAGGCAAAATTTAAACCTAAGGAACCAACACATCGCTAGCCCCCCTCTCTCAACGATGCATGAGAGTCAAGTTTGCGATTTGTCAATATATTTGAGACGTTACTAATGAGAATATGAAATTTATGGTTCTCATAAGTGGTGCAAACGGTCGGGATATGAAAGAATTTTCAGTTGGGAATTGGAAGTCACATGTGTAAATCTCATAAGATATGTAATAAATTATTTTGGGTTATGGTCATCTGCACATGCAAAATGAAATCTTTAAATCATGAATTAAGAAATTTTAATTACTAATGCTTTCATGCTAACGTGAATGTAGGCAAGAATGTAAAAACCTCATGCTCTTGTGATAGCTCTTCGTGTCTCCTCTGCAAAATTCAAGAAAGAAATCAGCCAAAAACAAGTCGACGGAAGCCGCTCCACGGATTATTACCAAAAAAATGAGGTGGCACAAGAGATGCACCCGATGTTTTCTCAGCTGTTCCCTCTCTACGGCAATGAAGCGTCACAGGTCATCACGGGTCTTAACTATCCTCTCTACTCGATCCCCTGCTTCCTCAACAAAGGTGATACAGCATCCTGGTCATGGTCGTCATATTACGGAATGTCGTCGAATGAGGGAAATCAAGACCTAGTCGCACGTCGAACCGAGCTCTTATCTCTCTATATGGCAACGAACTTCTCCAAGAATCCCAGAGCACACGCAAAGCCTCGAGCTTGATTCGCTTCCGACACCATTCGCAGCCCTCCAAAAGGAAACCAATTTCAGGTTCCGTCGCTGTGCGCGCGGATCGTTCGACGTGGGTTCGTTTCGTAGATTCGGATACGACCGTCGTAGTTTCGATCGAGACGTGACAACCGCCCCCCACGCGCTGAAGGCAGATAGAGAGAATGAGCGCGACAATTTCCACCAGGAGCAGTCTCTGTGAAATTTGGGCTTTTCAGGAGGGATTTGTGGGAGTGAATCGAATCGGCGGAGGGGTTAAAGTTGGAGTTTGATCGAGAAACGGAGGGAAGGAGGGAGAGAGGAGAGAGAAAATGGGGTATTGCTTTTTCGGGCGTGAGAGGAGGTCAACGAAGAAGCGGTCGTCGGAGGGACCTAACAGAGGCCCATACGAGGAGGAGGCAACAGTGGCGGGCCCAACGACGCCGTTGACCACTTCTTCCGAGCTCGCGGTCGACCCGCTCTCTTCTCTCAAATTGAGGTTTGCGCTTTTTTCAATGTGAAATACTATCATGCATCCATTCACCGTCGCTGTTGTGATATACTATGGCGATCACTTCGTTTTCTTCAGACCTGAGTCAATGTTGTCAGTGTTTTATTCTTGCTTTTCCGGGTGAAACGATGATTTGGCCAGAAGAAACCAGTCTATCAGAGGATTGTTTGCAGAAAAACTGAAAAGCATTCTTCACAATGTGGATTCTCCTCAAATCTCTCTACTGAACTAATTGATGTTATATAATCGGAAGAACTTCGGATTATGTGCTCCCAGCATGCTTGTCTAATCGAAGTTTTCCTCTTGTTTTCCTCATTAGACTTGACTTGAGGAGATTTCTTTTATTTCCTTAAAACCAAAATATTAGTCTGCCTCGTGTGCTGTGACCTTTTGGAACTCCTGCAAATGACAAGAATTACATGCCGCTGCAAATTTAATGGGAATGCTTTGCATTAGTTTGTTCAAAAGGGCTGCCAGTTTAGACAGAGTCTAACTAAGCCTTGCACTTGTAAGCCATTACACTGTTCATTTTCCCAAAACAGAGTTACTATCTGAATTATGCATCGCCTTTCAAAATCTAAACTTGGTGTTGCTGATTCAGCAAAGATATGAATAGGATATCTGGGTAAAAGCTAGTACTAATTAAGCATATCATACTTTTCAACAACAAACTTCTTGCATTGCATATGGTGTTATCATGAGCATCAATCTTGAAATTCAATGCCCATAGTTTGTAAGATGTGCTTTATGGTCTATGCTGCAGTTGTCCTTGTCTACTTCAAAATTACGTGATTGTGACGTCATTTCAAATGCGAGAAACTTCATTGGCATTTTCTGTGGATTTCTTGTATATCTTGCTGCTAGTATCTAGTTTCATTTTTGTCTGCATCTTGCTTTTATATTCACCTGGGATATTCTTGGTTCTTTTTTATTTGGTTTCACAGAAGGGTATAACTTTTCTTCTTCTTCTTTTAGAGTAAAATGTCAATAACATATACTAATACTTGATTATCTGTCTTCTTATACTTGCAAAAAATTTAGGAACATCACAGCACATGATGTATGCATTTCTGGTTCATGCCTGTAAATTGTGTCTTCATTACTCATGTGTTGCTGAATTAACTTATGACTGGAAGACTCATTTGTGCTGCAGAAAACATTCCTAGGATAGTCTTTGCATTTCTGGTTGATGACTGTAAATTATGTTCTCATTCTTTTTTCTTTTTTCTTTTTTAAATAAACTTTCAACAGCTTATCTTAAACTTGATTTTCTGTATTCGTATGCTTATGCATATGGTGTATGCATCAATGGTTGATCTCTGTTATTTGTGTCTTCAGTACTGGAGTGTTGCTGAATTACCTTATGACTGGAAGACTAAATGGTGCTGCAGAAAACACTTCTAGGAGAGTCTTTGCACGTGTATGCTATGCTAATTTCTTTTTTACTTGTGTGCTTCACATGAAGCAAAGCTCATCCACCAAAATTTCTGCCGTAGCACTTCAGCTAATGTCAAAACTTGCATATATACTCTTGATCTAGTTTCAAGCTATGTGAGAAACCTGAACTGAAATAGTTAAGTAGCTCATAATGACAGTATATGACTAATTCCAGGAGATTTCTGCATGTTTGTGTTTCCTCCTCTTTTTTTCCCCAAATTCGAGCTTGCTTAAAGGTTTCTGACCTTTGATCAGTGGACTCTTGCAGAGTGATTTAATGGCAATTGTGTACTTGAGAAAAAGAGGTGAGATGCTTCAGGAACTTGGGAGGACAGAATTTTATATCAATTAGCTTGGATATGGCATGGATTGAAATGATTTCTTAGGCTTATCACTTCGAGACTATTCAACATTTGGCGTGAGTTTTCCAACTATCGCAAAGTATAACATATCAGTCTCTATTTTGTCTTGACTGCATTATGTAAATCCATTTCTTTGTTTGTTCTTATCTCTCTTCAGCTTTCATGTATATGATGTCGATACAAAGTGTCAAAACATACCTGTAAAGGCGTCTCAGTCGTTTTAATCATTTCATATCTTTTGATATTCTCTTCTTTGGATGTTAACTAATGTTATTTCTTTTTGCTATCTTTGATTCTTTTTGGGTTTTTCCCCTCTGAATTTTACGTGCGAAGCCATGTGCTGTGCAGGGCCTTTCCTTGTTATACATTACATCGTCTCCGACCGCAAGTCACATTTTAGTCATTCTTCCTAGAGGTCTAACTCAAAATTATATGAAAATGGAGACTATTTGGAGTAATGTAGAAGTGGTCTTAGATCGATTACCAAGTTTCTCCAACTTATATAATAGCTACTTTTACTATGGTTATGGATCAACTAAATTTTTGGTTTTTTTCCTGAAGTAAGGAATATATTAAAGATAGATGCTCATCTCTTTTCTTCCCTTTGATGTTCAAGTGGGGTAGGATGACACTTTTCCAGGTTGATTGGCTTTAGCTTTCTTGGATGCTACATATTGAAATGCCCATGGAATTCGGGAAAAGCAAAGTGGATGCATTGGACGATCTTATGTTTGCGTAAGAATTTGAATGTTAAGCGGTAATTAAGTAATTACAATCATGCTTATTTGGGCAATATATAGTAGTTCATTCAGATTACTTGGGTTTCTATTTGCCTTTTCCCTTTCAATGTAAGGAAGAAGAAATCTAAATAGTATCTATTAATCAGGAGGTTTGTTGACAGAAGTTAAAGCTGTAGGCCCAAGATTTTCTAGGAAAAGTTAGCTGTGTGCTGTCTAAAACCTTCATCTTTATCTTATGAACAAGAAAAGGTACATGTGCAATTTTTGTAACACAACTGATAGTAAAATCTCGAATTATTTAACTAATATGATGCATTTATTGGAATATAGAACATAATAATTAGAAGTGGAGGTTAATAACTCCCGATTATTCAAGATGCCATGATGCCATCCAATTTTGGCCGGTGCACATGATCTAATCTTTTTAATAACCTTTCTTCTTTTTTTGGATTTGCCTAGGTTAAACCGAGGACTTTTGCGTCCGCACCCCTCCCTTCCTTGCCACCAGGCCGAGCGCCTCAGTGGTTTTTGGTAGACTCTCTTTCCTCCTCATAAGCATGTAACTCTTTTTGAAAATTTATGGGCTGATAAGGTAAATCAATAGCTTAGATCCTTTTCACTCCAAATATTAAGTGTAAGATTTTCTTCATACGTGCTCTAAATCTTTCCCTCTCATGTAAAAGTCTATTAAACTAGTACCAACCATTGCCAATTAATACATGACCTCCTCTTTTGAGAAGCATTGGATACTTCTCTTTATCCCAAATGTAAGACGCGGCATTTTTTTTTCACCTTATATATGCACTCAATAAAGGAACACTTCAAAATGTATTTATAAATGCCAATAAGAAAAAGCAAAGTATTCAGTAGGTCATAGATTGGTTTGTATTGTCGACTTCAAGCGTCTTTTTGTTTGTTTTTGGATATAAAGGACGTGATCACACCAAGCACTTATGATTTAAGTGAAATTCATTTCTTGTGGAAAGGGCCAAATTGACTTATAGAAGTTCCACATGAGTTCATACGGTCAAATAAAAGGGGCTTGTTATCTATCACTATGTAGCTAAAAAAATTTGAACCATAGAGTTACAAATTAAAAAATTTATTTTATTTTTGCAAGCTAATGTGAGAAAATGTACATGGCGAGGAAGAATTTATTACTTAGGCCCTTACGTTTATGTTGCGTCTTGTATGACTTGAAGCTTCAAAAGAAATATTAGAGTGCTTTTGATTCACAAAAAAATTTATATGGGAAAACATTTTTTCCAAGTTTTCGGTGTTCGGATTACTTGCGAAGGCGATACAATGGAAAATTCCGAATTTTCGGCATTTGGATTACTTGGGAAAGTGATACAACGGAAAATCATTTTATAGTCAACTAAGAACCTATGCTTAAATTCAATAAATAATTTCTTCTTTTAAAAATTAAAATTATTTTTCAAAATATGATTGGAGCTCCACTTTTGGACTTGAGACCTAGAGCTTGGACAAGATGACCTCAATGCCTGTGCTTGAGACTCGCGACGGTGCTCAAGTCTTGAGGCCAAGCATCGAAATCGCCTAGACCTAACTCTTACGCCTAGGTCACTGGCGCCCAAACTCAAGTCCATTGAGACTGGCCCAGTTTCTTGGCCAATGTCTCATTGTTTATCGAAGCTAACACAACTCTCGCTCAATTGGGAAAAGAAAAGGTTACCCAAATTTTGCCTTGATTTCCTAGAAAAATGATCCAATTATAAGTAGAGTGTTAAACTTGAGTTTGGTCCTCGATAGACAGGTATCAAATACTCATGTTGAAATTATTCAGTGGTGAGCAAATATATGCATGCATAGACACATAAAACCCTATTTAACAATGCAAAATTTTCCTTTAATCGCATATATTATCAGATGTGGGACATGTGTTAGTTAACTTTCAGTTGCGATATATTTGTCTTCTCCCGCGAAATTCATGCAAAATTTCTTCGTCTCGTTGCAACCTACGTCGCTGATGAATTTAAGACAAGAGTCCACATCTTACGTTATTAATGGTTCCAGTGAATATAAGCTCGAATGTTGGTTGGCTTTTTTTTTGTTTAAAATTTCATGATATACTATGTGTGTCCATTATATCAAGCAAATAATGCATGTCTCTTTGGGAAAATGAAATCAAGATTTTTATTCCAAGTGATGGAAAATAATCTCATTTTTAATTTCAAATTTCAGCCAAATACCGGAAAATATTGTAATTTTCTTGGAAAATGACTTTAAAAAAAAAAAATTCTTGAAATGTCACATAATCTACGAAAAGAAAGGAGCATTAGTATTTTTCCACACATTTGTTAAAGAGAAAAGGAACCTTATGGGGAGCTCATGTGAATTATTGCTTGTAAATCAAACTTGTTCTCATTAAATATAATGCCTTCCAATTGAGTTGAAGAAAATACTTGGAAGCATACCATTAAACATGCATCTTGCCATAGTTGCCAGTAAAGAAGATGATGAGGTAGCTCTTAAGAAAAGCATCATTTAAGAGTTACTTCCAACTATGAACACCTTGACTCTAACGTAAGTATCGATTCTTGCTTTGCCAATAAGTAGAGCTTAGTATTTGATCCAGGAACATTTTTAGTGATCATTACAATAATGGGAGTTTTTCCTTTAGCAACTTTGCTCAAGTTTAAAAAAAAAAAAAAAAAAAATTAAGTCAGCAGTGCTCCTTATATAAATGGCCAATCTCGACAATTTTGTGTGTTTTCCTATCTCTCTGTCATTGGCCTTTGTAAGAACTCAGCAAAGAGACCCTGCGTCCTCTAAGTCGTCCCAAGGCGAAGCGAAGGTATCGAAGCATCTTCCTCGATTACATTTTCTCTTCATTGAATTTTCAGTTCCCTGCTGTTCTCTTCCCCCTCAGTGTCCCCTTGTTTTTGCGTTGGGCTGATATGTCCACTTATACTCTGTATTGTCAGGACTGGTTTACGCCTGCATCCTCTTCTTTTATCGTGCAGACAAGTCAGCAACTATCAGTTCCTCTTGCATCCTTATAGAAAAGCCACTTCCGGTATGTGTCAATGTACATTTATCTTATCAGGGCCTGTTTCACGTTCACTCTCTCTGTTGGTAATCTGTTTCTATAGATTAAATCCTGAATAATATAAAAGTAATATAAAAAAAAGGAAGAAGAAACAAAAATGGATGAAATAACTGCGACAAAAACTCATTTGCAGGGTACTATATTCGTCTCTCTAAGCTTTTATATGTTGAAAATTGCACGACATCATCCTTAAACGTCTTCTTGTTGGTTGCATAATTTACGACTTGAATATGATAGGGTGAACTGGGCAAATTAGCAAATCTGTGCTCTAAGACATTTAGTCTATTACAATTGATAGGAGAGAAATTGAATTTTTCTCAATGCCAAACACCAAAAATCCTTTAAAGCATACAAATATTACATGTGTATCCACACACAACATTTTGAAAGTTATTTATACGTATATTGCTTATTACTTCATTCTTTATAATCAAACCGGTTAGTAAAAATGATTGGACCAATTGAATTGGTGGAATCACATACCAGCTCTTACTCCGGTTCAATCTCAGCTACCATTTTCAAAACATTACCGGCAGTCAGATTGGAAATGCCAACCCAAAGTGATCCCTTTTTCTCTCGAAAGGTGGGTTATTAAACTCTTTAATCAAGAGCCCTCACTTTTGGTTCATATATCTATCCATAAAATTTCTCTAATGGATGAGCTCGTTCTTAATTTATTAAAGTTACATCTACTTTATTCGAATTAAAGTGCAAGCGTAAATGTAAATTATACCTATAGGAAATCGGACATTGTTGCTTTAAACCTCCTTTGTCCTATTAGTAGAGAGCAAACCTAAAGAGAATTGGACATTGTTGCTTTAAACCTGCTTATTAGTGGTGGGTGGGTGGGTGGGTGGGGGAAGAGAGAGAGAGCGTCCCGATGCAAAGACATGCTAACCAAACTTCCTTGATTTGATAACAAATGATTAAAAAACAAAATGTACTGTATTTTATATTATCCAGACTTAATGCTTGTAATTTATTATGCTTAGCACATGAAATTGCACGACTACTTTATCTACGAAAACAGAGCCCAGTTTGTTGAGGATCCAACTATCTAGCAACCTCATGTGATAAGGGATGATGGGACAATGTTAAAAATCTACATATGATAAACGTAGCTTTTTAACGGTCTAATCTATTATATCAATTGGAGAAAAGAATCTAGTCTGTTAAAATTACAAATCAAGGTACGACTGAGGGTTCTGTGGTGGCTTGTATAAGCTTCATCTTCATTAATGAGTAACGATATTAGTGAAAAAGGATAAAAGAGGGAGGACATGACTATATTACAAAAGCTTCCATGTATGCCTCACATGTTTTTTTTTTTAATCATTAAAAAAGCAAACAATTGATTCTTATCAAAGAGAACATTAAAAAAAACAAAACAAAACAAAAAGGTGGAAGCAGTGAGAGAATACGTGCTTTTCTTGGACAATTTTAGAAAGTAAAATCAATTTGACCCCTCTGATGTCAACACAAACTCTTTTTTTGTCTGGATTGACCCACCGTTTATGTGAGAACTCCGAACGACACTCCATCTCACCATGACCACTTAGCCCCAACTCTCTTTGATAACAACTTCCTATGTCCAAGTCACAGTAGAATGGTCCACAAAAGAAAATGAAGAAAGAAGGACGTTCAGGTCAGTCGCCGCCAACAAGTCCGAAACAACCAACTCCATCTCGGCTCAGGTTGAAAAAGGTCTTAAGGGGGATCGAGCTACCTGTTCCCCTTCATCATTTCGCTTCCCTCTAATATTTCTTGACTAATCAACTCCTTAGTTGGAACTTTGATGATAAATTCATGATTTTACGTTGCCTTGTTTTTTTGTCTTTTTCTGACGGTCATTTGCAATAATTTATCTGGGCAAATGGGACAGAAACACATCATGATTTCTGCCTCATCAGTTTTCACTAATATTATACATTTCTCAGTTAATCATTATTTCAATTACAAGTTGTTTGTTGACGAACAATGCAAGAGGAGAGTTTGGACAATGCAACTTTACTCAAATCAAAAAGTAGGAGTCAGCACTGCTCAGTATAAAAATGACTTAGCGCCATCCCATTACAATTAAGATGAATAGAAAAGCTACATTAAAAAATTAACAATCTAAGTAAAGCAGTATTTTATTAACCAAAATTACAAACTTAACAATTTCACAGAACTTAATCCATGCAAAATTACAGAAAGTATGTTTAATTAATGATTAATTGATTTTCAAAGATAGGAGGATTTTTTAGTCAATTAACAATAAACATAGAAGGCGAAGAGGAGATGAGAGCGACAGCAAGTAGGTCGAATTAGTGATTGCCCTTGTTTCTGAACATCAAAGTTATTTTGGTAAATGAATAATAAAATATTTATACCAAGCGAAAGAGGAGGTAAAAATAACCCTACCCTATTTATTTTATTTAAAATAAAGTAAAAGCATCAAAATTTTTACTTGGTGCAATATTATGAATATCTCATATTTAGATGTAGTCATTTTAAATAAATTCTCTTTTACTTTTTGGCCGATACCGCGTCTGTTAAGCTCTAAGAAGTACTAGTTATCAAAACAAGTGGTGGATGGTACAAATATCAAAATAATTATTAGCTACCTAAGATGTACATGGTATCTTTTAATTTGTAACCTCTGCTTATTGCTTTCTTGCAAAATCATGAAAATGAAAAGAAATGTTTTAAGATTTGAAATATTGAGAGAAAGTCCTAAATGATTCTGACTGTCAATATTCAAAAGAATCGACAACTGTTGAGCTAGTATGAAAGAAAACATGGACAACAGGAACAAAAAATGAAAAAGAAATTCAAGCTTCTAGTTCACACGGTAGACCAGTAACGTGTTGCTTGCCCTCGTAAGATCATCTGCAAGTTCTCCACGTAAACCATTAACGGGTTACTTAAGTGCATCGAGCGCGGTGAGCCATCATTGAGCGACCGAGTTTATACCCAAATAACTCTACGTTCTATGTTGCTCTTGCTGATATTCCTCAGTCTCAGTTTATTTACATCGCTCTTGCTTCCGTTCACTCCAGGCGCTCTCTCTCTCTCTCTCTCTCTCTCTCTGTGGTTTTGTTACACAGTTCTAACTGGTTAGTTCTAATAAAAGGAGGCAACAAGAAAAGGA
This sequence comes from Eucalyptus decipiens, assembly GCA_014182575.1. Lineage (NCBI taxonomy): Eukaryota > Viridiplantae > Streptophyta > Magnoliopsida > Myrtales > Myrtaceae > Eucalyptus > Eucalyptus decipiens. The sequence continues at coordinate 30,953,734 of CM024610.1, read as the reverse complement.
ACAAAAGAGGGGGAGAAAAGGAAATTCTAAAAAATAAAGAAGAGATTATGGCCGAGGCAATTGCTTACCCTGTTGCATCCAATCTTTTGTCGAAACTCGGCGAGTGTCTGTTTGCTCCTATTGGACGCCAGTTTGGGTACGTGCTGTGCTACAAGAGCTACGTCGAAGATCTGAAAAATGGAGTCAAGGAGCTAGAGACTGCATGGGAAAGGGTGCAGCACGACGTCCAAGATGCCAAGAATAACGGAAAACCCATATACACCGATGTTGAGAATTGGCTGAAGAGTGTGAAGGAGGAGATTGAGAAGGCAGATAACCTATTAAAAAGTGGTGAAAGTGCAAACAATGCTTGCTTCCATGGGTGGCTTCCCAATCCCGTGGCGCGCCATCGAATTGGCAGGAAAGTGAAGAAGATAACTAAAGTCATTCAGGGACTCCAAGAGAAAAGCCGAAATTATAACTTTCAGAAGGTCTACTATGAGAGTCCTCCGATAGGAAATGTCAGTGCTACCACTTCCGCTGCAAGATCTGTTGACAACAAAGAAGATGTGCTAGAGTCCAGGGCCAAAATCATGGAGGATGTAATGAAGGCTGTAGTTGATGACAAAGTCTCTGTGATTGGGGTGTGGGGAGTAGGTGGAGTTGGCAAGTCCAAGCTTTTGGAGGATGTGGAAGGGCGAATCAAGGAACAAAAGCTGTACGATGTGATCGCCAAGGCAAATATATCACGCAATCCAAACCTAAAAAGAATTCAAGGAGAAATTGCTTATGCATTGGGCTTGAAGCTAATGAATGAGGAAACTACATATGGTCGAGCAAATCGTTTACGTGAGAGGTTAGAGAGTGATAATAAGAAAAATATTCTCATAATTTTAGATAATTTGTGGGAGAAGCTTGAGTTGAAGGAAGTTGGAATCCCTTGTGGAGATGGCAATAAAGTGAGAAGCTGTAAGCTATTATTAACATCTAGATACCGAGATGTTTTGCGCATTCACATGTGCTCTGACCAACAATTCCAACTCAATAAGTTAGAGGATGGAGAAGCACAGATACTTTTCGAAAGGATAGTGGAGGATAGAGTTATGGATCCTGAGTTTACAAGCTTGGTGAAGAGAGTGGTCAAGAATTGTGGAGGCTTGCCACTGTTGATTGTTTCGTTGGCAAAAATGTTGAAGCACGGAGATTTGGCTGCATGGAGGAATGCTTCGACCTATATAGATGAGTCGAATGTAAAATCACTAGTGGAACAAAACTACAATGACTTAAAAGATGAGAGGATTAAATCATTGTTCTTGATTTGTGCTCTACACTCTGGTATAATTTTCTTGAGGGATCCCTTTATCTACTGCATGGGTTTGGGTTTATATAAAAAATTCAGCAACACCATCGAAGACGCTAGAGATAGGTTGATTGTGGATATGCATAGGCTGCAGGACTCTTCTTTGTTACTAGATAGTAATGACACGGAAAAGTTCAGAATGCATGACATATTTGTTGATGCGGCCATCTCTATTTTTTCCACAGAATGGAATGCCTTGGTTGGGAGGAAGGGTTTTGGGTTTAAAGAATGGTCAACGCATGAGCTCAGAATATGCAGGGCAATATCCTTCTCATGGGTTGGTATTGATGAGCTTCCTGAAAATTTGGATTGCCCAAACTTGAGGATGCTTCTGCTGACTGAACGCAATCCGTCTCTCAAAATTCCCGATTCATTTTTTGAATTTATGGAGAACCTTCAAGTCTTGGACTTGACTAACTTATCTTTCACCTCTCTACCTTCGTCAATTAAGTCCCTTGGAAACCTCAGATCGCTGTGTCTTGATCATTGCCATCTGGAGGATGTGACTGTTCTTGGAAAGCTGAAAGGACTGCAATTCCTAAGTTTCCTCAAATCAGCAATCCCTAGACTACCCAAAGAAATAGGTGAATTAACAGAATTGAGATTTTTGGACTTGACTGAGTGCAGTGAGCTCAAAGTTATCGAACCAGGTGTGCTTGGAAGCTTGGTCAATTTAGAAGAACTGTACATGGAAGACAGCTTTGATCAGTGGGAGGCTGAGGATGAAGCATCGCCAAGCAATGCCAGCCTGGCCGAGTTGAAAAACATGAAAATTTTGAGCACTCTGTGCATTGCCATTCCTCAATCTGTCAATCTTTCCACAGGCTTGCCATTTGGGAAACTGAACAAGTATAAAATCCAAATTGGGGACGTTTGGAATTGGTCGGGCATATACAAAGAATCCAGAACTTTAAAGCTAAAGCTGGATTCACCCAATCTTCCTCTTGAAGAGTGGGTGTCAAAATGTTCGCAAAAACCGCAAGATCTCCACTTGGATGGATTGCAAAATGACATCAATAACATTCACGATTTGTGCATCGAAGGATTTCAGGAATTGAAGCATCTTCACGTACAAAATAGCCCCTCCTTTCAATATGTCGTTGGTTCCACAGAGAATGTCCAGTGCACTGCATTTACTAGATTGGAATCTTTATTTCTCGAGAATCTGAACAACTTGGAGAAGATTTGTTGTGGTTCTCTTTCCCTAGAATCCTTCAATAAATTAAAGATTGTGAAAGTGGATAACTGTGGTGAAATCAAACATTTGTTTCCTTTCTCCATGAAGAGAATAATATCACAGCTCGAAGAGATTGAAATAAACAAGTGTTGCTTGATGCAGCAAATTCTTGCAGATGGGGAGACAAATGAAGATGGAGATGAAATAGATGATGATACCAAAGTGACGTCATGCAAATTGCGTAGGTTGACATTACGAAACTTGCCAAAGATGACGAGCTTCTGTAAAATTGTGGACCATTTATTTGATTTCTTCGACGAACAACAGGTATATAATTGGTTTTTGAGATTTAGTGCATGGATATGTGAGACTATAATAGGATGTGGAAAAATTGGATAAATACTTTGTTTATGAGATTTTATTTCCAGAATAATTACAACAAACAAAAATTTAATTTTGCAAAATGTAATTGCTATGTGATATTTGAATACATAAAAACATTTATACATCGGTTAATAACATCTCACTTTTGTTTGTGTTATGTTATCAACATAGTTAAAAAGCGCCGTATGATACAAAGATTTTTTAAATAATTTCAAAGCTTATCATTGCTTAATGGTAAAATCGAATATGAATACAGCAACATTTATGGATATATTCATAAATTTAAGAAGGTATATAGGACCTATATAATTTTTATGACCTTTATCTTATAATGAATTGACATACGTAGAATTCTAATAGATCCGATTGATTAAAGTGGAATAAAGAACAAAAAATATTTCAATAGGTGAATTTAACTACCTTGCCTATGTGTCATACAACATCCAAATTAATAAATTTCCAATTTCCAATTTTAATCGTAAGTACATCAGCATTGGAGTAGTTGAGACTATTATGTTGCTTTCTTCTTCCTTCAATGACTGTAAAGAGGTGGTAGGTAAATGGACCGTTGTGGAATTGTGGTTCGACACAAGGTTTCATTATACTCTTATTTGTTAAACGACAAAACTATTATGTGATTACAAATGAAAAATCAAATATAATATTCGATAGTCCAAATTGTTTTGTAACCTTGGTACATCAAAGAGATGTTAGCGGAATAATTAATTTTTTTGTTCTAATTCGGGTAAGCTATTGAACTCTTTATTGTGATCAAATCTACCGCTAATATTTGTTCTAACAACTTTCCTAATATTATTGGTAGAATTTATGTGCGATGCCCATGTTTAAAAATTTCTTTTTGTTAATAAAATATTGCTTGAGAATGTTAATTAGAAACACATCTAACATTCATTTGTGCACTATCGTTTTGATTTAGCAATTGCTTTAACTGTTCTGTCAATATAAATTAAAAAAAGGGAAACCGTTTTTCAGATTATTTTTATCATGTGACCCAAGTCGCAAAAGCATGATGCTCGGTTAAAATCATTTGTTAAATTAAGCAACTCTTTTTCTCGGCTACAAGACTAACTCTCCACATAAATTAATTTTTTCATGACGAGAAAGGGGGTATCTTAGGTTCTCTTATAGGTAGAACTAAACCCATTGCTGAAATTGACTTTGATGCCCATATGGTGCCGTTGCGACGAGCTCATGGATGTTATGGCTAACCATGGATCTTAAATTGATGAACTCCTTTTTGGCTTTGGTTCGATAAGTCATCTGTTCTACATTACAGATATACAAGAATTTTAGGCCATATTATTTACGGGGACAAAATAATTTTCTGGCTACTTCATAAATTTATAATTACTTTTTTTTTTATACTTACAATCTTTTGATAAGGCTTTTTTTTTTTTTTTGTGGAATACTTTGAAGAAAAATGCCAGACTCAAATTACACCTTATAATCAATTAAAAGTATAGTTTTTATCGGTTTGTCAATTTCAAGACCCTTAAATAATGTTCACTGTTATGTTTAACGTTGTTCTATGTCTTTCTTTAACTTAATTTGTTGTTAGGTCGTGACCTTTTGGTGTAAATAATTGAGATGTTTTTTTTTTTTTTTTTTTTTTTTTTACATAGTTGTTTGAAATATTATACAAGACCACATTTCATGACTAACAAAAATTAATTGAGTCTATGCCATTAATTTGAGAAATTTAGAAAGCACAAAATGTGAGCGTAAATTCAATAACCTCAACAACTCAGGGATTATAACTTCCTCCTCTTGTCATATATATAATAGAGCCCAGTAGACAATAAGTTAAATGATAAGTCAAGTGTAAAAGTTGATAAAATTTAAAGAGGTGAAAGGTAAAATTAAAAAATCGCTATTTGGCCTTTCTTTCCGTCATCTTCAAATCTATTATGTGAGATTATTTCCTTTATTAATATTTCACAGACAACGCGTGTTCATGGCTTTTAGTTTTAAGCATTGTGAGATTATGTGGGGTTATACACTCCTTTTTGTTAAAGAAAAATCAATGCATATGCCTCCATAACGTGATTCTCCTTTTTTTAAGGTTTCATTGCCCTGGTTGGAGTCCTTGACACTATCTGCACTTCCTAGATTGAAGGAGATATGGAACTCTCAATTTCCTTTGGATGTCAGCAATCTAAAATTTTTGAAGGTAGAGGATTGTGCATTCCTCATGAGCATCTTCCCATCCAATTTGGTAATAAAGCTACAAAATTTGGAAGCCATCACCATCGAGAGATGTCAGTTTGTACGAAAAGTAGTTGACCTTGAAGGACTAATGTCCAGTGGGGATGTCGAGATTCTATCACGATTGATCACATTAACCTTGAGTGACTTACCAAGGTTGGAACACATATGGAACAAGAATCCTAGAATAGCTTTGTGTTTCCGAAACTTAAGGGTATTGAAGGTGCAAGGCTGTGAGAACTTGAGGTTTATTTTTTCTTCTTCCATGGCTAAAGCACTCCAACAAATAAAAGAAATAAAAATAGCGAGATGTAAACTATTGGAGGAAATTATGGATGTGCAAGAAGAAGAACCAAAGAAAGCTGCATCTATGCACACTTTAGTGTTCCCTCTATTATCCTCCTTATCTCTTGAGGAATTGCCAAATCTTAGAACATTCTCTCATGGGACACACTATATTCAATGTCCAACCTTAACAAGATTGAGGATATCTGGATGCCCCAAAATGATGACGTTCTCTTCATTCGAAGGAAAGCAACAGAGGATAACAGCTAATTCAGGTTTACAACAAGCACTTGTTGGTGTCAACTCTAGCTTGTCCTTGCCTATACTCTTCGATCAAAATGTGCGTAAATATCCCTGGAATTTTCTATTATATATTTATCGTAGAAATTATTCTTGGTAACTATAGTTTTATCGCTGATGAAGTAGTTGAAAACTCTGTCTGCATGTCCTTTAAAGCCTTTTGCTACTGCATGCATTTGTCGTTTTTCTATGACGATGGTAATCTCAAGTAACCAACTTCATTCTTGAGAATATATTATTGAGCATATTATCATGGGTAACCAACTTCGTCCAAATCAGGATTTTTAGGAGTTCTTAGTTGAGAAACTAACATATGGTCGTTTCATACAGATTCTTTTTCCAAGCTTGGAGGAGTTGACCATCGTGTCGTGTGGTTTGATGAAGATATGGCACAATGAACTTTCTAAAGAATCATTCCGCAAACTAGCATCCATCACAATCCGAGATTGTGAAAATTTGTCTCATATTTTTCCATCAAATAGAATAGAGGTGTTCCAGAGCCTGAAAATGATTGAGGTGGTCAACTGTACCTCTTTGGAATCATTAATGGAACATGTTGCTGTCAATACTAAGAAAAGGCCAAAAAGTATGGTCTTCTTAGACTTAAACAAAGTGAAGTTGTGGGACCTGCCGAGGTTGGATGCATTAGTGACAAGTAGCTCCCAAGCAACGTTGAGTCTTCCTAGTCTGACTACAGTTAGCTTGCGCAATTGCCATAGTTTGAGATATCTCTTCACATATGATACATCCAGGACTCTTGTTAAACTTGAGATGCTAGACATTTCTGATTGCAATAAGATGCAGGAAGTAGTTGCCGTGGAAGAAATTGAAGAACAAAAGTTGAAGGTAGTGAAGTTCTCTCGTTTACATAGATTGAAACTTTGTTCCCTTAAGAGCTTTATTAGTTTCAGCTCAGGAAGTTGTGCATTTGAGTTTCCCTCCCTCACAAATCTCTCAATTCTGGAGTGCACTGAACTCATGGCATTCATACTGAGGCTGCCAGTGCCAAGAGTGGAGACAACGAATGAGAAATCTGCCGGTTCCGAAGAAAATCCACATTCTTTATTTGATGAGAAGGTTTTCCTCTTTCCTTTATCTCAGCTGTATCTTTGCTCATGTGATTTGCTTTCTTCTTTGTGATGCTTTGGATACATTATCAATTTTGCTTCAATGCCAGTCATGTTGACTATAGCTAGATGATGCTTCTATAGGTTGTATTTCCCAAATTAGAAGAGCTACTCCTAACAGGATTTCAATCAAGAGATTGTGTGTAATTTTAATAAATTTATATGCATTTATCAACCAAACGACAAAAATTGTTTACTAACATTTGTTTTGTCTAGTGTTTTGTGTTAAAAGGTATCGAGTCTATTCGAATTTGATTATTTAGATATTTAATTTATAAACACATGAAAGAATTGCTTTTAGAATTATCCTCAATTTATTTTTTGTGGAAATGTTACTCTAAGTAAACTTCTATTATATAAATCTTTTTATACTTTTATATGTTGTATTGGACTATTACGTGACTACGAAATGAAAAAAATATCCAATATAATATTCAATAGGCCAATTTGTTTTCCTTACCCGTGGTTGTAATATTAACCTTCCGTGGTGATCAAATCCACCGCAAATTTATATTCTAACCACTTTTCTAATATTACTCGTAAAATTTATGTGCGCTGCACATGTTCAATTTTTTTTTTTTTTGGTGTAATAAAATAATCGTGAAAGTATTTGTTAGAAATACATCTAGCATTCAGTTGTTCGCCGTTGCTTGATATAACAGTTTCTGTAACTATTCTGCTAGTATAGAATAAAAATATGGGAAACCATTTTTAAATTATCTTAAAATTACGTTTATAATGTGACCCAAACTGCAAAAACATAATGCTAGGCTAAAATCATTTATTAAATGATGTAACTCCTTTTTCTTGGCTACATGACTAGCTCTCCACATAAGTTAATCTTTTTCATGACGAGAAAGGGGTATCTTAGGTTCTTATATAGGAAGAATTAAACCCATTACTGACATTGACATAGAAAAGGTAAGTAAGCATCTATAGTAATTTTTTTTTTATTATTATTCAGCATTCTTCTAGTTTTTGTCAGTGAAGCAATTTCTTATAAACTGGCTCATTATTCTGTACCAAAAGCTTAACAATTCACGGTGCAAGAACTAACTCATGACATTGTTCATTTCCAAAGATGTCCCTAAATTATCGGCATAATAAATTCCGTCGGTTATTCAACATATATGAGGTTTGTATGTAGTTCTATTTCCAAGCTTGGAGGAATTGAAGCTTTCGTCCATGTGCCAACTAAAGAGGATATGGCACAATCAACTCCCCGGACAGTCCTTCTGCAAACTTGCATCCCTCACAATTAAACTTTGTGAAAATTTGTCACATGTATTTCCATCAAATTCAATGGATAGGTTGTAGAGCCTGAGTAAAATTAAGGTGGTTGGGTTCCCTCATTGGAAGCGTTATTTGAACCGGTAAGCCTCAACTTTGAGGAAAGGCATAAGCCATTGGAACTCTCTGCATTAAAAAAAAATGAAGTTGTTGAATCTAACAGGGCTAACAGACATTTTGAAGGGTGACTGCGAAGTAACCTTGACATTTCCTAGTCTGATGGAATTGAACATCAAATATTGTCATAGTTTGTCATATCTCTTCTCAAGTACCATAGCCAAAACTCTTCATGAACTTGTAGTGCTTGATATTTCCTATTGCAATAATCTACGAGGCATCATTGTGATGGAAGAAGGAAAAGGGAAAACCGTAGAGATATTCGAGTTCTGTCATTTAGCCAAACTCAACCTTGGTGACCTTAAGAGTTTGATATGTTTTAGTTTAGAGAATTGTGCTGATGATGGGTTATATCCTCTATTTGATAAGAAGGTATCATATTTTAATTTATCTTATATGTTATATTTCTTTGTTTTTTTTTTTTTTGTAGCTTACATTTCCAAAGTTAGTAGAGCTACACGTTGAGGGAGTTCAACAAGAAGAACTATGGAACAATAAAATCCTTGAGGAGTCCTTTTGCTGTCTAAAGGCCCTCAAGGTGAAGCAGTGTCACAACCTAGTGAATGTGATTCCTTCATTCATGTCAAAGAGGATGCTTCGCTATATGGAGTCCTTGACAGTTGAGGAGTGCCCTCGTCTGAGAAACCTTTTTACAATGTCTATGGCAAAAAGTCTACGACAACTCCAATATTTGGGTCTCGGTGGTTGTGGAGAGATGGAGTACATCGTCGCCAAAGAAGAGGAGAAACCTGAAGAATCAACCGACAAAATTGTAATTCCTCAACTTGTCACTCTATATCTTCACAACATGCCAAAATTCAGGAGTTTCTGCCAAGGGAAGCATATTTCAGAGTGGCCCTCCTTGAAAGAGTTTACTATTGAAGATTGTAAAGCTATGAAGGTGATGCTAGGAGATGCCAGTTGTAGAAAATTAGAGGGTAACAGTCCAACACATCAACCGCTTTTACTCGTCGAAAAGGTTTGCACTCATTCTTCTCTAATGGCATATCTAGTTTGTTGTCCTGATGGTTTGAGTTAAGGGTATGAGCAGTCACTTATGATAACTTATCATTTTCATTTACAAATCTTTGACCTTAAGAAACATCTCAAAGCTACTTCTTTAATATAAAAATATTGAAATGTATGTTAAAACTTTTTCATAAACTTCAAAAACTTAATACGTTTTTTCTTTCATTTTCAAGTCTTAAACTAAATTGTAGCTTAAGCACAAATATTAATGAGAGGCTAAGCTAGACAACGCCAGGGATGTTTGCTTAACTTTAAATATCGTTCAATGTAAGATCAAGGATTAATGACGTTACAAGTTCTAAAACTTGTGTTGGTTTGGCACTAAAGTTCTAAAATTTGCACAATTGATGCATTTCAAGACTTGTTAAGTTTGTCCCTTTTTTGTAGAGAAATTCTGCATTTTTATCATATTTTTAGTCCTGCATGGGCTTAATGCGGTGATGGAGCTTCCTCAAGCATAAAGGGAGCTGTTTCACCATTGCCACATCGAAAAATTGAAAAATTAAAAAAGAGTAAACATTATGAGAAAAAATCAGCAATAATATGAAACTGGAAATAAAAGAAAGTCCTACAAGAGATCGCTAGTCAAGTGGGGAAGGGCTGCATTTGGAATGCCACTACGCTTCCCTTCCTGCCGACGAGGGCTAGCGTTCACCGTGAGCAAGCAATGGCCTGTTACAGCCCTTGGCAATTTGGGTGAGGGCAAGTGTGCTCACTCATGTGGTGGCAAGGAGCCAAGTTTGGCAACTGCTGGTGACCTGGTGAGGGTACCGAGCACCCCAGCCATGACCCTAGGTATAGTTGTAGCCCTCACCAGTGCAAAAGCCTTGAGACAAACCCTCCCTCTCTCCTGCCTTGTTTTCTTATATGTACTTTTTAAATTTTTGGTCGCCTTTTTTAAAGTGGCATCACCACATTCGCACCACATTTCACAATTAAAAAAAAAGGAAAATTTAATGAAAAACAAGTTTTACCAATAAAGGAAAAAAAATTAGTTCTTAAACATGTCAAATCGGAATAAGTTTTAAGAGTCATTTTGTCACTATTCCTAAAGTCAATTGTAAATATTGTGATGGAAAAAATCATTCCACAGGTCCTAAAACGTATTTATGAAATGCAATCAAATCATAAATTTTTCAGTTGGTGTAATAAACTCTTAAACTTCTATCAAAAAGTGCAATCTAAGTCCCAAACCTTTCGGTTGGTGTAATTAAGTAATAAATTAATATAAACAAATGCAATTTGAGGTTGCCACATAGGCAATCTAAGTTATCATGTACTAAAAGAACTTGATTACACTTCTTCAAAAATATTTAAAACTCTTGACTGCATTTCAAATATAAGATTAATACTTCCAATGCACCTTTATATCTTGATTATGACTAAAATTGCAAGTAGTTGACATAATATTTTTAACTTTCGGATCAAACCTAGTATGCTTAATCAAATGCTAATCAAAGGAACTAAGCATTGTCGCTCCACATGAGTCAATTTTTTTTTTCACTACATGCATTATATGTAAATAACTCAACTGCACTGACATTGGTTCTAAAATTTGAGGAGCTTTTTACTAGGTGTATGATATATATGTTAGCAACTGATAATATAGAATGAAATTGCATAGCAAGGTTGGTTTAGAATCATAAAATCCGAAGGAAATTGAGAGAGAGAGAGAGAGAGAGAGAGAGAGAGAGAGAGAGAGAGAGAGAGAATTTAAATTAGGTGAGGAAGAAGAAACACCAAATAGGCAAACTCATTAGTCAATGAATTCATCCTCAAGACTGAAGAAAATTAGTATCTTAGTCGATATCATAGGTAATTAAAACAAGAGTTCCTTACCAAAAGAAAAATAAGATTACAATGTAAGGCATTTCATGTAATTTGACAAAGTAACATGCATTTATTAACTATACGAAAAAAAAATTAGCATCAATTGGATCACTTAGTATTTTGTGTTAAAAAGTGTTGACTTTAATCAAATGTGAATACTTAAAAATTTGATGTATAAACACATTGAAATATTGACTTTAGAGTTATCTCAATTTGCTTTTGATATGTGGGTGAGTACTAATGTGATACGTTTTGCATTGTATAGGAAATGAAATTTTATGCATGGGTGTTATAGAGGAGTCTAATAGCACATATATATATATATTTTTTAATTAAGACAAAATAATGATTTAATTTTTCAAAATGTAATTGCTACGTGAGATGTGAATGCATAAAAACATCTATATTAGATAATTTCATCTATATGTGTTATCTTATCAACATAATTAAAGAAGCAACATACGATGTATCCATTTTTCAAATAGTCTAAAAGTTTATCATTGCTTTATGGTAAAGTATATACACATACAGTTATGGGTATAATCGTAACTTCAAGAAAGTATATATGACCTATATAATTTGTATGACCTTCATTTAGTAATTATGGAAAATTGTAGGATTCTATTATGTCAGCTTGAGTAAAGCGAAAAAACAGAACTTAAAAAAATTCCGGTGCATGTAATGTAACTTTAGTGACGGTGTGAAATAACATCCAGATCAATTGATTACAGAAAATTATTTTGCAATTTTTGTCTTAAGTACATTAATGCTAGGGTAATTGAGACGATTAAGTTGCTGTTTTTTCTTTCCAATAATTGTTAAAATTTGGGGAAGGTGAATGGACCTCAGTGGAAATGTGGTTCTACACAAAGTTCCATCATATAAAATTTTCTATAGTCTTATATGTGAGTTGATGGAACTATTATGTGACAACGAAATGAAAATTTAAATATAATGTTAGATTGGCAAATATGCATTTTTATCCTTGTTAAAATGAGATGTTAGTGAAATGATTAATCTTTTTGTTCTAATTTATGTGAACTATGGACCTTTTGTAGGGATCAAATCTACCATAGATCTTCATTCTAACAACTTTTCTAATATTCCTGGTAGAATTTATGTGTGGCACGTGTTTAAATTTCTTTTTTTTTTTTTTGTAATAAATGTTGCTTGAAAGTATTAACGAGAAACACAACTAGCATTAATTTGTTCACAATTGTTAGGAATTAACAAATTTTATTACTATTCTTTAGTATAAAATAAAAAAATTGGACCACCGCCTGCGGTGGCCCAGTTGGATAAGGCTCCCATGACCCTTTGCGTAGAGGGGAGGAGTTCGAATCCCGCTGGCCGCACGGGATCTTAAGCGTGACGTCGGGGTGGTGGGTCCTCCGCTAGCGTCACCCCGGGTTTGCCCCGCCGGCTACCGGCTGTACGGGGGTTCCCGGGTCACCAAAAAAAAAAAATAAAAAATAATTGGAACCCCTTTGCTACCTATTTTTTTTAGGGATAATACCCTAAAAAACCTCAAACTGGTACACCTGTGACAAATTTACCCCAAACTATTTTTTTGACCACCAAAAACCCCAAACTGGTATACTTTTGACAAATTTATCCCAAACTAGTACACTTGTGACAAATTTACCCTATGTTAGTTTTCGCTAAATTTTATTATCAAATTATTAAGTTAAATGACACGTGACAGTTAACTAGTATACCAATTTAAAGTTTTACGTTCCGTTTGTCACAGTTTACAATTTTTATGATTTTTTTGTGGTATTAATCCAATTTAGCATAGGGTATATTTGTCACAAATTTACCAGTTTAGGGTTTTTTGCAGTTGAATAAATTAGTTTTGAGTAAATTTGTCATAAATGTACCAGTTTAGGGTTTTTTATAATCAGTCGGGGTAAATTTGTCACAAGTTTACCAGTTTGGGGTTTTTCATAGTCAAAAAAATAGTTTGGGGTAAATTTGTCACAAGTGTACCAGTTTGGGGGTTTTTGAAGGTATTAACCCTTTTTAAAATTATGTTTATCAAGTGACCCAAACCACAAAAGTCTGACGCTGGACTGAAATCATTATCAAATGAAGCAATTCTTTTTCTTGGCTACATGACTAAAACTTTTTACTTTCTACAGAAACTAACTTTTTTTATGGCGAGGAAGCGTATCTTGGGTCCTCATATTTTAAAACTAAGACCTTCGCTGAAATTGACCTTGATGACCATATGGCGCTGTTATGACCAATTCATGGATGTTATGGCCACCAACGGGTCTTATGGAGATGAACCGTTTTTCTAACATTTTGTCAATGTGGCATCTATTCCGCCTATAGTGCTATGCATGGGGACATTAAAATCTTAAGACTACTTTAGTATTTCTCTATTAAATTTATAACTACTTTTTACTTTTACTCTCTCGATAAGAGATACTTTTTTTTTTTTTTTGGGAACAGTTCGGAAAAAATGCCAGGCTCAATTTACACCTACAAATCAATTAAAAGTATACTTTTATTTTTCAGTTTATCAATTTAGTTCATAACTATTTAGGAGAGAATCATTAAGATTTTTTTTTACACTGTCATTTGAGATATTATATCAAACCATATCGAAAAATCAATTGAGCCTATGCCATGAATTTCTAAAATTTAGGCAGATTGCACAAAATGTGAGGCTAAATTCAGTAACCTCAATAATTGATCCTTGATAATATATGTATAATAAAGTCCAAATACATAATAGATAAATGATAAGTAAGTGTAAAGTAGATAATTTTATAGAAGGATAAGGGAAAATTCAAAATCACTACTCGGCTTTATCTTCCATTATTTTAGATCTACTATGCGAGATTATTTCTTCTGTTATTATTTCACATGCAACTCGTATGCGTACTTTCTAGTTAATAGCATTGTTATGAGATCATGTGGTGTTATTCACCCCTTGCAGCTAATAAGGCTGCAGAACTTGGAAGCTATAACGGTTGAAAGATGTTAGTTAATACGGGAAGTATTTGAACTTAAAGAACTGACGACCAGTGGGGACTAGTGGGGATGTCAAGATTCTATGGCAATTGACTAGATTAACCTTGAGTGGCTTACCCAAGTTGGAACGCATATGGAACAAGAATCCGAGATTCTAATATATATTAGAAAAATTTATGTTTTCTACTTTAAAATTATAGACAGGTGAATGAATTTTAGAGGGTGGCATCCGCTAAAAAGAAATAACATATGTCTAGTCTTCTTTTCTTTCTATTTTTTTTTTTATAATATCCATCCTGTGATTTTCTTTGTTCTTGAAATCAAAGTATTCTCTTTTTTGAAGGAATAGAGAATCGGCTCTAATTAATTAAATTAAAAATAACAGGTTGAGTTTCCTGCTATGGAGTCGATGAAGATCTTGCACATGGATAACATGGAGAAAATATGGCCTGATGATCTTGATTCAAATGCCTTCGGCAAACTCAAAACACTAGTAGTGGAGCATTGTGAGAAACTTTTATCCATATTTTCATCTTATAATATGCTCACGAGATTTCAAAACCTAGAGAAGATAACTGTGACCGATTGTGGATCCTTAGAAGTAGCATTTCAAGTCCAAGAGTCTGAATTTAGCGAAGCTTGTTCTACAAATTCTTTTCAGTTGGGAGAAATAGTTTTGACGAGGCTCCCAAAAATGAAACATGTGTGGAATGGACTTCCTCAAGGAGGTCTTACCTTTGGACGCTTACAACGCATGGAGGTTGTCGAGTGTGAGAGTCTCAAAAGTTTATTTCCAAGCTCAGTGGCAAAAAATATGACACATTTCAAAGAACTTTTAGTAATGAATTGTGGGGTGGAGAAAATTATTGCGGAGAAAGATGGAGTTGGGATGAGTGCAAGTGATCTCTTCTTTCCGCAATTAACCGACCTAAGATTACTTGAGTTGCCGAAACTAAGGAGCTTCTACCAAAATAGTCATACTCTAGCATGGCCACTCTTGAAGCAATTGCGAGTAAGACATTGCGGCAAGATGAGGTCGTTCTTATTTGCTTGTGAATTTCAAGGCTGCCAAGGTATAACTACCAGCAAGAACCAATCTGCACTCTTTTATTTTGAAAAGGTACTGCCCTTATCAAAGATTCTAACTCTTTGCTATTGTCTTCATTGTTTTATCTGCATAGCTCTTGGTGCATTGTTATTTTCTCTAGGAAATTGACAGTGTCAAACATTTCATGCTTGTTGATGCTCGCCTAACCACACCTGTGAATTGCTTAAAAATTTAAAAATTATTTGCAGTTAATTATTTCCAGCTCATATTTATAAATCTATTGATCCCATCTTTTACTTCAAAGAACAACAGTTTTTATCAAATTGACTTGCATAGATAGCCATGCTTCTGATGAGCCACTCGTATCTTATGATTGAGATTTACCTATTTAATTTAATTTGACCAACCTTGTCCACCAATTTTTTTTTTTTTAAATGGTATTATGTTCACTTGGAATATTGCTAGCTTAGCTACAAAACAAATTTCCATCCTTGAACATCTTGAACATGGTTGGTAATTATTAAGCACTGTGGATAATTTTCTTATTTGATCACATGTTAGTAACTCATCAATAGGCTTAAAAAAGTACAAACTTTTTTTCTACTTTCAAATCATCAACTACTTTAATAATTTACCAACTTTTATTCTAGCTTACCAACATATTTGAAATTACTAACCTTATTTGAAGTTACCATATCAAATTTGATTGGTGTACCAATATTAGTCACATTAAGACTTCATTCGTTTCACGAAAAATGGAATTTATGCAAAATATTCTTTGAAAAATGATGGCTTGTATTGTTTATAAAAATAAATGAACAAAAAATATTTTTATAATCTACAAAAATATTTAGATATAAATTATAATTAATCAATGAAAAGCATTTTCATTGATTAATTATTATCAAGCGACATAAGCAATTATTTTTAGGAAAATGTTTTCCAAAACATTCATTTTCTATAAAATACAAACTAATTTTAGTTACTTGCCACCTTAAATTATCTTGTTAGGTTGGATAGTACCAACATTTTCAAAATTACAAACTACTTTAATAATCAACCAATATTTACTCTCGTGACAAGCCAACGCCTCTCAAATTACTAACTTTATTTTGACATTACAAACGAAAATCTAATTGATGTACCAACAATCATCAAATTAAGATACCAACTGATTTTAATCATTGACCAACTTTTTATTAGATCTTGAAAGGTACTAATATATATTTATATTTTCAAGATCACCAACTACATTAAAAACCTACCAACGTTTATTCCTATGGCTGACCAACGCTTTTTAAGTTACAAACATTCAATCAAAATTACCAAACTTAATTTGAGTGGTATATCAGTGATATACCGACATGAAATTAAGTTCCTTTTTAACCACATGGAACGCTAAAAAGATCCATTTATTTGGGGCTATGTACTTTTTATTTGTTTCATTGCTCATATGATGTTTCACTTTGCTTTTGTAAGAGTGAACAACTTGTCTTCATTATTTACTCTTTTTTCTATCGAAATTTTGAACTATCATCTCTATCTTGTTTTATTGCTTTTTCACCAATGTCCTATCATTTCAATTTTTCTTTTCTTCTCTTTTTTTTTTTTTTTTTTTTTGCTAATCATTTGTTGAGTTTGAATGCATTCTTCTCAGAGTTACGCAAAAATGAAGCCATATGATACTTATGATCTATAGTAAAATAGATATGAGAACTGCAGCTTTGAAAACAATGTGCAACATTAATGCAACATCTTACTATTGAAACACATACATTAACTATAAAAATAACATGATTTATTAAAACAAGCTAATGTAATTTTTCCATTTGAATTTAATTAGTTACAATTGAAATAGCTAAAGCATTATTGATTAATAACTTTCTTTATCTAAATTTTACGAAATATATTGTGATTGAATTGGGCACACCACATCAATCAAAAAAAAAAAAATGGGCACACTACTAACAACAATCATCTCTCGTATAATGGCCATCGATGCTTGCTAGTCTACTTCCAGAAAGTTGTGTTTCTCCTTATTTCCCTAAACAGAAGGACATTTTAGTCATTGGACTTTCGGTGGCCTAATTAAACGGATTCCCTCCTGCAGGTCATTCCACACTTGGAGGGATTGACATTAGTAAGGGAGGACGTTGCAATGATACCACAGCATTGCGTCTTCCCCAATCTCAAAGAGCTGGCTTTGGCATGCTACCATGATGAAAATGTCACTTTTCCTTCCAACTTCCTTCTCCACAGATTCCCCAATCTAGAAGAGCTTGTTGTGATATGTAGTTCCTTCGAGGAGATATTTCCAGAAGATTTGTCTAGACATGGGGGAGCGACTCCATGTGGAGAACTAAATAACATGGAAAAACTTCTCCAAGAACTGCGAAATCTAAGGCGATTTACCCTGTATAACCTGCGTAACCTGAAGCGAGTTTGGAAAGAAGGCTCCTTGATGGCTGAAATTCTCAAACAGATTGAAGTTATGTGGGTTTGTGAGTGCCCGAGTTTATCAATCGTACTTCCATCCCTGAATTCATTCCAGAGATTGATGAGATTAAGAGTAGAGGATTGCGCTGGTTTAGTTCATATGGGGACCTGCTCAATAGTGACAAGTCTGGTCCACCTTACTAGGCTATTCCTAAGAAACTGTGGTGCGATGGAAGAGGTGGTGACAGATGATGGAAATGGAGTAGAGGAGATCTCTTTCCCCAAGCTGCAACAGTTGACACTCGACGATTTACCAACCCTCGAGAGCTTCTCCCCCACTAATTGCACCTTCAGATTCCCATCGTTGGTGCGTATTGTCGTCACGAAGTGCGCCAAGATGAATATATTCTGCAAGGGTGCCTTGAGGACACCGAACCTAGATAAAGTACTCCTCTCCTACGTGGAGGATGAATGGCGTTGGGAGGGTGACCTCAATACCACCATCCGAACCTTATCGGCTTGAAACGGTCCACTCTAAATTTAGCAAGACAGGTAAATCCACGTGCCTAATTATGTCTGTCTGAATCTGGTGTCAAAAGGAAGAAATTTGCGTTCTTCAAATTCTGTATTGGCTCATAGTAAGTTGGTCTTTCTTAAAAGAATGTTCAACTAGGTTTTAAAGGAATTGTTACACGATTCGATAATTAGGGGCTTTTGAGCACTTACTCACCCTTGCATTCTAGGTGTTTGATGAATTGTTCAGCATATTCTCTGTTAGTGCAGCTTCGAAGATTGTGAGGTTTTGTTATATGGGGCTGTGTGCTTGCCCACTTCTCTCGTTAAATTTGATGAGTGTCTTACGGACAACGTTTCTTTCTGTCAGGTGTCATGCACGCTACAATCGAAGTGGCTACTTTCATTTGCTAGAAAGTGTCTCCTGTTGTAGGATGTTGAAGCAAGATTTTTGCAATGTGTGCACTAATAATGTTCTAGTGCACGATGTTGATGCCTCTTGACATGGTGTCTTTGTGCCGACATTGGTATTCACAGTAGGTGCTTCATTGAATTTATCATTCTTTTGCTAGCTTGGGATGTCTTCTCTATGTCATTTCCTTGATGATGGTACCGGTGTAGCAGAATGGTTGAGCAAATAATCAATTGAATGTGGGGGTACTCTAACATTTGTCGAATTGTATAGATATTTTGTATGAGTGCTGGCTTTTAGGCAAAAGTTTCTTGGGAGTTGGACTATTTGGATGATGAAAACGGTGGCATGCACTAACCAAAAGGGCACGAAGTCCAAGGATCCAAATAAACGCATGTCCTTCAAGCAGCACAACATAGCCTACATGGAGCTGTTCGCGCTAGATGTTATCATCTCCAAGCACTTCGTCTCTACTTCACTCACTCACAAGGTCCACGAGCAAGCAGGGTGCTGTTGCGGGTACCAATTCTGAAGACATTAGAGCCGTGCTGATGTCTAGATTGGACATACCGGCATGTTTGGCTGAAGGCAGATTTTGGTAAACCAGGCGGGGGAAGCTGATGTGTGCACTGCTTCCTATACTCTAAGAGAGAGGGACAAGTTTGAAGGAAAAATCAGAGCAGTAGTTCAGTCTCTGATTGACAGTTGCATCGATACTAAAGTTTATCTCGACTGATTTTCCTGCCTTGAGCATGATCTTGTTTGTATGCACTACTCCTATGGGAATATACTGGCATCTTTGACATTGTATTGAGAATATGCAGGATGTAGTGTTGGTTCATTTGCCAGTTACATATAGATAACTGTGACTATTTGTTTCAGTAGCAGAATCAGATTTTGTTTTGGCTTTGTAGAAACATTTACCTTCTAGATTCTTGAATATGAGCATTATGATGGCTATCATAGCTTCACATATATTTCTCCAATTTTACATGGTGTCTGCATCGACTCCAGCTTTTGGAACATTATGGATGTCCATGAGAGGAGGGTTGGTTTCATCCATCTTCTTTTAACAGACAATTATTTATGCAGCTATGATCAAAGTGGCTGCTTTTAGATGCTAGAAAGGTGTCTCCTGTAGCAAGAGGTTGAAGCAAGCTTTTCACAACCTGTGCACTGATAGTGTTCTAGTGCGTGGTGTTGATGCCTCTTGACATGGTGTCTTTGTGCCGACATGTGGTATCCACTGTGGGCAGGTGAATTCATTGAATATCTGATTTACTAGTTTGCGATGTCCTCTCTCTGTGATTTCCTTGATAATATTATTGTTGCAGCATAATGGTTGAGCAGATAATCAATTGAATGTGGGGTTGCTCTATCCTTAATCAAACTGTTTATGGATATTGTATGCATGTTGGCTTTTAGGTGACCATGTTTAGTGGTTAAGACTTTAGTTTTTTGTTTTTGATATTTATAGTACTCTCCTAGGTCCTTCATGTCCTAAGATAGTGCTGGCTGGTAAGCTCGACACTATTTGTCTGAACAGCCTCATTTAGCACCAAGAAGTTTCTTCGGAGTTGAAGATTACTTGGATGATAACAAGAGCCGGCCATACAATTACCAAAAGGGGAAGAAGTGCAAGAATTCGAATAGGCACGTCCTTCACACAGCACACCATAGCCTACATGGAGCTGTTCACAACTTCACTGACTCACAGGGCCACATGCAAGTAGGTTGCTGTTGCGGGTACCAACTCTAAGGACATCAAAGTTGTACTCAAGTCTCGATTGGATATAATTGCCTGTTTGGCCATAGGCTGGATTTGGCTGACTGAGCGAGGGAAGCTGATGCGTGCACCGCTTCCTATACTAAATCAAAGCAATAGTTCAGTCTTTGATTGTCAATGGCATCAACATTAAAGTTTATATTGACTGATTTTCCCTCCTTGAGCGTGATCTTGTTTATACCTTGTAGGAGTATACTGACATCTTTGACATTGTTTTGAGAATGCGCAGGACATAGTGTTGGTTCATTTGCTGGTTAAATATAAATAATGATGATTGTTTGTTTGACAGGTGCAGAATCCAAATTTGTTTTGGCTTGTTGAAACATTGACCTTCTCGATTCTTGAATGAGCATTGTGATGGCTATCATAGCTTCGTATATCTTTCTCTCATTTTACAGGGTGTTGATATTGACTCCTGTTTTTGAAACATTAGGGATGTCCATGCCACGATGATTAGTTTCATCCAATCTTCTTAGCAGACACTTATTTACAAAGTTAGAACCACAGCTCTTGAGAGTCCAAAGTACTATCATCACATGGATTGGCAAGTAATATCCTACTCAAATTATCATAACTTAAGTTACTTTAGTTGTCTATTGTTCAGTTGTTTTACTTGAGTTCGTAACATTGAGATACATAGATATTACTTTGCCTGCATTTGTGACTTGATGGTACATAATCAATTAACTCGATATCACGTGATATGGTCATTGTATTCTTGTGGAAAATATGAGACTAAATATAAAGTGTTGTTTAGTCATTCTTTTTCTTCCGCTTCTAACTTTGACTCTCTTGGACAAAAAGAGTAGGCCTCATTGAAGGGTGAGTTTATATGATGTGCTGCTTTTGTAATGTTATTTCTTGCTGATTTACTTTTGTGGATACTAAGAAATTTTTTTTGTACATATTTGATGCCATTCTAATATTCCTGTGTTTTTACCACAATAGTCACCCATGTCGACATAAGAGTCTCTCTAAATTGCAATGAGTTCAAGCTAAAATATCGTCAAACCATGAAAGAGAGAGAAAAAGGCATTGGATCCAGTTTAGTGTAGAATTCCTTCATAAACCCCTCGCCCCAGCTTTCTGAGATTCACAGATCACGATGGTACCTGCATTTAACTCACTCCTCTCCCCTGGCGGTTGAGCCACATATTAGGAAAAAGAGAGATATCCGAAATCCAATATGCTCACAGATGGAGTACAATATTGACATGTAAGGAAAGTAAGTTATTTGATTGAAGGTGATCTAATTGCTTCGCAGTTCACCTATTTTATATAAATCCACTGCAAAAGCAGATGATCTAAGGATCACTCAGGTGTGGAGCCTATTGCAATTTCACGTGTTCATTGGATGGCTAGTATGAAGAAGAAAAGCTCACTTGCTAGTTGTTATTGTCAGATAAAGTTTGAATTCTGCTCTTGTCCTCTTGTTGCAGTTTTAGTTGTATTCATTGCTTTTTTGGTGCTTCATCCTCATAGCTCTTTCCATAAGTGCCAATATGGACCATCAATTGTTTTTTAATTGGATTAGGAAGTAATACTCTCCTAGCTATGGAAAAATGTCATCTGGGCATCTTGAGAGTTCCTAGTAATCTGACTCTTCCATTGTTTCAAACGAGTTCATAAAATACATCAAATAGCTCACAAACTTAAAGCACTATAGTCATTTCCATGACATGTTTGCACTTAGGTAGTGCATGCAAACGTTTCTGTTTCTCATGGTTTCTGTTCTTTTTTTGTTGTTTCTGTTCTTTTGTTCCCCGGAACAAAAAAAACAGAAACCTGTTTCTAACGCCACATTGTTTTTTTGTTCCTGAATAAAAACTTAGCCCGGAATGGTTTGGGAACAAAAACAAGAAGCAAAAAAAAGTTGCTTCTTGTTCCCGGGAACAATTTCTAGAAATAAGCTGAGTTTCTTTTTTAATTTTCTTTTATTTCCTTTTCTTGCCGCGACCACCCTCAACCGCCCGCCGCCGGTGCCGCCGCCCGCCGCCGCCCGCCGCCGCCGTCGCCGCCCGCTGCCCGGTCGCCGCCGGTCGCCGGTCGCCGCCGCCGCCGCCGCCACCGCCGGTCGCCGCCGCCGCCGCCCGCCGCCGCCGGTCGCCGCCCGCCGCCGCCGCCCGCCGGTCGCCGCCGCCGCGCCGCCCGCGCCGGTCGCCGCCCGCCCGGCCGCCGCCGCCGCCCGCCGCGCCGCCCGCCAGCCGCCCGCCCGGCCGCCCCGCCGCCCGGGCGCGGTGGCCGCCCGCCGTGGCCGCCCGCCGGCCGCCGCCGCCCGCCGGTGGCCGCCGCCGCCGGTCGCCCGCCGCCCGGTCGCCGCCGCCACCGCTGCCGGGCCGCCCGCCGCCGCCGCCGCCGCCGCCGGACGCCGGATGCCGGATCCGCCGCCGCCGCCGCCGCGCCGCCGCGCCGCCGCCGCCAGTCACCGTCGCCGCCGTCGCGCGCCGTCGTCTCCGGCCGCTGCCTCCCGCCGGTCGCCGCCGCCGACCCGCCAGCCGCCGCCACCGCACGACCGCTGACCGCCGACCATCACCGCCGGGCTCTGCCGGAAGCCCATCGGCCGCCAACGACCGCCGGCTGCCGGCCCGCCGAAGGCAAGATTAAAAAATGAATAAATACAAAAAGAAATTGTTGCGTTATCAAACGCATTTCTATTCTTTTTCTATTCCAAGAGTAGAAATTTTGTGTCGTTATCAAACGGGTTCTTTTACTCAGAAATTGTTCCCCGGAGCAGAAATAGAAAAGAACCATTTCTGAAAAAAAACTCTTCCCCGGAACAGAAGTGTTTGCATGCGCTACCTTAAAGTGCTGCATATCTCTGTACTAGTAAAATGTCCACAATTTAACATAATCAATATATAATAAGATATTGTGCAGCAAAACGTTATTTCCGAGTCCCAGGATAAGGTAGCTGTGTTTGGTCGGGGGTATTTACTCCTGAATCATATTTTGAACGTGTCATTTTCATGCACTTGGTTTCAGTGAAGTACAAATGCAAGCCATCTATATCTTGTCCGAAGCATCTTCTTCTTTATATTTCCTTCAGATAGTCACAAAGCAAAATTCGGAGTTTGACCCTGTTGCTTCTTCATAAAAATTTATAAGTAGGATTGAGAAACCCGGTTATCTGATTATCCACCCTGAGGAATCTGTTGATTCTAGGACACTATTGGAATAATATTTCTCTGTTCCCAGTTCAGAAAACAAAGATCCGTTTTCTGGAAGTTTAAGCTGTCCAAAGTCTCTTCAAATGTCCTGTTCGATATTGTTCCTTGCCATATCTTTTCATTGCTTTATCTCTCGTACTCCGGTTTATTAGTATCTGTTCCTGAGAATGTCCAGAGTAGTTGGGTCTGGGGTTTCTTGTCCTAGTTCGTTGAAGCTGTCATCATTCGTCTAATATATTACTGGGGGCACTAGTTGACATACTTTAAAACTCGTTGCAAGTGCAAATGCCTTTTCTTATGCAGTTCGTAGTAGTTGGGCTATCTGTATGTTAATTTGCTTCTCGCTTATTAGAGTATACCTCAGGTCCATGGCAGACTTGGAGAAACTTCACAAAATGGTGCGAATTTTACTTTACCAGCTTCTCTTCAAGGGCATGAAAAGGTGTCTGTCGTTCTTAAATAGTTCACTACTCTTCATTCTAGGGAGCCCTTCAATCATATTCAACATGAATCTTGCAAAAGTTGCCAATAAAGAAGATGATTACGCAAGTCCTAAAAAGTACCATCACGTAAAAGTTAATTTCCACGAGGAACATCTTGGTGACGTTGTATCCATTCATTTTTGGCCAAAGACCTAATTGTTGATTAAAAGCTAATTTCCACAATGCACTAACAGCACTTCTTGCTCGATATTAACATGTTTTTTTTTTCGCTCGGACAGGGTGTCTATTCTTGTCTTGCTCAGCCTCACTATCTTTCTTATTACTCAGCAAAAGAAAAAAGATTAATGAAAAGGAATTGCCATAATCACAAACCCGCCCATGGCAATCAGATGAGCAATGCTGGTTATCGCCGTTGAGATCACTTGTAAATCTTATCTTGATGGATCTCTCAACCGCGATTATGACCCTACCGATGACAATTGCAAGCTCACGCTCATGCCCCCATAATCGACCCCTGCAACACTAGCTATGTTTGAATTTTAAATGACACCATAACCCACTAATGGCCACTTACTCCAGCACTCAATGTTAGCATCCGACTATGTACAAGTCGCAGTAGCGCGGTCAATGTGAAAAAAAATTGAAAAGGAAAACGAGGTGCCGTCTCCTTCCATTGCATGACATCATGTCTAATATCTTCTCGTTAAATGACCCCGGCGTGGATTTGCTTGAGTTCGCGGAGGGATTTGCAGTCTTTGAGGTACGAAACGAACGATGTCGGGCTCGGAGAGAGGGAGTCGGAGGAGGAGTTGAGGAAGTGTCTTGAACAGACGTGGCCAGGTGTTGGCAGAAAGAACGGGACTCTGACTCCAGCCAACATGTGCGAGGCTCAAAACTCAAACAAAATTTGGGGTTTTATATACTAATGCAAAATGATGATGATGATGATTATTTTCAAAAAAAGGACCTAAAGTGGATATTATCTCAAATAAGAGTCTGAAGTAATTAACTTAGGGTGTATTTGTTTTTTTTTTTTTTAGATATAGTCCTTTTATATTTATATTCTTAACAATTTCTAAATGAAAGAACATGTTTAGTAACTACATAAAAAATTTGTTCTCAGAATTGAAAAAGAATAAGAAGGCATTTTTTATGCCATGCCATAGAATTTCTTTTTAATTTTTTTAGATTTGTTTTCCCCCTCTCTTTTTATTCTTTCTCCTCCTCTAGCTTGCGATTGGCAGACAACTGCTGGCGATCGGTGACTAGCAGCGGGCGACGGTAGAGGATAGCGATGGGCAATGGGCGACGATGGAGGATGGCGGGGCACAACGGGGGGCAGCAAACATCAAGGAAGAAGAAGAAGAAAAGGGGGAAAAAAAAAGGAAAGAAAATGGCTTATTTATAAAAATTGTTTCCGGAAATAAGAAGTTACTTGTTTCTACTTATTATTTCTGTTCCAAATCTATTCCATAGCTACTTTTCTATTTCGGATAATAGAAAATTAATTGACGTTACTAAACAAATTTCTATTATTTTTCTATTTCGAGGAACGGGGAACAAAAAACAAAAGAACAAAGAAACAGGAACATTGTCATGTAGTGCCTTAGTCAATCTCAACTTAAAAGCCAGCCAAATCTTAATTGTAGCTAGGGTATTTCCGTCTAAAGACCTTTTTTTTGTCCTTTCTTCTTTTATTTCTTTCCTCTTTCTTTTCTTCATCATCCTCATGCCTCCACCTTCTTCGCTCTCTAGATCGCATTCTGTAGAGTCCATCTCTATCTTCCTTGCCAACCTCGCCATCAATGCCCTCAATGTCCCCTGTTAGTGCTCTCAACAGCAATTCCAATACCTTTGTGAAAAGATGGAGGTCTATCTAAGCCTTAGATCGAGCACGAGTGGGCCAAGATGTGACACTTTGCTCGGTTTGACCCCCACATCTGGTGGTCGTGGTCAAGCATGGCGAAGTGTAAACCATTAGCTCGCCGTCCTTGTTGTCGCTGATGCTTGAACTCAAATTCGTCCTCACGCAAGCTATGATCAATCTCAACGAGAAGCTGGATTGAAGTCCCTAAGCCAAATTTATTAGAGGTGTTTTGAGGAATCCCTATGATATTCATGTGCACCAATTCGTTCATTGAAATGCACGATTTTGGGGATTTCTGAGTGATTTTCCATTTTAATCATCTTATTATTCTCTCTAAAATCTATGAAGATGATATTTTAGAGTTAGAGATGCAAATTTGTTTCTACATTTGTGGAACCAGAGTCATCTGTTTTTGAGATTGAATGCTCTCTGATTCGAATCGCTACTGGCAACAAATGTCTTCAATTATGAGTCAGAATGATTCGGCAACCTTTGTAGATAACCAGCATGTGCTACACGATTGGACCCTCTTGAGAAGCCACATATTCCACCTCAATGCAAGCTACGTCTATCAATGTTATAAATAATCCAACCCAAACCCAACATAACATTCCCTTGAAACTATGAGTGAAAATTATCACGGCATAGCCAATTTCATTACCTGGGAGAACATGAAACTGTTGCTTTAATTACCAGGATAAGTTCTTACAAGCAAAAAGAATAAAAACAAAACCCATTTATGGATATATCTCCATTCTCAAGTTTTTCATCGTCATCGGAGAAGGTGACTGGTGGCGAATAACTTCAATTCGGCTTCTACTGAAATCGAATAGTGCTAGGTGAGGACGCGAAATTGCAAAATGCAGAGAACGCACGTTGAAGTTTGCTAATGGGGAGGCTGCAAAACTGAAGCACACAATTTGAGTTTTGGAAAATTGCAGGACTTCTCGAATATCTTTCCATTTTCTTCTTTTCCTAAATTGTTCAAATTGTTTTGCAGCTGTGCAAACTCGTGCATGAGGAGTCTGACGTAGTTGTCAAGAAAGAGGTGATGCAACTGGAGGAGGAGGCACAAGCAAGACGACGAAAGAAAGAAAAGAAATACAAAAAAAAAAAAAAAAAAAAAAAAATCCTTAGATGAAAATACTCCCAGCTACAAATAAGATTTGCCTGACTTTAAAATTGAGGCTCTTATTTGGGACTAAGTTTGTCATTTCAGACCCTTATTTGAGATAAAATCTACTTTAGGTCTTTCTTTTTTAGAAAACAGTTACACTTCAAGTATTTATTTGCAATATTCCTCATAATATATGATCACAGCAATGCTTAGGCTTGACTGTCGCAAACTCTAAAGCGACACAGGCTTAAGAAACTTAGTCCGGACAAAATAATTGAAGCTACCTCATATATGCACAACTCACTTTTCATTCAACAGTTCATTGCGGAGAACTTTTGGTGCCATCCACTCAGCCTGACACGACCAAGAACTTCACATTAGGAATAGCTCAAAATCTCGAGAAACATCAAGAATGGTTTCTTCAAATCCAAATATAAAATAAATCTGGAAAACAAGGCTCTAGACTCTTAGGGCATTGTTTAGTAATTCTATGGCAAACTGTTTACTAATTTCACAAATTGAAACACTGTGTACTTGTTTGTCCGACTATTTAGATTGCATTAGAGAAGAAGTCTACTGCCAAATGACCATGATGTTTACAGCTGTTTTCTATTTGTTTCCTCTTTTGTTGCTAATTGTCCATTTAACTTCACTGAAAGCTATCAGTAGAAACCATCCAAATGTCTTTCTCTATTTCAATATAGTTGGATATCTTTCTCTCTTCATCCTTGAAAACTCTTCAAGAATGATTTTCAAGAAAGCTTCCAATTTTACCGTTTCAGCAGTTGAGCTAAATGACAAGAAAGTATTTTGCTTCAAGCATGACAGCCCAAAATCACAGACCTGCACAACAATAAATTTTAGTGAGGATGCAAATGATATTTTACTGCAAACTTTGATCATCATTCACATCGAAATCACAGAGCACATTACTGATGGAAATTGCATCACATCAGCAAGTTTGGTAAATCTAGAATCATCCACATCAGGTTTCTATACAAATGTAAGTTAATGTATGGCAGTGAAAAGAGAAAATGAGAAGTCGGAGTCTACAAGAAATAAAGTTCACATGTTATCCTATAATAAGCTAATACTAGTCAATATCAAGCACATCTAAGGTGCTCAAAATGTCGAAAAGAGTATCTGAGAAAAAGAGAGAGAGAAAAAGGCAAGTAAGACATTAGTAGCACTTAGGAGATGGATGAATGATATGCACGCAAGAGAATAGCTTGATTTGCTATTTAAAGAATTGGACGAATGAATAAAAGTGTCAGGCTACATTAATAAATTTTACGTACTTTGACGATCAAGTTTTTGTCAACAAGAAGATTTGGTGATTTCAAATCTCGATGAACTATTGTTGGGACGCTTGTGTCCAAGCAATTCATTCCCCATGCCTGTAAAATTTGCATAAGCACTTAAATTGATATCAGAAAAGCAAATCTCTATATCTCCAACAACAGAGAGAAGGGAGACCAATTGTTTCATACCAAATCAAGGGCCGTTTTTTATCCTGCGTTTCTCATTAAAATGACAGTGAGGACGATGTATAATACTATACAAGCTTCCCCCGGAGAAGTAAACAAAAGTAGATAGATGAGCCGCATCCCCCTAAAAACAAGTGATGTCGTTCCCATACTACCAAGGGTTTTTTAAGGTACAAAAAATTGTACCTTGGAAGATACTCCATAATGATAAAAAGATGTTGAGGACGGGCCACAGCACCCATGAAAACAACAACATTTGGATGACACAGTCTACGGATCATCTGCACCTTGGAACAAAAGAAGAAGACACACTGTCAGTTATCTTCCTAGATATATTGGAAAATATTTGTTGACTCATTGCTCTGATTGGTCATCATTTCTTTCCTTGCTAAATAAGCAAATTAAGCAAACAAATTAATCATTGAACACAATTATTTCCATAGACGTGGACAGATCATGGAATCCATGAAAAGTATGACACTCTGATGACACTGTCTACGCATTATCAGTATCCTTGGCACAGAAGCAAAAAGCGCGGTGCATAGTCATTTATCTTACAGTTGCTGGATAAACGGGGAAAGCATTTCTTTGTCCTCAGTTTTATTCTTGCTCAAAATGCAAATCAATTACTGAATACACTAATTCATCAGCTTCCGAAATACATACAGATACACGTAAACTAAACTGAACTTGCGATCTATGGATCTTTCTCTTTTGTTTTCAACTATTAGACTTTGGGTGCGTTTGGTAACATTTCTGTTCAAAAATTGTTCCAGAGAACCAAAAAAAAAAAAAAAAAAAAAAGTGTTTCTATTTCAGGGAACAATTTTTGACTAGAAACACGCGTTTGGTAAACTTGTTCCAGGAATAAAAAATGAATAGAAACACGTTTGGTAGATTTATATTCTTTTTTTGTTTCTTTTAATTTTTTAATATTTTTATTTTATTTTTCCTTTTTTCCTTTCTTTTTTCTTTTTTCTTTTTTTTCCTTTTTTGGCCGGTCGCCGGCCTCCGGCGACCAGCCGATGGGGGCCGACAGCCTCGCCTTGGCTGGGCGAGGCCGAGCCTCGCCGGGGGCCAGCGACGCTCCGGCGAGGTCGCCGGCCCTCGACGGCCGGTCGCCGACCATGGCCGAGGCCAGCGACCGGCCATGGCCGAGGCCGATGACCGGCCAAAGAAAAAAGAAGAAGAAAAGAAGAAGAAAAGAGAAAAGAGAAGAAAAGTGTTTCTTCAGAAGTGTTTCTGGAGTAAGAAACAACTTTTTTTTGTTTCTCATTCTGTTCTTTTTTTGTTCCGGGAAAAGAAAATAGATTTTGAACAAAAACGCAAACAAATGCGTTTCTATTCTTTTTTTGTTCCCGGGAACAAAAAAACAAAAAATATGTTCATAAACAAAAAAAAAAGGAAATGAAAACATGCACGCCCAAAGACTACATGTCAAATTCAAGGAGGATCTTTTGCTTAAAAGTAGTCATATAAAAAGGAGTCAACGGATATAATCACATTCCATAAATTCAAACAAATATAAGTCACAGCAAAAAATAAAGGAACTCTTCAATTAACTAGTGCAATGCCAATTCTTGATTTGTAGGAATTTAGAAATATTTGAAACTGACCGTGCCATTCCAGTAAACATTATAGACCTCTCCATAAGAGCCTGTTTGAAAGACGATGAAATGGGATAAAATTTCTGACATTATAAACAGTAAATGCAATTCAATGAGAAAACGTTGCAGTACATCCTATAATAACTACTGTGATTATGCTTACATTCGGATTGTCGTAAAGAACTTTCTATCAGAAGGCATGCACTACTTGTTACATGGCTAGCTAGCCATGAGCATGTTAGGCGTAAAATGGTGATAAAGCATATCTCATAGTACTAGACAAATTTCACCAAAAATGCAGGAACAAGATCAACATATATGAATTCATGAGTCTTGCTCTCTGAGCTAATATGTGGACCTGCACTTAATCAAAGCAATACCTAGTCCAATCCTTTCACCAATGATCAAATGTTCCCATTGAATCTCATCACCAACATCAACATCATCAACTTTATTGGTATAACTACAATTGATGCACTGGGCCCTTCTGAATTCTTCAACATGAAGTTTGTGTCCGTGAATCTGTCATTAGTGCACTTTTTCGGATCAGGAAAAGAAATTCCATGACCACCACACCCGCTCGGAAAATCTGCTATGCCATGTTGCAAATTCTCCAGAGTCCTAAGAGAGACTTCCTTGATGCGGGATTTCAAGCGCTCTTCACAAGGCACTTCCTTGATGCGGGATTTCAAGCGCTCTTCACAAGGCATCGTATTATACTGGCCTGTGCTACATCCCAACATCGGACTATTCTTACTGGAAGGATTCCAGTGAAAAGAGATCAAATTTGAATTCGAAGCAATGGATACTTTGTAATCCAATAATTACCATTCGTTCTCTTAATTGAATTGCAACTAAACTACTCTCTTTGATCAACTGATTTGATTTGTTTTGACGACTTGATGCCACTGCTCTCTTGAGCTGAATGATTCAAATAATTACATGACTTAAAGCTGTCCACATTGACATCAGTTGTAGAGCTGCCAATGAATGATGACACATCATAAGCAATAGGTTCCCAATTGCTTCTCGGAAATAAACCTTCCTTAAAACCATATTCTTTCTTTCTTGCTACTTCGTTGAGAGAAAGTCGATCTGTTAGCATCGATGGGACAGGAGGCTGACCAGGAATGGAGTTATTTTTCTATCCCGGCATCTCATTGATTTTGTTTTCTGTGCTGTTACCCAGGGCTTTTGGAAAGCCTGCCACTAAGAAAGGATAGGGATTTACAAAATGATTTGCGGGGTGCTTTGAACGCGGCATGATAACAGCATCGATCCTCCTCGATGATAATGATGGTGGTTGTTCCGGTCCTCGGCATACCCTGCTTCGCACTTTCTTTTTATTTTAGCTTTCTGTGACAAACCGACGACCGAGTGATCCAATCATTTTTCTCGGTGGCGGGGACGGGGGACGGACGGTTCGATCACTTCGACGGGCCGATCTCCTCGGACCACAGAACCGTCCGCTGGCTCTTCCGGTACCCTCTCCGGCGCATCTCTGTCCAAAAAATCGCCGATTCTCTCAAAACACCATGGCCAATCCAAACGCTGCCGGGCGACAGTTACACCGCACATTCTCTTTTTTTCTTCTCATTTTCTCATCTCTCTCTCTCTCGCTCTCTCTCTCCCCGTGCCTCTCTGCGCACAGACAGAAGTGAGAGAACAGAAGAGGACGAGGGAGAAGAAGAAGAAGTCGGGACCTCATCCGCGTCAAGCCGCGCGCCGGGCCCTTAGACTTTCGAATTTGCTGTGTTCTGAAGCAAATTTTATATATTCTCAGACTACTTCTTAATGAGAATTTCATTAATTTCATCTAGGATTGCATCTCCATCAAAAATTTCACGTAGGATTGCATTTAAGGGAATTGAAGCAGATTGCATTACATTTGAATAGCATCAATTAGATTCTTATTTCCATATATCATAGTTCATTTTACGGAAATAATTCATTTAGTATTCATATAGTACCTCACGTTTTCATATTTGTTCTTTCTTTTATTAAGCGGTGGTTAATTTTGAAAATTTTATATTGAGTTTCCATTTATAGCTCACAAGAGTCTTGTCATGAGCATTAATAACAAGGTTTCATAAAATTTTAAAATTTTACCCATACGGCTTGGGTTCTTTATTTTTCCTGCACATTTTATTTACTAGTATGGTTAATATTTATTATTGGTTGCATGTTTACTTTTAACCGCTCGAGCACTATGCATTATCATCTTCCCATATTAGAGGATTTAGGAAAACAAAAAATGAAAATACTACCTGCAAAATTTTTTAAGAAAGGTATTGAAAGGGTA
Source organism: Eucalyptus decipiens (assembly GCA_014182575.1). Lineage (NCBI taxonomy): Eukaryota > Viridiplantae > Streptophyta > Magnoliopsida > Myrtales > Myrtaceae > Eucalyptus > Eucalyptus decipiens. The sequence continues at coordinate 30,921,463 of CM024610.1, read as the reverse complement.
TTAAATTAATGTAGCGTGCTCAAGTCCCAAGACATGTAAATCTTTAGTTCCTACGCTCTCACATCTTACCCAACTTTCTAACTAGCTTCTAATAGGTTAGTAGTGATTTTTTAGCCTGATCTTGAATAAATGATTTATTAGAAAAATTATGTTATGATTAGTATGACTTGTAAGGGTACGTGCTAGGCATAGGCCCCATCTACTGAGAGAAATCATTCTTCGTTTAGCAATCCAACAAATTTCCTCGGATGTATTTAATATCACCCTCGGGAAGATTGTGACAATTTATACTAGAAGTACAACTTAATTCTGTACTAGCAAATGTTCGCGTGTTACGTGAGAAAGAACTTCAAAATTCAATACAATAAATGTAAAGCGAGATTTGCAGTATAGTGTTATTAATACAAATTTCATTAAAAACAAAAAAGTTAGAAGCAAATGAACAGAAATGATGAGATGATAAATATCACCTGAGAAGGCCGAGGATTGCTGCCACATATTGCCATTAAAATAGCGCCTCATGGTCCTCTCTAGTTGCTACAACCGTGCATTGGCTACAACACCAAAATCTATTGATGAGATATAATTTGGCACGAAAAGCTTCTGTAAACACTTCTTTAAAAATACGAGATCAAAATATAATACAAGAACCTTAAATCCATTCCGCAAAATGAAGATAATCACTTGACCCGCATGCCCTCACGTCTCAAAATCAACAATTTAAGCAAATTTTTAAAGTCCACAATACTTACGTCATCATTATTATTTAGGACAGTCCCAATGTTGCAGTAGAAATACAATATAAATGAAGATGCGGCAAGAAACAACCCTCAAAAGGAGATGAGAGGAAGTCGAGCGAACCAGAGATTTCTGCTCCCTCTCGGAGCTTTCTTCACTGAAGCATCGAGACTCCAAGAACGAGAATTCTCCTCTGGATACCCTCGATTGAACCTACGACGTCGACTCCAGTCCAATCTTCGGCCCACCGCAAACATTCGAATCTCCGTCGACCGAGGCGCCTCCACCTCTGGTCGCTTTGAGCTCAGCCAGGTCGGAGAGATGAAACGAAGTATTGACAGAAAGATGCCGAAGTCGCGGCCGATCGGAGCCGCTCCCGAGCTTCACTGATCGCGTCTCCCTGTTCTGCTCTGTTTGTCGTTCGGAGATCTCGAAGTGCCTTTCACTCGCTGAATCCTCCTTTGCCAGGTCCGATCATCATCGGTGACGCCCAGGAGTCCTTCTCGTAAGTTCAGCGGCTGTTCGCGACTGCAATCGCACATCATCAAGGTAAAATTGTTATTGTTTGTGTGAAAATCGGCCACGATTGAGGTTCTATTATGGATTTAAGCTTGCTCCGATGTTGTTCTGATGATCTAAAAGTGAATCGTCGGTTCATATACGCGTACAAACTCCTTGATCGAAATGCGTATCACATGTTTGATGAAATGCTCGAACCAGATCCGGATGTGTTTCTATTAAATCATTGAGCCGAAAGTCGTAATACATCAACTCAACTTATTCTTGGCTTATTGAGACCTCATTGTGACTGATTTAGTTGGAATACGACGCTCATTTTTTATTGAATTGGTGTTATGATTCTCATGTTGGAAATTGTGTCTTGATTTCTCATCTTTTATATGAACAGAATTCAGTGTTCGAATCGTTGCTATATGCTCAGATTTCTCTTTATATTTCATTTTTCCTTATCCATATCACTCTGACGTGTCATCGCTGCATATGAGGTGTGGCCAGTGATCGAGTGAGAGCTTGCCTCTCGAAATAGAAGCTCACTGACCGTGCTTGACAAGGTGACAATCATTAACTATGGACTCCCTATCCTTTCCTCTGCATTTAGTTGTCTTCATTACATGTGTTTCTTCTTTTCTGTCCGCCATTCACATCTTTGTTATTGCACTGTTTCAAGGCCCTGCGAGCACAAAGTCAAGGTTGTACAGCAGCAACTGGTGAAACTCCTGCTCTTTCTGCATCCGCATTGCTTTCAGCTTGAAAGGTTTGAGTATGGGTATACTCATGTAAATTTGGTAAGGAAAGATCAACTCAGTACAAGTGAATCCTGCTTTACCTATTATCTCTGTTTTTGGTTTTCCTTTGCTATCCTGAGTTGGTTTTTTTTTGTGATCGTATTTGGAAAGCTTGAGGTCCTGAATATTTTAATTCCCAAAAAGAAAAATTTTGCAGTAGCCACAGTTCTTTGGGGAATCATTGATCGGGAATTGATGTCTAGCGATTTGTAGAACCAAGTTTAGTAGGCTTTGCTCTACATTTGCTTTTCTTCAGTCCTTCTACCAAAAGCCCTCTGGCATGTGATGAAGCTATATCAGTATGATCTCTTACCTTAGCATTTTTTTGGATAGAGAAACTCATTCAATTAATCGAAGCCAGGGATTAAACCGAAGTTTTAATTTGATATAAACTCATAATCGGGTAATGTGTTTTGTGTTCTGTTTTACAACCCAGACGTTTATTCATGTAGCTGAGACTCGAATATGCTTCATAAAATGAGTGGGCAATGGATGAGTGTTAAGAATACATGTCAATTTTGAAAGAAATAGAACCATAGTTACGTTTGATCATGCTGGAATGTAACTTGGATTTGCTGACTTATCTAATTGAAGCTCAATTTCAATTCGTTGTGATGTCATTTTTATCATATGAACAAGTATGATGACCTAGGAGACTGTTATGGTGAATTGGTGATAATTTTTCAACAGATAACCATGTTGTTGTGCCTTGAAAATGCTGAATATGGGCTGTCATCACTATTCCTTTGTTGGTCATTCCTTTTTCGGTGTAGACTGAATTCATTTGAAGCCCCATCTAAGTGCTGTTCTAATTGGCCGTGATGCGGTGTTTGTATGTTGATGATTTCTTAATCATTGGGCATGTTTGTTGCCAATTGCTTTGATTGAGGTAACGCTGAAATTCATGGAGTATCTCAGTGAAGATCTGATTCACAGGAGGGACTGAGAATAAGAGAAGGAAACGAAAATAATAAAAAAATAATATTAAAAATCTTGAAAATAAAAAAAAAAATGGAAAAATTGTTAGAATTTGGTATCAGAATTATCTTGGAATTAGTTTAGTTTCAATTAGTTAGTGTACACATGGTTTAATGTTTTATTGGACACCTTTGATTTAGTCTTAGATGGTTGATCATTTAGAAAATAAATTGAACTCAATTTGAATTAAGCTCATGGGGTTGTTGTCATGGGGTTTAATAGCAAGGCCATGTAATATTTTTTACCTAACTTATATTGAGTTATTTTACTACACTATATTTTTTATTCGTCCTTCATTATTATTTTTAATGTGTTTGTTATGATTGCCCTTATACCTTCTTTTATTTTTTTGCTGTTATTCATTTTTAGTTAAGTGGTCAGATTCATGTTAGGAACATCATAAACACAAAATCATTGCATGGACACTTAGCAAACAATAACTTTAGGACTCATAATTTGGGAAAAAGATTGCATGGACACCTTGGTTGACAAATGATCAAGTTTAGGTACCGAAAGGGCACGGATTAGATAAATAATGTAATCAATCCCCTAAACTTAGATATTTGGTTGCATAGGAAGTGGGTATATTCTCATACTCCACTTGATTTTTAGCTAACTCTAATAAGCTGATAGCGATCCATAGGGTTAATCGAACTAAAATGAAAATCCCAACGTCGTGCTAGGTAAGGATTTAAGAGCACCCAAACCGATTGAGGACCATTGGTCTTCGTCATCACATCACCTCTAATGTGTTCTTTTCTCTGACGGAAAAGAGGTGTGTGACATCAAATCCTTCCATTAGACCCGTCCGAATTGATTCGATGTAAGTTAGAAATATGTGGGGGCCTTGTCATAAAAATTTGCCAATTTTTTAAGAAAAAAATCGAAAAAAGAGCCAAAATCAATCTCTTTCCACACATTTGTAAGCGAGAAAGGGGAACCTTATGAAAAAGAAAAAAAAAAAAGGAAAAAAAAAAGGGGGAACCTTATGGTATGTTCATGTGAATTATTGTTTGTTAATCAAAACTTGTCTTAGTTTGTGGGACCAAACCCCACCAAAATTACTACAAAGCAAGGTCATAAGAGGACAATACCTTTTGGTTGAGTTGAAGAAAATAATTCGAAGCATACTATTCAACCACTTCCGAAAGTTGCCAGTGAAGGAGATGATTACTTGGCTTCTAAAGAATAGCATTGATTAAAAATTGATATGTGGTATGAACACCTTGACTCTAACATCCGAAAGTTGCCAGTGAAGGAGATGATTACTTGGCTTCTAAAGAATAGCATTGATTAAAAATTGATATGTGGTATGAACACCTTGACTCTAACATGAGTATCGATTCTTTTTTGGGTAGGACCTAAATGTTGATTACAATGTTTTTGAGCAACAAGACCAATTATTTGAAAACGTCTATTAGCAAAAGACCAATTTCAGATCATATTTCTTCGATCACTGAAGGTTGGCCATAACATTAATTGGTTTGGAAGTTTGCTTCCCCCTTCTCCCCCTCCCCCACACCACCCCCCAACAACAAGTTCCCATTGCAAAGATATCGTGATTCTTTAACTTGGTTATGCTTTGTAACTCTCTTTCTTGATGAAATGTTTCTCCAAGCTAACAAGTATTGCTATTGCAATACTTTCAAAGTGTTTCGAGAAAGGAATGAAGATTTTCTCCACATTCAATCCCTTATAGATTATGTCATGGATATATTGAACTTTTCGGAAACATGCACATGAACTTTCCTATTTCTGTTCACACAAAAACGCTTTCAAAAAGTATTTGATAATTCCTTATGTACATTAATTCGGCGATTGCAAGTCATGTGGGTTAATCGACTTTAAAAATTCTGGTATCCCAATAAAAAGAAATTTGATTAAGAAAAGTCAGAATTTTCATTTTCTTTTATTTAGGACGAAAGATTCCCTCAGAGGCCGTAAAATATTATATTAACGTCATAAAAATAGCAAGTATGTACATACCTTGGAGGGACACAAATGTTCCCAACTTTCAAATGTCCTAAAACAAGCACGTCCTCTTAATTGAGGGGCACAATGGCCACCGTCGTTTTTTACGTCCAAATGAGCTTGCATGGCAACTACGAACGACACTTTATGATAAGAAAGCACCGTTGGCAATGTGGCTTGAGAAAGGGTCTCTAGTCTTGTCTTGCTCGGCCTCACCACCTCTCTTAGCACTCAGCAAAAGAAAAACTAAGAAAAATAATGGCCACAATCACAATCTCACTTATACTATCACATGAGTGGTGTTGGTGATCCTCATCGACATTGAATGCAAGCCTTGCCTAGACAAGGGCGGGGAAGCCATCGACCAATCTTTCAACCCTGATTACAACCCCAGTGTCCAATCTCACTTATCTCTCGCCCCTCCGATCGCCCACCCTAACCCTAACCTTGTAGATTCAAATATGAAGTGCATCGGTGGTTGCTTCTCAGTATCTTCTAAAATCGTCAAATCAATGCTTTCTGTTGTAGGTTTACGATTCATAATCTTTTTCCCTCCAATCGTTCCTCTTTTTCACTTTGGCCATGAGGTTGGTGAATCCTTCCTCGTAGCACTAATGTATTATTATATGTAGAATTTTAATCTTAGTTTGACATTGACAAAGCTAGCTCCGACACCATAAATGGGTTACAAGGGATAAGGATACCATACGTACTATAACTTTCGTATGACGCTCACTTCAATGTCATAACTTTTTTTCCAAACACTAAAGTGTTCATAACTTATAAAAAAAAATGTTCACTTGAGGTCATATCTTTCAATCGATTACTTTAGTGTCAAATTTTTTTAAAAAAGTTCGCTTAATTACCGAAAATTTGACTTCACATAGCACTTGTGGTGAAAGTTTTTAAAAAGTCATAACACTCAAATGGTCAATTAAAAAGTTATATGGCACTCAAAAAAAAAAAAATTATGGCGACCATCTTTGCCAACTCGTTTTTCTAGGATGAGCATCTCGAAGCTTCACCAACCATCTTTGCCAACTCGTTTAACTTTAAAAAAAAAAGAAGAAGATGAAATGCTTATCTTCTTTGTGAGCAAGAGATTATAGTAAGCATCATTGAGCTCTAGGTAATATCATCCAAATCATAGCAAATTGTCTATAAACTCAAGTTATCTCGATAAGCAGTACCTCACTGCACTTATGTTGTTTATCACAAAATAAGAAATGAGCATGGTTACAGACGTGTCTCCTAATCTTTTAGTGAGAAATCAATTTCTTATCACATGTACAAAATCTAGGGCAAATTTAATGATATTTATCCAAGTAGGATTTGTAAAGTTGCATTTGCAAGATAATTAAAAGAGACCATCAAAAGACATATTAAAATTTTGATCAAAATCTATTAAAATTATCTAACCATGTGCCAAAAAAATAAATAAAAACAAATTGCGTGAAGAGCAACGGATCGCTCTGAGGTTCTTACCTCGCTCGCAAAGTAGATGGAGTGGAAATTCAACAAAGTGCAAATTTTTGTGTAGTTAAGTGCGAAGAAAATTGAAAAAAAATTGGACAAGATGCACCCACCCAACTCTAGTAGTCATTCCACCTATTAAAAAAGAATAAAATAATAAAAATTGCAAAAGTTATTTACATCAACATTGGCCTTGCCGTGTAGGACAATCAGTATTAACTAGACCATCATGTTAGCTATTTTTGGCCGAAATGACTAATTTTGCACATAGTTAAAAGATTTCGGACAAACTGATCAATTAAAATATTTATAACTGAGTTAACAAAAATATTATAGATTTAGGATTTTTGTTGGTAATTTTATTATTATGAATTCAAGGCCAAATGTAAACCTCACGCTTTATGAATTGCCTAACTCTTTCCTTTCACAGTGGTTAAGAGTAGAATCTGACATTAATCTTTTCCATCAACTTATTAAAAGACGTGTCACAGATCAGCCCGTGACACACGCCTCAAGCGTTAGAGGTCATCCAAGCTTCTTCCAAGATATTTCCACAAAATTTCAAACACGGCATTGCTTTAGCAAAAATTCTCAATCAATCCATTATTTTCAAAGCGTAATTATTCAGCATCTTGACTCTAAAGGATAGCAACATGCAAAAGTTAATTTCCAGTATGAACAACTTGACTTTAACATGAGAAACGATTTTTTTGGCGGAAGACTTAAGCGTTGATTCACACATCTTTTAGCAAAAGACCAAATATCCTAGAAGTCTTTGGGGCAGGGTATTCCCGCCAATCTAGAGAAGGGAATGATTTATCCTTTGGGGCAAAAGAAAAAATGATTTCCACTACGAGCACCTTGCAAAAGTTGCCAAGTAAAGGAGATGATAATTTCCACTATCAACACCTTGACTCTGACATAAAGTATCAATTATTTCATTTAGTGGGGCAAGGAGAGACCATTTTCACTTTGATTTGCGTGGCCAGCCGATCCATTTACAATGACAACTAACAATGTATCTTTGGATTCTACAGTGGGGGGTATTCTTGTCAATTCATTTTTAGTTTATTACACACGGTTTAATTATTGTAAACGGAGCTTGTCAAAAATGTTGTATGATAAACATAACATCAATTGGAAAAATTGATAAAATCATATGATCATCATGTTAGCAATGAATTGATCTTTAATGATCATCATGTTAGCAATGAATTGATCTTTGCACAATATACGATACAATATGTAAATAGGTGAAGTTTTAGGACTTCACATATTTCCTATCACTTTATTGTTGATGAAGAGAATTCCCATCACTTTATAACCGATGGGAATAAATTTTGAAGTAAGAAATACAGTTAGCTTCTGAATGAGTTTTTGAAGGGGTTTCAGTATTATATCTTTAATTTTTTCACAATAAATAATCTACTTAACAGTTATTTTACAAATTAAAAATATTAAAAATTATACAAATCTCTGCTTCACTCGTCCTGACATAAGCACACACACCAATCACGAGAGATCCATATAGAGAGATTTAGCAACCAATCGTCTTATCATCCTGAGTACTCTAGAGCATTTTTTAAAACTATTCGTTCACTTAACTCTTTTGCCTGCCTTTCATGATTTGAAGATATAATTGGGATGCATTCGTTAAGGTCTATACTAGATTACAACGTATGGGTTATTACCATATTTCAGACTTCTCTCATTGAGAAATGAGATTTCTACTAGCATTTGAGAGAGAGAGAGAGAGTTAAGAGGAGTTCATAAATTAGATGACATCAATCTTGTATTTGATGATGCAATTTTGATTCAAAGTCGAAGTAAACCCAAATTTCGAATCTAAATGACATATCCTTAAATAATGAAAGGAGTTTTAGCGATCATATGATGATTAGATTGTCTTTGATAATGATCCAATGACATCTAGTCCAATCACTTCACCATGCTTTTTCTCTCACTTGTTTTTTATTGGATGATATTATATGTAGAATGAGACACTGGTCATCGATATATGTGCAATATCTTGATTTGGATTTAGGTTCAACCCAACCAAGTAAGATTTGATTAGAACAAATGTTGGCATCTTTTTCTTCTTCTTTGTTTAAAGGGTAATTTCAACGACTTATCTGAAAACTAATTTTTGGTCTTTCTATTGGTAGCATAATTTGTGACTTAAATTAATATGTAAATTTGAAAAATTAGAAGTCTCTGCTCACTTTCATTTAGACAATTCAGCCTATTACAATTGATAATATATATATATATATATATCTTATTTTTACTCATTGCAGAACACCAACATGTGAATTCACACATTGAATTTTCAAAATTATCATTACATATATTGTTTATTTTTCTTACTTCATTCTTTATATTCAAATGATTGTTATAAAGGTCCAATCGGTTGAACCGGTGGAATTGCACTCTAGCCCTCACTCCTATTTAACCTCCTGTACCATATTCAAAAAATTGCAGCCGGAATGGTGAACTAAAAGTCATTAGTTTTTCTTGAAAGATGGGTACGTGGAAATCTTTAATTATGGTCATCTTTGATTCATATATCTATCCATTTTTTGTGGATGACTATGCGCTTGATTTATTAAAATTTCACATGGTTTATTCAAAGAGAAAGTGCAAGTGTATATATAGATTATGCAAATGGAAAATTGGATATCGTTACTCTACATCCGCTTCCTCCGTTGCCCATGCGAGAGGATCCACAAAAAAATTAACGGTTCAAACATATGGAGGGAGCAAGGAGGGAGGCAGGGAGAGAGAGAGAAACCTATACAAACACATGCTAAAAAAAGTTCCTCAATCAATAATAAAAGAGTAAAAAATAACATTTGTCATATTTTATGCAATGGGTTATAATTTTCCCACCCTTAATTGAAGGAAACTTTCTCATACCATATCTTTGGTCGGTGGATTATAAATTATGAACATAACATGCATGCACAAATAAATGTGGATGATGTCCATGTTATCCTAACTTGATGCTGGTATATATTACTATGTTATCTACAAGGCCTAACTCATCAAGACTTCACCTATTGCCCAATCTCATGTCGTAACTGATGTTAAAACAAATGCTGGAATTATAGCCCAAATTTCGGCTTGATTATCCTGTTCACATATTTTGTCATCCATTTCTAAATCAAGGCATCACCCTCGATTTTCTAATATAGATCGATACATATCCAATAACAGTTAAAAACTTGTTTAACTAAAAGAATAAAATGCTTATCTTCTCCATGAACAAGAGGTTTCAGCAGTATAGTTAATCTCTAGGTAATATTATCTGGATCATTGTGAATTGTCTATAACCTCAAGTTATCTTTATAAGTAGTACCACAAGGGATGAGCATGGACATAGACACATCTCCTAATTTTTTTAGTGAGAAATCAATTTTCTTTATCACATATACGAAATAAGGGACAAATTTAATGACATTTATCTAGGTAGGATTTGTAAAGTTGACATGTGAGAGAAATTTAAAAGGGGCAATCCGTTTTAACAAAAGAAAAATTAAAATTTTGATCAAAATCTATTAAATCCACATAGCCATGTGCCAAAAACCTAAATAAAAAGAAATTGCGTGAAGAGCAACGGGTCGCTCCGAGGTTCCTTACCTCGCTCACAAAGTGCATGAAGTGGAGATTCGACAAAGTGCGAATTTATGTGAAGCTAAGTGTGAAGAAAAATAAGAGATTGGACAAGAAGCACCCACACAACTCCATTATTCATTCCACCTATTAAAAAAATAAACAAATTTAAACAAATTTAAGAAAAATAAAATTTATTCACACTAGCGCTTATAGTGTCATGTAGGATGACAAGCACTAACCGGACTATCACATCAACGATTTCTGACCAAAATTGACTAAAATGACTAAATTTGTAAATGTTCAAAAGATTTAGGACAAAATTATCAAATTAAAAGGTTTTTAATTGAATTTGATAATTGAATTGACACGAGTATTATAGGTTTAGGATTTTTGTTCATAATTATCCTATTATGAATGAGTTCATGCTAACATGAATCAAGGCCAAATGTTCCTGCGAATTGCTTAGCGCTTCCTCCTCACAGTAACTAAGAGTCAAATCCGACATTGATATTTTTCATCAACTTATTAAAAGGCAGATGTGTCACGGACCAGCCGGTGACACACGCATCAAGCATCCGAGGTCGTCCAAGTTTCTTCCAAGATATTTCCATAGAATTTCAAACACGGCACAATTTTAGCAAAAATTCTCAATCAATCCATCATTTTCAAAGCATAACTATTCAATATCTTGACTCTAAAGGATAGCATCATGCAAAAGTTAATTTCCAGTATGAACAACTTGACTTTAACATGAGAATCGATTCTTTTTCTACCAAAGACTTGAGTGTAGCATAACTATTCAACATCTTGACTCTAAAGGATAAAATCATGCAAAAGTTAATTTCCAGTATGAACAACTTGACTTTTAACATGAGAATCGATTTCTTTTTGACCAAAGACTTAAGTGCAACATAACTATTCAACATCTTGACTTTAAAGGATAGCATCATGCAAAAGTTAATTTCTAGTATGGACAACTTGACTTTAACATGAGAATCGATTCTTTTTTGGCCAAAGACTTAAGTGTTGATTAACACGTACTTTAGCAAAAGATCAATTATCCTTGAAGTCTTTGGGAGGGTATACTTGCCAATCTTGAGGAAGGGATTGATTTATCCTTTGGGGGAAGAGAAAAAGTGGTTTTCACTATGAACACCTTGTAAAAGTTGCCAAGCAAAGGAGATAATAATTTCTACCATCCACACCTTGACTCTGACAAGAAGTATCGATTATTCATTTAGTGGGGCAAGGAAAGCACATTTTCACTTTGATTTGTGTGGCCACCCGATCCAATTACAAAGACAACTAACAAAGTTTCTTTGGATTCTACAGTGGGGGTATTCTTGCCAATTCATTTTTTTTTATTACATATGGTTTAATTATTATCTATGGAGCTTGTCAAAATTTTATATGATAAACATAACATTAATTGGAAAAATTGATAGTATGATATGATTATCATATTAGTGATGAATGGATCTTTGCAAAATATTCGATACGATATGTAAATAGGTGAAATTTTTACAACTTCACAGATTTCCTATCACTTTATTGCTTATGACGATAATTCTATCACTTTATAATATGTGAGGATAAATTTTGAAGTCAGAAATACTGTAAGCTTTTGAATGATTTTTTGAAAGGGTTTCAGTATTATATCTTCAATATCCTTACAAAAAATAATCTGATTAGTACGTATTTTACAAATTCTAAAAGTATTATCAAAATTATAGAAATCAAGAAAAAGTCAACGTAAAAATTTGCCTATGATTTCGAAAAAGTTATGAAACAAAAACATGTGTCTTAATATTGCTTCCCCCAAAAAAAATGAGATACATAAATATTAAATTAGCATATCTGTTGATATTCCTTTTTGGATTTTCACTATCATTGTTGTTTTTTCCCCTTCTTGGTTCTTTTTTCCCCACTAAGTATTATGTGTGAAGCCATGTGCTATGCACGGCGTTTCCTGGTTATAGATTTACAATGTCTCTAACTGCAATTCTATGTCACATTTTCCTGGTTATGGATGGATTGAATTTTTGGTTTTGTCCTCAAGTAAGACTATATAAAGATAAACGATCATCTTTTCTTAACTTTGATGTTCATGTGTGGCAAGCCGACAAATTTTCTGGGGTGGATTGGCCTTTGCTGTCTTGTAATCTCCAAATCGCTACATCCGTAGAGTTCAGGAAAAACAAAATGACTGCATTGGACGACCTTACGTTTGCGCTGAAATTCAAATGTTGAATGGCAATTGAGGGGATCATGACTTGCAATTACCCTTGCAATCAAGCTTATGTGGAAAATGTTTACTAGCCCATTCAAATTACTTGAAATTCTATTTGCCTTTTGTCTCTCCATTTGAGTAAGATGATATCTCGACAGTATTTTTAATCAGAAGGTTTCATAGCAAAGGTTAAAGTAGAAGGACTCAAAGTTTATAGGAGAAACTAGCGGTGTCGTTTAAAACCTTTAACTTCCACCTAATCTAAAAAAGCTGACTATGGCGATTCAGAGAGGAAACTACTATAGTTCTACAATGAGTTAAAGTACTGCTGCGGTTATGAATAGTATTGCTATAGTGCCGTCAACGATACTAATATGGTGCCATGAATTTGTGTAATAATGATCACTAACTCTAAACAAAGGTAAAATCTAATTAAAAGAATTGAAGATATAACTAATAAACCGATAAACTGAAATTGATAAATTGTGTAAGTGTTCATTGATTGTGGATACTCCACAACTGGTCAAGCTTCGCTTTATATAATCTTGCACAAATCCTTGCTTATTTTCAACTACACATCCTTATCCATAAGCAATTACGATCCCTTGAATATCCTCTAGCTCAACCATTGGTCAAAAATTCTTATACAATCTTCACTTTATATCTTTTCGTAACATAATCGGTTATTTGCCATCATATGTCGATAACCGTCTTTGTCCATCATCACCTAGCAACACTTCCATTGGTAACATAATGTTGGTCTTACGTTAGGGGTTTATTGATTAGTGACTAGACCTATCAATTACTCTTTCAACAACTCAGTACCAACACCATATCAATTTATAAGGACTTGAATTATTTTTCAGTGTCAACACTCCTAATTAACACACCTCTTTCTAAAAATTTATGGGCTAATAAAATATTATCAATTGCCCCTATCCTCTTCACTCCAAATATTCAATGTGAGATTTTGTTAATTTCTTACCTTGCATGTGCACTAGATATTCTCCTACTCGTGTGTGAGTCTCTCAAACCAGGCTTAATAATTATTGTGCTCCCCTTTTGAAAATTATTGCGTACTTTTCTGTATCCCAAATGTCAAATGTGGCATTTCTTTTCATACGAGCACTTGATAAAAGAACACTTCAAAAGTTTTATAGAAAAATTTAAAAATATTTACAATTTATTATAATTATATCAATTCAATTTCTAAATTTTTTTATCAATTTAATCTTAAAGTTTTAGTGATGATAGTCATTTAGTGAATGTGATAATTTTTTATAATATTTTATTTTTAAAATTTTTTTGTCTTTTTCTTTTTATTTTTCCTTCTCTTTTTTCTCTTCTTTTCCTTTTGGTTTTTTTCTCACAATGGCCGGCGAGCCTCGTAGACGAGGGCCGCAAAGCCCTCGCTCGGCCTCACCCACCCTCGCCGGTGGCCTCGCCACGGCTGGCGAGGCTCGCCGGCCTCTCGAAGGAGGAGGAAGTCCCCTTTCCTCTCTCTTCCATAATCTCTCGCTCCTCAATCTGTCTTCTTCCTCCTCTTCTCGGTCAGCACCAGGAGCTCTCTCGATCTCCTCCAGTGCATTCCATCCCCTCGAGTCTCTCTCTCCCTTCCTCTCTCTTCCATAATTTCTCGCTCCTCGCCTCGATTTCCCAAACCGTTCTCCAAGGACTCGCAGGTGGGTGGGTGCGTGTGTAGTTTTTTCCGTTTCGCCGAAATCGCGTTGCTTTTTTGGAACGGTTCCGCCTGTGATCCGAATTCTGCTCGCGTCCCTGCTTCAAGGCTCGATTCTCGTCCTGGGGTCGAATTTCCTCGTTCTGCTCTCGCTTTCTTCGCAATCCGCGGGCAAGGCCGCCGGCTAGGTTGGGTGAGACCAGGCAACCGCCAGCGACGGCGAAGGCTTCGCGGCCCTCGCCCAGTCGCCGGCGAGCCTCGCCAGCCACGGCGGGCAAAAGAATCCAAAGGAGGGAGAAGAAAAAGAAAAGGGAAAGAAAAATAAAAAATAAAAAATAAATTCAAAAAAATTATTGAAAATTATAATGTCAGTGTTCCATGTGAGTTTCGGCCGATCAAATTTAGCCGAAAAATTGAATTAACATAATTATAGAAAATTTTGAATTGAATTAACGTAAAATAAGTTTATGATTGAATTATGTTAGGTTTAAGACTATTATGACATTTCTCAAAATATGTGATAGTCTTGAATTAAGGAAAGTGATCACACCAATTATTCAATGAATTGTTGGGCAGATTAGTGTGATAGAATGTAGAGAATATTTTCAAATGATTTGAAGAGAGACTATTCTTCAAATTGAGAATTCAAAGGGGAATTTTTATCTGAAAGAAGAGCATGGAATAACAAAATTTGTTTCAAAATGGTGCCAAGCTTCGCTCTGGGCATTTACGTCCAAGAATTTTTTTTTCTTCCTTTTCTTTTTCTTTTCTATTCACCATCTTCTTCTTCATCGACAATGACAGCTTGGGGTTGGACTGAGCGTTTGTGACAGGAATGTGTCAATGAGCAATAAGAAGTGGCGTCTTGTGGAGGCCATGAGATGTGAGAGCAGGTTCTTGAGGACGTGAATGGTGGTGGTGAGATAGAAGGAGAGGAGGTGGAGGAGATTGGAGAAAACCATTGAACTGGGTATGGATGTGCTTCGATATGCGTGTTTCAGTTTTCAATCAAAACTCATTTTTGGCATTTGAAGCGTTCGCGATCGACGCGTAGATGAAGGTACAAAACCATGAGAAATATACTCGTCATTGTTCTCTCTTTCTTTTCTTTTTCTTTTTTTAAATTTTCTGAACACAGCAGACGCACATGTCGCTGTTGATCGTACAAGAAAAGGACAATCATGGACGAAGAGAAACTGCGGAGGACCACGTGATGTGTTCGGTCCTCATCATTCGTCATTCTTAAATGTTCTTTTCACTTCGATATCTGTGGCCACGTGGGCCAATCACAAAAGTGACCCAAGAAAACATCCTTAAAATCTAGAGGCTAATTAAGAGGAAGGGATTGTTTTTGAAGTCTTGGTCAAAAAGGTCAGGGTTAAAGAAGTAAATTTGCCTCATTTTGGAAAAAGCAACCATCACAAGATTACGTATATACCAAGCATTTCTGGTTCAACCTTCGGGGCAAGAGAAGAATTCGAGCTTACTTTAGGAGGCGAGGGCTTGTGCTTGAAGTGGAGAAATCACGCCGGTAAGAAAATCACCGAGACGCTCCTTTTTGTTTTGAGTTATTTACTTTGCTGACTCTAGGTTGAGGCATGAAGCTAATCCTCCAACCGTATTTCTTTTTGAGATTCGGACATGTCTTGATCTATTTCAATAAAATTGATTCTGAAACGTAATACTCAATATAGTAAATTTCATCTCTACATTGCTCCTCTAGAAAAGCCCACCTTCATTTTCTTGTTTATTAAAATTTGGCAGGATGGAAAACGTTTGAGTTTTACTCGTTCGCGTGACACTCTACATCGTCTAAAGCATTCAGATTCACAAATTACTTTTTCTTCTTTTGGGGGCAAGAGAAGAAGTAAAGCTTTGTTTCGCTTGTGCTTGAAGAGGAAAAACTGCATTGGTAAGAAACACCATCTTGAGAAATCACTGATACACTTCTTGTTATGAGATATTTGCTTTGATGACTACAGGTTAAGGTGTGAAGCTAATCGCCTGACCGTATTGCATTTCAAGATTTGGACATGACTTGATCTATTTCAAAGTAACTTATTCTGAAACACAAAACTCATTATAGTAAAATTCATCTCTACATTGCTCCTCCATAAAAGCCCCACCTTCATTCTCTAGTTTATTATAGTTGATGGTATGAAAAATATTTGAGTTTTACTTGTTGTGCAGTACAGATTCACATATTACTTTTTCATCCTTTGGGGGCAAGAGAAGAAGTAAAGCTTTGTTTGGCTTGTGCTTGAAGAGGAGAAACCACATTGGTAAGAAACACCATGCAAATCCTAGGAAATCACCGAGATGCTCCTTCTTGTTCTGAGATAGTTACTTTGATGACTACAGGTTGAGGCGTGAAGTTAATCCTCCGAAAGTATTGCCTTTTGAGACTCAGACATGACTTGATCTATTTCAAGGTAACTTATTCTAAAACACAAATCCCATTATAGTAAATTTTATCTCTATATTGCTTCTCTAGAAAAGCCCCACCTTCATTCTCTAGTTTATTATAATTGATTAGATGAAAAACATTTGAGTTTTTCTCATTGCATAACACTTTACATGTTTAAAGCATATAAATTCACGTTACTTTTTAAAAATAATCGTCACACATATTGCTTTTTTTTCTTAATACATTTATTCTATTAGGAACCAATGGTAAGAACTGTTAGTTTGTTTGGACATGGTGGAATCGCATACCAATCCTCACTCTAGAGTAGTTCTCAAAACATTTACCTTTGACCTCTGGAATAACCGACTTTAAAAGGTGGATAGGGGAGAATCTTTACTTAAGGGACCTCAACTTTGGTTCTTGTATCTATGCACAAAAATTTCTTTACTGGATGAGCTTGCTCTTTAATTTATTAGAGCTTTCATCCAATGATGCCGAAGTAAAGTGCAAGGGTATATGAAAGTTATATCCACGGGAATTTGGACATCATTGCTCTAACCCTGCTTTGTCCTTTATACTATGTGAGAGGATCCACAAACGGATTGCTGATTTGGAAGTGCGCAGAGAGAGAGAGAGATTCGTAACTATGAGCCGTTAGACTAGTTATATATTTTCATTCATAGACTAATTAATAAATAAATTCATTTTAGTCTAAGAAAATATATATGGTGATGAAGTAATTAATAATAAAATATTAGTCTTTTCCCACATATTTTTAAGTGAGAAAGGGGCATCATATGGAGAGCTAATGTAAATTATTGCTCATTAATAAAAAAAAGTGTCCTTATCAAATGGGATGGGTTTGCGGATAACGTCTTAGCTCACAGGACCACACCACCCCCATAATTTCCTGTATGAATACATTGTCTCTAATGTACATATGATTCCTTTTTTGCCAAAGACCTAAGTGCCGAGTACAGCGTCATTTAGTGAAAGACCAAATATTAGACAACGACTATTAGCGAAAGACCAATTTGAAAGCATACTTCTTTCGATTGCCGAAAGTTGACCATAGCATTACTCGGTTCGAAAGTTTCCTCACGCCTACGAGTTCCAATTGCAAAGAAATTGTGACTTTTTTCCTTGGGCACGCTTCATAACTCCTTTCATGATGGAGCGTTTCTCCAACCTAATGAAAACTAGTATTGCAGAATACTTTTAAAGTGTTTAAAAAAAATTAAGTTGATTTCCACATTCAACCCACCATGTATCACGCTACATGTTTGTTCATCTTTTAGGAACCGTGAACACGAGTTTTCCTTATCTCTTCCAACAAAATGCTTTCAAGAAGTATTTGATAAGTCCCAATTTACATTTATTCATGTGGATTAGTTGACTTTAAAAATTTAGGTACTCCATGATTTTTATAACAAAATTATTAGATAAGGACAAATCAAAATTATCATTTTCTTTATCTAGGACGAGGTTTCCTAGATGAAAATTCCGAATGGATTAAATTTTGTATAATATTAAAGGGGACAAAAATGATCCCCTTTTCATTTGTCTTCTAAAATATAATTTTTAATATTAAAATAACATTATAATATACAAAAAACCCGTGTTGGAACCGACCCGAGTCACCAATTAGCGGCCCATCTGGGCCTGAAACGCGGGCCCAATCCGGCTTAGAGAGAAAGGCCCAACCCTTTAAAAACGAAATGAACTAAGCCTGGCCCATTAAAGCAGGATAAGCCCAATATGCCTAAATCATCCCAGCCCGAATACCAAACCCTAAAGATCTCACCCGGATCTACTCCGACCCACATCCGACACGGTACCCAGGCAGACCCGACTTGCTCTCCTCGCCCTGCGTCTTGCGGCGCTTTGTCGACCTCGCCCCGACGGCGGCGGCCGCGGCGAGTGCCACCGCTCGCATCGGGCTGGCCACGCACCCAGTCCAGCAACGTCTCGGCCAGCCCAGGCCGAGGGCCAGTTCTCGGCCGACCACCGTGGCCAGCCGAGAAGCAGCTCGGCTTCCCCTACTTCGGCCGAGATCTAGTTCGGCCAGGCATGGCCAGTGGAAGCCGCTCGACCGGAGCCCTCCCCAACGCCGTCTCCCCCATCTCAACCCTCCGCGTGACACCCAAGCGGTGAGTAGACGATCGATCGGAGCTCCGGAACAGACTTTCTCAACACGAACTTTTAGATCTAGCTTAGGCATCTCATCGAGCGGATGGCGCGCAACGCGCTAGGGGGTTCAAGATAGCTGGTGATATCTGTTCCTCTTCATCATTTTGTTTCCCTCTAATATTACACACTAGTTCTCAACTAACTAATTTCTTAATACCAAGTTGTGTGTTAATAAAGTTGTGATTTTATGTTGTCTTGTTTTGTTTTTGTTTGTCTAATGGTCATTTGCAATTATTGCTCTGGGCTAGTTGGACAGAACCGCAATGATGATTTCTGTCCTCATAATTTCCCCCTTCTATTATACAATTCTCAACTAATCAATTTCTCAAGTGCAAGTTTTTTCATTGATGAACAATGAATATGCTTATTTCTGTTGCGGGCGTACGTGCGACAGAGACAGTTAGGACAAATAATCTTTGTTTAAGTCGAAAAGTAGAGTCAGTAGTGCTCCATATAAATTGGTCCGTTGCATCCTGTTACGATTAAGTTGAATAGAAAAAGCTACATTGAAGAATTAAGAATCTAAGCAAAGAAGTATTTTATGGACTAAAATTACAACCTTAATAATTTTACAAAATTTAATCCATCAGAAATTACAAAAAGCATGGTTGATCGATGATTAATTGATTTTCAAACATGGCAGGATATGGAGTCAATTTTAAATAAACATAGAAGGTGAAGAGGAGACGAGAGAGAAAAAAAGTAGGGTGAAATGGTGATTGACCTTGTTTCCAAACATAAAAGGTTATTTTGATCAAATAAAATATTTATCCCAAGCCAAATAGGGCACAAATATAGCCACACCCTATTTATTTTATTTAAAATAAAGTTAGCATCAAAATTTTTACTTAGAGCAATGTTATACTTTAATTTAGAATTTCTCACATTTGGATGTGGCCATTTTAAAGATATTATTTTGACACATCTGCTAAGCTCTAAGAAGCATCGGTTATTAAAACAAGTGGTGGATGGTAGAAACATCAAAACAATTACTAACTCCCTAAGAAGTACCTGGCATCCCTTGATTTGTAACCTCTACTAACTGCTTTCTTGTGAAATCATGAAAATGAAAAGACATATTTTAAGCTTTGAAATATTGAGAAAAAGTTCTAAATGATTCTGACTGTCAATATTCAAAAGAATCGACAACTGTTGGACTAGTATGAAAGAAAACATAGACAACGGGAACAAAAAATGAAAAAAAAAAGTTAGGCTTCTAAAGCACATGGTAGACCAGTAACGTGTTGCTTGCCCTCGTAAGATCATATGCAAGTTCTCCACGTTAACGAGTAACGGGTTACTTGCGTACACCGAGCACGGTGAGCCATCATTGAGCGACCAAGTTTTTTCCCAAATAACTTTGCGTTCTATGTTGCTCTTGCTGATATTCCTCAGTCTCTGTTTATTTACATCGCTCTTGCTTCCGTACACTCCAGGCTCTCTCTCTCTCTCTCTCTCTCTCTCTCTCTCTGGTTTTGTTTCACAGTTCTAACTGGTTAGTTCTGTTCTCGCTTCAGTTTCCCCCACACCCATTTGTTTAAGCGAATAATAAAAGGAAGCAACAAGAAGAGGAACAAAAGAAGGAAAGAAAAGGAAATTCTAAAAAATAAAGAAGAGATTATGGCCGAGGCAATTGTTTCCGCCGTTGCATCGAATCTTTTGTCGAAACTTGGCGAGTGCCTATTTGCTCCCATTGGACGCCAATTTGGGTACGTGCTATGCTACAAGAGCTCCGTCAACAATCTCAAAAATGGAGTCAAGGAGCTGGAGATTGCATGGGAAAGGGTGCAACATGACGTCCAAGACGCCAAGAATAACGGAAAACCCATATACACCTACGTTGAGAATTGGCTGAAGAGAGTGGAGGAGGAGATTGAGAAGGCAGATAACCTGTTAAAATGTGGTGAAAGTGCAAACAATGCTTGTTTCTGTGGGTGGCTTCCCAATCCCGTGGTGCGCCACCCAATTGGCAGGAAGGTGATGAAGATAACTAAAGTCATTCAGGGACTCCACGAGGAAAGCCAAAATAAAAACTTCCATAAGGTCTACCATGAGAGTCCTCCGATAGGAATTGTCACTGCTACCACTTCCATTGCAAGATCTGTCGACAACAAAGAAGATGTCTTGGAGTCCAGGGCCAAAATCATGGAGGATATAATAAAGGCTGTAGTTGATGACAAGGTCTATGTGATTGGGGTGTGGGGAGTAGGTGGAGTTGGCAAGTCCAAGCTTTTGGAGGATGTGGAAAGGCAAATTAAGGAACAAAAGTTGTACGATGTGGTCGCCAAGGCAAATATATCACGCAATCCAAACCTAAAAAGAATTCAAGGAGAAATTGCTTATGCATTGGGCTTGAAACTAATGGATGAGGAAACTACGTATGGTCGAGCAAATCGTTTACGTGAGAGGTTAGAGAGTGATAATAAGAAAAACATTCTCATAATTTTAGATAATTTGTGGGAGAAGTTTGAGTTGAAGGAAGTTGGAATCCCTTGTGGAGATGGTAATAAAGTAAGAAGCTATAAACTATTGTTAACATCTAGATACCGAGATGTTTTGTGCATTGACATGTGCTCTGACCAACAATTCCAACTCAATAAGTTAGAGGATGGAGAAGCACAGAGACTTTTCGAAAGGATAGTGGAGGACAGAGTTATGGATCCTGAGTTTACAAGCTTAGTGAAGAAAGTGGTCAAGAATTGTGGAGGCTTGCCACTTTTGATTGTTTCACTGGCAAAAACGTTGAAGCACGGAGATTTGGCTGCATGGAGGAATGCTTCGACCTATATAGATGAGTCGAATGTAAAATCACTAGTGGAACAAAATTACAATGACTTAAAAGATGAGAGGATTAAATCATTGTTCTTGATTTGTGCTCTAGACTCTGGGATAATTTTCCTGAGGGATTCCTTTATCTACTGCATGGGTTTGGGTTTATATAAAAAATTCAGCAACACCATCGAAGATGCTAGAGATAGGTTGATTATGGATCTACATAAATTGCAGGACTTTTCTTTGTTACTAGATAGTAATGACCCGGAAAATTTCAGAATGCATGACATATTTGTTGATGCGGCCATCTCTATTTTTTCCATAGAATGGAACACCTTGGTAGGGAGGAAGAATTTGGGGTTTAAAAAATGGTCAACGCATGAGCTCAGAAAATGCACCGCAATATCCTTCTCATGGGTTGGCATTGATGAGCTTCCTGAAAGTTTGGATTGCCCAAACTTGAGGATGCTTGTGCTGGCCGAACACAGTTCGTCTCTCAAAATTCCTAATTCATTTTTTGAATCTATGGAGAAACTTCAAGTTTTGGACTTGACTGGCTTATCTTTCACCTCTCTACCTTCGTCCATTAAGTTCCTTGGAAACCTCAAGTCGCTATCTCTTGATCAGTGCCATTTGGAGGATGTGACTGTTCTTGGAAAGCTGAAAGGATTGCAATTCCTAAGTTTCCTCAATTCTACAATCCCTAAACTGCCCAAAGAAATGGGTGAATTAACAGAATTGAGATTTTTGGACTTGACTAGGTGCATTAAGCTCAAAGTTATCGAACCAGGTGTGCTCGGAAGCTTGGTCAATTTAGAAGAACTGTACATGGAAGACAGCTTTGATCAGTGGGAGGCTGAGGATGAAGCACCGCCAAGCAATGCCAGCCTAGCTGAGTTGAAAAACATGAAAAATTTGAGCACTCTATGCATTGCCATTCCTCAATCTGTCAATCTTTCAACAGGCTTGCCATTTGGGAAACTGAACAAGTATAAAATCCAAATTGGGGACGTTTGGGATTGGTCGGGCAAATACAAAGAATCGAGAACTTGAAAGCTGAAGCTGGATTCACGCAATCTTCCTCTTGAAGAGTGGGTGTCAAAATGTTCGCAAAAACCGCAAGAGCTCCGCTTGGATGGATTGCAAAATGACATCGATAATATTCACGATTTGTGCGTCGAAGGATTTCAGGAATTGAAGCATCTTCACGTACAAAATAGCTCCTCCTTTCAATATGTTGTTGGTTCCACAGAGATTGTCCAGTGCACTGCATTTACTAGATTGGAATCTTTATTTCTCGAGAATCTGAACAACTTGGAGAAGATTTGTCGTGGTTCTCTTTCCCTAGAATCCTTCAATAAATTAAAGATTGTGAAAGTGGATAACTGTGGTGAAATCAAACATTTGTTTCCTTTCTCCATGAAGAGAATAATATCACAGCTCGAAGAGATTGAAATAAGCAAGTGCTGCTTGATGCAGCAAATTCTTGCAGATGGGGAGACAAATGAAGATGGAGATGAAATAGATGATGATACCAAAGTGACGTCATGCAAATTGCGTAGGTTGACATTACGAAACTTGCCAAAGATGACGAGCTTCTGTAAAACTGCGGACCATTTATTCGATTTCTTCGACGGACAACAGGTATATAATTGGTTTTTGAGATTTAGTGCATGGATATGTGAGACTATAATAGGATTCGGAAAATTGGATAAATACTTTGTTTATGAGATTTTATTTCCAGAATAATTACGACAAACAATAATTTAATTTTGCAAAATGTAATTGCTATGTGATATTTGAATACATAAAAACATTTATACATCGGTTAATTACATCTCACTTTGTTTCTGTTATGTTATCAACATAGTTAAAAAGCACCGTACAATGCAAAGATTTTTTAAATAATTTCAAAGTTTATCATTGCTTGATGGTAAAATCGAATATGAATAGAGAAACATTTATGGATATATTCATAAATTGAAGGAGGTATATAGGACCTATATAATTTTTATGACCTTTATCTAATAATGAATGGACATACGTATAATTCTAATAGATCCGATTGATTAAAGTGAAATAAAGAACTAAAAATATTTCAATAGGTGAATTTAACTACCTTGACTATGTGTCATACAACATCCAAATTAATAAATTATATATTTCCAATTTTAATCGTAAGTACAGCAGCATTAGAGTAGTTGAGACTATTATGTTGCTTTTTTCTTCCCTCAATGACTGTAAAGAGGTGGTAGGTAAATGGACCGTTGTGGAATTGTGGTTCGACACAAGGTTTCATTATACTCTTATTTGTTAAATGACGGAACTATTATGTGATTACAAATGAAAAATCAAATATAATATTCGATAGTCCAAATTGTTTTGTAACCTTGGTACATTAAAGAGATGTTAGGGGAATAATTAATTTTTTTGTTCTAATTCGGGTAAGCTATTGAACTCCTTATCGTGATCAAATCTACCGCTAATCCTTGTTCTAACAACTTTCCTAATATTATTGGTAGAATTTATGTGCGATGCCCATGTTTAAAAATTTCCTTTTATTAATAAAATATTGCTTGAGAATATTAATTAGAAACACATCTAACATTCGTTTGTGCACTATCGTTTTGATTTAGCAATTGCTTTAACTGTTCTGTCAATATAAATTAAAAAAAGGGAAACCGTTTTTCAGATTATTTTTATCATGTGACCCAAGTCGCAAAAGCATGATGCTCGGCTAAAGTCATTTCTTAAATTAAGCAACTCTTTTTCTCGGCTACAAGACTAACTCTCCACATAAATTAATTTTTTCATGATGAGAAAGGGGGTATCTTAGGTTCTCTTATAGGTAGAATTAAACCCATTGCTGAATTGACTTTGATGCCCATATGGTGCCGTTGCGACCAGCTCATGGATGTTATGGCTAACCATGGATCTTAAATTGATGAACCCCTTTTTGGCTTTGGTTCGATAAGTCATCTGTCCTACATTACAGATATACAAGAATTTTAGGCCATATTATTTACGGGGAGAAAAAAAATTTCTGACTACTTCATAAATTTATAATTACTTTATACTTACAATCTTTTGATAAGGTTTTTTTTTTTTTTTTTTTTGTGTGTGTGGAATACTTTGAAGAAAAATGCCAGACTCAAATTACACCTTATAATCAATTAAAAGTATAGTTTTTATCGGTTTGTCAATTACAAGCCCTTTGAATAATGTTCACTGTTATGTTTAACGTTGTTCTATGTCTTTCTTTAACTTAATATGTTGTTGGGTCATGACCTTTTGGTGTAAATAATTGAGATTTTTTTTTTTTTTTACATAGTTGTTTGAAATATTATACAAGACCACATTTAATGACTAACAAAAATTAATTGAGTCTATGCCATTAATTTATAAAATTTAGAAAGCACAAAATGTGAGCGTAAATTCAATTACCTCAATAACTCAGGGATTATAACTTCCTCCTATTGTCATATATATATAGACCCCCAGTAGACAATAAGGTAAATGATAAGTCAAGTGTAAAAGTTGATAAAATTTAAAGAAGTGAAAGGTAAAATTCAAAAATCACTACTTGGCCTTTCTTTCCGTCATCTTCAAATCTATTATGTGAGATCATTTCCTTTATTAATATTTCACAGACAGCTCGTGTTCATGGCTTTTAGTTTTAAGCATTGTGAGATTATGTGGGGTTATGCACTCCTTGCTGTTAAAGAAAAATCAATGCATATGCCTCCATAACGTGATTCTCCTTTTTTAAGGTTTCATTGCCCTGGTTGGAGTCCTTGACACTATCTGCACTTCCCATATTGAAGGAGATATGGAACTCTCAATTTCCTTCAGATGTCAGCAACCTAAAATTTTTGAAGGTAGAGGATTGTGCATTCCTCATGAGCATCATCCCATCCAATTTGTTAATAAAGCTACATAATTTGGAAGCCATTATCATTGAAAGATGTCAGGTTATAAGGAAACTATTTGACCTTGAAGGATTGACATCTAGTGGGGATGTCGAGATTCTATCACGACTAACCACATTAACCTTGAGTGACTTACCAAGGTTGGAACACATATGCAACAAGAATCCAAGAGCAGCGTTGTATTTCCGAAACTTAAGAGTACTGAAGGTGCAAGGCTGTGAGAACTTGAGGTTTATTTTTTCTTCTTCCATGGTTAAAGCACTCCAACAAATAAAAGAAATAAAAATAGCGAGATGTAAACTATTGGAGGAAATTATGGATGTGCAAGAAGAAGAATAAAAAAAAGCTGCATCTATGCACACTTTAGAGTTCCCTCTATTATCCTCCTTATCTCTTGAGGAATTGCCAAATCTCAGAACATTCTCTCATGGAACACATCGTATTCACTCTCCAACCTTAACAAGATTGAGGATATCGGGATGCCCCAAAATGAGGACATTCTCTTCATTTGAAGGAAAGCAACAGACGATAACAGCTAACACGGGTTTACAACAAGCATTTGGTGGTGTCAACTCTAGCTTGTCCTTGCCTATACTCTTTGATCAAAATGTGCGTAAATATCTCTGGAATTTTCTATTATATGTTTATTGTAGAAATTGTTCTTGGTAACTGTAGTCTAATCGCTGATGCAGTTGAAAAATCTGCCTGCATGTCCTTTAAAGCCTCTTGCTACTGCATGCATTTGTTGTTTTTCTATGATGATGGTAATCTCGAGTAACCAACTTCATTCTTGAGGATATATTATCGAGCATATTATCATGGGTAACCAACTTCGTCAAATCAGAATTTTTAGGCGTTCTTGCTCAAGAAACTAACATATGGTCGTTTCATACAGATTCTTTTTCCGAGCTTGGAGGAGTTGACCATCGTGTCGTGTGGGTTGACGAAGATATGGCACAATGAACTTTCTGAAGAATCATTTGGCAAACTAGCATCCATCACAATCCGAGATTGTGAAAATTTGTCTCATGTTTTTCCATCAAATATAATAGAGGTGTTCCAGAGCCTAAAAATGATTGAGGTAGTCAACTGTACCTCTTTGGAATCATTAATGGAACATGTTGCCGTCAATGCAAAGAAAAGGCCAAAAAGTTTGGTCTTCTTAGACTTAAACAAAGTGAAGTTGTGGGACCTGCCGAGGCTGGATGCGTTAGTGACAAGTAGCTCCCAAGCAACGTTGAGTCTTCCTAGTCTGACTACCGTTAACTTGCGCAATTGTCGCAGTTTGAGATATCTCTTCACATATGATACATTCAAGACTCTTGTTAAACTTGAGATGCTAGATGTTTCTGATTGCAATAAAATGCAGAAAATAGTTGCCATGGAAGAAAGTGAAGAGCGAAATTTGAAGGCAATGAGGTTCTCTCGTTTACAAACATTGAAGCTTTGTTCCCTTAAGAGCTTGATTAGTTTCAGCTCAGGAAGTTGTGCATTTGAGTTTCCCTCCCTCACAAATCTCTCAATTCTGGGGTGCACTGAACTCAAGGCATTCATACTGAGGCTGCCAATGCCAAGAGTGGAGACAACGAATGAGGGAACGGCTGGTTCTGATGAAAGTCCACATTCTTTATTTGACGAGAAGGTTTTCCTCTTTCCTTTATCTAAGTTGTATCTTTGCTCATGTGATTTGCTTTCTTCTTTGTGATGCTCCGGATACATGATGAACTTTGCTTCAATGCCAGTCATGCTGACTTTAGCCAGGTGATGCTTCTATAGGTTGTGTTTCCCAAATAGAAGAGCTACTTCTAACAAGAGTTCAATCAAGAGATTTTGTGTAATTTTAACAAATTTATATGCATTTATCACCGAACGACAAAAATTGTCTACTAGCATATGTTTTGTTTAGTGTTTTGTGTTCAAAGGTATTCAGTTTATTCGAATTTGATTATTTAGATATTTAATTTGTAAACACAATAAAGTATTGATTTTAGAATTATCCTCAATTTGTTCTTTGTGGAAATGTGGCTTTAAATAAACTTCCATTATATAAATCTTTTTATGCTCTTATATGTTAATTGATGGACTATTACGTGACTATGAAATGAAAAATCCAATATAATATTCAATAGGCCAATTTGTTTTCCTTACCCCTGGTTATAACATTGACCTTCCGTGGTGATCAAATCTACTGCAAAAGTATATTCTAACCACTTTTCTAATATTACTAATAAAATTTATGTGCGCTGCACATGTTCAAATTTTATTTTATTTTTGTAATAAAATATTCATGAAAGTATTTGGTAGAAATACATCTAGTATTAATTTGTTCTTTATTGCTTGGATACTATTATGTTAGTGTAGAATAAAAATTTGGGAAACCTTTTTTAAATTATCTTAAAATTATGTTTATCATGTGAGCCAAACTGCAAAAGCATAATGCTTGGCTAAAATCATTTATTAAATGAAGTAACACCATTTTCTTGGCTACATGACTAGCTCTCCAATAAATTAATCTTTTTTATGACGAGAAAGGGAGTATCTTAGGTTCTTATATAGGTAGAATTAAACCCATTGCTGACATTGACATTGAACAGGTAAGTTAGCATCTATAGCCTTCTTTTCTGATTCAGCATTCTTCTAGTTCTGGTCAGTGAAGCAATTTCTTATAAACTGGATCGTTATTCTGTATTGAAAGTTTAGCAATTTACGGTGCAAGAACTAACTCATGATGTTGTTCATTGCCAAAGATGTCCCTAATGCGCCAACTAAAGAGGATATGGCACAATCAACTCCACGGATAATCCTTCTGCAAGCTTGCATCCCTCACTGTTGAACTTTGTGAAAATTTATCACATGTCTTTCCATCAAATTCAATGGATAGGTTGCAAAGCCTAAGTAAAATTGAGGTGGTTGGGTGTCCCTCCTTGGAAGCATTATTTGAACCAGTAAGCCTTAGCCCAGAGAAAAGGCAAAAATGGAACTCTTTGCATTAAAAAAAAAATGAAGTTGTTGAAACTACCAGGGCTGACAAACATTTTGAAGGGTGACTGCGAAGTAACCGCGACATTTCCTAGTCTAATGGAATTGAACGTCAGGTGTTGTCATAGTTTGTCATATCTCTTCTCAAGTACCACGGCCAAAACTCTTCATGAACTTGTAGTGCTTGATATTTCCTATTGCAATAACCTACGAAGCATCATTGTGATGGAAGAAGGAAAAGGGAAAACTGCAGAGATATTCGAGTTCTGTCATTTGGCCAAACTCAACCCTAGTGACCTTAAGAGTTTGATTTGTTTTAGTTTAGAGAATTGCACTGGTGATGGGTTATATCCTCTATTTGATAAGAATGTATCATATTCTGATTTATCTTATACGTTATATTTCTTTGTTTTTTTTGTAGCTTACATTTCCAAAGTTAGAAGAGCTACACATCGAGGGAGTTCAACAAGAAGAACTATGGAACAATAAAATCCTTGTGGAATCCTTTTGCTGTCTAAAGGCCCTCAAGGTGAAGCAATGTCACAACCTGGTGAATGTGATTCCTTCATTCATGTCAGAGAGGATGCTTCACTATATGGAGTCCTTGATAGTTGAGGAGTGCCCTCGTCTAAGAAACCTTTTTACAATGTCTATGGCAAAAAGTCTACGACAACTCCAATATCTAGGTCTCGGTGGTTGTGGAGAGATGGAGTACATCATTGCCAAAGAAGAGGAGAAACCTAAAGAATCAACCGACAAAATTGTAATTCCTCAACTTGTCACTCTATATCTTCACAACATGCCAAAACTCAGGAGTTTCTGCCAAGGGAAGCATATTTCAGAGTGGCCCTCCTTGAAACAGTTTACTATTGAAGATTGTAAAGCTATGAAGGTGATTCTAGGAGATGCCAATTGTAGAAAATTAGAGGGTAACAGCCCAACACATCAACCGCTTTTACTCGTCGAAAAGGTTTGCACTCATTCTTCTCTAATGGCATATCTAGTTTGTTGTTTTGATGGTTTGAGTTAAGGGTATGAGTGGTCACCTATGATAACTTATCATTTTCATTTACAAATTGTTGACCTCCAATAAGAAACATCTCAAAGCTACTTCTTTAATATAAAAATATTGAAATGTAGATAAAAACTTTTTCATAAACTTCAAAAACTTAAGACGCTTTTTCTTTCATTTTCAAGTCTTAAACTAAATTGTAGCTGAAGCACAAATATTAATGAGAGGCTAAGCTAAACAACGCTAGGGATGTCTGCTTAAATTTAAGTTCTAAAATTTGCACAATTGATGCATTTCAAGACTTGTTAAGTTTGTCCCTTTTTTGTAGAGAAATTCTGTGTTTTTATCATTTTTTTAGTCTTGCATGGGCTTGACGCAGTGATGGAGCTTCCTCAAGCATAAAGGGAGTTGTTTCACCATTGCCACATCCAAAAATTGAAAAATTAAAAAAGAATAAAAATTATGAAAAAAAAATCAGCAGTAATATGAAACTGGAAATAAAAGAAAGTCCTACAAGAGATCACTAGTCAAGTGGGGAAGAGCTGCATTTGGAGTGCCACTACTGCTTCCCTTCCTGCCGACAAGGGCTAGCGCTCATCGTGAGCAAGCAATGGCCTTTTATTGCCCTTGGCAATTTGGGTGAGGGCAAGTGTGCTCACTCACGTGGTGGTGGGGAGCCAAGTTTGGCAACTGTTGGTGACCTTGCGAGGGTACCAAGCACCCTAGCCATGACCCTGGGTACGGTTGTAGCCCTCACCAGTGCAAAAGCCCTGAGACAAACCCTCCCTCTCTCCTGCCTTGTTTTCTTATATGTACTTTTTAAATTTTTGGTTGCCTTTTTTAAAGTGGCATCACCACATTCGCACCACATTTACAATTATAAAAAGGAAAATTTGATGAAAAACAAGTTTTACCAATAAAGGAAAAAAAATTAGTTCTAAAACATGCCAAATCGGAATAAGTTTCATGAGTCATTTTGTCATTATTCCTAAAGTCAATTGTAAATATTATGATAAAAAAATCATTCCACAGGTCCTAAAACGTGTTTATGAAATGCAATCAAATCATAAATTTTTCAATTGGTGTAATGAACTCTTAAATCTTTATCAAAAAGTGCAATCTAAGTCCCATACCTTTCGGTTAGTATGATTAAGTAATAAATTAATCCAAATAAATGCAATTTGAGGTTGCCGCATAGGCAATCTAAGTTATCGTGTACTAAAAGAACTTGATATCACTTCTTCAAAAATACTTAAAACTCTTGACTGCATTTCAAATACAAGATTAATACTTCCAATGCACCTTTATATCTTGATTATGACTAAAACTGCAAGTAGTTGACATAATATTTTTAACTTTCGGGTCAAACCTAGTCAGCTTAATCAAATGCTAATCAAAGGAACTTAGCACTATCGCTCCACACAAGTCAATATTTTTTTTCACTACATGCATTATATGTAAATAACTCAATTGCACTAACGTTGAATTTATATATATATATATATATTAGAAAAATTTATGCTTTCTACTTTAAAATTATATGACAAGAGAATGAATTTTAGAGGGTGGCATTTGCTAAAAAGAATAACATACATCTCGTTTTCTTTTCTTTCTATTATTTGATAATGCCCATATTGTGATTTTCTTTGTTCTCGAAATTAAAGTATTCTCTATTTTGAGGGAATAGAGAGCCAGCTCTCATTAATTAAATTGAAAAATAACAGGTTGAGTTTCCCAGTATGGAGTCGATGAAGATCTTGCACATGGATAATATGGAGAAAATATGGTTTGATGATCCTGATTCAAATGCCTTTGGCAAACTCAAGACACTAGTGGTGAAGTATTGTAAGAAAATTTTATTCATATTTTCATCTTATAATATACTCACCAGATTTCAAAACCTAGAGAAGATAACTGTGACCGATTGTGCATCCTTAGAAGTGGTATTTCAAGCCCAAGAGTTTGAATTTAACGAAGCTTGTTCTACAAATACTTTTCGATTGAGAGAATTAGTTTTGACGCGACTCTCAAAAATGAAATATGTGTGGAGTGAACTTCCTCAAGGAGGTCTTACCTTTGGACGCTTACAATGCATGAACGTTGCCAAGTGTGAGTGTCTCAAAAGTTTATTTCCAAGCTCGGTGGCAAAAAGTATGACACAACTCCAAAAACTTTGTGTATGGGATTGTGGGGTGGAGGAAATTATCGCGGAGGAAGACGGAGTAAGTATGAGCGCAGGTGATCTCTTCTTTCCACAATTAACCGAACTAGGATTATATGACTTGCCAAAATTGAGGAGCTTCTACCAAAATAGTCATACTTCGGCATGGCCACTCTTTAAGCAATTGCAAGTGAGACATTGCGACAAGATGAGGTCATTCTCATTTGCTCGTGAATTCCAAAGCTGCCAAGGTACAACTACCAACGAGAACCAACCTACACTCTTTTCTTTTGAAAAGGTTCGTCCATAATTCTAGCTTTCCGCCATTATCTTCATTGGTTTATATGCATAGCTGTCAATGCTTCGTTATTTTCTACAAGAGATTAAAATTGTCACACTCAATGCTTATTAATGCTCACCATAACACACTTGTGAATTGCTTATAAATTTGAAGATTGACTGCTGTTAATTATTTCCAGCTCATAGTCTTTGTTATATAATCTAGTGATTCTAGCTTTTACTTTGAAAAAAATATTGAATTAACTTGCATAGATAGTGAAGCTTCTAATGAAATTTTTTTATTTAATTTGACTTGCCCGTCTGCCAAAAGTGAAAAATTTTTAGTATTATGTTCATTTGGAACAAAGTTCCATGCTCGAACATTGTGAACCTTGTTGATAACTGTGAAGTATAGTGGCTAATTTACTTATATAGGCTTTGAAAAGCACAATTTTTTTTCTTTTTTTCTTTTTAAACTACCGACTACTTTTATCATCTACCAACATGTATTCTTGAAGCTCACTAATGTATTTGAAATTACTAACTTTATATGGAATATACTGAACTTAATGTGATTGATGTATAAACATTTGTCACATTAAGATACAAACCGATTTTAGTTAATTGCCAATGTTTTATCTTTGCTAGGTTTGAAAAGTGCCATCATTTCCAAAATTATGAACTACTCCAATAATCAACCAATATTTACTCTTGTGACATTTTAATGTCTTTTTTTTTTTTTTTTGTCGACAACGCCTGTCAAATCACTATCTTTAATTTGAAATTACAAACGTTAATTTGATTGTTTTAACAACATTCATTAAATTAAGATACCAATTGATTTATTTTTTTTTACCAAATTGATTTTAGTCACTCACCAACTTTTTATCTGTGAATCTTGAAAAGTACTAATATTTCTTCATACTTTCAAGATCACCAACTACTTTAATAATCTACTAACGTTTATTCCGATGGGTTACCAACGCTTTTAAAGTTACTAATGTTGAATTGAAATTGCCACACTTAATTTGAGTGATATATCAATGACATACCAACACCGAATTGGGTTCCATTTTTAAACATACGTAACATTAAAACGTCTACTATTAGTTCTCAAAGTCGTACAATGATGAACCCATGCACTTCTTATGACCTATAGTCAAATAGATACGAGAACAACTGCTTAGAAAATAATGCAATATATTAATACGTTATCTTATGATTGAAATACATCTATTTAATATATACATGACATAATTTGAAGTTTTGTTTTGAGTTTTTTCTGCAAACTAGTTGAAATTCATGTGTGTTTACTTTGCCATTTGGATTTAATTAGTTAACAATTGAAATAGCTGATCATCAACTAATAACTTCATTTCATCCAAATTCACGAAACATGGTTTGATTGAATTGGGCATATCACTAAAAAAAGGTCCCATTTTTACAACCCTTGTATATTGGTCATCAATTCTTGCTCGTTTGGCTCCGGATTTTTTTTAGAAAGGATAAAACCGGTCAAAAGGCTACAGGTTCTCTTTCCTCTTTTCCCTAATAAATGGAAGGACAATTTAGTTATTGGACCATGACTGTGCCCTGTTTTACTTTTGGTGGATGGTGGCCTAATTAAAAACGGATTCCCACAGGTCATTCCTCACCTGGAGATATTGCAATTGACGAGGGGGGATGTTGCGATGCTGCCGCAGCATTACATCTTTGGCAATCTCAGAACGCTGGTTTTGGGGTGCTACCACGATGAAAATGTCGCTTTCCCCTCCGACTTCCTTCTCCAGGGATTCCCCAATTTAGAAGAGCTTGGTGTGCGGTGTAGTTCCTTCGAGGAGATATTTCCAGAAGATTCTCTTGGACATGGGGGAGCGGCTCCCTTTGGAGAATTAACGGACGTGGAAAAACCTCTCGAGTCACTTGGAAATCTGAAGGCGCTTTGGCTGGTGGAGCTGTGTAACCTGAGGGGAGTCTGTAAAGATGGCTCCTTGATGGCTGAAATCCTCAACCAGATTGAATATCTGTACCTTCAGCGGTGCCCGAGTTTATCGATCGTATTTCCATCTCCCGCCTTGTTACAGAGATTGACAACATTAGAAGTAGAGGAGTGCGCTGGTTTAGTTCATATGGGGACTTGCTCGGCAATGACAAGTCTAGTGCACCTTACTTGGCTAATCCTAAGAGATTGTGGTGCAATGGAAGATGTGGTAACAGATGATGGAGATGGAGCAAAGGAGATCCCTTTCCCCAAGCTGAAAAAGCTAATACTTGATAGTTTACCAAGCCTTGAGAGCTTCTCCCCAACGAATTGTGCCTTCAGGTTCCCATCATTGGAGTGTATTGTCATCACACAGTGCCCCAAGATGAATATATTCTGCAAGGGTGCCTTGAGGACACCAAACCTAGATAAAGTTCTCATCTCCTACGTGGGTGATGAATGGCGTTGGGAGGGCGACCTTAATAACACAGTCCGAATCTTATCGACTTGCAACAATCCACACCGAATTCAATAAGGCAGGTGAATCTGTTTGCTTAATCTTGTCTTGCCTGAACTTAGTGACAAAAGGAAGAAACTTGCGTTCTTCTTTGAGTTTTATATTGCCTCAAAGTCGTTCTTAATATATATATATATATAAATGTTTGGCTATGTTTTGACAGAATCGTTGCATATTCCGTATATTAGGGGCTATTGTGCACTTTCTCACCAATGCATTCTAGCTGTTTGATGAATTGCTTAGCACAATTTCTGTCAATGTAGCTTCGAAGATTGCGAGGTTTTGTTATATGAGGCCGTGTGCTTGCCACTTCTCTGGTTAGTTTTGGGGAGTGTCTTACTGACAATGTATGTTTCTTTCAGGTGTCATGCACCCTAAGATCAAAGTGGCTGCTTTTATTCGCTAGAAAGTGTCTCCTGTAGTCAGATGTTGAAGCAATCCTTTTGCAACTTGTGCTCAAATAGTGTTTTAGTGCATGGTGTCGATGCGTCTCGACATGGAGCCTTTGTGCCGATCTGTGCTATTCACAGTGGGTAGGTGCTTCATTAAATATCTCATTCTTTTTCTAGTTTGGGATGTCCTCTCTATGTCATTTCCTTGATAATGGTACTGGTGTAGCATAATGGTTCAGCAAACAATCAATCAAATGTGGGGGTGCTCTATTCTTTATCGAATTTTATGGAGATCTTGTATGTGCGTTGGCTTTTGGGCAGCATCATTTAGCACCAAGAAGTTTCTTTGGAGTTGGACTGTTTGGACTATGACAACAACGGCCATACATTGACCAAAAAGGGAAGAAGTCAGAGAATCCAAATAAGCATGTGTCCTTCAAGCAGCACAACATATACTACATGGAGCCGTTCATCCTACAAGTAGTTCAGTCTCTGATTGACAGTGGCATCAACATTAAAGTTTATCTTGACTGATTTTCCCTCCTTGCGCATGATCTTGTTTATGAGTGCAACTCCTTGTAAGGATATAATGACATCTTTGACATTGTTTTGAGAATACTAGTGTTGGTTCATTTGCTGGTTAAATACAGATGTTAGTGACTGTTTGTTCGACAGGAACAGAATCCGAATTTGTTTTGGCTTTGTCGAAACATTTACCTTCTGGATTCTTGAATGACCATGGTGATGGATATCATAGCTTCTATTATATCTCTCATTTTACATGGTGTTGACATTAACTCTTGCTTTTGAAACATTATGGACGTCCATGCCACAATGATTAGTTTCATCTGATCTTTTAGTGGACACTTATTTACAAAGTTATGTCCACACCTCTTGACAGTCCGAAGTACCTCTCATCATGTGGATTGGCAAGTAATATCCTACTCAAATTAGCATAAGTTAAGTTTCTTTAGTTGTCTACTGTTCAGTTGTTTTACTTGAGTTCATAACATAGAGATACATAGATATTACTTTGCCTGCCTTCGTGACTTGATATAAAAATCAATTAACTCGATATCACGTGATTCTGTCATTATATTCTTGTGGAAAATATGACACTAGATATAAAGTGTTGTTTAGGCAAGATTTTTCTTCTGCTTCTAAGTTTGACTATCTTGGACAAGAAGAGAAGGCCTCATTGAAAGTGAATCTGTGTGATCTGCTGCTTTTTGAATGTTAATTCTTGCTGATTTGCTTTTTGATGCCATTCTAATATCCCTATGTTTTCACCACAACGGTAGTATAACCCATGCTGATATGAGACTCTCTCTAAATTGCAATGAGTTAAAGCTAGAATATCGTCGGACCATCAAAGAGAGAGAAAAAGGCCTTGGATCAAGTTTTCTGTAGAATTCTTCCGTGAACCACTCACCCCAGCATTTTGAGATTCACTGATCACAATAATATCCACATTTTACTCGGTCATGAAAAAGTTGGGGTTTGACCCTGTCGCTTCTTAACAAAAATGTACAAGTAGGCTTGACAAACCCAGTTACTCACTGATTATCCATGCTGAGGAATCTGTTGTTTCCAGGACTGCTATTGACATTTGTTCACAGTTTGGAAAACAAAGTTCTGTTTTCCAAAAGTGAAAGCTGTCCAAAATCTCTCATCAAATGTCCTGTTTCATGTTGTTCCTTGCCAAATCTTTTCATTGCTTTATATCTTGTTTTCCGGAGTTACCATTTCTTAGGATCCTATCCTGATAATATCCAGAATAGTTGAGTATGGGGATTCTCTTCCTATTGAAGCTGTCATCATACTGTCTAATATGTTCCTAGAGGCACTAGTGATTTGATATGCTGTAAAGCTTGTTGCTGGAGAAAGAAATGGTGAAAATTTTATTTTAATAGCTTCTCATTAAGGCTATGAAGAGGTGTGTCATTCTTAAATAGTTTAATACTCTTCATTCTGTCGAGTGCCTTTGATAATATTCAGCTTTCATCTTGCAAAAATTGCCAGTAAAGGAGATGATTATGTAGGTCTTAAATAATCGCATCCTTTGAAAGTCCATTTTCACAATGAACTTATTGAATCTAACATAAGTATGGATTTTCTTTTGGCCAAAGACCAAAAGAAAATGGGAGAATTACCAAAAAAGTCCTAAACCTATTGCAATTGTGCCAATTTAGTCTTAAACTTTTTTTTTTTGGTCTAATTTAGTCTTAAACCTTTTATAATTGTGCCAATTCAGTCCATCAGGCCAAAATTGACCGGCCGGCGCTGACGTGGACGCCGGCAGGGGACAGTCGGCCAGTGAGGTAATTTTTTAATATTTTTAAATATTTTTCGAATTTTTAAATATTTTTTAAATATTTTTAATTCTTTTTTAATTGTTTTTCTTTTGGCCTTCTTGAATCTTCTCCTTCCTCTGACGCCAGCCAGAGGTGAGGGCCGGCGAGGTCATCCTCGTTGGCCACTGGCGGAGGCGAGCCTCGCCCGGCGACGGCGAGGCGGCCGTCGCTAGATTTGGCGAGGCTCGACCTTGCCATGGTCGGGCGAGATCGAGCCTCACCGGATCTGGCAACGGCGGCCTCACCGTCGCCGGGCGAGGCCGAGCCTCGCCAGATCCGGCGAGCTCGGCCCTCGCTGGCCACTAGTGAGGGCGAGGCCCCGCCGCGCTGTGTGGTGTAGTCGAGGAACCCGCGGAGGAGCTCGATCTCGTCCTCGTCGGTCTAGAGGCGCTAGAACAGAGTTTTGGCGATGGTCACGTCCGGGGAGGGCCGCTTGAGCTTGGTGGGGAGATCGTGCCGACGATCGGGGACGGGGAGGCGGCAGAGGCGGCGATGGCGGCGGCGGCCTCGCCGCCACTAGGCGAGGTCGACCCTTGCCCTTGCCGGTGGCCGATCCGCGACACCGCCTCGTCGTCGTTGGGCGAGGCTCGCCTGCCCCGGTGGCCGGGCGGGGCGAGCCGCGCGGCCCTCACCTCGGCCGGCGTTCGGCGGAGGAAGGAGAAGAAGCCAAAAAATAAAAATATTTAAAAAATATTTAAAAATTCGAAAAAAATTTTAAAAATTAAAAAATTACCTCGTCGGCCGGCTATCCCCGCCGGTGTCCACATCAGCGCCGGCCGGCCAATTTTGGCTAGATGGACTGAATTTGCACAATTATAAAAAGTTTAGGACTAAATTGGACCAAAAAAAAGTTTAGGACTGAATTGACACAATTGCAATAGGTTTAGGACTTTTTTGGTAATTCTCCCAAAAGAAAATTGACAATGCACTTAGAGCACATCTTTCGCAATATTCACATGTTTTTTTTTTATCAGGACAGGATGTCTTGTGTATCTTATCACTTGGCAAAAGGAATGGCCATAATTGCAAACTGGAGAATTACTAGAAAAGTTCTAAATCTATTGCAATTGTGCCAATTCAGTCATAAACTTTTTT
Organism: Eucalyptus decipiens; assembly: GCA_014182575.1. Lineage (NCBI taxonomy): Eukaryota > Viridiplantae > Streptophyta > Magnoliopsida > Myrtales > Myrtaceae > Eucalyptus > Eucalyptus decipiens. The sequence goes on along the minus strand of CM024610.1, from coordinate 30,883,408 downwards.
TTTGTTCAATTTAGTCCTAAACATTTTATAATTGTGTCAATTCAGTCCATCCGGTCAAAATTGGCCGGCTGGCATTGACGTGGACGCCGGCGGGGGACAGCTGGCCGGCGAGGTAATTTTTTAAATATTTTATATATATTTTTTCGAATTATATATATATATATATATATATATATATATATATTTTTTTTTTTTTTTTTGCCTTCTTCTCCTTCCTCCGGCCGGACGCCGGCTAGAGGTAAGGGCCGCGAGGTCGCCTCGCCGGCCACCGGCGGAGGCGAGCCTCGCCCGGCGACGGCGAGGCGGGCCGCCGCCGATCTAGCGACGCCGACCTCGCCGATCCGGCGATGGCTGCGCCTCGCCGGCCACCGGTGAGGGCGAGGGTCGACCTCGCCCGGTGGCCGGCAAGGTTGCCGTCGCCATCGCCACCTCCGCCGCCTCCCTCGTCCCCGATCGTCGGCACGATCTCCCCCTCCGAGCTCAAGTGGCCCTCCCCGCCGTGATCACGCCAAAACCCTGTTCCGGCGCCTTTGGACCGATGAGGACTAGATCGAGCTCCTCCGCAGGTTCCTTGACTATAGCACGCAGCGCGGCAGGGCCTCGCCCTCGCTAGCGGCCGGCGAGGGCCGAGCTCGCCGGATCTGGCGAGGCTTGGCCTCGCCCAGCGACGGCGAGGCCGCCGTCGCCAGATTTGGTGAGGTTTGGTCTCGCCTAGCCATGGCGAGGTCGAGCCTCGCCAAATCTAGCGACGGCCGCCTCGCCGTTGCTGGGCGAGGCTCGCCTCCGCTAGTGGCCGGCGAGGCGAGCCTCGCCGGTGGCCCGAGGTCAGCCTCGCCAGCCCTCACTCTGGCCGGCGTTCGGCCAGAGGAAGGAGAAGAAGGCTAAAAAAAAAAAGAAAGAATTAATAATATTTAAAAATATATAAAAATATTTAAAAATTCGAAAAAAGTAAAAAATATAATAAAAATATTAAAAAATTACCTCGTCGCCCGGCTGTCCCCACCGGCGTCCATGTCGATGCCCGGCCGGCCAATTTTGGTCGGATGGACTGAATTGGCACAATTATAAAAGGTTTATGACTAAATTGGACAAAAAAAAAGTTTAGGACTGAATTGGCACAATTGCAATAGGTTTAGGACTTTTTTGGTAATTCTCCCATTGCAAACTTGCTCATAGCAATCACATGAACAGTGCTGGTAATCACCATCAAGATAGCTTGCAAGCCATGTCTTGACGGATCAACACCAGTTATGTGTAAGTTTCATATGATGCCCCAACCCACCATGACCACTGGCCCCAGCCCTCGTTGTTAGCAACCTGCTATGTCCAAGTCGTAATAGCACAATCAATGGAAAAAGAAAAAAAATGAAGTGCCATCTCTTTCCATTGCATGGCATTATGCTTAACTATCTTCTTGTTGGTAGCCTAATCTGCAACTTGAAAATAATAGGGTGATCTTGGAAATTAGCAGGTCTCTACTCGCACCATTTAGACAATTCAGCCTCCTGCAAGTGACAGGAAAAAACTCATTGCATAACTCTTAAAATACTTTGAAGCAGGCAAATATTACATGTGAGTTCTCTCATAACATTTTCAAAATCATCATTTCAAATATTGCTTATTTTTCTTACTTCATTCTTTATATTCTGACCGATCGGTATAAACAATTGGGTCAATCGAACCAAAAGAATTGAATGCCGGTCCATACTCCGGTTCAACCTTTGGTAACATTTTCAATATATTGCCTACAATCAAACCCAGAATAGTTGACTAAAATCATCTGTTCTTCTTGAACGGTGGGTATATGGAAATCTTTAATTAAGAGCCCTCACCTTTGGTTCATATATCTATTCATCAAATTTCTTTAATGGACAACCTCGTTATTAATTTATAAAATACCATTCGAAGTACAAGTATATATGTGTATTACAACAATGGGGAATTAGTCATCGTCATTTTAAGCTCGCTTCGTCCTTCTCCTAAGCGAGAGGATCCACAAAAATACATTTCAAACATGTGGATGAAGAGATAGAGAGTCTTATGCGAACACACACTAACTGAACTTCCTCGATTTGATAAAAAAAAAAAGAGTAAAAATGAAATTTACCATATTATATTTAAAAAGGGTTGTATTTTCCTACATCTTGATTGTAGGAAACTTTATCTAACCATGCTTTTAGTCGGAACTACAAATTATGGACCATTTAAGTGCAAATAGAAATATGGGTGACGTCTATGTTATCATGACTTAAGACTTATATTTTATTATGCTTAGCATGTGAAATTGCACAACATTATCTAACCAAACTCGACCAAACTTGCTGTGGCTCCATGTACCTCTCAACCTCATATAATAACTGATGATAGATCAGATGTTGAAAATTATAATTTAGATTTCGGCTTGATTATTTTATTTAACACATTTTGTCATCCTTTTCTAGATCAAGGCATCATCCTTTGTATCCTGAATAAAGATCACTAAGTATCTGGTTACAGTTAAAAACTTGAAAGAAAATAAGCTTCTTACTTCTCCATGAACAAGATAATATGGTAAGCATCGTTGAGTTTTAGAGAAACTCATCCGGATCATAGCAAATTGTTGATAACCTCAGTTTATTCAATAAGTAGCACCAACTCTATACTTGTCATAACTATCACTAAACAAGGGACACACATGGTCAGAGACACATCTCCTAATTTTGGTTTTGTTTAAATCTTTTAGCACAAGTTCAGAATCAGGTCCAACATTATTGATATTTATCCAGCTGAGATTTGTAAAGTTATCTCCCAATATTGATTAACATTTGAGAGACAATTTATTTTAATGAAAGACATCCAAAATTTTGATCAATATTTAGTAAAGACAAAAATAGCTCCAAGAGCAACCGAGGTCACTTCACGGTTATATACCTCACTCCCAAAGTGCATAAAGAAGGGGATTCAATGGAGTGCGAATTAATGTGGAGATAAGTGTGGAGAAAAATAGAAAATTGCAAATAAAATGTAAACTGCATTGAAAGGGTAAATTTTGAGAAAAATAAAATGGCGTAATCAAAAGTAAATATAAACATAGATTATAGATTTGCTTGATCATGGAAGGAGAGAGCTTTTCAATCCCAAAACATTGGTATTTATAAACCAAATACTTAGAATAACCATCCCTCCTGCACGTTGAACAACTACTTACATAACTCCAAATGTTCCACCTCATTTGCAGCTTCTAACTTCAAAGACGAATGCTACCACGTGCAACACACCATGAGCTCTTCCTAGTTACTTCCCCCAACTTAATTGTACATTTGCCTTATTTGTCAGTTTCCACTTTCTCTGCTTTTTTCCTCCCTACTCATAAATTTTGGATTAGCATCTACTGTGCTTAACTATATTTGTGATAATAACTAATATTTCAAAATTATTAAATTTCCATTACGTGGGTAGCTTCTCTCTCACTTAGTGTTTATGATTTTTCTTTAATTTCCTAATAAATTTAACTTAGTGAATAAAAGAGTTCCATTTCATCTTTAGTTCATTCAATCAGCCTAAACGCAGCACTAATGGATGATATGTGAGCATCTTTACAATTTGTTAAAAAAGGACTAACTTATCGGGGAAAAAAATATAAATTAGAGACCATATTGGCGGAGAGAGAGAGAGAAGAGAGTACATGGACAATAATGAAGAATTGAAAAAGTAAATGCACTAGCGGTTCCATTATCCATTTTCCAAAAGTTGTATGAAAAGAGCTGGAGGCATAGTTATACACTAGGGATGTATTGCTTCGGGTTCTTCTCCTATGATTGTTCAAATCCTACATACAAACTACTCTAAGTTAAAACCACCTACATAAGCAAAATGCCCAAACTCAATAAGTTCATGATGCTTGCAGGTTATTTCATGAACCTCCGAATAGCCGGGTTTATACGTTCACATTCCTTGAATTATAATAGAAAAATGATCAATCATGACTTTAAAATCATCTACCACAAAATAATAAATATAAATTACCAACACATCCCAAACAATTAAATCACTTATTAAAATCATCAAGCATGAATTAAAAATCTTCAATAACGAATTATTTCATGCTAATAATCGAAGTAAAATGTAAACCTCATGGTCCTTCCTATTGCTTAGCTCTTCCCTCTCCACAGTGACTCAAAGTCAAATCCGACATTGATCTTACCCAATCTTTTTCCCAAATATATCCACAATAATTTTGAAACGACACAACTTCAATATATTTCTCAATTAATCCATCATCTTCAAAACACACTACTCAACTTGAGATGCTAATTATATCTCATGAGCAACTTAACTGATCATTGGCTGTGATCTTTATTTAAGATGAGAAGCATTTCATTCGAATAGACACAAAGCAAAAGGACTAACCCTACTACAAGCATATTATTTTATCAATTAACTAGATTAAAACACCAGAATATCTATATAGACTCCTACATTCTCAGTCAAAACATGACAATTCATTGGGGTCAAATGTGAGAAGATGAAGAACCAGATGGCAATACGAGGATGAACAGATGCAGATGAAATGAAGAACTGAATCTAAGATAGAATGATCGATTCTGGAAGTGATTTGTATTTCATTGTATCAATTGTATCATTGTAATACAAAGTATTTGAAATAGTAATGAGTACAGATTCTCTGTTCTACCTCCTCTGTTCTATCTTGCTTGTAGCTTCTGCATCGAGACCCTCTGCCATTGATCATCCTTCAAAGCTTTTCATCTGATACAAGGATGCCGATCATTCATAGAAGATACTCCTTTCACTCTTTCATTCTCTCACATGCTTAACTATCTTCTTCCTCATTTCTTATATGGACTAGAAAGTACATTCAATGAAGAACCGATAAAATTGAATCTCGGTTACAAGGAAAAACAGAATACAGCTACTCCTTAACAGAATATACGTAACCAATTACACCTTATAGCACACGTGTTGGTTTTACATGACTTGGCGATCCATGTCATTCTCTATTTCGGGCATCTCCTTCATTGATGTCGATCCAAGCTGGTCTTTATTATAAGATCTTTACCATTGATCATTATTTCTTGTAGTTTGCTACATTGCCAAGTCCTCAGCTTCCTTTTGTTTATTGTTTTCCAACACGTGCCGTTTCCGTTCTTCTCCATCAGTTTTTGTTCCTTTACATTTAACATCCCCCCTCAAATTGGAAAGGGTGAAGGATCCCATTCCCAATTTGGTGCGTAGAGATATATGAGCTGATCGGGAGAGGGATTTAGTGAAAATGTCAGCTAACTGAAGGTGGCTAGGAATATGTTGGACTTGAATGGAACCAGAAGACACCTTTTCACGAACGAAGTGAAAATCAACTTCTATGTGCTTTGTGCGAGCATGCAAGATTGGATTTGCTATGAGGGAAATAGCTGATCTGTTGTCACAAAATAAAGATGTAGCTGCTGCAAGAGGAATACCAATATCACGTAGTACAAAGCTGATCCAAGTTAATTCAGCCGTTGTAGAAGCTAGTGCCCGATACTCTGCTTCTGTGGAAGACCTTGAAACAGTGGATTGTTTCTTGGCTGACCAAGAAATCAAATTAGAGCCTAGAAAAGTACAGAAGCCTTTAGTAGATCGTCGAGTGATAGGACAACCTGCCCAATCAGCATTTGAAAAACCATAGAGACTTGTCAAACTCTTGGAGTAGAGATGGTATCCAAGATGGACAGTTCCTTTGACATATCGAAGGACTCTTTTTAATTGATGAAAGTCTGCCACTGTGGGATGTTGCATCTTTTGACAGAGAAGATTTGTTGCAAAGGCTAGATTTGGTCGAGTTATTGTCAAGTATTGAAGACCACCTACTAGGCTTCTGTGTTCAACAGGATCTGTTAGCTGAGTTTCAGCATTGGCCATGAAAATTGATCGTAGTGGCAAGGGTGTTGAGATTGGTTTGCAATCTGTCATATGAGCTCGTTTAAGCAAGTCGACAGCATATGTTGTTTGGCATAGAAATAAAGTCTGTAAGGTGCGTTTGACTTCAATGCCTAACAAGTAGTGAAGATATCCAAGGTCTTTCATATGGAACTGAAGACTGAGATTCTGAATCAATGTGGTTAAGAGTTGAGGTGAGCTTCCTGTCAAGATGATATCATCGACATAAAGCAGTAATAATACTGTATGCGACTCAGTATGAAGAACAAATAAGGAGGGATCAGTTGTACTACAGAAAAAACCAATTTCAAGGAGAAAGTTGTTGAATTTATCAAACCAGGCTCTCGGAGCTTGTCGAAGACCATATAAGGACTTGTGAAGAAGGCAGACATAGCTCGATTTTTGAGGATGTATGAAGCCAGGAGGCTGTTCCATATAGACTGTTTCATTCAAATCTCCATGAAGAAAGGCAATTTTCACATCAAGTTGGTGTATTGTCCATTGTTTCGTTAGAGCTATGGACAGTACTATGTGAATTGTTGCATGTTTCACAATAGGGCTGAAAGTCTTAGTAAAGTCAAGTCCTGCTTCTTGATGAAATCCTTTGGCTATCAGTCGAGCCTTTAGCCTGTCTAGAATACCATCAGGTGCCAGTTTGGTCTTAAAGACCCACTTACAACCTACGGCATTCATCTGGTTTGTTCTTGGAACCAATGTCCAGGTGTGATTGGCATACAGAGCACACATTTCTTCTTGCATTGCACTGTGCCAACCTTTATCAGCCAATGCTGACTTAATGGATCTTGGTTCCATAGGAACTCGATACTCGGCCAAACAAGCATATTTTGGATTTGGCTTGATAATACCTGATTTGAGTCGAGTCTGCATATGATGAACAACATGATTTCTTTGAAAAGAGGATAGGCCAAGATTGTGTTGTTCTAGTTCAGGACTGTTATTGGTAGGTAGTGCATTTTGAGAAGATGAAGAACTAGGTACTGGTTGAGTTTCTGTGATAGAGTCATTCTGCATTGGTGCTGATGAAGTAGCTTGTGGCATCTGTTCATTGCCATGACTATCCATATCAGGATGATATTGACCTCTGCTTACTGACTGATGAAGGGAGCTATTGTTTGTTGTGTCAGTACTTGGAGGTTCGAACAATTTAACTTCTTTAACCCATTGTCTATATAAAGGAGTATATTGTCCATACTCATTGATCACACTTTTTGTGAAAGGAAAAGATGTTTCATCAAAAATCACATGTCTACTGATATATATGCGATTATTAGTAGGTACAAGGCATCTATACCCTTTATGCAGTTCACTATATCCCAAGAATACACAGGTAAGGGATCGAGGATCAAATTTGTGTTTTGAGTATGGTCTTAAGCATGGATAACATGCACAACCAAACACCCTCAAATGATCATACTGTGGCTGAGTATTATGAATCTTGTTATAGGGTGTATCCATCTTTAGTTTTGGTGTTGGAAGTATATTTACAATGTAATTTGCTATAACAAAGGCATCCACCCAGAATTTCAGTGGAACCTTGGAGTGATATAACATGGCTAATCCCAATTCGACAATATGTCTATGTTTTCTCTCTGAAACCCCATTCTGTTATGGAGTGTGTGGATAGGATATATGTTGTTTTATGCCACAATTTTGCAGATGATATTGGAATCTGCTACTTACAGACTCTCCTCCTCCATCACTTTGGGAGATTTTGATTTGATGATTGTATTGTCTCTCAACTAATTTCTGAAATCGAACAAAGATATCATAGAATTCAGACTTCAACTTCATTGGATATAGCCAGCTATATCGTGAGAAACTGTCAACAAAAATCACATAGTATATAAACTTCTGAAATGAATTGACTGGTGAGGGCCCCCAAATGTCACAGTGAATCTTTTCTAGTGGCAAATTTGATGTAGAATCTGATAAAGGAAAGGATAGAGCTGTACTTTTGGCTATTTGACAGCTGTTGCAAATGTTCGAAGAAGTTGAATTAAAATGAATCAGTTTCTGATGTTGCAGATGTTTCACTATCTGAGAATTTGTATGAGCCAGTCTCTGGTGCCATATCTCTGCATTCATTGTTTTCTGTCTTTGAGTAAAAAAGGCTGCTGCAATCTATGTATCAACTTGATAAAGACCCCTATTCTTCCTTCCGAGCTTGACTGTTACTTTGGTATTGTTGTCCTTTACATAAACACCAAGTTTGTCAAAGATAAATGAGCAAGGATAGTCATCTGTGAGTTTAGACACGGAAAGAAGATTCTTCTTTATTTCTGGTACTATGAGAACATCATTAAGAGGTAATGTATTACCTTCTGTATTTAGATAAGTGTTACCAATATGTGTAACAGGTAAACATGATCCATTTCCTATCATCACAGTATCGAGTCCTTGGTTTTTAGAAAAGGTATGAAGAATACCAGGATTAGCACTAATGTGAGTTGTAGCTCCAGTATCAGGATATCATTCACTTCCTTTTGGATCTTCAATATGCATTGCTGTCAGTGCTGCTGGAATATCTTCTACTTGATAAGAGTTGTCAAAGCGATACCAGCAACGGAGAGCATCATGCCCAGGCCGTTTACATATTTGGCATTCCAATCTAGCAATACCTGTGTCTTTCTCATCCTGCAGGTTTTTACTTGAGTTTAATGAGAAAGAAGGATAAGATTTGGTATTCTGGTACCTTTGAGAGTATGTGGCATAGGGTCGAAATCCCTGATTAGCTGCAGAGAAGGCATTCCTTTGTCTGAGATGTTGATCTCCTTGCCCTTGAATGGGTACATCTTCTCTGTAACTCTGATTTCTTTCAGCATAACCAAATCCTCGACCTCTATTATTAGTAGCTCTACCTCGGCCATAACTGCGGCCACCCCTATAACTTCCTCTTTGAGCTATAAATCTAGAGGTTTGTGAAAGATATTCTCCATCAGTATTCTCTTTAGGCTGCATATGAGATTGTCTCTGCCCAAAATAGGCCAAATTGGGATTGAACTGACTTCTGGAATAAGTCTTCATCCTTGATTCAAACCTTTCTAGCTAAGCAATAACCTCATCATAATCAGGTTGAGGCTTTAAACAATATATGGTGGTTCGAAGATTCTCATATTCTGGGCTTAATCCTTCCAGCACACCAAAGATTTTGGTTATTTCATCCACAGGTTTACCTATCGCATTCAACTGATCACATATAGATTTGTATTCTCTGAGATAGGCAGAGAGGGTTTGATCAAGTTTCTAACAAGACTGTAGTTTCCCTCTAAGTTCAAACCCCCTCGCAATTGATTTTTGTGTAAATCGCTTTAGAAGTGTCCGCCATACTTCAAAGGATGTCTCTAAACCAATTATTAGGCTCAAAATATTCTCAGTGACAGCCCCACTGATCCAAGATGATATCAACCGATCTGTTCTTGTCCAATCAGCATAGTCAGGATTAACAAGTTCAGATTCACAGCCTTCAACATCAATTTGCAGCATTCGAGGAGGAGAAGGAATATCACCATTAACGAAACCAAAGAGCTCTTGGCTTTTCAGAAATCTTTGGATCTGAGCTTGCCATAACAGAAAATTATCTTCGCGAGTTTGATTGTGACAAAATTCAAGATGTTCACATGTATTGGGAAAGGATACTTTGGTGTTTTTATTGCCATTATCACAAACTTTCAGCTCGAGAGAAGATATCAGTCAATCAACCAGAGCTCTGATACCATGAGAAGATGAAGAACCAGATGGCAATACGAGGATGAACAGATGCAGATGAAATGAAGAACTGAATCTAAGATAGAATGATCGATTCTGGAAGTGATTTTTATTTCATTGTATCAATTGTATCATTGTAATACAAAGTATTTGAAATAGTAATGAGAACAGATTCTCTGTTCTACCTCCTCTGTTCTATCTTGCTTGTAGCTTCTGCATCGAGACCCTCTGCCATTGATCATCCTTCAAAGCTTTTCATTTGATATAAGGATGCCGAGCATTCATAGAAGATACTCCTTTCACTCTTTCATTCTCTCACACGCTTAACCATCTTCTTCCTCACTTCTTATATGGACTAGAAAGTACATTCAATGAAGAACCGATAAACCTGAATCTCGGTTACAAGGAAAAACAGAATACAGCTACTCCTTAACAGAATACACCTAACCGATTACACCTTATAGCACACGTGTTGGCTTTACATGACTTGGCAATCCATGTCATTCTCTATTTCGGGCATCTCCTTCATTGATGTCGATCCAAGCTGGTCTTTATTATAAGATCTTTACCGTTGATCATTATTTCTTGTGGTTTGCTACATCGCCAAGTCCTCTGCTTCCTTTTGTTTATTGTTTTCCAACACGTGCCGTTTCCGTTCTTCTCCATCAGCTTTTGTTCCTTTACATTTAACAAAATGCTCTTGCTGTAACAAATCAAAATGCCTCTTAACTGTAACAGTAGGTAGGGAGCTAGTCCTTCAATCCACGTTCGTGTACTCTTCCCACATGCTTTACAATAACAATTTACAAGCCTAAAAAACAACCATAGAAATACAAAAAAGGACTTACAGGTTTCATTACCATTTTGAGAAAAAGCGTGATGCAAAAAAATTCATTTTCATTGCTCTTTGTTGAAGGCAAATTCTCAGGACCTCATGGTTTTCCATCAGTAATATTCACTTCCCTACTCAATAATTTCCCTTGCAAGCATCAAATAGAAAAACTTGAATTTTGTTTACTGTAAAGGTTATGCAGGAAACACTATAACGACTATCACACGCTTGCAACTAAAACAATTCATCCCCACCTCAATGTAGCTCTCAATTCGTGAAATGTCATTGCCTCAATTTTGGCGGGGTCATTATTAGGCAACATGATTTCACCAATGCTTGCATCAGAATTTTTCTGCAGAAAAAATGAATGCTAAATGGTCAAGTCCCCAAAACACAAGTGGAACGATAGGTTCGATTAAAAGACAATACCTTGACATGACTTTTGGTAGAACTAGGAATTGAAGCCACCAATCCTTTCGATTTCTTCCCTTTCTTGTCCTCAGAAGTCGCTGCTGACTCAGGTGTCAACGAATTCGACACGCCCCTTTTGGACACCATTTCGCTCGCTCCGAGCAAGATGATAGAACGACCAACCCAAAATCTTGGAGCAGCCGCAAAGCTACAACGTGTGAAAAAGTCAGCAACTTTTTAAGGAACCAAAGCAAGGCTTAGTTTTGACCCAAAAAAAAAAAAAAAAAGCAAGGCTTAGCATCACAGAGTGAAACCCAGGGTTCGAAACTGCCGTTGCATTGTCACTTAGCAGTCACTTTTACTGAAGGACCGATCGAAGTGAAAAGGGTAGTAATCTGGAAAGAAAGACTATAAAATTCACACTAGGTTCACGCAAAAATGAGAGGTACCCGGACGAACTTAAAGAAGGGGTGGCGAAACCTCTGAACCCTAGTTGAAATGCTTGCCTCATGGATGAAAGAATGCATAGAGAGACAAACTCAAAGAGAGAGGCAGTACGGCGTTGCTGAGCAAGGAAGAAGAAATGCAGCATGAGTGCATACCCAAGGCCTCACCGAACCGCTAGGGAAGAACCGCCAAAAGCGTGGAGGTCATGGGAGAGGCGAGCGAAATCGGCCGTCGGGAGAGAGAGCGATTTAGAAAGAAGTGCGCTGAGAGAATGCAGCCCTGAGATGAGGTCGTCAAGTGGAGAGAGAAAGGCCGTCATTGGGAGGGAGCGACGGTCGTCGAAGGAACCGTTAGACCGGAAGGTTCAGTGTGTTGGGGTAGAGTGCAGAGAGAGCGTCAGGCGTCGAAGGAGGGAGAAAATATTAGGTATGCCTCCTAGTTCATCGGTTGCTGGTTCGCCGGTTGGAAAAGGGAGGGTGGAGAGAGAGGGAGTTTGTCGGACAGAGAGAGCGAGGGTAGAGAGAAGGAAACAGAGGAAGGCTCGCGTTTTCTTTTACAAGGAGAGAGGGAACCCGCCCATTCAAGTGAGGAGAGAGAAAAAATTTTGAGTGGGAAGAATATGCTGACCGTCCTTTGGAACCGAGCCGAGCCGAGCCGAGCCGAGCCAAAAATCAGCACCTTCCTTTTTCAGCGGGTCCCGCTCGGGGACACGTGCCAGTTTTTCATTGGTATGTGTGCACCAGGTCAGCGGATGATGTGGCGCGCACATACCACTGAATATTTCCTCGTTTTCTTGAGGCCTGAGTGTTTTCACTTGTCGGTATTTTACTCTTGTCGTTTCGCGCGAACTGATGATGTGGCCAAAAAAAACCTGTCTTTCGGAGGATGGTTCGCAGAAAAACTGAGAAGCATTCTTCACAATGTGGATTCTACTCAAACCTCGCTATCTGAACGACATGATGTTAAATTTTGCACGTGATCGAAAGAAAACATGGTCGTCTAATTGGAGTTTTCTTCTTGTATTCCTCATTAGACTTGACTTCGGTAAATCTGATTTGTTTTCTTTGAACCAAATTTTGGTCTGCTTCTTGAGCCGTGGCCTTTTGGAACTCATGCATTGCATGCCGCAACAAGTTCAATCGGGATTTTTCGTCAGTTTATTCAAAAGGGGCTGCTAACATTGTTCATTCTGCAGAAACAGCTCTTAACTAAAATTGTGTCGCCTTATGAAATTTAAATTTGGCGTTGCTGATTAAGCGTAGCAGGGAGGGAGCTAGTACAAATTAAGCATATTAACTTTCCAGCAACAAACTTCTTGCATTGCATATGGTGTTCTACATGAGTATCAATCTTGAAATATAATGCCCACGGTTTGTATGATGTGCTCTATTGTCTTTGCTGCAGTTATCCTTACTTGCTTCAAAATTAAGTGATCCAGACGTCATGTCAAAGGTGAGAAACTTAGCATTTTCAGCAGACTTGGGTATACCGGAGATGAACCACATGCTTACAGTCACTGAAGAACCATTAAACCAATAGATAAATGACAACAAAATCATTCAAATTAATGCCTAAGAGAATTCACTGCAGCATCCAGCTCATTAAGCTCGCAAGGTTTACAAATTACCCACTCCAACAATACCCAAACATGTGCTAATAACTAGCAAATCGAGCACACATTGTCTTCCAACCAAAAAAAAGAAAAAGTACACATTGTCACCTTATCATCTAAACCACACTCAAATGAGTCTCAAACTAGTATACATCATGTATAAAACGGTGATGTCAGCAAAATCCAGAACAAATCAGAACATTAAAGGCCGAAATTCATGATTCTTTCTAACTAATGGACTTGAAACACCTCCTTCTGCGAGTGTATATCAGCTCAAGTGAAAATTGAAGTCAAATGAAGATCATCAATGCTTGTATAGCGGGCACATGTTCAATTTCAGCAAATTAAAGCATGACAACATGATTATCTTTCTTGAAAATTAACACGGATTCCTCATCTCAACTCACACAACTAAGATAACACATAGACAAGTCTTGGCGATTGTTGTTTGAACAACGAATGGATATGGACAACAGGCATCAACATGAATCCAGCAAATTTAAGTCACAGACAACATTTATAACCATGACTACAGCATGTTATGAACATACACAGCATTCATAGCCAAGAACTCAACATATTTTTTAACATGTACAGCAAGAACAACAACATATTTTTTAACATGTACAGCAAGAACAACAATGAATCTAGTAAATTTGAGCCATGTACAGTAAGAATAGACATATTCAGCAAGCCCACAATGCAGTGGGTGTACAATTTCGACAAATAGCACATCCTGAATCGAATGTTGTGCAAGCTAATGATGAGAACTGAGATAAGCCACTATGTACTGGCACGTACATCGCAAGCATGACACAAACATTACTCCAACGCATCCATCACATGTGAAGGGGAGTCTCAACCAAGCCCAAAACAGAGTAGCTGTTAATGCGAAAGAAAAGCTACAACTCCAACAAATGAACAATTTGCAGTTACATATAATTTCTTTACATTAAACCTAGACGATTATGCTTTGAACACCTCAAGTGCAAAATTAAATCCAAAGGCTCTCAGTTTAGAGGATGATTCAGAGACGCTCCCAAAGCAGTATTTATTTCACCGAGAATGAGTAAACAGAAGCACCAAGGGAAGGAGAACTCTAGGCCATCAAAGGATGAAGCATCCATTCGCCATATACAGTTAGTACCTTGAACAACATACAAATCACTCCTATATAATCTCAAATTGATCAATTGATTCATCATGGTCATCTCCAAGGCAATTGTCAAACAGGTGGTGAGCATGAAGGGTGTGGTGTTATGTAAACAGGAATTCCTATCAATTGGCGAGGAATGTAACATGAGAAACCCAGCTAAAGATTGCTAGAGAGGAACCGTCATCTCGGTCAGTGCGTTTTGTTCTTGTTTCGCTCAGTTCCTCAGCCCTCATGTGCACACCACGCTTCAGAGAGTGCATAGTGGTTGTTGTTGTTGTGAATTCTCCTACAGACCGTGAAATCGTCAGCTTAAAAAGAATCTCCAATGCATAAGACGGGAGAGAATGAAAGAGCATGAGAGAGAAGTTCAATTGGTGGTGGTGATGAGCGTCAAATGCTCTGCTCCATCACGGCCAAGGCTACGGCAGCTAGCGACGGAGTTCTGATGGTAGCTGTTATTGATCAGAGATGGAAGACGATTATCACCACCAACCATCTTTCTCAGGCAGCTATGTCAAAACACACTCGGCGACCAAGGAAAATTTGTGCAGAAGAGAGATTCTACCTGAAACTACCCGCGCTATAAGCGAGCAACATCCAGAAATCACTGAACATCTCTTCCTCGTGTGTCCCTGCACAAAGCAAAATTTGGGAAAACCCATCAATCAATATCAGAATCGACATCTTGGTGTTCCTATAATTTCATCAAGACTAGGCAAGGAAGACTGTGTCTCTCTGGTTGATTCTATCATGAAGAGAGTTCAGTCTTGGACTAATCGATTCCTGTCAACTGTTGGCCGACTCCAGCAGCTTATCAAATCTGTGCTGCACTCCATTCAGGTGTATTGGTCCTCGGTCTTCATTCTCCCTTCCTCGGTTATTAATCGGATTGAGCAGATTTTTCGGCAATTCCTAGTGCATGGTCCCAACCTTGGTTCTGGTGGGGCTAGAGTATCATGGGAAGAAATCTGTCTTCCCAAAGCGGAAGGGGGATTGGGTATCCGTTCGCTTCACGTGAGTAATATTGCTGTGATGATTAAACATATTTGGCTCCTACTCTCTGATAAATAATTGCTTTGGACCAAGTGGATTCATTTGGTATTTTTAAAGCATAAAAGCTTCTGGAATGCGCCCAGACCGACCATCTGTTCCTGGTCCAGGAAGAAACTTCATGGCATGCGTGACTTGGTTCAGCATTACTTTAATTGGAACATTGGTAATGGCCTAACGGCTTCTTTCTGGTTTGATCCATGGCATCCTCGTGGTCCACTAAATAAGCTATTCTCAGATCGTGACATATATTGCTCTCGTATCCCGCGGAATGCTTCAGTGGCTATTGGTATCGTGGCTCTATCTACCCCCTTAGTGGTTTCAATGGTTATTGAGACCTGGAATGAGCCGATTCCCTGCCTCAACAACCACAACGATCGTCTGGTGTGGCTTGGCCACTCCTCTGGCCAGTTCTCTATTGCGTCTGCATGGAGTATGCTTCGTCCAAGAGGCTCCCTCGTCAGCTGGTCTCGATTTATCTGGAGCCCCTCATTCCCCCCGCGTTACCAAACGCACCTATGGCTGATTACTCGGAATAGATTACCAACCCAGGTACGGCTTCTGTCATATGAGAGGATCCCGGATGTCTCTTGTGCCTTTTGTTCATCTAGGCCGGATTCAACCGATCACTTATATTTCTGATGCTCAATCACGGGTCGGCTAGCTTCATTCTGGGTGTCTAAATGTAATCTGACTTGGAGGAATGGGTCTTGGAAAGACAACCTTCTTTGGGTGGTAAACCATCTCTCGGATGTGAGCTTTCATCAAGCCATTGCTCGTTTTTCCTTTGGTGCCTTGTACTACCTCATATGGAAGGAACGAAATAATATCATTTTTCGCAACCAAAACCTCTTCCTTCCGGCCTTAAAGGAGCATTTACGGAAAGCTGTCAAAGATAAAGCATCCACTTATTCAGGTGTTCCGGATATCCCTTGCAACCGTAGGCTCCAAATGGCTTGGGGAATCCATCCTTCTTTTTTCGACTGAAGCAGTTCGCTGTCTATTAGCCTGTTGTGCTGCCGCTGGCCACCTCCTTTGCCCCATGCGCTTATCGGTACACCCCTATCCTCGTGTCCTTGCAGAGGTTCGTGCTTCATTTGGCGTCATGCCCTGGTTACTCTTATGAAGGACGCTGTGTTCTGTTCTTATCCCGGGAGACCCCTTTCTCTCGCTCGTTTGCTGCTGGGCCTTCCTTTCTCCGCAGTTTGGCTGGCTGACCTCTGTTCTTCAGTGTGTCGGTTTCTCTTTTTGGGATGGATCCCTTCTTTCCCTTTGGCCGCAATGTTTGGCCATTCTTCTCTGCTTTTGTTCTCGCCGCTTTGTTTTTGGCGTTTGTCTCTGCTGCTTGTTTCTTCCTCTTTGCAGCTCTTCCCGTCTCCCATCCACTCATCTTGACGCCTGTGTCTAGTTGAGTGTATGTTCTCTTGGAGTCGGTTGTGTTGCTGTGCTTTTTGTATAGCTCCTTGGTTCAAAAGTTATAATACATCTTACCTATTACCAAAAAAAAAATATCAGAATCGACATTCGCGGACTGACCAACCAGGTTTTAGGCATGGCTAGCGAATCTTAAACTCGCCTCGGTCTCGTTCGAACTCCTCTCCTCGTTACTCCGCCAGGTCTGGAAAGCCCGCAACAACTTTGTGTTCAGAGCTCAAAATCCAAACCCCCTGACGGTAACTTCGTCGAGGACTCCCAAAAAGAAGCGATTTACCCCTGGTTTGGACAGTGCCAGCTCCTGGCGTGCTCAAACATCAAGGTCGATGGGTCGGTTGTTCCAGAAACAGGGGAAGGCGCCATAGCTTTTGTGTGCCGCGACTGCCACGCAACGCTGACCCGACGGTTGTGCCCACTCGGTGACCGTCTCCTCGGCGATTCAAAGTTGAAGCAACGGCAATTCCTGCCGAAACACTTCGTAAGCCCCGGCGAAGTGAAGCTACGTGAACTGAAGTGGGAACTCGAGACTGATCAATCTGATCTGGTAGCTGCAAATTTTTTTTACTTCTGCCAACATTCCCAGATGATCTTTCCAACCAAGGGATCGACTTTCTTTGGGGATCTTGAGGCGGCGATTTTGAAAACCTACGTCTCCTTCAACTTGCATTGGGTTCATCCCAGTCCAAGGTACTCTCAAAGTGGCAAGCTCCCAGAGAATGACTCCAAACTAAAAATGTCACATCTGCACAATCCACGAAACATCGAATAAAGTTTTGTAGCTCCTACAGCTTAAGCTTATGAAAAGGAAGTGCTGTGGTTAACTATATCATCTCAAGCGGCACGTATATAGAGCGAATAACATCAGTTATACAGCTCTTATAAAGCTCTTTTTCCCTGACAGTCACATCCAAGCAGAGTCTGATCAAATAAAGTTCCATCTTCTCAATTTTGTATGTCCTCTTCTCCAGACATCAAAAGATACACATTCAATTGAAAAGAAACTTTGCTTAAGGTGCAAGTTTTTTCTCTTTTCTATATATAATATCGTGTAAGGTATCAGTGACAGGGTCAATCAGAAGGACATTATCCAAGTCCATCCAAATCCCAATATCGTCAAAAAAAGTAGGCCAGGGAGAATGCTTTCCAGCTTAAGCAATGAAAAACACAAGGCCTAATAGTATAATTACAACATATTATCACAGCAACGCTCATAAGTGAAATCATTTAGGCTTGACTATCGCAAAATCTAAGCAAGACAAGCTTAAGAAACTTAGTTTGGACAAAATAATTGAAGCTACCTCAGATATGCACAATTCACTTCTCATTCGACAGTTCATTATGGAGAACTTCTGGTGCCATCCACTCAGCCTCACACGACCAAAAACTTCACATTAGGAGCAGCTCAAAATCTCAAGAAACATCAAGAATGGTTTCTTTCAAATCCAAGTATAAAATAAAAATGGAAAACAAGACTCTCTGACTCTTAAGGCATTGTTTCGTAATGCTATGGCAAACTGTTTTCTAATTTCACAAATTGAATCACTATGTACATGCTTGTCCGACTGTTTAAGATTGCATTAGAGAAGAAGTCTAATTCTGAAATGACCAAAAATAATGTTTCTAGTTGTTTTCTCTTTGTTTCCTCTTTTGTTGTTAATTGTCCATTTAACTTCACTGAAAGCTGTTAGTAGAAACCATCCAAATGTCTTTACCTATTTCAATATAGTTGGATATCGTTCTCTCTCCATCCTTGAAAACTCTTCAAGAATGATTTTCAAGAAAGCTTCCAAATTTACTGTTCTAGCAGTTGACTTGGATGACAAGAAAGTATTATGCTTCAAGCGTGACAACCCAAAGTCACAAACCTGCACAACGATAAATTTTAGTGAGGACGCAAATGACATTTTACTGCAAACTTTGATTGTCATTCACATCGAAATCACAGAGCACATTCCTGATGGAAATTGCATCGCATCAGCAAGTTTGGTAAATCAAGAATCATCCACATCTGTACAAATGTAAGTTCATGTATGGCAATGAAAAGAGAGAATGAGAAGTCAGAGTCTACAAGAAATAAAGTCAACATGTTATCCCAAAATAAGCTAATACCAGTCAATATCGAGCTTATCTGAGGTGCTCACATTGTCAGGGAAAAGAGTATCCAAGAAAAAGAGAAAAAGGCCAAGCAAGATGTTAGTAGCACGTAGGAGATGGATGAATGATATGTACGCAAGAGAATAGCTTGATTTGCTATTTAAAGAAGTGAAAGAAAGAAAACGAAAGTGTCAGGCAACATTAATAAGTTTCATGCACTTTGACAATCCAGTTTTTGTCAACAAGAGGATTTGGTGATTTCAAATCTCGATCAAATATTGTCGGGAGGCTTGTGTGCAAGTAATTCATTCCCCTTGCCTGTAAAATTTCCATAAGCACTTAAATCAATTTCAGAAAAGGAAATCTCTATATCTCCAGCACCAAAGAGAAGGGAGACCAATTATTTCATACCACATCAAGGGCCATTTCTATCCTGCGTTTCTCATCAATATGACAGGACAGTGTATGATACTATACAAGCTTCCCCTGGAGAAGTAAACAAAATTAAAAATCAGACAGCAAAATGAGATTGTCGCACACCATCAAAATATTAACACCTTTAACAGTAGATAAATGAGCTGCATCCCTCTAACAATTGATGTCGTTCCCATACTACCAAGGTTTTTTAAGGTACAGAAAATTGTACCTTGGAAGAAACTCCATAATGATAGACAGATGTGGAGAATGAGCCACAGCACCCATGAAAAGAACAACATTTGGATGACGCAGTCTACGGATTGTCTGCACCTTGGAACAGAAGAACAAGACATATGGTCAGTTATCTTCCTAGATATATTGGAAAGCATTTGTTGACTCATTGCTCTGATTAGTCCTCATTTCTTTCCTTGCTAAATAAGCAAATCAAGCAAACTTATTAATCGTTAAACACAATTATTTCCATAGACGCGGACAGATCATGGAACCCATGAAAAGTACGACATTCTGATGACACTGTCTATGTATCATTAGCAACCTTGGCACAGAAGCAAAAAGCACGATGCATAGTCATTTATCTTACAGTTGATGGATAAATGGGGAAAGCATTTCTTTGTCCTCAGTTTTATTCTTGCTCAAAATGCAAATCAATTACTGAACACACTAATTCATCAGCTTCCAAAATACATACAGATACACATAAACTGAACTGAACTCGTGATCCATAAATATTTCTCTTTTGTTTTCAACTATAAGACTTTATGTGTCATTCGGATCTTATGTAAAAAACATTAATTTAATGTCTCGGCATTATATAAATCACCAAAAAATGCAGACTAAAACACCAATTCTATGCCAAGATCAACAAAGCAACAGGAAAGCATATTGCCCCTTTCCTCCTGTAATATTTCTGACAATGCAGAATGCATGGCGTGATAAGGTAGTCTTATTGTGAAACTCATCTCTATTAAGCGCCCGTGCTAAATCTTTCCTTTACAATGTTCATCCAAGTTTTATTCTTTACAGGTTTTGAGTTCTCAATAAATCTGGAAGATTTTGTTCCCCAAAAAAAAAAAAAAAAAAAAACTGGAAGATAAAAAGCACAAATGAAAGACCTATTGATAGCTTACTTCTTGTCTGAACTTATCCAAAGCAGCACTTGAGAGATCCTGATCCAAAAATTTCCTCATAGCCACCTCCCGCTAAACAAGCAAGTCAAGCCAGATGTTAGACATGCATTGCAATTTATCTTAGGTCTTATACATCATAGATTTTTAATATTAAGAACACATCACCACCAAGTGTTTTGCAAAAGGTAATGTCTAAATTGCAAAGTACCGATAATGAGTGCATAAAATTCTTTGGAGAATGTTAAAACCTGAAAAAGTCGTCTGCTGCTTCTCTTTCCATTTCTTGATATTTAAGAGTATATAAAACCATAAGAATGACAAACCTAAACAACCGAGTGTTTAAAGTGCTTTTGCCAAATGGATGGAGTTTGATTGATTCGCAGACTAACAATTTACAAAAAGACTTTGCAACAGCCTAGTCATTGTGACTATTTGTACAAAAATCTTCAGTCTTCACAATAAGGATTCAATTACATCCAGAGAACTTGCAACTCTTTACCGAAGAGCCAAACATAGAAGCAGAATCTTGCCAGCACCTAAAAACAGAATAGCAAGGGGGCCAAAAGTAAACTTCCTTTTGCTTATCCAAAGTACAAAAGAGAGAGTAGCAAGATGAGGCCATGAATGAGCAACGAGGATTTAGTTATTATGGCTGGCACCAGTCCAACAAGTTATGTGCGTATGTCAAGGTACCGATTCTGGAGCTTTTTTTTACCAACCCAGGTTGAAATGCCAGATTTTGATACTATATCTGATGTCACTATTACACACTAGCTGCTTAGTCCAAAAACCTAAAACATTAGCACAAAGCAGGACACTGAATTAGTACTAACCGTCATCTCTTTTGACTAAAAGACTACTTGTCATTTTCAAGGAGGATCTCTTGCTTGAAAGCAGTCATATAAAAGGAGTCAACGGATTTAATCTCATTCCATAAATTCAAACAAATGGAAGTCACAACCAAAAATAAAGGAACTCTTCAAGTAACTAACGCAATGCCAGTTCTTGATTTGCAAGAATTTAGAAATATTTGAAACTGACCTTGCCATTCAGTAAGCATGATAGACCTCTCCATAAGAGCCTATTTGGAAGACGATGAAATGGGGTAAAATTTTTGACACAATAAACAGTAAATGCAATTCAATGAGGAAACGTTGCAGTACATCCTATAATAACTATTGCAATTATGCTTACATTCGGATTGTCATAGGAACTTTCTATTAGAAGGCATGCCCTTCTTGTTACAAGGCTAGCTAGCCATGAGCATATTAGGCGGTAAAATGGTGATAAAGCATATCTCATAGTACTAGACAAATTTCACCAAAAACGCAGCAACAGGATCAACATATATGAATTCATGAGTCTTGCTCTCTGAGCTAATATGTGGACCTGCACTTAATCAAAGCAATACCTAGTCCAATCCTTTCACCGATGACCAAATGTTCCCATTGAATCTCATCACCAACATCAACATCATCAACTTTATTGGTATAACTATCAATTGATGCACTGGGCCCTTCTGAATTCTTCAACATGAAGTTTGTGTCCGTGAATTTGTCATTAGTGTGTCCGTGAATCTGTCATTAGTGCACTTTTTCGGATCAGGAAAAGAAATTCCATGACCACCACACCCGCTCAGAAAATCTGTGACGCCATGTTGCAAATTCTCCAGAGTCCTAAGAGGGTCTTCCTTGATGCGGGATTTCAAGCGCTCTTCACAAGGCATCGTATTATACTGGCCTGTGCTACATCCCAACATCAGACTATTCTTACTGGAAGGATTCCAGTGACTACTCTCTTTGATCAACTGATTTGATTTGCTTGACGACTTGACGACACTGCTCTCTTGAGCTGAATGATTAAAATAATTACTAACTTAAAGCTGTCCAGATTGACATCAGTTGTAGAGCTGCCAATGGATGATGACACATCATAAGCAATAGGTTCCCAATTGCTTCTTGGAAATAGACCTTCCTTAAAACCATATTCTTTCTTTCTTGCTACTTCGTTGAGAGAAAGTTTATTTGTTAGCATCGATGGGACAGGAGGCTGTCCAGGAATGGAGTTATTTTCTATCCCGGCATCTCATTGATTTTGTTTTCTGTGCTGTTTCCTAGGGCTTTAGGAAAGCCTGCCACTAAGAAAGGATAGGGATTTACAAAACGATTTGCGGAAAGCTTTAAACACGGCATAATAACAGCATTGATCCTCCTCGATGATGATGATGGTGGTTGTCCCGGTCCTCGGCATACCCTGCTTCGCACTTCCCTTTTATTTAGCTTTCAGTGGCAAACCGACGACCGAGTGATCCAATCATTTTTCCGGGTGGCGGGGTCGGGGGACAGACGGTTCGATCACTTCGACGCGCCGATCTCCTCGGACCACAGAACCGTCCACCGGCTCTTCCGGTACCCTCTGGGGGGCGTCTCTGTCCAAAAAATCGCCGATTCTCTCAAAACACCATGGCCAATCCAAACACGGCCGGTCGACAGTTACACCGCACATTCTCTTTTTTTCTTCTCATTTTCTCGTGAAAGTAAACAACGAGAAACTCTCATTTTCTCATCTCTCTCTCTCTCTCTCTCTCTCTCTCTCTCCCCGTGCCTCTCTGCGCACAGACAGAAGTGAGAGAACGGAGGAGGACGAGGGACACGAAGAAGTCGGGACCTCATCGGCGTCAAGCCGCGCGCCGGGCCCTTAGACTTTCGAATTTGCTGTGTTCTGAAGCAAATTTTATATATTCTCAAACTACTTCTTAATGAGAATTTCATTAGTTTCATCTAGGATTGCATCTCCATCGAAAATTTTACTAAAATTGCATTTAAGGGAATTGAAGCTGATTGCATTACATTTGAATAGCATCAATTAAATTCTTATTTCCATGTATCATAGTTCATTTTACGGAAATAATTCATTTAGTATTCATATAGTACCTCAACGTTTTCATTTTTTTTTTTAAGCGGTGGTTAATTTTGAAGATTTTATATTGAGTTTCCATTTAATACTCACAAGAGTCCTGTCATGAGCATTGTAACAATGTTTCATAAAAATTTACCCATACGGCTTGGGTTATTTATTTTTCCTGCACCTTTTATTTATTCTTATGGTTGATATTTATTATTGATTGCTTGTTTATTTTTTACTGCTCGAGCACTATGCATTATCATCTTCCCATATTAGAGGATTTAGGAAAACAAAAAATGAAAATACTACTTGCAAAATTTTTTATGAAAGGTATCAAAAGGGTATTAAACCAATGTAGTGTACCCAAATCCCAAGACAAGTGAATCTTTGGTTCCTAGGCTCTCGCATCTTACCCAAGTTTCTAACTAGCTCTCAATAGGTTAGTAGTGATTCTTCAGCCTCATCTTGAATGAATGATTAATCAGAAAAATTAAGTTATGATTAGTACGACTTGTAAGGGCACGTGCTACGCATAGGCCCCATCTACTGAGAGGAACCAATCTTTGTTTAGTAATCCATCAAATTTCCTCGGACATATCTAATATCACTTTCAAGAAGGTCACAATAATTTGTACTTAAAGTACAACTTACTTTTGTACTAGTCAAATGTCCGTGTGTTACGCGAGAAAGAAACTCCAAAATTCAATACAATCAATGTAAAGCGAGATGTGCAGTGCAATGTTATTAATACATATTTCATAAATAAATAAAAAAAGTTTGAAGCAAATGAATAGAAACGATGAGATGATATATATCACCGGAGAACATCGAGGATTGCTGCCGCGTATTGCCATTAAATAGCACCTCATGGTCCTCTCTTGTTGCTACGACCGTGCATTGGCTACAAGACTAAAATTTATTGATGAGATCTATTCTGGCACGAAAAGCTTCTGTCAACACTTCCTTGAAAATGCAAGATCAAAATATTATACAAGAACCTTAAATCCATTCCGCAAAATGAAGATAATCACCTGACCTGCACGCCCTCGCGTCTCTAAAGCAACAATTCAGACAAATTTTTAAAGTGCACAACACTTAGGTCATCATCATTATTTAGGACAGTCCCAATGATATAGTAGAGATACAATTCAAATGAAAGCGTGACAGGAAACAAAACTCAAAAGGAGATGAAAGGAAGCGAGCATGTTGTCGATCAAACTGATGCACTCTTCTACCACCTCTTGAGGAATTGTGTAGCCATATTTTTGAACATTGATAAAATTTCAAGGAGGAGATTTGCTAATAGGCTCATGTATATAACAAAAAGATTTTGTAGGATTTAAGATTGTGATTTTCTTGTGCTTTTTCTTTTACGAGTACAGCCCATTAAAAAAGTTATCTAGTACACAATACTGATGTTTCAAATCTATTTTAATCGACGCTTTTTTCCCCTCTTGATTTAGATCTTGCCAAAAATTTAATGTCATTCTAATATAGCTATGGACTATTCTAAATATGGACTTATCAACTATCCATGCCTTTTGCTTATGCATGGATGGCCATGGACTCAGATTGGTTTGCACGCTTTTAGTTGTATTCGAATTGGTGACCTTCATATTCTAATTTAAAAATGCCCTTATGTCATGACTAACAGCGCCAACTTTAACAGTTCTATTAAAAATAGAAGATGCAGATAAGACAAAAGAGGTTAATGAATTGAGCTTAACATCTTCTTTTTTCATTTTCAAGGCTCTATTTCACAATTAAGACTAGGGTCAAAATCGATGCTGAAATGAATGAATAGAAGTGACAACCGCAAGTAATCCTCCTTTGTCCCTCATCAAATATGAAGTTTAAAATTTACAAGTAGTGACTATCGGGCTCGGCCCAAAAGCTAATAGGCCTATGAGTATCTCTAATTCTGAGCCCAAATTAAGATTTAAGTACAGATAACTCATAGAAACAGCAAGTCCTCAAAATAGAATTGGATGTACATTCGTTCCATGTCTTGCTATGTTTGACACTGGCGGTGACGAATACTATGGGAGAAAATTTCAAAATTTCACTCGTTCTCATATTTATAAAGTTTTCTAACATTTTCCCCCCAAACTTTCTTTTTCTCCATTTCCTTCTTTTCCCAAACATTGAAGAAGCATACTATTCAACCGCCTTTTGGAAGTGGTTGAACAGTATGCTTCGAATTATCTGCTATTTAATTATTGGTGTCCGCAAACTCAACTGCAAGAATGTAGAATTAGATTTTTGCACAAGCTAGCAGCGAGGCTATAGTCAAACCTAGTGGGAACATCTTTGTTGTTGTTGTTTTTTTTTTAAACATTTATCCATAATCACACAATTGATGTTTCACCTCTTGAGGAATTGTGTAACCATATTTTTGAACACTGATAAAATTTCAAGAATGAGACTTGCTAATAGGATTATTTATATATTGTAGGTTTTCGATTGTGATTTTTTGGTGCCTTACATTGATTTGTATGGCTGACTTTCAAATGTTTCTTCTTTTATTTTGGATTTAAGGGGAGGGATCTAACCAGGCACCTAATGATTTAGTGAAATTCATTTGCGGTGGAACCAAAATAGCTAACAATCTTCACATGAGTCCATATGGTCAAGTAGAATAGGCATGCTACCGATTACAACAATTGTTAAAGTTCCTAGCCACGAACCATCCATTAACTATATATTTTCAAACATAGTGTAATTAATTAATAAACTTAATTCTCTTGTGCAGGCTATTGTGAGCAAATTAAAATGGTGATGAAGAAAATATTTCTTAGGCCCTTATAATTATATTTTGTCTTGCACAAGTCGAAGCTTACGAAAGGAAATATAAGTCTCTTTCCACACATTTGGAAGTGAGAAGAGGGAAATCTTATGGTGCGCTCACGTAAATATTAAAACTTTTCCTTATTAGATGGGAACCGGAGCTCGCGGCCACCCAGCTCACGCGAGCTCCGGCCGCTGGCCGTCCCTCTTTACGCCATCATGCATATTCTGGTTCGTCGACGAGAGCGCCGTCGCAGGTTCCAACCCCGTTAGGGCCAGGGATCTCTCGCTTCGATAGCGCACTTGAGCCGTTCGACAAAATGCCACAATGAGATGTGGATTTTATTTCCCTGTTTTGGGCGGAGCTGAGTCGTCCATGCTTGTCATGCTCCCCGGTGGCCTTCCTGCGATGCCGGATTCCCTGAGTGTTGGCCGTTCATTTGTTCCGTTGCCTCCGTCACTATTAGTGTGTTGTGCCCGAGGATAACGGCGGCGAGAGCGCCGGTTGAGGAGGGGCAACTTGGGCAAAGACCAAGTCCGCGGCTTGGGCCACCCAAGGCGACGACCGAGTGGGCGTGCAGCACGGCCAAGGCGAGCAGCACCACTATCTCAGCCGGCCAAACCGCGGAGAGCAGAGGGTGCCGCGAGGAGCGCGGAGAAGCCGGGGGTGTCGGGTCAGATCCGGGTCAGGAACAGGATCGATCGGATCTTTAGGGTTTGGTCTTTGGGCTGAGATGAATTACAGATGTTGGGCTTATTTTGTTTTCTTGGGCTAGATTTAGTTTATTTGCTTTTTAGGGGCTGGGGGGATCCATTTCTTTTCAACTGGACTGGGCCCGCAAATCAGGCCCAGTCTAGCTGGGGGTCTCGCTACCCAGGTCGCGGGCCCGGGGCTGCCTTCGACCTCCCTTAATGTATCAAAATATATTTTAAAAAATTCAAAAAAAATTCAAAAGATTCTGAGGTGAGGAAGGCATTAAAAATAACTGTTGAGTAATTTTCTCCAAAAAAATGTATGAAAAAAAAAATATCAAATCTAAAGGTTTAAATAAAATTAGGTACTGAAATGGCATTAATTAATTAATTGATGTAATCAATTCCTTAATCATAATTTCTCTAGTTGTACATGAGTAAAAATTTTTTTCCAATATTTTATTTAGATTTTTAATTGACCCACTATAAATTGATTAGCGGCTACTCATAAATGAAATGACTTGCAAATTAAAAACTCGAACTATAAATTGCAAATTAGCAGGCTTAGGAGAGTTTGGACTAAGCTTGGACTTAGCCACCCATTAACCTCTGCGCTTGTAGGAGTGTTCGAAGAGGTCGCAACATGTGCATCTCCTTTTATTTACCTCATATATGCACCAAACAAAGGAACACTTCAATATGTATTTAGTAATGCCAAAAAAAGAGCAAACTTTTCAATGGGCCAAAGATCAGTTTGTATTGTTGACTTTTGAGCACTTGTTAGGGAAGTGCTCACACAAAGCACTACGATTTAAGGGCCAAATTAACTAATGAAAAATTCACATGAGTCCACATGATCAAATAAGATATGGTTGTTATCAATTACATTATGGAGGAAGTTCCTAAATACGAGCAATCCATTAGTTAGATAAGTGTGAGTCTGTGTCCGGTCATAATGAAAGGAAAATAATGCAAATCACTGTGGCCAAAAGTAATGGCCGACAAAATAAAAAGCACCCTTTGAACAACACTATCAAATTTTCTAGAATCGTTTTTGAGGGATCAGCATCACCAAGCTTAGCCAACCACAGAATTAGCTTTACAAAGAAATGGTGGAGGGCATTGTAGTCTTTTACATGCTTGATGATGCGATCACATTGGCATCTACGCAATGCTTTCTCAGTAAATTGAAAGGAATAAAGGGGAGGAAAATGTGACAATTGCTTTTGCTTCAAGATTAAGTTACTTTGTTGTTGTTCTTTTTTTTTTCTTTTCTCTTTGATAAAAAACATTTTTATTTTGCGTTTAAAGTCATCAAGTTTTTTCTGTTTTACTTTTTCAATGATAAAACGAGGCCACATCCGCTTATCATATAAGCATTGTATTAATTTAGCCTGAACTTCAAATTATATCTATCTACATCTTATGTGCTACTGGCATTTGAATCGCATGCAGCCACCCTCTTTATTAAAATATATACACGAAAAAGAAAAATAGGAAGAATAAACAAACAATGGGTAAAATAACTGCAACATAAACTCATTTCAGTGGCACCAATATTGGTCTCTCTAAGCTTTTATATGTCTGTTAAATGGTAATTGTATGACATCATGTTTAACTATCTTCTTGTTTGTACCCTAATATGTGACTTAAAAATATTTGGTAAACTTGGAAAATTAGCAAGTCTCTACGCACTTTTATTAAGACAATTCAGCCTATGACAATTGATAGGGAAAAAAAAGGATTTCTACTCATTGGAGAACATCTACATGTGAATTCACACATAAATTTTTCAAAATTCATCACAAATAGTGCTTATTTTTCTTTCTTCATTCTTTATTCAAACAGTGATTTTCAATGGTTGGACCAGTTGAACTGATGGAATTGTTTACTAACCCTCGCTCCTATTGAACCTCTAATATTGTTTTCAAAGCATTACCTCTAAATGGTGGACTAAAAATCATCAGTTTTTTTTTTTTTTAATTGAAAGATGGGCGTGTGGAAATCTTTAATTAAGGGCCGTCAACTTTGGTTTATACATCTATCTATAGAATTTCTTTAATGGACAACCTTATTCTTACTTTAATAAAATTCCATCTACTTTATTCAAAGAAAGTGCAAGTGAATATATGGAGAATATATCCATGTGAAAATGGATATGGTTGCTTTAAACCTGATTCATCCTTTTCCTAGAATTCATTCTTCGTCCTTTTAAACATGGGGAGAGAGAGAGAGAGTCCCATACCAACACATGCTCACCAAACTTCCTTGATTCGATAACATATTTTATCAAATAAAATTTATCATATTTTATGTAAAGGGCTATATTTTTCTCCATCCTTAATTAAAAGCAACTTTCTCAAACCATAATTTTGATTGGTGGATTACAAATTATAGACATCACCCACATACAAAGATAAGTGTGGATGATATACATGTTGTTTAAAAAAACTCAGTGACCGTTACAAACTTGTTGAACTAAAAAAAATTAAAATTAAAATGCATATCTTCTTCTTGAACAAGAGATTTTAGTAAGCACTATTGAGCTCGAGGAAGTGTCATTTGGATCATAGCAAATCATCCATAGTATCAAGTTTTCTCGATAAGTAGCACCTGTACTACATTTATGGTGTCAATCACAAAACAAGGGATGCCCATGGTTGCAGATGCATCTCCTAACCTTTTACTAAGAAATCAATTTTCTTATCACAAGCACAAAATCAGGGACAAAAAAAAAAAGATATTTATCCAAGTAGGATTTGTAAATTTATCTTCCAAAGTTGATGGACATTTGAGAGAAAATCAAAAGGGACAATCTATTTGACAAAAGGCAGATAAAAATTTGATCAGAATCTATTAAATCCTTCAAACCCTATGTACCAAAAACTCAAATTGCTACCAATCGCTTCAAGGTTCCATACCTCGCCTCACAAAGTGCACGAAGTGGAGGTTCAACAGAGTGCGAACTTATGCGAAGCTAACTGCGGAGAAAAATAAAAGACGAATGCTAGCAGGGGCAACTCCTCATGAGCTTCTCCTTCAAACTTCCCCAAACTTCCCTGAACATGTGCTTATCTGCTGTTCCACTTTCTCGGCTTTTTCGTTCTCTTCTCATAATATGAGATCAGCGGCTTGCCACATTTTGTGATGATAAACAAGCTTCTGAATGACTTTTTGAATGGGTTTTTGGTGTTATGTCTTAGAAATCCTTACAATAAATATTCGAAATATTCGACAAGTAAGACTTTGCTAAGCGGGTCCAATTTCCCGTTTACCCACAATGGAGGAGGCCTCTCCAGCACCAATAAAAACACCAGAATAAGCGGGCAATCGCAAGCTAGAATAAAATTGAATCTCGGGGACGAAGCAAGGTACGCTTTTAATTAGCACGTGTTTTACCAATTAATGAATGCTAAAAGAATGATAACAATCAATAAAAAGTCAACAAAAAAGTTAGCCTGTGAATTTAAAAAGGCTGTAAAACAAAAATATGCGTCTTTAATTATCGCTTCACCCAGAAAAATGAGATGCCTACGTATTAAATTAGCATCTAATATGCCTAGCCACATTTAGTGATGACGCGGCACCGATGGCAGCCGCAATTACATTTCTATTTGCAATTTTTACGGAAGAACTAACTTGAGTAACAAAGCGTCTTAGGAAACACATTGGTAAAAAAGAAGCATATAGACAATACCGAACCCATCAAAAAATTACATCACTGATGTTTTCGTTAGCTTTAAATTTTTTGGCACAAATTTTATGAGGAGAAATTTTAAAGAAGTTTTGTTTTGTCGTGGTGTTTCGGTTATATTTGTCCGATGATCACTTGCAATCATGGATGTGCGCAAGTTGGACAAAACTAGAGTGATGAATTCTGTCCTCATCATTTCTAAATGTCCTTGACTTTGATTTTGCGTGGCCTCGATTCAGGGGAAGGAATTGTTTTGCTGGTGTTGGAGGGTTTAAATAAGGAAAATGACTCATCAAAGAAACGCAATCCATCACAAGATCTGGTTGAAGTGCAAGAGGGCTTGGGCTTGACGGAGAGAAACGAGAAATAACGGAGAATTTTAATATTTCTTCCCCAAGAAGGATGAAATACATCGATATTGTATTAGCATTTAGTGTACCTTTGCTACGTTTGGTGATGAAAACTAAGACTTCGATGTTGTTAATTTTCATCGCCGGTGTAGCTTCAGCCATTCTTCTCTCTCTCACACACTAAGTGCTTGGGTTTTTTTTTTTTTTGCCTAATAATTTTATCTCAGTCAATAGAAAAATTTCCATTTTTCTTTAATTTATCTGATTAACATTGAGATGTCATTGAAGGCAACATTTCAACATTTCGATTTGCAATATAAACAAGAACCACATTGGAAAATAAAAGTACATGAATGACATCAAACAAATTGAAAATGTACAAATACTAGAAATTTCATTTTCTCTAAACCTTACGCATAAACTTTATTAATAGATTTTTTTGGATGCTTTAATCTTCTGCCACCATAGTGGGGCCGTGAGGGAAATAACATTTTTAAAAAGTGATCTACAAGTCTCAAAATCTATTCCCCTTTCCACCTGTATCATCTTTTCTAACATTACATAACTCTCAAAGAGCAGCATGTCAAAAGTTAATTTCCACTATCGACACCTTTAACGCAACTATCGATTCTTTCCACTAATGGGAGGGAAGCCAATAAGTCGCCCATCTGCACTTTGATTTGCGCGGCCATCCGATCCTATTCCAAAGACAACTACCAAAATATCTCTGGAGTCTACTATAGGGTTGGTATTCTTGCCAATTTAGAGGAAATGATTGTTTTGGTTGTTTTGGACACGATAGAGGGAAGGATTTTTTTGGCTGTTTGGAAGGATTGTTTTGGTGGTTTTGGACATAGTGGAGGGCTAAAGAAGTGAATTGCCTCTTTAAAGATTGCGTGGATTCCAAGCACACGTGGATCATTCTTTGGGGCAAGAGAAAACGCAAAAGCTTGTTAAAGTGCCAAGGGCTTGTGCTTTAAGAGGAGAAACACATCGGTAAGAACACCATCCCCAATCACCAAAAATCACCGAGAGGCTCCTTTTATGTTCTGAGATATTTGGTTTGATAGCTCAAAGCTAAGCGTGAAGATAATCCTTCGATTGCACCATCTTTTGGGACTCAAACACAACTTGATTATTTCAAGGTAATTTATTCTCAAACACAAAACATTTAATTATTACTCGTTGCATATCATCTAATATCATTTAAAGTATAAAAATTTAAGGTGTGAAATTCGCATGTGACTTTTTTGCAATTTTCATTACACATATTACTCATTCTTCTTACTATTTTCTTTTTATTCAAACTGGTTGATATAAATTCTTGGATTGGTTGAACCTGGTGAAATAGCATATCGGCCCTCACTCCATGGTTCTATGCCTCTCACACAAAGTGCACAAAGTGAGGATCCGACCGGGTCCAAATTTATGTGAAACTGAATATTGAGAAAAATAAACAATTATAAGAAAAATATAATCCTATGGCAAAAATATATTGTGCGATAAGTAAATTGATGTAGTTAAACATAGATTATAGATTTTTGATTGTCAAAAGAGAGAGCTTTACAATCCTAAAACACTGGTATTTATAAACCTAATATTAGTAATAAGCGTTCCCTATATGGACAACAATCGCCCACACAACTCCATTCGTCATTCCTCCTCTTTCGTAACTTCCAGCTTCAAGGGCGAATGCAACTCATCATGGCCTCCTCTCAGTTACTCCTATTATCGTGGCCAAGTTCTCCGAACTTTTTACAATTCTGCCTAGGTTGGGCGAATTGCATGTTCAGCTTAACTAGAACGAGGGACCACCATTCTATTAAAATTTCTTCTTTTCAAGAAACACTTTTCAATTGGGTGTAACTAACTACGACTTAAGTATTTATTTAACCAATTTTTTTTTGGCGATTTTTCAACGACAAACCTAGTTAACGATGGTGTTTTTTCAAATGCTAAATAGTTAGAACGGTTTATTTCTTTTTCAAAACTTACCTCACCATAAAAAATATGTTGCTCTTATGAGTCAAGCGAGACTTGCCCTCGAGCATCAGGTTGAGCCATCAACAACGATGTTAGATTACTCATTTTAAATAAATATTCATCATGATCCTCCATTTTTTCTAAGGTTAAATTGACATTATTCACTTAATTTCAGGTCATGAAAGCATTTTGACTAAAAAAATCCAGTATGGTAAATCAATATATAGACCATTTTCATCCATGCAAAAGTTTCAAGCCAATTTTTCGTACACATGATTTTCCAATGGGAAAGATTTTCATAATTCTCTTAAAACATTAAGGTGCTTGACCGAGTTAACCACCGAAAAGATTTTCACACAAACAATAGATGAAATGCTAGGCATGAATAAATTTAAAGAAGTTAGGGAAGACTGATGGTTAATCGATTTACAATGGTTTGACCCAAATCAGCACCTACTTCACTTCTCAAGACCATTTGGTATTTATGGTCATCCCACTATTTTTGAAGTCTTATATAAAGGTAGGTTTATAATGGAGCCAACGCTCCTCTGCAAGCAAGGTGAACTCATTTACTAGGGGTGGCAAACGGGTGGGTCGAGTCGGGTATGGGTCGGGTCGAAAATGGGTTGACCCATATTTGACCCATTTAACCCGTTTTGACCCATATTCTTGTAGTGTAAATCTAGTGACCAATATCCAACCCGACCCGTACCCAACCCGTACCTGACCCATATCTGACCTGACCCGTATTGTTAAAACCTATTAATATTCTAGGAAAACCTACTTCTACTATATGCTAATTGGATTAAAACTTCAAATTAAATAAAAAATAAAAAATAAAAAAAGTTAAAAAAAAAACCTATAAATTGAATGGAAATTTTTTATAATTCTTTCTATAATATTTTTTTAAAAAATCGAATTTTTTAATTTTTTAAATATAATTTTTAATAATTTTTATTTTTAAAAAATATAATTTTTAATTATTAAAATATAATTTTTAATTTGTAAATGACATTTACAAACAATTTCTCTCACAAGAAGTTAATTTGCATAGTGAATACAAGAGAGATTTTGCAAGTATTTTCATGTACACACATGCCCAAGACAATGGCTGCCTTATTTTTTGGAATACAAACTCTCACGTCTAATTTCCATTGGTGGTAAAAATCGGCTGAGATTGGGCGAACGAAATTCAAATTTAAATTGTCGAGCCGTGTATTGGGCCAACTCTGGCCAGCTATCCCGTCATTACTTAGCCGGGTACCTAGATATGCTTTTCGACAAGCCCACTATTTTTAACCCTTTCCAACTTGCACAAACTTGCAGAAAACATTTCCATTGTGACGATTATAAACATACAAAAAAGAGTTTTGGAATCATCAAAATTGATTTAGGATCAATAGTGGCAACTTATAAATAAAAGGTGCAGCTTAAAATTATGTTTGACTGCCAAAAAATTGAATTTGATAAATGTAACATTTTGACAGTTTAATCTATTGATGAATAGGAGAAAAAATAATCTAGTATGTTAAAATAACATATCAGGTAACGATTGAGGTTTTTGTGATGGGCTGTTTGCACTTCATCTTCACTAATGAGTAATGATACAAAGAAAAAAATTATAGAATTGTGAGGTTATGACTATTTACAAAATTTAAGTATTTTAAATCGGTTTTAGAACCTTTTGCTTCGGCTAAATTATATGAATAAAAAAGTATTTGTCCATTTTTCTTAACACAATTGATAGTAAAACTTCAAATTAGCCCATTAATTTGATGCATTTACTTAAATGTAGAATATAATTATGAGGAGCATATGTTGATAACCCTCTTATTTAGGATGTCATTAAACCATTTGGTCGGTGAGGGTGTATAGCCCTCACCTTGGCACTGGCGACCTTGTTGGCCTTCGCTGCTACCCCACTAACAATGGGGCGGTGGCCACAAGTGGGAGGAAGCAATGTATTTTCCTTTTTTAAGTTTTTATTTTTTTTTTTATGAAAAGAACCTTTTAAAGCATGAAAAAAATACATAGTTTCCTTGGATGACTATGTCCAGAAAGAATGGGCGTCACCCTCCAAGTACATAAAGATAAAGGAAATTTTTTTAAATTTTAAAAGATGAAAGTGCCCTTCATAGACAATGAGTTTAAGCCATTCTTTGAGATTGATATTGAGCACTCAAACTCTTATTTAAAATAAGATTTATTCCGTATCATTATTATAAAAAATGAGAGCACTTTGGCCATTATTTGAAATAATACCCTCTTCAAATCCTTATTTGAAAAAATGATTGTATTTTAGATTTTTATTCGAACATTTTCTAATAACTTGTTTACACTAGTTAATCAACTAATGTAATTTGAACCACTGGGGGTTCGCCCCAGTGGCCACCCTTTCGACTTGGAAGGGGGAGGTGGGGGGTTCAAATCCCCACCTTCTTAGGGGGATTGGGGTGGGGACGATTTCATTTCAGGAGTGGGTTTCGACTCCCACGCCCTACAAGAAGGCATGGCAAAAGTTTGAGAGTGAGTGTTAGAGTAGGATTAGAGTAGGACCGACAAAAAAAAAAAAAAAAAAAACTAATGTAATTTCAAAATCTAATCTTATTTAAACATCAATGTTTTATTTTTATTTTTTGGATTTTTCATGCACTTTCAAGAGAAAATACTCAAAAGCCATTTTAAAGCCTTTTCTAATTTTTAGAAAAAAATAAAATTCTTTTGATTTTTAATAAAATATTTTTAAATATTATAATAATATTATAATATACAAAAAAGGACCCGAGTTGGAACCTCGGTGGGAGCTGACCCGGGTCGCCTACCGGGGGCCCGTCTGGGCTTGAAATGCGGGCCCAGTCCGGCACATAAAATGAACTAACCTTGGCCCATTAAAGCAGAATAAGCCCAATATTCCTAAATCATCCCAGCTCGAATACCATGCCCTAAAGACTTGACCCGGATCCGAGACGGTACCCAGGCATACCAGACTTGCTCTCCTGCCCCCGCCTCTCGCGGCGCTCTGTCGACCTCGCCTTGAGAGGGGCGGCCGCGGCGAGTGCGGCCACTCGCCTCGGGCTGGCCATGCACCCAGTTCGGCAATGTCACGGCCAGCCCAGCCCAAGGGCCACTTCTCGGCCGACCACCGTCGCCAGCCAAGTACCAGCTCGGCCTCCCCTACTTCGGCCGAGATTTGGCTCGGCCAGGCATGGCCGATGGAAGCCGCTCAACCCAAGGCCTCCCCAAGGCCGTCTCCCCTGTCTCGACCCTCCGTGTGACACCCAAACGGCGAGTAGACAATCGATCGGAGCTCGGGGAACGGACTTTCTCAACACGAACTTTTAGATCTAGCTTAGGCATCTCGTCGAGCGGATGGCGCGCGATGCGTTAGGGGGATCAAGATACCTGATGATGTCTGTTGCCCTTCATCATTTTGTTTCCCTCTGATATTACACACTAGTTCTCAACTAATTAATTTCTTAATACCAAGTTGTGTGTCAATAAAGTTGTGATTTTATGTTGTCTTGTTTTTTCGTGTTTGTCTAATGGTCATTTGCAATTATTCATCTGGGCAAGTTGGACAGAACCGCTGTGATGATTTCTCTCCTCATCATTTGCCCCTTGTATTATACAATTATCAACTAATCAATTTCTCAATTGCAAGTTTTTTTTTTTGTTTTTTATTTATTTATTGATGAACGATGAATTTACGTATTTGTGTTGTGCGAGTATGTGCGACAGAGAGAGTAAGGACAATGCAAACTTTGTTCAAGTCAAAAAGCATCGTCCCATTATGATTAAGTTGAATGGAAAAAGCTATATTGAAGAATTAACTATCTAAGGAAAGAAATATTTTATGGACCAAAATTACAAACTTAATAATTTTACAAAATTTAATCCATCAGAAATTATGAAAAGCATGGTTAATTGATGAGGAATTGATTTTCAAACATGGAAGGATATAAAGTCAATTTTAAATAAACATAGAAGGTGAAGAGGAGATTAAAGAGAAAAAAAGTAGGGTGAAATGGTGATTTAGCTTGTTTCCAAACATAGAAGGTTATTATGATCAAATAAAATATTTGTCCCAAGCCAAAGAGGGGATAAAAATAGCCCCACCCTATTTATTTTATTTAAAATAAAGAAAGCATCAAAATTTTTACTTGGAGCAACATTATACTTTAATTTAGAGTTTCTCACATTTGGATTTGGCCATTTTAAAGAAATTATCTTTTAATCTATGGTCAACACGACATCTGCTAAGCTCTAAGAAGCACCGGCTATCAAAACAAGTGGTGGATGGTAGAAACATCAAAACAATTACTAGCTCTCTAACAAGTACCCTGCATCTTTTAATTTGTAACCTCTACTTATTGCTTTCTTGTGAAATCATGAAAATGAAAAGAAACGTTTTAAGCTTTGAAATACTGAGAAAAAGTTCAAAATGATTATGCCTGTCAATTTTCAAAAGAAACGACAACTGTCGAACTAGTATCAAAGATAACATGGACAATAGGAACAAAAAAAAAAAAATTAGGCTTCTAGTGCACATGGTGGAGCAGCAACGTGTTGCCTCGTCCACGTGAGATCATTCGCAAGTTCTCCATGTAAACCAGTAACGTGTTACTTGGGTGCATCGAGCGCGGTGAGCCATCATTGAGCGACCAAGTGTTTTTCTAAATAACTCTGCGTTCTATGTTGCTGACATTCCTCAGTCTCTGTTTATTTACATCGCTCCTGCTTCCGTACACTCCAGTCTCTCTCTCTCTTCTCTCTGGTTTTGTTTCACAATTCTAACCGATTAGTTCTGTTCTCACCTCAGTTTTCTCCGCACCCATTTGTTTAAGCGACCAATAAAAGGAGGCAGCAAGAAGAGGAAAAAAAGAAGGGGGAAAAAAGAAATTTGAAAAATTAAAGAAGAGATTATGGCCGAGGCAATTGTTTACCCTGTTTCGTCGAATCTTTTGTCGAAACTCGGCGAGTGCCTCTTTGCTCCCATTGGACGGCAATTTGAGTACGTGTTGTGCTACAAGAGCTATGTTGAAGAACTCAAAAATGGAGTCAAAGAACTAGAGACTGCGAGGCAAAGGGTGCAAAGCTCCGTTGATGAAGCCATGTATGACGGAAAACTTATAGACGTGGATGTTGAGAATTGGTTGAAGAGTGTGAAGGACGAGACCGAGAAGGCAGATGACCTGTTAAAACGTAATGAAAGTGCAAAAGATGCTTGCTTCCGTGGGTGGCTTCCCAACCCCATGGTGCGCCATCCTATTGGTAGGAAGGTGAAAAAGATGACTCAAGTCATCCAAGGACTCCATAAGGAAAGCAAAAATAGTGTCTTCCAGAAGGTCTATTATGAGAATACTCCCATAGGAATCGTCACCACTACCACTTTCGCTGCAAGATCTGTTGACAGGAAGGAAGATGTCCTGGATTCGAGGGCTTCAATCATAGAGGTTGTAATTAAGGCTATAACTGATGACAAGGTCTGTGTGATTGGGGTGTATGGACCGGGTGGGGTTGGCAAGACGAAGCTTATGGAGGACGTAGAAAGGCAAGTTAAGGAAGAGCAGCTATTCGATGTGGTTGCCACGGCAAATGTATCACGCGATTTAGATCTAAAAAGAATCCAAGGAGAACTTGCTGATGCACTGGGTCTAAAGCTAGTGAATGAGGAAACTGTTCATGGGAGAGCACATTGTTTATGCAAGATGTTACAGAAATATTCTGAGAAAAAGGTTCTCATAATTTTAGATAATTTGTGGACGAAGTTAGAGTTGAAGGAAGTTGGAATCCCTTGCGGATATGATAATAAAGCAAGAGGCTGCAAACTATTGCTAACGTCTAGATATTGAGATGTTTTGTACATTGAGATGAGCTCTGACTGAGAATTTTATCTCAATGTGTTAAAGCATGGAGAAGCACGAATCCTTTTTGAAAGGATAGTGGGGAACACAATTAACAACCCTAAATTTGAGAGCTTGGTGGATGGAGTGGTCAAGAACTGTGGAGGCTTGCCTCTTTTGATTGTCTCGGTGGCAAAAGGTTGAAGCGTGGAGATATGCCTGAATGGAGGAATGCTTTGACCAATGCAAAGGGACAACTGTAAAAACAATAGTGGAACAAAATTACAATGACCTACAAGATGAGAGGATCAAATCATTGTTCTTGGTTTGTGCTCTAGACTCTGGGAGACCGGACATAAGTTATACCCTTGTCTACTGCATGGGTTTGGGTTCATATGAAAAATTCAGCCAGACCATCGAAAACGCTAGAAATAGGTTGATTATGGATCTACATCACTTGCTTGACTCTTCTTTGTTGCTAGGTAGTGATGACCTGGAAGAGTTGAGCATGCATGACTTATTTATTGATGTGGCTGTCTATATGTGCAACAAATTTATTGACATGGAATGGAACACCTTGGTCGGGAGAAAGGATTTTGGGTTTAAAGAGTGGTCGAAGAATGATCTCAGAAAATGCACCGCAATGGCCTTCAATTATGTTGGCATTGATGAACTTCCTAAAAAATTGGACTGCCCAAACATGAGGATTCTTCTGTTATTAGAACACAACCGATTTCTCAAAATGCCCGAGTCATTTTTCGAATCTATGGAGGAGCTCCAAGTCTTGGACTTGACTGGCTTATCTTTTACCTCCCTACCTTCGTCGATGGAGTTACTTAAAAACCTCACGTCACTATGTCTTGATTCATGCTGTTTGGAGGATGTGACTACTCTTGGAAAGCTAAAAGGATTGCAGTTCCTCAGTTTTTTAAACTCTACAATTGCTCGGCTGCCCAAAGAAATGGGTGAACTAACTGAATTGAGATTTTTGGACTTGCGAAGCTGCACCGAGCTTAGAGTTATTGAACCTGGCATGCTCAAAAGCTTGGTTAATTTAGAAGAATTGTATATGCAATATAGTTTTGATCAGTGGGAAGCCGAGGATGAAACCCCGCGAAGCAATGCTAGCCTGGCTGAGTTCAAGAGCATGAATAAGTTGAGCACTTTATACATCGCCATTCCTCGTTTAGCTAGTCTCTCAAGAGACTTACCATTTGGAAAACTAAATAAGCATAAAATCCTAATTGGGAACATTTGGGATTGGTCAGATGAATACGAAGAATCCAGAACTTTAAAACTCAAGCTAGATTCGGGCAATCTTCTTCGTGAAGTGTGGGTGCGGAGAAGTTTGCAAAGAACACAATATCTCAACTTGGCGGGATTGCAAGATAATCACAGCATGCGCAATTTGTGCTTCGGAGGTTTTCAGGAATTGAAGCATCTTCACATACAAAATAGCCCCTCACTTCAGTACGTTGTTCACTCCACGGAGGACATCCAGTGCACTGCATTTACGAGATTGGAATCGTTGTTTCTCGAGAATCTAAACAACTTGGAGAAGATTTGTTGCGGTCGCCTTGCCTTGAATCCTTCAGCATATTAAAGATTTTGAAAATGAATAGCTGTGGTGGAATCAAATATTTGTTTCCTTCCTCCGTGATAAGAAACTTCTTGCAGCTAGAAGAGATTGAAATAAGTAAATGTCACTTGATAAAGCAAATTGTCGCAAATGCCGAGGCAGACGAAGACGGAGATGAAATAGATGTTGATCCCAAAGTGAAGTCATGCAATTTGCGTAGGTTAACATTACGAAACTTGCCAGAGATGACAAGCTTTTGTAAAACTATGGACCATTCGGTCGTACTCTTCGACAAACAACAGGTAAATTTCATATTTTCTAAAATGGTCATATTATCCACCATCCATGCCATCCTAATTGGAGAATACTTTCTCTACCTAGTCTTGAGATCCATGAGTTACAAATATGAACATTGCCTTCAATTAATTTAGTTCCCACGCGTTGGGCCGACTTAAAAAAGTATTGACTTGTTGAAATATTTACTTTGGAGATATAATGTAAGGAATTTTGTGTAATTTGATAAAGTAATATGCATTTATCAACTATACGAAAAATTTATTTACCAACAGTTGAATCGATTAGTATTTTGTGCTAAAAACTATTGATTTTATTCTACTGTGATTACTTAAACATTTGATTTATAAACACATTGAACTATTGACTTCAGAGTCATCTCAATTTGATATGTGGGTGACTACTGGTGTGACACGTTTTGCATTTTATAGTAAATGAAATTATATGCATGGGTATTTTAGAGGAGCCTACTAGCACATAGAGAAATTGGAAATATATACAGATTCTTTCAATTAAGACAAAATAATGATTTAATTTTTCAAAATGTAATTGCTATGTGATATGTGAATGCATAAAAACATTCATATTAGTTAATCACATCCCATTTTATATGAGTTATGTTATCAACATAGTTAAAGAATCACCATGTGATGTATCAATTTTTTAAATAGTCTAAAAGTTTATCACTGCTTTATGGTAAAGTATATACACATACATACATTATGGATATAATTGTAACATAAAGAAGGTATATACAACGTATATAATTTGTATGACCTTCATTTAATAATTATGGAAAATTGTAAGATTCTATTACATCCACGTGATTAAAGGGGAAAAACCAGAACTAAAAAAAAATCCCTGTGAATTGAACTTAGTGATTATGTGGGAAGAGACATCCAGATCAATTGATTACATTAAATTATTTTGCAATTTTCATCTTAAGTACATCAATGCTAAGGCAATTGAGACGATTAAGTTGTTCCCATAATTGTAAAAAGTTTGAGTAGGTGAACGGACCTTAGTGGAAATGTGGTTCTACAATGTTCCATTATATAAAAATTTTCTTTACTCTTTTATGTTAGTTGATGGAACTATTATGTGACGAAGGAATGAAAATTCAAATATAAAAGGCCAATTTGCGTTTGTTACTCTTGGTACTTTATTGAGATGTTAGTAGAACAATTAATTTTTTTTTTCTAATTTATGTGAGCTGTGGACCTTTTTGTAGGGAACAAATTTACCACAAATCTTCATTCTGGCAGCTTTTCCAATATTCCTAGTAGAATTTATGTGTGTGGCACATGTTTAAATTTATTTTTCCTGTAATAGAATGTCGCCTTGAAAGTATTAACTAGAAACACATCTAGCATTCATTTGTGCACTATTGTTTGGAATCATCAAATTTTATATCTATTCTGTTAGTATAAAATAAAAAATTGGAAACCCTTTTCTAATTATTTTTTATAATAATGTTTATCACGTGACCCAAACCACAAAAGCGTTATTCTCGGTTAAAATTATTATCAAATTAATCAATTCTTTTTCTTGGCCACATGACTAAAACTTTCTACATTTTACATAAAGTAAGCAACTTTTTTATGATGAGGAAGCGTATCTTGGGTCCTCATATTTTAAAACTAAATGCTTTGATGAAATTGACTTTGATGACCATATGGCGCTGTTATGACCAATTCATGGATATTACAGCCACCAATGGATCTTATGGAGATGAACCCTTTTTCTAACATTTGGTCGATGTGGCATCTATTCCGCTTTACATCAATACCAGAAAATAATGGATCTTTAGTGCTATGCATGGGTACAGTAAAATCTTAGGACTACTTTAGTATTTCTCTCATAAATTTATAATAACTTTTTACTTTTACTCTCTCGATAAGAGGTTTTTTTTTTTGGAAATAGTTTGGAAAAAAAAATGCCAGGCTCAACTGACATGTGCTAATCAATTAAAAGTATTTTTTTAATCAATTTATCAACTTAGTTTATAACAATTCCAGAGAAAATAATTAAGATTGTTTTTTGCACTGTCGTTTGAGATATTGTGTCGGACTACAGTCAATGATCAAAAAATCAATTGAGCCTATGCCATGAATTTCTAAAATTTAGGCAGATTGCATAAAATGTGAGGGTAAATTCAATAACCTCAATAATTCATTCTTGTTAATGTATGTATAATAAAGTCCAAATACATAATAGGTAAATGATCAGTAAGTGTAAAGTAGATAATTTTAAAGAAGAATAAGGGAAAATTCAAAATCACTACCCCGCTTCATCTTCCATTTTCCTTAGATCTGTCATGAGAGATTATTTCTTCTGTTATTATTTCACATGCAACCCGTATTCATAGTTTCTAGTTAACAGCATTGTTTTGAATGTGGTGTTATTCACCCCTTGCAGCTAATAAAGCTACAAAATTTGGAGGCTATAACCGTTGAAAAATGTCAATTAATACGAGAAGTATTCGACCTTGAGGAACTGACAATTATGGGGGATGTTGAGATTCTATGTCGATTAACTAGATTGACCTTGAGCGGCTTACCAAATTTGGAACACATATGGACCAAGGATCCAAGTAGAGCATTGTGCTTTCGAAACTTAAAGGCACTGAAAGGTGCAAAATTGTGAGAACTTGAGGTTTCTTTTTTCTTCTTCCATGGCTAAAGCACTCGTGCAGATAAAAGAAATCGAAATAGCGAATTGTGTACTGATGGAAGAAGTTATGTATGCACAAGAAGAAGAATTAGTGGAAGCTACAACCACTGACACTTTTGAGTTTCCTTCGTTAACCTCCTTGTCTCTTGTGGAATTGCCAAATCTCAAGACATTCTCTTATGGAAAGTACTGTATTCACTTTCCATCCTTAACAAGACTGACAATTTCCGAATGCATCAAAATGATGACATTTTCTTCATTTGAAGGAAGGCAACAGTTGATGACAAATGATACAAGTTTACAACAAGCATTTGGTCATATCAACTCTGGCTTGTCCTTGCCCAGCTTCTTCAATGAAAAGGTAAGCATCTATAGTATTTTTCTATTGATCATTCTTCTATTCTAGTCACTGAAGCAAATTAGTAGAAATTTGATCATTATTCTGTACCAAAAGATTGGCACTTCACAGTGGAAAAACAAACTCATTGCTGGTCATTCCCAAAGTTTGCCCTTGCCCCTAAGTTTCGGCATAATAAAATTATATACCAAAAATTTCAGCCATTTTACATATACA
The DNA here is from genome assembly GCA_014182575.1 of Eucalyptus decipiens. Classification (NCBI taxonomy): domain Eukaryota; kingdom Viridiplantae; phylum Streptophyta; class Magnoliopsida; order Myrtales; family Myrtaceae; genus Eucalyptus; species Eucalyptus decipiens. The sequence goes on along the minus strand of CM024610.1, from coordinate 30,839,791 downwards.
ATGTTTTTACACAGGTTCTTTTTCCAAGCTTGGAGGAATTGAAGCTTTCTTCCATGTGCCAATTAAAGAGGATATGGCACAGTCAACTCCACGGACAGTCCTTCTACAAACTTGCATCCCTCACCGTTGAACTTTGTGAAAATTTGTCACATGTTTTTTCATCAAATTCAATGGATATGTTGCAGAGCCTGAATAAAATTAAGGTAGTCGAGTGTCCCTCCTTGGAAGCATTATTTGAACCCATAAATCTCAGCCCTGAGAGAAGGCAAAAGCCGTTGGTCCTCCTTGCATTAAGAGAATTGACGTTGTTGAATCTATCAAGGCTGAGAGACATTTTGGAGAGTGATTGCAAAGTCACCTTGGCATTTCCTAGTCTGATGGAAGTGAATGTGAGGGGTTGTCACAGTTTGCCATATCTCTTCTCAAGTGCCACGGCTGAAATTCTCGATAAACTTGCAGTGCTTGATGTTACCTGTTGCAACAACCTACGGGGCATAATTGCGATGGAAGAAGGAAAATGGAAAACCTTAGAGACATTGAAGTTCCATCAGTTAAGCACACTCAAGCTTGGTGACCTTGAGAATTTGATCAGTTTCTACTCAGTGAGTTGTGCTAGTGATGGGTTACAACCTCTATTTTATGAGAAGGTATCATCTCCCGATTTATCTTATATGTTATTTTACTTTGTTTTTAGTGCTTTGTCCTTAAACCATATTGCATATTTTTTGGTGGCTTGCATTTCCAAAGTTAGAAGAGCTACACAATGGAAATTGAAGGGAAATTAGGTAGCCAAAATAGGGGGTAGAGAGAGAGAGAGAGAGAGAGAGAGAGAGAGAGAGAGAGATGCCAATGCAGATGAGGAAGAAGAAATGCGACGTAGGGAAACTCATTAGTGAATGAATTCATCCTCAAAACTGAAGAAAACAAGTATCTAGGTCAATACTTACAAGTAAACAAGATTTCAAACTAAGTAAGCATATCTAAAATAAGAGAAATAAATCAAGATAAGCATCTTAAATTATTAATAGTATCAAATTTAATAAACTAATTGAAGATACAAATCAGCAAAGTGGTTGGAGAATCATGTCATACATCAATCTTTCCCACCGAAATGAAGTCAAATCCTTTCTTCGGTGGCTCTTCCTGTGAGTAAGAGATAATACCACAACTTTTGCCCTACAAAAATTTTTCACGACATGCAGAACGCTTGATTTGGATATGCACCTAGGGAGTATAAGGCTATACGAAGTATTATAGAACAAATTTTAGCATCACTAATTTTTCTCTTCTGTGAATCAACAATAGGAGAAATTACGTTTATGAATTTATTAAATATCAAAAGGTGCTTCAATAAATTCATCCAGATTATCTGTAGAATTTTACTACTCACTTCACTATTCTCAAAAGCAGAGATCCTTATTCAATTCTTCAAGACGTTGAGAATATTTTTCCATGTCATTTAGCTCATTGGCAAATGATTTTGGCCCGTTTTCATGTCTCCCTTACAATTGTTGATTGAATCTATCCAATTCTCGTCAAAATTGTTGAAATTTTCTCTCATATCATTAAACAAATTTTTAATCTCTTCAGGATTATTAATGATTTATAATAATCATAAGGATGGTAATAATCGTATTACTCTTGACAATCAACACTATTAGAATAACATTGTAATCCTTGTAATCATAATCACATGAAGTAATAATAGCAATAACCCCTACTCTTTTCAAATTTCAGAATAACAGATTTAATAAATATTGCAAAATTTTTCATAGAGATAATTAGACCAAGCATAGAGTGGCTCCAAACCAGTAAAAATGGCGGCTGAAGTTTCAATAGACATCAATGCCATATATCTTCATGAGCATATCAAATCAAAATTGCAACCATAGCAACGAAAATGAAAACCAAAGTGTTGGCCTTTGGTCTAGTATCATCGCATGACAATACCACATGCACGAAGCAATGTTTTGATACCAATTAAATGTTGAAGAGATCTAACTCAGATACCAATTGATGAAGAACATATCTAAATCCATTACCAACTAGTGCTAAATGAAAGCATGAAGAATGTTAGGTTTAGATTTGTAGAAAATGGAGGAAAATAAGATAATAAGGGGAAAAAAGAGATAAACTAGAGAGAGATGAAAGAGATAGAAGGGCCAATTCAGGCTGGCAAAAAGTCACATCATATAGGCAAACTTAGTAATCAAATCAATCTATTTCTTTTGTAGGCACCTATTAAGAGAAATAATCAAGATAAATTTCCTTAATCTTTGATAATATCGAATAACTAAAATAAATAAAGAAACAAATCAGCTAGTGGTGGAGCATCTTGTCCAACATCAAAATTGAACAGTACATACCTGCACCCTACCATCTTTTGATTTAATTGTTGGATTTCTTTCTTTAGTTTATGTCATTTTTTTTTTTTTTGTTGGTATATCGTGTTTTCTTGAAGTCTATACTTTGTTGAAGAAAATTTTGAAGTGCAAGATTCATGAAGCATTGATTTGTGCTAATTGGTTTTTATTTTGTGGGCATCGACACCCTACAATGCACAAGCTATATTTTTTAAATGGTTCAAAGAAATGGGAGAGTACATTTGAGGAATCTAAAGATAGGCTAAATTTGATATATGCGGGAAACATCCAACGTGTGACATGATTATGCTTGTCTAACTTATGTGGTTATGGATTATGCTACATTTCAAACATAATGCTTGATATCTATTAGATGAATATATGCTTTCTACTAAAAAATAATATGATAGGAGAATGGATTTTAGGGGGTGGCATCTACTGAAAAATCGTGCGTCTAGTCTTTCTTTTTTTGTTCTATCCTATCGATTATGCTTGTTTAGTGATTTTCCTTCTTCTTGAAATTATAGTTCCCCCCCCCCCTTTTATGGGAATAGAGAATCGGCTCTAATAATTTAATTGAAAAATAACAGGTTAAGTTTCCTAATATAGAGTCGATGGAGATCTCGCACATGAATAACTTGGAGAAGATATGGCTTGATGATCTTGCTTCAAATGCCTTTAACAAACTCAAGACACTAGTAGTGAAGTATTGTGAGAAACTTTCATCCATATTTTTATCTTATACTATGCTCACAAGATTTCAAAACCTAGAGAAGATAAGTGTAACCGATTGTGGGTCCCTAGAAGTGGTATTTCACGTCCAAGAGTTCAATTTTAGCAAAGCTCGTCCTACAAGCACTTTTCAATTAAGAGAATTAGTTCTAATGCGGCTCCCAAAAATGAAGCACGTGTGGAGTGGACATCCTCAAGGAGGTCTTACCTTTGGATGCGTACGATGCATGAAGATTGTTGAGTGTGAGATGCTCAAAAGTTTATTCCCAAAATCGGTGGCAAAAAGTATGACACAACTCAAAGAACTTTTAGTACGGGAGTGTGGGGTGCAAGAAATTATTGTGGAGGAAGATGGAGTAGAGATGAATGCAAGGGATCTCTTCTTTCCACGATTAACCGATCTCAAATTACTTGGTTGCCGGATTTAAGGAGCTTCTACGGGAATAGTCATACTTCAACACAGCCACTCTTGAAGAAATTGCGAGTAAGACATTGTGGCAAGATGAGGTCATTCTCATTTACTTGTGAATACCAAAGCTGTCGAGGTACAAGTACCAGTGAGAATCAACCTGCACTCTTTTCTTTTGAAAAGGTACATTCTCAATTCTAGCTCTCTACAATTGCCTTTGTTGGTTTTGTTATTCTCTATTGGAAATTCGAATTGTCAAAAATTTCATGCTTACAAATACTTACCGAGCCAAACCTACGAATTTCTTGAAATTTAAAGATCGTTTGCGGTTAATTATTTCTGGCTCATATTCTTCGAAATCATCCCAGCTTTTACTTTGAAAAAACAAATTATTGAATTAACTTGCATAGATAATCGTGCTTCTAATAGTGACTTGTGCCTTATGGCTGGGTTATACCTACTTAATTTAATTTTATCGACATCGTCCCCTAAAATTTAAAACAAAAAAATATATATATTATGTTCATGTGGCATATTGCTAGCTTAGCTATGGAGCAAAGTTCCATGCTTAAACATTGTGAAAATGATTAGTAACTGTCAAGTGCCACAAATAACTTGCTTATCTAGTCACGTGTTAGTAATTTATTAGTAGGCCTTGAACAACACAAACTTTTTTTGCTAAAAAAAAAAAAAAAAAAAAACAGCACAAACTTTTTTCTACTCTATAAATTACCAACTACTTTAATAATCTAGCAACATTATTCTTGTGGATCACTAATGAATTTGAAATTACTAACTTTATTTGAATTTACCGAACTTAATTTGATTGGTGTACCAACATCCGTAATATAAAAACTGATTTTAATTACTTGACAACTTTTTATCTTATAAGATTTTGAAAAGTACCAACTTTCCAAAATTATGAATTACTTTAATAATCAACCAATAATATTCTTGTGACAAAAAAATGACTTTTGAATAACTTACTTTAAGTTTAAATTACAAACGTTAAATTGATTGATGTACCAACATATTTCAAATCAAGATACCTATAGATTTTAGTCACTGAGAAACCTTTTATATTATAGATCTTGAAAAGTACTTAAATGTCTTTATACTTTCATGATCACCAACTACTTTAATAATCTACCGACATTTATTCTGATGGCTTGCCAACACTTTTGAAGTTAATAACATTTAATCGAAATAATCAACCATAATTTGAGTATTATAATAGTGATATAACAACCCATAATTAAGTTCCATTTCAAACCACACGGAACGCTCAAACTGTCCTTGCATTTGGGGGTCACGTATTTTTGGTTTGTTTCTTAGCTTATAAAATGTTTTTATTGCCGATAATTTGTTCAGTTTTAATGCATTCTTCTCGGAGGGGAAAAAAAAAGGTTAAGCCACGCTCTACTCATGATCTATAATAAAATAGATATTAGAACAGTAGCTTAGAAAATATAGTGCAACATATTAATACAATTTCTTACTATTGAAACACATCTACTTACTATAAATGTGACCATCATTTGCAAAAATAAATAAGTTTTTTTTTTTTAAACTTTTTTGCTACGAACTTATTGAAATTCATGTTTTTTTAACTTTTGGATTGAATTAGTTGACTATTGAAATAGTTAGAGTATGATTGAGAAATAACTGTCTTTATTTAAATTAGGAAACTTATTTTGATTGAATTGGGCAAACCCTTAACAAACATCCCTTCTATTGGCTCTTGGATTCTTTTTCCTCTTTTCCCTAAAATAAAAGGATACTTTAGTTATTGTGCCGTGGCTATGCCCCGTATTTACTTCCAGTAGCCTAATTAAAAGAAATTCCCATAGGTCATGCCAAACTTGAAGGGATTGACATTGATGAGCGGGGATGTTATAATGATGACATTGCAGCACCATTATGTCTTTCGCAATCCCATAGAGCTGGACTTGGCATGCTACCATGATGAGAATGTCGCTTTCCCCTCCAACTTCCTCCTCCACGGATTCCCCAATCTAGAAGTGCTTTCTCTGTCCTGTAGTTCCTTTGAGGAGATATTTCCAGAAGATGCGTGTGGACATGGGGGAGCAACTTTCTACGGAGAGTCAACTGACATGGAAACACCCCTCAAGGCACTCAAAAATCTATGGCGACTTGAGCTGAATAAGCTGTGTAAACTCCAGCGAGTTTGGAAAGATGGCTCCTTGATGGCTGAAATCCTTAAACAGATTGAAACTCTGCTCATTTCGGAGTGCTCAAGTTTATCAATCGTACTTCCATCCCCGACTACGTTCCAGAGATTGGTGGGATTAGAAGTAGGGGATTGTGCTAGTTTAGTTCATATGGGGACTTGCTCAGCAATGACAAGTCTGGTGCACCTTATTTGGCTAACGCTAAGAAATTGCGATGCGATGGAAGACGTGGTAATAGATGATGGAAATGGACTAGAGGAGATCTCTTTCCCCAAGCTGCAGCTGTTGACACTTGATTGTTTACCAAGCCTTGAGAGCTTCTCCCCCACTTATTGCACCTTCATGTTCCCATCATTGTGGCATATTATTGTGAAGCAATGCCCAAAGATGAATATATTCTGCAATGGTGCCTTGAGTACACCAATATTACATAAAGTACACCTCTCCGATGAGGATTATGAAGGACGTTGGGAGGGGGATCTTAATATCACAATCCAATTCTTATCGACATGAAACAATCCACGTTGAATTCACTGAGTCAGGTAAAATCTAGGTGCCTAATCATGTCTCCCTGAACCCAGTGTCAAACGGAAGAAACTGGTGTTATTCTTCGAGTTCTATATTAGCTGATATGAAGTCGCTCTTTCTTTAAAAATGTTTGACTGTTTTTAACGGGATCGTAACATAATTGGAGCTGTCGGGTCTTTTGGGTACTTATCCACCAATGCATTGTAGCTGTTTGATGAATTGCTTAGCATAACCTCTGTCAATGTAGCTGCAAAGACTGGGGTTTTTGTTATATGGGGTTGTGTGCTGGCCCACTTATTCAGTTACCCTTGAGGAATGTCAGTATTTAGACACGTCTTACTGACAATGTTTGTCTCTTTTAGGTGTCATGCTCGCTATGCTATGATCAAAGTGGCCGCTTTTATTTGCTAGAAACTGTCTTTGTAGTAAGACGTTGAAGCAAGTATTCTGAAGCCTGTGCACTAATAATGTTCCAGCACAAGGTGTTGTTGCCTCTCGATATGGCGTCCATGTGCTGACAAGTGGTGTTCACAGTGGGCTGGTGCTTCATTGAATATCTCATTCCTTTTCTAGTTTGGGATGTCCGCTCATTTCCTTGATAATGGTAAAATGTAGCAGATTTTGTATAGAGATTTTGTATGAGTGTTGGCTTTTAGGCAGCCTCATTTAGCATCAAGAGTTTCTTTGGAGTTGGCCCATTTGGATGATGACAATAGTGGCCATACACTGACCAGAAGGGGAAGAAATCCAAGAATCCAATTAAGCACGTCCTTCAAGAAGCGCACCAGAGCCTACATGGAGCCATTCACACTAGATGTTTTCATCTCCTAGCGCTTCGTCTCAGCTTCACTCGCTCACTTATAGGGTCACGTGCAAGCAGGTCGCTGTTGCGGGTACTAATAGGACATTAGAGCCGTGCTCATGTCTCAATCGAACACACCAGCATGTTTGGCCACAGGCCGGGCTTTGGCAGACTGGGGGAGAGAAGCTGATGAGTGCACTGCTTCCCATACTGCAACAGCAAGGGACAAGTTTGAAGGAAAAATCCGAACGGTAGTTCAGTCTCTGATTGACATTGGCATTGATTTATCTTGATTGATTTTCCCTGCTTGAGCATGATCTTGCTTATGTGCACAGCTTGTTATAGGAATGTACAGACATCTTTGACATTGTTTTGAGATACACAAGATGTAGTGTTGGTTCATTTGCTGGTTAAATATAGATAATAGTGACTGTTTGTTTGACAAGAGTAGAATTCGACTGTTTTGGCTTTGTTAAAACATTTACCTTCTGGATTCTTGGATGAGCATAGTGATGGCTATCTTTGTACTTTTTTCTCTCATTTTACATGGTGTCTATGTTGACTCTGCTTTTGAAACCTTAGATGTCCATGCCACGATGATTAGTTTCGTCCAGTTTTCTTTTAGCAAAGACTTATTGCAAGGTTAGGTTCAAAGCTCTTGAGAGTCTGAAGTACTATCATAGCATGGATTGGCAGGTAATATCCTACTCAATTATCATAACTTATGTTAGTTGTCTCTTGTTCAATTGTTTTACTTGAGTTCATGATATAGAGATACATAGGTATTACTTTGCCTGTCTTCATGACTTGATAAGAAATCAATTAATGCAATATCATAGGATTTGGTCATTGTATTCTTGTGGAAAATATGACGCTAAATATAAAGTGTTGTTAGTCATTCTTTTTCTTCTGTTTCTAAGTTTGACCATCTTGGACAAGAAGGGTAGACCCAACTAAAAGGTGAATTGATCTGATCTGTTGCTTTTTGAATGTTGAGCGACATATCATGAAGAGAGATGTCCAAAATTCAATATGCTCACGGGTAGTCCAGTATCTCCTGTAAAAATAGTGGTGACATGTCTGGAAAATGAGCTAGGTGATTGAAGGTGATCTAATTGCTTTGTCAATCACCTACTTTAGATGCTTATACTACAAAAGCATATGGTCTAACCATCACTCAGCTACTTAGCCTATTGCAATTTCATTTGTTCATTGAAGGGCTAGTATGAAGAAGAAAGGTTCACTTGCTAATTGCTATTATCAGATAATGTTTGAATTCTGCTATTTTCGTCTTGTTGTAGTTTTAGTTGTACTCATAACTTCTTTGGCGCTTCATCATCATAGCTCTTTCCATATGCGCCAATATGGACTATTCAATTGTTTTTTTTTTTTATTGGATTAGGAAGTAATATTCTCTACTAGCTGTGAAAAAATATCATTTGAGTCCACAATCACAAGAGTTCTTAGGTAATCTGACTACTCAATTGTTTCAAATGAGTCCATAAAATACATCAAATAGTTCACAAACTTAAAGCACCATATTCATTTCCATGACATAATCAATACAAGATTGCACAGTAAAATGTTATTTACTCCTGGATCTCATTATGAACGTGGCATTTTCCATGCACTTGGGTTCAGTGAAGTACAAGGGTAATCCATCAAGATCATGTCGAAAGCATCTTTTCCTTTCTGTTTTCTGCAGATAGTCACAAAGACAAGTCAGAGTTTGACCCTACTGCTTCTTAATGAAAATGTACAAGTAGGCTTGAGAAACCTGGTTACTCACTGACTATCCTGTTGAGGAATCTGTTTCTTCCAGGATTGCTATTGAAATAATATTTCACTGTACCCAGTTTCAAAAACAAAGATGTTTTTTCTAAAAGTGTAAGCTGTCCAAAATTTCTCATCAGTTCCTTGCCATATCTTTTCATTGCTTTCTATCAAGTAATCCGGCGTTACCTTTTCTTAAGATCCTTTCCTGAGAATATCCAGAGTAGCTGAGTCTAGGGGTTCTCTTCTGTTCTCTTGAAGTTTTCATCAAATTGTCTAATATGTTCCTGGAGGCACTAGTGAATTGACATACTGAAAAACTTGTTGCCGGAGAATCCATTAGTCATTGAATGCTTCGACTTAAATACTAGTGGGAACCATGCACTTGGAGGGTAAATAACTTTTCTCATGCATTTTGTAGCACATGGGCTTTTTTGTATGTTAATTTGCTTCTCGTTTATTCCAGTAATCTTCAGTAAGTCCATAGCAGACTTGGGGAAACTTCACAGAGAAAGCAACAGGGAAAATTTTACTTTACCATCTTCTCATCTAGGCTATGAAAAGGCGCTTGTCATTCTTAAATAATTTAATTCTCTTCATTATGATAAGCCCTTTGATCATTTTCGACATGCATCTTGCAAAAGTTCCCAATAAGGGAGATGATTACGTACGTCCTAAAGAGTAGCATCATGTAAATTTGCATGATGAATGTCTTGAATCTAACATACTACTGATATGTTTTGGCCAAAGACCTAAGTGTTGATTATAACGTGTTAGATAAGTGCATGTAAATTTCCACAATGAACATCTTAAATCTAACATGCTACCAATCTTTTTTGGCCAAAGACCTAAGTGTTGATAATAACGTGCTAGATAATTTCGACAATATACTTAGGTTGTGTTTGACAGTTAAGATAAAATTTATCCTATCTTGCGTTTGGTGCACGCTCAAGATAGGATAATGTCAGATATAAATGGAATATACACTGGATAAAATTATCCCATGGTGGAGCTAGGATAAAGGTAGATAGGATTGGATATAATAAAAAAAAAATTTTCAAATAGCAAAATTTTAAAATTAACAAATTAAAATTATATTTCAATATAAATAATAATTGAATTATAATATAAGAAAATCAAAATAACAAAAAAAATAGTTTTTCAAATTAATTCTATCTTTTATAATATACATTCAATATAAAACTATAATATTTATTACATATTTTAGGTGTTTTAGTAGTTTAGGTATATTAGTACAATTTCTATTTAATAAAATTTTATTAGAGAATGATGGAAGGGGAAGAAAGAAATAAAAAAGGAATTAATTAAAAAGAGGAGAAAATAAAATAAAAAGAAAATAAAAATAAGGAAGACAAGAGTGTTACGAGAGATTTTTACTATATCTGTTTATAAATCAAACAAAATATATAATATAATGTGAAAATATCCAATTTTATTATTGCAATCATTAAACAGTAGATAAGATATAAAAAAATATGCTATATTTCATATCTTATCCTATCTAGTTTTATCTTAATTAGAAATCTGGACGACCAAACATAACTTTAGAGCTCATCTTTCTCAATATTCACATGTTTTTTTTGCTCGGGACAGGTTGTCTTGCTTAGCCTCACTACCTCTCTCATACCTCAGCAAAAGAAAAATCATAAATGAAAAGGAATTGCAATAATCAAAAACCCGCTTATAGCAATCACATGAGCAGTGGTGGTGATTACCATTGAGATCGTTTGCAAGCCTTATCTCAACGGATCTCTCAACCCTGATTATGGCCGAACTGATGACAACCGTAAGCTCTTGCTCACGTCCTTGTAATCAACCCCAGCAACACCAGCTATGTGTGAATTTCAAATGACTTCCCAATCCACCATGGCCACTGGTCCAGCACTCATTGTTAGCATCCGGCTATGTCGAAGTCACAATAGCCTGGTCAATGGAAAAAAATTGAAAAATAAAACAAAGTGTCATCTCTTTCCATTGCATGACATCATGTCATATATCTTCTTGCCAGTAGCCTAGTTGGTGACTTGAAAATATTAGGGTGATCTCAGAAAATTAGCATGTGATAGGAAAAAATTGATTTTTACTCATTGTAGAACTCCTAAAATACTATAAAGCATGAAAATATTACATGATTTCTCTCATAACATTTTTGAAATCATCATAGCAAATATTGCTTATTTTTCTTACTTCATTCATTATATTCAAACATATGGGTACAAATGGTTGGATTGGTGAACTAGAGGAATCGCATATCAGCCCATACTCCAGTTCAATATTCGGTATCATTTTCAAAACATTGCCTACAATTAGGCCTGAAATAATTGACTAAAAGTCATCCATTCTTTCTTGAAAGGTGGGTATATGAAAATCTTTAACTAGGAGCCCTCGCCTTTGGTTCGTATATTTATTGATTTTCTTTAATGGATGACCTCACTCGTAATTTATTAAAGGGATAAGTGCATTGGAAGTCTTAAAACTTGTTAACAAAGTGTAATTTAGTCATAAAAAAGTGCAATTAAATCCTCTAATTTTTCATGAAAGTGTAATCGCGTCATAGAACTTTTAAAAAGTATAATCAAGTTCTTAAACTTGTCAAGTTAGTTAAATTAAGTCCTTTCATTGATAGCACTCTTTGAAAAAATTTAGGTCTCAATTGTACTTTTATGACATGTTTTAGAACTTGATTGCCCATTGTAACAAATTTTAAGGCTTAATTGCATTTTTTGAAAATTTTAGAATTTAATTACAATTTCATAACAAATTTTAGGACTTTATTAAAACATCATTCTAAAAAAAGTGCGAGTATATATGGTGATTATAACAATGGGGAATTGGACATCGTTACTTTGAACCTACTTCGTCCTTCTACTAATTGAGAGGATCCGACAAGAATATACATTTCAATCATGTGGAAGGAGAGATAGAGTCCTATGCAAACACGCACTAACCGAACTCCTTCAATTTGATAACAAAAGAGTGAAAATGAAATTTACCATACTTTATGTAAACAGCTGTATTTCCGTACATCCTTGATTATAGGAAACTTTATCGAAACATGCCTTTCATCTGTGGAATACAAATTATGGATCATCTACATGCAAATAAAAATATGAGTGGTCCATGTTATCTTAACTTAGTACTTATATTTTATTATGCTTAACACGTGAAATTGCACATGGCTATATTATCTAACCAAATTCGGCCCAACTTATAGTGGCTCCATTTACCTCTCAACCTCATTTAATAATTAATGATAGATCAGATGTTAGAAATTATAATTCAACTTTCGGCTTCATTATTTTGTTTAATACATTTTGTCATCCTTTCCTAGATCAAGGCATCATCCTCTGTATTCTAAATAAAGATTACTGAGTATGTGATTACAGTTAAAAACTTGAAAGAAAATAACCTTCTTACTTATCCATGAACAAGAGAATATAGTAAGCATAGGTGAGCTCTAGGGAAACTCAATCGGATAGTAGCAAATCATCAATAACCTCAATTATCTCGATAAGTAGCACCAAGTCTATACTTGTTGGGTCCATCATGGGACACAGGATGTGACTGGGCACACACACATCTCCTAATTTTTTATTTTTCAATTAATAAAGTTTCTTAGCAAATGCTCAAAGTCAGGTACAAAATTAATGATATTTATCCAAGTGAGATTTGTAAATTTATCTTGCAATATTAATGGAAATTTAAGAGAAAATTAAAGGGGATAATTTATTTTTACAAAAGATATCGAAAATTTTGATCAATATTTATTAAAGCCAAAAAAAAAAGGAAAAAAAAAAACACCAAGAGCAACCGAGATCGCTGCACGGTTACATACCTCACTTCTAAAGGCCACAAAGGGGTTGCGCATTAACGTGGAGCTAAGTGTGGAGAAAGATTAAAAAAAAAAAAATTGCTAGAAAAATGTAAATTGCATTGAAATGGTGAAATTCGAGGAAAATAAAATGGTGTAGTAAAAAGAAAATATAAACATAGATTATAGATTTGCTTGATTATGGAAAGAGAGAGCTTTACAATCCCAAAACACTGGTATTCATAAAAATTAAAAAAAAAAAAAAAAAAAAAAAAAAAAAAAAAAACTAAGAATAACAAGTCCCTCCTATACGTAAAAGAACCACCCGCATAACTCCAATTATTCCACCTCTTTTGCTGCTTCAACTTCAAAGACGAAATGCTACAACGTGCAACTCAATCATGAACTCTCCCTAGTTACATCTGGCTTATTATCAACACATCCCAAGCACGATTTAAAACTCAGTTATTAAAATCATCAAGCATGAAACCGAAATCTTCAGTTACGAATGATTTCATGCTAATTACGGAGGTAAAATGTAAACTCACGGTCCTACGTATTGCTTAGCTCTTCCCTATATCCACAGTGACGGGGAGTCAAATTAGACATTGACCTTACCGATGCTTTTTCCCAGAGATTTAGACAAAAATTTCAAACATGGCAAAACTTAAATAAATTTCTTAATTAATCCATTATCTTTGAAGCATATTACTTAGGCCATGTTTGGTAACCATCCAAATAGGGCCAAATTCTGATTTTTTGTTCCTAGAATCAGTTTGGGCCTAGAATCGTGTTTGGTAAAATTTTTGTTCCCGGGAACAGATTAGGAGTAGAATCAAGAATAAAAAAAATGTGATTCTTATTCCAAAATCAGAATTGAGAATCAAAACTCTTCTTCTTCTCTTTTGTTCTTCTTCATTAACCGCCATCCCGCGACCGCCATCCGTCGCCGCCAGTTGTCGTTGTCCACCGCCGCTAGTCGCCGGCAACCGGTCCAACAAGCTCGCCAGAGGCTCACCAGGCCAAGGTGAGGTCCGGCGAGCTCGCCGGAGGCAAGCGTAGCCACCGATGAGGCCCGCCTAGCCCTGGTGAGGCTCGCCCAACCCCGCTGGTGGTCAAGCGAGCCTCGGCCTCACCGGTGGCTGGGCGAGCCTCGCGACGCGCAGCCCCTCTGGTGGCCAGGCAAGCCTCGCCCAGTTGTGAGCAAGGCTCGGCCAACGAGGGCCGGCGATGCTCTAGTGAGGTCACCGACCCTCGTCTAGTTGATCACTGGTTCGGCAACCGGCCTGAAGAAGAAGAAGAAGAATAGGAGAAAAAAGAAAAAAAGTAAAGTAAAAAAAGGGGAAAAAAAAAAAAAGAAAAGAAAAGAAAAAAGGAAAAAATTATAAAAATTATTTAAAAATTAAAAGAAATTGATTTGGAATAGAATCAATGAACACGGTACCAAATGCAATTCTATTCCAGAATCAGAAATTTTGTACAGTTGCCAAATGCATTCTTTTACTCAAAATCAATTCTTGGGAACATAATAAAAAATAATAATTTTTGATGATAATTTGTTCCCGGGAATAGAATCGTTACCAAACACGCCCTTAACATCTTGTGAAAGTTACTAGTAAAGCATAAGATTACGAGGCTCTTAAAGAGTACTATCATCTAAAAATCAATAGCCGCTATGAACACTTTGACTCCCACATAAGTTTCATAATACAATTCTTTTTTAGCCAAAAGGTCCCTTAGCAAAAGACCCGTTATTTGGGAAGGTGTATAGGCAACAAATTAATTAGTAACCATATATCTTTCAATCAAACTTTCTGATTGCATGTTATGGTGTGTCGACAAAGTTGTGGTTTTTGGATACCTTGTTTGGTTTGTCTTTGTATCATCTGTAATTATTAATCCGCGCAAGCCTTAGACAAAATCGAAGTCATGAATTCCGTCCTCATCAAGTTGGACACAAAATGTTTTCACTTTGATTTGTGTGGCCACGTGATCCAATTAATATCCTCAAAGTCTACTAGGTGGGGGCATTCTTACCATCTCGTGTCAAAAAGCGCAGGGTAGCACTATGTGATAGCAATTCTCCACGAGTTGGTCACTTTTTAACAAGCACGAATGATTTTGCAGAGGATTATTATGGCAAATGCAGAAACCCACCCTTGCGGCAAATATCATAGGGAGAGGAGAAACACAAATCCACTATAGAAATCAAGTATTACAAAAGATGGCTCTGAAAAGCTTAAACTCTTTTTGTCTTAACTTCATGCAAAATTTTTTAGTAGTATCTCTTACTAAAATATCACTCTTCTAGACCAAAATTAGATTTTTAGGTCATCATATCCACTTATGTACCATAATTCCAATAGAAAGGTCAATCTCATTTATTGATAAGTTCCCAAATGAGATCAAAGACAAAACTTAATTACAAATATTCTTGGGTAGTCTCAATAATATTCTAAATTTCTTCCCCATTATTAATATACTTTGTAAACCTTTACACCAAAGGCTACAAAAGGATCCTCCGCCGCAGACTTCAATCCACACAACTATTGTCAAACAAATAAAGACCTATGTTAAAGAAATCCTATGCTTACATCTAATTGATCCATCCACTTTTAAAATAGTTGAAATAGATGCCTCAGAAATAGGATATGATAGTATTCTTTAACAGATCAAAAATAGTAAAGAATAGGTTGTCCAGTTTGTCTCAAAATATTGAAACTCAACCCAACAAAACTACTCAATAATCAAAAAAGAAATACTCACTATTGTTCTATCCATATCAAAATTCCAAGGAAATTTATTAAACCAAAAATTTCTCTTAGAATTGATTGCAAATCAGCCAAAGATATTGTACAAAATGATGTCTTAAATATTGCTTCAGAACAAATTTTACCAAATGAGAAGCCATACTTTTAGTGTTCAATTTTAATATTGAATTTATAAATGGTTCTTCGAATTCATTACCAGTTTTCTTAAAGATAATATTTACAAGGAATACAATCATGTCACCAAAATCCAAAAAAGACAAAGACAAAGCCAAAGCCATTGCCGAAACCTCCAATACACCACCTAAGCCAAAAGGCTTGGACCAATGAATATTAATGATCTCCAAAGGGAAAAACAAAACTAGAAGATCAAAATGATACTTCCAATACCTTTGATCTAAACTTCTTAAGGTTATTGACGGAAATAACCTCTAGAAAATGGATAATTAATGTAACGATAAAAATCAATAATGAATTCATCATTGAAACAACGGCACTCTTTGATATAAGAGCATATCTCAATTGTGTTAAAGAATGTCTTGTTCCAACAAGATACTTTGACAAAACATCAGAATCATTAAAATCAGCTTGAGGAGATAAGTTGAATATCAAATATAAATTAGCATAAGCTTTAATAATAAAAAATCACATGTCTTTTAAAACTTTCTTTTTTTTAGTCAAGAATATAAGGCAAAATAGTTGAATACGATAGAATCAACGATTCATAATCCCACCCAACAAATCATATCATTAGTAGAAACATTCAAAAATCCTATTTTTAAGACAATTGAATTCCCAAAAAAATCTTAGCCTAGAGTTTGCCAAAGCCACAGAACAACCCCAAAAATTATATTATAGTAGAGCTACCCCATCGAACATTGCTTTAGAAGAATCATTGCAAAACATACAAAATAAATACTCTCCAGATGCCATTTATGAATGGAATATAGATGGTGTAGCTAAAAGTAATATAATGAATATTTTAAACAATGTGGTAATATTAGCTAATGCCTACAAAACAGAGCAAGATGTTTCTAATCATGCTAGTGCTCATCTTTTAGTAGTCGATTTCACAGGACAACTAAAAGAATTGTGGGATAATTATTTAACAGATAAACAAAAAATATAAATTTTAACTATCTATAAAATAGATGACTTTGGACAACGCATGGATAATGAACAAGAACATCTCATCCAAGATACGGTGAATACATTCATTTACTCTATTTTACAACACTTCATAGAAGACCCATCACATATTAGAGATAGGAACCAAGACTTCCTGTCCAATATGAGATGTATTCTTCTTCTTTTGTTAGCATATTTATTTCAAGGGTAGTTATTGAACAAAACAACTATACAAATTAACATTTAGTAACCATAGAAAAACTATTGAATAGGATAGAATCAGCAAAAAGTAATTCTAAAAACACCTTTCAAACAATTTATTCAACCTTTTACAGTAACAAATGAAGGAATTGAAACTCGAGCTTTAAATAGAAAAATCACTTTCAATTTTATAACAAAACCATAAAAGAGAAGCCTAAATATTTTACAAGAATACTCAATTTCAGAAATAAATTATCTTATTACAGATAAAGAAAACCAACTTGAGTTTTTAAAGAAGACTTAGAATTCAAAAGAATAGAAGAAGATCTCATAAAAACAAATATCAAAGATAAAATAGCATCCCTACAAAAATACATAGAAAAAGCTATATGTTCCATTTTATAGAATGCACTTTGGGGAGCGCATACGACGGTGATCTCCTTAAGGCTAGGTTCTCAATTCTCTCAACCATCACCATGAGACTAGCATTCTCTTTTAGCACAATCCCCTTAGTGGTTTTTGCATGTAGATGCAGGAGGAGCTCTGCACCTCGAGTTTGTCATCGACTTGTATTGCAGGCACATTTTGCAAACACAGTTGAACTTCTTTTCTTTTCGGCCATTTGGTCCTTTTGTTAGGATCGTACTAAATCGGGTACCCATACTCTATTATTTTCCCCTCCTAGATATGTGTGCTGTACGACCAACTGTTTGTCTCGAATGCTTACTGCTTTCAGTATTCAAGAGACTGCATTGAACCCTCTCATTGTGTTCTCCATCGCCATCAGTATGCCTGTTGTGTGATTGCTCTTTTATGAGAAGAACTTTAATGATTGCAAAGGAAGAATGTCTTGAATTGCGTAATCATTATCGTTTCTAGCAAACTACTAGCGTTGCCTTGTACACAGATTACTTTTTGTTAGCTTGTGCTTTTGTAAAAAGTTGAGGGACAAAATCATTCATAGAAATATTTGTCAACTCATAATGTTTAACAAAAATTCACGCATCAATCAAACCACCAACCATTACAATGCTTGTTGCAAAAACGAAATAGGACCAGACTGGATCAAATCCAGATTCGACCGTGAAACAATGGATCAAGTTGAACAAATAAAATAATATATGAGAAATAGGAATATAGAATTTCTCTATATTACGATGTAATATAATGAAGATTACATTAGCCTATTTATAAGATGTATGGGATGGTTATCTAAAGTAACAAGATAAACATAATATCAAATATAATCAATCAAGGATATGCTATATCAAAGGAGATATGCGGCATCAAGTAAATATCTTAGTATTGCAAACATATCATAAATCAATATGTGCACTATACTCCAATTGAGTTAGATACAAAGTGTGCTTTAAAGAAACTTGGAGAAGCTCAGGCCTTGATATCATGTGGCAGCAAGATCTTTCGGGGTAGTTTGTTTCGAATGCTTATGCTTTCGGAATTAAAGAGACCACATTGAACCCTCCTATTGAAATCCCCATCACCATCTATGTGATTGTGCTTTTACGAGGAGATTTTTGGTGATTGGTGAGGAAGAATGTCCTAGATTTAATAGTCCTTACGGTTTTCAGCAAATCACCAGTGTTGCGTAGTACCCAGATTATTTTTTGGTTAGTTTGTGCTCTTTAAAGAGTTCAGGGATAAAATTACTCAGAAAATGATCAGTCAGCTAATAACGTTCGTACTTCAACAGAAATTCATGAGTCAATCAAACCCCGGATTAAAGCAACAAGCAAAATACGACCAAAACACTAACCGCAATATCAGAGTAAACATCTTCCCATAGTATCAGTTTAACTATATCCCTGAATCTCCTAGCAGTATAACCAATAAGCAAATGCCAATATTCATTTGAATAGCCGAAATTACCATTCGATTTTATGGAAAAAAAACTGGCACAAGCTCTAAAAGTTCAATAAGTAGACATTCAAATAAAGACAGACGACAATGATTTCCAATCGATCTTGTAGCGATAGAGTTAACTCCAATGCATCAAGCGTCAGAGACTCAAAAGGCCATCCAAGCCTTTTCCCCGGAGGTTTTCTACAAAATTTCAAGCACAGCATGACTTTAATAAATTTCCCTGCCAATCCCTCATTTTCTATCTCCTTCCCTCGGCTACTTTCCTCTCCTCTGAATCCCTTGATTCCTCAGCGGAGGTGAATCCACATATTGGTCATGGTCATCATATTATGATATGTCGAATGGGGTGAATCAACACCTGATTACCTGTCGAATCGGACTCTGTTGATTACCTGTCGAATCGGACTCTTACCTTCTTATATAGCAACGAGCTTCACCATGATTCCTAGAACACATGCAAAGCTTTGAGCTTGATTCAATTCTGACACTATTCGTAGCCCTCCAAAAGGAAACCAAATTTACGTCCCGTGGCTGTGCGCACGGATCGCTCGACGCACGGATAAGACCATGGTAGTTTCAATCGAGGCGTGACAACCGACTTGATGCGCTAAAGGTAGAGAGTGCAAGAGGGAGGGGAGGGGGGAGAGTGAGAGAGAGAGAGAATGGGGGGTTGCTTTTGGGATGTGAGAGGAGGTCAACAAGCGGTAGGGGGACACGACAGAAGCCCATGGGAGGAGTATAATCATGCATTTCATATTCTTTATTGCATTTAAGCATTTAAAACATGTAGGTTTAGACTAATGCATTTGCATTAAGTGAAGCATGAGGCCGATTGTGAACTCCTTTCGAATTGACCCGATAGACTGCCCTACATACACACGAAGTCTAGGCCCATTCCCTCATTTAAAGTTGAGCCCACAAGTTCGGTCCCCCCCCCCCTCTCTCTCTATTCATGTACTTTCCGTTCCCTCTAATGTCATTCGATCATGCCAAATAAATATGACTCCATTTCTTGTGGCACCCCTCGAACGGCCCCCGATCCGTTGGAGTCGCCACAGTGCGCTTACCTTTCTTTTGTCCTAACAATATATCACTCTGATACCATAGAATCATAATAGGCCCACAACTCCTGAGGGTTTATATCTTTTAGATCGGTCCCTACGCAAAAATATGGTGGAAGCGTATCCAACAACTCCCTTCCATATATTCAGAAAACGATGCACACCAACTAAACATTTATAGGTAAAAGCTGAACACTTTTATTTACTTAAACCAAATGGACATCATTCATCGGTACATTAAAATGCCGTAATCTTCTATACTCAGCTATACTTCAAAAGATGACCGACATTTTTTCTAACAGTCGTATACTTAAAGTCCATCGATCAGTGTCGGCGTCCAAAAGTTCCTTCCTTTACTATCCTCCTCCTCGCGGTCATATCCAACCACTCGGTCCATTTGTTGGTGGCAGTGATAGTAGAGGCATTTTATCTAGTCTGAAATGTTAGTCCTCAAAAGGGGTAAGTACAACCACTCAGCAGTAAAAGATTCATTAAGCTATATCACGCAGTACCATCAATATCTAGATTCATGCAAGATAGACAAGATAGGCAGCCAATGAATGAATATGCATCCAAACCATATAACTCTTCAATGCAATGACCAATGCATTTCCAACCAATAAGATCCATCATGTTCAGTCACACAATGAATGAGTATGCATCCAAATCATATAACTCTTCAATGCAATGACCAGTGCATTTCCAACCAATAAGATCCATCATGTTTAGTCACGCAAGTCCCGATCATAAGGCCAAACTGTAATGACACGTCTCATTCCATGCCATACAATTTAATCCTATAACCAAACCACACGCACACTTAGTGGAACCATTAGTTTTAACATTCAAAAGGTTTCACCCCCCAAAGGACTAATGTTTGCGTCCTTCTGGGCATTCGCACCCAATCCTGGCGTTGCGAAGTCCTCCGGCACACACCTCCGAGCATCTCGCATCCCACCTGGCATCACGAGGAATTGCCGGGGCTCGCCATGAAAATGATTACCCCTGCCTTCCGGAATTATGTACCGACATACCACCGGGCCTCTCTCGGAATTACGTACCGATACACCACCGAGCATCCCGACACTCCCGGGGAAAAACCTCCGGCATTTAGCCACTTAGGGCTACCGGGCATCCACAAGGCATCGACTCATTCAATCCTTTGGGCATCCCGACTCCCAGGGTATCGTTGACCCGAGGGTCCAACGGCAACAATTTACATCTTAATTTCAGAAAAACACTTTTCAATGCAATGACAAAATGTCTCTTGAGTCTCATCACATCTCAATATTGCATAATATGGCAATGCCAGTATCATCATGTCACATAACCACTCAAGATGCATTCACTTTTGAAATCAGTTGAGCAAAATCGGAGTAAAACAGCTTAAAAACCAAAATGTGCAGCTTTAATGAAAATTTCGAAATAACCCCTAAATGAACTCAGAAAATTCTGAAATTTGGATATGTTGTAAACAAGATTTAAATAAAAAAATTTTATGAAGAACACTAAGTCAGATTCATTGTATATCAAGAGAAATAATTTTGATATTCCTTACTGACACTCTGTAATAATTTCCAGATTTAACATTTACAAGAAAAATCATTTCATTGACCAAAAATTGTCCATTTATTCTCAAATTTTGATATATTATTCCTAAGGATATGTCATACAACTTTCATTAAGGATTCGAAGTTCAACTCTATCTAGATAAATACAGAAAATTCGTGGAATCATCAAAGGTCAGGCTGTTTTTCTACGGAACAGTTTTTCTGTTTTAAAATGAATTGCTTCTATCTACACGTTCTTATATTCATATAGCTATGACTATGAGTTAAACTCAATCTAATGGATCTTATCTTAAGTCAAATGGTTCTATTCCTCATCTTCATCTCTAGAAATCAAAGTGACACAATATAACCGACTTTCTATCCATGTTCCTCTAAAATAGAAAACATCTAATGCTTTTCTCTTCATTTCCAGTTCAATCAAATCGTTTGTTTTATTACAAATTCATCATGTAGCATCTCAGCACACTTACACAGCATCTAGGAGTAGTCATAGTACATTTTCACTCACCTAGAATCCTTCACAACTCGGTACAAAGCACATACTCACATCTCAGCTCATGTAACTCAACATGCATCACCTTTTCTTCACTCGGCACACACCATTACACCTCACTCAACAATCACAACTCACTCACAATTAGATTTCGAGACATGCAAGCCTCAAATGCAACATGCAATGACTTATAGCCTCAATCTAGAACTTATCTAGCTCAATCCAACACAAAATGGCAACTTCACATTCAATCCTCCACAAATTAGTATTCAGTTTTCATCTCGACCCTTCCTCAAGTCTATTGCACTACATTAGACAGCAACAGCACTACATCACATAGATTGATGAACTTCTACTTGCCTCTAATTCCTTAGCTTGACAGCAAGCAAAATTGAAAGCTCGGGCTTGGCTCAATGGTGATGAAGACCGGCAGCGACGACGGTGGCAGCTTGAGCACAGGCACGGGCGGTCTCTTCTTCCTCACACCGTGCACTCACTCTCTGCTCGCATCTCTCTCTCTCACTTGCTCGCTCGCTCATTCGTTCTCTCTCTCTCTCTGCTCAAAATTCTATTTGGTTCACTCTCTTTCTTCACCATCAAAACCGAGCTAATAATTCCCTCAAAATTAATTAGACTAATGATGATATTTGCATGTAGGGGTTTCGGTGGATGCAGCAGAAATGGACAGGTGGGGGAGACGTGGCAATTTTCTTTGGCCACTTGTAGACACGAACGAAGCAGGTGTTCCGAGCTCCTACTTCGCTGGCCACAGAAATGGAGAGCAACGTGGCTGTTGCTGGGTGCCCCTCGGTCAACCGCCCACCTTGGTTGACTCCTCAACGTTCGTATGGGCTGCATGGGCGTGGGCTGTGGGCTCTTCATTCTGGTGTGAATATGGGCTGAGAACGTGGGCCTTCACCGAGAATTTTTTTTCGCCATCAATTCCCACTTCCCATAAACAAACGTGACCCTATTTGTTGCATGGGTCAGCCATCCTTTCTATTGTTTGACCGGCCAAATGGATGTGAATATGGTCATGCAAATTGATAGTCTTCCAGTCTTCATGAAGGAAAATAGAGAGACACGGCTGCGTGGCCGAAGAACGTGGCCGTTGGCGAGGCCGTTCGCATGGCCGTCTAAGGAGAATAATCGTGCATGAAGTTGTGAACGTGGACCTTCGGTTGCTTCATTCTTGCATAGAGAAAATGTTGCAGACGTATGTATGGCCGTTGCATGCTACGGGCCTTCAGCTCGGTTGATTTGCGAGGCCGCTTGGGACTAATATCGGACGTGTGCTTGGCCGTGCATGAGAAATTTCTCTCTGAAAGTTGATGTTTCGGAATGACGAATGGTGATGAAACGATGGCCTAATGCTATACCGATGATGACGAAGACGAAATAGTGTCCGTAAATGGTGCCAATGATGTAGACACTCCCGTCGACCCGTGACGAGCCGTTACTTATTCGAGGTTTGACGAAAACCCGGATGCCACATTTCTTGTCACCTTAGACCATTTTAAGCAAAGCAGCAATCAAGGCATTTGAGATGATGGGCATGTTGAAATTGACTAGGAAAAGATTAAATTTCGTGCAATTAAAAGGGGAAAGAATGAATAAGAGTTTGACTGAAATTAGAAGAGGAGTGCTGGAGATCTTGGGCGGAAAGCAAAAGGAACAAGGCCCTCACTTTTTTTTTTTTTTTTTTTAATCCTACTTCATCACTAAACAAATGTCGATCTCCTCACTACTGTGACCTCTTCGAATCCTCCTGCGGATGCAAAAGGCTAATGACTTACTAAGGTTAGGCTTAGCTTGGATCTCTTAAGCCCACCAATTCACTACTTATGATTTAAGTTTTTAACTTACAAATCATTTCATTTACGAGGTACTACTAATCAATTTGTGATGAGTCGATTACAAACCAAATTAAACTGTTGGGAGAATTATTTTACTTCTATGCAACACACAAAATTAGGATTAGAGACTTGATTACACCAGTTAATCAATTAATGCATTTTCGATACCTAATCTTATTTATACATTAAGTAAAGCAGTTATGCCAATTACAAGTCCTAAGATTTAATTCCTAATCAAGTTGAGGAAATAGCAATCCATGCATCATAAAGGGCATCATTGGAATAAAGGAAATGTACAAATAGCAATCTCACATTTGCTTCCAAGAATTTAAGCACGATCTTTTTTTTTTTAAAGGATTTTCACATATTTTAAGAAAAAAAAACCACTCAAAAACCATTTTTAAAGCTTTGTCCTCATTTTTAGAGAAAACATAATTTTTCAATTTTTTATTTTTGTATTTTTATACTTTTTAAAAGTACATATTTTTAATAATTTTTATTCAAAAATTGGGACCCGGGCTCGGCCTTCGAGCCCAGTGCGAATATGGGCTGGGCTGCCATTGGTCTTCGGAGTTCGGGCCCAGTACCTAAAGGCAAAGGAAGGAACGGGCTCAATGAACTTGTACCCAATTAGGCCACTACAGGACAAAATCCAAGCCCACTCAACCAAGAGCACAAACCCAAACAAGCCAAATTAGGCCCAAACCTCACTAGCCTTGTAGTAAAAACGAAGCCGAAATTCACCCAAAACACACTCATGCCTCTCGTGCTATTTTTAGTGAAAATAAAGCCCATTTTCCCTATTTTTGTTTCCTTCTCTCTTTCCCTAATAAGCCTTTCAACGTCTTCTCCCCTATCCCATGACAAACCCAGAACGCCCCAACATGCAAGACAAACTGCACGAGGGCTTCAGCAATCAAAGCTTAGTCCACGTTTGTTATCTTCCCCCTCTCTTGCCAATCTCTCCTCTCACCTTCGCGACTTATCTGAAGCGTTCATCACGTGCTTCACTTTTTTTCCCAGAGGACCGAGAACATTGGCGGATGCAAACCACTAAAAGGACCAAGCTTTGACCAAAATGGTTCGGGCACAGCACAAGCCACGTCCAGCCACCACGCCGCTGTCATTCGTCGCCACAAACACCACCACCCTTCAACTCCGCCGGCCAAGAACCGGTCACCTGGAAACACGACGCGCACACAAAAAACCGTCGAAACAATAACACACAAAGCGAAGGGTACTAGCGGGGCTCTATCAAAACTCTTTTAGCAAGCCACGAGCACCCACGACAGACAGAAAACTAAGAGCATCCTCACGAATCTCGCTCGGGCGTTTCATCAAACACACGGAGTACACTGGCTAAAAAGAGAGAAATCGAACCAATCGAGACTTGAGATCGCGTCGGGACTCATAGCAATCAACAAGCAACGCTCAACAACTGCAGCACACACGAACGGGGTCGGGAACCCGCATGAGACGGACAAAATAGTCCGGTCCGGCGAGCCCGATACAGGGTGCAAACAGGCGGATGGCCGAGGGTCCCTACCGGGCTCGGCGACGTTGGACAGTGGACGAGCTCAATAGATCGGGCTACGTCCGTTCGCCTTGGGCGTCTCCGAGCGTGGATGCTCGGGAAAACGACCCCCAAATTGGAACAATCGAGGAAAAAGAAACGAAAAAGAAGGGGCGGGGGGTGGGGTGTGTTACGGCGGTGAGTCACCGGCCTTATTCGTTGCTAGAGGACGCTCGCTCACTCCCAGTTTCTCACTCGGTTGTCCCTCACAGCTCACCTTCTCTCACTCGATTTTCCCTCCCAAGGTCCCCTTTTTCATTCTCCCGATCGCCCCGACTGGCCCCTCTCGGTCGAACCGGCGTGACATCGCCCGTCACCTCCGTCGCCGTCTGCCTGCTCCTCTGTCCCTGCTCTGCGCTGCTCCTCTGCTCTGCGGCATCCTTGTTGGCGTGAGAAAGAGGAGGAAGAAAGGGGGGAGACGCCAATCTAGCATCGCGAAGAAGGACCGAAAGAGGAAAAGGTAAAGAATGGGAAAGGAAATGGACTTGGTGGCTCTAGCAGATCATGGTAAATAGGACGAGAAGAATGTGGGAAGTTCGTGGGGAAGGGGCTGGAAGAATCGGTAGAGGTGCACATTCACGCTCTCATATCAATTCTCTCAATCTTGCACATCAGAAGCGGAGGATGCTCGGGCTAGAAGGAGCAACGCTTCCACCGTCCTCTGCTGTCCCCGGAGTCGTCCATGCGAGAATTTAAATTCCTCAGCTTACTCTGATCGCGTTCAGCTCGGTTGTAGCCCAAAGTTATCTTTGTTTAATCACGGAACTGATTGGAAGAATAGGTGCGCCTGCCTGAGCCCCCATTTGTTGATCCTAATTAGTTGTTCACCGTTGCTTCTTCGTTGGGTTTGGTTGCCGATGCATGTCCTTGCGTTTGCTCGTTTAATTCTTTCAGTTTATTTTCTTTTCAACGTGTTCGCTAGAATCTCATAATTGAATCATCTTCTTGAAATCAGTCGGTGCTGATCGTTGTCTGTGTTTCAAATAGCATCGGCATAACATAGTAAGGGAGTTCTGCATCTTGTAGTCCATTTTTTTGCACGGTTCGTACCACTATGCAGGCCAATCCATGGCCTAGATAAGGAGCCATCATTCATTTTTTGACCTGATATTTGGTTTCTGTTCCCAACATTTGCCCTAACAATTAAATAATTTCACGTTTCTTTCGGTTAATCCACATTGATTTTTCGTCACATTGGTTCAAACTTAACGCCTTAATATGTGAGAATGTACTGAACAACACTGTCTAATCCATGGATAGTGTGAATTCAAACATGTTTCACCTACATGATACCTCACGAGCCTCTTCCAACACATATGGTCAAGGAAAAAATTATCCAAAAAAAATCTTAAAACCATTATACCACAATCAATACAGTTTTAAACTTGATATAATCAATTAACTCGATATCATATGAGTTGGTCATTGTATTCTCGCGGAAAAGATTTTAACACTAAATATACAATGTTGTTTAGCCACTCTTTTTGTTCTTTTTTTCTGAAATTTGGCTATCTTGGATAAGAAGCGCAGCCATTCTTTCTTTTTCTTTTTCTTTTTCCTATTTTATGAGTTCAACAATCTCGGAGAATAAGAGTAAAGGCTCATAGAAAAATAAATTCGTCTGATCTAATGCTTTTATAATTTAGTTCTTGCCAATTTACTTTGGTGGGCACCAAGAAAAACAGTTTGCACAAATATTATGCCGTCTAATGTCCCTATGTGATTTTAGCATAATAGTAGTATCGGCCATGCCAATGTGTGCGTCTCCCTCCATTGCATTCAGTTCAAGTAAAAAAACAGTCGAACCATCAAAGAGGGAGAAAAAGGCACTGGATCCAGTTTTCTTTATATTTCCTTTATAAATCTCGCCCCAGCTTTCCAATATCTACCATCCAAAATTTACTGGATCCTCTCCCCTGGAGGATGAGTGACGTATCAAGGAAGTGAGCTTAGTTGATTGAAGATGATTTAGTTGCTTTGCGAGTCACCCATTTTAGACTCATCTACTACTGATAAACCTCGCAAGATTGGGCTTGGCCTGAAAGCTCATAGGCCTCAATCACAAACCCACTCATAACGATCGCATGGGTGGTGCTGGCTGTTTGTGCCTTGCTTTGCCCCTTTTTGGGCTCGCTGGACCGGACTTCTTCGTTGTTCGGTTCTCGCGAGCATTGGCCCCATTCGTCCGTGCACCGCTACTTTGGGCCACTAGTTGTTGATTATTGTGAGTCCCAGCACAAGTTGGTCGGTTTTTCCCTCATTTAGCCAGTGCGTTTCAAACTACAATGAAATATCTAAACCAAATCTATTCGGTTGAATCTAGACTTTTGAATTGTTGAAAGGAGCCCGTGAACATGTGTGATGCATTGTAGCCTCTCTTGTGATTAGCAAGTACATTTTCGGTCATGTTTCATTTCTACCGAATTTTTTTGGGTTGCTTTGCTTCGTGCCTTGGTATAGCCCTGCGATTGTCCTTGGTGTACGGGGTGTGGCTGCGAATGGGAGCCTCTAGTGATTAGCAATGGAGACAAGTGATTGCTTGGTGGCTGAAAGTCGCTTGCTGTGAAGATGCACGGATGTGGTCACGTCGTTGACGATGAGAATAATTTCTTCACGTTATGGTTTGGGGAGAGTCTCGGTTGTGGATGTGTGGGTTTATTCAATGATTGAGTAATTTTGGGCTTGAGTGGTTTTAATGAATTCGGGTTGGCTTCATTTTTGGAAGTGCTTGGGCTGAGTTCTTTTTAGTAATATGGGCTTAGTGCACTTAGTTACAAAGGAATGGGCTTGGTGTAGCTTTGGTGGAGGCTCACTTGGGAGTTTTTTTTCCCAATTAGCCTTAGAAAGGGTAGAAATGGAGTGAGCTTGAGGATAAGATCAATTGTCCCCTCTAGTCTGAACTGTGAGTCCAAGTTCATCCATGTTCTGGCCAAGTCCCTATTTTTAGACTACTTATTAATTGAATAAAAAATATATTTTTTAAAAATTAATTTTATAAAAATTAATTAAAAAGTCCGAAAAAATATTTTTCCTAAAGTCAGAAAATGCTTTAAAATACTCTTTCAAGGTAGCCTTCTCTTAAAGTTATGGGAAAATCATTGATAAGAAAATTGTGTTAAAAAATTAAACAAGCCCTTATGACTTTATCATAGGGTTCCGATTGTCATTAAAACAAATACCCTTAATTACACATTTTCCATATGTTGATTATGATTTCCCTTTAGCTTAGTCTAAGATGACAGGCTCCTTATTTGATATTGCTAGATTCTTGTTCTTCTGATTCAATTCATTTGATGCCACTTTAGTTGCTAATTGTCATGTTAATGATTGGGCATTTGCATGGTCACCTTATGTATTAGTGAATAGGTCTAAAATCAACACGACTGGCTCATGGAAAATATTTTTGAAATGAACAAGATTAGGTATCGAAATTGCATTAATTATTTAATTAGTGTAATCAAGTCTCCAATCTTAGATTATTTGATTACGTAGGAAATGAGATATACTTCCATACCTCATTTGATTTATAGCCGACCCTAATAAACTAGTAGCGACTCATTTGAAAATTTTTATGAACACTAAACGTCACGGGAGGTGTGAACTTAGAAGAGCCTACGTCTAATCATGGGCCGTAGGGACGTCTTTTAGGCAATACTCCTAAACCTATTTCCTTTCATATCGATGGGGTAGGTCGAGACAAGTAAATATTGATCTTGCACTCTTCATCCGCCGGATGAGTACATATACATAGATTTATTCAGTGCTACTCTAGACTTAAAATTTGATCATTGGTAATCTATCTTTATACACATAGAAGTGGATATTACTCGTGTGAAAGTGACCCACGTGATAGCACATGCGCTTCTTCATCTGATCTAATTTTTATGGTAATTTTAACATATTTTTATTAGTTTATTTAAATTAACGATTGATGTGAGTTTTCAAAAATGTTTAACAATATAGGGATACATATTATGCTATGATATTCATTTGACCTTAAATCGAGGACTATGAGGTTTTCGTTAAAAGATTTTTCACAATATTGAGATCCGATTTATGACATGATAGCCCATATTTGGTAGATGATATTAGCGAATCAATAAAAGAAAATCCATTGCTACCAGAAAATTTCATCACAAAAATTAATAATATGTATATTACAAATAAATGAATATAAGAAAATGATGAAAATAATTATTAGCAAAAGAGTAGATAGAGTAATCCACCATTAAGAAAAATTTAACTTAGAAAAAAAAAGCATTAGATGACATGATTGCACATAATTTCGTATACAAATATGATAGCTCTTGGTATTATATGCATAATCATTATCACTAAAATCAAGCCATGCCCTAACACTTTCAACCGTTGAAGAATTTAGCTATTACAAATCAATTACCAAACCTCCACCTATTAGCATAGATATTTTCAAATGCAAGCCGGCCTTTGCAAAGACGGTGGAAATTCCTAACCACAAGCCATCTATTATCATAATTATTTTCAAATATAGAGTAATTAATAGATAAATTTTGTTATGTTAAACGGACATGATGGCAAGGAAATTATTGTGTAAGCCCTTTTGATTATGCTTTGTCTTTGTAGGAACCATAGCCTAGAAGAAGAAACGCTAGTCACTTTTCCACGCATTATGTAAGAGAGAAAGGGGAATCTTATAGCGAGCTCATATGAAGAGTTGCTTATCAATCAAAACCTAACCTTTTTAGATGGGAAGGGACTAAAGATAACATCTCAATTTCCAGGACCCACACCATCCATAGTCATTGCCTTTGTTTTATTTTGTCTTCTGTGTTTGATTGTCACTCGCAATTATTGATCTGGACAAGTTGGACGGACCCAAGAAAATAAAGAAAGAGTTAACTCATGTGTATCATCCTTTGTGGGGCAAGAGAAAAGGCAAAGATCTTTTTTCGTGGGGGTCAAAGAAAATTTTATTGAAATTGCGAACATGGTCGAAAGAGTCCCAAGCCAGGGGAATCTAAACAATGGAGAGAACAATTGGCTTATGGAGGAATAGAAAGGCAATTTTGTGGAAGAGAGCCAATCCGTCGAGTCTTCGCAACTTAATTTACAAAGCCCGCATCAGTAAGAACAAAAAGTGTAATAATCTGTATCTATATCACAAAATGGAAAGGAGATCTATTTTAACGGAAATAATCTATCAAAAAATGTCAAAAATCCATAATTCCACAGACAAGTTAGTAGAATTTGGGGGGTGATTTCCATGTGGATCGAGGCAAAATTTAAACCTTAGGAACCAACACATCACTAGCCCCCTCTCTCAACAGTGCATGAGAGTCAAATTTGCAATTTGTCACTATATTTGAGATGTTACTAACGAGAATATGAAATTTACAGTTCCCATGAGTGGTGCAAACAGTCAAGATATCAAAGAATTTCCAATTTAAGAATTGGAAGTCACACGCGTAAATCTCATAAGATACGTAATAAAGTATTTTGGGTTATGGTCACCTGCACATGCAAATTGATATCTTTAAATCATGAATTAAGAAATTTTAATTACCAATGCTTTCATGCTAACGTGAATGTAGGAAAGAATGTAAAAACCTCTTGCTCTTGTGATAGCTCTTCGTGTCTCCTCTGCATTCAAGAAAGAATCAGCCAAGAACAAGTTGACACAAGCCGCTTCCACGAATTATTACCAAAAAATGAGGTGGCATAAGAGATGCACCCGATGTTTTCTCAGCTGTTCCCTCTCTACGGCAAGAAACGTCATGGGTCATCACGGCTCTTAAAGGTGCGAATGGCAACGTTTTTATTCCGGGGAACTATTTACTTTCAGAAATAGTTTTTTTTTTTTATTTTTTTTATTTCTACTACGAGAATAATTTCTGAGTAAAATAAGGTGTTTGGTAATTATACAAAATTTTTATTCTTGGAATAGAAAAAGAATAGAAATGCGTTTGGTAAGAATTTACAAATTTTCGTATTTATTTGTTTTTTCTTCTTAGTCACGAACCGCCGACCGCTGACCGCCGCCCGCCACCACACGACCACCGCACAAACGCTGCATGACCGCCACACGACCGCCAACCGACATCATCACTGTAGGATTGATGCCTGCAACCCACCGGCCGCAGGAGGGGGCGGCAGTCCTACGGCGGCGGTCGTGTGGAAATTGTGTGGCGGTTGGCGACGGCAGGCTACTGATAGACGGTGGCTCTGATCGAGAATTCCAACTCAATGAGTTAAAGCATGGAGAAGCACGTATACTTTTTTAAAGGGCAGTGGGGGACAGAGTTAATGACCCTGAATTTAAGATCCTCGTAGATAGAGTGGTTGAGAATTGTGGAGGCTTGCCTCTTTTGATTCTCTCAGTGGCTAAAAGGTTGAAGCGTGGAGATTTGCCTAAATGGAGGGATGCTTTGACCTATAAAGAAGGGTCCAATGTAAAATCAATAGTGGACCTTAGTTACAATGACCTAAAAAATGAGAGGATCAAAGCGCTATTCTTGGTTCATCCTCTAGTCTTTTGGGGACTTGGCATAAGGGATGCCCTTACCTACTACATGGGCTTGGGTTTATATAAAAAATTTAGCAAGACTATCGAAGACACTAGAGATAGGTTGATTATGGATTGACGTCGCCTCCTTAACTCTTCTTTGTTGCTAAGTAGTGATGGCCAAGCCCAGTTGAGCATGCATGACCTAATTATTGATGTGGCCATCTCTATGCATGACAAATTTATTGACATGGAATGGAACGCCTTGGTCGGGAGAAAGGACTGTGGGTTTAAAGAATGGTCACAGTATGATCTCAGAAAATGCACCGTAATGGTCTTCTACTATATTGACATTGATGAATTTCCTGTAAAATTGGACTGCCCGAACATGAGGATTATTCTGTTATTAGAAGAAAACTTTCTCAAAATGCCCGACCCTTTTTTCAAATCTATGGAGAAGCTCCAAGTATTGGACTTGACTGGCTTATCTTTTATCTCCCTCCCTTCGTCGATGGAGTCACTTAAAAGCCTCACATCACTATGTCTTCATGGATGCCATCTGGAGAATGCGACTGCTCTTGGAAAGCTGAAAGGATTGCGGTTCCTAAGTTTCTTTAATTCTAGAATTGCTCGGCTGCCCAAAGAAATGAGTGAACTAACAAAATTGAGATTTTTGGACTTCAGATTGTGTTCCATGCTTGAAGTTATTAAAAGCTTGGTTAATTTAGAACAATTGTCTACGGAAGAGAATTTTGATCAATGGGAGGCCGAGGATAAAACCCCGCGAAACAATGCTAGCCTGGCTGAGTTCAAGAACATGGATAAGTTGAGCACTTTATACATTGCCATTCCTTGTTCAGTCAATCTCTCAGGAGACCTACCATTTAGGGAACTAAGCGTGCGCATGACAAGGTTTCTATTCCGGCGAACTATTTCCTTTCAGAAATAGTTTTTTTTTTTTTTTACTCCGAAAAAACAATTTCTGAGTAAAATAAGGTATTTGGTAATTATACAAAATTTATACTCTTGGAATAAAAAAAGAATAGAATTGCGTTTAGTAAAAATTTATAAATTTTCATATTTATTTATTTTTTCTTCTTACTCACGGACTGCCGCCCGCCGCCGCCTGCTGCCGCATAACCGCCGCACGACCGTCGACCATCACCGCCAACCACCACTGCAGGATTGCTGCCCACAGCCCACCGACTGCGGGAGGGGACGGTGGCTGTCGGCAGTGACGGTTGGCGGTCGAGCGATGGCAGGCAACGGTCGTGCAGCGATCGTGTGGTGGTTGGCAACGGTAGGCTACTGGCGGATGGTGGCTCTGATCTAGAATTCCAACTCAATGAGTTAAAGCATGGAGAAGCACATATACTTTTTGAAAGGATAATGGGGGACAGAATTAATGACCCTAAATTTAAGATTCTCGTGGATAGAGTTGTCGAGAATTGTGGAGGCTTACCTCTTTTGATTCCCTCAGTGGCTAAAAGGTTGAAGCGTGGAGATTTGCCTGAATGGAGGGATGCTTCGACCTATAAAGAAGGGTCCAATGTAAAATCAATAGTGGAACTTAGTTACAATGACCTAAAAGATGAGAGGATCAAAGCGCTGTTCTTGGTTCATGCTCTAGTCTCTCGGGGACTTGGCATAAGTGATGCCCTTATCTACTCCATGGGATGGGTTTATATAAAAAATTTAGCAAGACCATCGAAGACACTAGAGATAGGTTGATTATGGATTGACGTCGTCTCCTTGACTCTTCTTTGTTGCTAGGTAGTGATGGCCGGGCCTAGTTGAGCATGCATGACCTAATTATTGACGTGGCCATCTTTATGCATGAAAAATTTACTGACATGGAATGGAACGCCTTGGTCGAGAGAAAGGATTTTGGGTTTAAAGAATGGTCACGGTATGATTTCAGAAAATGCACCGCAATGGCCTTCTACTATGTTAACATTGATGAATTTCTTGAAAAATTGAACTGCTCGAACATGAGGATTCTTCTGTTATTAGAAGAAAACTTTCTCAAAATGCCCGACCCATTTTTCGAATCTATGAAGAAGCTCCAAGTATTGGACTTGACTGGCTTATCGTTTAGCTACCTCCCCTCGTCGATGGAGTTACTTAAAATCCTCACATCACTATGTCTTGATGGATGCCATCTGAAGAATGTGACTACTCTTGGAAAGCTGAAAGAATTGCAGTTCCTAAGTTTCTTCAATTCTAGAATTGCTCGGCTGCCCAAAGAAATGGGTGAACTAACAGAATTGAGATTTTTGGACCTGAGATTGTGTTTCATGCTTGAAGTTATTAAAAGCTTGGTTTAGAAGAATTATCTATGGAAGAGAATTTTGATCAATGGGAGGCCGAGGATAAAACCCTGCGAAACAACGCTAGCTTGGCTGAGTTCAAGAACATGAATAAGTTGAGCACTTTATAAATTGCCATTCCTCGTTCAGCCAATCTCTCAAGAGACCTACCATTTGAGAAACTAAGGGTGTGCACAGCAACATTTCTATTCCAAGAAACTATTTCTTTTTAGAAATAGTTTTTTTTTTTTTAATTTCTACTCCGGAAACAATTTATGAGTAAATTTTTAACCAAAAAAAAATAATTTCTGAGTAAAATAAGGTGTTTAGCAACTATACAAAATTTATATTCTTGGAATACAAAAAGAATAGAAATACGTTTGGTAAAAATTTATAAATTTTTATATTTATTTCTTTTTCTTCTTACTCATGGACCTTTGACCGCCGCCCGTTGCCGCACGACCACGACACGACCGCCGCACGACTGTTGATCGTCACCGCCGACCGCCACTACAAGATTGTTGGCCACCGACCATCGGCCGTGAGAGGGGGAGACGACTAGTGGGCTGTGTGTGGCGATCGGCGCGACGGTTGGCGATTGTGCGGCGGCAAGCGGCAGCGGTCGTGCGGCAAATGTGCGGCGGCAAGCAGCATTCGTGCAGCGGTCGTGTGGCGATTGGCGACGACAACCTGTCGGTGGACGGTGGCTCTGGTCCAAAATTCCAACTCAGTGAGTTAAAGCATGGAGAAGCACAGATACTTTTTTAAAGGATAGTGGGGGGACATAGTTAACAACCCTAAATTTAAGATCCTCGTGGATAGAGTGGTCGAGAATTGTGGAGGCTTGCCTCTTTTGATTCTCTCAGTGGCTAAAAGGTTGAAGTGTGGAGATTTGCTTGAATGGAGGGATGCTTCGACCTATAAAGAAGGGTCCAATGTAAAATCAATAGTGGACCTTAGTTACAATGACCTCAAAGATGAGAGGATCAAAGCATTGTTCTTGATTCATGCTCTAGTCTCTCGGGGACATGGCATAAGGGATGCCCTTATCTACCGCATGGGCTTGGGTTTATGTAAAAATTCAGCAAGACCATCGAAGACACTAGAAAGAGGTTGATTATGGATGGACGTCGCCTCCTTGAATCTTCTTTGTTGCTAGGCAGTGATGGTTGAGCCTAGTTGAGCATGCATGACCTAATTATTGACGTGGCCATCTCTATGCCTGACAAATTTATTGACTTGGAATGGAACACCTCGGTCGGGAGAAAGGATTTTGGGTTTAAAGAATTGTCACAGTATGATCTCAGAAAATGCACCGAATGGCCTTCTAATATGTTGACATTGATGAATTTCCTAGAAATTTGGACTGTCCGAACATGAGGATTCTTCAGTCATTAGAAGAAAACTTTCTCAAAATGCTCGACTCATTTTTCGAATTTATGGAGAAACTCCAAGTCTTGGACTTGACTGGCTTATCTTTTACCTCCCTCCTTTTGTCGATGAAGTTACTTAAAAACTGCACAACTATGTCTTGATGGATGCCATCTGGAGAATGTGACTGCTCTTGAAAAGCTGAAAGGATTGCAGTTCCTAAGTTTCTTCAATTCTAGAATTGCTCGGTTGCAGAAAGAAATTGGTGAACTAACATAATTGAGATTTTTGGACCTGAGATTGTGTTCCATGCTTGAAGTTATTGAAAGCTTGGTTAATTTAGAAGAATTGTCTATTGAAGAGAGTCTTGATCGGTGGGAGGTCGAGGATAAAACCCCGCGAAACAAAAACTAGCCCGGGCCGAGTTCAAGTACATGAATAAGTTGACCACTTTATACGTTGTCATTCCTCGTTCAGCTAATCTCTTAAGAAACCTACCATTTTCGAAACTAAGGGTACGCATGGCAACGTTTATGTTACAGGGAAATATATTTTTTTCAAAAATAGTTTTTTTGTGTTTTATTTCTACTTCACAAAAAATTTATGAGTAGAATAAGATATTTGGTAATTATACAAAATTTCTATTCTTGGAATAGAAAAAAAATAGAAATGTGTTTAGTAAAAATTTATAAATTTTTATATTTGTTTGTTCTTTCTTCTTCCTCACGAACTCGCCGACCGCCGACCAACCGCCGCCGTACGACCACCGCACGAACGCCGCATGGCCATCGCATGGCCAGCGCACGACCGTCGACCGTCACAACCAATCGCCGCCGCAGGATTGCCACTTATAGCCCAATGACTGCTGTTGGGGGCGGTAGCTAATAGGTTGTGTGCGGCGGTCTTGCAGCGACAGTCGGAGGTCATGCAGTGGTAGGCGGCGGTTGTGTGCGATTGGCAACAACAAGCTGCCGTCGGACGGTGGCTCTGATCCATAATTCCAACTCAGTGAGTTAAAGCATAGAGAAGCACGTATACTTTTTTAAAGGATAGTGGGGACGAGTTATCGACCACGACTTTAAGATCCTCGTGGATAGAGTGGTCGAAAATTGTGGAGGCTTGCCTCTTATGATTCTCTCAGTGGCTAAAAGGTTGAAGTGTGGAGATTTGCCTGAATGGAGGGATGCTTCGACCTATAAAGAAGGGTCCAATGTAAAATCAATAGTGGACCTTAGTTACAATGACCTCAAAGATGAGAGGATCAAAGCGTTGTTCTTGGGCTTGGGTTTATAAAAAAAATAAAAATCAGCAAGACCATCGAAGACACTAGAAAGAGGTTGATTATGGATTGATGTCGCCTCCTTGACTCTTTTTTGTTGCTAGGCAGTGAAGGCTGAGCCCAGTTGAGCATGCATGACCTAATTATTGGCGTGGCCATCTCTATGCATGACAAATTTATTGACACGGAATGGAACACCTTGGTCGGGAGAAAGGATTTTGGGATTAAAGAATGGTCACAAAGGATTTTGGGTTTAAAGAATGGTCACAGTATGATCTCAGAAAATGCACTGGAATGGCCTTCTACTATGTTGACATTGATGAATTTCCTGAAAAATTGGACTGTCCGAACATGAGGATTCTTCAGTCATTAGAAGAAAACTTTCTCAAAATGCTCTACTCATTTTTCGAATCTATGGAGAAGCTCCAAGTCTCGAGACTTGACTGGCTTATCTTTTACCTCCCTCCTTTTGTCGATGAAGTTACTTAAAAACCTCACAACTATGTCTTGATGGATGCCATCCGGAGAATGTGACTGCTCTGGAAAGCTGAAAGGATTGCAAATCCTAAGTTTTTTCAATTCTAGAATTGCTCGGCTGCCCAAAGAATTTGGTTAACTAACAGAATTGAGATTTTTGGACCTGAGATTGTGTTCCATGCTTGAAGTTATTGAAAGCTTGGTTAATTTAGAAGAATTGTCTATGGAAGAGAGTTTTGATCAATGGGAGGTCGAGGATAAAACCCCGCGAAACAACACTAGCCTAGCTGAGTTCAAGTACATGAATAAGTTGACAACATTATACATTGCCATTCCTCGTTTAGCCAATCTCTTAAGAAACCTATCATTTGCAAAACTAAGGGTGCACATGGCAACATTTCTATTACAGGGAACTATTTTTTTTTTTTTT
Source organism: Eucalyptus decipiens (assembly GCA_014182575.1). Classification (NCBI taxonomy): domain Eukaryota; kingdom Viridiplantae; phylum Streptophyta; class Magnoliopsida; order Myrtales; family Myrtaceae; genus Eucalyptus; species Eucalyptus decipiens. The sequence continues at coordinate 30,802,281 of CM024610.1, read as the reverse complement.
TTTTTTAGAAATAGTTTTTTTTTTTTCTATTTCTAATTCAAGAACAATTTTTGAGTAAAATAAGATATTTGGTAATTATACAAAATTTCTATTCTTGGAATAGAAAAAGAATAGAATTGCGTTTATTAAAAATTTATAAATTTTTATATTTGTTTGTTCTTTCTTCTTACTCACGGACCGTCGACCGCCGACCGCCGGACGACCAAACGCAATCCTAATGTACTTATCCCTTTATTAAAATATCATTCTAAGTAAAGTGTAGGTATATATGGAGATTATGACAATGGGGAATTGGACATCATTACTTTAAGCTTGCTTTGTCCTTTTACTAATCGAGAGGATCCAACAAAACTACACATTTCAAACATGTGGAAGGAGAGACATAGTCCTATGCAAACACGCACTAACCGAATTTCTTTGCTTTGATAACAAAAGAGTAAAAATGAAATTTACCATACTTTATGAAAAGAGCTATATATCCGTACATCCTTGATTTTAGGAAACTTTATCAAAACATGCCTTTTGTCAGTGGAATACAAATTATGGATCACCTACATACAAATCAAAATATGAGTGATGTCCGTGTTATCTTAACTTAATATTTGTATTTTATAATGCTTAACACATGAAATTGCACATGACTATACTATCTAACCAAATTCAGCCCAACTTGTTGTGGCTCCATTTACCTCTCAACCTCATGTAATAATTAAAATGATAGATCATATGTTGGAAATTATAGTTTGACTTTCGGATTGATTATTTTGTTTGATATATTTTTCATCATTTCCTAGATCAAGGCATCGTCATCTATATTCTAATTAAAGATCTGATTACAATTAAAAATTTGAAAGAAAATAACCTTCCTATTTATCCATGAACAAAAGAATATAGTAAGCATAGCTGAGCTCTAGGAAAACTCATTTGGATAGTATCAAATCATAATAACCTCAATTATCTTGATAAGTAGCACTGAGTCTATACTTGTTGGGTCCATCATGGAACAGGGGATGTGAATGTATGCAAACACATCTCCTATTTTTTTTTTTTTCCAACTAATAAAGTCTCTTAGCAAATGTTCAAAATCAGGTGTAAAATTAATGATTTTTATCCATGTGAGATTTGTAAATTTATCTCGCAATATTAATGGACATCTGAGAGAAAATTAAAGTGGACAATTTACTTTAACAAAAGACATCCAAAATTTTGATCAATATTTATTAAAGCAAAAAAAAAAAAAATAGCACCAAGAGCAACGGAGATTGCTGCACGGTTACAGAATTCAATAGGAAAACCTTAATTTAATCTGAAAATTGAAGATTAATCACCTAGTATGCATGTTCCAGTGTCTCTAAAGCAGCAATTAAAGCAATTTTTAAAATCTACTATAGTCATCCAATTGGTGAAGTAGAAAGAAAATTCAAAAGGAGTAGATTTGGTACCAATCAAATTAGAAATGTACAACCAAATTTTTGAACACTAATAAGATATCAAGCAAGAGAGTTGCCAATTGAAAAAATAAATAAAGAAAAGATTGTTGACATTTTAAATTTTCTTTTAACAATAAAAAGTTAAAAATATCAACAAAAAAGTTTAATAAACAAGAAAATTATAACATATATAAAAAAAGAAAATGAAAAATGAATGATAATATAATAATAACAATAAAATTCGGGTAGGCCATTTATGCCTGGCCCGGTTCCTTTAGCAAGATTCCTGGCCCACTCAGGCTTAATCCCTGAATGACCCCAATTCCCCTCTTATCTTTCTTATTTTTAATCTAGTCCAACCCTTTTCTTTGGTTTTCACCTTTTCTCAGCCCATTTTGTTTCCTCCAAAGCCTGGCCCTTTTGCCTTTCTCCTCCCTGGCGCACACGCGCGCCTGTGAGCAAGAACGAGACGAGCGGCGAAGGAAGGAACGATCCAACGAGAATGTCCGTGAGCCTCACAGGCAGGTGAGGAGAGCGAATCCAGTGCTCTAGAAGGTTGCTAGCTGCCGTATGGGCAGTCGGGCTTAACGGAAAAAGATTCCGTTCGAGCGAGAGAAGGAACAACGGCCGAGGGCTTCCCGAGAGGGAGGAGTTTCGAGAAGAAAAAAGAGGGCAGGGCGCTCATTCTGGGGCAAGACAGCAAGGTTCGGTCGGAGAGGAAGCTTTGGTTAGAGAGAGGAAAATGGCCAGGAGGGAGAAAGCAACCTTTAGAGAGAGAGAGAGAGAGAGAGAGAGAGAGAGAGAGTGTGTTTCAGATTTTCAAGCTTCGTTCTGGTCAATATCTTTGATTCGAGCTCCGCTGCATTTTCCTGAGGTTTCGAGCTAGCCGAGGCCTGGCCGAGTTGAGCGACTCAGTGTCGACGTCGATGTCGACGCCGTACCTTTCGAAGGGAAGGAGCATGCGGTGAAGACGAGCAAAGATTCGGTTTCCGTGTTCGTCTGTGGCGATCGGGAGAAGCCCGCTCTGATGACGCCTCCCGACGTCGCTCTCAATTATACGTCGTGTTTCTAAGTGCCGATGACCTTGCGGACCAGGTCGTTGAAGTGCTCGACTTCTCTGGGCTGAAGGAAGTTCTGTGCTTAGGTGTAACGGCCGGTGCTTACATCCTGACTCTTTTTCGCGCACAAGTATGAAGAGAGGGTTCTTGGTCTGATCTTCGTTTCCCCAATTTGCAAGGCACATTCATGGACTGAATAGCTCTATAACGAGGTGTTGCTGAACCTCATGAAGGAGTTTCTTCTCCAGCGGTACTTCAGTAAGGAAATTCGCTGCAGCATGCACGGTTCAAATCTGACGTCGTTCAAACTTGTCGAAAGTCGCTGGATGAAAGATAAAGGCTGAATGTCGTGCGCTTTCTTGAGGCCATGAATAGGAGGCATGATCTGACAGACAACTTGAAGAATTTGCGCTGCAAGACACTCACTTTTGTGGGTGAGAGCGGTCCATTCCATGCTGAATCAATGTACATGAGTGCCAAAATGGACAGGAAAGTCTGCGCTCTTGTTAAGGGGGGATCGTCGGCCATGACAGCTGAAGAGAGCTTCGCTGGAAAAAAGAAAAATAAAACTAAAAAGAGAAAAGACGAGAGAGAAGACGGTGACTCCATTCCCGAAGCAGGTAAGCTCCTCGCTCCGTACGCTCTACTTTGCCCTTTTTTGGTTGAAGCTGAGATACAATATTCATTCATGAAATCGTGACTGACTTGTATGAAACTCAGGTCGATTTGCAATGAATAATGCCGAATGAAAGTTTTATTTACTACATGTAGATCGAGAAATGCATTTCAATCGAATCTGGAATTGGTATTTGAAAATGCCTTCCATCTGTTTGATGATTTGCCAGAACGAGACAGTAAACTTAGGATTGTGTAATCGATGTTTAGAAACACAGATTGGCACTCGAATGCTTCCACGATTACTGAAATGTTTCCTCTCTGTGTTTTTTCTGTGATTTTTCTCGATGTTATTGCATATGCTTCAATTTTCGGGGTCGGCCATGGATGAGTCCTTGGGTTGGAGATACCGTTTCCTTACCGGCGTTGCCCACGGTTAAAGGCCATCACCGTCAGTTCTCTGTATCCTTCTCTCTATTGTGCGTGCGCGTATTTCTTATGCCGTTTGAGAGTTGTTAATGCTGTTTTGGCCAGATATCGATGGCCATTCGAAATCGAGTTTGTCTCGGCCATCGCCGGCGAGATGTAGTCCTACATCACCGACGCCGGCTTGATTCGAGTTCACCGGCTGCAAGCATCGGTGATGGTTCGGCGAAGAAGAAGTTGCAGGCGAAGAGGATATCATTGAAGAAGTAGAGCTTTGGGAAGAAGACCTGCAAAAGGTGAAGAAGAAACAAAAATAAAATGAAAAGAAAAAAAAGAATTAAAAAATCAATAAAATAAAAAGAATGAAAAAAGCTTTACAAAATTCGGGTTTATTTTGAGGTGCGCCGGATCTGGATAGGCGGATCGGGCTGGTGGATCGGACCGGGTTACCGTGGTCCGAATTCCCTTTCTAGAATATAATAATAATAAATGCTTAAAAAGTTCAGAAATCATAAAAATCATTAAAAAAATTCTTTAAAAAATTCCAAAAAAGATCAAAAGATTCAGAAAATCCGAAAATATTAAAAAATTTCATAAAAAAAATAGAAAATCAGAAAATTTATCAAAAAAATCAGAAAAGTTAAAAATTCATAAAAAATTCTAGAAAATCCAGAAAAAGTTTTGAAAAATCTTTAAAAATATAGAAAATTCAGAAATTCTTGGAAAAAACTTTACAAATTATCTTTTCAAATATTTTTCCATTAAATTTTGGAAAATCCTAAAAAAATTAAAATTGGAAATTGAACAAGTTTTTAGGGTTTCACAATAGGGACTCTTGGATTGCCATTTTTTTCAGAAACGATATCAATTACTTGTGTTTTTTTTTTTTTTTTTTACTTCAATTATACTTGATTGCACATTTCAATATCTTGAGTGTTATTTTTTTTTAATATGGTTAGGATGAAATTTAAAAAAATCTTCGATAAGTTGCTATGGCATTCATGCAATCGAGTTAAGTATCAAAAGGGCATTAGTCTTAGGATTAATGTAATCAAGTCCTTGTTCCAAGATCTCTAGTTGCATGTGAAATGAGATATTCTCCTGTATCCCATTAGCAACTCTTTATATAGAAATTTGTCTATAATTAATTAAATAGGAATCGAATGTACAAATGTCATAGGAAGGAAACCCAATCAATTGAAAGTCATTGACATGAATTTGACAATATCTCTAAACTTAATTTCTCTTCCTACTAAGGGGTAGGTTGTGACAAAGATTATGTAGTTTTTCAATTGTGATTTTCTTGTACCATTTTACAAGTACAGCTCATTGCAAAAAGCCGTTCACAACACACACACATGACTTATATTTCAACTCTATTATAGTCGGTGCTTTTCTTTCTCATGATTTAGATCTCACTAAAAATTAAAAGTTATTATAATGTCACTATGGGCTTTTCTGGAGTTTCTTATCTCTTATGGTCAATGCCTTTTTTCTCTCCTCATGACGTAGATCTCGCCAAAATTCTACTGTCATTCTAATATCATTGTGAACTTTCTAGATATTGGCTTATCAATTATAAACATCCATTTTTATCCATGCAAATATGACCTTGGAGAAGATTAAAATTTACGAGTTGTATCTATTGGGTTCAGCCCAAAACCTGATTGGGCCACGAATTATGTCTTAGTTCGATCCAAATTAAGTTTAAACTACAGATAACTCACAGGACCAAAGAGGCCCAAAATAGGACTGTATTTGTTGTTGTTCCGAACTTCCAAGTCTGGCTATGTTTGAGATGAGGGGGTAAGGTAAATTATGGAAGAAAATTTCAGAATTTCACCATTTTCCTTCCCAACAAAATTTTAAATTCTTTTGTATTTTCCACCCAAACTGTTTCTTTCTCCATTTCCTTTGCTACCCAAACATTGAACAAGGAACTCTACCATCACTAATAAACCGAGGCCAACCTTTTCAATTGATACATCACCTCCTCTTTCTTGTGGAAAGGGCCAAAATAACTAACAAGAACATCACACGAGTCTACACGGTCAAATACGATAGGCTTGCTATCAGCTACAACAAGGTGGAAGTTCCAAACTGCGAGCCATCCACTGGCTATATATTTTCAAACATAGAGTAATTAATTGATAAACTTATTCTCTTGTGCAGACTAGTTTGAGAAAATGTTTATTCTCTTGTGCAGACTAGTTTGAGAAAATTTAGATGGCGATGAAATTACTTTTTAGGTCCTTACGATTATGTTTTGTGTTGTATGAATCGTAACTTGAGAAAAGAATTATTAGTCTCTTTCTACGCAGTTGTAAGCAAGAAGAAGGAAACTTATGGCGTCCTTATGTAGATTATTAATCACTAATCAAAACTTGTCCTTATTATTTTTTTTTGTTTCACTAAAAACTTCTCCTTATTAGATGGGAAGGTTTTGAGGAAAAAGTCTTGGTTTACTAGGCCATACCATACCAAAATTTTCAGAAAACGTGGTCATTAGAGAATAATGCCTTCTAGTTGAGTTGAAATAAAAAATTCGAAGCATGCCATTCTGACATTTTGCAGAAGTTGTCAATAAAATGGATGATTACGTACATGTTTTCGTTATGATATATCAAAATATATTAAAAATTCCCCCGTTTCTCTTTTCCGCATTATTACGTTCAACTGATCGGAAGTGAGATATACTTCTATACCTCACTTGGTTTCTAACTAACCCAAATAGGTTAGTGGCGACTCTTCCTTTGAAAACCCTCATAGCGTTAATTGGATTTAATATCGAATATCCCAACGTCATGTGTGATGGGGCTTCAGAAAGTTTGTGCCTAATTGAGTGCTTTAGGTACACTTTTAGGCAATACCCCTAAAGCTATGTCTTTTCCCCATCCGGATGGAAAGGGTAGCTCACCAGTGTCCTTGAGATTTCCATCACAGTGCTCATTCAAACATACTGGCCTTTTTGGCCGTTGGCTGGAGTTTCGCGGACTAGGCTAGGGAACCTTATGTGTGCACTGCTTCCTGTGCTCCAAGAGAGAGGGACAAGTTTGAAGGAAAAATCATAGCACTAGTCCAGTTTTTGATTGACGGTGGCATTGATGTTTATCTTGACCGATTTTCCCTCCTTGGGCGTGATCTTGTTTATGTGCATAACTTCTAATGAGAGTATAGCAACATCTTTGACATTATTTTGAGAATATGCAGGATTTAGTGTTGGATCTTTTGCTGGTCACGTATAGATAATATTCACTGTTTGTTTGACACTAGCGGAATCAGATTTTGTTTTGGCTAAATTGAAACATTTGCCTTCTAGATTCTTGAATGAGCATTGTGATGGCTATCATAGTTTCCTATATATATATATTTCTTTAAGTTTACATGGCGTTGGTATTGACTCCAATTTTTCAAAAATTATGGATGTCCCAGCCAAGATGGTTGGTTCCATCCGTCTTCTTTTAGCGGACAAATGTTTCCACGGTTAGGTCCACAGTTGTTGACAGCCCGAAACGTGGATTAGCAAGAAGTGTTCTACTGAAATTATCTGAACTTTAAGTTAGTTTAGTTGTCTACTCTTCCTTTGTTTGGTCATTCTTTTCTATCTATTTTCTAAGTTTGACTATCTTGGACAAGAAGAGTAAGATTCATTAAAAAATGAATTCATCTGACCGCTACTTTCTGAATTTTAATTCGTGCCAATTTACTTTGGCGGAAACTAGAGCCAGCAAAATGGATGATAAATTCATTTTATAACTCATTTTAAGTTCTAAAGACTACAACAAGTCTGGAGACTTATCTCGTCATATAGCCCAAAATCCGAATCACCAGCTAACCCTACGGTTACCATAGGCCCATGGTGTATTCATTTTTGGAGCAGGGACTATTATAGAAGAATCTCTAAGACATTATATCCAATTCCATAATTCACGGTTTAGAACTCTTTGTTGATAGGTTGAAGGAGTCAAAGGCATCATGGCTGCTTATGCAGGTGCTTTGCATAATGATGCCTTGGCAGGTCCCACTTTATTTGGTCTAGTGATCAATGGGGCAAGTGATCAATAGGGCTGCTTAAATAGCTGGCCAATCACTTTCTTATAACAATAGCAAATACTACATTTTGCTCATAATAACAGTAAAATAGAAACAAACATTCAATCTTTCTTAGCTTTTATATGGTTTTCTGCACAGCTGATAGAAGTTTACCTCCTTGTTTAGGATGGAGTTCTCACGGGTCGATAGGAAACCATGGATGCATTAGTGAGGGCATCGGATCTTCCACTTTCAATTTTGATAGTTAAAGTAGGAGGTGCAGATTTTACACAAGTAAAACTTCCTCGCGATTGCTTTGAAGAACTGTATTGGAATATCTCTTCTAGAGAGGATATAGAGAGCTTAACGATCTACAATTTTTATTCCCATCATAAACTTGATGGTGACCATGAAATTAGATGGAAAGCTCTACTAGTCAGGTGGCCACGAGCGACATTGTACAGTTTGTTCCAATGCGAGAAGTTCGTCATAAGTTAATTTTCTCACGATCTTTTTTGTTGATGAATCCATTAGTTTTCATTAAATGAGATAGATGTTCATGTTCCCATTAATACCTGACTAAAACCATAGGTTTTCATTCTTATTAATGTGAATTCATCACAAGATATTGTCGCGACCTCTTCTTTTTCGAGCGTCCGATCGGGGGCGGGCACCTGCGGAGGCTATTGGTTCGATTATGTCTATTTTAGCCTGGACTCTCCCAAGTCCACCAATTCATGACTTAATAGTCCAAGTTTTTAACCCGTAAGTCAATTTTAAATCGAAGTCGCCACTAATCGGTTTGGGGTAGGTCAATTAGAAGCCCAAGCGAAATATCAGGAGAAATACTCGCTCCTACGCAACTAGAGAAATTAAGATCAGGGACTTGATTACACTAGTTAATCATTAATGCCCTTTTGGTACCTAATCTTGTTTAAACCCTAAGGCTTTTTGGATTTTTGAGGGATTTTCCATGCTTTTGTGAAGGAAAAATATTTTTTTGGCTTTTTTGGGAAAATATGGGATATTTTTATTTTTTTGATTTTCTGGAAAATAAATTATTTTTTATTTTTTTATTTATAAATATTATTTTATATTATAATAATAGAAAAAGGAACCAAGTCGGATCCCCGGGTTGGGTCAAACCCAAGCCGTTCGCCCAAAATGCGAACGGGCCTGCAACGTAGGCCTAACTTTTTTTTTTTTCTTTTAATCGCAGCCTAGCAACCCGCTGTTTGAAAATGACTCGACCCGACCCGACGACCCGATCCTGGTGAAACCCTACTCGACCCGACGACCCGGCTTTGTGGCAACCCTAGAGCTCGACGATTTATGGCGTCGAGAGGGGGAAGCTATGATGTCGCCTGGCGGTGACTCGGCAGCCGCGGCACGAACAGACAATGGCTAGGGTTTCGACGGTGACGGTGTGAGTGAGACTCGTCGTTACCTGTCTACAGAGAAGGCGCAATGTGACGGCGAACGGTGGCGGGATGGCGTCAGTTGCTACGACGGCGTCGGTTGCTATGACGGCGATGGATAGCAGATATTCATCTTAAGGACGACGTTGCTGGCGGTGGAGGCAATTGCATAGAGCAACGGACGCAACGGGATAGCGACGATCGTGACGGTCGCGACAAGGCAGTGACAGTGGGCCCTCGGCTTCTTAAATCTGGTCCTCCGGAACCTCCTCTCTTCAACTCTTCTCCTCCGGTTCCGATCTCTTCCTTCTCCTTGCAAGCGCTTGGGCCTCCCCTGAAGTCTCTAGGGGGAAGCTTGCGACGCTCGCCCACTTTCGATCGCTCTTTGCTCGTGCTCTCTTCCCCTCGGGCTCGCTCACCGCTGGCCTCCCCCGAAGTCTCTCGGAGGGAGGTGGTTTGAGCTCGCGACCCGATTTCTGCCTTGCTCGCTCTTTGAGATCCCTGAAGTCTCTTAAGGACCCCTCTGAGCTTGCTGGCTTGTGCGTGCTTCGATGACAGAGGTGCTCCGCTATTTATAGGCGAGGAGGTCCGATCGACGGAGGGCCTCGACGGCCAGTCTTTGGCTTGCCAACCAGACCCTTGCGATTGAACCAGCATCCCATCCGAACTCCTCCAACAAGGCATGCTTGGCATTGAAGGCAGCCAATAATGGCACTTGAGATCTGTCTCTTCCAGCCGACGTCGGCCTACCCTCCTCGACCGTAGGTTGTCTTTGAGCACGTCATTTTCGCTGCGCGTGAACTACAGAGGTGGAGAAGGAAGGAGCGAGCAAGAAGAAGAAGGAAGAAGGAGGCCGGGCCGGATTTGGGGAAAAAATGGCTGGGCCCGGGCCCGCGAGGGGGAGAGAAAAAGGAGGGGGCTTGGGCGCGAAGGCCTAGCCCTGATGGGCTGCCAATTTTTGTTTTCTTTTGTTTTTACTATTTTTTTATTTTTTTTATTTTTTTGTTGTTTTTGTTATTTATTACTTATTATCTAAAAAAAGGAAAAAATTAAGAAATTAAGGCCTAATTAATAACCTAATCAAAATTCAGGTGTCAACAAATATCATTTGAGCAGCATTCGAATAGGGGCAGTACTGTTCAGTAGATCAAACCAAAAGAGGTTGAAAACCTGGCATTTATGGTAATGTTGTCATGGTATGGTTGGAGGATATTAGAGTCGGACTCGGTTTCTTTCTTGACTTTGTATGTTCCTTGGTTACGATAAGCTTATTCATTTGTTTACCCATCCTGGTTGTATTGTATCTTGACCTATTATCTTCAAAGTCATTTGATATAAAGTATTTTGTTTCAACTGATTAAATCTGGATCAGAGAAGCCTGTATTAGATTTGAAAATTCAATTTGGCTGCTGCTTTGTTTTGCTTTTTTATAAAGGTGATAATAGGAAAGGTTTTGCAATCAAGCACAAATTTATTAAAACAGTCTTAACTGTTGCTGATAAATCTTCTGTTTTTTCTCTCGATAGTAACTTATACAAAATTATAATATTCTTGGCAGATGGAAGCATATCAGCGGTTCAAGCTCTTTTGGAGGAGCTTCCTAGATAATTCCTGACTTACATGCAAGCTAGAGACATAAAACCATGCACTCATACACTTCCTTGAGAAGTTCTTCAAGAAGTGCCATTTCTGCTGTAATTTCTTGTACATCACAAAAGTCAAACAAAGGAAGAATAATGCTCATGCTCAAGTTGTGTACTTCTGCTATTGAAGGGTTGAAGTTCAGTAAAGAACAGTATAATTTGCTGTCAATGTAACTTCTCTAAAAGCTAAAGAAAAAACAGGAAAGGGCAGAAGCGGTCTCATTGCGCAAGTGTAGTTCCTATAAATTGCTAATCATACTGCAAGTATGTGAATATGATTCACATATTCGTGAATACAAGTGTCATTTAATTTCGTCATTTTTACAGAAGTACCTAGGTGTGATGGAGGAAATTTGAAAAAATAAACATGACACTTGCACTATTCACTCTCATCCGGATGAGTACATACGCATAGATTCATTCAATTTTAACCTAGAGTTAGGATTGGATTATTGAAAATCTATCTTTCTACACAAAAAAGTGGATATTACCCGTGTGAGGGTGACCCACGTGCTTGGGCGAGCTTTATCTAATGATCTAATTTTTATGGTAATTTTAGCATATTTTCATTAGTATATCTTGAATTGAGGATTATGATGAGTTCCCGAAAAAGTTAAACAATATAGAGTTACGTATTGTGATATAATAACCCTTTGACCCTAAATCGAGGACTATAATATTTTTATTAAAATATTTTCCAAAATTGAAAACCAAATATGACATATAATACCCTGTATTTGATAGATGATATTAGAGAATCAATGAAGAAAAAATATCCCTTGCTACTAGAAAATTTCCTAAAATAAACAATTGCAAGTATATTGCAAGTAAGTGAATTAGAAAGCAATGAAAATAACTATTAGCTAATGAATAGATAAAGTTACATGCCTTTAAGAAAAAAAATTAAATGACATGATTGCGCATTATTCCATATACAAAAGGATTAAATGTGTAATCAAAGATAATTATCTTGACCTCCCTGTAGCAGGTAGAACCACCTAGGCTAATGGATTATTAAGCCAAGACATAACTCGATTATTCTAAACTCATACCAATTCATGACTTAAGATTTAAGTCATTAACATGCAAATGGTTTTTCAATTAGGAGTCGCCCTATTTTTTGATTGGTCAACAAAAATCCAAGTAAAGTAATGAGAGAATTATTTTACTTTTATAAACCAGAGATTAAATTAGTTCAGTGATTTGATTACATTGGATTTCTCTAATACCCTTTTGATACCTTTTCTCTTTTATGTTTTTTTAAAAACATTTTGCAAACAGCTTGCTTTAATTTTAAATTACTCCTAACATGTGAGGTAATCATATGGGTGCGAGTCCATTATTGAACCCTCAATAATCAAAGTAATAAATAAATTGCAAGCATAAAGAAGGTATACTTACCTTGGTGCAAACACAAGCATTTGCAGCAAATATTGATTAGAAACACATATTTAACTTTAATATAATTTTTAATTGTCACAAAATCTTCCTGAAGTAAGGAATATATTAAAGATAGATGCTCATCTCTTTTCTTCACTTTGATGTTCAAGTGGGGTCCGATGACACTTTTCCGGGTTGATTAGCTTTAGCTATCTTGGAGTCTACATATTGAAATGCCCATAGAATTCTGGAAAAGCAAAATGGATGCATCGGACGATCTTATGTTTGCGTAGGAATTTGAACGTTAAACGGCAATTAAGTAATCATGACTTGCAATCACCCTTGCAATCATGCTTATTGGAGCAATATATAGTAGTACATTCAGATTACTTAGGTTTCTATTTGCTTTTTGCATTTCAATGTGAGGAAGAAGAAATCTAAATGGTATCTTTAATCGGGAGGTTTCTTGGTAGATGTTAAAGCTGTAGGGCCAACAGTTTAAGGAGAAGTGAGCTGTGTACTGTCTAGAACCTTTATTTTCCGTTAAATCTCATGGATCAAAAGGGTACATGTCTATCTTTTGCAACATGGCTGCTAGTAAGATCTTAAATTACCCAACTAGTACGATGAATTTATTGGTACATAAAACATGGTTATGAGGAGTGGAGGTTGACAACACCCAATTATTTAGGATGTCATCATGCCATTCAAGTTTGGCTACTGCAAATTATCCACTCTTTTTTGGTACTCTTTCCTCCTAGTAGATATGCACCTCTTTTTGAATAATTATGCGTTACTAAGGTATTGTCAGTTGCTCCAGTCCTTTTCACTCCAAATTTCTAGCGTAAGATTATCTTAAATTCCCACCTCACATATGCACTAAATAATCTCCCTCTCATCTGTGAGTCTACGAAACCAGGGCCAAGCATTGCCAATAGGTACGTGAGCTCCTCCTTGAGAATGACTGAATACTTCTTTTTATCCCTAATGTCAGATGTGGCACTTTTGTTCACTTCACATGTGGACTCAATAAAGGAACGCTTAAAAATGTATGCCTGAAACAAAACCAAAGAAAAGAAAAAGCAAAATCTTCAGTGGGCCATAGATTTGTTTGTATTGCCTAACTTTCAATCATTATTCTTTGTTTTTGGATTTAAGGGAAGTGACCCAACAAGCATGCAAACGATTTAAGTGAAATTCATTTCTTGTGAAAATGGACAATTTAACTAGCAGAAGATTCCCATGAGTACATACCGTCAAATAAAATAGGCTTGCTATCAATTACAAAAACAGTGGAAGTTCACGTGAATTATTGCTCAATAATCCAGACTCGGCCTCATTAGATGGGAAGAGTTTGAGGAAAACGCCTTAATTTGCGGGACCACACCGCACCGTAATTTTCACAAAGCCAGGACACCAGAGAATATTGCCTTTTGTTTGAGTTAAAGAAACTAATTCGAGACCATACCATTCAACATGAAGTTTGCAAAAAGTCGCAAATAAAGGAGATCATTACGTAGATTTTAAGAAAAGCATTGCGTAACAGTTAATTTCCCCATGAAACCCCCGAATCTAATGTAAGTATCGATCCTTTCTTGGTCAATAAGTTGGGCTTAGTATTTGATCTAGGAACGGCGCTAGTGCTCATTATATAAATGAGAGCACTAAACGTGTTGGTTTTATATCCTCGGCAATTGTATGTGTTTGCCTCTCTCTCTGTCATTGGCCCATTGCAAAAAATCAGCAAAGAATCCCTTCATCCTCTAAGTCGTTCCAATTCGAAGCTGAAGGTATTGAAACATCTTCCTCCATTATTTCTCCTCAATGAATTTGCAGTCCCTCCTGTCTTCGTCCCCGAAAGTATCCCCTTATTTTCAAGTTGTGCTGATTTGTCCCCCTGTACTGTGGTGTTACCAGGCCTGGTTTTGGCCTGCTTTCCTCTTCTTCCATCTCGCAGACAAGTCAGCAGCTAAGAAATCTCAGTTCCTCCTGCATCCTTAGAGTGAAGCCACTCCTGGTATGTGTCATTATATATCTACTTTTCGTGTTATATCGGCGCTTGTTTTAGATCACCCTCTTTGTTTGGGAGTCTAGTGGATATTGATTGAACCCTGAAAACATAAACCGAAAAAATGAAAAAGAAAAAGGGGAAGAAGAAACAAAATGGGTGAAATAAATGCAACATAAACTCATTTAAGAGGCACCGATATTTGTCTCTCTAAGCTTTATATATAACTCTAAAATGGTAATTCTATGACATCAAATGTAACCGTTTTTTTGTGGGTACCGAAATTTGTGACTCGAAAACAATAGGATAAATTTGGATGCTGCTCTCCGAGATTTAGACAATTCAGCCTATTTTAATTTATAGTAATAATACTACTCCTCGATATCTTTATAAAGACACAGACCTAATACAACCCTATGAGTTTCTGCTTTTACATTTATAGATATCATAAACTAAAATTTACTTAAATGAAACTATTGTAAAACTTATAAAGATCAAAAAGTTAAATGTAATAGAAAAATATCTTTTGTTGATTTAGGAAAATAATTGAAATGAAAATATATTCTAAAATATGAAAAATAGTGTAACGGAGGAAACTTGTGAATAGTTCCGAATGACCGATTTGATTTTGTTATGGAAAGCTGCAGGACTAGATGTAACAAATTGAAAATTTTGAAACCACGCTGAAGGTTTAAGAATATTTCAAGGACCACAAAATTTAGGGATTATTAATATCAATGTCCACTTTTCAAAATTATTCTTACATATACTGTTTTATTAGTTCATTCTTTATATTCAATCCAGTCGGTGTAAACGGTTGGATCTATTGAATTGGTGGAATCACATACCAACAGCCCTCACTCCGGTTATACTGTTTTCAAAACATGGCTTATGATTAGAGACCGGAACGGTTGACTAAAAGTCATCCGTTTTTTTTTTTCTTGAAAGGTTGCTGTGTGTAAATCCTAATTAAGGCCCTCATCTTTGGTTCATGTATCTATACATAATATTTCTTTAACGGACGACCTCTCTCTTAATCTATTTAAAACTTCATTTGTTTTATTCAAAGTAAAGTAAAAGTGTATATGTAGATTATACCAATGGGAAAATGGATACCGTTGCAAGTGTAAACGTAGATTATACCTATGTGGAACTGGACATCATTGCTTCACACCTGCTTTGTTCTTTTACCAAGCGAGAGTATTTGCAATAAAAAGAAAAATGTTTCACATATATGAAAGGGGAGGGAGGGAGAGAGAGACCTACGCGAACGCATCCCAATCAAACTTCCTCGATAACAAAGAGAGTAAAATATAAAATGTGCCATATTATATGTTATTTTGACTTGATGCTTGGATTTTGTTATGCTTAGCAAATGGAATTGCACATGACTACGTTATCTAATCAAATAGGGCCCAATTTGTCGAGGCTCCATCTACCTCTGAACCTCACATGATAAGTGATGATGGAACAATTTTTGAAAATTTAAATATGACTAAATGTAACTTTTTGACGTTCTATTCCACTATATGAATTGGGCAAAAAGGATATAGGGTGTTAAAATAGCATATCTAGTAACGACCAAGGCTTTTGTGGTGGCTTGTTTAAGCTTCTTCTTCACTAACGAGTAACGATACTAATAGAAAAAGGATAGAAGAGAGAGAGAGTATGACCATCCTACAAATTTTATTGATAAAATCTACTTTTTAAAACTTTTACATTCCGTTAAATCTCGTGAATCGAAAAAGGTAAATGTCCATTTTTCTAACATGACCGATAATATATCTTGAACTGGATAATTAATATGATGCATTTATCAATATATAAAACATATTTATGAGAATGGAGGTTGATAACCCCGATTATCTAGCATGTGATCATGCCATCCAATTTTGGCCAGTGCACAAGATCTATTCATTTGGGTTGACTCTATTTCCTCCTAATAAGCATGCACCTCTTCTTGAAAATTTAAGAGCTAACAAGGTATTATCAATCACTTTGACCCTTTTCACTCCAAGCATCTAGTGTGAGATTTTCTTCTTGTCCCGCCTGACATGTGCACTAGACATTCCCTCTCTCACGCGACCACTGCCAATGGAAGTATGATGTCATGCTTTGAGAATCATTGAATACTTCTTTGTATCTCAAATGCCCGTTGTTACACTTTTTTTCACCTCACATGCCCTCGATAAATGAACAAACCAAAATGTATTTACTAATGCCGAAAAAAGAAAGGCAAAATCTTTAGTGGACTATAGATTGATTTTTATTGTTGACTTTCAAGAGAACTTCTTCTTTTTAAAGATTTAAGGGAAGTGATCACACCAAGCACTCAAATGATTTAAGCAAAATTCGTTTCTTGGGAGAAGGACCAAATTAACTAATTGAAGCTTCACAAGAGTCCATACAGCCAAATTATATAGTGTAGTTATCAATTATAACAACAGTGGAAGTTCCTAAGGGGGTGATATTTGTCCCTCTTCATCATTCCGTTTCCTTCTAATACTATACAATATTTCTCAACCAATCAATTCCTTTATAGCAAGTGATGGGGAAAATTGTCCAAAAATTCCTAAACCTATTGCTTATTTGTTAATTCAATCATAAACTTTTCAATTTTGTGAATTCAGTCCTAAATATTTTCACTTTTTGCTAATTGAGCACATTCAGTCAATTTTAGCTAGAATTCCCTAGTGTGGATGCCGATGGTGTCACGTAGGACAATTGGTGCTGACATGGACAATTTTTAATAATATATTTTAAAATTTATTATTATATTTTATAATTTTTTTTTTTTTCTTTCTTTTCTTTTTTTTTGCTTTTTTTCTTCACGGTCGAGCTGGCTAGCCTCAACAAGGCTTGCCCTTGTTCAAGCGAAACTCGACGAAGTTCGGCCTTGCCTAGGCTAGGGTAGCCTTGCAGGGCGAAGGCAATGTCGAGCAAGGCCACTCTGGCATGGGCGAGGGTTGGCCTTGCTAGACTTGGTGAGGGGAGCCCTTGCCCTTGCCTAGGCTAGATTTGGTGAGGACCAGTCTAGCCTGGCCTGGGCGAGGCCAACCCTCACTAGGCCTTGCCTGGGCGAGGCCAACCCTTACTAGGCCTTGCCTGGTCAAGACTCGCCTGTGGCCGACCACGAACAAAAGAAAGAAGAAAGGGGAAAAGAAAGAAAAAAATCAGAAAAAATAAAACAAAATTTATAAATTTTCTTTTAAAATATTAAAATATTATTAAAATTTATCAATATCAGAGTCGATGTTGCCATGTGGCATCACCAGCATCCATGTCAGCAAATTTTAACCAAAATTAATTAGATGGACACAATTGGTAAAAAATTAAGAAAAAAAGTAATAAAAAAATTGGCAAAAATGAAAGATTTAAGACTTGGTAAAAAAGCAATAGGTTTAGAAATTTTTGGAAAATTTTCCCGCAAGTGGTATGTTGATAAAGCTGATTTTTTGTTGCCCTGTATTGTTTGTCTTTGTCCAATAGTCATTTGCAATTATTTATCTGGGCAAACTGAACAAAACCATGTGATGAATTCCGTCCTCATAATTTCCTCCTAGTATTATTCGTTTCTCAACTAATCAATTTCTTAATTGCAAGTCATTGATTAATGAAAACGGAGTATGAGTATCTATGTTGAGAGAGAGAGAGAGAGAGAGAGAGAGAGAGAGAGAGAGAGAGAGAGAGAGAGAGAGAGAGAATTTATCTCACACTGACGAATGGAATAGTTAAATTAAAGAATCAACCGTCTAGGTAAATTAGTATTTATGGACCGAAGACGGTAAATTAGTATTTATGGACCGAACTTACAAACTTAAAAGTATTACAAAATTTAATCCATCATAGTTTAAAAAAATAGGGGAGAAGCAACGCTGATTGTGATAAACAAAAAGTATAGTTAACTGACCATTAATTGATTTTCACTCACAAAAGAATATTTAATTCAATTAATAATAGACATAAAATGTGAAGAGAAAAGATGAGAGAGAAAAAAAGCAAGATGGGTTAGTGATGGACCTTTTTTCATAATAAAATGATATTTTGATCAATTAATAATAAAAGGTGTGTATTAAGCCAAAGAAAAGACGGAAATAGCCTCATCTTTATTTTTGTTTAATATGAAGTACTAGTATTTAAAAACTTTTAATCGATTCAATATTGTCGTGAATTTCCTACATTAACAGGTAGCCTTTTGAAAAATTCTCTTTTAATTTTTCGGGGACATGCCATCTGCCTTACGCTAAGAATCGTTCGTAATCCCTCACATAGAAAATATTTAGTGGCCCTGAATCTCCACGTCAGCCACTTTTCCACCTCCCCAAAACGCTTTCCGACGAGCTCATGGTCTTCATCAAGCATCAACTACTCCCACACCCTCGCCCTCGTCGTCTTCATACTGCTTCTCGTCCTCCTCCTCCGACTTTGAGTTCACCATCCCTCTCTCCCCCGGCTCCTCCTCCACCCTCTGCATCGCCGACGCGCTCTTCTAGAAGGGCCAGCTCCTCCCCCTCGAGCTCCCCCCGGGCCTCTCCATGGTCCATAACCTCCTCGCCTCCTCCTCCACCTCCCACTCCGCCACCACCACCTCCTCCGACCAGATCTGGCCGAAGGACGCCGACGATGGCCATGGACCAGCGTCGGCGTCGCTCGCAAGCCGCTCGTCCAGATCTCGAGAGCGGCCCCTCACCGGGCTCGGCTGCTGGTTGGTGCGGCCGGTACGGGTGGTGAAGGTCTCCGACTTCTTCATCTTCGGCGGCCTTTGAGACCCGTCTTCCTAATTGCTTCGAAACATGAGAAAATCTTTATTCGTCCATTGATGGAGTTTCAAAATTGGGCGTTGAATAAAACAGACGGGAGAGAAACCCGAAAAGTGGGTCCACTCGGACACGTGCTACGTGCAGGAGCACCCAATACTTTTCTATTCAAATCCAAGTGGCGGATGGTACATGCTACAAATATCAAAATAATTACTAGAAGCCAAAGTTATCTGTTCACTATCATTTTAAAAAGTACTTAATTGCTCTCTTGCGAAATCCGGAAAATGAAAGAAATGCTTCGATCTTTAAATTATTGAGAAAAAGTTCTCAAGAGTTCTAACTGTTAATATCCAAAAGAATCGACAATATGCATCTAATGTTTCTTCCTAATGTTTTAGCTTTAAATTTGGACACACTTAAGCTTAATCTCGAGAAAAACATTGAGCGCGTCGAATTATGATGAAGACTGCAAAATTTGTTTGAGCCCTGGAAGAGTCATTCTATTGTCAAAAACAAAAAATTAAAGGAAATGGGGACAACCGAAAAAAAAAGAAGAAAAAAAGTAAAGAAATTTAGCTTTCTATCGAACTTGGCAGACCGGTGTTTATTTACATAGCTCTTGCTTCAGCGTTCTCTCTCTCTCTTTCTCTGATTTTGTTTCATGGTTCTCATTGTTTTTATGACTTTGCTCTTCCTTTCTTTTCATGCATCAAGTGATTAGTTCTGTTCCCTGTTCAGTTTCCTTTGAGCCCATTTGTTTAAGCAAAGACAAGGAGACCGAACAAAAGGTAAAAAAGGTGGGGAAAAGAAATATCTAGAAAAGAAGGAAGAAATGGCCGGGAGTTTTTTTACCTCTGTCGCGGTGAACCTAGTTTCAAAACTCGGCGAGCACCTGTTTGCTCCCATTGGACGTCAATTTGGGTACGTGCTATGCTACAAGAGCTATGTCGAAGATCTCAAAAATGAAGTCAAGTAGCTGGAGAGTGCAAGGGAAAGGGTGCAGCGCTCCGTCGATGAAGCTAGGTACGACGGAAAACCTATATACCCTTATGTTCAGGATTGGCTGGGGACTGTGACGAAGGAGTCTGATGAAGCACAAAACCTGTTAGAACGTGGCAAAAGTGCAAAGGACGCTTGCTTCCGCGGGCGGATTCCCAACCCCTTGGTGCGCCATCCAATAGGCAAAAAGGTGAAGGAGACAACTAAAGTCATTCAGGGACTCCATGAGAAAAGCCGAAATAGTGACTTCAAGAAGGTCTACCATGAGAATACTCCGACAGGGATTGTCAATGCCCCCACTTCCCCTACAAGATCTGTTGACAAGGAAGAAGATGCCCTGGAGTCGAGGGCTTCAATCATAGAAGATGTAATGAAGGCTACAGCTGATGACAAGGTCTATGTGATTGGGGTGTATGGACCGGGTGGGGTTGGCAAGTCGAAACTTTTGGAGGACATCATAAGGCGAGTTAAGGGAGAGAAGACGTTCCATGAGATTGCCATGGCAAATGTATCACGCGATCCAGATCTAAAAAGAATCCAAGGAGAAATCGCTGATGCGCTGGGCTTGAAGCTAATTAATGTGGAAACTGTTCGTGGGAGAGCAGATCGTTTGTGTGAGAGATTAAATAGTGATCCTAAGAAAAACATTCTCATTATTTTAGATAATTTGTGGAAGAAGTTGGAGTTGAAGGAAGTTGGAATCCCTTGCGGATATGATAATAAAGTAAGAGGCTGCAAGCTATTACTAACGTCTAGAAACCGAGATGTTTTGTGCACTGTCATGGGCTCTGATCAAGATTTTCGAGTCTATGAGTTAAAGCATGGAGAAGCTCGAAGACTTTTTGAAAGGACAATGGGGGACAGATTTAACGATCCTGAGATTAGGAGCTTGGTGGATGGAGTAGTCAAGAATTGTGGAGGCTTGCCACTTTTTATTGTTTCGTTGGCAAAAAGGTTAAAGCGTGGGGATATAGCCACATGGAGGAATGCATTGAATATAGAAGGGTCAGATGTAAAATTACAAGTGGAACTAAATTACAAGGACTTGAATGATGAGAGGATCAAATCATTGTTCTTGGTTTGTGCTCTAGTCTCCACGAGTATTTGCTTGAAGTATTCCCTTGTCTATTGCATGGGTTTGGGTTTATATGAAAAGTTCAGCAAGACCATCGAAAATGCTAGAGATAGGTTGATGATGGATCTACATTGCTTGCAAGACTTTTCTTTGTTGCTAGAGAGTGATGACAAGGAATGGTTCAGAATGCACGACATAATTGCTGACGTGGCCATCTATATTGCTTCCACGGAATCGAACTTCTTGGTCGGGACGAAGGGGGATGGGTTTAAAAATTGGTCAGAAGATGAGCTCAGAAAATGCACAGCAATATCCTTCCTTCGTGTTGGCATTGAGGAGCTTCCTGAAAAATTGGACTGCCCAAACTTGAAGATTCTTCTATTATCCAAATGCAATCCGTCTCTCAAAATTTCCCCATCGTTTTTTGAGTCTATAGAGAAGCTCCAAGTCTTGGACATTAGTGACTTCTCTTTCACCTCACTACCTCCATCGATTGAGCTCCTTGAAAACCTCAAGTCCTTATGTCTTGATCGCTGCCATCTAGAGGATGTAACCGTTCTTGGAAAGCTGAAAGGATTGCAATTCCTAACTTTCTTATACTCTACAATCACTCATTTGCCTAAAGAAATAGGTGGATTAACTGAATTGAGATTTTTGGACTTGACGGGGTCTTCGCTCGAAGTTATCGAACCTGGCGTCCTCAAAAGCTTGGTTAATTTAGAAGAACTTTATATGGAAAACAGTTTTGATCAGTGGGAGGCTGATGATAAAGTACCACGAAGCAATGCCAGCCTTTCTGAGTTAAAGAACATGAAGAATTTGAGCACTGTATCTATTGCCATTCCTCATTCTGTCAATCTCTTAAGAGACCTGCCATTTGGGAAATTGAACATGCATAAAATCCAGATTGGGGAAGTTTGGGATTGCTTGTGCATGCACAAAGAATCTAGAACTTTAGAGCTCAAGCTGGATTCAAGCTATCTTCTTCTTGAAGAGTGGGTGCAGAAATGTTTGCAGAGAGCGCAAGATCTCCATTTGGGTGGACTGCAAGATGGCAACAATAGCATTCACGATTTGTGCATCGAAGGATTTCAAGAATTGAAGCATCTTCACGTACAAAATAGCCCCTCATTTCAGTATGTTGTTCACTTTACAAAGAATGTGCAGTGCACTGCATTTACAAGATTGGAATCTCTATTTCTCGAGAATCTGAACAACTTGGAAAAGATTTGTCGCGGCTGTCTTGCCCCAGAATCCTTCCGCAAATTAAAGATTGTGAAAGTGGACAACTGTGGTGTAATCAAACATTTGTTTCCTTTGTCCATGACGAGAATATTATTACAGCTCCAAGAGATTAAAATAAGCAGATGCCACTTGATGCAGCAAATTGTCGCAGATGCCGAGGCAGATGAAGAGGGAGATGAAATAGATGATGTTCCCCAAGTGAAGTCATGCAATTTGCGTAGGCTGACATTACAAAACTTGCCAGAGATGACGAATTTCTGTAAAACTGCAGACCATTCGGTTGATTTCTTTGACGGGCAACAGGTATGTAATTTGTTTTTGAGAGTTTGTCCTCCAGAATAATTAAGACAAACAATAATTTAATTGTTTAAAATGGAATTGCTATGTGATATGTAAATACATAAAATATTTATACATTAGTTGAAATTACATCTCGCTTAATTTGTGTTATGTTATTAACGAAGTTAAAGAACACGGTACGATGATTAGGTTTTTTCAATTATGTAGAAGTTTATCATTGCTCAATGATAATATTGAATATGTAGACACAGATATTTATGGATATATTCATAAGTTGAAGGAAGTATACATGACCTATATAATTTTTATGACCTTTATTTAATAATGAGTAAACTTATGTCGAATCCTAAAATATCTGCTTGATTAAAGTGAAAGAAAGAACTAAAGAAATTTCAATAGGTGAATTTAACTATTTCTGACCAAAGAAAAATTAACTACAGTGACTATGCGTCAAATAACGTTCAAATCAATTAGTTAAAATTTTGTAATTTTAAACGTAAGTACATTAGCGTTAGATTAGTTGAGAACTTGAGAGGATTAATTTTTTTCCCCAAATGATTGTGAAGAGTTGTGGTAGGTGAATGGACCATTGTGGAATTGTGGTTCAACCCAAAGTTCCATTATCAAATGAACAAATTCGAGTGATCACATTATATATTGAGCTAAATTTTAGAAACCACATTGCATAGTGGGCCAAATTTTATGAACTATTTGTGTCATTATCCTATCTAGTGATAATGCTTGTGCCGGGACTTGATCTTTATGCATGTATTTTTTGTTATTGGTGGGCCTGCACAATAAATTAGGCCCAACCTAAGGGTTCAGCCTAGTCTAGGCCCTAGTCGCTCCAAATTCCTATAGGTCCTTCAATGATCTATGTTGAGTCATTTTTACTTTCATTTTGAATTTTCGCTTTTGCTTCCGGCATTCAATATTCATTTGATTAACATTAACTAATTAACTTTTTTGTTCTAATTCATGTAATCTATGACTTTTAGTGGTGATCAAATCTACCACAAATCTTTATTCTTACCACTTTTCTAATATTATTAGTAGAATTTTTGTGTCCTGCACACGTTTAAATTTATTGTTTTCCTAATAATATAGTTTTTGAAAGTATTAATTAGAAACATGTCTAGCATTCATATGAATACTATCGGTTCAATTTAACAATTCCATCAAGTGTTCTATCAGTATAAAAAAAGGGAAACCCTTTTTAAAATTATTTTTAAAATGATAATTTTTATGTGAGCCACACCTCAAAAGCATGATGCTCGACTAAAATCATTTGTTGAATTAAGTAATTCATTTTCTTGGCTACATATATAAATTTTGCCAAATGACTTTGCTCTTTATTGAGGAAGCGCATCTTAGGTATAGATAAATTAAATCCTTTAATGAAATTGACTTTTATGCCCATATGGTGCGGTTGTGGTCAGTTCATGGTCTCATGGCCGAGCATGGATCTTACAGTGATGAACATCTCTTGCCGTGGCATGTATTTCGCATACTATATTAGAAAATAATGGATCCTCCAGTGCTATGCATGGGGGCAACAACATATTCAGTTTAATATAGTATTTCTCTCGTAATTTACAATAACTTTTTACTTTTCAATCTTTCGATAAGAGATTTTTTTTTAATACTTTGGAAAAAAATGCCAGGCTCAAATTACACCTGTAAATCAATTAAAGTATAGTTTTTCTCTGTTTGTTAATTTAGTTCATGACTATTCAGTATAGAATAATTTGTTTGAGGTATTTATAAAATCATAGTCTATGATTTTTAAATCAATTGAGCCTATGCCATGAATTGGGAAAAACTAGGTAGAAAGCGCATAATCTGTGGATATATTTAATAACCCCGATCATTCAGGGACTATAAATTCACTCTTATTATTGTATATTCAATCAAGTCCAAATAAATAAAAGCTAAATGATACGTAAGTGTAAAGTTGATCAATTCTGAAGAAGAATAAGGCAAATTCAAAAATCACTACTCCACTTTTTCTTCCATTATCTCTAAAGCTATTGTATGAGTTCATTTACTTTATTATTATTTCATAGCAAATTGTATTTCTAGATAAAAGCATTGTTATGAGTTAATGTGGGGTTACTCACCCCTTGCAGATAACAAAGCTACAGAGTTTGGAAGCCATAACCATTGAAAGATGTCAGTTAATACAAGAAGTATTTGACCTTGAAGGACTGACAGCCAATGGGGAAGTTGAGATTTTGTCACAATTGAGAGAATTAATCTTAAGTGACTTACCAAGTTTGGGACAAATATGGAACAAAAATCCACGAAAAATGCCGTGTTTTCAAAATTTAAGGGCACTAAAGGTGCAAAACTGTGATAACTTGAGGTTTCTTTTTTCTTCTTCCATGGCTAAAGCACTCGGGCAAATAAAAGAAATAGAAATAGTGAATTGTAAATTGATGGAGGAAATTATTGATGTGCAAAAAGAAGAATTGGAGGAAGCTACAACCACCGACGCTTTAGAGTTTCCTCTGTTAACCTCCTTGTTTCTTGAAGAATTGCCAAGTCTCATGACATTCTCTAATGGAATGTGGTGTATTCGTTGTCCATCCCTAGCAAGATTGGCAGTATCTCGGTGCGCCAAAATGATGACATTCTCTTCATTCGAAGGAAAGCAACAGTCAATGGCAACAGATACTAGTTTACAACAAGCATTTGGTTGTATCCACACTGTCTCATCCTTGCCTGGCTTCTTCAATGAAAAGGTAAGCATGTATAGTATAATTATGTTGATCATTCTTCTAGTTCTAGTCAGTGAGGCAATTTAGTAGAAATTGGATCATTATTCTGTACCATAAGTTTGGTAGACCGCGGTGGAAAAAGTAACTTGCTATTGGTCATTCCCAAAGTTGCCCCCAAATTCTGGCATAATAAAATTCTGTACCAAAAATTTCAGTAATTCTACATATAACATGATTTTACGCAGGTTCTTTTTCCAAGCTTGGAGGAATTGAAGTTTTCATCCATGTGCCAATTAAAGAGGATATGGCACAATCAAATCCCTGGACAGTCCTTCTGCAAACTTGCATCCTTCACTATTGAACTTTGTGAAAATTTGTCACATGTTTTTCCATCAAATTCAATGGATATGTTGCAAAGCCTAAGTAAAATTGAGGTGGTCGGCTGTCCCTCCTTGGAATCATTATTTGAATCAGTAAGTCTCAGTTCTAAGAAAAGGCAAAATCCATTGGTCCACTCTCCATTAAAAAAAATGAAGTTGTTGAATCTACCAAGGTTGACAAACATTTTGAAGAGTGACTGCAAAGTAACCTTGATATTTCCTAGTCTGATGGAAGTGAATGTGAGGCGTTGTCATAGTTTGTCATATCTCTTCTCAAGTGCCACAGCCAAAACTCTTCATGAACTTGTAGTGCTTGATGTTTCTTGTTGCAATAATCTGCGGGGCATAATTGTGATGGAAGAAGGAAAAGGGAAAACTGTGGAGACATTCAAGTTCCGTCATTTAACCAAACTCAAGCTTGATGACCTTAAGAGTTTGATTTGCTTTAGTTCAGAGAGTTGTGCTGGTGATGGGTTATATCCCCTATTTGATGAGAAGGTATCATTTATCTGATGTGTTATTTTTCTTTGTTTTTAGTGCTTTGACCCTAAGCAATTTTGCATAGTTTTCATTTATCTCTATACATTTGTAGCTTGCATTTCCAAAGTTAGAAGAGCTACACGTCGAGGGAGTTCAACAGACACATATATGGAATGATAAAATCCTTGAGGAATCCTTTCGTTGTCTAAAGGTCCTCAAGGTGAAGCAATGTCACAACCTAATGAATGTGATTCCGTCATTCATGTGGAGGAGGCTACTTCACTGTGTGGAGTCTTTGACTATTGAGAAATGCCCACGCCTAAGAAACCTTTTTACAATGTCTATGGCAAAAAGTCTAGGACAACTCCAATATCTTGGTCTCAGTGGTTGTGGAGAGATGGAGTACATTGTCACTGAAGAAGAGGAGAAACCTAAAGAAGCAATCGATAAAATTGTAATTCCTCAACTTGTCACTCTGTATCTTCACAACATGCCAAAACTTAAAAGCTTCTGTCAAGGGAAGCATATTTCAGAGTGGCCCTCCTTAAAAGAGTTTACTATTGAAGATTGTAAAATTGTGGAGGTGATTTTAGGAGATGCAAGTCGTAGAAAGCTAGAGGGCAGCTTTCCAACACAACGACCGCTTTTACTTGTCGAAAAGGTTTGGACTCATTCTTCTTTAATGGCATATCTAGTTTGTTATCATGATGGTTGAGCTAATACAATGTAACAATCAGGGGGGTGACTTATGATAACTTATCATTTTCTTTTACATATCTTTGATCTCAAATAAGAAACATCTCAAAGCTACTTCTTTATTATAAACATACTAAAATGTATATCAAAATTTTTTCATAAGTTTCAAAAACTTAATATTTTTTTCTTTCCTTTTCAAGTATTAGACTAAATTCTAGCTGAAGTACAACTATTAATGAGAGGCTAAGCTTCAATTAACAACTTTAATTAATCTAGAGTCTAGAAAATGCTAAATTGGTCAACGTAAGATCAAGGGTTAATGACACTACAAGTTCTAAAACTTGTGTTGGTTTAGCACTTAAGTTCTAAAATTTGCACAATTGATGCGTTTCAAGACTTGTTAAGTCCGTCCCTTTTTTGTAGAGAAATTTTGCATTTTTATCATATTTTCAGTCCTGCATGGCCTTTGATGCAGTGATTGAGCTTCCTCAAGCACAAAGGGAGCTGTTTCACTATTGCCACATCGAAAAAAAAAATTAAGAACATACTAAAAATTAGATAAAAAAAATGTATGTACTAATATGGAACTAGAAATAAATAAAAAATAAAAAAAGTGCTACAAGAAATCGCTAGTCTGGGGGGGAAGGGCTGCATAGGGAGCACCACTACTGCTTCCCTTCTTGCTGATAAGGACTAACAACCCTCACCAAGAGCAAGCAATGGCCTGTTACCGCCCTTGCCAATTTGGTGAGGGCAAGTGTGCTCACCCACATGGTGGTGACGAGCCACGTTTGACAACTGCTAGTGGCCTGGCGAGGGTGCCGAGCGCCCTAGCTGTGACCCAGGGGACGGTCGCAGCCCTTGCTAGTGCAAAAGCCCTAGGAGCCCCCTTCTCCTACCTTGCTTTCTTATATGTACTTTGTACATTTTTTGTCACCTTTTTTAATGTAGCATCATCACATTAGCACCACATTTTTTACAATTAAAAAAAGAAAAATTTGATGAAAAATGCCAAATATACTTTCCGTTCTCCTGAAACAAATTTGGGCTATGGAAAGACTCCAATGCTGAACCAGAACAAGTTTTACTAATAAAGGAAAAATAAAATTTTAGTTCTTAAACATGCCAAACCAGAATAAGTTTTAGAAGTCATTTTGTCACTGATTCCTAAAGTCAATTGTAAATATTGTGATAGGAAAATTATTCCAAAAGTCCTAAAACGTATTTATGAAATGCAGTCGAGTCATAAATTTTTCAATTGGAGCAATGAACTCTTAAACCTTTATCAAAAGTGCAATTTGAAACCTAAACCTTCCTGTTGATGTAATAAAGTCATAAATTAATACAAACAAATGTAATTTGGGGTTGCTGCATAGGCAATCTAAGTTATGTGTACTAAAAAACCTTTGATTACGCTTTTTCAGAAACATTTAAAACTTGAGTAAACCAATTTGAAGGTTTAGGACTTAACTACGTTTCAAATTTAAGATTTAGGACTTCCAATGCACCTTTATTTCTTGATTATGACTAAAACTGCAACTAGTTAACATGATACTTTTCGCTTTGGGGTTAAACCTAGTCAGCTTCATCAAATGCTAAACAAAGGAGCTTTAGTGTAAAATTGGAATCATGACTTAGCAAATCTATATTTGTGGCTCCACGCAAGCTAATATTTTCTTTGCATAGCAGGAGAGTGGCTACTACACGCATTACATGTAAATAACTCGATTGCATTGGCGTGGAATCTATAATTCAATACTCAGACATTCACTATCACTAAAAATTTGGGGAGCTTTTTACTAGGTGTATGATACATATGTTAGCAACCGATTTTATAGAATGAAATTGCATAGCAAGGTTGGTTCAGAATCATAAAATCCAAAGGGAAATCATATAGCAACAAACTAGGGAAAAACTAGAGAGAGAGAGAGAGAGAGAGAGAGAGAGAGAGAGAGATGCCAAATTAGGCGAGGAAGAAGAAACACCAAATAGGCATACTCATTAGTCAATGAATTCATCCTCAAAACTAAAGAAAGCTAGTATCTTGGTCGATATCATAGGTAATTGAAACAAGAGTCCCTTACACCCCCCCGAGAGAGAGAGAGAGAGAGATATGCCAAATTAGGCGAGGAAGAAGAAACACCAAATAGGCATACTCATTAGTCAATGAATTCATCCTCAAAACTAAAGAAAGCTAGTATCTTGGTCGATATCATAGGTAATTGAAACAAGAGTCCCTTACACCCCCCCCCCGAGAGAGAGAGAGAGAGAGAGAGTTCAAATTAAGCAAGCATAAATAAGACAAATAAACAGCAAGGTCATTGAAGAATCATGTCATATATCAATCTCCACACAAAAGGGAGATTTGGATATGCACCTTGGAAGTATAAAGCTATACTAAGTATTTAAGTACAAATTTTAGCATCACGAATTACATTTCTGTGAATGATCAATAGGAGAAATTATGTTCAAGATTTTACTAAATTTCAGAATGTGCTTCTTTAAATTCATCCAGATTAGTTAATAGAATTTTACTCCACTCACTATACTATTCCCACAAGCAAAGTCCTTATTTAAATCTTTAAGACATTGAGAGCACTTATCCATGCTATTTTGCTCAATAGACAACTGATTTTGGATAATTTTGTTGTCTTCCTTATAGTTTTTGATTGAATCTATTCAATTCTCACTAAAATTGTTGAAATATTCTCTCATACCACCAAAATTTGTTTAACCTCTTCAAGATTGTTAAGGGTTTATGATAGCCACAATCACGGCAATAGTTGGATTGCTCCTGATAATCAACATTATTAGAATGACATGATGATGATGATGATGATGATTGCCATACCAATCAATGTAATAATCTTGATAAGCCCTACTCTTTTCAAATTTCGATAACTAGAGCTAATAATTATTGCAACATTATTAAAAGAGAAAATATACCAAACAGAGTGGCTACTAATAAGCAAGCATAGCGGCTAAAGTTTCAATAGGCATGAAGCCATATATCTTCATGAGCATATCAGATCATAAATGCGAGTGTAGTAACTAAAACAAGCGTTGGCCCTTGGTCTAGAATAGTTGCACAGCGATAATACATATTTAAAGCGAAGTTATGATACCCCTTAGTGTTGAAAAGATCTAGCTCAATGACCAATTGAGGAAGAAAATATCTATATCTGGCATGAAGAAAGTTAGGTTTAGATTCGTTGAAAGTGGAGGAGAATCAGATAATAAGGAAAAGATGGAGAAACTAAAGAGAGATAAAAGAGATAGAAAGACCAATTCATGTGGGGAAAGAGATATGTCAAATAGGCAAACTTAGTTATCAAATGATTCAAATCAGTTCATCATTATAACTAAAGAAAAATATTTAATTGGTTTATATATATAGGCAACTTTAATAATAATGATTCAACTATTAATAGAAATAAATCAAGATTAGTATCCTCAATCTTGATAATTTCGAATAACAAATTTATAAAGAAACAAATCAACTAGTGATCACTGAATCCGTACTACATTAATTAAACGGTGCATACCTATATTCACCATCTTTTGATCTAATTGGTGGATTCTTTTTTTCAGCTTTTGATTGTTTTCTTTGAGTCTATACTTTGTTGGAGAACTTTTGAAGTGCAAGAACCATGAAGCATTGGTTTCTGTTTTGTTGTTTGCACTTCAAAGAAATGGGACAGCATATTGGCTATTGTGTTTTCAGTGTTGTAATGAGCTAAATCTAAGATCGGCTAAATTTGAGTTTCACGGGAGACAAATTATGCACGAAATGAATATAGTTGTCTAACTAAGAAGGCTATGGTTATGCTATTGCTTAAACATAATGCTTGATATATATATTAGAAAAATTTATGCTTTCTACTTTAAACTATATGATAGGAGAATCGATTTTAGTAAGTGGCATTTTCTAAAAGAAATAACGTATATCTAGTCTTCTTTTCTTTCTATTCTTTGATAATGTCCATCTTGTGATTTTATTTGTTCTTGAAACTAAAGTATTTTCTTTTTTGAGGGAATAGAGAATTGGTTCTAATTAATTAAATTGAAAAATAACAGGTTGAGTTTCCTAGTATGGAGTCGATGAAGATCTTGCAAATGGATAATATGGAGAAGATATGGCTTGATGATCTTGATTCAAATGCCTTTGGCAAACTCAAGACGCTGGTAGTGGCATATTGTGCGAAACTTTTATCCATATTTTCATCTTATAATATGTTCACAAGATTTCGAAACCTAGAAAAGATAACCGTGACCGATTGTGGATCCTTAGAAGTGGTATTTCAAGTCCAAGAGTTTGAATTTAGTGAAGCTTGTTCTACAAATACTTTTCAATTGAGAGAATTAGTTTTGACACGGCTCTCAAAAATGAAACGCGTGTGGAGTGGATTTCCTCTAGAAGGTCTTACCTTTGGACACTTACAATGCATGGAGGTTGCCAAGTGTGAGAATCTCAAAAATTTATTTCCAAGGTCGATGGCAAAAAGTATGACACAGCTCCAAGAACTTTTGGTATGGGATTGTGGGGTGGAGGAAATTATCGCGGAGGAAGATGGAGTAAGTATGAGTGCAGGTGATCTCTTCTTTCCGCAATTAACCAAACTAGGATTATTTGACTTGCCAAAACTGAGGAGCTTCCACCATAATAGTCATACTTCAGCATGGCCACTCTTAAAGGAATTGCAAGTGAGACATTGCAACAAGATGAGGTCATTCTCATTTGCTTGTGAATTCCAAAGCTGCCAAGGTACAACCACCAGCAAAAACCAGCCTGCACTCTTTTCTTTTGAAAAGGTACCGTCCATGAGTCTAGCTCTTTGCCATTATCTTCATTGGTTTATATGCATAGCTATTGGGCCTTTGTTATTTTTCTACAATAAATTAAAATTTTCACACTTCTTGCTTATTAATGCTCACCATAACACACTTGTGAATTGCTTAGAAATTTGAAGATTGATTGCTGTTAACTATTTATAGCTCATATTCTTGGTATATAATCTAGTGATTGCAGCTTTTACTTTGAAAAAAAAAATATTATTGAATTAACTTGCATAGAGAATCATGCTTCTAATAAGCTGCTCTTGCCTTATGGTTAGGATTTACCTATTTACTTTAATTTGACCTACCCGTCTGCCAAAAGTGAAAAATGTTTAGTATTATGTTCATTTGGAACAAAGTTCCATACTCGAACATTGTGAACCAGATTGATAACTGTCAAGTACAACAAATAATTTGCTAATATAGGCTTTGAAAAGCACAAACCTTCTTTATTCTTTTTTCAAAACTATCAATTACTTTAATAATCTACCAATATTTATTCTTGGGGCTCACCAACGTATTTAAAATTACTAACTTTATTTGAATATACCAAACTTAATGTGATTGGTGTATTAACATTTGTCACGTTAAGATACAAACTAATTTTAGTTCATTGCCAGCATTTTTATCTTGTTAGGTTTTGAAAAGTATCAACATTTCCAAAATTATGAACTACTTTAACAATCAACCAATATTTATTCCTGTGACATTTTAAACCTTTTTTTTAGTTCGACAATGCCTTTCAAAACACTATCTTTAATTTAAAATTACAAAAGTTAATTTGATTGTGTTACCAACATTCATCAAAGAAGATTCCAAGTTTAATCACTTGCTAACTTTTTATTCTGTGGATCTTGAAAAATACTAATATTTCTTTGTACTTTCAAGATCACCAACTATTTTAATAATCTACCAACGTTTATTCCGATAGGTCACCAACGCTTTTGAAGTTACTAACATTTAATCGAAATTACCACATTTAATTTGAGTGATATATCAATGATATACCAATAGGGAATTAGGTTCTGTTTTTTAACGTACATAATGCTAAAAACATCCATTTATTGGTTTGGTTTGAACACGTTCTTTTCAGCGTCATAAAACAGTGAACCCATGCGCTACTTATGACATATGGTAAAATAGATATGAGAACAACTGCTTAGAAAAGAGTGCTACATATTAATATGTCATCTTACTATTGAAATACATCTATTTAATATATAAATAACACAAATATGTTTTGAGTTTTTTCTATGAACTTGTTAACATTCACGTGTGTTTATTTTGCCATTTGGATTTAATTCGTTGACAATTGAAATAGCTGAATATCATCAACTAATAACATTATTTCATCCAAATTCTTGAAAAATGGTTTGATTGAATTGGGCATATCACTAAAAAAAAAAAAGGTCCCACTTATACAACCCTTCTATAATGGTCATCAATTCTTGCTCGTCTTGCTCCAGATTTTTTTTTTTAAAGGATAAAACCGGCCAAAAGCCTACAGGTTCTTTTTCCTCTTTTCCCTAATAAATGGAAGGACAATTAAGTCATTGGACCGTGGTTGTGCCCTGTTTTATTTTTGGTGGATGGTGGCCTAATTAAACTGATTTCCATAGGTCACTCCTCACCTCGAGCTATTGCAATTGACGAGGGAGGATGTTGCGATGCTGCCGCAGCATTACATCTTTGGCAATCTCGGAGGGTTGGCTTTGGGATGCTACCACGATGAAAATGTTGCTTTCCCCTCCGACTTCCTTCTCCGAGGATTCCCCAATCTAGAATCGCTTGTTGTGCGGTGTAGTTCCTTTGAGGAGATATTTCCAGAAGATGCTCTTGGACATGGGGGAGCAACTCCCTATGGAGGATTAACAGACGCGGACAAACCTCTCAAGTCACTTGGAAATCTGAAGCAACTTTGGCTGGTGAAGCTGTGTAACCTGAGGGGAGTCTGGAAAGATGGTTCCTTGATGGCTGAAATCCTCAAACAGATTGAATATCTGTGCCTTTGGTGGTGCCCGAGTGTATCGATTGTATTTCCATCTCTTGCCTCATTCCAGAGATTGATGCAATTGGAAGTAATGGAGTGCACTAGTTTAGTTCATATGGGGACTTGCTCGGCAATGACGAGTCTGGTGCACCTTACTTGGCTAACCCTAAAAGATTGTGGTGCGATGGAAGATGTGGTAACAGATGATGGAGATGGAGCAGAGGAGATCCCTTTCCCCGAGCTGGAAGAGCTAATACTTGATCGTTTACCAAGCCTTGAGAGCTTCTCCCCAATGAATCGCGCCTTCAGGTTCCCATCACTGTGGCGTATTGTCATCACGCAATGCCCCAAGATGAATGTATTCTACAAGGGTGCCTTGAGGGCACCAAACCTAGATAAAGTACTCCTATCCGAAGAGGATGGTGAAGGACGTTGGGAGGGTGACCTTAATAGCACCGTCCAAACCTTATCGACTTGCAACGATCCATAATGAATTCAATCAGGCAGGTGAATCTGTTTGCTTAATTGTGTCTTGCCTGAATTCAGTGACAAAAGGTAGAAACTTGTGTTCTTCTTTGAGTTCTATATTGGCTCATATGAAGTCGGTCTTTCATAAAATAAAATAAAAAAGTTTAGCTGTGTTCTAACAGAATCGTTACATATTTTGAATATTGGGGGCTTTTGTGCAATTACTCACCAACGCATTCTAGCTGTTTGATGAATTGTTTAGCATAATTTCTGTCAATGTAGCTTCGAAATTGTGAGGTTTTGTTATATGGGGCCATGTGCTTGCCCACTTCTCTGGTTAATTTTGAGGAGTATCTTACTGATATGTTTGTTTCTTTCAGGTGTCTTGCACCCTAGGATCAAAGTGGCTGCTTTTATTTGCTAGAAAGTGTCTCCTGGAGTAAGATATTGAAGCAATCTTCTTGCAATCTGTGCTCTAATAGTGTTTTAGTGCATGGTGTTGATGCCTCTCAAAATGGAACCTTTGTGCCAACATGTGGTATTCACAATGGGTAGGTGCTTCATTGAATAGCTCATTCTTTTTCTAGTTTGGGATGTCCTTTCTATGTCATTTCCTTGATAATGGTACTGGTGTAGCATAATGTTTGAGCACATAATCAATCGAATGAGGGGGTGCTCTATCATATATCGAATTGTCTAGGAATTTTAAATGAGTGTTGGCTTTTAGGCAACCTCATTTAGCATCAAGAAGTTTCTTTGAAGTTTGGATGATGACAACAGCGGCTATACACTGACCAAAGGGGGAAGAAGTCCAAGAATCCAAATAAGCATGTGTCCTTCGGGCAGCAGACCATAGCCTACATGGATCTGTTCACGCTAGATGTTTTCATCTCCAAGCGATTTGTCTCGACTTCGCTCACTCACAGGGTCGCATGCAAGCAGGTTGCTATTGTGGGTACCAATTCTTAGGACATCAAAGCCTACTGAAGTCTCAGTTGAACATACTGGCATGTTTGACCTTAGGCCAGATTTTGGCAGATCAGGTGGGGGAAGTTGATGTGTACACTACTTCCTACACTCTAAGAGAGAGGGACACGTTTGAAGGAAAAATCGAAGCAGTAGTTTAGTCTCTAACTGACAGTGGTATTGATATTTAAGTTTATCTTGACTGATTTTCTCTCCTTGAGCATGATCTTCATTGTGTGCACAACTCCTAGTAGGAATATACTGACATCTTTGATATTGTTTTGAGAATACGCGGGATGTAGTGTTGGTTCATTTGCTGGTCTAATATAGATAATAGTGACTGTTCGTTTGACAGGAGCAGAATCCGTTTTTGTTTTGGCTTTGTTAATTTACCTTCTGGATTCTTGGATGAGCATTGTGATGGCTATCATAGCTTCGTATATCTTTCTCTAATTTTACACGGTTTCGATATTGACTCTTGCTTTTCAAACATTATGGATGTCCATGCCACAATGATTAGTTTCATCCAATCTTCTTTTAGCAAACACTTATTCACAAAATTAGGTCCACAGCTCTTGATAGTGCGAAGTACTATCATCACCTAGATTGGCAAGTAATATCCTACCCAAATTATCATAATTAAGTTGGTTTAGTTGTCTACTTTTTAGCTGTTTTGCTTTAGTTCATAACATAGAGATACATGGATATTACTTTGCCTGCCTCAGTGACTTGATGATAAAAAATCAATTAACTTTGGTCATTGTATTCTTGTGGAAGATATGAAACTAAATATAAAAGTGGTGTTTAGTCGTTCTTTTTCTTCTGTTTCTAAGTTTGACTATCTTGGACACAAAGAGTAGGCCTCAAGGAAAAGTGAATTTGTGTGATCTGCTGCTTTTTGAATGTTAATTCTTGCCGATTTACTTTGGAGGAAACTAAGAAAAACTTTTCTCTGCAGATTTGATGTCAATCTAATATCCCTGTGTCTTTTCCATAGCAGCAGTTATTGCCTAGCTGATGTGAGAATCTCTATAATTAGCAATGAGTTCAAGTTAGAATATCGTCAAACCATCAAAGAGAGAGAAAAATGCCTTAGATCCAGTTTTCTGTAGAATACTTTTATAAAACCACTCGCCTGAGCTTTCCGAGATTCTTGGATCATGGTGGCATCCTCATTTTGCTCGATCCTCTCCCTTGGAGGATGAGCAATATATGAGGAAAAAGAGAGATGTTTGAAATCCAATATACTCACAGGTAGAGTCCAATATTGACATGTCAGAAAAGCAATATAGTTGATTGAAGGTGATCTACTGCTTCATGATTCACCTATTTTAGATGCATTTACTGCAAAAGCAGATGATCTAAGAATCACTCAGGTGTGGAGCCTAATGCAATTTCATGCGTTAATCGGAAGGCTAGTATGAAGAAGAAAGGCTCACTTGCTAGTTGCTATTATCAAATAATGTTTGAATTCTGCTCTTTTCCTCTTGTTGTAGTTTTAGTTGTGTTCATTGCTTTTTTGGTGCTTCATCCTCATAGCTCTTTCCATATGTGCCAATATGAACTATTCAATTTTTTTTAGTGGATTAGGAAGTAATATTCTCTATTAGCTGTGAAAAAATATCATTAGAGTGCACGGTCATATGAGTTCTTAGGAATTTGACTATTCAATTGTTTCAAATGAGTTTATGAAATACATCAAATAGTTCACAAACTTAAAAGCACCATATTCATTTCCATGGCATGTTTGCACTTATGGTACTGCATATCTCTTAACTAGTCAAATGTCCAGAATTTAACATAATCAATACAAGATTGCGCAGTAGAATTTTATTTACTCCTGGATCATACTATGAACGTGTCATTTTCCATGTTTTTGGGTTCAGTGAAATAAAAGGGTAATCCATCAAGATCTTGTCCATAGCATCTTCTCCTTTCCAATTTCTGCAGATAGTCAGTAAGAAAAGTCAGAGTTTGACCTTGCCGCTTCTTAATAAGAATGCACAAGTAGGGTTGAGAAACCTGGTTACTCACTGATGATGAGGAATCTGTTGCTTCTAGGAATGCTATTGAAATAATATTTCACTATTCCTAGTTTGGAAAACAAAGATCTGTTTTCTAAAAGTGTGAACTATCCAAAATCTCTCATCAAATGTCCTATTTGATATTGTTTCTTGCTATATCTTTTGATTGCTTTATATCAAGTATTCACTGTCAATCCAGAGTAGTTGAATCTAGGGGTTCTCTTTGTATTTCCTTGAAGTCGTCATCATATTGTCTAATATATTCCTAGAGGCACTAATGAATTGACATACTGTAAAACTCTTTGCCGGAGAATCCATTAGTCATTGAGTGCTTCGACTTCAGTACTAGTGGGAACCATGCACATGGAGGGTAAATGCCTTTTCTCATGCATTTTGTAGAACATGGGCTTTTGCGTGTTAATTTGCTTGTCGTTTATTACAGTAAAATTCAGTAAGTCCATAGCAGACTTGGGGAAACTTCACAGAGAAAGAAACAGGGAAAATTTTACTTTACCAGCTTCTCATCAAGGCTATGAAAAGGTGTGTCATTCTTAAATAGTTTAATACTCTTCATTCTAACAGGCCCTTTGATCATTTTGGACATGCATCTTGCAAAAGTTGTCAGTAAAGGAGATGATTATATAGGTCCTAAAAAGTAGCATCATATAAATTTCCACAATGAACATCTTGAATCTAACATACTACCAATATATTTTGGCCAAAGACCTAAGTGTTGATAATAACATGCCAGATAAATTAATTTCGACACCACACTTAGAGCTCATCTTTCTCAATATTCGCATGTTTTTTCACTTGGGATAGGGTGTCTGGTGTTGTCTTGCTCGGCCTCACCATCTCTCTTATCACTTGGCAAAAGAAAAATCATAAATGAAGAGGAATGGCCATAATCATGGACTCGCTTGCAATAAAATAAGCAGTGGTGTTGATCATCATCAAGATCCCTTGCAAGCCTTGTGGCGACAGAACTCTCAACCTCGATTACAAAGCTACCGTAGGCAATGGCAAGCTCAACTCGTGCCCCTGTAATCGACCCCCACAATACCAGTCATGTATGAATTTCAAATGACTCCCCGAACCGCCATGGCCACTGGCCCCATCGCTCGTTGTTAGTATCCTGGCTATGTCTAAGTCGCAATAGCACGGTTATTGGAAAAATAAATTGAAAAAGAAAACGAGGCGCGGTCTCTTTCCATTGCATGACGTCATGTCTAATATATTCTTGTTGGTAGCCTAGTTTTTTTTTTTTTTTTTTTTTTTTTTTTGGTCAGTGTTGGTAGCCTAGTTTGCGACTTGAAAATAATAGGGTGATCTTGGAACATTAGCATGTGATTGGAAAATTTTGATTTTTATTCATTGCAAAACTCCTAAAATACTATGAAGCATGCAAAATATAACATGAGTTCTCTCATAACATTTTCAAAATCATCATTTCAAAAATTGCTTATATTTCTCACTTCATTCTTTCTATTCAAAACAATTGGTATAAATAGTTGAGTCAATTGTACAAGTAGAATCACATACCGCCTATACTCCAGTTCAACCTCTGGTACCATTTTTTAAACATTGCCTATAATCAAACCCGGAATAGTTGACTAAAAGTCATCTTGTCTCTTGAAAGGTGGGCATATGAAAATCTTTAATTTAAAGCCATCACCTTTGGTTCATATATCTATTCATCAAAATTCTTTAATGGATGACCTCGTCCTTAATTTATTAAAATATTATTCGAAGTAAAGTGTGAGTATATATGAAGATTATAACAATGGAGAATTGGCATCGTTACTTTTAACCTACTCCATCCTTTCACTGAGCGAGAGGATCCATAAAAAATATGCATTTAAACATGTGGAAGGAGAGAGGCATAGGAGAGTCCTTGCAAACAAGCACTAACTAAACTTCTTTAATTTGATAACAAAAGAGTAAAAATAAAATTTACCATAATTTATGTAAAAGGCTATACTTTGGTACATCCCTAATTATAGGAAACTTTATTGAACCATGCCTTTGGTCAATAGATTACAAATAATGGATCACCTACGTGCAAATAATGTATTTTATTATGCTTAGCACATGAAATTGCACATGACCACATTATCTAACCAATTCCAGCCTAACTTATTGTGGCTCCATTTATCTCTCAACCTCTTGTAGTACCTGATGATTGATCAAATGTTGAAAATTATAGCTCAACTTTCAGCTTGATTATTTTTGTTTAATACATTATGTCATCCTTTTCTAGATCAAGGCATCATCCTCAATATTCTGAATAAAGAACACTAGGTATTTGGTTACTATTTAAAACTTGAAAGAAAATAAACTTCTTACTTCTTCATGAACAAGAGAATATAGTAAGCATTGTTGAGCTCTAGGGAAACTCATCCTGATCATAGCAAATCGTCAATAACCTCAGCTATCTCAATAAGTAGCACCAAGTCTATACTTGTTTTATCCATCATAGAACAAGGGATGTGAACAGTTGCATACACATCTCCCCTTAATTTTTCTTAGCACACATTAAAAATCAAGTACAAAATTAATCATATTTATCTAAGTGAGATTTGTAAAGTTATCTCCCAATATTAATGGACATCTGAGAGGAAATTAATGGGGACAAATTATTTTAACAAAAGACATCCAAAATTTTGATCAATATTTATTAAAGCAAAAAAAAGAAAAAAAATAAATAGCACTAAGAGTGTCGCGACCTACCATTTTTGTCTAGAGGGGAAAAGACACAAGTTTAGGGGTATTGCCTAAAAAGCAGGCCTATAACCCTCGTTTAGGCATGAACTCTTCCAAACCCATACCTCGCGCAACGTTGAGATATTTAATTCTAATTTCAA
Source organism: Eucalyptus decipiens (assembly GCA_014182575.1). Taxonomy (NCBI): domain Eukaryota; kingdom Viridiplantae; phylum Streptophyta; class Magnoliopsida; order Myrtales; family Myrtaceae; genus Eucalyptus; species Eucalyptus decipiens. The sequence continues at coordinate 30,762,468 of CM024610.1, read as the reverse complement.
ATTGAAGCTATAACAATTTTTTAATGATGAATTGCCACTAACCTATTGAAACCGGCTAAAAGCCAAGTGAGACATAAAAGTATACCTTACATCCTACGCAATCAGATAATCTAGAGTTAGGGACTTGATTACACTAACTAATTAACTAGTGCCATTTTGACACTTACTCTTGCTCATTTCAATAGGATGTTTGTCAAGTTGTCTGTATTGATTTAAACATATCTACTAACATGTAAGATAATCATGCAAGGGTGCAATCATAAAAATAACAACTAGCAACCAGAAAAACATTAAATAAGTTGCAAGGCAAAGCGAAAATCTAATGCTAAGAAATAAGAAATAATACCATTTCTAACTAGGGAAACCAAATTAACATATCAAAAGTGCGCAATCACATAATAGTCGAAATGAAAATGCGCAAATGACGATAGCATTTGTCTCTAAAAACATTTAAATCCTATGGTGAAGCTATAAGAACTTATTCAATTTTGAGCACAATTTTTTATCAAGGATTTTCACACATTTTGAGAGAAAACTACTAAAAAAAAAATTATTTTTAAGCTTTTTCTTAAAAAATATTTTTAAAATTTTTAAAATTTTTAATTAATTTTATAATATATGAAATAGGAACTTGGGCGGGCCCCCGGGGCCTGGTCCGAATATAGGCTGACGTAGGCTCTCCTTTCCGGGCCATGGACATTAATCGGCCCATTCAAATAGAAAATCACCAAGCCCATTTCTTTCTAGCCTAGTCTTCCCCCTTCGAATCCCCAACATATTACTGACCTTTTTATCTCCTGCTGCAAAGTTCATTCCCAAAGCTAAACATCAACTCCAGTACAAGCGCGGCTCAACCATCAACGCTCTCAGACTTCAAATCGAGAATGACCGCCATGCTAACGCCATGGCCAGCCACTGGACGAATATCCGCCAATGAGACATCATCAACCACATCACCTTCTTCGGGTCACTACCAATCACCTTTATCTTCCAATACACATTCCACATTCACAATTGCAAGATAAAAAACTGAATAGAGCAGAGATCGGGAAAGCAAGCCAACGCAAATGACCCAAGAGATTGACGTTTCGGCCGTAGACTTCAACCGATTCCTCACCTGCAAAACATAGAGTAATAAAAACGCAAAGAAACTCTCATTCTTCCACCTGGTTCAACGATGGAACTACTGCTCAACGAGCGACAAGGAGTTTGTGATGATGTGAAATCTGCCTATACGCACTTAAGAACGAATGGAAATCGGCATCGCAAATGTGCATGGGCTGACTTGGACCTATTATCAAACATGTGGTAACCACGGACCGAGAAGAAGACACTGAACCATCTTTAGAACTCGAACTCACGTCCGAACTTGAGAAAACCGGTAAACAAAGTTCGTAAACGAAGAATAAAGGCTGGTTGAAAGCAAGCCCGCAGATAAACTAGAAAATGTCAAGCCTCGGTTTCACGGGTTGGCCAAACCGGGCAAGGCAGCAAAAGGTTCACGGCACAGGCGTACAATCGCGAGGGGCTCCCTACTCGGCTTGGAGACAGCGGTTAAAGGGTGCGCTCGACACAAATATGGCCATGGCCGACCGCTTCGACGCCTCTGAGCCTAGATCCTTGGGTGTGGGGTCTCGGAACCAGGAAAAGGGACTCGCCTGAAACACGTACGCCGGGGAGCAGTGGTCTTGGGGACGTCATTCGGAGGTCGTCGGGGACGCGTAGTTGGATCGATGGGGGCAAGGCTGAGCGCCGCTCTCCGATTTCACTCTCGGCCTCCCTGTCTCTCTCGGATCTCTCAAAGCTCTCCCCTCCGTCCCCTCTCAAACGAGCCAGCCTCCCCTTCGCTCGCTCTCCGCTCTCCCTTTTAAGCCGTTCGGCGCGCATGGCCTCCTGTGACGCCGGCTGACACTGCCGGCATGGCCCCGACCACCAACTCCCGGTCGACGCTCTGCCTCTGTCTTGTTCCCTCTGTTGTCCTTCTCCGTCCTCTTGCGTCCTCTTGTTCGGCCAGCGAGAGGGAAGAGAGGAAAGAGGGAAGAGGGAAGGAGACTGGGCCGGGGAAGAAGGAAAAGTGACGAGGCTGGGCGGGCCCAGACGGAAAGAAAAGGAAGAAAAGATGGCCAGCCCGGCCCGGCCTTGTCTTTTTTAAATAATAATAATAATAATAATAATAATAATAATAATAATAATAATAATAATAATAATAATAATAATATTCTTTTTTATCAAATTTTCCCTCTCCTTTAAAAAAAAAAAGGTTTATATTAATACTAACGCAAATGCTCCTAATGTTTATATGTTGTGCCATTTAATGAAAATTATTTTTGCTAGGGATTAAAAATTAATCTTTAATATTTTATGTAATTAATGATTGATTAAACAAGTTTATCAACAAAGAATAACTGAGATTGCTTCACGGTTACATACCTTGCTCCCAAAGTGCACAATGAGGGGATTCAACGGGGTGCAAATTAATTTGGAGCTAAGTGCAAAGAAAAAAAAACTACAAGAAAAATGTAAATTGCATTGATAGGATAAATTTCAAGGAAAATAAAATGGTGCTGTAAAAAGTAAATATAAACATAGATTATGGATTTGCTTGATTGTGAAAAGAGAGAGCTTTACAATCTCCAAACATTCATATTTATAAACCAAATACTAATAATAACCATTCGCTCCTATACATACGAGAACAACCCGCAGAACTCCAATTATTCCACCTCTTCTGCAACTTCCAACTTCAAAAACGAATGCTACCACGTGCAAACTCAATCATGAGCTCATCCTTGTTACTTCCCCCAACTTGCCTATACATCTGCCTTATTTGTTGTTTTCACTTTCTCTGCCATTTTCTTCCCTTGTCATAAATATTGGATTAGCATCTGATGTATCTACTTCGAAATTGTTAAATTCTCTCACCTAGCGCTTGTGATTTTTGTTTATTTTCTAATAATTTTATCTTAGTCAACAACGTTGTAACTCATCTTTAGTTAATTCGATCAGCCTAAACATGGCAATATGTCAGCATCTTTGCAATTTTAATGAAAGATCTAACTTGATAATATATATATATATATATATATATATATATATATATAATTAGATACCATATAGGCAAAAAAAAAAGTATATGAATAATATTGAACAAAATAAAATAAAGGTACTGGCAATTCCATTATTCCTAAAATTTTCATACGAGTTTTATGAAAAGATTTTTCTAGAGGCTTTGTTATACACCATGGGTATATTGCTTTGGGTTCTTCTCTAGTAATTGTGAGTAGTCGTAGACTTTCATGTCTAAGAATTGGAAATCACTAGTTCAAATCCCAGTAACTACGTACAAACGCAAAACCCACCTTCCACATCTTTTAATCTTTACGGCGAGCTCATGGGAATCATTGCTGATTGGTCAAAATTTATTCTTATCAGATGGGGAGGGTTTTGAGGGAAACATCTCACCCACACGGCTCACCATGATTGTTGCCTTCCTTTTGTTCTGGCTATGTCCGATGGTCGATCGCAGCTATTTACCTGAACAACTTGGACAGAACAACGGTGATGAATTTGGTCCTCCCAATTTCTGAATATCCTTTAATTTGATGGGAGGCGGCCGCATGGTCCCATCATAAAGAGAACTAAGAAAATGTTCTTGAAGTCCAGAGTGGGGTATTGAAGGGATTGTCTTTGCTGGTGTTGGACAAAAGGTGAGAGGGAAAATTGCCTTGTTAAAAGATTTTGTATATCTCTAAGCACATCCTGTTCATCCTCTGGCACTGGAGGGGAAAGCTTATTTTAAGTGCTCGAGAAGAGCCTCATCGGAGTTGACAACAATGCGACTAGCCCGATATATCACTGAGATGCTCATTGTGAAGCTAAAAAACAAAGAAAGAGAGCATAGGAATGACATTGAACAATTTAAAAGATACTTGTATTGAGATTCTATTATCCCTAAGCTTTTTGCACAAGTTTTATTAAGAGAGCTCATATGTTGGTAGTGTATCACTTTACGTTGTTTTCATGCTATAACAAAGACAATAATACCTTTATAAAAATGATCCACATGCATTGAGTCTATTTCCATTTTCACCTTTGTTATCTTCTCTAACCTTTCCACAAATTGCTTCTTTCTTCATCGCCACTAGTCATTGCCTTCAACCGCCACAATCTTGTTGCCGATCGTTGCTCACACGGTAGAGAGAGATGCACTCCACACAGATTGAGTTCGAAACATTTTTCAGAGCATTTTTTGGAGAGATTTCACCAAAAATTTCCCTCAATAAATCGATTTCTAGAGCTTTTTTTCTTGTTTTCGGCTGGTCGCCACGCCCAAGGCGACGTAGCCATAGCCAGACTGCTGCTTCCAAGAAGCCCCAGTTCAACTCTGTCTTGCGGCTGTGAAGATTGAAATGGCCAAAAGTCAGCTTGAAGCCCTTCTACTGGTCTTCGTTTTAGCTAACCACGATCACAAGAGCTCCCATAGTTGATTGGACTGCCTACTATGACTTAGCTTGACTTCACTGAAAAGGAAATCTCCGATTCGCTATCATGCTATGTTTTGGAAGATGGTGAAGTGAGTGTAACTCTCGTTTAACTTCAACCAGGTTTAGCCATATTAGAGTCCATATTTGATAACGAACTTCACATGTTAATTTCATTTTAGTATGGTCACGAATACGAATTTGAAATCGCAAAGGTCTGCTACTTAATTGATTGGCTGCAATATGTTCAGCACAATGTCTATGACCTTTCAATGTGGATTAGTTTCGTCATTTTCTAAACCCGAAAGTATGTTGGCTTAGATTAAGTGAGATTAACTGATTTTCAAGTCATTCAAGCACGACCTCTAATGTTTTCACAATGATTGAATACATTTCTGAATCATTATGCTCTTTTGTCCTATGTTCTATTTTCCTATAGTGATTGATGGCGATTACGGCCGAGAGATGTTCAAGACAAGATGACGTATGTACTGATGTCTAGTGATTACTCATGTCGCTATAATGTTATGCCTCTATATACTAGTTAAACTTGTGCTCATGTGTGGCGGATGCTTAATGAATGATGGTGGTTGTGATCAAAAGCGAAGTTTTTCTTTCGGTGATGTTAGGGCTTGATGATTGACATTGAGATAATCACAATTCTAAGAACGTTGGATTGGGCATATGGGGAAGACGATGGAAAATGATTGGATAAAGACAAAAAAACAAAGAAAGACGAGATGACAATAGAAAATGGGCTCGATATTGGCTTTGACAAGAAATGGTTTAAGAGTGCTTTTAGGTAGCGCATGCAAACGTTTCATTTCTCATGGTTTTCATTCTTTTGTTAAACAAAAAAGAATAAAACCTGTTTCTTATAACGCCACATTGTTTTTTTGTTCCTGAACAAAAACTTAGCCCTGAATGGTTTGGGAACGAAAAAGAAGCAAAAAAAAGTTGCTTCTTGTTCCCTAACAATTTCAAGAAATAAGCTGATTTTCTTTTTAATTTTCTTTTATTTCATTTTCTTGCCGCGACCACCGTCAACCGCCGGAGCCACCGCCCGCCGCCGGCCGCCGGCCGCCGCCGCCGCCGCCGCCGCCGCCGCCGCCGCCGCCGCCGCCGGCCGCCCGCCCGCCGCCGCCGGCCGCCGCCGCGCCGCCGCCGCCGCCGCCGCCGCCGGCCGCCATGCCCGCCCGGCTGGCGCCGCCCGCCGCCGCCGCCGCCGCCCGCCCAGGCCCGGCCGCCGCCGCCTGCCATGCCGGTCGCCGGCCACGCGCCGCCCGATGGCCGCTCGCCGCCGTCGTCCGGCCACGCTCCCGACGGCCGGCGGGCGGGCGGCGATCGGCGATCGCAATCCGTCGGCAAGATTAAAAATTGAATAAATACAAAAAGAAATTGTTGCGTTATCAAACGCATTTCTATTCTTTTTTCTATTCCAAGAGTAGAAATTTTGTGTCGTTATCAAACGGGTTCTTTTACTCGAAATTGTTAGGAGCGAGAAATAAAAAGAACCATTTACGAAAAAAAACTCTTCCCCGGAACAGAATCGTTTGCATGCGCTACCTTAGTGTCGTGGGCTTCAGTTGGGTCTCAGAAGGTCTGGGCTCGACATATCTAGATAGGTTTGGGCTTGACTTAGTTTAAATAGTTGTGGGCTAAGTTTGATATCAGTGTCTGTGGACCGGACCCGCGAATTTCAGTGTTGACCCACATTCGGGCCCAGCCCTGGGCCCGGCCCTGACTTCCTATTTTCGGAATATAAAAATAAATAAAAATTTAAAAAATTTAAAAAAAAGAAGGTCTTGATTAGGTTATTAGATTTCAATATTAGCGTTCGTTCATTTTCATTTAATTACTGCACATATGGTTTAGGAAATTCCATGGTCTTTTATAAGTTTTAGTTTAGATTTACAAAAAATTGGTTTCCTAGAAAATTTGAATTTGATTTTGAGCTAAGCTCATAGGGCTTACTGTGCAGGGGCTTAATAACAAAGCGATGTTATATTCTTTGCCCATTTTTTTTTTTATTGAATTACTTTACTACACTTTACTTTTTACACGTTCTTTCATTAATAACTTTGATGAATTAATTGTGATTCCTTTATATTGCTTTTTTTGTGTTGTAATTTGCTTGTTTTAGATGAATGATTACGTTACATTTTGAGGATCCCAATAAACACAACAATATTGCATGGCCATTTAGCAGACAAAAACTTTAAGTTTCATAATTTGGTAAAAAGACTCTATGAACACTTTAGTTGACAAATAACCAAGTCATAGTAGTGTTGAAAGGGTACTAGTTAAATAATTAGTGTAATTAAGTTCCTAACCTTAGATCTCTAATTGTGTAAACAGTGTGGTATTCTCTGATGTCTCACTTTGTTTTTAATTCCAATAGACTAGTGGCGACTCCTTCATATAGAATTTTCATAGGTTAATCTAATGAAATTGAATTTTCCAATGTTGCGCAAGATAAGAATTTGAAGGAACTCACATCGATTGACAATTGTTGGTCCTCCACTCGACATTATCTTCAAAACCATATTTTCCTGCCCATCGAGAGGCTTGCGACCATACAAAATATCACAAATGACTTGTAAAAGTGGGTAAGTTATTTTAATTATTTTATATTTTTTTATATTCATTTTTGAATTTTCACTAAAAAAAAAATTAGTCATTCATTGTACCTTTGGTTCTTTTTGTCAAACTTTGAATTCTAAATGATCTCTAATTTAAGTTTAATTCGATCGGATTGTCCCGAGAAGATATGTCGATCAGGTAATTCAAGTTAGCATTGAGTACTCCAGCGAGTTGAGTTTAATCACGAGATTAAGCTCTTAATTTACTAGTTTGAGGTCCAATTCAGGCTCGATGAAAAGATCTAGATGGCTAAGCCAATAGATAAGAATTCTTTTTGTGAAGTAACCAAGCTAAGCATAGAGCCCATTTCATGGAAAGAAAAACCGAAATTTAAATCTTGCCTGAGCCCATTCCGCATAGATAGGCCTTATCTATCATTTTCTATTTAATTTAGGTTTCATTTGTTTCACAAAAAATTAATGACTTAGAAAATATTTTTCTAAAAGAGATTGCTTAAGTCAACTACAAAAATGAATTTAGACTAAAAAAGAAAAAAGAAAAAAGAAGAAGACTACAAAAATGAATGAACAAAAATTTTCGCATCATCCATGAAAATATGGAAACATAAATTATTCTCTATAATGAAAATATCTTTTACCAGCTAATTATTTGAAGTGATGCAACCGATCATTATTAGAAAAATGTTTGTCAAATCATTTACTTTTCGCAAAATAAACGATGGCTTAATGTTCTTTTCTTGTCATGCTTGTGCTTGAATATTTGGGCCTGATAGTAGATCGATCTTGCCCATTGATCCAGTCTAAAATGAATGCTAAAATAAACTTCGAGGTTTCTTTTTTCTTTTCCTTTTTTTTTCTTGCAAGAGGTAATATCTTCGTCTATACTATACTACTTATTAAGGGAAAAGTGTGGAAGTTGGTCTCTCTTTTAACAATCCAATTGTGCCCTTAAAAAAACAACCATTGTTCCTGCACTTTGCAAATGGTTGTAGATATACGAGGGGTTGTGATTTAACCATCTGCTTTGGTTGGCGGTTTACTGGGACTTTAGCGAGCAATAAAATCACAAGTATCGGGACGATATCATCATTCCTTATTGAAACTACTCTGTTTTTTTCTCAATGATAAAATTGGGATGATGTTACTATTTTAGAATACATCGAGTAATTCCCAGATTTGCGCGTTAATGATCCAAATGCCCTTTCTCTTCATAGGGAGGAGTAGAGGCAACTGAGGAATTCATTAGATAATTTATATCTAAAATAGCATTAGAGTTTGGGCAATTGACATGCTTCCATAATAAGGGTACGGACCTCCCAATATTGGACACCACTTTCAAATATCGCTAGGGAAATATTGTTGCCAGTAATAATATCACGAGAATGGCAGTTCTATCTAGTATTCTAAAGGGGGTTATTAAGCATCTTTAACAGAAATTTTTGCAATTGTACTGGCATGAGATGACAAAGCCATCAACCAACAAAAGTATTTGTCATTAGAATAAGTGCATTTAACTATGGAGCAAAAGGCGCTCAATAACTAGTAATTTTGCGCTAGCACTATCAGAAATACTTATTGAGAAATTTAATTGTTTTAAAAAAATCTTATAAATAGAGCGTAAGAGGAAAAAAAGCGTCCTAAAAAGATTAAATTAGATGAGAGACGATGAAATTGACTAGTTAAAACTTCGAATAATTCATAAAATCTAGAAGCCGCCGGACTTGAATTTTATTCATAGTAGGCAGATTGAACACTCGAGTTGCGACAAGTCAGTTGATCACCACCATTCTCCCTTAGACTTATCCAAAATTTTACGACACGCAAAAGCGAAAGTGACCTCGCACCAAGAAAAGCATCTTGAATAATAATCATTTCATGTCAATCATCATTCATTTTTGTGATTTCGCTTACATCAATTCTTCTATGTATATTTGGTTTATTTTCCCCTCTAAATTCAACATTATTAAGAATTTAAAGTCGTGTTCCTCTTTACCATCTTTGTTTCTTTAGCTGTTAATATAGATTGACTATAGCTATCTTGAAGTCTACAGACCTCCCAATTTTGGACACCACTTTCAAGTATCACTAGGGAAATATTATTGCTAGTAATAATATCACATGGATGACCCCTGCTATCTAGTATTCTAAAGAGGGTTATTAAGCATATTTAAACAGAATTTTTTGCGATTGTACTGGCATGAGATGACAAAGCCATCAACAAACCAAAAGTATTCGTCATTAGCATAGGTGCATTTATCTATAAGGCAAAAGGCGCTCAATAACTAGTAGTTCTGCGCCAACACTATGAGAAATACTTTCTTATTGAGAAATTTAAGTGTGTTAAAAAATCTTATAAATAGTGCTTAGGAGGAAAAAAAGCGACCTAAAAAGACCAAATTAGAATAAAGATGATGGAATTGACTAGTTAAAACTTTGAATAATTCAGAAAATCTAGAAGCCGCTAAACTTGAATTTTATTCGTAGTAGGCAGAGAAAACACTCGAGCTGTGAGAAGTCAGTCGACCAGCACCGTTCTCGCTTAGACTTGTCCAAAATGGTACAACAAGCAAAAGTGAAAGTGACCTCGCATCGAGAAAAGCATCTTGAATCTCGTCCTCGCTAGACTACCCGGTAATAATCATATCATGTCTTTTGACATTCGTTTTTGGGATTTCACTAACATCGTTTCTTCTATGTATGTTTGGTTCCTTTTCCCCTCTAAATTCGACATCATTAAGAATTCAAAGTGGTTTTCCTCTTTACCATGTTTGTTTCTTTAGCTGTTAATGTAGATTGAGTATAGTTGTCTTGAAGTCTACGGAGTGCTATGTCCATAATTCTAGGAAAAATAAAAATGAACGCATTGGAGAATCTTATGGTTGCGTAGGAATTTGAATGTTAAATGGCAATCAATTAATCAGGACTTGAAGATATACTATGTCTATGGTGCTGCTTATTAAGGGAAAAGTGTGGAAGTTGGTCTCTCTTTTAACAATCCAATTGTGCCCTTCAAAAAACAACCATTGTTCCTGCATTTTGCAAATGGTTGAAGATATACGAGGGGTTGTGATTTAACCATATGCTTTGGTCAGCGGTTTACTGGGACTTTAGCGAGCAATAAAATCACAAGCAAATATATTTCGTATCAGGATGATATCATCATTCTTTATTGAAACTGCTTTGTTTTTTCTCAATGATAAAATTGAGATGACATTACTATTATAAAATGCATCACGTAATTCACTGATTTGTGCATAAATGGTCCAAATGTGCATTCTCTTCATCGGGAGGAGTAGAGGCAACTGAGGAATTCATTAGATAATTTATATCTAAAAAAGCGTTAGAGTTTGGGCAATTGACATGCTTCCATGATAAGGATATGGACCTCCCAATTTTGGACACCACTTTCAAGTATCGCTAGGGAAATATTATTGCTAGTAATAATATCACAAGGATGGCCTTGCTATCAAGTATTCTAAAGAGGGTTATTAAGCATATTTAACAAAAAAATTTGCGATCGTACTAGCATGAGATGACAAAGCCATCAATCAGCCAAAATTATTCATCTTTAGAATAAGTGCATTTAACTATGGAGCAAAATGCGTTCAATAACGAGTAATTTTGCAACAACGCTATGAGAAATTTAAGTGTTTTAAAAAATCTTATAAATAGAACGTAGGAGGTAAAGAAATCGTCCTTAAAAGACCAAATTAGATGAGAGACGATGTAATGGACTAGTCAAAACTTTGAATAATTCAGAAAATCTAGAAGCCACCGGACTTGAATTTCATTCATAGTAGGCAGAGAGAACACTCGAGTTGTGACAAGTCAGTCGACCACCACTATTCTCCCTTAGACTTATCCAAAATTGCACCACACACAAAAGCGAAAGTGACCTTGCACTGAGAAAAGCATCTTGAATAATAATCATTTCATGTCAGTCAACATGTGTTTTTGTGATTTCACTGACATCGTTGCTTCTATATATGTTTGGTTTATTTTCCCCTCTAAATTCGACATTATTAAGAATTCGAAGTCGTGTTCCTCTTTACCATCTTTGTTTCTTTAGTTGTTAATGTAGATTGACTATAGCTATCTTGAAGTCTACGGAGTGTTATGTCCATAATTCTAGGAAAAAGAAAAATGAACGCATTGGAGGATCTTATGATTGCATAGGAATTTGAATGTTAAATGGCAATGAAGTAATTTGGACTTGAAATTACACTTGCGATCGTGCTCACTGGGGAATAATCGACTAATCTTATCAGATTACTTTGGTTTCTTTTTGCCTTGTCTTTTCGTGTGAGGAAGAAGAAAACTCAATGGAATATTAAATGGAGAGGTTTCTAGGACAAGCTGGCTATGTGTGGTCTTTCGAGAAAATACCTAGTCTCTTTCCACAAATTTGTTAGAGAGAAAAGGGGAGTACCACGGGGAGCTCATCCGTTGAGGAAAACGTCACGCTTGATGGGACCCATTCCCGCACCATAATTGTTGCTGTGTTTTGTCTGTTTTTGTTCCAGCAGTTGCAATTATTCATCTGGACGAGGTGAACTGAACCGAACTAAGAAAATATGCCCTGACGATTAACAGGAAGGGATTGGAAAAGGGGAGGCTTAATGAAGTAAATTTGCCTCGTTTAAGATTTCGTATTTAACAAGCACTTATGATTCATTCAAACGAACTGCCCTTCGGAATTCGGACACAACTTTGATATGCTCCAAGATGACTCATTCTCAAACGCAAGTTTTATCATGAAAATTAAATGCTTATGCATCCTTTTGAGTAATGAATACAATTTTCTTTTGATAAAAAAAAAAAATGAGAAATGGGGAGAGAGAGAGACCTATGCAAACACATGCTAAGAAAACTTCCTCAATTTAATTACAAAAGAGAAAAAATAAAATTTGTTATATTTTATGCGATGGACTATAATTTTCCCATCCTTAATTGAAAAAAACTTTCTCAAAACATATATTTGGTAAGTGGATTACAAATTATGAACATAATACACATGTAAAGATTAATGTGGATGATGTCCATGTTATCCTAACTTAATGCTTGTATTTATTACTAACTTATCTAACAAGAAAAGGCCCAACTCATCCAAACTCCATCTATCTCACAATTTCATGTCATATCTGATGTTAAAACAAAAGCTAGAAATTGTAGCCCAAATTTCGGCTTGATTATTCTATTCAACAGATTTTGTCATCATTTTCCAAATCAAGGCATCATCCTCGATACTTTAATATAGATCGATACATATCTTATTACAGTTATAAATTTGTCTAACTAAAAGAACAAAATGCTTATCTTCTCCATGAACAAGAGGTTATACTAAGTATCGTTGAGCTCTAAGTGATATTATCTGGACCTTAGCGAATCATCTATAACCTCAAGTTATCTCAATAAGTAGTACCACGAGGGATGAGCATGGATGTAGACACATCTCCTAATTTTTTTTAGTGAGAAATTAATTTTCTTCATCACATGTACAAAATCAGGGACAAATTTAATGACACATGTAGGATTTGTTAAGTTGACATGTGAGAGAAATTTAAAAGGGACAGTCCGTTTTAACAAAAGACAGATTAAAATTTGATCAAAATCTATTAAATCCACCCAACCATGTGCCAAAATCCTAGATAAAAAGAAATTGCGTGAAGAGCAACGGGTCGCTCCGGTGTTCCTTACCTCGCTCACAAAGTACACGAAGTGGAGATTCAACGGAGTTCCAAATTCTGTGAAGCGAAGTTCTAAGAAAAATAAAAATAATAGACAAGAAACATCCACACAACTCCATTATTCATTCCACATATTAAAAATAAATAAATAAATAAAAATAAATAAATTATTTATGCCAGCATTGGTCATACTACGTAGAACGACTTACACTAACTAGATCACCTTGTCAGTAATTTCCTATAAGAATTTGTTGAAATGACTAAATTTACAAATGATAAAAAGGTTTAGGACACATTAATCAAATCAAAAGATTTATAATTGAACTAACACAAGTGTTATAAATTTAGTCTTTTTTTAATAAGTTTCCTATTATGAATGACTTCAAGAATCAAGGCAAAATGTGAACCTTGCACTCCTACGAATTGCCTAGCTCTTCCTCTCATAGTGATCGAGAGCCAAATCCAACATTGGTCTTTTCCATCAACTAATTAAAAAATGCATGTGTCAGGATTAGCCCATAACACATGCATCAAGTGTCAAAGGTCATCCAAGCTTCTTCCGAGATATTTCCACAGAGTTTTGAACATGGCATTGCTTTAGCAAAAATTCTCAATCGATCCATCATTTTCAAAGTATAACTATTCAACATCTTGACTCTAAAGGATGGCATCATGCAAAAGTTAATTTCCAATACGAACAACTTGACTCTAATACGTGTATCGATTCTTTTTTTACTAGAGACCTCAGGGATTGTTAACGTGTCTCTAAGCAGAAAATTATCCTTGAAGTCTTTTGGGGGTGTATACGTGCCAATCCAGAGGAAGGGATTGATTTATCCTTTCGGACGAGAAAAAGTGGTTTCACTGCGAACACCTCGTAAAAGTTGCCAAGTAAAGGAGGTGATAATTTTACTTCAAAAAGAAGGAGGTGATAATTTCCACTGCCACACCTTGACTCTGACCTAAAGTATCGATTATTTCATTTAGTCGGGGCAGGGAGAGCCCATTTTTAGTTTGATTTGTGGGCCACCTGATCCAATCACGAGGACAACTGACAAATTGGCATTGGATTCTACGGTGGGGGGCATTCTTGTCAATTCATAATTTGCTTTCCCTTCGGTCGTTACCTCTTTTTTACTTCTTTTTTTTTTTTTTTTTTTTTAATGTTTGTGATCTATCTGCAAATTGAAAGGAAGAAAGAAAAGGAAAATGTGACATGTGCTTTAGATTCTGTTAATTTCTTTTTCGTCTTTAACAAAAATCATTTTAATTTGAGTTTAAAATCATTAACTTTGCTTTTCGTTTTACTTTTTCAGTAATAAAAAATGTCATATCAACTTGATATGTAAATACTATTTGACACGAAGACTCATTTAGACGGATAAATAATAATGGCCATTTTTGTCCATTAAAAAAGAGTACGTGCTTTTTTTGAAATTGACATCATATTTATCTTCAAACATAAATATTTTATTTTATTTTCCTAGATTTGGCCCGCCATTTATATGAGAACTTCAAATGACACTCTAACCCACCGTGGCCACTGAGCCTAGCGCTCTTTAGCTACTTGCTATGTTTTTGTCATGATAGCACATGCTCAAAGAAAACAAAAGTAAAAGGACAAGAAATCCCTTGTTTTTCCACCCCACCGAGAATAAAGGAAGAAATATTGACACTTACTATGTTTATGTCGTGACAGCACATGCTCAAAAAGGACAAGAAATACCGTGTTTTTTCACCCCACCGATAATAAAGAAAGAAGGATTGACGTGGAGGTCGTTGTCTTGTTTCGTTTGTCATTGTCTGATGGTCTTTTGCAGTGGTTTTATCTGGGCAAGTCGGCAGAATTACTGTGATGAATTCTGTATTCATCATTTCCCGACTAATCATTTTCTTAGATTCAATTCGTTTCATAGAAAATAATTTTAAAAAATATATATTTTTTGAATTTTTCGACATTTATTTCATGAAAAATAAACTAATCAAGAAAAACATTTTTCACTATTAAAAAAATCTTCAAAAATGAGAAAAATGTTTTTCACTTTCGAACTTCTTTCACCTAACTTTCTTTTACTAATGCATTTTCATTTTTTTTATGTTTTATTTTTTTTTTAAATCTAGTTTTTTTATTTTTTTATTTTTTATTTTCTTTATTTTATTTTCCTCTTCTTCCTTGACCTTGGCCGGTCATCGGCCACAACAACGACCGGCACAGCAAGGCTCGTGGTCACTAGATTCCGTCGAGGTTGAGGCTCACGGACTTGTGGTGAGGCGGTGAAACCGTGCTCGCCCGAGCTCGGTGAGGTTGGCCCTCGCTAGATCTAGCGAACTGGGCAGGGCCTGAGCTCCCTAGAGGTTCGTTGGGCTCTAGTGAGTCGCGAGCTTGCCGACCTTAGGTAGAACTCGAGCTTGCCTAGATCGGGTGGCCCACAAGCTCGTCGACCTCGGCAGAGTCAAGCTTGTCAGATTTGGCAATCCATGTCTTGGTGGACCATTGGTTAATTGGCCATCATCAAGCATGTGACGGTGGAGGAAGAGGGAGAAAGGAAAAGAAAAAGGAAAAAGAAAAAAATTAAAGATAATGAAAATTCATTTTTAAAATAAAAATAACTAATTGTTAATTTTTAAAAATATAAAAAAAATTAAAATTAATTTTTTTGTCAATTAAAAGTATTAAAATTCATTTTTTTGGTAATTTTTTTCCAGAAAAATCAAATTAGATAATGAATGGTGAAAAATATTTTCCATTCAAATTTCAAGTTTTAGTTGAATACTGAAATATAGTCATTTTCTTGGAAAATGGCTTTTCAGAAAATGTTTTTTGGACGTGATATTTTCCACTAAATGAATGGATCCTTAATGGAAAATTGTTTGTGATTCTCAAGTCAAAAAGTAGACTCAGTGGTACTCGCTATATAAATGGCCAACCAAGCGCCTGCCCTCTAGACGTATTGGTTCAAATACATTCTCGGCAATTATATGTTCCATTGGTCCATTGCAAGAACTGAGCAAAGATTTCCTTCATCCTCTAGTCATTCCAAGTCGAAGCTGAAGGTACAGTAACATCTCCCTCGATTACATTTTTTTTCATAAACGAATTTTCAGTTCCCTGCTGTTTCCTTTCCGCAGAGTGTCCGCTTGTTTCTGCGTTGTGCCGATATTTCCACTTATATTCTAGTGTTATCAGGAGTGCTTTTGGCCTGTGGTCCTCTTCATCCATCTTCACAGACAAGCTAGTAGCCATGAGATTATCTTCACAGACAAGCTAGTAGCCAAGAAATCTTAGTTCCTTTTGCATCCTTACGTTGAAGCGACCCCTGGTATGTGCTATCAGTGCTTGTTTCACTTTCGCCCTCTTTGTTTAGTTATCTGGTTCTATTGATTAAACCCAATAAACCTAAAAAAGGCAAGAGGAAACAAAATGGGGTAAAAGAACCGCAACTGATCAAGCACTAATAAACATAAGGCATCCCCTTTGTTTTAAAGGTGATTTTGTGAAAATCTTTAATTAAGGGCCCTACCTTAAGTTCACATATCTATAGATAAGATTTGGTTGATGGACGACTTCACTCTTAATTGGTTAAAATTTCATCTGCTTTATTTGAAGAAATTATTGCTTTGACTCTTACAATTATGTTTTATCTTGTACGAATCATAGCTTAAAAAAAAAAGAAATATTAGTCTCTTTCCACAAATTATAAGTGAGAAAGGGGAATCTTATGTCAAGCTCATGCGAATTATTGCTTATTGATCAAAACACGTCCTTCTTACATGGGAAGGGTTTGAGGAAATTGTGTTAGAGAATGATATCTTTTGGTTGAGTTAAAGAAAATAATTCGAGGCATGCTATTTAACATATTGCCAAAATTGCCAGTACAAGCCATGGCTACGGGTCTCTCCAGAAAAGTATCGATATTCTTTTTTAGACAAAGACCTAAGTATTGATTAAATTGTCTTTTGACAAAAACCAATCATTTGAGTACATCTATTAGCATGAGACCATATTTCTTCTTGTCATAGCATTAATTGGTAGTCTCCTCGTGATATCCAATTTGCCAACCCACAAGCTCCAATTGCAACAATACGGTGACATTTTTTGCTTGATTATGCCTCGAAACTTCTTTCTCGAGGAAAGCTTTCTCCCATCTAATGAGTGCTGGTGTCGCAGCTATTATTGAAGCATTTTGCGAAATCATGATTTTTTCCACATTCAATCTTGAATAGATTATGCAGTAAATTTGTTCAACCTTTAGGAACCTTTAAATCAAACTTTCCTTTTTCTTCTTCCTATGAAAATGTTTATAAAAACTATTTGATAATTCTCGATGTACATCTTTATGATTTACGTGCGTTTATGTGAATTAGTTGGCTTTAAAAAGTTCAGCTACTCCATGCTTTCATTTAATAAAAGAAAAAAATATTTCATAAGGAAAAATCAACTATTTCATTTTCTTTTATTTAGGACAAGAAGGTTCCTAGCATGAAAATTCCTAGTGCGTTAACTAATGTACACACATATGTATGTATATCAAAAAGACAAAAATGACCAAACTCTCAAATGTCCACAAAAAAATGTACTTACTCTTACTCGAATGTCTGCGGTTATTATTATTATTATTTTTTCCATCCAAATGAACTTCGTGGCAAATCATGTGACAAACGGCTCTTAGATGTAAGCTGACATGTCTTTTTTATTATTAAAAATAATAATAATTTTATACTCAAAATAAATTGACTTTTTTCAGAGAGAAAAGAAAAAAAAGAAAAAAAAAACTAGAAGTGGACAGAGTAGAAAGGGGTGCATCGGGGGTTTGACGAGTTAGGCATGACCGCAACCACCATCGCGTCAAAATCTCGGTGCTCTTTTTGACTCTAGTGGTTGACACCTCAATCAGTTTACCAAGGGAACATAGTCAGCAAAGGCTACTGTGCAAGTAATTAAACATTTAAGCTTTTTATATAATTGATAATGATCTTATAAAATCTCACTTAGTTGTCGCGATCTCTATGAATCTTCCTGAATGCACTTAGTCCGATTATGTTCGCCATTAATCAATTCGTAGTTAATTGATTAGAAGCCCTAGTAAAATATTGAAAGAAATAGTTTTTTTTTTTTTTTTTTTTTTGGTATTGGAGGAACGGCTTGTAGCCGATGCAGTCCGTAAACCCCTGGTGACACTTAGCGGGAGGACCCACCACCCCTGAGTCACACTTAATACACCTAGCGCCTCCCCTGGGTTTTGAACCCTTCACCTCTTCGTTGAGGATCAGCAGAGTCTTATCCAGTGGAGCCACCGCGGCCAGTGGTCTATTGAAAGAAATAGTTCACTTCTACACAATCAAAGAACTTAAGGTTGAAAAATTAATTACACCGGTTAATTAAATAATGCCATTTCGATACTTAATATTTTTTAAACATCATGATTTAATTTTTTCCTTTTCATGCATTTTCAAGAGAAAAACTCTCAAAAGCCATTTTAAAGCCTATTGCTAATTTTTTAGAAAAATAAGTTTCTTCTGAATTTTTAATAAAATATCATTTGTAATATTAAAATAATATTATAATATACAAAAAAAAAACCTGTGTTGGAACCGACCTGTGTCGCCGACCAGCGGCCCAACTGGGCCTGAAATGCGGGCCCATTCCGGCTTAGAGTAAAAGGCCCAACCCTTTTAAAAACAAAATGAACTAAGCCTAGCCCATTAAAGCAGAATAAGCCCAATGTGCCTAAATCATCCCAGCCCAAAATACCAAACCCTAAAGACCTAACCCGGATCCACTCTGACCCACATCTGACACGGTACCCAAGCAGACCCGACTTGCTCTCCTCCACCTGCCTCTCGCAATGCTCTTACGACCTCGCTCCAAGGGGGGCAGCCCCGGCGAGTGCAACCGCTCACCTCGGGCTAGCCACACACCCAGTGTGGCAACGTCTCGGCAGTTCACGGCCCAACCACCGTCACAAGCCGAGAACCAGCTCGGCCTCCCCTACTTCGACCGAGATCTGGCACGGCCAGGCATGGCTGGCGGAAGCCGCTCGACCCGAGACCTCCCTAGCGCTGTCTTCCCTGTCCCGACCCTCAACGTGACACCCAAACGGTGAGTCGACAATCGATCGGAGCTCAGGAACGGACTTTCTCAACACAAATTTTTAGATCTAGCTTAGGCATCTCATCGAGTGGATGGCGCGCAACGCGCTAGGGGGTTCAAGATACCCGATGATATCTGTTCCTCTTCATCATTGTTTCCCTCTAATATTACACACTAGTTCTCAACTAATTAATTTATTAATACCAACTTGTGTGTTAATAAAGTTGTGTATGTATGTTGTCTTGTTTTCTTGTGTTTGTTATGTATGTATGTTGTCTTGTTTTCTTGTGTTTGTCTAATGGTCATTTGCAATTATTGATCTGGGCTAGTTGGACAGAACCGCAGTGATGATTTCTGTCCTCATCTCTCTCTCTCTCTCTCTCTCTCTCTCTCTCTTTTTATATGCAATTATCAACTAATTGATATCTCAATTGCAATTTTTTTATTGATGAACGATGAATTTGCGTATTTGTGTTGTGGGCGTCGGAGAGAATTAGGACAATGCAAACTTTTTCAAGTCGAAAAGTAGAATCAAGAGCACTCTATATAAAAATGACTCCACGTCATCCTGTTATGATTAAGTCGAATAGAAAATGTTACATTAAAGAATTAACTATCTAAGCAAAGAATATTTTATGGACCAAAATTATGAACTTAATAGTTTTACAAAATTTAATCCATAAGAAATTATGAAAAGCATGGTTAATTGATGATTAATTGCTTTTCAAACATGGAAGGATATAGAGTCAATCTTAAATAAACATAGAAGTTGAAGAGGAGATGAGAGAGAAAAAAATTATGGTGAAATGGTGATTCAGCTTGTTTCCAAACATGGAAGGTTATTTTGATCAAATAAAATATATGTCCTAAGCCAAAGAGGGGATAAAAATAGCCCCACTCAATTTATTTTATTTAAAATAAAGAAAGCATCAAATTTTTTACTTGGAGCAATGTTATACTTTAATTTAGAATTTCTCAGATGTGGTCATTTTAAAGAAATTATCTTTTAATTTATGATTGACATGGCATCTACTAAGCTCTAAGAAGCACCGGCTATTAAAACATAGAAGGTTATTTTGATCAAATAAAATATTTGCCCAAGCCAAAAAGGGGATAAAAATAGCCGCACCCTATTTATTTTATTTAAAATAAAACAAGCATCAAAATTTTTACTTGGAGCAATGTTATACTTTAATTTAGAATTTCTCACATTTAGATGTGGCCATTTTAAAGAAATTATCTTTTAATTTGTGGTTGACACAACATCTGTTAAACTCTAAGAAGTACATGCGATCAAAAGAAGTGGTGGATGGTAGAAACATCAAAACAATTACTAGCTCTCTAAGAAGTACCCGCATCTTTTGATTTGTAACCTCTAGTTACTGCTTTCTTGTGAAATCATGGAAATGAAAAGAAAAGTTTCAAGCTTTGAAATATTGAGAAAAAGTTCTAAATGATTCTGTCAATATTCAAAAGAATCGATAACTGTTGAACTAGTATGAAAGTAAACATGGATGACAGGAACAAAAAATGAAAAAAAATTTAGGCTTCTTGTGCACATGGTAGAGCAGTAACGTGTTGCTTTGTCCACGTGAGATCATCTGCAAGTTCTCCACGTAAACCAGTGACGTGTTACTTGGGAGCACCGAGCGCAGTGAGCCATCATTGAGCGACCAAGTTTTTTCCTAACCCACCCTACGCTCTAATTGCTCTTGCTGACATTCCTCAGTCTCTGTTTATTTACATCGCTCCCGATTCCGTACACTTCGGGCGCTCTCTCTCTCTCTCTCGCTCTCTCTGGTTTTGTTTCACAATTCTAACTGATTAGTTCTGTACTCACTTCAGTTTTCTCCGCACCCATTTGCTTAAGCGAACACTAAAAGGAGGCAACAAGAAGAGGAAAAAAAGAGGGGGGGGAAGGAAATTTGGAAAATAAAGAAGAGATTATGGCCGAGGCAATTGCTTACCCCGTTGCGTCGAATCTTTTGTCTAAACTCGGCGAGTGCCTATTTGCTCCCATTGGACGGCAATTTGGGTACGTGCTGTGCTACAAGAGCTACGTCGAAGAACTCAAGAATGGAGTCAAAGAACTAGAGACTGCAAGGCAAAGAGTGCAAAGCTCCGTCGATGAAGCCGTGTATGACGGAAAACTTATACACGTGGATGTTGAGAATTGGTTGAAGAGCGTGAAGGAGGAGATTGAGAAGGCAGACAACCTTTTAAAACTTAACGGAAGTGCAAAAGATGCTTGTTTCCGTGGGTGGCTTCCCAATCCCATGGTGCGCCATCCAATTGGCAGGAAGGTGAAGAAGATGGCTCAAGTCATTCAAGGACTCCATAAGGAAAGCAAAAATATTATCTTTCAGAAGGTCTATCATGAGAATACTCCCATAGGAATTGTCACTGCTGCCACTTCTGCTGCAAGATCTGCTCAAAGGAAGGAAGATGTCCCGGTGTCAAGGGCTTCAGTCATAGAGGATGTAATTAAGGCTATAACTGATGACAAGGTCTGTGTGATTGGGGTGTATGGAGCAGGTGGGGTTGGCAAGTCCAAGCTTATGGAGGACGTGGAAAGTCGAGTTAAGGAAGAGCAACTATTTGACGTGGTTGCCACAACAAATGTATCACGAAATCCAGATTTAAAAAGAATCCAGGGAGAAATTGCTTATGCACTAGGCCTAAATCTAGTGAATCAGGAAACTGCTTATGGGAGAGCAGACCTTTTGTGCAAGAGGATTAAGGAAAATTCTGAGAAAAAGATTCTCATAATTTTAGATAATTTGTGGACAAAGTTAGAGTTGAAGGAAGTTGGAATCCCTTGTGGATACGATAATAAAGCAAGAGGCTGCAAACTATTACTAACATCTAGATACCGGCATGTTTTGTACATTGAGATGGGCTCTGATCGAGAATTCCAACTTAGTGAGTTAAAGCATGGAGAAGCACGAATACTTTTTGAAAGGACAGTGGGGGACAGAGTTAACGACCTTGAATTTAAGATCCTGGTGGATAAAGTGGTCGAGAATTGTGGAGGCTTGCCTCTTTTGATTCTCTCGGTGGCTAAAAGGTTGAAGCGTGGAGATTTGCCTGAATGGAGAGATGCTTCGACCAATAAAGAAGGGTCCGATGTAAAATCAATAGTGGAACTTAATTACAATGACCTAAAAGATGAGAGGATCAAAGCACTGTTCTTGGTTCATGCTCTATTCTCTCGGAAAGTTTGGATGAGGGATATCCTTATCTACTGCATGGGTTTGGGTTTATATAAAAAATTCAGCAAGACCATGGAAGACGCTAGAGATAGGTTGATTATGGATCAACGTCGCCTGCTTGACTCTTCTTTGTTGCTTGGCAGTGATAACCGGGATTGGTTGAGCATGCATGACTTATTTATTGACGTGGCCATCTCTATGCATGACAAATTTATTGACACGGAATGGAACGCCTTGGTCGGGAAAAAGGATTATGGGTTCAAAGAATGGTCAAAGTATGATCTCAGAAAATGCACCGCGATGTACTTCAATTATGTTGGCATTGATGAACTTCCTGAAAAATTGGACTGCCCAAACATGATGTTTTTTCTGTTATGTGAAAGCAACCGATCTCTCAAAGTGCCTGAGTCATTTTTCGAATCTATGGAGAAGCTCCAAGTCTTGGACTTGACTGGCTTATCTTTTACCTCCCTACCTTCGTCAATGGAGTTCCTAGAAAAGCTCACGTCACTATGTCTTGATGGTTGCCACCTGGAGGATGTGGCTGCTCTTGGAAAGCTGAAAGGATTGCAATTCCTAAGTTTTCTTGATTCATCAATTGCTCGACTTCCCAAAGAAATGGGTGAACTGACAAAATTGAGATTTTTGGACCTTACAAGGTGTCCCACGCTCAAAGTTATTGAACCTGGCATGCTTGAAAGCTTGGTTAATTTAGAAGAATTCTATATGGAAGACAGTTTTGATCAGTGGGAGGCCGATGATACAACCCCGCGAAGCAATGCTAGCCTGGCTGAGTTTAAGAACATGAATAAGTTGAGTTCTTTATACATTGCCATTCCTCGTTCAGCCAATCTCTCAAGAGACCTACCATTTGGGAAACTAAATAAGCATAAAATCCTAATTGGGGACATTTGGGATTGGTCAGATAAATACAATGAATCCAGAACCTTAAAACTCAAGCTAGATTCGGGCAATCTTCTTAGTGAAGAGTGGGTGCGGAGATGTTTGCAAAGAACAGAATATCTCAACTTGACAGGATTGCAAGATAATCACAGCATACACAATTTGTGCTTCGAAGGTTTTCAGGAATTGAAGCATCTTCACATACAAAATAGCCCCTCACTTCAGTACGTTGTTCACTCCACAGAGGATATCCGGTGCATCACATTTATGAGATTGGAATCGTTGTTTCTCGAGAATCTAAACAACTTGGAGAAGATTTGTTGCAGTCGCCTTGCCCTAGAATCCTTCAGCAAATTAAAGATTTTGAAAATGGTTAGCTGTAGTGGAATCAAATATCTGTTTCCTTACTCCATGATAAGAAACTTCTTGCAGCTAGAAGAGATTGAAATAAGTAATTGTCACTTGATAAAGCATATTGTCGCAAATGCCGAGGCAGACGAAGACGGAGATGAAATGGATGTTGATCCCAAAGTGAAGTCATGCAATTTGCGTAGGTTAACATTACGAAACTTGCCAGAGATGAAAAGCTTTTGTAAAACTATGGACCATTCGGTCGTACTCTTCGACAAACAACAGGTAAATTTCATATTTTCTAAAATGGTCATATTTTCCTCCATCCATGCCATCCTAATTGGAGAATACTTTCTCTACCTAGTCTTGAGATCCATGAGTTACGAATATGAACATTGCCTTCAATTAATTTAGTTCCCACACATTGTGCGGACTTAAAAAAGTATTGACTTGTTGAAATATTTATTTTGGAGATATAATGTAAGGACTTTTGTGTAATTTGATAAAGTAATACGCATTTATCAACTAGACGAAAAATTTATTTACCAACAGTTGAATCGATTAGTATTTTTTGCTAAAAGCTATTGATTTTATTTGACTGTGATTACTTAAACATTTAATTTATAAACACATTGAAATATTGACTTCAGAGTTATCTCAATTTGATATGTGGATGAGTCCTGGTGTGACACGTTTTGCATTTTATATTAAATGAAATTATATACATGGGTATTTTAGAGGAGTCTAATAGCACAGAGAAATTGGAAAAGTATACAGATTCTTTCGATTAAGACAAAATAATGATTTGATTTTTCAAAATGTAATTGCTATGTGATATGAGAATGCATAAAAACATCCATATTAGTTAATTACATCCCATTTTATATGTGTTATGTTATCAACATAGTTAAAGAAGCACAATGTGATGTATCAATTTTTTAAATAGTCTAAAAGTTTATCATTGCTTTATGGTAAAGTATATACACATACATTTATGGATATAATTGTAACTTAAAGAAGGTATATACGACCTATATAATTTGTATGACCTTCATTTAGTAATTATGGAAAATTGTAAGATTCTATTACATCCACTTGATTAAAGGGGAAAAACCAGAACTAAAAAAAAAAAAAAATCCCTGTGAATTGAACTTAGTGATTATGTGGGAAGAAACATCCAGATCAATTGATTACATTATATGATTTTGCAATTTTCATCTTAAGTACATCAATGCTAAGGCAATTGAGACAATTAAGTTGTTGTTCCAATAATTGTAAAAAGTTTGGGTAGGTGAATGGACCTTAGTGGAAATGCGGTTCTACACAATGTTCCATCACATAAATTTTTCTTTACTCTCGTATGTTAGTTGATGGAACTATTATGTGACGACGGAATGAAAATTCAAATATAATAAAGCCAATTTGCATTTGTTACTCTTGGTAGAAAATTGAGGAAAATAAGATAATAAGGGGGAAAAAAGAGAGAAACTAGAGAGAGATGAAAGAGATAGAAGGGCCAATCTAGGCCGGCAAAAAGACACCTCATATAGGCAAACTTAGTAATCAAATCAATCTATTTATTTTGTAGGCACCTATTAAGAGAAATAATCAAGATAAATTTCCTTAATCTTTGATAATATCGAATAACTAAAATAAATAAAGAAACAAATTAGCTAATGGTGGAGCATCCCGTCCAACATCAAAATTGAACAGTACAATCCTGCACCCTACCATCTTTTGATTTAATTGTTGGATTTCTTTCTTTGTTTTATGAGGTGTTTTTTTTTTTTTTTTTTTTTTGGTCGGTATTTCATGTTTTCTTGAAGTCTATACTTAGTCGAAGAAAATTTTGAAGTTGAAGATTCATGAATCATTGATTTGTGATAATTGGTTTTTTATTTTGTGGGTATCAACACCCTAAAATGCACAAGCTATATTTTTTAAATGGTTCAAAGAAATGGGAGAGCACATTTGAGGAATCTAAGATAGGCTAAATTTGAGGTTTGTGGGAAACATCCGACGCGTGACATGATTATGCTTGTCTAACTTAGGTGGTTATGGATTATGCTACATTTCAAACATAATACTTGATATCTATTAGATGAATATATAAAATAATATGACAGGAGAATGGATTTTAGGGGGTGGCATCTACTGAAAAATCATGCGTCTAGTCTTTTTTTGTTTTTTTTTTTGTTTTATCCTATTGATTATGCTTGTTTAGTGATTTTCCTTCTTCTTGAAATTACAGTTTTCCCTTCTTCTTCTCTCTCTCTCTTTTTTTTTTTTTTTTTTTTTAATGAGAATAGAGAATCGGCTCTAATAATTTAATTGAAAAATAACAGGTTAAGTTTCCTAATTTAGAGTCAATGGAGATCTCGCACATGAATAACTTGGAGAAGATATGGCTTGATGATCTTGCTTCAAATGCCTTTAGCAAACTCAAGACACTAGTAGTGAAGAATTGTGAAAAACTTTCATTCATATTTTCATCTTATACTATGCTCACAAGATTTCAAAACCTAGAGAAGATAAGTGTAACCGATTGTGGGTCCCTAGAAGTGGTATTTCACATCCAAGAGTTCAATTTTAGCGAAGCTTGTCCTACAAGCACTTTTCAATTGGGAGAATTAGTTCTGACGCGTCTCCCAAAAATGAAGCACGTGTGGAGTGGACATCCTCGAGGAGGTCTTACCTTTGGACGCTTACGATGCATGGAGATTGTTGAGTGTGAGAGGCTCAAAAGTTTATTCCCAAGCTGGGTGGCAAAAAGTATGACACAACTCGAAGAACTTTTAGTACAGGAGTGTGGGGTGCAAGAAATTATTGTGGAGGAAGACGGAGTAGAGATGAATGCAAGGGATCTCTTTTTTCCACAATTAACCGATCTGAAATTACTTGAGTTGCCGGATTTGAGGAGCTTCTATAGGAATAGTCATACTTCAACATGGCCACTCTTGAAGAAATTGCGAGTAAGACATTGTGGCAAGATGAGGTCATTCTCATTTACTTGTGAATATCAAAGCTGTCGAGGTACAAGTACCAGCGAGAATCAACCTGCACTCTTTTCTTTTGAAAAGGTATAGTCCTCAATTCAAGCTCTCTACAATTGCCTTTGCTGGTTCTGTTACTTTCTATTGAAAATTAGAATTGTCAAACATTTCATCCTTACAAATACTCCGAGCCAAACCTATGAATTTCTTAGAAATTTAAAGATCGTTTGCGGTTAATTATTTCTGGCTCATATTCTTCAAAATTATCCCAGCTTTTACTTTGAAAAAACAAATTATTGAATTAACTTGCATAGATAATCATGTTTCCAATAGCCACTTGTGCCTTATGGCTGGGTTATACCTAGTTAATTTAATTTGATTGACATCATCTCGTAAAATTTAAAACAAAAAAATAGTATTATGTTCATGTGGCATATTGCTAGCTTAGCTATGGACCAAAGTTCCAAGCTTAAACATTGTGAACATGATAACTGTCAAGTGCCGCAAATAACTTGCTTATCTAGTCACGTGTTAGTAATTTATTAATAGGCCTTGAATAGGACAAACTTTTTTCCACTCTATAAATTACCAACTACTTTAATAAGCTAGCAATATTATTCTTGTGGATCACCAACATATTTGAAATTACTAACTTTATTTGAATTTACTGAATTTAATTTGATCGATGTACCAACATCCGTAATATAAAAACTGATTTTGATTACTTGCGAACTTGTTATCTTATTAGATTTTGAAAAGTACCAACTTTCCAAAATTACAAATTACTTTAATAGTCAACCAATAATATTCTTGTGACAAAACAATGACTTTTGAATAACTTACTTTAAGTTTAAATTACAAACATTAATTTGATTGATGTACCAACATATTTCAAACCAAGAGACCTATGGATTTTAGTCACTGAGAAACCTTTTATATTATAGATCTTGAAAAGTACTTATATGTCTTTATACTTTCATGATTACCAACTAGTTTAATAATCTACCGACATTCATTCAGATGGCTTGCCAACGCTTTTGAAGTTAATAACGTTTAATCGAAATAATCAACCTTAATTTGAGTGTTATAATAGTGATATACCAACCCATAATTAAGTTCCATTTCAAACCATACGGAATGCTCAAACCGTCCTTGCATTTGGGGTTGCGTATTTTTGGTTTGTTTCTTAGCTTATGAAATGTTTTATTGCCGATAATTTGTTCAGTTTTAATGCATTCTTCTCAAAGGAAAAAAAAAAAAAAGGTTAAGCCACGTGTTACTCATGATCTATAATAAAATAGATATTAGAACAGTAGCTTAGAAAATAGAGTGCAACATATTAATACAATTTCTTACTATTGAAGCACATCTACTTACTATAAATGTGACATGATTTGGAAAAAAAAAAAAAAAAGAAGTTCTAAAAAAAAAAAACTTTTTCCTACAAACTTGTTTTTTTTTTTTTTTTTTTTTTGGTAATAGGTAAGATTACAAACTTGTTGAAATTAATGTATTTTAACTTTTTGATTGAATTAGTTGACTATTGAAATAGCTGGAGTATGATTAAGAAATAACTGTCTTTATTTTATTTAAATTAGCGAAACTTATTTTGATTGAATTGAGCAAACCCTTAACAAGCATCCCTTCTATTGGCTCTTGGGTTCTTTTTCCTCTTTTCCCTAAAATAAAAGGATACTTGAGTTATTGCGCCGTGGCTATGCCTCGTATTTACTTTCTTTTTCTTTTTTTTTGGTGAAATCCCTGTATTTACTTCCACTAGCCTAATTAAAAGAAATTCCCACAGGTCATACCAAACTTGAAGGGATTGACATTGATGAGCGAGGATGTTATAATGATGACACTGCAGCACCATTACGTCTTTCGCAATCTCACAGAGCTGGACTTGGCATGCTACCATGATGAGAATGTCACTTTCCCCTCCGACTTCCTCCTCCACAGATTCCCCGATCTAAAAGAGCTTTCTCTGTCCTGTAGTTCCTTTGAGGAGATATTTCCAGAAGATGCGTGTGGACATGGGGGAGCAACTTCCTACGTAGAGTTAACTAACATGGAAACACCTCTCAAGGCACTCAAAAATCTGCAGCGACTTGAGCTGAATAAGTTGTGTAAACTCCAGCGAGTCTGGAAAGATGGCTCCTTGATGGCTGAAATCCTTAAACAGATTGAAACTATGCTCGTTTCGGAGTGCTCAAGTTTATCAATCGTACTTCCATCACAGAATGCATTCCAGAGGTTGACGAAATTAGAAGTAAAGGATTGTGCTGGTTTAGTTCATATGGGGACTTCCTCAGCAGCGACAAGTCTGGCGAATCTTGCTTGGCTAACCCTAAGAAATTGCAGTGCGATGGAAGACGTGGTAACAGATGATGGAACTAGAGTAGAGGAGATCTCTTTCCCCAAGCTGTGGCGGTTGACACTTGATGGTTTACCGAGCCTTGAGAGCTTCTCCTCCGTAAATTGCACCTTCATGTTCCCATCATTGTGGCGTATTATCGTGAAGCAGTGCCCAAAGATGAATATATTCTGCAATGGTGCCTTGAGTACACCAAGATTACGTCAAGTACGCCTCTCCGACGAGGATTATGAAGGACGTTGGGAGGGGGATCTTAATACCACAATCCAATTCTTGTCGACATGAAACAATCCGCGCTGAATTCACTGAGTCAGGTAAATCTGGACGCCCAAGCATGTCTCCCCGAACCCAGTGTCAAAAGGAAGAAACTGGCGTTATTCTTCGAATTCTATATTAGCTGATATGAAGTCGCTCTTTCTTTAAAATTTTTTGACTGTTTTTAACGGGATCGTAACATAATTGGAGTTGTCGGGTCTTTTGGGCACTTATCCACCAATGCATTGTAGCTGTTTGATGAATTGCTTAGCATAACCTCTGTCAATGTAGCTGCAAAGACTGGGGTTTTGTTATATGGGGTTGTGTGCTGGCCCACTTATTCAGTTACCCTTGAGGAATGTCAGTATTTAGACACGTCTTACTGACAATATTTGTCTCTTTTAGGTGTCATGCTCGCTACGCTACGATCAAAGTGGCCGCTTTTATTTGCTAGAAACTGTCTTTGTAGTAAGACGTTGAAGCAAGTGTTCTGCAGCCTGTGCACTAATAATGTTCCAGCGCAAGGTGTTGTTGCCTCTCGATATGGCGTCCATGTGCTGACAAGTGGTGTTCACAGTGGGCAGGTGCTTCATTGAATATCTCATTCCTTTTCTAGTTTGGGATGTCCACTCATTTCCTTGATAATGGTACAAATGTAGCAGAATGGTTGAGCAAATAATCAATTGAATGTGGGGGTGCTCAATCTTCCATTGAATTGTATAGAGATTTTGTATGAGTGTTGGCTTTTAGGCAGACTCATTTAGCATCAAGAGTTTCTTTGGAGTTGGCCCATTTGGATGATGACAACAGTGGCCATAAACTGACCAGAAGGGGAAGAAATCCAAGCATGTCCTTCAAGCAGCGCACCAGAGCCTACATGGAGCCATTCACGCTAGATGTTTTCATCTCCTAGTGCTTCGTCTCAGCTTCACTCGCTCACTTATAGGTCACGTGCAAGCAGGTCGCTGTTGCGGGTACTAATAGGACATTAGAGCCGTGCTCAAGTCTCAATCGGACACACCAGCATGTTTGGCCACAGGCCGGGCTTTGGCAGACTAGGGGAGAGAAGCTAATGAGTGCACTGCTTCCCATACGGCAACAGCAAGGGACAAGTTTGAAGGAAAAATCAAAATGGTAGTTCAGTCTCTGATTGACATTGGCATCGATTTATCTCGAGTGATTTTCCCTCCTTGAGCATGATCTTGCTTATGTGCACAACTCGTTATAGGAATATACAGACATCTTTTACATTGTTTTGAGATACACATGATGTAGTGTTGGTTCATTTGCAGGTTAAATAAAGATAATAGTGACTATTTGTTTGAGAAGAGTAGAATTTGACTGTTTTGGCTTTGTTAGAACATTACCTTCTGGATTCTTGAATGAGCATAGTGATGGCTATCATAGATTTGTACGTTTTTCTCTCATTTTACATGGGGTCTATGTCGACTCCGCTTTTGAAACCTTAGATGTCCATGCCACGATGATTAGTTTCATCCAGTCTTCTTTGAGCAAAGAGTTATTGCAAGGTTAGGTTCAAAGCTCTTGAGAGTCCGAAGTACTATCATAGCATGGATTGGCAGGTAATATCCTACTCAATTATCATAACTTATGTTAGTTTAGTTGTCTCTTGTTCAATTGTTTTACTTGAGTTTATGATATAGAGATACATAGGTATTACTTTGCCTGCCTTCATGACTTGATGATAAAAAATCAATTAATGGAATATCACAGGATTTGGTCATTGTATTCTTGTGGAAAATATGACGCTAAATATAAAGTGTTGTTAGTCATTCTTTTTCTTCTGTTTCTAAGTTTGACCATCTTGGACAAGAAGGGTAGACCCAACTAAAAAGTGAATTGATCTGATCTGTTGCTTTTTGAATGTTAATTCTTGCTGATTTAACTTGGTGGAAATTAAGTATAACATTTTGTACAAATTTGATGCCCTAATATCCGTGTTTTTACTACAATAGCAGCATCACCCATGCTGATGTGAGAGTCTCTCTAAATTGCAATGAGTCCGAGCTAGAATATCGTCGAACCATCAAAGAGAGAGAAAAAGGCCTAGGATCCAGTTTTCTATAGATTTATTTCATAAACCACTCACCCCAGCTTTCCAAGATTCACAGATCACGATAGTATTCGCATTTTACTTGATACTCTCCCCTGGATGTTGAGCGACATATCATGAAGAGAGATGTCCAAAATTCAATATGCTCACAAGTAGAGTCCAGTATCTCCTGTAAAAATAGTGGTGACATGTCAGGAAAATGAGCTAGGTGATTGAAGGTGATCTAATTGCTTTGCCAATCACCTACTTTAGATGCTTATACTGCAAAAGCATACGGTCTAACTATCACTCAGCTACTTAGCCTATTGCAATTTCATTTGTTCATCGAAGGGCTGGTATGAAGAAGAAAGGTTCACTTGCTAATTGCTATTATCAGATAATGTTTGAATTATGCTCTTTTCGACTTGTTGTAGTTTTAGTTGTACTCATAACTTCTTTGGTGCTTCATCATCATAGCTCTTTCCATATGCGCCAATATGGACTATTCAATTTTTTTTTATTGGATTAGGAAGTAATATTCTCTACTAGCTGTGAAAAAAATATCATTTGAGTCCACAATCACAAGAGTTCCTAGTAATCTGACTACTCAATTGTTTCAAATGAGTCCATAAAATACATCAAATAGTTCACAAACTTAAAGCACCATATTCATTTCCATGACATAATTAATACAAGATTGCACAGTAAAATGTTATTTACTCCTGGATCACATTATGAACGTGTCATTTTTCCATGCACTTGGGTTCAGTGAAGTACAAGGGTAATCCATCAAGATTGTGTCGAAAGCATCTTTTCCTTTCTGTTTTCTGCAGATAGTCACAGACAAGTCAGAGTTTGACCCTACTGCTTCTTAATAAAAATGTACAAGTAGGCTTGAGAAACCTGGTTACTCACTGTCCATGTTGAGGAATCTGTTTCTTCCAGGATTGCTATTGAAATAATATTTCACTGTACCCAGTTTCAAAAACAAAGATCTGTTTTCTAAAAGTGTAAGCTGTCCAAAATTTCTCATCAGTTCCTTGCCATATCTTTTCATTACTTTATATCAAGTAATCCGGTGTTACCTTTTCTTAAGTTCCTTTCCTGAGAATATCCAGAGTAGTTGAGTCTGGGGGTTCTCTTCTGTTCCCTTGAAGCTGTCATCAAATTGTCTAATATGTTCCTGGAGGCACTAGTGAATTGAGATACTGTAAAACTTGTAGCCGGAGAATCCATTAGTCATTGAGTGCTTCGACTTAAATACTAGTGGGAACCATGCACTTGGAGGGTAAATGCTTTTTCACATGCATTTTGTAGCACATGGGCTTTTTTGTATGTTAATTTGCTTCTCGTTTATTCCAGTAATCTTCAGTAAGTCCATAGACGACTTGGGGAAACTTCACAGAGAAACAGGGAAAATTCTGCTTTACCATCTTCTCATCTAGACTATAAAAAGGTGTTTGTCATTCTTAAATGATTTAATTCTCTTCATTCTGACGAGACCTTTGATCATTTTCGACATGCATCTTGCAAAAGTTGCCAATAAGGGAGATGATTACGTACATCCTAAAGAATGGCATCATGTAAATTTCCACGATGAATGTCTTGAATATAACATACTGCTGATATGTTTTGGCCAAAGACCTAATTGTTAATTATAATGTGTTAGATAAGTTAATGTAAATTTCCACAATGAGCATCTTAAATCTAACATGTTACCAATCTTTTTTGGCCAAAGACCTAAGTGTTGATAATAACGTGTTAGATAATTTCGACAATACACTTAGGCTGCGTTTAGTAGTTAAGATAAAATTTATCCTATCTTGCATTTGATGCACGCTCAAGATAGGATACAGTCATATATAAATGAGATATATACTGGATAAAATTATCCCATGGGGGAGGTAGGATAATGGCGGATAGGATTTTTTATATCCATAATAGGAAAATTTTTTCTCAAAGAACAAATTTTTACAATTAACAAATTAAAATTATATTTCAATATAAATAATATTTGAATTCTAATATAAGAAATTCAAAATAACAAGAAATAAAAATTTAGTTTTTTCAAAACACTCTCACCACGGTATCAATTCCACCTTTGGCTCATTGCTAGGAACCGCTTACCGACCCACGTCTTGCTTCTTTCCTATGGTAGGATGGCGGGGGGGCTATGTGCATTATGCAATACAAGACTAGATTCAATTGACCATCTTTTCTTTGGATGTCACATTTATGCTAGCCTTGGGTTGTTTTGGGCTGCTAAGTGCGATCTCCCTTGGCAAAATAGGTCATGGGTGGATAATCTTCAATGAGTTATCAATTCTATCTCTAGTAAGGACTTTTCTCAATGCATAGCTCGGTTCTCTTTTGGAGCTCTTTGCCATTTGATATGGAAGACTAGAAACAATATTCTGTTCAGAAATAAAGCCTTACTCGTGCCGGCGTTAAAGAATCATCTTATTAAAGTTGTCAATGACAAAGCCTTGACTTTTAGCAGTGTTGCGGACATGCCGAGGAATAGATGGATCCAGCATTGGGGACTTGACCCCTCCATTTTTACTCTTGAGGTGTCAGAATTTCCCTTGTAGTCTCTGTTTTGAGGGTTGTTTCCCTCCCCCCACCTGTCTATTCCAGGTCCAAGCTCTTTCCGTCAGCCAGCTTTGATCGCGGTGTGGACCTACCGAAGATTAGGGCGAGTTTGTTGGGAGGGTCTCCGCTTTTGCTACCTGGTCCCTCTCCTTTTTAGTCCTCTTTTCTTGTCTTGCCGCTATGTGGCTGCTTGGTTGCCATTGTTTGGCTATTTAGTTGTCGGTATTTGGCTGTTCGCGTTTTCTTTTTTTCTCGACACCCTTCCACTCGGTTCGACATGTTTGTCATCTTGAGTGTAGGTTTTTGGTGCCGAAACCCCCTGATGTATAGCTTTTTGGTTAAAAGTCAATATATATCTTACCTTACCAAAAAATATATATATATATATAGTTTTTCAATTTAATCTTATTTTTATTTACATATTCAAATTTAATTCTATCTTATAATATACATTCAATATATAAATATATATTTATTACATATTTTAGGTGTCTTAGTATTTTAGGTATATTAGTACAATTTCTATTTAATAAAATTTTATTAGAGAATGATGGAAGGGGAAGAAAGAAATAAAACATAAATTAATTAAAAAGAGGAGAAAATAACATAAAAAAAGAAAATAAAAATAAGGAAGACAAGAGTATTATGAGAGAACCATATTCGTTTGTAAAATTTGTGATTCATATAGGCATTTATATCAAACAAAATATATAATATAATGTGAATATATCCAATTTATTATTGCAATTATCAAACAATAAATATGATATAGCAAAACCGCTAGATTTCTTATCTTATCCTATCCAGTCCCATAATTAGAAATCTGGATGACTAAACGTAGTTTTAGAGCTCATCTTTCTCAATATTCACATGTTTTTTTGCTTGTGATGGGGTGTCTTGCTCGGCCTCACTACCTCACTTAGACCTCAGCAAAAGAAAAATCATAAATGAAAATGAATGGCCATAATCAGAAACCCGCTCATAGCAAACACATGAGCAGTGTTGGGATTACCATTGAGATTATTTGCAAGCCTTATCTTGATGGATCTCTCAACGCTGATTACGGCCGAACTGATGACAACCGTAAGCTCTCGCTCACGTCCTTGTAATCGACCCCAACAACACCAGCTTTGTGTGAATTTCAAATGACTTCCCAACCCACCAAGGCCACTGGCCCAGCACTCATTTTTAGCATCCGGCTATGTCGAAGTCACAATAGCCCGGTCAATGGAAAAAAAATTGAAAAATAAAACGAAGTGCCATCTCTTTCCATTGCATGACATCATGTCTAATATCTTCTTGTTGGCAGCCTAGTTGGTGACTTGAAAATATTAGGGTGATCTTGGAAAATTGGCATGTGATACGAAAAAATTGATTTTTACTTATTGTAGAAACTCCTAAAATACTATAAAGCATGACAATATTACATGAGTTCTCTCATAACATTTTCGAAATCATCATTGCAAATATTGCTTATTTTTCTTACTTCATTCATTATATTCAAACTGATTGGTACAAATGGTTGGATCGGTTGAACTAGAGGAATCGCACATCGGTCCATACTCCGGTTCAATCTTTGGTATCATTTTCAAAACATTGCCTATAATTAAACCCAAAATAATTGACTAAAAGTCATCCATTCTTTCTTGAAAGGTGGGTATATGAAAATCTTTAATTAGGAGCCCTCGCCTTTGCTTCGTATATCTATTCATTGATTTTCTTTAATGGATGACCTCACTCATAATTTATTAAAGGGATAAGTGCGTTGGAAGTCCTAAAACTTGTTAACAAAGTGTAATTTAGTCATAAAAAAGTGCAATCAAATCCTCTAATTTGTCATGAAAGTGTAATCGCGCCGTAAAACTTTTAAAAAGTATACTCAAGTTCTTAAACTTGTCAAGATAGTCAAATTAAGTCCTTTCATTGATAGCACTCTTTGAAAAATTTTAGGTCTCAATTATATTTTTATGACAAATTTTAGAACTTAATTGCACATTATAACAAATTTTAGGACTTAATTGCTATTTTTTTAATTAGGATTTAATTACAATTTCTTAAGGTTATTGACGGAAATAACCTCTAGAAAATGGATAATTAATGTAACGATAAAAATCAATAATGAATTCATCATTGAAACAACAGCACTCTTTGATATAAAAGCAAATCTCAATTGTGTTAAAGAATTTCTTGTTCCAACAAGATACTTTGACAAAACATCAGAATCATTAAAATCAGCCTTAGGAGATAAGTTGAATATCAAATATAAATTACCATAAGCTTAAATAATAAAAAATCACATGTCTTTTAAAACTTCCTTTTTTTAGTCAAGAATATAAGGCAACATAGTTGAATAGGATAGATTCAACGATTCAGAATCCTACCCAACAAATCATATCATACATAGAACATTCAAAAATCCTATTTTCAAGGCAATTGAATTCCCAAAAAATCTTAGCCTAGAGTTTGCCAAAGTCACAGAATGACCCCAAAAATTATATCAAGTAGAGCTACCCTACCGAACATTGCTTTAGAAGAATCATTGCAAAACATACAAAATAAATACTCTCCAGACACCATTTATGAATGGAATATAGATTGTGTTGCTAAAAGTAATATAATGAATATTTTAAACAATATGGTAGTATTAGCTAATGCCTACAAACATAGCAAGATGTTTCTAATCATGCTATTGCTCATCTTTTAGTAGTCGATTTCACAGGACAACTAAAAGGATGGTGGGATAATTATTTAACAGATGAACAAAAAATATAAATTTTAACCGTCTATAATAGATGACTTTGGACAACACATGGATGATGAACAAAGACATCTCATCCAAGATGCGGTGAATACATTTATTTACTCTATTTCACAACACTTCATAGGAGACCCATCACATATTAGAGATAAAAACCAAGACTTCCTATCCAATATGAGATGTATTCTTCTTTTGTTGGCATATTTATTTCAAGGGTAGTTATTGAACAAAACAACTATACAAATTAACATTTAGTAACCATAGAAAAAAAATTGAACATGATAGAATCAGTAAAAAGTAATTCTAAAAACACCTTTCAAACAATTGATTCAACCTTTTACAGTAACAAATGAAGGAATTGAAACTCGGGCTTTAAATAGAAAAATCACTTTCGATTTTATAACAAAATCACAAAAGAGAAACCTAAATATCTTACATGAACATTCAATTTCAAAAATAAATTATCTTATTAAAGATAAAGAAAACCAACTTGAGTTTTTAAAGAAGACTTAGAATTCAAAAGAATAGAAGAAGATCTCATAAAAACAACTATCAAAGTTAAAATAGCATCCTTACAAATATACATAGAGAAAACTATACGTTCCACCTTACCCAATGCACTTTGGGGAGCACATACGATAGTGATTTCCTTAAGGCTAGGTTCTCAATTCTCTCAGCCATTACCATGAGACTAGCATTCTCTTTTAGCACAATCCCCTTAGTGGTTTTTGCATGTAGATGCAGAGGAGCTCTGCACCCCAAGTTTGTCATCGACTTGTATTGCAGGCACATTTTGCAAACACAGTAGAACTTCTTTTCTTTTTGGTCATTTGGTCCATTTGTTAGGATCGTACTAAATTGGGTACTTATACTCTATTATTTTCCCCTTCTAGATATGTGTGCTGTACGACCAACTTTTTGAGCTAGAGTGCGCTTTGGTGGAACTTGGCAAAGGTCAAGCCTTGATATCATTTGGCAGCAAAATCGTCTGGCTTAGTTTGTCTCAAATGCTTACTGCTTTCAGTATTCAAGAGACTGCATTGAACCCTCCCACTATGTTCTCCATCGCCATCAGTATGCCTGTTGTGTGATTGCTCTTTTATGAGGAGAACTTTAATGATTGCAAAGGAAGAATGTCTTGAATTGCGTAATCATTATCGTTTCTAGCAAACTACTAGTGTTGCCGTGTACACAAATTACTTTTTGTTAGCTTGTGCTTT
Source organism: Eucalyptus decipiens (assembly GCA_014182575.1). Lineage (NCBI taxonomy): Eukaryota > Viridiplantae > Streptophyta > Magnoliopsida > Myrtales > Myrtaceae > Eucalyptus > Eucalyptus decipiens. Next base: position 30,724,895 of record CM024610.1, on the reverse strand, counting down.
TGTAAAGAGTTGAGGGACAAAATCATTCATAGAAATATTTGTCAACTCATAATGTTTAACAAAAATTCACACTTCAATCAAACCACCGACCATTACAATGCTTGTTGCAAAAACAAAATAGTACCAGACCGGATCAAATCCATATTCGACCATGAAACAATAGATCAAGTTGAACAAATAAAATAATATATGAGAAATAGGAATATATAATTTCTCTATACGATGATGTAATATAATAAAGATTACATTAGCTTATTTATAAGATGTATGGGATGGTTATCTAAAGTAAGAAGATAAACAGAATATCAAATATAATCAACCAAGGATATGCTATATCAAAGGAGATATGTGCATAATCTTGAGAGATATGCGGCATTAAGTAAATATCTTAGTATTGCAAACATATCATAAATCAATATGTGCACTGTACTCCAATTGAGTTAGATACAAAACGTGCTTTAAAGAAACTTGGTGAAGCTCAGGCCTTGATATCATGTGGCAGCGACATCTTTCGGGGTAGTTTGTTTCGAATGCTTATGCTTTCAGAATTAAAGAGACCACATTGAACCCTCCTATTGAAATCCCCATCGCCATCTGTGTGATTGTGCTTTTACGAGGAGATTTTTGGTGATTGGTGAGGAAGAATGTCCTAGATTTAATAGTCCTTATAGTTCTCAGCAAATCACCAGTGTTGCCTAGTACACATATTATTTTTTGGTTAGTTTGTGCTCTTTAAAGAGTTCATGGACAAAATTATTCAGAAAATGATTAGTTGGCTAATAATGTTTGTACTTCAAAAAAAATTCATGAGTCAATCAAACCCCGGATTAAAGCAACAAGCAAAACACAACCAGAATACTATCCGTATCAAATCCAGATCCACCAATCAAAAGATGGAACATAACCGTAGTATCAAATTAAACATCTTCCCATAGTATCAGGTTAACTATATCCTTGAATGGCCTTGCAGTATAACCAGTTAGCAAATGCCAATATTCATTTGAATAGCCAAAATTACCATTCGATTTTATGGAAAAAAAACTGGCACAAGCTTTAAAAGTTCAATAAGTAGACATTCAAATAAAGACAGATGACAATGATTTCAGATCGATCTTGTAGCCATAGAGTCAACTCCCATGCATCAAGCGTCAGAGACTCAAAAGGCCATCCAAGCCTTTTCCCCGGAGGTTTTCTACAAAATTTCAAGCACAGGATGACTTTAATAAATTTCTCGGCCAATCCCTCATTTTCTATCTCCTTCCCTTGGCTGCTTTCCTCTCCTTTGAATCCCTTGATTCCTCAGCAGAGGTGAATCCACATACTGGTCATGGTCATCATATTATGAAATGTCGAATGGGGTGAATCAACACCTAATTACCTGTCGAATCGGACTCTTATCTCCTTATATAGCTATGAGCTTCACCATGATTCCTAGAACACACGCAAAGCTTCGAGCTTGATTCAATTCTGACACTATTCGTAGCCCTCCAAAAGGAAACCAAATTTACGTCCCGTGGCTGTGTGCACGGATTGCTCGACGCATGGATAAGACCATGGTAGTTTCAATCGAGGCATGACAACTGACCCGATGCGCCAAAGGCAGAGAGTGCAAGAGGGAGGGGGAGAGAGAGACAGAGCAAGAATGGAGGGTTGCTTTTGGGATTTGAGAGGAGGTCAACAAGTGGTAGGGGGGACACGACAGAGGCCCATGGGAGGAGTATAATCATGCATTTCATATTCTTTATTGCATTTAAGCATTTAAAACATGTAAGTTTAGACTAATGCATTTGCATCAAGTGAAGCATGAGGCCGATTGTGAACTCCTTTCGAATCGACCCAATAGACAGCCCTACATTCACACAAAGTCTAGGCCCATTCCCTCATTTAAAGTTGAGCTCACAAGTTCGGTCCCCTTCTCTCTCTCTCTCTCTCTCTCTTCAGGTACTTTCTATTCCCTCTAATGTCATTCGATTATCCCAAATAAATATGGCTCCATTTCTTGTCACCTTAGACCATTTTAAGCAAAGTAGCGATCAAGGCATTTGAGATGATGGGCATGCTGAAATTGACTAGGAAAGGATTAAATTTCGTGCAATTAAAAGGGGAAAGAATGAATAAGGGCGCGTTTGGTAACAATTCTATTCCCGGGAGTAGATTCTGATCAGAATTTTTTTTTTTATTCTATTCCCGGGAACTGATTGTAAGCATTTTAAGCTGTTTGGTAACTGTCCAAAATTTTTGATTCTGGAATAAAATTGCGTTTGGTACTGTGCTTATTAATTATGTTCCAAATCAATTTACGTTAATTTTTAAATAATTTTTTTACTTTTTTTCTTTTCTTTTTTTCCTTTTTCTCCTATTCTTCTTCTTATGGCCGGTCGCCGGATCGACGATCGACTAGATGAGGGCCGGCGGCGAGGCCAGCCCTCGTCAGCCGAGCCTCGCCGGTGGCTAGGCTGGCCTCGCTGGGGTTGGGAGAGGCTTGCTTGGCCATTGGCGGGGCTGGACGTCGCGAGGCTTGCCCAGCCCCGGCTAGGCCGCCTGGCCACCGGTAAGGCTCGGCCTCGCCAGATCTAGGGAGGCTGAGCCTCGCCGGTGGCTGGGCTTGCCTCCAGCAAGCTCGCCGAACCTCGCCTTAGCCTAGTGAGCTCGCCGAACCGGCGAACAGCGACTGGTGGCGGCGACGGCGGATAGCGGCATGTGGCAATGGGCAAGGGTGGACGGCGGTCGCGAGATGGCCAAATGGAAGAAGAAGAAGAGTTGGTTTTTGATTCTCAAATTCATTCTTGGAACAAGAATCAACTTTTTTAATTTTTTTATTTTTGATTCCACTCCCAATCTGTTCCTAGGAACAAATTTGTTCCCGGGAACAAAAATTTTACCAAACGCGATTCTCGGCCCAAACTAATTCTGGGAACAAAAAATCAGAATTTGGTCATGTTTGGATAGTTACCAAACATGGCCTAAGAGTTTGACTGAAATTAGAAGACGTGTGCGGGAGATCTCGGGCAGAAAGCAAAAGGAATAAGGCTCTCACTTTTTTTTTTTTTTTTAATAATCCTACATCATGACCAAACAAATGTGGATCTCCTCACTATCGCAACCTCTTCGAACCCTCCTATAGATGCAAAGGCTATTGGCTTACTAAGGCTAGGCTTAGCTCAAATCTTTTAAGCTCACCAATTCACCACTTATGATTCAAGTTTTTAACTTACAAATTATTTCATTTAGAAGTCGCTACTAATCAATTTGTGACGAGTCGATTGTAAACCCAAATTAAACTACTGGGAGAATTATTTTACTCCTACACTACACACAAAATTAGGATTAGGGACTTGATTACACCAGTTAATCAATTAATGCACTTTTGGTATATAATCTTGTTTAAACATTAAGTAAAGTATTTACGCCAATTATGAGTCCTAAGATTCAACTCCTAATCAAGTTAAGGAAATAGAAATCCATGCATCAGAAAGGGCGTCATTGGAATAAAGGAAATGTATAAATAACAGTCTCACATTTGCTTCCAAGAATTTAAGCACAATCTTTTTTTTTTTTAAAGGATTTTCACATATTTTAAGAGAAAACCACTCAAAAACCATTTTTAAAGCTTTGTCCTCATTTTTAGAGAAAACATAACTTTTTAGTTTTTTTTTTAATATTTTTTTTTAAAAAATTTAATAATTTTTTATTCCAAAATTGGGACCCGGGCTGGACCTTCGAGCCTAGTCAGAATATGGGCTGGGCTGCCCTGGTCTTCGGAGTTCAGGCCCAGTACCTAAAGGCAAAGAAAGGAATGGGCTGGACCTTCAAGCCCAGTCAGAATATGGGCTGGGCTGCCACTGGTCTTCGGAGTTTGGGCCCAGTACCCAATTTGGCCACTACAGGACAAAATCCAAGCCCACTCAACCAAGAGCACAAACCCAAACAAGCCTATTTCGGCCCAAACCTCACTAGCCTTGTAGTAAAAACGAAGCCAAAATTCACCCAAAACACACTCATGCCTCTCGGGCTATTTTTAGTGAAAATAAAGCCCATTTTCCCTTCTTTTTTTTCCTTCTCTCTTTCCCTAAGCCTTTCCAACGTCTTCTCCCCTATCCCATGACAAACCCAGAACGCCCCAACATGCAACACCTCAGCCCACGTTTGTTATCCTCCCCTTTTCTCGCCAATCTCTTCCCCTTCTCTTGCCAATCTCTCCTCTCACCTTCGCGACTTATCTGAAGCGTTCATCACGTGCTTCACTTTTTTTCCCAAAGGACCGAAAACATTGGCGGATGCAAACCACTAAAAGGACTCAAGCTTTGACCAAAATGGTTCAGGCACAGCCCAAGCCACGTCCAGCCACCACGCCGCTGTCATCCGTCGCCACAAACACCACCACCCTTCAACTCCGCCGGCCAAGCACCGGTCACCTGGCGCACACAAAAAAGCGTCGAAACAATAACATACAAAGCGAAGGGTACTAGCAGGGCTCTATCAAAACTCTTTTAGCAAGCCACGAGCACCCACGACGAACAGAAAACTAAGAGCATCCTCACGAATCTCACTCGGGTGTTTCATCAAACACACGGAGTACACTGGCTAAAACGAGAGAAATCGAACCAACTGAGACTCGAGATTGCGTCGGGGTTCATAGCAATCAACAAGCAATGCCCATCAATTGCAGCACACACACGAACGGGGTCGGGAACTCGCATGAGACGGACAAAATAGTCCGGTCCGGCAAGCCCAATACAGGGTGCAAACAGGCGGATGGCCGAGGGTCCCTACCGGGCTCAGCGACGTTGGACAGTGGACGAACTCAATAGTTCGGGCTACGTCCGTTCGCCTTGCGCGTCTCCGAGCGGGGATGCTCGGGAAAACGACCCCCAAATCAGAACAGTCGAGGAAAAAGAAACAAAAAAGAAGAAGGGTGGGGGGAGTGGTTACGGCGGTGAGTCACCGGCCTTATTCGTCGCCGGAGGACGCTCGCTCACTCCAAGTTTCTCACTCGGCTGTCCCTCACAGCTCACCCTCTCTCACTCGATTTCTCCCTCCCAAGGTCCCCTTTTTCACTCTCCCGATCGCCCCGAGAAGGCCGGTCAGCGAAGGCGCTTCGGCCGCCGTTCCTTGGCGCCCCGACTGGCCCCTCTTGGTCGAACCGGCGTGACATCGCCCGTCACCTCCGTCGCCGTCCGCCTGCTCCTCTGTCCCTGCTCCGCGCCGCGCCTCTGCTCTGCGGCATCCTTGTTGGCGTGAGCAAGAGGAGGAAGAAAGGGGGGAGACGCCAATCCAGCATCGTGAAGAAGGACCGACAGAGGAAAAGGTAAAGGATGGGAAAGGAAATGGATTTGGTGGCTCAGCAGGTCGTGGTAAATAGGACGAGAAGAATGTGGGAAGTTCGTGGGGAAGGGGCTGGAAGAATCGGTAGAGGTGCACATTCACGCTTTCATATCAATTCTCTCGATCTTGCACATCAGAAGCGGAGGATACTCGGGCTAGAAGGAGCAGCGCTTCCACCGTCCTCTGCTGTCCCCGGAGTCGTCTATGTGAGAATTTAAATTCCTCAGCTTACTCTGATCGTGTTCAGCTCGGTTGTAGCCCAAAGTTATCTTGTTTGATCACGGAACTGATTGGAAGAATAGGTGCGCATGCCTGAGCCCCCCGTTTGTTGATCCTAATTAGTTGTTCGCCGTTGTTTCTTCGTTGGGTTTGGTTGCCGATGCATATCCTTGCGTTTGCTCGTTTAATTTTCAGTTTATTTTCTTTTCAACGTGTTCGCTAGAATCTCATAATTGAATCATTTTCTTGAAATCGATCGGTGCCGATTGTTGTCTATGTTTCAAATAGCGTTGGCATAACATAGTAAGGGAGTTCTGCATCGTGTAGTCCATTTTTTTTTTTGCACGGTTCATACCACTATGCAAGCCAATCCATGGCCTAGACAAGGAGACGTTATTCATTTTTTGACCTGATATTTGGTTTATGTTCCCATCATTCGCTCTAACAATTAAAATAATTTCATATTTCTTTCGGTTAATCCACATTGATTTTTCATCACATTGGTTCAGACTTAACGCCTTAATATGTGAGAATGTACTGAACAACACTGTCTAATCCATGGATAGTAGGAATTCAAACATGTTTCGCCTACATGATACCTCACAAGCCTCTTCCAACACATATGGTCAAGGAAAAAATTATCCAAAAAATCTTAAAGCCATTATACAACAATCAATTCAGTTTTAAACTTGATATAATCAATTAACTCGATATCATATAAATTGGTCATTGTATTCTTGCAGAAAATTTTTTAACACTAAATATACAATGTTGTTTAGCCGCTCTTTTTGTTCTATTTTCTGAGTTTTGACTATCTTGGATAAGAAGGGAGCCATTCTTTCTTTTTCTTTTTCTTTTTTTCCTATTTTCTGAGTTCGACAATCTTGGAGAAGAAGAGTAAAGGCTCATAGAAAAATGAATTCATCTGATCTAATGCTTTTTAAATTTAGATCTTGCCAATTTGCTTTGGTGGGCACCAAGAAAAACGTTTTGCACAAATATTATGCCGTCTAATGTCCCTTTGCAATTTTAGCATAATAGTAGTATCGGCCATGCCAATGTGTGCGTCTCCCTCCATTGCATTCAGTTCAAGTCAAAAAATAGTCGAACCATCAAAGAGAGAGGAAAAGGCACTGGATCCAGTTTTCTTTATATTTCCTTTATAAATCTTCCCCCGGCTTTCCGATATCTACCATCCAAAATTTACTGGATCCTTTCCCCTGGAGGATGAGTGACGTATCAAGGAAGTGAGCTTACATGATTGAAGATGATTTAGTTGCTTTGCGAATCACCCATTTTAGATGCATCTACTGCTGGTAAACCTCGCAAGATTGGGCTTGGCCTGAAAACTTATAGGCCTCAATCACAAACCCACTCATAATGATCGCATGAGGGGTGCTGGCAACCACCATCGAGACCGCTTGCAAGCCTTGAAGTGACAGCGGTGGGGAAGCCATCGACAGACAGGTCTCTTAACCTCGATTATGACCTGACGATGACAGTGGGGGGCTCGCGCTTGTGTCCTTCTAATCAACCACCCTAGCCTTAATTTTGCATATTCTTATCCAAACCGCATCGACGGTAGCCGCTTTATGTCTTCTAAAATTACTTAATCAATGCTCTATATTGTAGGTATAGGATCTGATTGATAAATGTTTTTTTTCTTCTATCATTCCTCTTTTTCACTGTTATTTTGTGTATGTGTTTGTAATATCTAAAGAGAAAGAAGGAAAATGTGACATTCGGTTATTCTTCAAGATTATGTTACTTTGTTTTTCTTTTCTCTTTGATAAAGATCATTTTGTTTTTGAGTTCGAAACAATTAATTTTATTTTTAAAAAAAATTAAGTAAAGACGCCACGTCAAGTTAGCAGGTAAGTGTCGTTTTCCATGCAGGCTCCTGAGGAAATATTATAGTGGCCAATTAAATTCTGCCGATCGAGGAAGAGTACGTGGGGTGGGGGATATTTGAAAAGCAGGATCATTTTTTTATCCTTTTAATTTGATAACATGATTTTGTTTTTCTAGATTTGGCCACCAGTAATGTGAGAACTTCAGATGTTGCCTCCGCCCACCGTGATCACTGGGCCTCAACACTCTTCATTAACAACTTGTAATGTCTAAGTCACTATTGCATGGTCAATGAAACAAAAGATGCAAAAGAAGTGTCATCTCTTTCTGCGCTGTCGAGAATGAAAAAAAGAATACGTTGAGCCCATCACCGTCAGGTCAGAAACAACCAATTCTGTTTGGGCTTGGTTGAAAATGTCTTAGAAGATCGAGATAAATGGTGACATGTTCACCTCTTCGTTGTTTCCCTCCAATGTTACACACTACTTCTCAAGATGAATTTCTTAATTGCAAGTTGCGTGTCGATAAAGTTCTGATTTTTTGTTGCCTTGTTTTGTCTCTGTCCGATGGTCATTTGCAATTATTTAACCGAGCAAGTGGGACAGAACCACATGAAGAATTCTGTCGTCGTTATTCCCGCTAATATTAGAAATTTCTAAACAATGAACGTGGGTAAGTGTGTTGCATGTGTGTGTGTGAGAGAGAGAGAGAGTTTGGAAAATCACAAGGGATGGTTTCTTGGGAACAACACATTGACCTGTTGACTGCTAATGGCGTTTCTTGACATGTGAAGCAGCACATGGCTTGTGAACTTTTGTGTGGCAACCTCGCTTTAGTAAAAAAGTGGAGTCAGTAGTGCTCATTATCAAAATGAACCTTCAAACGATCACCCTTAAGCCAAAGTTTCTATTGATCTCACAATCCCCGAAATCCGCATTAGAACGAGCACGAAGAGCAAAATGTAAATAACTTGTATACGGCACTTCTAAAGATGGCTTATGTTTAAAATATCTGAAAATTTGCTTGAAGGCAATCTATGACACACTTGGCGTGTGTAAAAATAAAGATCATAAGGAAGAGAGATGCTTAGCTGATTAATACCGGTTCAGCCCAAATCCGTGTCTTCTCAACTCCTGTGTCGAGACCGTTCAGGAGTTATGCTCAATCCACTAAGCTTTGAAGCCTTGTACAGAAGTTGATTTATGATGGGGCCAACACTCCTCTCCAAACAATGTGTGCCTGCGTCCTTCTAATCATCCACCCTAGCCCTAATCTTGTAGATTCAAATCCAAACTGCATCTATAGCTGCTTTGTGTCGTCTAATATCAAGTGATCAATGCTCTCTGTTGTAGGTATAAGGTTTGATTGATAATTGTTTTTTCCCGTCTACCATTCCTATTTTTCACTGTTATTTTGGGTATGTGTTTGTAATATCTGAAGAAAAAGAAGGAAAATGTGACATTTACTTATGTTTCAAGATTATGTTACTTTGTTTTTATTTTCCTTTTCTATATGATGTAAATCATTTTTTTTAGTTTGAAACTGATAATTTTATTTATTCATTTTACTTTTGTTAAAATGAAAAACGCTACGTCAACTTAACAGGTAAATGTTGTTTGCCATGCAAGCTCCTTGAGACGGATTATAATGGCCAATTCTATCGGTCGAAGTGCTTTTTTTTTTTTTTTCTTTTTTTAGGGATAATTGAAAGGTGAGATCATTTTCGTCTTTTTGATTTGATTACATGATTTTTATTTTCTAGATTTTGCCCAAGAGCGAAATGAGAACATGAGATGGTGCTTCAACCCACCGTGGACACTGGGCATCAACGCTTTTTATTAACAACTGGCAATAGTATGGCCAATGAAAGATAAGTGCCGTCTCTTTCCATACCATCGAGGATGAAGAAAGATAGAACGACATCGAGGCTGTCGCCATCGACAGATCAGAAATGATCGACTCTATCTAGGCTGGGATCGACAATGTCTTCAAGGGATCGAGATATCTGGCGATCTCTCTCTCTTGGTTGGGGCTATTTCTCAATATCAATTTCTTAATCGCTAGTTCCACGCCGATAAAGTTGTAATTTCTTGTTGCCTTGTTTTGTGTATCTTTGTCCGATAGTGATTTGCAAATATATATCTGGGCAAATGTGATAGAGCCACGTGATGATTCTGTCCTTATCATCTTCCTCTAAAATCCCTTTCTCGACCAAACAATTTCTTTATTGCAAGCTGTTTTTGGATGAACAATGAATGTGGGCATTTGTATCGCACGTGAGAGAGAGAGAGAGAGAGAGAGAGAGAGTTTGGACAATACCAAGGGATGGTTTCTTGAGAACAACACATTGACCGGTTGACTTCTAATTGTGTTTCAAGATATGTGTAGCAGCACATGGCTTGGGAACTTGTGTATAGCTGCCAGTCCAATAAGCGGGGCTTAGTATTTGATCTAGGAATAGCTTGAACGACCTAATTTAAGCTTGTCCTCTAGCAACCTCGCTCAAGTAAAAAAGTAGAGTTAGTAGTACTCATTACAAGAAGTTGATTTGCAAAGTGAATAGAAAAGGGATTTTGTCTGTATTTTGCAAGGATGCACATACCACAGACAATGCGTTACTCTATTTGTAGAAAAACACACTCAACTAACGATTACTAACTCTTCAAATGACTAGTTTTTCGACCGTTGAGAATTCTTGACATTCATAGAATATGACCAAACACTTATTGGATTGGGTAGGCAAATTCAAATTTGAACTACAGAGCTAGGTATAGTACCAAACTTGGCTGGATATCCAGCTAGTATGGTACTGGCCCGGTTTCCAGACATGTTTTGACATAGGGTTAGGTATTCCTTAACCCTTAACAACTTACAAAGCTTGTAGAAAATGTATCGAAATAGTTCGTAACAATTACGAATGTGTAAAAGTTGAGCTCTGGAATTATAAAATATTTAGTGTCGCAAGTGATCTATGTAAAGTTGCAACTAAAAGGTCAGGCATCACTACCGAAAATGTAAATATGATTAAAGTAGCATTTTGACAGTCTAATATAGTATATGAATGGGAGAAAACAGAATCTAGAATATTTAAATAACGAGTGAGGGTTTTGAGGTGGCTTGTGTGTGCTTCATCTTCACTTATGAGTAATGATACTAGGAAAAATGGATACATGAGCAAGAATATGACTATTCTACAAAGTTTTGTTGATAAATTAGCTTCTTCTTCTTCTTCTTCTTTTTTAACCTAAGCTTCCGTTAAATCTTATGAATTAAAATGGTATGTGTCCATCTTTCTTAACATAGGAGATAGAAAGATCTCGAATTAGCCAATTAATATGATGCCATGCTTTTATTAAAACATAGAACATAATTATGAGGAATGGAAGTTGATAATTCTATTTATTGAGGATGTCCTGATGCCATCCAATTTTATTTGGTGCACATGATCCAATCCTTTTTTATAGGCTTTCTTTCCTCCTAATAAACATTTACCGTCTTTTGATAATTTGCATGCTAATGAGTTAATATAAATTGCTTCGTCCCTTTTACTCCAAATACCTAGTGTGATATTTTCTTCGTTTCCCATCTCACATTCGCACTAAATATTCTCTGTGTGAGTCTATTGAACCGGGGCCACCCGTTGCCAATTGATACAGCTCCTCCTTTGATAATGATCAAATACTTCTTTTTATCCCAAGCGTAAGATGTGGCATTTTTTTTCACCTTATGTGCACACTCTCAATAAAGGAATGCTTCAAAATGTATTTACTTATGCCAAAAAAAAAAAAAGCAAAATATTCAGCGGGCCTTGAATTGTTTTGTATTGCCAACTTTCAACTTTCTAGAGCCTTTTTTCTTTTTTTTGGAGATCTAAGGGTAGTGATCAAACCGAGCAGTCAAATGATTTGAGTAATCACACCAAGCACCCAATGACTTTCTCATTTTGTACAAGCTGTAGGTGCACCTTCTTAGGTAAATCCCAATTTTAGGAAAATCATCACTAGTGTCAATTATGGACCAAGTCAGATGCAATTCAAAACTCTGATGATTGTCCACATTGGAATTGTTTTCTTTGATTAAAGATGCACTAATTGAGTGCAATTCACGTACAAACCCGTTTCTTAAAATTCACTAAATATTTAGAAACCTACTATTCCTTCTTTTCCAATTTTATTGTTGGAAAACACATGCATAAACCTTCTTGATTTTTTGGCCCAAGTGCATTGAGGTTAGTGGTGTATTTCTGGAGACCATATTTCTATCAATTGCAGAAGCTTGACCATTAATTGGTTTGAAAGTTTCCTTACGCCATGCAATTTGCCCTCCTACGAGTTTCAATTGCAAAGTTATTGCGATTATTTTACTTGCTTCATAACTCCTTTCTGAATGAAATGTTTCTCCAACCTAACGAGTACACTGGTATTGCTTATGCTTTTAATTTCAAGAAACAAAGGTTTTTTTTCCTCGTTCGACCATCAATAGATTAACACTGTGGATTTGTTCAACTTTTAGGAACCATAAATAACTATTTTCCTAATTCTCTTCCTACAAAAAAGCTTTCAAAAAGTATATGATAATCCCGATGTACATAAATTTGGTGATTTACATTCATTTGTGTGGGTTAGTCTGACTTTAGAAGTTCAAGTATCCCATATCTTTTAATAGAAAAAAAATTTATGAGGAAAATCAACATTTTCATTTTGTTTATTTAGGATGAGAAATATGATAAAAAAATCAGACTCTGTAAAATACTTTATTAAGACCACCAATTAGATAACCCACTAATTACATCATAACTTCACCAACGACTCCAATCCACTGTGCCCACTAGGCCTCAATGCTCTGTCGCTAACTTGCTATCTCCAAGTCAAGATGGCATGTTGTTAGTCTTGACTGGCGTGCTACCATAGAGATGATTCGCATGCTCCTGAATCCTCATCGAAGGTTGTTTCCGATTTTTGGATAATGTTGACACAATTTTTAACTTTTGTGCATGTTTGAGTCAATTGTTCGTCATTATGTGTCATATACTTCAATTAAATTTTATCTATTGAAAGCTTAAGATAGATGAGCTCATTAGGCATTTCATCGATAGGCCTCATGAGTCAAGTTCGTGATTCAAGTTGGGTCCTTAGTTTCGTCACATTTAGGTGTAAAGAAAGCATAAAAGAAAAAGAATGGCTGCAATCACAAATCGGCTCCTAGCTGTAACATGAGTGGTGCAGGTGATCATTAGGACCGCTTGAAAGCCTTGCCACGATAGGGCCGAGGAAGCCATCAACTAATCTCTAAATCTCAAGGACAACAATAGGCTTGCAATTGCGCCCCTCTAATCGCCCACCCTAATCCTAATTTTAAAGATTCAAATCTGAGGTGCATCGAGGATAGCTCCTTTGCATCTTCTAAAATTGTTTGATCAATGCTCTCTACATTGTAAGTATATGTCGGGAAAATTATCCAAAAAGTCTTAAACCTATTGCACTTTTGTCAATTTAGTCATAAATCTTTTAACTTTGCCATTTGAGTCCTAAACTTATTCACTTCTTGCCAATTCAGTCCATCCGGCCAATTTTGGCTGGAAAATGCTGACATGGACGCCGGCGGTGCCACATAGGACTGTTGGTGCTGACGTGGACAATTTTTAATAAAATTTTTATATTTTATATATTTTTCCTGCTTTTCCCTTTTTCTTTTTCTTTTTCTTTTTCTTTTTTTCTTTTTGGCTGGCCACTAGCCACAGGTGACGGCCAGCCACCGGCCACAACTGGCCGACTGGCCTCACTCGCCACAAGCGAGGCCCGGCCGAGCGAGGGGAGCCCTCGCCCAAGCGCGGCCAGGCAAGGGTCGCTTGGGCGAGGCCAATCCTTCCCCAAGCCAGGGTGGCCTCGTCGAGCGTCGGCCGAGCGATAGCGATGCTGGGTGAGGCTGCCCTAGCCCCGGCAAGGGCCAGCCTCGCCAGATCTGGCAAGGGGAGCCCTCGCTAGAGCTTGCCCTCTTCCCTGGTCGGGCTAGCGTCAACCTGGCTGCCCGACTAGGGGTAAGGCCGACACTCACCTGGGTGAGGACAAGCCCTGGCAAGGGCTCCCCTCGCAAGATCTGGGGAGGCCAGTCTTCATCGGGACGAGGGCGGCCTCACCCGGCGTTGCCGTTGCCCGGCCGATGCCTAGTGAGGCCGCCCTGGCCTGGGGGAGGGTCGGCCTCACCTAGCTGACCCTTGCCGGGCCACGCCTAGGCGAGGGCTCCCCTCGCCGGTGCTCCTCCTCGCCCAGTCGGGCCTCACCTATGGCAGGCGAGGCCAACTGACTGGTTGTGGCCGGTGGCCAGCCGTCGCTTGTGGCTAGTGGCCGGCCACTGGAAAAGGCCAAGCAAAAAGCCAAAAAGAAAAAACAGAAAAAACAGAAAAAAAAAATTCAAAAAATTCAAAAAAAAATATTATTAAAAATTGTCCACGTCAACGCCGGCAGTCCTATGTGGCACCTCTGGCGTCCACATCAGCATTTTCCGGCCAAAATTGGTTGGATGTACTGAATTGACAAGAAGTGAAAAAGTTTAGGACTTAAATGGGAAAGTTAAAAGATTTAGGACTAAATTAGTAAAAGTGCAATAGGTTTAGGACTTTTTGGACAATTTTCCTGTATACGTCTGATTCATAACTTTTGTTCCTTCAACCTTTTCTCTTCTTCCATGTAATTTTGTTTTAATGTGTTTAATCTATCCACAAATTGAAAGGAAGAAAGAGAAGAAAATTTGAGACTTGAATTAACACTATGTCAAAAGATTTATGACTAACTTGGCATCAATAAAAAGATGTACTAAATTGACATCAATGCAATAGGTTTAAGACTTTTATAACACTTTTCCCTCCTAGTCACAATGGTAGGGTCAATGAAAAAATAGGATTACGAAAAAAACGTGCCCATGCCATCGAGAATGAGGAAAGACAGAAAAACGTTGAGGTCGTTGCCATGCACAATTCTGAAATGACCGATTACATCTTAGCTTGGGTTGAGATATATTATGAGGAATTGGGATGCTAGGTAATATGTTGTGTTTATTATTTTCCTAGGCTCTATTTATTTTTGGAAAAACAACTTCCAAAAGAACGCTTTCTGAATTTTTCGGCGTTCATTTTATGGAAAATGAACTAGTTAGAAAAACAAAATTTTATCAAGGAAAAAATTCTTTTAAAATGAAGGAAAATGTTTTCTATTTTTCAAATTATAAAAAAAATTTCCTCACTCACTTTCTCTTATCTCATACTCTTGTTAACCTTTCCATCTCTCTCTCTCTCTCTCTCTCTCTCTCTCTCTCTCTCTCTATCTTGGCAAATCGTTGACCATACGACAGTCGACGACCAACCACGGGCAAGCTCGAGGCTCATTGACTTCTAGCAATCTCACCACTTGCTAGATCAATGAACTCAAGGCTCGCTTGATCAGTGGTGAGTTGGGCCTCAAGCTCACTGCTCATCAGATCGATGAGCACAAGCCTCCGACTCCTCGATCTAGCGAGCAGCAAGCTCGAGCTTGCTTTTGTTCAATCACCGGCCATAGTCACCAACCTTAAGGAGGAAAATAAAAAATGAAAGGAAAAAATTTAAAATAAAATAAAAAAGCAGAAAAAATTAAAAATTAAAAATTTGATTTTAAAAAAATATAAAATAATAAAATAATTATTAAAAGGAGTGCATGAAGGAAAATCAAATCAAAATTTTTATAGTGAACAGCGGAAAATATTTTTAGGTTTTTGCCAAACACAAAAAAATATTGACATTTCATTGGGAAATGGCTTTCTGGAAAACATTTTCTAGAACACCACATTTTTTATAAAACGAACAAAGTCTCGTTATATATTATTTCTCAATTAATCTATTTCTTAATTGCAAGTAGTGCAGATAAAGTTATGATTTTTTGTTTCCATGCTTTGTTTGTCTGTGTCCGTTGGTGATTTGCCATTATTTATCTGGGCAAGTTGAAGGAACCACGTGCTAACTTCTGTCCCCATCATTTCCCTCTAATACTATACATTTTTCCACACATCAATTTCTTAATCGCAGGCTGTTTGCTGATGAACAATCAACACGGGTATTTGCGTTGCATGAGAGAGAGAGAGAGAGAGAGAGAGAGAGTTTGGGACGGTGCCGAGGTAGGGTTTCTTGAGAACAATAGCCAACCACGTGCTTTCCCTTTAGACAAACCGGTCTTAATATATTGTCGACAATTATGTGGCCTCCCCTCTCTCTCTATTTCTCCCTGTCATCGGCCCATTGCAAGCACTCAGCAAAGAATCCCTTGATCCTCCGGTCGTTCCAAGTCGAAGCTGAAGGTATTGTAAAATCTTCCTCCATTACATTTTCTATTGAATAAATTTTCAATTCTCAGCTGTTTTCTTCGCCCACAGTGTCCACATATTTTTGTGTTACGCTGGTATGTCCGCTTATATTCTGGTGTTATAAGAACTGGTTATGGCCTACATTGCCCTTCATCCATCTTGCACACAAATTAGAAGTGAAGCCTAGAAATCTCAGTTCCTCTAGCGTTATAGTGAAGCCACTCCTAGTATGTGTGTCATTGTATATCTACCTTTCCTGTGCTATCAACGCTATGCTAATTTGTACAATTATAATTTGGTATTATCAGGACTAGGTATGGCCTGCTTTGCCCCTCATCCATCTTGCAGATAAGTTAGAAGTGAAGCCTAGAAATCTCAGTTCCTCTTGCGTTATAGTGAAGCTACCACTGGTATGTGTATCATTGTATATCTACTTTTCTTGTGCTATCAGCATTATGCTGATATGTCTGCTTATATTTTGGTGTTATCAGGACTAGTTTTGGCCCGTATTACCCTTCATCCATCATGCACACAAGTGAGAAGTGAAGCCAAGAAATCTCAATTCCTCTTGCATTACAGTGAAGGCATTCCTAGTATGTGTGTCATTGTATATCTAGTTTTCTTGTGCTATCAGCGTTATGCTAATATGTCCGCTTATATTTCAATGTTATCAGGATTGCTTTTGGTTTACATTGCCCTCATCCATCTTGTACACAAGTCAGGAGTGAAGCTAAGACATCTCAAATTTGCTTGCATTACGGTGAAGCCACTCCTGGTATGTATGTCATTGTATATCTATTTTTAGTGTGATATCAATGATTGTTTCACTTTCACCCTCTTTGTTTGGTAATATAGTTCTATTGATTGAACCCTAAAAAACATGAAAGAAAAAACAAAAAAGGAAGAAGAAACAAAAATAAGTGAGATAACTGCATTATAAACTCATTGCAGAGGCACCAAGATGTCTCTCTTAACTTTATTTGTCCATAAAATGGTAGTTGTATGACATCATGTTTACCATCTTCTTGTTGCTAGTGTAATTTGCGACTTGTAAATAATAGGATGAACTTGAGATAACTACTACTACTACTAGAGAGAGAGAGAGAGAGAGAGAGAGAGAGAGAGGGCCTCACGTTGTCCTATTACTATTAAGATGAATAAAATAGTCACATTAAATAACTAAAAATCTAATCAAAGTACTATTCATGGATCAAGCTTACAAACTTTAAAGTATTGAAAAATTTAGTTCATCATAATTTAGAAAGACAATGGGAGAAGGGAATTTATGATTAGCTAACCATTAATTGATTTTCACATGTAGAAGGATATTTTAGTCAATTAATAATAAACATAAAAGGTGAAGAGAAAAGATGAGAGAGTAAAAAGTTGGATGAACTGGTGATTGACCTTATTGCTGATCAAAAATTGATTTTTTGGTCAATTGATAATAAAAAAAAAAGTGTATAAAATTAAAGAGGAGGCGACAGAAATAACCCTGCTTTATTTTTTTTATTTTGGTTTAATACAAAGTCACAATATTTATACTTTTATTCGGTGCAATGTTATCGTTCAATTTAGAATTTCCCCCGTTAAGAGATAGCCAGTTTAGAAAGATTCTCTTTTTAATTACTAGGGGACATGGCATGTGCAGTCCCCAAAGAATTGATTGTAATCCTTCACAATGAAAATATTAAGTGGCCATGGACCTC
Source organism: Eucalyptus decipiens (assembly GCA_014182575.1). Classification (NCBI taxonomy): domain Eukaryota; kingdom Viridiplantae; phylum Streptophyta; class Magnoliopsida; order Myrtales; family Myrtaceae; genus Eucalyptus; species Eucalyptus decipiens. The sequence goes on along the minus strand of CM024610.1, from coordinate 30,707,460 downwards.
CCCACGTCTGCCACTTCTCCTCTCTCTGGAACGCTGAACCTAACCCAAGCTCATAGTCTTCATCAAGCATCAACTATGGGGAAGAGAAGAGACAAAACCCTAGTTTCCCACACTCTCCCCTCGTCGCCTTCCCACTCCGTCTCGTCCTCCTCCTCCGACTTCGTGCTCACCATCTCTCTCTCTTCCCGCTCCCCCTCCACCCTCTGCAACGCTGACGAGCTCTTCTACAAGGGCCAGCTCCTCCCCCTCCAGCTCTCGCCCCCTCGCCTCTCCATGGTCCGTACCCTCCTCGCCTCCTCCTCCACCTCAGACTCCGCCCCCACCTCCTCCCGCGACTCCTCCGGCAGCTCCACAACCTCCTCCGACCAGATCTGGCCGCTGAAGGACGCCAACAACGACCATGGACGAGCGTCGGCGTCGCTCGCGAGCCACTCGTCCAGATCTGGATCTGGAGAATAGCCTGTCGCCGGGCTCGGCTGCTGGTTGGTGGGGCCGGGAACGGGTGGCGAAGGTCTCTGACTTCTTCATCTTTAAGACCCGTATCGAAACATGAGAAAATCCTTGTTCGCCGTTAATGGAGTGTCGAAATTGGTTGTGGAATAGGACAGATGAGGGAGAAATCTGAAAAATGCGCCCACTCACACAAGTGACAAGGTTTAGGAGCATCCAATATTTTCTATTCAAATTCGGAGGGAAGATGGTACAGACATCCAAACATCTAGCTGCCGTCAAATGTTATTTGTTCACTTTTTTTTAAGAAAGCACGACTTGCTGTCCTGCAAAATCCTGAAAATGAAAGAAATGGTTTAAGCTTTAAAATATTCACAAAAAAGTGCTAAATAATTCTAACTGTCAATACTTTCTTTTAAAAAAAAAAAACTATCAATACTTAAAAGAACGACAATATGCATGTAATACTTCTCCTCATGCTTTTGGATTTAAATCGGAACACACTTGAACTTTCTCTGCGTGGAATTGTGATGGAGACTGCAAATTTTGTTGGGGCCCTAGAAGAGTCATCCCCATTTTCAAGAAACATAAAAATAAGATAACTGAGAAAACAGAGTTTTTTTTTTTTTTTTTTGGTCGGAAGACAGCAGAGATTGAAAAGGAAAGACTTAGCCTTCCATTGCACGTGGTAAACCAGTAACGTATTTGCACCCGCCCCCCAAAAAAACCAGTAACGTGAATCCCCCTTCCAAAAGGAGAAAATTTTTCATAATGGCTCAAAATATCCTCAAATTTTCAAATAAAAGTTTGAAGTGAATATTATTTCAAATAAGAATCCGAAATACCCCAATTTTATCAAATAATGATCTAAAATGGAATTTTCTTTAAATAAAAGCATGAAGTGACTATCTCAATCTCAAAAAAAGGGCATGATCTCATCCTTTATCTTCTTTTCATTTTAGAAAAAAAGATAGCATGGGAGGGCTAGTAGCCCTCTCCTTGTGGCTGTTGCCCAATGCTCGGAAGGGTTGTTGGAACCTTGGCGAGGGCCTACTTAGGGTGCATTTGGAAGTAGCCTTGAGAAGCTACTTTGAAGCCCCAAAGATCCTTGGGCCAAGGAACTCTTGCTAGAATCTAGAGAGGATTGCGATAGGATGGTAGTCACAGGCGAGAGGGCTGGGGTAGCCTCTCACCTTCTTTTTTTTTTTTTCCATTTAGTCCTTTTTTTTTTTTTAGTTTGTCTTTTTATTTAAAAAATGGAAAAAAAAAAAAGAAAAAGAAGGAAAGAAAAAAAAAATTGCAAAGGACAAAAAAAACCATTAACTAGCATGTGAGATCAAATCCTTATCTGAAAAACTGAGGATATTTCAAATATTTATTTGAAATAAAGTTCATTCAAACATTTATTTGAAAGATGATGGAGTTTTAGGTCCTTATTTAGAATTTCAAAAAAAAAAAAAAATCAACCATTAACGGGCTACTTGTCCACATACTATCAAGTCTATCATCTGCAAATTGCCCGGTTACGTGCTGCTTGGGTGCACGGAATGAGAATATATTATGTGCAACAATGATGCCACGTCAGATTTGCACAAATTTATTAACAGATCGACACGTGTCTCTCATCGGCCCAATACCAGAAGATCTCCATTTCAATCCTCCCCCCCTCTCTCCCTCTCTGTCTCCGTCTGTGAAGACGACTTCATGAAAGCTGAGACATGTACTGCCATGGACGCCAGCGGACAAGCCCAATCCTCCGAACGCCACAAAGATCAGACCTCGAATCTCAAGCCCGCTCTCTTCCTCTCTTCGTTCTTCGCTCTCTGGTTCCTCCTCCTCTACTTCCGCTTCGATCCCATCCACCCCAACATTACAATACCTCCCACGATCAACCTCACTCTTCACAACGCCCCCTGGTGCAGCTCACGCACCGCCGTCTACGTCCAAACCACACCCCCCCGGGGAAAGTTCAATTCCAACCTCCTCCTCCGCTGCCACCCCTCAAAATCTACACCGACATGTGCCCATGCGTCTCCAACCACCAGTTCATCGCCGAGATGATCTTCCATGCGCGCCTTGAGAATCACCCAAGCCGCGTCCATGACCCCACTCGCGCCAGCCTCTTCCACGCTGGCCTCCACGTGTCCAGCATGTTCCGCGAGCGCAGCCTTCCGGCCCGCGCCGGGCACGTGCAGTCCCTCCCCACATGGCGGCGGCCGGGACCACTTCCTGGCCCGACCGCGTGGGGGCAGAGTTGTCGCATCAGTAGGGAGGGAGAGAGCGACTTTCGAAATGTTTTGATAGCGGGCCCGACGTGAGACACGTGTCCATCGGTCAATAGTCTTGTGCAAATCCAGCCCCGCGTCACTGTTGCGTGCAAAATTTTCTCACTGCTAGTGGTCAAGTTTATATTTGTTCACCATCTTTTTAAAAAGTAGTTCTTTCTCGCAAAGCCGTGAAAATGAAAGAAATGCTTTAATCTTTAAAATAACTGAGAAAAAATTCAAAATAATTCCAACTGTTGGTATTTAAAAAAAATCAACAATATGCATGTAATGTTTCTTACTAATGTTTTATATCTAAATTTGGGGGAAAACTAGGAGAGTTGATGGAGACTCCAAATTTTGTCGGAGCTCTCCAAGAGTCATATCTAATGTAAACGTGGTAGACTAGTAACGTGTTAGTTGTCCACGTGAGAATATCTGCAAATTGTCCACGTAGACCGGTAACGTGTTACTTAGTGCAGTGAGCCAAGAAGCAACCAAGTTTTTTTCCCAACCAAGGCCGTAAGATTATTCTAAATTGCTCTTGCTGACATTCCTCGCTATGTTTATTCAAATTGCTCTCGCTTCCGTAAACTCAAGGCACTCTTATCTCTCTGCACTTCCTTTCTGTTCATACATCCAGTGATTACTTCTGTTCTCTGTTCAGTTTCCTTCGCGCCCATTTGTTTAAGCAAAACCAAGAAGACACAACAAGAGGAAGAAAAAGGATAGGAAAAATTTCTAGAAAAGAAGGAAGAAATGACTGGGGCTTTTTTTGCCAACGTTGCAGCGAATCTTGTGGCAAAACTTGGTGAATACCTGTTTGCTCCCATTGGACGTCAATTTGGGTATGTGCTGTTGCACAATAGCTATGTGGAAGATCTCGAAAATGGAGTCAGGGAGCTGGAGATTGCGAGGGAAAGGGTGCAGGAATCCGTCAATGAAGCCGTGTATGATGGAAAACCTATACACACTGATGTTAATAATTGGCTGGACGGTGCGAAAGAGGAGGCCAAGGAAGCAGAAAAACTGTTAAAACGTGGTGAAAGTGCAAAATATGCTTGCTTCCTTGGGTGGCTTCCCAACCCATTGGTGCGCCATGCAATTGGCAAGAAGGTAAAGAAGATGACTCAAGTCATTCGGGAACTCTATGAGAAAAGCCAAAATAGTAATTTTCAGAAGGTCTACTATGAAAATACTCCGATAGGAATCGTCACTGCCACCACTTCCGCTACAACATCTGTTGACAACAAAGAATTTGATATGGAGTCTAGGGCCAAAATCACAGAGGATGTAATGAAAGCTATAGTTGATGACAAGTTCTGTGTGATTGGGGTGTGGGGAGTAGGTGGCGTTGGCAAGTCCAAACTTTTGGAGGACATTGAAAGGCAAGTTAAAGAGAAGAAGTTGTTTAATGTGGTTGTCATAGCAAATGTATCACGCAGTCCAGATCTAAAAAGAATCCAGGGAGAAATTGCTTATGCACTTGGTTTGAGGCTAACAAATGATGAACCTACTCATGGGAGAGCAGATCGTTTGTGTAAGATGTTAGAGAGTGATCCTAACAAAAGCATTCTCATAATTTTAGATAATTTATGGGAGAAGCTAGAGTTGAAGGAAGTTGGAATCCCTTGTGGATATGATAAAAAAGTAAGAGGTTGCAAGCTATTGCTAACATCTAGGTACCGAGATGTTCTATGCAATGATATGGGCTCTGACCAAGAATTCCGCCTCAATGAGTTGGAGCATGGAGAAGCACGAAGACTTTTTGAAAGGGTAGTGGGGGATAGAGTTAATGATCCCAAGTTTAAACCCTTGATAGATGGAGTGGTCCAAAAATGTGGAGGCTTGCCTCTTTTGATCCTATCGGTAGCAAAGAGGTTGAAGCATGGAGATTTGGTTGAATGGAGGAATGCTTTGACCAATATAGAAGAGTCCGATGTAAAATCAATAATGGAACTAAATTACAATGACTTAAAAGATGAGCGGATCAAATCATTGTTCTTGATTTGTGCTCTAGCCTCCGGGAGAATTAATACGTGGGATTCAATGGTCTATTGCATAGGTTTGGGTTTATTTAAGAAATTCATGCAGACTATTGAAAATGTTAAAGATAGGTTGATTCAGGATATACGTAGCCTGCAAGACTCTTCTTTGTTACTAGATAGCGAGAACGAGATAAGAATGCATGACATATTTGTTGACATGGCCATCTCTATTGCTTCCACGGAGTGGAACGCCTTGGTCGGGAGGAAGGATTATGGGTTTAAAGAATGGTCAAAGGATGAGATCAGAAATTGCACTGCGATGTCCTTCCATTTTGTTGGCATTCATGAGCTTCCTGAAAAATTGGACTGCCCAAACTTGAGGATACTTTTGTTACTCGAAGACAACCCGTCTCTCAAAATTCCCAAGTCATTTTTCGAATCTATGGAGAATCTCCAAGTCTTAGACATGACTGGCTTATCTTTCACCTCTTTGCCTTCGTCGATTGAGTTCCTTGAAAACCTTAAGTCGCTAAGTCTTGATGATTGCCATCTGGAGGATGTGACAGTTCTTGGAAAGTTGAAAGGATTGCAGTGCCTAAGTTTCTCTCGTTCTTCAATTGCTCGGCTGCCTAAAGAAATAGGTGCCCTGACAGATTTGAGAACTCTGACCTTGGAAGAGTGCACCGGCCTCAAAGTCATCGAACCTGGCGTGCTTGGAAGCTTGGTTGAATTAGAATTTTTATATATTGCAGACAGCTTTGATCAATGGGAGGACGAGGATCAAGCACTGCGAAGCAATGCCAGCTTGGCTGAGTTGAAGAACATGAAAGATTTGATCGTGATGTTCATTTCTATTCCTCATTCTACCAATCTCTCAAGAGACCTGCCATTTGGGAAACTGAAAACCTATACCATCCAAATTGGGGACATTTGGGATTGGTTGGATGATCACGAAGAAGAAAGAACTTTAAAGCTGAAGTTGGATTCAGGCAATCTTCTAGATGAAGAGTGGGTGCAGAGATGTTTGCGGATGACGCAAGATCTCTACTTGGATGGTTTGCAAGATGGCAATGATAGCATTAATGATTTGTGCATGGAAGGCTTTCAGGAATTGAAGCATCTTCATATACAAAATAGCATCTCACTTCAATACATTATCCACTCGTCGAAGTATGCCCAGTGTAATGCATTTCCGAGATTGGAATCATTGTCTCTTAAGAATCTGGATAGCCTGGAAAAGATTTATCACGGCCGTCTTGCCCCAGAATCCTTCAACAAATTAAAAACTGTGAAAGTGGATAACTGTGGTGAAATCAAATATTTGTTTTATTTGTCCATGATGAGAATATTCTTGAAGGTTGAAGAGATTGAAATAAGCAGATGCCACTTGATGCAGCAAATTGTCACAATCGCCAAGGCAGATGAAGATGAAGATGAACTTCCCATATCAAAAGAGATATGGAACTCTCAATTTCCCTCAGATGTGAGCAACCTAAAATTTCTGAAGGTAGAGGATTGTACATTTCTTTTGAGCATCATCCCATCATATTTGCTCATAAAGCTACAAAATTTGGAGGCCATAACCATTGAAAGATGTCAGTTAATACGAGAAATATTTGATCTTGAAGGATTAACAGCTAGTGGGGATGTCGAGATTTTGCCACGATTGACCAAATTAACCTTGAGTGACTTACCAAGTTTGGAACGCATATGCAGCAAGAATCCACGAAGACTCTTGTGTTTCCGAAACTTAAGGGCTTTGAAGGTGCAAAACTGTGAGAACCTAAGGTCCCTTTTTTCTTCTTCCATGGCTAAAGTACTCGAGCAAATAAAAAAAAATAGAAATAACAAGTTGTAAACTGATGGAGGAAATTATGGATGTGCAAGAAGAAGAATCAGAGGAAGATGCAACCATCGACACTTTAGAATTCCCTATGTTAACCACATTGTCTCTGCAGAATTTACCAAATCTCTGTACATTCTATCATGGAAAGTACTATATTCATTGTCCATCCTTAATAAGACTAAGGATATCTGGATGCCCTAAAATGACAACATTCTCTTCATTTGAAGGAAAGCAATGGTTAATGACAACTTGTACAGGTTCACAACAAGTGTCTGGTCATATCAACTCCGACTTGTCCTCGCCTATCTTCTTCAATCAATATGTAAGTAAATATTTTTGGGATTTTCTATATTATGTTTGTCGTAGAAATTATTCTTGGTAACTATAGTCTTATAGCTGATGAAGCACTTGAAAACTCTTTCTATTAGCATGTCCTGCTGCTTCTCCATGCATCAATAAATTTTTTTATGACAATTGGTATAATCTTGGCAAATCAACTTCATCTTAAAGATAGATTAACCAATCAGAGAATACTAGGGCATCCAAATCAGGACTTTTAGGAGATCATGGTCCCAAAACTGACATATGGTCCTCTCATACAGGTTCATTTTCCAAGCTTGGAGGAGTTGACGCTCTTGTCATTGTGCGGGTTAAGAAGGATATGGTACAATGAACTCCCTGTAGAATCATTCTGCAAACTAGCATCCATCACGATCAGAGATTGTGAAAATTTGTCTCATATTTTTCCATCAACTTTGATAGCAAGGTTCCAAAGCCTGAAAATGATTGAGGTGGTCAAGTGTATCTCTTTGGAAGCATTAATGGAACATGTTGCTGTCAATTCTCAAAAAAGGAAAAACTGTTTGGTCCTCTCAGCCTTAAAAGAAGTGAAGTTGTGGCACCTGCCAAGGCTGAATGCGATTTTGACGAGCAGCATGAAAGCAACGTTTTCTTTTCCTAACTTGACTAAATTTAGCTTGCATGATTGCCACAATTTGAGATATCTATTCACAAATGATACAGTGAGGACTCTTCATGAACTTGAGATGCTAGATATTTCTGATTGCAATAACATGCGGGAAGTAGTTGCCATGGAAGAAGGTGAAGAGCGAGAGTTGAAGGCAGTGAAGTTCTCTCATTTACATAAATTGAAGCTTTGTTCCCTTAATAGCTTGATTAGTTTCAGCTCTGGAAGTTGTGCATATGAGTTTCCCTCCCTCAAAAATCTCTCAATTCTAGAGTGCATTGAACTCAAGGCATTCATATTAAGGCTACCCGCACAAAGTGTGGAGATGATGAATGAGGAAACTGCCAGTTTTGATGAAGGTCCATATTCTTTATTTGACAATAAGGTTTTTCTCTTCCCTTTATCTTAGTGGTATTGCTGCGAATGTGATTTGGTTTCTTCCTTGCAATGCTTTAGATTCATAAGCCACTTTGCTTCTATGTCATTCATTGTGAGTTTAGCTTGATGATGTTTATGTAGGTTGTATTTCCCAAATTAGAAGAGCTACATCTAATAGGAATTCAATCAAGAGAATTGTGGAAGAGTGGGATGGACTATGAGCACATTTGCCACCTAAAGGTCATTGAGGTGAAGCGGTGTCACAACCTATTGAATGTTATTCCTTCATTTATGTGGAAGAGGCTACTTCACTATGTGAAGTCCTTGACAGTGGAGTCATGCAATTTGATAGAAGGCATGTGTACACTTGAGGGCCTTTGTGGCATGAAGAGAGAAGCTACAAGAAGTAGTCCATTGAGAGAGCTATCTTTATTTGATCTCCCAAATTTGACATACATATGGAAGAATGAGGATTTACTAGATCTTTGCCTTCACAATCTAACTTCAATAAGAATTGGGAAGTGCCCACGTTTAAGAAGCCTTTTTACAATGTCCATGGCAAAAAGTCTGGGACAACTCCAATATCTTGCTTTAGGTGGGTGTGGAGAGATGGAGTATATTGTTGTCAAAGAAGAGGAGAAACCTAAAGAAGCTGCTGACATTATTGTAATTCCTCAACTGGTCACTCTGTATCTTCACAACATGCCAAAACTCAGAAGTTTCTGCCAAGGGAAGCATATTTCAGAATGGCCCTCTTTAAAAGAGCTTACCGTCGAATATTGTAAAGCAATGGAGGCGATTGTAGGAGATACCAGTTGTAGAAAACTAGAGAGCAGCATTCCAACCCAACAAGCACTTTTGCTGGTCAACAAGGTTTGCACTCATTCTTCTTTGATGACGTATCTAGTTTCTTGTCCCTGGTAGCTTGAGCTAGATAGTGTACGGTTACGTCGCTGACTTCCGCTAACTTTTCATCTTCTTTTTAAAATCTTTGACTTTTATTCCAGAACATCTCGAAGTTATTTTTTTAATACAAACGTATTGACACATACTTCAAAACTTTTTCATAAGTTTCCAAAACTTAGTATAATTTTCTTTCAATTTCAAATGTTATATTAATGTCACGTTTCATTGATACTGCAACTGAAATTTAAGCATTACTAAAAGGTTAAGCTCCAACTAACAACTTTTAGTTCCAACTAACAACTTTTAACTAATTTAGAGTCTAGGCAATTTTAAAGAGGTTGGCTCAAATTCCAAATCTTATTTAATATGAGATCATGGGACAACGACACCTTGAGTCCAAAATCTTATGTCAATTCGGCACTTATGTCTAATAATTCATTTTACATGCATTAAAGTCATAATATTTGCAACGCTTTATGTAGTTCAGGACTTGTTAAGTCCGTCTATTTTTCTATAGATGAATATCCGCATTTTTTTTTTATTTGGTCTTGCGTGGATGTTAACGAAGTGGTGGATGTTGCTCCGGAGGCTCTTTTAATATTGGCAAAATGGAAAAATTGAAAGAAAATATTATATGAAATGGACAAAAAATTAGGGAAAAAAAAGTCCAATACTAAGAAAAGAGTGAGAAAACTGAGAAAATAAGAAAAGATCATCCGAGGGATCGCAAGTCCTAGGAGAGGGAGAGAGAGAGAGTGATTGATGGAAATTAGTATCTTTCCCTATCTGTATTTAACACACGAGCCCAAACTAAGAAAGCATAACTTAAATTAGAGAAATGGATCAAGATAAGTACCCTAAATTCTACATAGCGTCGAATAACTAGACTGAATAAAGAAACAATTCAGCATTGTGGTTGAAGAATCATGCCATTTATCAGTCTCCCCCACAAAAAGAACTCAGGCTCCTTTTCGGGTTCCCCTTCCTATGAGTTAGATGATACATAAACTTTTGCCCTACAAAATTCAAGTAATCCCCACAGCAAATAATCTCACTATTCACAAAAGGGAATGAATTCTCACAGGAAAAGAATATCGAATCGATATTTACTGAATTTTGTGGATCATGTGATTTATCCTTATCTTTAATTTCATTTTTATTTTGTTGACTAAAATGTAGAAGACTCTTGTGAATAAATTTTAGTATAAACCTATACTAACTATTTCAAAAAAAAAAAAAAATTAGTATCAAGAATTTTTCAATTTTTTGAATGATCAATAGGAGAAATTACACTTCTAAATTATTGAAGTTCCAAAGGTGTATTAGTTAGTTGAATTTATTGAATCTATTAAATTCTTGTCAAAATTGTTGAAATCTTCTCTCAAATCCGTAAAAATTCAGTTTGATCTCTTCAAGGTTTATAGAATTTACAATAATCAAAATTACGACAATAGCTGTAATAATCTTGACAATCAAGACTATTACAGTAACATGACAGACATAATAACTATAATCGCCAAACCAAACAATGTAAGAATCTTGACAACCTCTGCTCCTTTTCAATTTCGGTACCCCAGATTTAATAAATATTGAAACAACATTCAAAGAGAAAGTTATACCAAACATAAAGTGGCTCAAAATCAGCAAGTATGGCAGCTGAAGCTCCGACAGGCATGAATGCCATTTATCTTTATGGGCATATCAAATCAGAAATGAGTATGCTTAATAAGAAGGCTGTGGGTTATGGTACTGCTCAAACATAATGCTTGATATATATTAGAAAAATTTGTGCTTTCTACTTACAAATAATATGAAAAACTCCATTCAGGAGAATTGATTTTAGCGGGTGGCATATGGTAAAAGGAAAATAACATGCATCTAGTTTTATTTTCTTTCAATTCTATCTATACTATTTATACTGTGATTCTTTTTTAAAGGGATAGAGAGTCAACTCTAACAAATTAAAATGAAAAATAACAGATTGAGTTTCCTAGCATGGAGTCAATGAAGATCTCGCATATGGATAACATGGAGAAGATATGGGTTGATGAGCTTGCATCAAATGCATTTAATAAACTCAAGACATTGATAGTGGAATATTGTGGGAAACTTTCATTCATTTTTTCATCTCGATCTATCCTAGCAAGATTCCAAAACCTAGAGAAGTTAATTGTGACCGATTGTGGTTCCTTAGAAATGGTATTTCAAGTCGAAGAATTCAGTTTTAGTGAAGCTCATTCCACAAGCACATTTCAATTGAGAGAATTAGTTTTGATACAACTACCAAAAATAAAGCACGTGTGGAGTGGACTTCCCCAAGCTCTTAATTTTGGACACTTAAGATGCATGAAGGTTCTAGGGTGTGAGAGTCTCAAAAGTTTATTTCCAACCTCGGTGGCAAACAGTATGACGCAACTTGAAAAACTTGAAGTATGGTACTGTGGGGTGGAGGAAATTATAGCAAAGGAAGAGAGAGGAGTAGGGACTAGTGCATATATACAAGAAGCTGCAAGTAGCTGTCCATTGAGAGAGCTATCTTTATTTGATCTCCCAAATTTGACATACATATGGACGAATGAGGATTTGCTGAATCTTTGCCTTCACAATCTGACTTTTGTAAGAGTTGAGAAGTGCCCACATCTGAGAAATCTTTTTACAATGACTATGGCAAAAAGTTTGGGACAACTCCAATATCTTGGTCTAGGTGGTTGTAGAGAGATGGAGTACATTGTTGCGAAAGAAGAGGAGAAACCTGAAAAAAACAGCCGAGATTATTGTAATTCCTAAGATTGTCACTCTTTATCTTCGCAACATGCCAAAACTCAAAAGTTTTTGTCATGGAAAGCATATATCAGAATGGCCCTCCTTGAAATGGTTTACCATGGAAGATTGCAAAGCTGTGAAGGTGATTCTAGGATATGCTAATTGTGGAAAACTAGAGGGCAGCAATCCAACAAAGCAATCGTTTTTGCTAGTCCACAAGGTTTGCACTCATTCTTCTTCAATGACATGTCTAGTTTCTTTTCCCTGATGGTTTGAGCTATACTATGTAAGGGTCTATGAGGTGACTTTTGCTAACGTTTTATCTTCTTTTTTCAAATATTTGACCTTTTTTTCCATAACAACTCATAGATATTTCTTTAATGTAAAAGTATTGACACATACTTCAAAAAAGTTTCGTAAGTTTCTAAAATTTGGTATAATTTTTTTTCGTTTTTAAATGTTATATTAAAGCAAAATTTCGTTAATATTGCAGTTCTAGCTCCAATTAACATCTTTTAACTAATTTAGAGTCCATATGACATTAAAGAGGTTGGCTCAGAGTTAAAATCTTATTTAACATAAGATCAAGGAATAAAGACACCATGATTTTCAAAACTTCTTTCAATTGGACACTTATGTTTTAAAATTCATTTTTCACGCATTTAAGTCGTAATATTTGCAAAACTTTATGCACTTCAGGACTTGTTAAGACTTGTTAAGTCCGTCTATTTTTTTATGGATGAATATCTGCATTTTTTTTTTTTTTGTCATTTAGTCTTACGTGGCTGTTAACGAAATGGTGGAGCTTCCCCTGGAGGCTCTTTCACTATTGCCAATGGAAAAATTGAAAATGTATAAAATAAAAAAGGGACTAAGATTAGGGGAAAAAAATCCAACACTAGAAAAGAATGAAAAAACTTGAAGATTAGAAAAAGGTTATGCAAGGGATCACAAGTCTTAAGTGGAAGGGACTGCATGCCGCTGCCACTAACGAGGGTCGACAACCCTCACAATTCACAACAAAGGTGACCAGCACTGGCTAAGGAAAATTTTCAAAAAATAAATCTCAAACTTATTACAATTATGTTAATTCAGTTATAAACTTTTTTGTTTTGCCTATTCAATCTTAGACTTTTTGTGATTACATCAATTCAATCCATCTGGCCAATTTTGATTGGCCAATGTTGATGTGAATGCTGACCTTCGGTTGATGTTGATGTGAACAATTTTTAATAATATTCTTTTTTTGAATTTTTTCATTAATTTTTTTCTTTTCCTTTTCTATTTTTTTCTTCATTTCTTCTTTGCTTTTTTTTTTTTTTTTTTCCCTACAGTGGTCAACAAGACTTTGGCAAGGCTCACTAGCCACTTGAACAATGGCCATTGAGCCCTCACCAACTGCCGACAAGGGTTGCGGCCCCCAAGCCTCGCCCAAATCTAGGCAAGGTTGCAGAAGGGGCTACAACCCTTTCCGACAGTCATTGGCAATGTGGGGGATATATGAAAAAAAAAAAAAGGAAAAAGGAAAACAAGAAAAAAAAAACTAATAAAAATTTGAAAAATATAAAATATTATTACAAATTGTCAACTTTAGCCCTAGCCGATCAAAATTGACGAGATAGACTGAATTGGCACAATTGTAAAATATTTAAGACTAAATTGGCTAAAAAAGTTTAGGATTAAATTGACACAATTGTAATAGATTTATGATTTTTTTTTTTTTTTTTTTTTGTAATTCTCCTACACTCCCTTTGAGCGAGTGATTCTCAATTTAGGGCCAGCTGCCCTAAGCATGACCCTGGTATTGTTGCCGGCCCTGTCTATGCGAAAGAGGCCCTGAGACCTTCATATGTGTTTTTTTTTTTTTTTTTTTTTTTTTGGGGGGTGGGGGGGGGAGGGTGCCAATTCAAGCGAAAAACAAGAAAAACCAAATGAGCAAACTCATTAATCGCTACATCCATCCTCAAAACTGAAGAGAATTAGTATCTTTGCCTATCTTTATAGGCATTTAACACAAGAACCCAAACTGAGAAAGCATAACTTAAATAAGAGAAATGAATGAAGATAAGTACCCTAAATTCTAAGCAGTGTCGAATAGCTAAGCTAAATAAAGAAACATTTCAGGGTGGTGGTTGGAGATTCACGTCTCATACATCAATCTCCCCCACCGAAATTAGGCTCTTTCTCGGGTCGCCCTTCCTACGAGTCCGATAATACATAAACTTTTGCCCTACAAAATTCACGTAATCTCCACAGCAAATAATCCCACAATCCACAAAAGGGAATGAATTCTCATAAGGAAAAATATCGAATAAATAGTTTACTGAATTTTGTGGATCAAGTGATTTCTCCCCGTCTTTATCTTCATTTTTAGTTTGTTGACTATAATGTATAAGACTTTTGTGCATAAATTTTAGTATAAGCCTATACTAACTATTTCGGGGAAAAATTTTAGTATCGTGAATTTTTCAATTTTTTTGAATAATCAATAGGAGAAATTACATTTCTAATTTATTAAAGGTCAGAATATGTATTAGTTAGTTGAATTTTATTGAATCTATTTAATTCTTATCAAAATTGTCAAAATCTTCTCTCAAATCCTTAAAAAATTAGTTTACTCTTTTCAAGGTTATTAAGGATTTACAATAATCAAAATTACAACGATAGTTGTAATAATATTGACAATCAAAACTATTACAGTAGCATGATAATAATAACAAGTGTAATCGTTGTACCAGTCAACATAATGACCTGGATAATCCCTACTCTTTTTCAATTTTAATATACCGGATTTAATAAATATTGAAACAATATTCAAAGAGAAGTTTATACCAAATATAGAACGGCTCCAAATCAGCAAGCATGGCGGCTGAAGTTTTGATGGGCATGAATGCCATATATCTTAATGAGCATATCGGATCATAAATGGATATGCTTAACGAGGAGGCTATGGGTTATGGTACTGCTCAAACATAATGCTTAATATATATTTAAAAAAATATATGCTTTCTACTTAAAAATAATAGGAGAAAATCCATTCAGGATAATTAATTTACAGAGTGGCAGATGCTAAAAAAGAAAATAACATGCATATTGTTTTCTTTTCTTTCGATTTATCTAATACATTTTATCTTGCATTTTATCTTGTTCTTTATATTAAAGAATTCTCTTTTTTGAGGGGGACAAAGAGTCAGCTCTAATGAATTAAAATGAATAATAACAGGTTTTGTTTCCTAGTATGGAGTCAATGAAGATCTCTCACATGGATAATGTCGAAGAGATATGGGTTGATGAGCTTGCATTAAATGCATTTAGCAAACTCAAGACACTGGTTGTGGAATATTGTGAGAGACTTCCATTCATATTTTCATCTCAGTCTATCCTAGCAAGATTCCAAAACCTAGAGAAGTTATTTGTGATTGGCTGTGGCTCCTTAGAAATGGCATTTCAAGTCCAAGAATTCAATTTTAGCGAAGCTTATTCCACAAGCACTTTTCAATTGAGAGAAGTGGTTTTGATAAAACTTCCAAAAATAAAGCACGTGTGGAGTGGACTTCCTCAAGGAGCTTTTACCTTAGGACAATTACGAAGTATGGAGGTTATAGAGTGTGAGAGTCTCCAAAGTTTATTTTCAAGCTCGGTGGCAAAAAGTATGACACGGCTTGAAAAACTTGTAGTAAGGTCTTGTAGAGTGGAGGAAATTATAGTGGAGGAAGATGGAGGAGTAGGGACAAGTATAGGAGATCTCTTCTTTCCACGATTAACCAACTTGGCATTATATGACCTGCCACAACTGAGAGGCTTCCATAGGAATAGTCATACTTCAACATGGCCACTCTTGAAGGAATTGCGAGTGTGGCACTGCGGCAAAATGAGGTCATTCTCGTTCGCTAGCGGAATGCAAAACTGGCAAGGTACTACTGTCAATGGGAGCCAACCTGCACTCTTTTCTGTAGAAAAGGTAAAATCCTTGATTAATCCCTTTATTGTTGTCTTCATTAGGTTATGGGTATATCTCTCGGTCATTGTTTGTTTCGGAAATTGAAATTATCCCATAATTGACCTAATTGGAGCTAAGTTTCTTAGAATTGAGAAACATTCGCCAAATTAAGATAGCAATTGATTTTACCCATTGGCCAAGCTCTTATTATTTAGGTTTTGAAATGTACAAATATGTCTTTTTACTTTTAAGATCATCAATTACTTTAATAATCTGCCGAAGTTTATTCCAGCGGCTTATCAATGCCTCTGAAGTTACTGAAATTTAGTCGAAATTACCAACCTTAATTTGATTGGTATAGCAGCAACATGTCTTTAACCCCAGGGAATGCTAGAACGTCGGTTTATTTTTGGGCTATGTACTTTTGGTTTGCTTCCTACCTTATCTTAACTTGTCATTTTGCTAAAGTTAGAATGAACAATTTGACTTAATTATTTCCTCAAATTTTCGCAATATAATCTCTATCTGCTTTATCGCTTTTTCGCCTAAGTCCCATCAATTCCAAACTTATTTTTTTGGTTCCTTTTTGCCAATCATCAGTTCATGAATGCATTCTTCTCATAGTTATAGAAAGTTGGACCCATGCACTATGTATGATCTATAGTGATAAATAGAGCGCAACATGTTAATACATGTTACTATTGAAACACATCGACTCGTCATATAGGTAACACGATTTGGAAAACAATTTACTTTTTTTCTTCTAAAACGTTTTATTCTACATAGTTGTTGGTATTGATGTGTTTATTTCTCCTTTCGGCTATTATTAGTTGACAATTAAAGCATTGAAGTATCAATTGGTTCTTTTTTGACTAATAAATTTCTATACCCAATTCATGAAACATATTGAGATTGAATTGGGCACACCACTAACAACAAACATCCATTTTAACAACCTTTTATAATGGTCACTAATGCTTGCTAGTCTTGCTCCGGGAAGATAAAACAGGGTAAAAGCCTAGCGGTTCCTGTTTCATTTTCCCAAATAGATAAGACATTTTAGTCATTGGGCTGTGGTTGTGGGGATTGATATGGATTTTGGCGGCCTAATTAAACGGATTCTCTGTTCCCATAGGTCATTCCACACTTGGAACATTTGTCGTTAGCGAGGGAGGATGTCGAGATGATGCAGCATTACATCTTTGGCAATCTTAAAGAGCTGGCTTTGATATGCTATCATGATGAAAATGTTGCTTTTCCCTCCAATTTCCTTCTCCAGAGGTTCCCCAATTTAGAAAAGCTTTCTGTGCACTGTAATTCCTTTGAGGATATATTTACAGAAGATGCTTTTGGACATGCGAGAGAGACTTCCTGTGGAGGACTATCTGACATGCAAAAACCTCTCAAAGCACTTGAAAATTTGAAGCATCTTTACTTGAGTAAACTATGCAACCTCAAGCGGGTGTGGAAAGATGGCTCCTTGATGGTTGAAATCCTTAAACAGATTGAAGTAATGGATATCATAAGCTGCCCCAGTTTATCAATCGTATTTCCATCTCCAATTTCGTTCCAGAGCTTGACAAGTTTGAAAGTAGAGAATTGCACTGGTTTAGTTCATATGGGGACTTGCTCAGCAGTGACAAGTCTAGTGCACCTTACTTGGCTGACCCTAAAAAATTGTCGTGCAATGGAAGATGTGATAATAGATGATGAAAACGGAGGAGAGGAGATCTCTTTCCCCAAGCTGCAACGGCTGACACTTGATGGTTTACAAAGCCTTGAGAGCTTCTCTTCCATAAATTGCGCCTTCACATTCCCATCATTGGTTGGTATTCTTGTGACGAAATGCCCCAAGATAAATATATTCTGCAAGGGTGCCTTGAGGACACCAAAACTAAAAGAAGTATTCTTCTCCTACCAAGATCGTGAAGGGCGTTTGAAGGGTGACCTTAACACCACCATCCAAACCTTTTCAGCACGAAATGATCCACACCGAATTCAGTAAGTTCAGTAAATGCTTTTGCTAATGACATGTTATAGGAGAAATTATTCCAAGGCTGAAGAGCTTTTATTGGAGAAATTATTCCAAAGCTGGAGAGTTGTCCTTAATCTAGTCAAATCTCAAGTCTTTCAAATAGTACACAATTCCAAAAGTATCCTCAGCAAGTCCTTCAAGTAATTGAATATTTTTGTCTTTCTAGTTTCTACATTCCTAACCTGTTTAGTCCATCAATGCCAGATCCATTTCACTCTAGTTGAGAGCTTCAGTAAGCTTCCTATTTAGTCGACATATTTGATGTAGCACACATTTATAGAGCTCAAGAATTTGTCGCAACTCTCTAATCAGTGATCTGTCTCTAAAAAGCTGGCCAACTGCAACTATGTGCCCCTCCGTAGTCCGTATCATGAACCAATTCCTTCTTGACGTGTTACCCCGTTTCCCTCAAAATACTGAATTATGTTGATGTTTTGCAGTTGCTGAAGACCAAAAAGATGAGAAATTGGTTCGTCCCATACAGAAGAAGTTGAATTCAAGTTCCTGATCATCATGCTGCGCAGTGCGAAATTCTCAAAGGACTGCTTGTACCTTTTCTTTCTATATTTCTTCTTCCCTCTTATTCTAAACTGGCGGACATTTTATGCTGTGGAGAATTCGCTTAATTATTGTTCGGATATATCATTGGATTTGTAATGCCATGCTACCAGCAGAAACAGCTATGGACTGCCATATTCTTTGTAGTTTGGAATGTGGATCTACCCACTAGACTGTAGCTAAAATAACTATTGCTCTAGCTTGGCGGGACACATAACTCTCAACTTCCGGGAGCGCATGTGACAGTTATTTCCTTAAGGCTAGGTTGTCACTTTTCTGGTCCATCACTATGAGACGGGCATCCTCTTTAGCATGATCGAATACATGGGTTTTCCATGTAGATGCTGGAGAAGCTCTGCACCACAAGTTTGTTGATATTATGGAACTTCTTTTCTTATCACTCATATGGTTCTTTTGTCGGGTTAGTACTGACTCTGTGTCACTGCACTCAGCTATTTTCCCCTTCTAGATATTGGCACTGTCCTACCAACTTTTGGGTTGGATACCAGGGGTGCTTTGGCGGAACTTGGCCAAGGTCGGGCCTTGATATCCTATCGCAGTGAAATCATTCGGGAGAGTTTGTTTGGAATGCTTGTTAACTTCGAAATTAGAGGGAATGCATTGAACCCTCCTATTCTATCCCCCATCACCGTCAGTTTCGCTTGTTTGGTGATTGCACGGTCATTATCACTTCCTACGAATCGCCAGTGTTGCCCAATACACATTATTTATTCAGTTAAGTTCTATTTATTTCATGTAAAATAAATAATTTGGAAGACATTTTCTATAAAATAATCGTTTGTATCGCTTGAAATAATTAGTTAATGGAAAATATTTTCATCGTTGAAAGCAATTTATGTAAAAAAATTTCGAGTATCATAAAAATATTTTTTGTTCATTAATTTTTTTAAGCAATAGAAGTGATCATTTTTTCAAATCTATTTTTCATATTGTTCATTTTTTGCAAAACCAATGGGAGCCTCAATTTGTGCTTTTGTAAAGAGCATAGGAACAAAATCATTTGCAGAATGATTATTCAATCATAGATGAAAATTCACAGGTCAATCAATCGTCGTATTGTTGCATCCGAATAAGATCAACCATGAAATGATGGATCAAAAGTGTTGTATTTAGATCAATGCGCAAATTTTTGTTGAATCTTTCAGATTAAACACCCTCCCCATTATAAACAGAGTGTTTAGAGTAAAAATGCAAGTGCTAGAGAAAATCAATATAGAGAAACTGAGGGTGCGCATGACAAAATTTCTGAAATAGAAATTGATTTCTGACCAGAAATTGATTTCTCAATTTCTGAAATTGAAATTGAGAAGTTAAAAATTTTAGCTTCTCATTTCTTCTTCAAATCTATTTCTGGAATAAAAATCTGTTCCAGAAATAGAAAAATCAAATTACGTTACTAAACGGATTGCTTCCAAACCTGTTCCGGGAACACAGAAACAGAGAAATAAAAAAAATAGAAATTTTATCATGCGCACCTTAAGTGACGAATCATCCTGTCATCTTGGGGACTCGAGAATCCTTTTGACAAATAATTCATTAACTGAGCTCTTCGGCCTACCTTTCATGATGTGAAGATATAATTGTTATTCATCTATTATGGTGATGACGAGAATGCCGCATTAAATGTGTTCACTGTACTTCAGACTCATCTCGTTGCCAAATGAAATTTCTACTGGCATGTGGTTTGGGGGGAGGAGGGGAGAGAGAGTTTGTGTTGGTGACAAAGTATTAAGAGCGGTTCAGAGACTAAATGACAATGATCTATTAAAGTAAGCCAGATAAGTTGACAGTCAGTACTTTTCCTTTTGTCTTGAAGAAGGAATATGTGAAGTAGATCGTCTTTTTTCTTGCCCGTGATGTTTTTTTTTGGTAAAGTTCTTGCCTGTGATGTTCAAGTGGGGTATTACGACATTTTTCCCGTGGTGGATTAGCTTTAGCTGTCTTGGAGTTTATAGCTTGTTATGTCCCTGGAATTCTTGGAAAAAACAAAATGAGCGATCATTGGACGACCTTACGTAGGAATTCGAACGTTAAATGGCAATTAAGTAATCATGACTACGAGGCCAAGAATCATCAGTCACCATATAATAAAAGACATCCAAAATAAATCACTTCACTTATTAAAATCATCAATCATGAAGTAAAAATGGTCAATTATGATTGCGTCGTGCTGCATCAATTGAGATAAGCTCCATTTATTTTGTGAATAATAAAATGATCAAAATATATTTTTCTAAAAATAATCGTTTATATCGCTCATAAAAATGAAAGATCGATAAATATTTTCAACATCCAAAAATATTTAATATAAATTATTATTGATAATGAAAATAATTTTCTTTAATTAATTATTTCAATCAATTATTTTTTTAGATTACTTTAATTTTTACGAAACAATCAACATAAAACTCACGTTCCTCTGAATTGATCAGCTCTTCCCTCTCTACAGGGATTGAGAATCAAATCCAGACATTGACCTAATCCATCCACTTGTTCAAAGGATCCATGCGTCAAGCGTCAGAGATTTTTTTTTTTTTTTTTTTTTTTGAACAAGTCAAGCGTCAGAGATCACCCCAAGCTCTTTCCCAGAGATTTCCGCGAGACTTCTAACACGGCACGACTTCAGTACATTTCCGGGTCAATCCATCATTTTCTCTCTCATTCCCTCTGCTTTCCTCTCCTCTCAACCCCCTGCTTCCCCGACAAAGGTGATATACCCCACTACTGGTCATGGTCATCGTAAATGAATGACAGAAGATGGAAGGCCCAACGCGCGAATCAACACCTTATCACGCGTCGAATTGCACTCATATATCTATATATGGCAACAAACTTCATCAAGAATCCAGGATTCCCAAACGGTTCCTAGCCTTCCGAAAGGAAACCGCGCTTTTACATCCCATCACTGTTCGCACGATTGTTTGACATAGGTTGTTTCGTCAGATCGGATAATACCGTCATAGTCTCGGTCGAGAGTCGAGACGTCAAAACCGAGCCCACGCGCTTTGCTGTTTCTGTCGACGACATAAAGGCAGAGAGAGATAGAGAGAGTGGGAGCAACAATTTTCACCAGAAGCAGTTTCTGTGAAAACAGGGCTTCAGAGAGACGGAAGAGACAGAAAGAAGTGGCAGCAAGGAGCTTTAGAAAAGGATTGTTGGTGTGAATCGAATACATGAAGGAGGTGAAATTGTTGATCGAAAATTTAGTCCGAAATTTTTCATCAGTTCATTCAAAAAGGGCTGCCAAATTAAGACAAAAGTCTAGCTAAGCGTTGCACTTTTACACAACCATATTGTTCATTCTGCAGGAACAGTCATTGACTATCTGAATTGTGCGTCGCCTTATGAAATTTAAATTTGGTGTTGCTGATTAAGCATAGATACAAATAGGATAATCAAGGAAGGAGCAAGTACGAACTTCTTGCATTGCATATGATGTTCTACATGACTGCCTAGAGTTTGTATGATGTGCTTTATTGTCTTTGCTGCAGTTATTCTTATCTGCTTTGATATTATGTGATCGAGACATCATGTCAAAGGTAAACTTCATTAGCATTTTCAGCAGACTTGTTGCATATGTTGCTACTAGTATGTAGTTTTTCTATTTTGTCTGCATCTTGCTTTCACGTTCACCCGGGATCTTCAAAATCACGCTCAATCCACAACCCACAATAACATCTAGGAAGTATAGTCAGTACTCTACCCACATAAATGGCATTCTAATGTATCAAGCTGACTGGAGATGGACTACATACTTACATGCACTAAAGAACCATCAAACCAATCAACAAATGGCAACAAAATCATTCAAATTTATGCCTAAGATAATTCACTGCAGTGTCCAGCTCATCAAGATCGCAATATTTACAAATTACCCACTCCACTAATACCCAAACATGTCCCGTAACTAGCAAAATCGAGTATACATTGTCACCTTATTATGGGTAATAAAAACTAGAACACTCAAATGAGTCTTAAACTAGCACATCTTGTGATTAACACAGCAAAGTCAGTGAAGTCAGCAAAATCTAGAACAAAATCAGAACACTAAGGGTCTGTTCGTTTCACGAAAAATATCATGTTTCTAGAAAACATTTTCCTGTAAGTCATTTTTCAAGAAAATGACTTTATTTTCTGGTGTTCGGCTGAAACCTAAACTTTGAGTGGAAAATATTTTCCACCGTTCATTAGCTAATTTAATTATTTGGGAAAAATGATCAAAAATTGAATTTTAATATTTTTATTTGACCAAAAATTCCTTTTATTTTTTATATTTTAAAAAAAAAATGAATTTTTAATTATTTGTATTTTTAAAAAATCGAAATTTTTATTATTTATTAATTTTTCTTTCTTTTTCTTTTTCTTTCTTTTCCTTTTCCTTTTTCTTCCTTCCTCCTCCTTCCTTCGTTGCCGCCGCCTCCTTCCTCATCCTTCTTCCTCCTCCTTCCTCCGCCGCCGCATGCCACCCGACGGCCAACCAAGACTCGGTCGCCAGATTTGGCGAGCTCGAGGCTCGGTCAATCTCGCTCGAGCTCGTCAAAGTTTTGCCGGGCTCTAGCGAGCTGCGAGCTCGCCGGATCTGGCGGCGGAGCTTGGGCTCACCTGGATCAGGAGCCCGAGCTCCGCCGCCAGATCCGGCAAGCTTGCGGCTCGCCAGAGCCTAGCAAATCTCCCGCGAGCTCGAGCGAGGCCCGAGCCTTGCCCAGCTTTGTCGAATTTGGCTAGCTGCGAGCTCCGCCCCAAGCCGGCGAGAGCTTTGCCTTGCCCAATCCGGCGAGGCTCGAGCTCAGCTTCGCTAGATCAGGCTAGGTGAAGCCTTGCCGGCTTGGGGCGAGGCTCGAGTTGGCTTGTGGCCAGTCACCGGATGTTGCCGTGGTCGGTTGCCAGCCACCACCAAAGAAGAAGATGAAAAGAAAAGGAAAAAAATTAAAAACTTGATTTAAAAAAAAAAAAAAAAAAAAAAAAGAAAGCATAAAAATAAAACGAAAATGTATTGATAAAAAGAAGCAAGATGGAAGAAGTTATGGAAAATGTTTTCCACATCTCAAAAGTGGAAAACATATTCCTCACTTTTGAAGGTTTTTCTTTTCAATAATGGAAAACATTTTTCTTGACTAGTTTATTTTCCGTGAAACGAAAACTGGAAAATCCAAAAAACGTTTTTCTAAAAGTCATTTTCCGCGAAATAAACGGACCCTAAAGGTCAAAATTCATGATTTAGTAATGGAGTTGAAACATATCTTCCCGCGAGTGTTTATTGGCTCACGAGATCAACATGAGAACAAATCGAAGTCAAATGAAATCATCAATGTTTGTACAGTGGGCACATGTTCAATTTCAGCAAATTAAAGCATGACAACATGATTATTTCTTGAAAATTTACATAAATTCCTCTCCTCAATTCATATGACTAAGATAACATAGAGACAAGTCTTGCCGATTGCTTTTTGAACAACGAATGGATATGAACAATAGACATGAACAGGAATCCAGCAAACTGAAGTCACAGACAGCATTTATAACCATGACTACAACATGTTATGGACATACACAGCATTCATAGCCAAGAAATCAACATACTTTTGAACATGTACAGCAAGAACAATTACGAAACTAGTAAGTTTGAGCCATGTACTGCAAGAATGGACATATTTAGTGAACCTATGATGCAGTAGGTGTACAAATTTAACGAATAGCACATCTTGGAATGAATATTGTGCAAGCTAATGGTGATAACCAAGATAAACGACCATTTACTTGCACATACATCGGAAGCACGACACAAACAATACTCCAATGTGTCCATCGCATGTGAAGTGTAGTCTCAACCAAGCCCAAGACAGGGCGGCAGTTAGGCGGTTATAGAGGATTTCTCTACATTAACACCTAGGCCATCATGATTCCTGCACTCTGAACACCTCAAGCTCAACAATAAATCCAGAGGCTACAGTTTAGAGGACATTTCAGCCCCGCTCCCAAACCAATATTTAATTAATTGAGAACAAAGTAAACGGAAGCACAACGGAAAGGAGAACTCTAGGCCATCAAAAGATGAAGCATCAATTCGCAATTTATGATCAGTACATTGAACAGCAACATACAAATCACTCCTATGCAATCTCAAATCGATCAATTATTTATTATTGACATCTCCGAGGCAAAACGTCGATCCTGCGGTGAGCGTGAAGGGCAAGGTGTTGTAAAAAGAAGAATTCCTATCAATTGGCAAGGAATATTACATGAGAAACCCAGCCAAAAATTGCCAGAGAGGAATCGTCATCTCGGTCTGTGCGTTGTGTTCTTGCTTCGCTCGGTTCCTCAGCTCTCGCATGTGCACCAAGCTTCAGAGAGTGCATTGTGGTGGTTGTTGTGAATTGTCCTGCGAAGCGTGAAATCATTAGCTTCAAAGGAACCTCCAGTGCCTTCGAGAAGAGAGAGAAAGAGCATGAGAGAGAAGTTCGATTGGCGGAGGTGATGAACGTTCTGCTCCGTCACGGCCGAGGCTGCAGCGGCTAGCGAAGGACATGTGACGGCAACTGTTACTGATCTTAGACGGTAGACGATCAAATTTATGGTGATGGAGCTGAAATATGGGTTGATTCATGCGTATAAGTTTTTTTAGCTCATATTTGTTCCAGCAATCGATAATTTTCTGAGTTCAATTTTGTGTTTAAAAATATTTATAAAATAAAAGGAAAAGGTAAAAAAAACCATAATAAATAAGAACAGATTGAATCTCCATCGAAGAATACATCTAGGATTGCATTTGAAAAAACTGAAGCAAATTGTAGTACATTTACGTGGCATTAGTTAGATTCTTTTTTCCATATGATTTTAGGGAAATAATTCATTTAGTATTCTTATAGTACTTCACGTCTACATGTATATATTTTTTATAGCAGTGATTTATTATGGAGAGGTTATATTGAGTTTCCATTTATAGCTCACTAGAGTCCTATTCAAGCCTTAATAACAAGGCTTTATAAATTTTTACCCGATACAGATCATTTTTTTTTTTTTTTGCTCCTTTATTTATTTGTTTATTTATTTATTTGGTTAATATTTATTATTGCTTGCTTGTTTCTTTTTACTTGCTCGAGCGCTATGCATGATCATTTTTCACATATCAGAGGACAGGGAAACAAAATTTAAGAGAACGCATTGAAACCTTTTTATGAAAGTTACCAAAAGGGCATTCAAACCCCCCCTCGAGTGGTTCTTTCGAGAAGTGCCTTTTGGACCCGAGTTTCTTGAACATCACAGAAAATAAACAAACGAAGGATTATGTTCATGCTCGATTTGTGCACAGCTGCAGCTAAAGGTTTGAAATTCTGTAAAGAGCTCTATTATTTTCTGTCACTTTAACTTCCTTAAAAGAAAAAAAAGAAAAAAATGAGATGGGTTGAAGTGGTCTCATTACGCAAGTGTTGCTCTTGTAAATTGCTAATCATACTACTTGTAGGTGAATATGATTCACCTCATCTTGAATACAAGTATCGTGTAGTGTCACAGTTGTTACTGAAGTACTTGCATGTGATGAAGGCAAATTTGAAATAGTAATGTGGACACTTAAATTTTGACCATTTATTTTAATCATTTATTAGTTGCATAGAAAATTATGAATTAATTTTAACCCCAAACAAAAAATGATTTTCATTAAATTGCATTGCATTTGGATATTAGGAGCATTTGGATTACTAGTATTAAAATTTATAAAATAAAAAATAAAAAACTTATTACTATTATTTTTTATTTTTTATCTTTAAAAATAATTATCATTAAAAAAGAAAGTGAGACTGGGCCGGGGCAGGCCAGCCCAGCCTTTTCTTCTTTTCCCACGCGGGCCAGCCCATTTCTCCCTGTCCTTGGCCCGGCCCGCGTACCTCTGCCCTTCCTCCTTCTCCCGCACGCGATCTACAAAAATGAAGGAAGACGTAAAGAGCAGCAGAGGGGACAGAGCAGCGGAGGGGGTTTCGAGCGGGATGTTTGGTCGGGAGCAAGCCAGCACGGCAAGCTGGCGGTGGCAGGGCCATTCGCGCCTGCTGCGAGCTTAAAAGACGGGGGGAGAGAGAGAGAGAGATTCGGAGGTCGAGAGATCGTGAGAGCAGCCGAGGGAGAGAGTTTGAGAGGGAGGAGTCCTCCGGCAGTCCGGTCATGCCCGACCCCCGTTCGACGACTCCCGACCGCGCTCTCAAACCCGCGGCTCCCATTCCCGGTGCCAAATCTCCGGTAGGTCACGTTTCTTTTCTTTCTTTGATTTTTCGCAGGACGAGCCGTTTTTCCGAGGATCCCGGCTCGGAGGCGTGCGAGGCAACCGAACGTGGTTCGTCTATCGAGCTCGCCCTCCATTCGCCATCACCGAGCCGGGTAGGGACCCTCGGCCGACCCCTGTTTGTGCCTTGCTTTGCCCCTTTTTGGGCTCGCCGGACCGGGCTTCTTCGTTGTCCGGTTCTCGCGAGCACCGGCCCCGTTCGTCCGTGTGCCGCTACTTTGGGTCACTACTTGTTGATTATTGCGAGTCCCAGTGCAAGTTGGTCGGTTTTTTCCCCATTTAGCCAGTGCGCTTGAAACGTTCGATGAAATACCTGAACCAAATCCGTTCGGTTGAATCTGGACTTTTGAATTGTTGAAAGGAGCCCGTGAACATGCGTGATGCGATGTAACCTCTCTTGTGATCAGCAAGTACGTTTTCGGTCATATTTCATTTCTACCGAGTTTTTTTGGGTTGCTTTGCTTCGTGCCTTGGTATATCCCTGCGGTAGTCCTTGGTGTTTGGGGTGCGGCTGCGAATGGGAGCCTCCAGTGATTAGCGATGGAGACAAGTGGTTGCTCGGTGGCTGAAAGTCGCTTGCTGTGAAGATGCGGGGATATGGTCACGTCGTTGACGATGAGAAGAATATTTTCACATTATGGTTTGGGGAGAGTCTCGGTTGTGGATGTGTGGGGGCTCATCTCTTAGCTTTTACCGAGCAAGAGCAGCTAGATTGTTGGTGGTGGCCCCGTAGCTTGATTGTTGAGTACGTATGGTTACTGTTTTGATGGTTTGGTGTGTAGAGGTTTTTTTTCAAAGAATAAAAAAAATAAAGAAAAGAAAAAAGACAAAATAGAGAAGGAGACGACAATAGCGGCTCAAGTTGCATTTTGTCGAATCTGGGCTAATTGAATGGTTGAGTAATTTTGGGCTTGAGTGGTTTTAATGAATTCGGGTTGGCTTCATTTTTGGAAGTGATTGGGCTGAGTTCTTTTTAGTAATATGGGCTTAGTGTACTCAGTTACAAAGGAATGGGCTTGGTGTAGCTTTGGTGGAAGAGTTGGCTCACTTGGGAGTTTTTCCCAATTAGGCTTAGAAAGGGTAGAAATGGAGAGGCGACAAAGAAAGTCACGACTGTCTGGAGCTTGAGGATAAGATCAATCGTGCCCTCTAGTCTGAACTGTGAGTCCAAGTTCATCCATGTTCTGGCCAGGTCCCTATTTTCAGACTACTAATTATTTGAATAAAAAATATATTTTTAAAAATTAATTTTATAAAAATTAATTAAAAATTCCAGAAATTTTTTTCCTAAAGTTAGAAAATGCTTTAAAATAGTCTTTCAGGGTAGCCTTCTCTTAAAGTTATGGGAAAATCATTGATAAGAAAATTGTGCTAAAAAATTAAACAAGCCCTTATAGGGTCCCGATTGTCCTAAAAACAAATACCTTTAATTACGCATTTTCCATGTTGATTATGATTTCGCTTTAGCTTAGTTAAGATGGTAGGCTCCTTATTTGATAATGCTAAATTCTTGCTCTTCCAATTTAATTTATTCGATGCTGCTTTGGTTGCTAATTGTCATGTTAATGATTGGGCATTCACATGGTCACCTTATGTATTAGTGGATTCTAAAATCAACACAGACTACCTCACAAAAAATATTCTTGAAATGAACAAGATTAGGTATTGAAATGACACTAATTATTTAATTAGTGTAATCAAGTTTTCGACCCTAAACTCTTTGATTACGTAGGAAGTGAGGTATATTCTCATATCTCATTTGATTTCTAGGCAACCTTAATAAGTTAGTGATGACTCATCATTTGAAAATTTTTATGAATACTCCAACATCGTGGGAGGTACCGCATCTAATCATGGACCATAGAGATGTCTTTTAGGTAATACCCCTAAACTTATTTCCCTCCGTATTGAGGGGTAGGTCAAGACAAGTAAATATTGATCTTGCACTCTTCATCAATTGGATAAATGCATATACATAGATTTATTCAATGCTACTCTAGACCTAAAAATTGGATCATTGGCAATCTATCTTTATACACATAGAAGTGGATATTACTCGTGTGAAAGTGACCCATGTGGCAGCACATGTGCTTTCTTCATCTGATCTAATTTTTATGGTAATTTTAGCATATTTTTATTAGTTTATTTAAATTGACGATTGTTGTGAATTTTCAAAAAAGTTTAACAATATAGGGAATACATATTATGCTATGATATTCATTTGACCTTAATTCGAGGACTATGAGGTTTTCATTAAAAGATTTTCACAATATTGAGATCCAAATTATGACGTGATAGCCCATATTTGGTAGATGATATTAGCGAATCAATAAAAATAAATCCATTGCTACCAGAAAATTTCATCACGGAAAATTAATTTCATGTATATTGCAAATAAGTAAATATGAGAAAATGATGAAAATAATC
Organism: Eucalyptus decipiens; assembly: GCA_014182575.1. Classification (NCBI taxonomy): domain Eukaryota; kingdom Viridiplantae; phylum Streptophyta; class Magnoliopsida; order Myrtales; family Myrtaceae; genus Eucalyptus; species Eucalyptus decipiens. The sequence continues at coordinate 30,678,645 of CM024610.1, read as the reverse complement.
ATTAGCAAAAGTGTAGATAGAGTAACCCACAGTTAAGAAAAATTAAATTAGAAAAAAAAAAGCATTAGATGACATGATAGCACATAATTTCATATACAAATATGATAGCTCTTGGGATTAAATGCATGATCTTAATCACTAAAATCAAGCCATGGCCTAACACTTTCAACCGTTGAAGAATGCTATTACAAATGAATTACCAAACCTCCACCTATTAGCATAGATATTTTCAAATGCAAGCCAGCCATTGCAATGACGGTGGAAATTCCTAACGACGAGCCATCTATTATCATAGTTATTTTCAAATACGGAGTAATTAATAGGTAAATTTTGTTATGTTAAATGGACATGGTGGCAAGGAAATTATTACATAAACCCTTTCGATTATGTTTTGTCTTCGTAGGAACCATAGCCTAGAAAAAGAAATGCTAATCACTTTTCCACGCATTATGTAAGAGAGAAAGGGGAATCTTATGGCGAGCTCATGTGAAGAGTTGCTTATCAATCAAACCTGTCCTTTTTAGATGGGAAGGGACCAAAGATAACATCTCAGTTTCTACAACCCACACCACCCATAGTCGTTGCCTTTGTTTTGTTTTGTCTTCTGTGTTCAATTGTCGCTCGCTATTATTGATCTGGACAAGTTGGACCGACCCAAGAAAATAAAGAAAGAATTGACTCTTGTGTATCATCCTTTGCGGGGCATGAGAAAAGGCAAAGATCTTTTTTATTTTATTTTTTTATTTTTTGTGAGGTCAAAGAAAATTTTATTGAAATTGCGAACATGGTCGAAAGAGTTCCAAGCCAGGGGAATCTAAACAAAGAAGAGAACAAAAGGCTTATGGAGGAATAGAAAGGCAGTTTTGTGGAAGAGAGCCAATCCGTCGAGTCTTCGCAACTTAGTTTACAGGCCCACATCTGTAAGAACAAAAAGTGTCATAATCTATATCTATATCACCAAATGGAAAGGCAAATCATATTTTAAAGGAAATAATCTATCAAAAAGTGTAAAAAATCCTCAATTCCAACAGACAAGTTGGTAGAATTTGAGGGTGATTTTCATGTGAATCGAGGCAAAATTTAAACCTTAGGAACCAACACATCGCTAGCCCCCCTCTCTCAACAGTGCATGAGAGTCAAATTTGCGATTTGTCAATATATTTGAGATGTTACTAATGAGAATATGAAATTTACGGTTCCCATAAGTGGCGCAAACGGTTGGGATATAAAAGAATTTCAAGTTTGGGAATCGGAAGTCATATGTGCAAATCTCATAAGATACGTAATAAATTATTTTGGTTTATGGTCATCTGCACATGCAAAATGAAATCTTTAAATCATGAATTAAGAAATTTCAATTACTAATGCTTTCATGCTCACGTGAATGTAGGCAAGAATGTAAAAACCTCATGCTCTTGTGATAGCTCTTCGTGTCTCCTCTGCATAATTCAAGAAAGAAATCAGCCAAAAACAAGTCGACAGAAGCCGCCCCCACGGATTATTACAAAAAAAAAAAGAAAAAAAAAAAAAGAAAAAAAAAAGGTGGCATAAGAGATGCACCCGATGTTTTCTCAGTTGTTCCCTCTCTACGGCAATATCTGCCCATTGATCCGTTCTAAAATGAATATTAAAATCAAATTTCAGAGTGTTTCGTTTTCCTTAAAAAGAAGATAATATCTATGTCTATGCTGCATATTCAGGGAAAAGCATAGAAGTTGGTCCCTCTTTCAAGAGTCCAATTATGCCCTTCAAAAAATATTCATTGTTCCTGCACTTTGCAAATGGTTGAGGATACAAAAGGGGGTAGGTTGAAAGTGGAAAATGACAACTAGCGGTTGCGATTTAACCACTGCTTTGGTTGGTGGTTTAGTGGGACTTAAGTGAGGGAAAACTACCTCTAGTGATAAAGTCGGAAGCAAACAGATTTTGTATCGAGACAATTTCATTACTCCTTATCAAAACTGTTTTGTTTTATCTCCATAACAAGATTGGGACAAGATTATGATTTTATAAAACATCACATAATTAACAGTTTTATGCTTAAATGGTCCAAACGCCCATTTCTCCTTACAGGGAGGAGTAGAGGCAATTGAGGAATTCATTGAATAATTTATATCTACAAAAGCGTAGGAGTTTGGATAATTGACATCCCTCCATAACAAAGATACAGACCTCCCACTTTTCTACACCACTTTCAAGGATCACTAGGCAAATATTATTGCCAGTAATAATATCGCAATGATGACCGTGCTATCTAGTTTTCTAAAGGGGCTTATTAAGCATATTTAATAGAAATTTTTGCAATTGTATTGGCATGAGATGATAAAGCAATCAACCACTCAAAATATTCATCGTAAGAATAGGTACATTTAACTATGGAACAAAAAGTGCTTGATATCCTAGTAATTTTGCGCCAGCATTATGAGAAGTACTTTCTCATTGCAAAAATTCAAGTGTTTTGAAAAATCTTATAAATAGAGTGATGGAAAAAAGGTATCTTACAACGACCAAATTAAATGAGAGACAATCAAACTGATGGGTTAGAATTTTATTTGCAGTAGGCGGAGAAAACATGCAAGTTGTGACAAGTTAGTCAACCATCACCATTCTCCCTTAGACTTGGCCAAAATGGTACCAAAGGCAAAAGTGAAAGTGACCCTGTACCAAGAAAAGCACCTTGATTCTCTTTACCCTGCTAGACTACCCAGTAATAATCATTTCACGTCTTCTACATTTGTTTTTGGGTTTTCACTTACATTGTTTTTTCTTTGTATCTTTGGTTCCTTTTCCCCTTTAAATTCGACATCATTAAGAATTTGAAGTCATGTTCCTTTTTACTATCTTCGTTTCTTTAGTTGGTAATGGTAGATTGGCTTCAACTATCTTGTAGTCCACAGGAGCGCTATGTCCATGTAATCCTGGAAAAAAAAAATGAATGCCTTGGAGGATCTAATGTTTCCGTGGGAATTCGAATGTTAAATGGCAATTAAGTAATCAGGACTTGAAATTACACTTGTGATCATGCTTATTGGGCAGATATCGACTAATGTTATCAGATTACTTTGGTTTCTGTTTGCCTTTTGTCTTTTTGTGCCAGGAAGAAGAAAACTCAATGGAATATTCATTGGAGAGATTTCTAGGAGAAGCTAGCTATGTGCGGTCTCTAATGCTTTTGATTCCGTTAAATATTTTGAATAGACAAGGTACATGTCCATTTTTCTTAAGATGGCCGATAGTAAGAACTATTAATATGAAACAATAATTAAAATTTACAAGATAGTTATGAGGGTGAAGGTTGACGATGCTCAACCATTTAGGATGCCATCATGCCATCTAATTTTAGTCGGCGCACATTATCCTCTCTTTTTGGTTGACTGCCTCTCCTCCTACTACACATGCAGTCCCACCTAGTTCAACAATGGAAATAATGCTCAACGAGCGACAAGGAGTTTGTGATGATGTGAAATCTCCCTATACGCACTTAAGAACGAATGGGATCGACAACGCTTGTGCACTGGCTGACTTGGACCTATTTTCAAACATTGTGATGACCACGGATCGAGAAGAAGACACTGACCATCTTTAGAACTCGAACTCACGTCCGAACTTGAGAGAACCGATAAAAAAGTTCGAAAACGACGGATAACGGCTGGTTGAAAGCAAATCCGCAAATAAACTAGAAAATGTGAAGAGTCGGTTTCACGGGTTGGCCAAAACCGGGCAAGGCAGCAAAAGGTTCACGGCACAGGCGTACAATCGCGAGGGGCTCCCTACTCGGCTTGGAGATAGCGGTTAAAGGGTGCGCTCAACACAAATATGGCCATGGCCGACCGCCTCGACGCCTCCGAGCCTAGATCCTTGGGTGTGGGGTCTCGGAACAAGGAAAAGGGACTCGCCGGAAACACGTACACCGGGGAGCGGCGGTCTTGGGGACGCCGTTCGGAGGTCGTCGGGGACGCGTGGTTGGATCAATGGGGGCGAGGCTGAGCGCCGTTCTCCGATTTCACTCTCGGCCTCCCTCTCTCTCGGATCTCTCGGGCTCTCCCCTCCGTCCCCTCTCAAACGAGCCAGCCTCCCCTTCGCTCGCTCTCCTCTCTCCCTTTTAAGCCGTTCGGCGCGCACGGCCTCCTGCGACGCCGGCTACCACTGCCGGCTTGGCCCCGCCCACCAACTCCCGGTCGACGCTCTGCCTCTGTCCTGTTCCCTCTCTGTCGTCCTTCTCTGTCCTCTTGCGTCCTCTTGTTCGGCCAGCGCGAGGGAAGAGCGGAAAGAAGGAAGAGGGAAGGAGACTGGGCCGGGGAAGAAGGAAAAGTGAAGAGGCTGGGCGGGCCCAAAGGCGGAAAGAAAAGGAAGAAAAGATGGCCGGGCCAGCCCGGCCTTTTTTTTTTTTTAAATAATAACAATATTCTTTTTAATTAATTTTTTCCTCTCTTTAAAAAAAAAAAAAAAAAGGTTTCTATTACTACTAATGCAAATGCTCCTAATTTCTATATGCTGTGCAATTTAATGAAAATTATTTTTGCTAGGGATTAAAAATTAATCTCAAATTTTCTATGCAATTAATGACTTATTAAACCGGTCATTAAAATATAGGTGTCAACAAATGGTAACCAAGATCCCTTCACGGTTACATACCTCGCTTCCAAAGTGCACAAAGAGGGGATTCAATGGGGTGCAAATTAATTTGGAGCTAAGCGTAGAGAAAAAAAAATTGCAAGAAATATGTAAATTGCATTTTTTTTGTCAAAATAAATTACATCAAAAGGGTATATTTGGAGGAAAATAAAATGGTGCAGTCAAAAGTAAATATAAATATAGATTATAGATTTGCTTGATGGTGGAAAGAGAGAGCTTTACTATCTCAAAACATTGGTATTTACAAACCAAATACTAATAATAAACGTTCCCTCCTATACGTACGAGAACCACAAGCATAACTCCAATTATTCCACCTCTTTTGCAACTTCCAACTTCGAAAACAAATGCTACTATGTGCAAACTCAATCATGAGCTCTTCCTTGTTACTTTCCCCAACTTACCTGTACATCTGCCTTACTCGTTATTTCCCCTTTCTTTGCTTTTTTGTTCCCTTCTCATTAATATTGGATTAGCATCTAATGTGCCTATTTCGAAATTGTTAAATTCTCTCACTAAGTGTTTGCGATTTTTGTTTAGTTTTCTAATAACTTTGTCTTAGTTAATGAAAGAGTTGCATCTCATCTTTAGTTAATCCGATAAGCCTAAAAATGGCTCTAATGGATGATACTTCAGCATTTTTGCAATTTTAATGAAAGGACTAACTTGATTAGAAAAAATATATATGAATTAGAGACCATATTGACCAACAACGAGAGAGAGAGCAATAAAAGATATATATGAATTAGAGACCATATTGACTAACAGAGAGACACAGAGACAGAGAGACAAAGAGAGAGAGAGAGAGAGAGAGAGAGAGAGTAAATTGAACGAGTTTTTTTTTTTGGTCGGTCCTACTCTACTCTTAAATTTACAAAATCAAAAAAAAAAAAAAAGAAAGTAAAGGCACTGGTAGTTCCATTATTCTTAAATTTTTCATACAAGTTTTATGAAACAATTTTTCTAAAGGCTTTGCTATACATTAGGGGCGCATTGCTTCAGGTTTTTCTTCAATGATAATGAGTGGTTAGAGACTTTCCAGTTCAAGAATTGGAAATCACTAGTTCAAATCTCACGAATTATGTACAAATAGATAATCTATCTTTCACCAGCCAAACATCTTTTCCTCTTTACAACAAGCTCATTAGAATCTTTGCTAATTGATCAAAACTTGGCCTCATTAGATGGGAAGGTTTTTTTTTATCAAACATCTCATTTCATGCGACCCACGCACCTCACCATGACTGTTGCCTTCATTTTGTTCTGGCTTTGTCCGATGGTCGAACGCAGTTTACCCAAACAACTTGGACATAATTACAGTGATGAATTCTATCCTCACAATTTCTGAATATCCTCATTTTTTATTTGAGGGGGCCACGTGGCACAATCATAAAAAGAACTAAGAAGAACGTCCTTGAAGTCTAGAGAGGGGTTTTGAAGGGATAGTCTTGCTGGTGTTGGACAAGAAGCGAGAGAGTTAATGAGGTAAATTGCCTCGTCAAAGGATTCGTGTATGTCCTAAAGCACATCTGGTTCATCCCATCGTTTGGGGCTAGAGAAAAGGTAAATATTATTTTAAGTGCCCGAGGAGAAGAGCTTCATCAGAGGTAGCAACAATCCTGATGAATCATTGAGATGCTCCTGGTAAAGAAAAGAAAAGAAAAAAGAGAGAACAGAAATGATATTAAATTATTTAAAAGATACTTACATTGACGGCTCTGTTTATCCCTAAACTTTTCGCACGAGTTTTATCAAGAGAACTCATATATTAGGAATGTATTACTTTCCGTTCTTCTCATGCTATGACAGACAATAATATCTTTATAAAAATGATCTACATGTGTCAAAGTCTATTTCTGTTTTCACCTATATTATCTCCTCTAACCTTTCCATAAATTGCTTCTTTCTCCTTCGCCGCTAGTCATTGCCTTCGACCGCCACAACCTTGTTGCAGATAGTTGCTCACACAATAGAGAGACGCACTCCACACAGATTGAGTTTGAAACATTCAAGAGAGCACATTTGAGAGAGATTTCACCAAAAATTTCTCTCAAGAAATCGATTTCTAGAGCCTTCTTGTTCATCTTTGGCTCGTCGCTACGCCCATGGCAACAAAGCCATCACCCAACTGCCGCTCTCGAGAAGCCCCTATTTAACTCTGTTTTGCTGCTGTGAAGATTGAAGTGGCTAAGACTTAGCTTGAAGCTTTTCCACCGGTCTTCAATATAGCCAACGACGATCACAAAGAGCTCCCAAAGTTGATTGCACTGCCTATTGCGACTTAGCTTGACTTCATTGACAAGGAATTCTCCGATTCTCCACCATGCTATGATCTGGGGAACGGTGAAGTGAATGTAAATCTCGTTCAACTTCGATTAGGCTTGACCATATTATAATCCATATATTTCATTCTGGAATTCACATGTTAGTTTCATTTGATTATGATCACCAATACGAATTTGAAATCACAAAGATCTTCTCCTTAATCAATTGACTGTAATATATATTGGTGCAATGTCTACAATTTTTCAATGCGAATTTGTTTTCGTCATTTTCTAAACCCGAAAGAATGTGGGAGAATTGTCCAAAAAGTCCTAAACCTATTTTGCGGTTTCTCAGATTCGATCCTAAACCTTTTAATTGTCTTGATTGAGTCATAAACCTTTTCACTTCTTACCAATTAAGTCCATCCGGCCAATTTTGGCCGGAAAATGCTGACGTGGCCGCCGGCGGTGCCACGTAGAACTGTCGGTGCTGACGTGGATAATTTTTAATAATATTTTAATTTTTTAAAATTTTTTTTTGAATTTTTTTGAATTTTTTTTTGAATTTTTTTTTTCTTTTTGGCCTTTTCCGGGCCTCGCCCGCCACAAAGGCGAGGCCCGGCCGGCGATGGCGACGCCGGCGAGGCCGCCACAGCCCCGCGAGGGCCGGCCACACCCGGATCGGCGAGGGGAGCCCTCGCCGGGCTCGACCTCGCCGGGGCTCGACCTCGCCGAGGCGAGGGCTCCCCTCACCGATCCGGCGAGGCCGGCCCTCGCCGGGGCCGGGCGGCCTCGCCCGGCGTCGCCGTCTCCCGGCGGGGCCTCGCCCGTGGCGGGCGTCGCCGTCTCCGGCGAGGCCTCGCCGTGGCGGGCGACGCGGCGAGGCCGACGCTCGCCCGGGCGGGGCGAGTCCGGTGAGGGCTCCCCGCGCCGGATCTCGGCAAGGCCGGCCCTCGCCGGGGGCCGGGCGGCCTCGCCGCGTCGGCCGCTGTCGGCGGCCTCGCCCGTGGCGGGCGAGGCCAGCCGGCCGGCGTGGCCGGTGGCCGGCCGTCGTCCTGTGGCCGGTGGCCGCCACCGGAAAAGGCCAAAAATAAAAATTAATAAAAAAATGAAAAAACAGAAAATAAAAAAATTCAAAAAAATTTTTAAAAATTTCAATATTATTAAAAATTATCCACATCACGCCGCGATCCTACGTGGCACCGCGGCGGCCACGTCAAGATTTTCTGGCCAAAATTGGCCGGATGGACTTAATTGGCAAGAAGTGAAAAGGTTTAGGACTCAATTGGCACAATTAAAAGGTTTAGACTGAATTGGCAAAAAACCGCAATAAAGCAGGACTTTTTGGACAATTCTCCCGAAAGAATGTTGGTGTAGATTAAGTGATATTAATTGATTTTCAAGTCATTTAAGCATGAGCTCTAATGTTTTCACATCGGCCAAATACATTTCTGAATCATTATGCTTCTCTGTCCTGTGTTCTATGTTCCTATAGCGATTGATGTCGATTATGGGCAAGAGATGTCCAAGAGGAGATGACATATGTAATAATGTTCAGTGATTACTCATGTCGTTGTAATGTTATGTCTCTATAAACTTGTTAAACTTGTGCTAGTGTGGCGGATGCTTAACGAATGATGGTGGTCGTGATCAAAAGCGAAGTTTTTCTTTCGGTTATGTAAGGGCTTGATGATTGACATTAAAATAATCAGAATTCTAAGAACGTTGGATTGGGCATAGGGAGAAGGCGATGGAAAATGACGGATTAAAAAAAAAAAAAAGGCGAGGCAATAATTGAAAATGGGCTCGAAGTCGATATTGGTTTTGATGGACAATGGTTTAAAGTGGTTTTAGTGTAGTGGTAATCTCGTAGTTCCTATGGGGTTGAGACGATGGGGTCGGTCCATGGATTTTCTTTCCTTTTGCCGCATTTCACTCAAAGGGTTTAAAGGAGATAGTACATCAAGCTGTTCGCAAGGGCTAACTTGATCCTCTTCCCCAGGGATCCCAGATGAGGGAAACCTAAGAGAGCCGCTGGCTCCAACTCCCGTCCATGTACGATCTATACTAGATCTGACCAACTGTCCATCCTACCTCCTCTACGTTCTTGACAGCCCATCTTTGTCTCAGTAGAGTCTTTCAGTGCTTCAGTTGGGTCTTAGAAAGTCTGGGCTTGACATGGTTTAGATAGGTCTGGGCTTGACTTAGTTTAAATAGTTGTGGAATGAGATTGATATCCATGTTTGTGGACCGGACTTGCGAATTTCAGTGTTGGCCCACATTCGGACCTGGCCCTGGGCCCGACCTCGACTTCCCATTTTCGGAAAGTCAAAAAAATTGTAAAATAATTAGAAAAATAGGTCTTGATTAGGTTTTTCAATTTCAATATTATATTTATTTTAGTTCATTTAATTAGTACACATATGGTTTAGGAAATTCCATTGTCTTTTATAAGTTCTAGTTTAGATTTAGGAAAATTAGTTTCTTAGAAAATTTGAATTTGATTTGAATTACGCTCATGGAGGTTATTGTCCTTGAGCTAAATAATCAAGACATATCATATTCTTTGCCCAACTTGTATCGAATTACTTTACTACTTTACTTTTTACTCAATCTATCATTACTATTTTTAATGAATTTATTGTAACTCTTTTATATTGTTTTTTTTTTTTGGGTGTGTTGTGTTTTGCTTGTTTTAGATGTAAGGTTAGATTACATTTTATAATCTTAATAAACACCAAAATATTGCATAGATACTTGGCGGGCGAAAACCTTAGGCTTGATAATATGGTAAAAACATTTTGCAAACACTTTAGTTGACAAATAACCAAGTCTAGGTATCGAAAAGGCACTAGTTAATTAAGTCACTAACCCTATATCTTTGGTTACATAGGAAGTGAGTTATTTTCATATACTCACTTTGTTTCTAGTTAACTTGAATAGGCTAGTGGCCACTCCCTCATATAGGATTTTCATAGATTAATCGAATTAAAATGAATTTTTCAATGTTACGCAAGATAAAGAATTGAGGGAACCCACACCAATTGATGATCGTTGATCCTCAACTCAACATTACTTCTAACCTGTCTTTTCCCGGCCATTGAAAGGCTTGCGACAACTTAAGATATCACAATGTACCTGTAAAAGTGTGTCAATCATTTTCAATCATTTCATATCTTTCGATATTCATTTTTGGCTTTTCAATAAAACAAATTTTGATCATTCATTGTATCTTTGAATCTCAAATTTAATTCGACCGGTTTGTCCCGTGAAGATATCTCAGTTTTATGGTTAAATGGTCCAAGAGCCCATTTCTCTTCTTAGGGAGGAGTAAAGGAAATTGAGTACTTCATTAGATAATTTATATTTAAAATAGCGTAGTAGCTTGGATCATTGACATGCCTCCATAATAAATACATGGATTTCCCAACTTTCTGATTCACTTTCAATGATCGCTGGGGAAATATTATTGCCAATAACAATATCACAATGATGCCCATGCTATCTATCACTCTAAAGAGGCATATTGAGAATGTTTAATAGAAAATTTTGTGATTGTGTTGGTGTGAGATGATAAAGTGAAGCAATCGACCAATTAAAAGTATCCATCACTAGAATAGGTACATTGACTATGGAGCAAGAGTCGCTCAATAACTTAGTAATCCTGCGCCAGTTTTGTTTAGTGCCATGAGAAGCACTCTCTCAGGAAGAATTTAAAGTGTTCTGAAAAATCTTACAAATAGAACGGTTTAGGAAAATATGCATACTCGAAGGACCAAATTAAATAAGGATTGAATTGATGAGTTAGAACTTTGAACAATTCAGAGTTTAAAAGTCGCCGGACTTGAATCTTATTTGCAATAGATGGAGCAAATACTCCGGACATGATAAGTCAGTCATCCGCCCTATAGAATAGGTGGACTTGAATTTTTGTTTTTTTTGGCCTCACAATATTGTTAAAAAATTTTCGACCATAGAATAATTAATAAAAGATTTTATTCTATTGTGTACGACTCGTAGCTTAGGAAAAGAAACATTACTCTCTTTCCACAATTTTGTGAGAGAGGAAAAAGTCTTGGTCAATCGCAACTATTGTGCACTCAAGTTGGTACAGACTGCAGCGATGAGTTCCGTCCTTGGATATCCTCCACTTTAATTTGCATAGTCACGTCAGTCCAACTACAAAAGAGGAAGGATTTGTTGGATTTGACCGTTGAAAGAGTAAATCACCTCATTAAAGAGACTCAACCACCACAAGATCTGGTTTGTCCTTCGGGACAAGAGAAAATGCAATCGCCTCATTAAATAGACTCAACCACCACAAGATTTCATCTATACGAGTGTACAACGACATCTGATTTGTCTTCGGGACAAGAGAAAATGCAATCGCCTCATTAAAGAGACTCAACCACCACAAGATTTCATATGTACGAGTGTACAACAACATCTGGTTTGTCCTTCGGGACAAGAGAAAATGCAATCGCCTCATTAAAGAGACTCAACCATCACAAGATTTCATCTATACGAGTGTACAACGACATCTGGTTTGTCTTCGGGACAAGAGAAAATGCAATCGCCTCATTAAAGAGACTCAACCACCACAAGATTTCATCTGTACGAGTGTACAACATCTGGTTTGTCCTTCGGGACAAGAGAAAATGCAATCGCCTCATTAAAGAGACTCAACCACCACAAGATCTGGTTTGTCCTTCGGGACAAGAGAAAATGCAATCGCCTCATTAAAGAGACTCAACCACCACAAGATTTCATCTGTACGAGTGTACAACGACATCTGGTTTGTCTTCGGGACAAGAGAAAATGCAATCGCCTCATTAAAGAGACTCAACCACCACAAGATTTCATCTGTACGAGTGTACAACGACATTTGGTTCGTCCTTCGGGACAAGAGAAAATGCAACGCTTTGGTTCAAGTGCAAAAGGGCTTGTGCTTAAAGAGCGGAATTGCTTAAATCGTGAATGGTAATTATTCTATGCATAAATTGATTTTTTTGTTAGAAACACATTTTATTCCTTGAATGGGTTTTCGAATAAAAATTAAATAACGACATAAAACTTTCATTCTCAAAATTTATTTGAGCGAGTGGCCAGTCAGCCGACGTCAGGCGAGCGGCCAAACTAGTGGTGAGGCTGAGTAAAAAGAAGAGTTTTTTATTTTTATTTTTGTTTTAAAAATAGAAATGTAGAAATTTTTTATTTTTTATTTATGTTCCACACTTATTTCTGTTAAAAATATATTTTAAAAATAAAAAAATAAAATTATATTATCAAATACTTTTTTGTTTCAAATCTATTTTTGAAAATAAAAAATAAAATAATTACCATCAATTGAAATTAGTTTTTTTTTTTTTTTTTTTTTTGAGCAAAATCAATTGAAATTAGTTGATGATGTTTGAGGAAAACATCTTGGTTTTCGGGACAAGTTTCTGCCTTGTTTCGTTTTTCTTGGTCTGAGGGTTACTCGCAATTACTTGTCTGGACAAGTTGGACAAGAATCAAGTGATGAGTTCTGTCCTCACAAGATTTGTACATAACCTCGACTTTGATTTGAGCGGCCACGTGGTCCAGTTACAAAAATATCCTTGAAGCCTAGGAGGAACCCCGGGGGTGGCTGGGTATCCTTGCAAAAACTTAGACGAAGGGATTGAGCTGCTGAGCTTTTAAAAAGATGGAATAAATAGGGGATATTGAACAAATTGAAACTGTTCAAAAGAAAAAAAAATAAATTGAAAAGGATAACCGCTATGATCACATTTTCTCTTAGTTTTTAAGCACGAGTTTTATTTAAGAGAGCTTTCTAAAAGATTCCTTATACATACAGAAGGCATATTATCGTCCATTCTTCTCGTGCGCTGGTATTACACATACTTTCAAAATGTTTCGAGAAATTAAAATTTTTTCAAAGCATAACTATTCAACATCTTGACTCTAAGGGATAGCATCATGCAAAAGTTAAATTTTCAGTACGAACAACTTGACTCTAATATGTGTATCGATTCTTTTTTGACCAAAGACCTCGGTGTTTATTAACATGTCTTTTAGCAGGGGACCTATTATCCTTGAAGTCTTTGGGGGAGGCTATACTTGCCGATCTAGAGGGAGGGACTGATTTATCCTTTGGGGCAAGAGAAAAGGTGGTCTCCACTGCGAAAGTTACCGAGTAAAAGGAGATGATAATTTCCACCATCCCCACATTGACTCTGACATAAAGTATTGATTATTTCATTTAGTGGGGCAGGGAGAGCCCATTTTATGTTTGATTTGCGTGGCCACCCGCAACTAACAAAGTGTCTTCGGATTTTAAGGTGGGGGTTATTCTTGCCAATTCATAATTTGCTTTCCCTTCGGTTATTACCTCTTTTCCACTGTTATTTTGTTTTATGTCTGTGATCTCTCTGCAAATTGAAAGGAAGAAAGCGAAGGAGAATGTGACAATGTGACATTTGCTTTAGATTCTGTTAATTTCTTTTTCAACTTTAACAAAAATCAGTTTAATTTGTGTTTAAAATTATTAACTTTGCCTTTTTTTTTAACTTCTTTAGAAATAAAAAGTGCCATATCTCTTCACCAAAAAAAAAAAAAAATATCTCTTCACCAAAAAAAAAAAAGTGCCATATCAACTTACCACGTAAGTGCTGTCTGGCACGTAACTCATTTGAGCGGAAAAATAATAGTGGCCATTTTTGTCCATAAAAAGGGACTGCGTGCTTTTCTTTGAAATAACATCATTTTTGTCCTCTAACATAAATATGTTATATTTTTTTCCTAGATTTGGCCTACCAGTTATATGAGAACTTTAAATGACACTCCAGCCCACCCTGGTCACTGGGCCCAGTGCTCTTTAATAACTTGCTATGTTTATGGCGTGATAGCACATGCTCAAGGAAAACAAAAGGACAAGAAATACCGTGTTTTTCCACCCTATCGAGAATAAAGAAAGAAAGATTGAAATTTCTTATTTTTACCAGAAAAAAAAAAAGAAAGAAAGATTGACGTTGAGGTCGTTGTCTTGTTTCGTTTGTCTTTTGCAATTGCTTTATCTGGGCAAGTTGGCAGAATTACAGCGATGAATTCTGTCCTGATCATTTCCCGACTTGTCATTTTTTTTAATGGCCACCTGTTTGTAGTTCTCTAAGTCAAAAAGTGGAGTCAGTAGTTCTCATCATAAAAATGGCCAACCAAGCGCTTGCCCTCTAGACGTATTGGTTCAAACATATTCTCGGCAATTACATGTTTCATTGGCCCATTGCAAGAACTGAGCAAAGAATACCTTCATACTCTAGTCACTCCAAGTCGAAGCTGAAGGTACCGAAACATCTCCCTCGATTACATTTTTTTCATTAATAATTTTTCAGTTCCCTGCTGTTTCCTTCCCCGACGGTGTCCACTTGTTTTTGCGTTTTGCCGATATTTCCACTTACATTCTGGTGTTATCAGGACTGCTTTTGGCCTGCTGTCCTCTTCATCCATCTTCACAGGAGCTAGCAGCCAAGAAATCTCAGTTCCTCTTGCATCCTTACGTTGAAGCCACTCCTGGTATGTGCTATCAGCACTTGTTTCACTTTCGCCCTCTTTGTTTAGTCATTTGGTTCTATTGATTAAACCCAATAAACCTAAATGCACAAAAAAAGAAAAAGAAAAAGAAAAAGGAAGAGGTAACAAAAATGGGTAAAAGAAGTGCAACTGATCAAACCCTAATAAACATAAGGCATCCGTTTTTTTCAAAGGTGGTTTTGTGAAAATCTTTAATTAAGGGCCGTACCTTTAGTTCATATATCTATAGATAAGACTTGGTTGATGGACGACATCGCTCTTAATTTATTAAAATTCCATCTGCTTTATATTTGAAGAAATTATTGCTTAGGCTCTTGCAATTATGTTTTGTCTTATAAGAATCATAGCTTAAAAAAAGAAATATTAGTCTCTTTCCGCGTATTGTAAGTGAGGAAGGGGAATCTTATGTCAAGCTCATGCGAATTACTGCTTATTAATCAAAACACGTCCTTATTACATGGGAAGGGTTTGAGGAAATCGTCTTAGAGAATGGTATCGTTTGGTTGAGTTAAAGAAATTAATTCGAAGCAAGCTACTCAACATCTTGCCAAAATTGCCAGTAAAGGCCATGGCAAAGAGGCTCCCTAGAAAAGTATCAATTCTTTTTTAAACAAAGACCTAAGTGTTGATTAAAACGTTTTTTAGCAAAAGACCAATCAATTGAGAACGTCTATTAGCATGGGACCATATTTCCTTTAGTCACTGAAAGCTTGATCATAGCATTAATTGGTGATTTCCATATGATATTTGCCATCCCACAAGTTCCAATTGCAACAATATATGGTGATAATTTTTGCTTGGTTATGCCTCAAAACTTCTTTTTCAAGGAAAGTTTTCTCCAATCTAACGAGTGCTGATGCTGCAGCTATTATTAAACTGTTTCATGAGATCATGGTTTCTTCCACATTCGATCTTGAATAGATTATGCAGCAAATTTGTTCAACCGTTACGAACCTTTAACTCGAATTTTCCTTATAAAAATATTTATAAAAAGTATTTGATGAGTCCCGATGTGCATCTCTGTGATTTACGTGAACTAGTTGGCTTTAAAAAGTTCAGCTACTCCATGCTTTTATTTAATAAAAGAAAAAAAAATTCATAAGGAAAAATCAACTATTTTATTTTTCTTTTATTTAGGACAAGAAGGTTCCTAACATGAAAATTCCTAGTTCGTAAAATAATATGTTTATATACATACATACATATGTATGTATGTCAAAAAGACAAAAATACCAAACTCTCAAATGTCTACAAAAAAAGGTACTTACTCTTAATCAAATGTCTACCGTTATTTTTTCCATCCAAATGAACTTCGTGGCAAATCGCGTGACAAACGGCTCTTAGATGTAAGCTGACATGTCTTTTTTATTATTAAAAATAAAATAATAATTTTATACCCAAAATAAATTGACCTTTATCAAAGAGAAAAGGAAACAAAGAAAAAGAAAAAGAAAATGGAAAACTAGAAGCAGAGAGAGGAGAAAGGGGTGCATCGAGTGGTTTGTCGAGTTAAGCGTGGCCGCAACCACCATCGCGTCAATCTCGGTCGTCTTCTCGTGGGAATAATCAAACGGTTTAAGCTTAGTCTATAAAAACTGCACTAGTCCCACAAAAACTCACTTAATTTTCTCAACCTCCTCAAACTAACCTTAGTCCAAGTATGTTCGCCTATGTTCGCTACTAATCAATTGTAATGAATCTGTAGTGGATCAATTAGAAATCCATCTAAAACATTGGGAGATATATTTATCTCCTATGCAATTAGAGAAACGAGAATCAGGGTTAATTTTATTAAACATTAAGGTTATTTATTTATTTATTTTGGATTTTTATGCATTTTCAAGAGAAAAACACTCAAAAGCTATTATTAAGCCTTTTGCTAATTTTTTAGAAAATAATAAAATTCTTCTAATTTTTTAATATTAAAATAATATTATGATATTAAAAAAAAAGACCCGGGTTGGAACCAATCCGGATCGCCAACCAGCGGCCCGGCTGGGCATGAAACGCGGGCCCAGTCAGGCTTAAAGAGAAAGAAGGCCCAACCTTTTAAAAACTAAATGAACTAAGCCTGGCCCATTAAAGCAGAAAAAACCCAATATACCTAAATCATCCCAGCCCGAATACCCAACCTAAAGACCTGACCGTATGCACTCCGACCCGGATCCGACTCGGTACCCAGGCAGACCCGACTTGCTCTCATCCCCCTGCCTCTTGCGGCGCTCTGTCGACCTCGCCCCAACAGAGGCAGCCGCGGCGAGTGCCACCGCTCGCCTCGGGTTGGCCACGCACCCAGTCCGGCAACGTCTCGGCCAGCCTAGGCCGAGGGCCAGTTCTCGGCCGACCACCGTGGCCAGCCGAGAACCAGCTCGGCCTCCCCTACTTCGGCCGAGATCTGGCTCGGCCAAACATGGCCGGCGGAAGCCGCTCGACCCGAGGTCTCCCCAACGCCGTCTCCCCTGTCTCGATCCATCCTTGTGACGCCCAAACGTTGAGTGGACGATCGATTGGAGCTCGGGAGACAGACTTTCTCAACACGAACTTTTAGATCTAGCTTAGGCATCTCGTCGAGCGGATGGCGCGCGTCGCGTTAGGGGGATCAAGATACCTGGTGATATCTGTTTCTCTTCATCATTTTGTTTCCCTCTAATAGTACGCATTAGTTCTCAACTAATTAATTTCTTAATACCAAGTTGTGTGTTAATAAAGTTGTGATTTTACGTTGTCTTCTTTTGTTTGTGTTTGTCTTATGGTCATTTGCAATTGTTGATCTGGGCTAGTTGGACAGAACCGCAGTGATGATTTCTGTCTTCATCATTTCCCCCTTGTATTATACAATTGTCAACTAATCAATTTCTCAATTGCAAGTTTTTATTTTTATTTTTATTGATGAACGATGAATTTGCATATTTGTGTTGTGGGCGTACGTGCGACACACAGAGTTAGGACAATGCAAACCTTGTTCAAGTTGAAAAGTGGTGCTCCATATAAAAATGACTCCGCATCGTCCCGTTATGATTAAGTTGAATAGACAAAAGCTACATTGAAGAATTAACTATCTAAGCAAAGAAATATTTTATGAACCAAAATTACAAACTTAATAATTTTACAAAATTTAATTTATCAGAAATTATGAAAAGCATGGTTAATTGATGATTAACATGGAAGGATGTAGAGTCAATTTTAAATAAACATAGAAGTTGAAGAGGAGATGAGAGAGAGAAAAAGTAGGGTGAAATTGTGATTCAGCTTGTTTCCAAACATATAAGGTTATTTTGACCAAATAAAATATTTGTCCCAACTCAAAGATGGGATAAAAATAACCCCACCTTATTTATTTTATTTAAAATAAAGAAAGCATCAAAATTTTTACCTGGAGCAATGCTATACTTTAATTTAGAATTTCTCACATTTGGATGTGGCCATTTTAAAGAAATTATCTTTTAATTTATGGTTGACATGGCATCTACTAAGCCCTAACAAGCACTGGCTATTAGAACATAGAAGGTTATTTCGATCAAATAAAATATTTTCCCAAGCCAAAGAGGGGATAAAAATAGCTCCACCCTATTTATTTTATTTAAAATAAAGCAATATTCAAAAATTTTACTTGGAGCAATGTTACACTTTAATTTAGAATTTCTACATTTGTATGTGGCCATTTTAAAGAAATTATCTTTTAATTTGTGGTTGACACAGCATTTGTTAAGTTCTAAGAAGCACATGTTATCAAAGTAAGTGATGGATGGTAGAAACATCAGAACAATTACTAGCTCTCTAAGAAGCACCCGAAATCTTTTGATTTGTAACCTCCACTTACTGCTTTCTTGTGAAATCATGAAAATGATGAGAAAAAGTACCAAATGATTCTGACTGTCAATATTCAAAAGAATCGACAACTGTTGAACTAGTATGAAAGAAAACATGGACAACAAGAACAAAAAATGAAAAAAAATAAAAAAAATTAGGCTTCTAATGCACATGGTAGACCAGTAAGGCGTTGCTTTGTCCACTTGAGATCATCTGCAAGTTCACGTAAACCAGTAACGTGTTGCTTGGTGTGCACCGAGTGCAGTGAGCCATCGTGGAGCAACCAAGTATTTTCCCAAGTAACTCTACGTTCTAAGTTGCTCTTGCTGATATTCGTCAGCCTCTATTTACATCGCTCTTGCTTCCGTACACTCCAAGCGCTCTCTCTCTCTCTGTGGTTTTGTTTCACTGTTCTAACTTATTGGTTTTGTTTCACTGTTCTAACTTATTAGTTCCGTTCTCTTGCCAGTTTCCTTTGCACCCATTTGTTCAAGCGAATACATAAAAGAAGGCACCAAGAAGAGGACCACAAAGAAAGGGAGGAGGGAGGGGGGTTAGAGAGATTCTAGAAATTGAAGAAGAAATTATGGCCGAGGCATTTGTTACCTCCGTAACGTCAAATCTAGTGTCGAAACTCGGCGAGTACCTCTTTGCTCCCATTGGACGTCGATTTGGGTACGTGTTGTGCTACAAGTGCTACATTGAAGATCTCGAAAATGGAGTCAAGGAGGTAGAGCATGCGAGGAAAAGGGTGCAGAGCTCCGTCAATGAAGCCAAGCACAATGGAAAACTTATACACGCGGATGTTGAGGATTGGCTGGAGAGTGTGGAAAAGAAGGCTGAGGAAGCAGAAAACCTCTTAAAACATGGCGCAAGTGCAAAAAATGATTGCTTCCGTGGGTGGCTTCCAAACCCCATGGTGCGCCATCCAATTGGCAAGAAGGTGAAGAAGATGACTCAAGTCATTCAGGAACTCCATGAGAAAAGTCAAAATAATAACTTCCTCAAGGTCTACTATGAGAATCCTCCCATAGGAATTGTCACCGCTATCACTCCCACTGCAAGATCCGTTGACAACAAACAAGATGTCCTAGAGTCCAGGGCCAAAATCACGGAGGAAGTAATAAAGGCTATAGTTGATAATAAGGTCTGTGTGCTTGGGGTGTGGGGAGTAGGTGGGGTTGGCAAGTCCAAGCTTTTGGAGGAGGTGGAAAGGCGAGTTAAGCATGAGAAGATGTTTGATGAAGTTGTCATGGCAAGTGTATCACGCAACTTGGATCTAAAAAGAATCCAGGGAGAAATTGCTTATGCACTAGGTCTGAAACTAATGAACGAGGAAACTACTCGTGGGAGAGCAGATCTTTTATGTAAAAGGATAGAGAGAGATCATGACAAAAGCATTCTCATAATTTTAGATAATTTGTGGAAGAAGTTAGATTTGAAAGAAGTTGGAATCCCTTGTGGAGATAATAATAAAGTAAAGTGCTGCAAGCTATTGATAACATCTAGATATAGAGATGTTTTGCGCAATGACATGAGCTCTGACCGAGAAGTCCAACTCAATACATTAGAGCATGAGGAAGCACGAAGACTTTTTGTAAGGACATTGGAGGGCAGAGTTAATAATCCTGAATTTATAGATGGAGTGGTCAAGAATTGTGGAGGCTTGCCACTTTTGATTGTTTCGTTGGCAAAAAGGTTGAAGCATGGAGATTTAGCTGAATGGAGGACTACTTCAAACAATATAGATGTGTCAGATGTGAAATCACTGGTGGAAGTAACCTACAATGACTTAAAAGATGAGAGGAGCAAATCATTGTTCTTGATCTGTGCTCTAAACTCTGGGAGAATTTGCTTGAAGGATTCCTTTATGTATTGCATGGGCTTGGGTTTATTTGAAAATTTCAGCAACACCATCGAAAATGCTAGAGATAGGTTGATTGTGGATCTACGTTACTTGCAGGGCTCTTCTTTGTTACTAGATAGTGATGACATGGAATGGCTCAGTGATGACATGAAATGGTTCAAAATGCATGACATATTTGTTGACGCGGCCATTTCTATTTCTTCCACGGAATGGAACGCCTTGGTCGGGAGGAAGGATTTTGGATTTAAAGAATGGTCAAACGATAAGCTCAGAAAATGCACCGCGATAGCCATCCTTTTTGTTGACATTGATGAGCTTCCTGAAAAATTGGACTGCCCAAACTTGAGGATGCTCCTGTTAGGTGTACACAACCCATCTCTCAAAGTTCCCGAGTTATTTTTTGAATCTATGACAAAGCTCCAAGTCTTGGATTTTACTGGCCTGTTTTTCACCTCTCTACCTTCGTCGATTGAGTGCCTTGAAAACCTCCAGTCGTTGTATCTTTATGAGTGCCATCTGGAGGATGTGACTGTTCTTGGAAAGCTAAAAGGATTGCAATTCCTAGATCTAGGGGGATCTACAATTGCTTTGCTGCCCGAAGAAATAGGTGAACTAACAAAATTAAGATTGTTGAACTTGACATCGTGCGCCAAGCTTAAAGTTATTAAACCTGGCGTGCTTGGGAGCTTGGTTAATTTGGAAGAATTGTATATGGAAGATGGTTTTGATCAATGGGAGGCGGAGGATGAAGCACCACGAAGCAACGCCAGCCTAACTGAGTTGAAGAACATGAAAAAATTGAGCACTCTGCACATTGCCATTCCTCATTATACCAAACTCTCAAGAGACCTACCATTTGGAAAACTAAACAAACATAAAATCCATATTGGGGACGTTTGGGATTGGTCGGGCGAATACAAAGAATCCAGAACTTTAAAGCTCAAGCTGGATTCAAGCAATCTTCTTATTGAAGATTGGATGTTGAACTGCTTGCAGAAAACGCAAGATCTCCACTTTGATGGATTGCAACATGGCGTTGATAGCATTCACGATTTGTGCATCGAAGGATTTCCGGAATTGAAGCATCTTCACGTACAAAATAGCCCCTCATTTCAGAATGTCATTTGCTCCATCGGGAATGTCAAGTGCACTACATTTACTGGATTGGAATCTTTGTTTCTTGAGAATTTGAACAACTTGAAAAAGATTTGTCACGGTCGTCTTGCCCTAGAATCTTTCAGCAAATTAAAGATTTTGAAAGTAGATAACTGTGGTGAAATCAAACATTTGTTTCCTTTATCTATAAAGAGAACAATATTGCAACTTGAAGAGATTGAAATAAGCCGTTGCCACTTGATGCAGCAAATTGTTGCAGATGCTGAGGCGGATGAAGATGGAGATGAAATATATGATGATGCCAAAGTGAAGTTATGCAATTTGCGTAGGTTGACATTACGAAACTTGCCGGAGATGATGAGCTTCTGTAAAACCGCGGACCATTCGATCGATTTCTTCAACGGGCAACAGGTATATAATTTGTTTTTGAGATTTTGGGCATGGATATGCGAGGGTATAATAGGACATAGAAAATTGGATAAATAATGTGTTTTTGAGATTTTGTTTTCCAGAATAAGTAAGACAAACAGTAATTTAATTTTGCAAAATGGAATTGCTATGTGGTATCTGAATATATAAAAACAATTATTATTAGTTAATTACATCTCAATTTATTTGTGTTATATTATCAACGTAGTTAAAGAAGCACCGTACGGTGCATATATTTTTTAAAATAATCTAGAAGTTCATCATTGTTTAATGTTAAAATCGTATATGTATACACAAACATCTATTAATATATTCATAAGTTGAAGGTAGTATATACGACCTATATAATTTTTGTGACCTTTATTTAAAAATGAATGGGCATATGTAGAATTCCGTTATATCCGATTGATTAAAGTGAAGGAAAGAACTAAAAGAAAATTAAATAGGTGAATTTAATTGTTAATATTTAATAGGTCAATTTGTTTTCCTTACCCCTGGTTGTAATATGGACCTCTGTGGTGATTAAATCTCCCACAAATCTACATTCTAACCACTTTTCTAATATTACTAGTAGAATTTTTGTGCGCTGCACATGTTTAAATTTCTTTTTTCTTTTTGGTTATAAAATATTCGTGAAAGTATTTATTAGAAATACATCGAGCATTCATTTGTTTACTATTGCTTGGATTTAACAGTTTCTGTAACTATCCCGTTAGTATAGAATAAAAATATTATGGGAATCCTTTTTTAGATTATCTTAAAATTATGTTTATAGAGTGACCAAACTGCAAAAGCATGATGCTCGACTAAAAATCATTTATTAAATTAAGTAACTATTTTTCTTGGTTACATGAATAACTCTCCACATAAATTATCTTTTTATGACGAGAAAGGGTATCGTAGGTTCTTATATAGGTAGAATTAAACCCATTGCTGAAATTTGCTATGAGGCCCATGTGGTGCTGCTGCGACAAGTTCATGGATCTTATGGCCAACCATGGATCCTAAATTGATGAACCCTTTTTTGACTTTGGTCCGATAAGTCATCCATTCCGCATTACAGGTTTACTAGAATTTTAGCTCATGCTGACTATTGCATAAATTTATAATTACTTTTTTACTTTCAATCTTTTAATAAGGCATGCTTTTTATTTTTTGGAATACTTTGAAGAAAAATGCCAGACTCAAATCACACATTCTAATAAATTAAAAGTGTAATTTTAATCGGTTTATCAATTACTAGCCCTTTAAATAATGTTCACTATCATGTTTAATGTTGTTCTATGTCTTTCTTTAACTTAATATGTTGTTAGGTCACGACCTTTTGGTGTAAATAATTGAGATGTTTTTTTTTACATAGTCATTTGAAATATTATATAAGACCACAATTAATGACTAACCAAAATTAATTGAGTCTATGCCATTAATTTGTGAAATTTAGAAAGCACAAAGTGTGAGCGTAAATTCAATAACCTCAATAATTCAGGGATTATAACTTTCTCCTCTTGTCATATATATAATAGAGCCCCGGTAGATAATAAGGTAAATGATAAGTCAAAGTGTAAAAGTTCATAAAATTTAAAGAAGTAAAAGGTAAAATTCAAAAATCACTACTCGGCCTTTTTTTCCGTCTGTCTTCAAATCTATTCTGTGAGATTATTTCCTTTATTAATATTTCACAGGCAGTGCCTGTTCATGGCTTTTAGTTGTAAGCATTGTGATATTATGTGGTGTTATTCGCTCCTTGCTGTTAAAGAAAAATCAATGCATATGCCTTCATAACGTGATTCTCTTTTTTAAGGTTTCATTGCCCTGGTTGGAGTCCTTGACACTATCTAAACTTCCCAAATTGGAAGAGATATGGAACTCTCAATTTCCTTCAGATGTCAGCAATCTAAAAATTTTGAAGGTAGAGGATTGTGCGTTCCTCATGGGCATCTTCCCATCCAATTTGTTAATAAAGCTACAGAATTTGGAAGCCATTATCATTGAAAGATGTCAGGTTATAAGGAAACTATTTGACCTTGAAGGATTGACAGCTAGTGGGGATGTTGAGATTCTATCACGACTAACCACGTTAACCTTGAGTGACTTACCAAGGTTGGACCACATATGGAACAAGAATCCAAGAGCAGCGTTGTGTTTCCGAAACTTAAGAGTATTGAAGGTGCAAGGCTGTGAGAACTTGAGGTTTATTTTTTCTTCTTCCATGGTTAAAGCACTCCAACAAGTAAAAGAAATAAAAATAGCGAGATGTAAACTATTGGAGGAAATTATGGATGTGCAAGAAGAAGAATCAAAGAAAGCTACATCTATGCACACTTTAGAGTTCCCTCTATTATCCTCCTTATCTCTTGAGGAATTGCCAAATCTCAGAACATTCTCTCATGGAACACATCCTATTCACTGTCCAACCTTAACAAGATTGAGGATATCTGGATGCCCTAAAATGATGACATTCTCTTCACTCGAAGGAAAGCAACAGACGATAACAGCTAACACAGGTTTACAACAAGCATTTGGTGGTGTCAACTCTAGTTTGTCCTTGCCTATACTCTTTGATCAAAATGTGCGTAAATATCTCTGGAATTTTCTAATACGTGTTTATTGTAGAAATTATTCTTGGTAACTGTAGTCTTATCGTGGATGAAGCATTAGAAAACTCTGTTTGCATGTCCTTTAAAGCCTCTTGCTACTGCATGCGTTTGTTGTTTTTCTATGACGATGGTAATCTCGAGTGACCAAGTTCATTCTTGAGAATATATTATCGAGCATATTATCATGGGTAACCAACTTCGTCCAAATCAGGATTTTTAGGAGTTCTTGGTTGAGAAACTAACATATGGTCGTTTCATACAGATTCTTTTTCCGAGCTTGGAGGAGTTGACCGTTGTGTCGTGTGGATTGATGAAGATATGGCACAATGAACTTTCTAAAGAATCATTCCACAAACTAGCATCCATCACAATCCAACATTGTGAAAATTTGTCTCATATTTTTCCATCAAATATGATAGAAGTGTTCCAGAGCCTGAAAATGATTGAGGTGGCCAACTGTACCTCTTTGGAATCATTAATGGAACATGTTGTTGTCAATACTAAGAAAAGGCCACAACATCTGGTCTTCTCAAACTTAAACAAAGTGAAGTTGTGGGACCTGCCGAGGTTGGATGCGTTAGTAACAAGTAGCTCCCAAGCAACGTTGAATCTTCCTAGTCTAACTACCGTTAGCTTGTGCAACTGCCACCGTCTAAGATATCTCTTCACATATGATACATCCGAGACTCTTGATAAACTTGAGATGCTGGATGTTTCTGATTGCAATAAGATGCAGGAAGTAGTTGCCATGGAAGAAAGTGAAGAGCAGAAGTCAAAAATGAAGTTCTCTTGTTTACAAACGTTGAAGCTTTGTTTTCTTAAGAGCTTGATTAGTTTCAGCTCAGGAAGTTGTGCATTTGAGTTTCCCTCCCTAAGAAATCTCTCAATTCTGGAGTGCACTGAACTCAAGGCATTTGTACTGAGGCAACAGAAGCCAAGAGTGGAGATGATAAATGAGGGATTTGCCAGTTCTGATAAAAGTTCACATTCTTTATTTGACGAGAAGGTTTTCCTCTTTCCTTTATCTTAGCTGTATCTTTGCTCATGTGATTTCCTTTCTTCTTTGTGACGCATTGGATACATGATCAAGTTTGCGTCAATGCCAGTCATGTTGACTTAAGCTAGGTGATGCTTCTATAGGTTGTGTTTCCCAAATTAGAAGAGCTACTTCCAATTAGAGTTCAATCAAGAGATTTTGCGTAATTTTAACAAATTTATATGCATTTATCACCAAACAACAAAAATTCTCTTCTTACATATGTTTTGTTTAGTGTTTTGTGTTCAAAGGCATTCAGTTTATTTGAATTTGATTATTTAGATATTTAATTTATAAACACATTAAAGTATTGATTTTAGAATTATCCTCAATTTATTCTGTGGAAATGTGGCTCTAAATAAACTTCCATTATATGAATCTTTTTATGCTCTTATTTGTTAATTGATGGACTATTATGTGACTACAAAATGAAAAATCCAATATAATATTCAACAGGCCAATTTGTTTTCCTTACCACAGGTTGTAATATTGAACTTCCGTAGCGATCAAATCTACTGCAAAAGTATATTCTAACCATTTTTCTAATATTACTAATAAAATTTATGTGCGCTGCACATGTTCAAATTTCTTCTTTTTTTGTAATAAAATATTCATGAAGGTATTTGTTAGAAATACATCTAGTATTCATTTGTTCATTATTGCTTGGATACTATTATGCTAGTATAGAATAAAAATATGGGAAACCTTTTTTAAATTATCTTAAAATTATGTTTATAATGTGACCCAAAATGCAAAAGCATAATGCTCGGCCAAAATCATTTATTAAATGAAGTAACTCCTTTTTCTTGGCTACATGACTAGCTCTCCACATAAATTAATCTTTTTATGATGAGAAAGGGGGTATCTTAGGTTCTTATATAGGTAGAATTAAAACCATTATTGACATTGACATTGAAAAGGTAAGTTAGCATCTATAGTTTTTTATTTTTATTTTTATTTTTTATTCAGCATTCTTCTAGTTCTAGCAGTGAAGCAATTTCTTATAAACTGGATCATTATTCTGTACCAAAAGTTTAGCAATTCATGGTGCAAGAACTCATGATGTTGTTCATTCCCAAAGATGTCCCTAAATTTTGGGCATAATAAATTCCGTACCAAATATTTCAGTTATTCAACATATATGAGGCTTGTTGATGCTTCTGTAGGTTATATTTCCCAAATTAGAAGAGCTACATCTAACAGGAATTCAATCAAGAGAATTTTGGGAGAATGAGACTAACTACAGGCACATTTGCTGCCTAAAGGTCCTTGAGATGAAGCATTGTCACAACCTGTTGAATGTTATTCCTTCGTTCATGTCGAAGAGGCTGCTTCACTATTTGGAGTCCTTGACAATGGAGTCATGCAATCTGATAGAAAGCATATATACACTTGAGGGCCTCAGTGTGATGGAGAGAGAAACTGCAAGAAGCAGTCCATTGAGAGAGCTGTCTTTATGTAACCTCCCAAATTTGACATATATATGGAAGAATGAGGATTCACTGAATCTTTGCCTTCACAATCTAACTTCAATAAGAGTTGGGAAGTGTCCACGTCTAAGAAGCCTTTTTACAATGTCCATGACAAAAAGTCTGGGACAACTTCGATATTTAGGTCTATATGATTGTGAAGAGATGGAGTACATTGTACTTAGAGAAGAGGAAAAACCTGAAGAAGCAGCTGACATAATTGTATTTCCTCGACTTGTCACTCTATATCTTCACAACATGCCAAAACTCAGAAGTTTCTGTCAAGGGAAGCATATTTCAGAGTGGCCTGCCTTACAAGAGTTTACTGCTGAATATTGTAAAGCCGTGGAGCTGATTGTAGGAGATACCGGTTGTAGAAACCTAGAGGGCGGCATTCCAACGCAGCAAGTACTTTTGCTGGTCCACAAGGTTTGCACTTATTCTTCTATGATGACATTTCTAGTTTCTTGTCCCTGGTAGCTTGAGCTAGGTAATGTAAGGTTACGTCGCTGACTTCCGCTAACTTTTCATTTTTTTTTTTTTTTTTTAAATCTTTGACTTTTATTCCACAACATCAAAGTTATTTCTTTAATATTAACGTATTGACACATACTTCAAAACTTTTTCATAAGTTTCCAAAACTTAGTAT
Source organism: Eucalyptus decipiens (assembly GCA_014182575.1). NCBI lineage: Eukaryota > Viridiplantae > Streptophyta > Magnoliopsida > Myrtales > Myrtaceae > Eucalyptus > Eucalyptus decipiens. The sequence continues at coordinate 30,651,201 of CM024610.1, read as the reverse complement.
AATTTTCCTTCAATTTCAAATGTTATATTAATGTAATGTTTCATTATACTGCAACTGAAATTTAAACATTACTAAAAGGTTAAGCTCCAACTAACATCTCTTAACTAATTTAGAGTCTAGACGATTTTAAAGAGGTTGGCTCGAATTCCAAATCTTATTTACTATAAGATCATGGGACAATGACACCTTGAGTCCAAAAACTTATGTCAACTCGGCATTTATGTCTAATAATTCATTTTACATGCATTTAAGTCATAATATTTGCGGCGCTTTATGTAGTTCAGGACTTGTTAAGTCTGTCTATTTTTCTATAGATGAATATCTGCATTTTTTACTTAGTCTTACGTGGCTGTTAACGAAGTGGTGGATCTTCCTCTGGAGGCTCTTTTAAATTGCCAAAATGTAAAAATTTAAAGAAAATATAATATGAAAAGGACTAAAAATTAGAAATAAAAAAATGTCCAACACTAAGAAAAGAGTGAGAAAAATGAGAAAATAAGAAAAGGTTATGCAAGGGATCGCAGGTCTTAGGGGGGAGGAGCTGCATGCCGCTCCCACTAATGGGGGTCCCACTAATGGGGGTCGACAACCCTCGCCAGTTCACGAGGGTGATCAGCACTAGCTATCGTCACGTCAAGGGCGGTCAACCCTTACAGGGGCATCAACAAAGGTCGTGGGCCTTGCCTTGAGCAAGTGATTCTCTACCAGTCGCCTCCCAAGGGCCAGCTGCCCTAGGCATAAGGGGGAGGGGGTGGGCGGGCGCGGAAATTAGTATCTTTGCCTATCTTGGTAGGTATTTAACACAAGAGCCCAAACTAGGAAAGCATTACTATAATGAGAGAGAGAGAGAGATTAGTATCTTTACCCATCTTGATAGGTATTTAACACAAGAGCCCAAACTAACAAAGCATTACTTAAATAAGAGAAATGAATCAAGATAAGTACCCTAATTTTCACGTAGTGTCGAATAACTAAACTGAATAAAGAAACAATTCAGCATGGTGGTTGGAGAATCATGTCATACAACAATCTCCCCCACAAAAAGAACTCAGGCTCCTTTTCGAGTTGCCCTTCCAATGAGTTAGATAATACATAAACTTTTGCCCTACAAAATTCAAGTAATCCCCACAGCAAATAATCTCACTATTCACAAAAGGGAATGAATTCTCCCAAGAAAAAAATATCGAATTGATATTTACTGAATTTTGTGGATCAAGTGATTTCTCCTTATCTTTAATTTCATTTTTATTTTGTTGACTATAATGCATAAGACTCTTGTGAATAAATTTTAGTATAAGTCTATACTAACTATTTTGGAAAAAAAAATTTAGTCAAGAATTTTTCAATTTTTTGAATGATCAATAGGAGAAATGACATTTCTAAATTATTTAAGTTCTGAAGGTGTATTACTTAGTTGAATTTTATTGAATCTATTAAATTCTTATCAAAATTGTTGAAATCTTCTCTCAAATCCTTAAAAAATTAGTTTAATCTCGTCATGGTTTATAGTATTTACAATAATCAACATTACGACAATAGCTGTAATAGTCTTGACAATCAACACTATTACAGTAACATGACAGACATAATAACTATAATTGCCAAACCAAACAATGTAATAATCTTGACAACCCCTGCTCCTTTTCAATTTTGGTGTACCGGATTTAATAAATATTGAAACAATATTCAAGTAGAAAGTTATACCAAACGTTGAGTGGCTCCAAATTAGCAAGCATGGTGACTGAAGTTCCGACAGGCATGAATCCCATATATTTTCATGAGCATATCAGATCAGAAATGAGTATGCTTAATAAAAAGGCTGTGGGTTTTGGTACTGCTCAAACATAATGCTTGATATATATTAGAAAAAATTGTGCTTTCTACTTAAGGTTAATATGAAGAACTCCATTCAGAAGAATTAATTTTAGCGGGTGGCATATGGTAAAAAGAAACTAACATGTATCTAGTTTTTTTTTTTTTTTTTTTTCCTTTCAATTCTACCTATAATGTGTATACTGTGATTTTTCTTGTTCTTGAAATTGAGGTGTTCTCTTTTTTGAGGGGGATAGAGAGTCGGCTCTAATACATTAAAATGAAAAATAACAGGTTGAGTTTCCTAGCATGAAGTCAATGAAGATCTCGAATATGGATAACATGGAGAAGATATGGGTTGATGAGCTTGCATCAAATGCCTTTAGCAAACTCAATATGTTGATAGTGGAATACTGCGAGAAACTTTCATTCATATTTTCATCTCAGTCTCATCTAGCAGGATTTAAAAACCTAGAGAAGTTAGCTGTGACCGGTTGCAGTTCCTTAGAAATGGTATTTCAAGTCCAAGAATTCAGTTTTAGTGAAGCTCATTCCACAAGCACTCTTCAATTGAAAGAATTAGTTTTGATACAACTACCAAAAATAAAGCATGTGTGGAGTGGAATTCCTCAAGGAGCTCTTACCTTTGGACACTTAAGATGCATGAAAGTTGTAGGGTGTGAGAGTCTCAAAAGTTTATTTCCAAGCTCGGTGGCGAAAAGTATGACACAGCTTGAAAACCTTGACATAGGGTTTTGTGGAGTGGAGGATATTATAGCAGAGGAAGACGGAGGAGTGGGGACAAGTGTTGGAGATATCTTCTTTCCGCGATTAACCAAACTGGCATTATATTACCTGCCACAACTAAGGTGCTTGCACAGGAATAGTCATACTTCAACATGGCCCCTCTTGAAGATTTTGCAAGTGAGACACTGCAGCAAAGTGAGGTCATTCTCATTCGCCAGTGAAATCCAAAGCTGGCAAGCTACTACTATCAACAGGAACCAACCTCCACTCTTTTCTGTAGAAAAGGTAAAATCCTTGACTGATCCCTTTACCGTTGTCCATTGGTTTATAGGCATATCTCTCAGTGCTTACTAATTGGAGCTGAGTTTCTTAGAATTGAGAAATATTCGCCAATTTAAGATAGCAACTGATTTTACCCATTGGTCAGGTTCTTATTATCTAGGTTTTGAAATGTACAAATATGTCTTTTTACTTTTAAGATCACCAATTACTTTTAGAATCTCCTGAAGTTTATTTCAGTGGCTTATCAGCGCTTTTGAAGTTACTAATATTTAGTCGAAATTACCAACCTTAATTTGATTGGTATAGCAGCAATATATCTTTAACCCCATGGAATGCTAGAACGTCGGTTTGTTTTTGGGCTATGTACTTTTGGTTTGCTTCCTAGCTTATCTTAACTTGTCATTTTGCTAAAGTTAGAATGAACAATTTGTCTTAATTATCTCCTCAAATTTCGGCAATATAATCTCTTTCTCGCTTTGTCGCCTTTTCACCTAAGTCTCATCAGTACCAAACTTATTTTTTGGTTCCTTTTTGCCAATCATCAGTTCATGAATAAATTCTTCTCATAGTTATAGAAAGATGGACCCATGCACCATGTATGATTTATAGTAATATAGATATGACAATTGTAGCTTACACAATAGAGCGTAACATATTAATACATCTTACTATTGGAACGCATCTACTTATCATATAGATAAAACGATTTTGAAAAACAAATAAGTTTATTTTTCTGAAACGTTTTTTCTACAAATTTGTTGACATTCGTGTGTTTATTTTTCCTTTTGGATATAATTAGTTGACAATTAAAGCATTGAAGTATCTATTATTTCTTTGTTGATTAATAAATTTCTAAATCCAATTCATGAAACATATTGAGATTGAATTGGGTACACCACTAACAACAAACATCCATCTTAACATCCCTTTTACAATGGTCAGCGATGCTTGCGACTCTTGCTCCAGGACGATGAAACGGGGTAAAAGCCTAGCGGTTCTTGTTTCTTTTTCCTAAATAGATGGACATTTTAGTCATTGGGCCGCAGTTGTGGGGATTGATATGGATTTTGGCGGCCTTATTAAACGGATTCCCTATTCCCACAGGTCATTCCACACTTGGAGCATTTGTCATTAGCGAGGGAGGATGTCCAGATGATGCAGCATTACATCTTTGGCAATCTTAAAGAGCTGGGTTTGATATGCTACCATGATGCAAATGTTGCTTTTCCCTCCAATTTCCTTCTCCAAGGATTCCCCAATCTAGAAAAGCTTTATGTGCACCATAATTCCTTTGAGGAGATATTTAGAGAAGATGCGTTTGGACATGGGGGAAAGACTTCCTGTGGAGGACTATCTGACGTGCAAAAACCTCTCAAAGCACTTGAAAATTTGAAGCATCTTTACTTGAGTGAACTGTGTTACCTGAGGCGAGTTTGGAAAGATGGCTCCTTGATGGCTGAAATCCTTAAACAGATTGAAGTAATGGATATCATAAGCTGCCCCAGTTTATCAATCGTATTTCCATCTCCAATTTCGTTCCAGAGCTTGACAGTTTTGAAAGTAGAGAATTGCGCTGGTTTGGTTCATCTGGGGACTTGCTCAGCAATGACAAGTCTAGTGCACCTTACTTGGCTAATCCTAAAAAATTGTCATGCAATGGAAGATGTGGTAATAGATGATGAAAACGGAGTAGAGGAGATCTCTTTCCCCAAGCTGCAATGGCTGACACTTGATGGTTTACAAAGCCTTGAGAGCTTCTCTTCCATAAATTGTGCCTTCACATTCCCATCATTGGTTGGTATTCTTGTGACGAAATGCCCCAAGATAAATATATTCTGCAAGGGTGCCTTGAGGACACCAAAACTAAAAGGAGTACTCTTCTCCCACCAAGATCGTGAAGGGCGTTTGAAGGGTGACCTTAACACCACCATCCAAACCTTTTCAGCACGAAACGATCCACGCCGAATTCAGTAAGTTCAGTAAATGCTTTTGCTAATGACATGTTATAGGAGAATTCCAAAGCTGAAGAGTTTTTATTGGAGAAATTATTACAAAGCTGGAGAGTTGTCCTTAATCTAGTCAAATCCCAAGTCTTTCAAATAGTACACAATTCCAAAAGTATCCTCAGCAAGTCCTTCAAGTACTTGAATCTTTTTGTCTTTCTAGTTTATACATTCCTGACCTGTTTAGTCCATCAAATGCCAGATCCATTTCACTCTAGTTTAAAGCTTCAGTAAGCTTCCTATTTAGTCGACATATTTGATGTAGCACTCATTTATAGAGCTCAAGAATTTGTCGGAACTCTCTAATCAGTGATCTGTCTCTAAAAAGCTGGCCAACTGCAACTGTGCGCCCCTCCGTATCATGAACCAATTCCTTCTTGACGTGTTACCCCGTTTCCCTCAAAATACTGAATTATGTTCATGTTTTGCAGTTGCTGAAGACCAAAAAGATGAGAAATTGCCTTAACCAAAAAAAAAAAAAAAAAAAAAAACAGATGAGAAATTGGTTCGTCCCATACAGAAGAAGTTGCATTCAAGTTCCTGGTCATCATGCTGCGCAGTGCGAAATTCTCAAAGGACAGCTTGTACCTTTTCTTTCTATATTTCTTCTTCCCTCTTATTCTAAACTGGCGGACATTTTATGCTGTGGAGAATTCGCTTAATTATTGTTCGGATATATCATTGGATTTGTAATGCCATGCTACCAGCAGAAACAGCTATGGACTGCCATATTATTTGCAGTTTGGCATGTGGATCTACCCACTAGACTGTAGCTAAAATAACTATTGCTCTAGCTTGAGGGGACGCATAACTCTCAACTTCCGGGAGCGCATGTGACAGTTATTTCCTTAAGGCTAGGTTTTCACTTTTCTGGTCCATCACTATGAGACGGGCATTCTCTTTAGCATGATCGAATAGATGGGTTTTCCATGTAGATGCTGGAGAAGTTCTGCACCACAAGTTTGTTGATATTATGGAACTTTTCTTATCACTCATATGGTTCTTTTGTCGGGTTACTACTGACTCTGTGTCACTGCACTCAGCTATTTTCCCCTTCTAGATGTTGGCACTGTCCTACCAACTTTTGGGTTGGATACCAGGGGTGCTTTGGCGGAACTTGGCCAAGGTCGGGCCTTGATATCCTATAGCAGTGAAATAATTCGGGAGAGTTTGTTTGGAATGCTTGTTAACTTCGAAATTAGAGGGACTGCATTGAGCCCTCCTATTCTATCCCCCATCACCGTCAGTTTCGCTTGTTTGGTGATTGCAATTTCCTATGAATCGCCAGTGTTGCCCAATACACGTATTATTTTTTCAGTTAAGTTCTGTTTGTTTCACGTAAAATAAATAATTTGGAAGACATTTTCTATAAAATAATCGTTTGTATTGCTTGAAATAATTAGTTAATGGAAAATATTTTCATCATTGAAAGCAATTTATGTCAAAAATTTTCGAGAATCATAAAAATATTTTTTGTTCATTAATTTTTTTTAAGCAAAAGAAGTGATCATTTTTTTAAATCTATTTTTCATATTATTCATTTTTTGCGAAACCAATGGGAGCGTTAATTTGTGCTTTTGCAAAGAGCTTAGGAACAAAATCGTTCACAGAATGATTATTCAATCATAGATGAAAATTTACAGGTTAATCAATTGTCGTATTGTTGCATCCGGATAAGATCAAACATGAAATGATGGATCAAAACCGTTGTATTTAAATCAATGCGTAAATGTTTGTTGAATCTTTCAGATTAAACACCCTCCCCATTATAAACAGAGTGTTTAGAGTAAAAATGCAAGTGCTAGAGAATATCCATATAGAGAGACTAAGTGACCAATCATCCTGTCATCCTGGGGACTCGAGAATCCTTTTGACAAATAATTCATTAGCTGAGCTCTTTGGCCTACCTTTCATGGTGTGAAGGTATAATTGTTATTCATCTATTATGGTGATGACTACAATGCTACATTCAATATGTTCACTGTACTTCAGACTCATCTCGTTGCCAAATGAAATTTCTACTGGCATTTGGTTGGGGGGGAGAGAGAGAGTTTGTGTTGGTGACAAGATATTAAGAGCGGTTCAGAGACTAAATGACAATGATCTATTAAAGTAAGCCAGATAAGTTGACAGTCAGTACTTTTCCTTTTGTCTTGAAGAAGGAATATGTGACATAGATCGTCTTTTTTCTTGCCTACGATGTTCAAGTGGGGTATTACGACATTTTTCCCGTGGTGGATTAGCTTTAGCTGTCTTGGAGTTTATAGCTTGTTATGTCCCTGGAATTCTTGGAAAAAAACAAAATGAGCGATCATTGGACGATCTTACGTAGGAATTCGAACGTTAAATGGCAATTAAGTAATCATGACTGCGGGGCCAAGAATCATCAGTAACCATATAATAAAAGACATCCAAAATAAATCCCTCCACTTATTAAAATCATCAATCATGATGTAAAAATGGTTAATTATGAATTGTGTCATGCGGCATCAATTGAGATAAGCTCCATTTATTTTGTGAATAATAAAATGATCGGAAAATATTTTTCTAAAAATAATCATTTGTATCACTCATAAAAACAAAAGATCGATAAATTTTTGGACATCCAAAAAAATATTTAAATACAAATTATTGATAATAAAAATAATTTTTTTAATGAATTATTTCAAACAATTATGTTTTTACATTATTTTAATTTTTATGAAACAATCAACATAAAACTCACGTTCCTCTGAATTGATCGGCTCTTCCCTCTCCACAGGGATTGAGAATCAAATCCAGGCATTGACCTAATCCATCATCCACTTGTTCAAAGGACCCATGTGTCACGGTCCGTGAATCATTCCGTAATTGTAACACTTGTGAGTGGTGCTTGGGGTTATCTGGTGAAGAGTGTGAGGCAGAAGGGTAGAACACAACTGGTCCGTGGGAGTGGCGTTAGGACGGTTGGTGCTAGGAGTTCTAGGATAGAAGAATTACATCACTTAGGAGCTCTGAAGACGGGGTAGGCCTCCCGTGCACAAACTGGTCGAGAGTTGATGCCGCTCTCCTAACGAAGCCATGGCAGGCCGAAACTAGTTGTTGTGCCTAAAGAGATCTACTGTCTCACTCGATGGACTAGACGCCTGAGCGAAGCTGGGCGTGGTAGGATCTCGTATGAAGAAGCATTCACCGTATTGTTTGTGGAACAAGCTATAGAAGAAAGGCTAGCCTGGCGAATTCCGCTCGCCAGGCGCCCGCGGGTTGTTCCGAGGCCAAGGAATCTCTTGGCCTGTGACAAGTGGTATTAGAGGGGTCGACCACAAATGGACTACACGAGTAAGTTCGATCAACCTCCGCCCTCTCCTTGCTTCATTTGCAAAGGTCTGCACTGGACCCAAAAGTGCCTGAAGAGGGGTCAAATGAACACCCTCCTAGCCATAGAAGAGGTGGAGGAGGAGCCCAAAGAAGAAAGGCGACGAATCCGACTCGGAGGCGTGAAGACAATCAACTCCATCCGAGCTCGATCGCTGTCTGAAGAAGGAATCACACCGAACACTGACATGTTCTTCGTCGAAGTCGAAGTGTGTGGCCAAACGTTTTACGCTTTGGTCGACATCGGCGCGTCGAACATGTTCATGTCGACCGAGGTTGCAAAGGCCTTGAAGCTTCGTGTGGTGCCAACTGGGAAGACGTTCAAGCCGATCAACTCGGAAGGCATTCATGGCGTAGGGTTGACTTCAGATGTAGATGTCAAGATTGGCGGATGGAAGGGCAAGATAGATTTCGAGGTAATCCCCACTCGATAATTATGATCTCATCCTTGGTATTCAATTCTTCCATAGTGCGAGATCCATGATCGACATGAGGACCAAGTGCCTCGTGATCCTCGACCCGAAACACCCGACGACGATCCCCATGATCAAAGGGGTGGTCGACACCAAGACCATCGCCACGATCCGACGCCTTGACAAGAACTTGAAGTCCGAGAAGTGACTAAACAAGCTGGCCGAGGTGAAGCCGAAGGTAGAGTTGGATACTACTCTAACACACGCCATGCCAATCCAAGTGCTCTTCCCCGAGGTTGAGTGTGCGCCGCATACTCCGTCCAAGCCGAAGATGGAGCCGCGTGACAAGTCCGAGTTCATCATTGAAGGGTGTGGTCCATTGTACGTGAGCGTCCGCACCAAGTGAGGTTGAAACAAAAGAGCTCGTGCCAAAGCCTGTGCTTGTGCCAAGAAGGCTGATCGTCAAGCTGTGAGCGACAAGGACGTCACTCGATTGAGTGGGGGAGAATGTCACGGGCCGAAAGAAGTTCGACCCGAGAGGTTCCCCGGAGTCGACCGTGACTCGTCCGTGGTAGACTTCATGTGCTCACTCAGGTTCCCATCAAGACTTCTCCCAGAGATTTCCAAGGGCGGGCATCACCATCATTGCGCCTAATTCTAGAAGTCTCTTTTCATTTATGTCGGTAGCTGGTAGTTAAACATTTATGTCGATAGTTGAGGCGGTGTGATCTCGTCCGCCGATAGAATTTTAGATCAATGGTTGTAATCCGAGGCCCTCAACTATAAGAAGGGGTGTCCTCATTCATTTGTAAGCATCCACTACTTCCGTAATACAATCTCTCTAGATTCTTTCTCTCTCTACGATCCGGGTAAGGCGAGCGAGTGAGCGTTCGATCAAGCAAGGCTTGGCTTAGGTGCTTTAGCGATCCAAATCGATCCTAAAGTGCCCAAGTCGCCGCGCGGTCACGATTCCAATCTCTCGGCTCATGACAAGTGGTATCAGAGCAGGAATCCCTCTAGTAAGTGAGTGAGTCGGAGAATCGGACTCCTCGCTCAAGTGTAAGTCGAACTAATAAGTTCTAGTGGATGGGTACTAGGACGAGTTGGTTTCTCGCCGAGTGGATATCGAGTTAGAGAAGAATTGAATCCTCACTGAATAGGGATAACGTTCCTGAATCGATAGGTGAATTCGAAGAAGAGGTCTACTATCATGTTTTCAACAAAGAAAGAACCTCCATCTGGTTTGCTGGGGTCAAGATGCTGGTTAGGCTGAAATGGTGCTGCCAAAAGATGTAGTTGGTGAAAAATGGCACGCTTGTCGGAAAGCGCAGGTGACCGGATGGCCGAGTGGCTGAGATCAAAAGAGGCAACCAATGGAGCAAAACCTGTTTTGTAGGGCGAGCGTGACCGTTCGATGTGAATTCCCAAAAGTGGCACATCAATGGTTAATGGATGTAAGGAAGCGATAGAACAAATTGCAACGAGGGCGTTGCGAATAGAGTGGGGGAGAATGTCACGGTTCGTGAATCCTCCCGTACTTGTAACACTTGTGAGTGGTGCTTGGGGTTGTTTGGTGAAAAGTGTGAGGTAGAATGGTAGAACACAACTGGTTCGTGGGAGTGGCGTCAGGACGGTTGGTGTTAGTAGTTCTAGGATAGAAGGATTATATCACTTAGGAGCTCTGAAGACGGGGTAGGCCTCCCGTGCATAAACTGGTTGGGAGCTGATGCCACTCTCCTGACGAGGCCATGGCAAGTCGAAACCAGTTGTTGTGCCTAAATAGATCTGCTATCTCACTCGATGGACTAGATGCCCGAGTGAAGCTGGGCATGGTAGGTCTCGTACGAAGAAGCATTCACCGTATTGTTCGTGGAACAAGCTATAAAAGAAAGGCCGGCCTAGTGAATTCCGCTCGCCAGGCGCCCGTGGGTCGTTCTGAGGCCAAGGAATCTCTCGGCCCGTGACACATGTGTCAAGCTTTAGAGATCACCCCAAGCTTTTTCCTAGAGATTTCCACGAGACTTCTAACACGGCATGACTTCAGTACATTTCCGGGTCAATCCATCATTTTCTCTCATTCCCTCCTCCTACTTTCCTACCCCATTAATGGTCATGGTCATCGTTAATGAATAACAGAAGATGGAAGGTTTAACGTGCGAATCAACACCTTATCACGTGTCAAATTGCACTCGTATATCCATATATGGCAACAAACTTCACCAAGAATCCCAGGACACATGCAAAGCTTCGAGCTTGATTCAGTTCCGTTGCGACTCATAGCCTTCCGAAGGGAAACCGCGCAATTGTTTGACATAGGTTCGTTTCGTGAGATCGAATAAGACCGTCATATTCTCGATTGAGATGTCACCACCGAGACCACACACTTTGCCGTTTCTGTCTACTATATAAAGGCAGAGAGAGAGAGTGGGAGCAACAATTTTCACCAGAAGCACTTTCCGTGAAAACAGAGCTTTTCAGAGAGAGACGGGAAGAGACAGAGACAAGTGGCAGCAAGGAGCTTTAGGGAGGGATTGTGGGAGTGAATCGAATCCACGAAGGAGGTGAAATTGTTGATCAAAAATTTAGTCCGAATTTTTTCATCATTTATTCAAAAAGGGTTGCCAAATCAAGACAAAAGTTTATCTAAGCATTGCATATTTACACAACTATATTGTTCATCCTGCAGGAACAGTCATTGACTATCTGAATTGTGGGTTGCCTTATGAAATTTAAATTTGGTGTTGCTGATTAAGCATAGATACAAATAGGATATCAAGGAGGGAGCAAGTACGAATTAAGCATATGAACTTTCCAATAACAAACTTCTTGCATTGCATATCATGTTCTACATGAGTGCCAGAACTTGTATGATGTGGTTTATTGTCTTTGCTGCAGTTATTCTTATCTGCTTCAATATTATGTGATCGAGACATCATGTCAAAGGTAAACTTCATTATCATTTTCAGCAGACTTGTTGCATATGTTGCTAGTAGTATGTAGTTTTTCTATTTTGTCTACATCTCGCTTTCATGTTCACCCTGGATCTTCAAAATCACGCTCAATCCACAACCCACAATAACATCTAGGAAGTATAGTCAATAATCTTGTCACGCCCCGAACCCCAGGTACACGCACATCTCTCGGCGGTCGATTAAAAATGCGACGTTCCCAGGATGCGTCGCCGACTATTTCGTTCTATGCACATGTGGAAACGAACTAATAATCACCCAACCAACAAGCAAACATAAAAATAGTAAAAGCAGGACAGCACATTTTTCACAAACCACGCTTTATAAACAAACCATGTTAACTAGGGGTGTGCATGGTCTGGGCGGGCGGTTCCCGACCTAGAATTGGGAACCGCCCGCTAATGACTGGTTGTGAAAAATTAGAACCGGGATCCACCCGTTTGTTGCATGGATCCACTCGGGAACCCCCGAGTGGATCCATAGAACCGATTTTGACGCGAAACAATTTTAGTTTTCAACATAGAACGACTATGTGACATTAAAGCAAGCCAAAGAAAGAAAAACCAAATTTAAGTACGTGGAACAAAGATTCATTTGTTGCAACTATAAATGTATCTCGTAGATAAAAAAAAAAAAAACGCGAACAGATGAAATGCAACATTCTCCCATTTCCTGCTTGCAAGTAATCACAGATGGCTAAATTTTCTTTGACCAAAGGTAAAGGTTCCCAATCGTCCTGCTTCCTTGTTTGTTTTGTCTAGAGACACCAGTCTTTCTCCTTGCTAGAACGTCCATTAGGTTCTAATGAGTGACAGAGGAATGTTCATCATACACGTTCAAAGAATGGATGAGTGACCGAGTCCTCCTTTGACTTCGACTCCGACTCCTGAATAACAGGATATGCAACCAATGAAGGAATGGATGTAAGTAAGTTGATATAGAGGCGGAGAGAGTAGTAAGTGTTCAGGAAAAATGGGGAGAAGTACACTATCAGTGCCATAAGTTGTGTACGACGCTCACTTTTGGTGCCGAAAGTTTCTGTCAGATCACTTAAGTACCGAATCGAAGGAAAAACGATCACTTTGGCGCCACCGGCGAAAGATTCCGGCCAAAATGATTACGTGGTTTTTTTTTTTTAAATCAACAAGGCCTTAAACGACGTCGTTTTTGGTCCTCCTTAAGAAAACGATGTCGTTTTGCCGTCCTACATGGATGGCCTCACAAAAACGACACCGTTTAACTTATTTGGGGATTTTTTTTTTGGATTGAAATTAGGGTTTTTTTGTTCGCCGTTGCTTGGCCACCGTCGCTCGGCCGCCGTCTTTCGGCCACCGTCACTTGGCCGTCGTCCCTCGACCTCCATCGTAGTTGCTTACCACAGCAAGACAAAAGAAAAAAAAAACGAACAGAAAATCCCAAGGGAGAGGGAGCTGTTGACGGCGAGGGCGGAGGAGGGGATGGCGGGGCCATGGCCGCCGTCGTCGTCGCAACTAGCTTTGCCGTCGACCTCCATGGCGTTCTAAATCTTTGCGGCTACCATTGGTCAAATCACTCGTGCTTCTGGAGATTCTTCGAGGTCGCACTTCCTCTGCACCCGACGATATTATTTGGGAAAAGGCAGTGGTGGGGTTGAGATTCGGGGATTTGAAAGGTCGACAAGGTGATTGAAAATAGGGGAAAACTATTGGGGGAGGGCGGAGGTGAGTGTGTGATTTCTTTTCTGAAAAACTACTAGTGTTGTGTTGGTGCTTTGTTGGTATTGCTGGTGCTGTTCTTCGCCGCTGCTAGTGCTGGTCGTCGGGGAAGAACTAGTCTTCGGGGAAGAACCGGTCTTCAAGGAAGAAGACGACACAAAACGGCGTCATTTGGGGATTTAGGGTTTTGAATTTGGGGGAAAGACACAAAACGGCGTCGTTTTGTTGTTTAAATGCTGATTATACTCTCCGGCGAGCCACATTAGCTTAAAAATTTAATAAAAAAGTGCCACGTCGGATTTCCGGCCAACCAGATCGAAGTTGGCACCAAAGTGAGCATTTTTCAAACTTTTTAGCACTTAAGTGATCCGACAGAAACTTTTGTCACCAAAGTGAGCGTCGTACATAAGTTATGGCACTGATAGTGCACTTCTCCCGGAAAAAATGGGTCTCTCTTAACGCTATGAACTGGACATATCCCTCATCAGGTTTAGCAAAATATCACAAGTCGCACAGATAAATCAAAGGAGGTGAAATGAGGCACTATCCAAACACAGGAAAACAAAGGAAGTGCAACTAAACAAGACTTTATTGAATACATCACCTTCATTATATCAATAAATAAACTAAACAACCAAAAAGCATAAGAATTCCCCAATATTCAGCTTTGTATTCATCCTGCAGCGGAAACAATTGCCACAAAACAGAACTCCCAACAGATGCCACGAGGCTGGATTCAATACAGAATACTAGGGGAACACACTAGCATATGGTTATTTTGAGGCACCACAAATGATCACATAACATCTACAGCTAGACCTTACACTCGAGAAATTTATGTAAAGAACTAGTTTGTTTTAGAATTTTTTTTTAATATTAAAAGGGAACCGGTCCGGTCCGAGTGGGTGGGCGGGCGGATTCGCCTATGGAACCAGGAACCGGACTGGTACCCACCGGTTCCCATAAATTGGAACTGGGAACCGAACCAGTTTCCTCAAGAACCGCCGGTTCCGGGCGGTTCCGGTCCGGTTCCGGGCAGTCCGGACGGTCCGGACGGATCCCGGTTCTTTTATACACCCATAGTGTTAACCCATAAGTTATATATAAAAAGTCTGTCTCAAAAGGAGGTCCTAGGCAACCTACGCTCCGGACCCTTTTGCCTTAGGCTCCGGGTTCTCCATGACACCGTCCGGTATATCGATGTCCATGAGGTCAGCTACCTCCCTATCCTCGGTTTCAACGGTAGGTCCGTCAAAACCCTACAAAGGACCCTTCCGAGCCCCGTTAGGTGCATTAAGGAACCATGCCTTGAAGCGATGAGGCACCAAGTGAAGGAGGCCCTCATCGACCCAAACCGTGGTCACCACTAACTCACGGGTCCAAGTGATCCCGAGAATAAGGAAGAAGGTAGACTTGGACTCCATCTCCTATGGGCACCCAAAACGGACGTGATTGTACACCATTCTAAGGACCTGAAAAATGGTTAACCACGACGGGGTGAGATAAATCTCAGTGAGTCAAAACCCTAAACCCCGATTAAGAAGTAAATTCACTCAGAGGTAGCCTAAACTGGCGTCACACACAAACTTATCTCGCCTTAGCTCATCCCTACAGATTAGCTCATCATATATGCATTTAAAAACGCAGCAAGCATAATCTAATAGTGGGAACATATCATTTCATTCTTAAACAATCATATGAGTCCCGATTATAAGGTAAAATCATTATGACATTGCCAATTTCGTGCCATACAATTTTGCCACATAATCAAATGCAACTATCTCAACCACTCAGGCACGTTCCAGTTATTACGACCCATCGGCAACTACCAACTCAATAGTCAGCGGTCATCTAATATAACCGAGCATCATCCCGCTCCATTGGGCACGGCAACGTCTACGCCTAGACGACATTCCATAAAGGAGCATCGGCCCAACCTCCATTGTAACTGGCATCCGTTGACATGGGGCATCCGAACTTAATCAAGCATTGCCTCCCCAACTCTCGTTGGGTGACGGGTTCTGATAGTGACCACACGCATACATATACTTGGCTAAGAATATCGTGCTTTGCACTCAAATACTTCAATTTCAAATAATGGACTTGGCCACTTTTCTTCGTATTAAAAATCATTCTAATAAAATAATCGTGCGTGGTCATGCATTTAAATCGAACTAGTAAGCATGGTACACTCTCATTTCAAAATCCCACGATTTTATTTATTATCTAAAATTTTGGCGTAAAAAACTAACACCCTGTATTTTTCTAATTAAATACCCATAAAATCCAATTTTGGCATAATAATCAATCACCATACCAAGCACTTGATTGCACAAATAAGCAATCAGATTCACATATAAACTCAATCACGAGAATCAACGTAAAATTTCACTAAACGGCTAATCCGTCACAATTTATGCTAATTAAAAACTAAATTAAATAAATTACAATTAATTAAATAAATCTAATTTAATTAACCTAACAACGGTTAATTAAACTAACCATGGTTAACTAACCATAGTTAATTAAGCTAACCCAAGTTAACTAAACTAATCTAGGGTAGACTAACTAAACTAACCCCTAACCAAACTAATCTAACTAACCACCTAACTAACTAGCTAGTCTAACCAACTAACCTAACTAACTAGTTCATCTAACTAAGGATTAACACTAATCCTAATTAACGCTAAACTAACCACTAAGTGCAATTAACATCATAATTTGAGATTAGAGCATTAACACACTGGAATTCAACGACGGTGGGCTCACAGCGATGGCGTTGCGAAGGTGGTGAGGACCCGAGGCAACCGTTTCTCCAACGGAGGCTCGACCGGGGCTGAAATCAGCCAAGCAAGCTCACGGCCGAAGGGGTGATTCTGGAGCTGCTGGGTTATGTGGAAGGCCGGTCTTTGCTGGACGGTGGCTAGAGTTGCAGCGCTCGGACGATTCGGCGTGGCTGGACACGGCTAGGTGGGCTAGTGGTGGACGACCATGCGGTTCGGTGGGCTGGACGAACGGCGATAAGGCTTGGTTGTGGAGCTGCGGTTGGCCGAGCGGACGGGCAGGCGGATGTGATTGACAGCTCGGGCGCAGGTGCTAGATGCTGGTCAACGCTGGATGCGGTTGCTGCTAGCCTCGAGTTGGTAGTCTACGGTGTGACATCCTGAAATTTCAGTCATGTTTTCAATGAAATAAATCGAGTCTTTCATCGACGCGCCTATAGTGCTATTTTCTAAGCTGATCACTCATGAGGTAACTAAATTATTGGGGGAAGCCATTAAAGAATTTTAATGTAATAGACTTGAGAATTCGACTAGGAATCGACTACTCGACCGTGCTTATCTACAGAGATCATTATGGCACAGTTAAAAAAATCGATCAGAGATCAGAGATAGGTTGTTTCGACTGAGATATGTGATCGAAGTATGGGTGATTCCACCAAATTGCAAAATTCTCTTCGATCGGCACTAGGTCGATTTTTCTGTCATTTTAATACCTCGTGTCCGTATTTGAAACATTGAGATTTTCACGATAATCAAGGGTCGACAATGATTCGAAGATATACAATGTCACTCAAAATAAATCGATCACGGGTCAATTACATAAAAAATTTCTAAAAGCTACTTGGTCGGCTAGGTCACGCTAAAATCACGCTAGATTAAAATTAACCGCGAATTTAAATCTGATTTCAGAAATTGAAAGTTCTATCATGTCATGAGTCATTTTATGAACGTTGATTCATTTTCCGAAGATTTTGCTGCAAACCGAGATTTTTGGCGAAAAGTCAAAATATGGCCGTTTTCGTCCAGAAAATTCAGGGGACCATTTTTTATCGCGTTTTTAGGATGCAAGTTGGTTCTATTGGCGAGGAAAAATGTCATTTTGATCGAGGACACTATGGTGGAATTTTTAAGGGCTGAATTGAATCGATTCAAGAGGGAATTGAAGTGAAATTGGGAGAAATTAAGTGCAAATTCGTAGCCCCATGGTCCCTCAACCTTTGGACCACTTTCAAGACTTCCCAAGGAAGCTTTGTGGTCTGCAAGTGTGCTGAGGAAGCCAGCAAACCGGTGGGACCTCTTCTAGGGGGACAAAAGGATAGAATGAAGCTTGGAGGGACCCCCCCAAGGCCTTGTTGTCCCCTTTCTTCTACCTCAGCCGGCCACTTTCCCCATTCTAGCAACCTTGAAGCTTCCAAGAACCAGAGAAGTTGACCAACACCTTCCCCTCCATCGTCGATGCCCCCTGCCACTCACTGAAGCCGCCGAGCGCCCGTTGCTACCACCGCGAGCCCCGTGCGAACTACGCCAGTCCAGTGCGTCGTTTCGCCTCTTTCCACGTCCAGCCTATCCCCCGAGCTGGCCCAGCCACCGTCGCAAGCCGTTCCCATCGCCTGGGTCACCATACGTCCCCGTTCCTACCTACTGCAGCACGTCCACCAGCAGCCTTCGCTGTTTCCGGCCCAAGCCGAGCCCGAGTAGTCCTCTCGGCCCACCATCTAGAATTCAAACCTAACAAGAAGTCGTGGGCTTCGAGGCTCGCTTTAGACCCCTTCCCGGCCTCGCTTGTTGCCACTGCTTCGGAATTTGTCGCTCATCTCTGCCTCGCCATCCTTGTGGACTCATCGGATTTCAAAACCAGTGAGTTTACTCATTAATCTCCGCTTATGGAGTTAATGATGTTTAATGGTTGATTAGTTTAGGTTAAGCTTGGATTATGTGGTTAGTTAGAACGGATTAGCGATTTAATTAATCGTTATTGCATGTTAGGTGGTTAGAGTAGCGTAATTAGCGACTAGATATATTGTATTAATTATCTAGTTAGGTTCAGAATTTTTCCGGGATCGTTTTGGTATTTAATTAGGCTTTTCCGACCTAAGTTTCTATTTATGGCATTTATTGGTATTTATTTAATTAATTTTGGTAATTATTTAATTAATTATTATTTTTCAAAAATTAGACCGGGATAGCTGGTGACCGAAATTTCGTGCTGATTGCAATGGTGTGGTTGGTTTATTTATCTGGATGATAATTTGTGCTATTTGAGTGATGTTTGTAATTTTGGAAATTTATCCCAAAATTGAGTATTTTCAGTATTTAATTGGGAGACACCGGGTGTCGGTTTATAACTTGAAAAATATTCTTGTAGATTATATTAAATGTTGGGATTTTTGAAAAGGAAAATATTGTATTTTGACTAAGGCCGACCGTGTACCCACACACGATTATTTTTATCGGGTATGATAAAAACGGTGAAATTATCGGTTGATTAGAATGGTATATTATATTAGCTTGCGGGCCTTGATATATCAGTTTAGAGTGAACAGTATATCTTAGCAGCTTTTGGTGAACATTGTCAGTATTCTATATCAACTTGCGGGCCTTGATATATAAACTTAAAGTGAGCAATATACTTTATCAGCTTAGAGTGAGCGTGATCAATATAGCATATCAATTTGAGAGCCTTGATAAATCAGTTTAGAGTGAGTAGTATAATGTACCAGCTTCGATGAGCTATACCATCTGTTGTCAGCTTAGGGTGAGCAATATTCGATTTGATCGAATTGTGTGGATGGTATTGATGGTATGGAGTCGAGTGAGTCGACTGATCAATGTTTGATGTGAATCAAATTGAAATGATTGGATGATTATATGAATCGTACTGACTTGCAGGAAAGAATTGAGGCAAAGGTAAGTCACCTATCTCTTGTGTGCATAAGTAGCCTTTAGGTGTATTTCCTTCATAATCGGAGTTTAGGGGGTGAATTTGCTGAAACGTTGTCTCACCCCGTTATAGGATAATATTTACAGGTCCTTAGATGGCTGTACCTCCTCAGCATTTTGGCTAGCCGAAGAAAGTCATTGAGCGGCACACTCAGATTCCCCTCCCTGGGAGCCAAGGAGCCTGAGTCTACGAACTCGTGAGATCCACTGTCTGGGTTGATGCGGGTCTACCCCCATAAGGTACCCCATAAATTCAGATCATGGTATCGTTACGGGAAAAAATTGACCTAGAGAAGGCCCCCTTCTGGAGTTTGAGATTCCTCGGTCGGTGCTGGAGATAGCTTTTGGTGAGGGTACAGCTGACCCTCCTAATGGTTCAGTGGTGGACCCGAGTCTGTCGGATCCAGGGTCCTCGGAGTATTCAGTTGAAGACTCGAATGCTTAGAGCATCTGTAACCCTCCACCCTTTTTGTAGACTTTGTATATATTGGCTAATATTGTATATAACTTAGAAATATGTATATAAGTGTGTTGTGATTTTCGAAAATTTGTGGCCCTATTTTTCTATCCCATCTTTCTATTGTTTGGGGATTTATTATTGGCTTCCACATGCGCATTAAAATGAATGAGTCGGCGACACATCCTGAGACATTGCAATTTAATCGACCATCATGGGATGAGCATGCGCTCGGAGGATCGGGGCGTGACATGCAGCTTCAAGGGAAATGAGAGGAGCAGAACCATGGAGAGGGAAATGTAAATGAGGAGGAAGAAGAAGAAAGCAGAAGGGGTGGGGGTTCGGCTTGCTGAAGTTCACGCATGAAAGAAGGGGAACATGGAGAGAGAAGAAGAAGGCCAAGATGGTCAAGGGGAGGGCCAATGGGAGAGCTTGAGAAATATCAAGCTACTCATTGCATTGGCCTCAAAGTCTTAAGCCCACAAAGTCTAATGGCCAACCAATGGCTATTTTCCTCCCAATTCTTCACAAACTAACTCATTTTTGTGGCAAAAAATTCCTTCAATGCAGCCCATCCAAATTTCCCTTGTTTTTCTTTTTTGCCGAAATTGATTTTCTGAAAAAATCCCGAACTCAACGAAAATTCACCGAAAGATGAGACGATGTCCTAGAAATAAATCATGACACGGTCGAACGTCCGATTCCCGAAACCAAATTCAATTTCGTGGTTAAAATCGACCGAACGCAATTTTAGTACAACCTAAACTATCGGATAGCTTTTAGGGATTTTATCACGTTTGACCCGTGGTCGATAATTTTCGATCCACGTTTGTACATCTCCGACTCGTAGACGACTCTTGGTTATCGTAAAAATCGCAAGGTTTCAATTACATGTATCGAGTATATAATTGATAGAAAATCAAGTTAGTGTCATTCGACACGAATTTCGAAATCACGCGGAATCACCCTCAATTCAATTATGTGATTTCGTCAAATTGACCTATATCCGATTACAATTCAGTTATAACAGTGTCATATTGACCATTACCGATTATTATGGTCGAGTGGTTGATTTTTGATCGAATTCTTGAGTTTGTCGCGTTTATATCCTTTAACGACTTCACATAATAGGTTAGTTAACTCGTGAGAAGCCAGCTCAGAGAAAAAGGACTATAGGCGCATCGATGAAATGCCCATTTCATATATTCGAGACGGGGTCGAATTTCAGAATGTTACAACTCTACCCTCATAAATGGCATTCTAATGTATCAAGCTGATTGGAGATGGACTACATAATTACATGCACTAAAGAACCATCATACCAATAGACAAATGGCAACAAAATCATTCAAATTCGTGTCTAAGATAATTCACTGTAGTGTCCAGCTCATCAAGGTCGCAATATTTACAAATTACCCACTCCACTAATACCCAAACATGTCCCATAACTAGCAAAATTGAGTATACATCGTCACCTTATCATGGGTAATAAAAACCACACTCAAATGAGTCTTAAACTAGCACACCTCGTGATTAACACAGCGAAGTCAGTGAAGTCAGCAAAATCCAGAACAAAATCAAAACACTAAAGGTCAAAATTCATGATGAAGTAATAAACTTGAAACATATCTTCCCGCAAGTGTTTATCGGCTCACGTGATCAAGATGAGAACAAATTGAAGTCAAATGAAATCATCAATGTTTGTACAGTGGGCACATGTTCAATTTCAGCAAATTAAAGCATGACAACATGATTATCTTTCTTGAAAATTTACATAAATTCCTCTCCTCAATATGAATGCTGTGTATGTTCATAATATGTTGTAGTCATGGTTATAAATGCCGTCTGTGACTTCAGTTTGCTGGATTCCTGTTCATGCCTATTGTCCATATCCATTCGTTGCTCAAAAAACAATCAGCAAGACTTGTCTCTGTGTTATCTTAGTCATATGAGTTGAGGAGAGGAATTTATGTAAATTTTCAAGAAAGATAATCATGTTGTCATGCTTTAATTTGCTGAAATTGAACATGTGCCCACTGTACAAACATTGATGATTTCATTTGACTTCAATTTGTTCTCATCTTGATCACGTGAGCCGATAAACACTTGCGGGAAGATATGTTTCAAGTTTATTACTTCATCATGAATTTTGACCTTTAGTTTGAAAATGGCCTGGCATCATCCCATTACAAAAAAAAAAAAAAGATGAACCAAAAAACTACATTAAAGAATTAACGATCTAAGCAAAGTAGTATATTATGGACTAAAATTATAAACTTAATGATTTTACATAATTTAATCCATCGTAATTTACGAAAGTATGATTTTTAAACATAGAAGGATATTTTAGTCAATTAACAATCAACATAGAAAGTAAAGGGGAGATGAGAGAGAAAAAAAGTAGGGCGAATTGGTGATTGAACTTGTATCGAATTCAGAGGAGGTGGAGAAATAGCCCCATTGTATTTCTTGTATTTAAGATAAGGTAATAGGATCTGAACTTGTACTTGGTGCGTCGTTGTCCTTTAATATAGAATTTCTTACATTTAGATATATCATTAAAAAAAAACCCCAAACTAGTACAAATTATAGGGATAAAGTATCTGCTGTGTTCTACGAATTGGTTGTAACCTCTTACATATTCAAATCCAAGTGGTGGATGGTACAAACATCAAAACAAGTACAAGGTATCAAATGTTTTTTTTTTTTTTTTTTTTTTTGTTAAAGGGTTTTTTCTTTTTGGTAACCCAAGAAACCTCATAAGTTGATAGTCGGCGAGCAAACCTTGGGGGAGCGACTGCAGTACCCACCACCATAGTACTCTAGGTAAGAATCTCTAACAATATTTTTGGGATTCGAACTCCTCCTCTTCGTGAAGGGGAAAAACCCCAAGCCAGCTGCGCCGTTGCGGGCGGTGGTGTTTTTTGTTAAAGGGTTAATACAACGAAAAACCTAAAATTAGTAAACTTATGATAAATTTATCATAAACTATTTTTTTAACCACCAGAAATCCTAAACTGGTACACCTATGATAAATTTACTTTTCATTAGTTTTCGTTAATTTTACCTTCAAATTATTAAGTTAAATGACACGTGACAGTTAATAGGTTTATCAATTTAAGGTTGTACCTTTCGTTTGTCAGAAGTGTATCGGTTTGTGATTTTTTGTAAGTATTAATCTAATTTAATAAAAACTAATGGATGGTAAATTTATCATAAATGTATCAGTTTGAGATTTTTAGTGGTTAAAAAATGAGTTTAGGTTAAATTTGTCACAAGTTTACAAATTTGGAGTTTTTGGTGATAAAAATTAGTTTGAGATAAATTTATCACAAATTTACTAAATTGTGATTTTTTGTAATATAACCCTTTTTAAAAGGTACTTATTGCTTTCTTGCAAAATCATGAAAATGCAAAGATACATTGTAAGCTTTAAAATAATGAGAAAAAAGTTCTAAATAAGTCTGTGTCTACTTAAAAGGATCGACAATAGCTGAACTAGTTTGAAAGAAACCAGGGACAACACGAAAAAAAAAAATGAAGAAATTTAGACTTCTATTGCACGGGGTATACCAGAAACGTGTTTCTTGGGTGCACCGAGTCCAGTGAGCCATGAAGCAACCAATTTTTTATTTTTATTTTTGCATGCATTGTGCTGATGTCTTTTCTTTCGTTCTTTGATTCCCTTTCTTTCCCCATTCTGATTGTATCCGCACAATCAAGGTTCTCTCTCTCTTCTTTGGTTTAGTTTCGCTGTTGTCATCGTTTTACCAATTTGCTCTTCCTTTCTTTTCATACAGCGAGTGACTGTTCTCCGTTCAGTGTCGTTCTTGCCCATTTGTTTAAGCAAAGACGGGGGCAAAAGAAACTTCTAGAAAAGAAGGAAGAAATGGCTGGGGCCTTTTTTACCAACGTTGCAGTGAATCTTGTGTCGAAACTTGGGGAGTGCTTGCTTGCTCCCATAGGACGTCAATTTGGATATGTGCTGTGCTACAAGTGCTATGTCAAAGATCTCGAAAATGGAGTCAATGAGCTGGAGACTGCAAAGGAAAGGGTGCAGTGTTCTGTTGATGCAGCCACGTATAACGGAAAACCGGTACACACTGATGTTCAGAAATGGCTGACTAGTGTCGAGAAGGAGGCTGAGGAAGCAAAAGAACTGTTAAAACAAGGCGAAAGTGCAAAGAATGCTTGCTTTCGTGGGTGGCTTCCGAACCCCATGGTGCGCCACCCGATTGGTAAGAAGGTGAAGAAGATGACTCAAGTCATTCAAGGACTTCATGTGAATAGCCAAAATACAAACTTCCGAAATGTCTTTTATGAGAATACTCCGACAGGAATCGTCAATTCTGCCACTTCTGCTGCCAGATCTATTGACAAGAAAGAATATCTCTTGGAGTCGAGGGCTTCTATTATAGAGGAGGTAATGAAGGCAATAGCTGATGACAAGGCCTGTGTGATTGGGGTGTATGGACCAGGCGGGGTTGGCAAGTCCAAGCTTATGGAGGACATCAAAAGGCAAGTTAGGAAAGAGAAGCTCTTCAATGTGGTTGCCACAGCAAATATATCACCCAATCTAGATCTAAAAAGAATTCAAGGAGAAATTGCTTATGCACTGGGTCTGAAACTAACAAATGAGGAAATTGCTCGTGGGAGAGCAGATCTTTTGTCTAAGAGGTTAAAAAGTGATTCTAAGAAAAAAATTCTCATAATTTTTGATAATTTGTGGAAGAAGCTTGATTTGAAGCAAGTTGGAATCCCTTGTGGAGATGATAATAGAGTAATAGATTGCAAGCTATTGTTAACGTCTAGATACCGAGATGTTTTGCGCATTGGCATGGGTTCTGAACAGGTTTTCCAACTTAATGAGTTAGAGCATGGAGAAGCACGAAGACTTTTTGAAAGGACAGTGGAGGACAAATTCAACGATCCTGTATTTAAGCCCATGGTAGATGGAGTGGTCCAGAAATGCGGAGGCTTGTCTCTTTTGATTCTCTCGGTGGCAAAAAGGTTGAAGCATGGAGATTTGGCTGAATGGAGGAATGCTTTGACCAATATAGAAGGATCGGATGTTGTGGAACTAAGTTACAATGACTTAAAAGATGAGAGGATCAAATCATTATTCTTGGTTTGTGCTCTTACTTCGGGGAAAATTTCCATCAGGGATTCCCTTGTCTACTGCATGGGTTTTGGTTTATTTAAAAAGTTCAGCAAAACCATCGAAAATGCTAGAGATAGGTTGATTGAGGATTTACATAGCCTTCAGGACTCTTCTTTGTTACTAGATAGTGATGACACGGAAATTTTCAGAATGCATGACATATTTGTTGATGTGGCCATCTCTATTGCTTCCACAAAATGGAATGCCTTGGTTGGGACGAATGATTGTGGGTTTAAAGAATGGTCAAAAGATGAGCTTAGACAATGCACCACGATGTCCTTCCCTTTTGTTTGCATTGACGAGCTTCCTGAAAAATTGGACTGCCCAAACTTGAGAATGCTTTTGTTATTCCAAAACAACTCGTCTCTCAAAATGCCCGAGTCATTTTTTGAATCTATGGAGAAGCTCCACATTTTGGACTTGACTGCCTTGTCTTTTAAGTCTCTACCGTCCTCAATTGAGTTCCTTGAAAATATCAAATCTCTATGTCTTGATTTCTGCCATATGGAGGATGTGACTATTCTTGGAAAGCTAAAAGGATTGCAATTCCTAAGTTTCTTAAACTCTACAATCACTAGGCTGCCCAAAGAAATTGGTGAACTGACTTAATTGAGATTTTTGGACTTAACAGGGTGCACCTGGCTCAAAGTTATTGAACTCGGCGTGCTCGGAAGCTTGATTAATTTGGAAGAGTTGTATATGGAAGACAGTTTTGATCGGTGGGAGGCCGAGGATGAAGCAATGCAAAGCAACGCCAGCCTGGCTGAGTTGAAGAACATGAAAAAGTTGAGCATTTTGTACATTGCCATTCCTCATTCTACCAATATCTCAAGAGATCTGCCATTTTGGAATTTGAACAAGCATAAAATCCAAATTGGAGACATTTGGCATTGGGGAGGGGGGTGAATACAAAGAATCCAGAACTTTAAAGCTCAAGCTGGATTCAGGCAATCTTTTCCTTGAAGAGTGGGTGCAGAGATGTTTGCAGACAACGCAAGATCTCCACTTGCATGGATCGCAAGATGGCAACAATAGCATTCATGATTTGTGCATTGAAGGTTTTCAGGAATTGAAGCATCTTCATGTACAAAATAACCCCTCACTTCAGTATGTTGTTCACTCCACAGAGAATGTCCAATGCACTGCATTTACGAGAATGGAATCGTTGTTTCTTGAGAATCTAAACAACTTGGAGAAGATTTGTTGTGGGTTTTTTACCCCAGAATCCTTCAAAAAATTAAAGAATGTGAAAGTGGATAATTGTGGTAAAATCAAACATTTGTTTCCTTCATCAATGATGAGAATATTCTTGCAGTTGGAAGAAATTGAAATAAGCAGATGCCACTTGATGCAACATATTATTGCAAATGTGGAGGCAGATGAAGATGGAGATGAAACACATGTTGATCCCATTGTGAAGTCATACAATTTGCGTAGAATAACATTACGGAATTTGCCAGAGATGACGAGCTTCTCTAAAACCATGGACCATTCAGTCGTATTTTTCGATAGACAACAGGTAAATTTTGTGCTTTTTAAAATGGTCATAATTTCCTCCATTCGGCCATCCTGTATAAAGAAAATTTTCTCTGACTAGTATTCTGATCAATAAGTTACAGATATGAACATTGCCTTCAATTAATTTAATTCCCACACATTTTGTGGACTTTTAAAAATAAAATTGGCTTGTTAAAATATTTACTTTGGAGATATGATGTAAAGGAGTTTTGTGTAATTTTATAAATTCACATCCAGATGATAAAAAAAATTTCAGTAACATTTGAATCGTTTCGTATTTGTTTTTTTTTTTTTTTTTTTTGTTAAAAAGTGTTGATTTTATTCAAATGTGATTGCTTAAATATTTGATTTATAAACATATTGAAGTATTGACTTTAGAATTATCTCATTTTATTTTTAAAATGTTCAACTAAATGATGAGTACAAAATGTGATATTTTTCCATTTTGAAGTAAATTAAATTTTATGCGTGGATATTATTTAGGAATCTAATAGCACATAGAGAAATCGGATATATTGTTGAGAATGTTTCCAGAATAATTAAGACAAATAATGATTTAATTTTCCAAATGTAATTGTTATGTGATATGTAAATGCGTAAACACATTTATATATTAGTTAATTACATCTCACTTTATTTGTGTTATGTTATCAACAGAGTTAAAGAAGCATTATACGATGTATAGATTTTTTAAATACTCGACAAGTTTATCATTGCTTGATGGTAAAATATATACACATGCATTTGTGGATATAATCATAACTTGAAAATATTATACACGACCTATATAATTTGTATGACCTTTATTTAATAACAATGGAAAGTTGTAGAATTCTATTACATCCTTTTGATTAAAGGAAGAAAAAAGAACTAAAAAAAGTTCAATCAGTGAATTTTAGTTAGTGACTGTGTGAAATAACATCCGGGTCAATTGATTACATAAATCATTTTACAATATCCATCTTAAGTACATCAATGCTAGAATAATTAAGACTATTAAGTTGCCGTTTTTCCATTAATCGAAAAAGTTGTGGTAGATGAATGGATCTTTGCGGAAATATGGTTCTACGCAAAGTTCCATTATATCTATACTGTTACTATTATGTGACTACAAAATGAAAAATCAATTATAATATTCGATAGGCCAATTTGTGTTTGCTACCCTTGGTAGATTAATGAGATGTTAGGGGGGATATCTAGATTTTTTGATCTAATTTATGTGAGTTATGGACCTTTTGTAACGATCAAATCTACCACAAATCTTCGTTCTAACAATTTTTCTCCTTTTTTTTATGGTAGAATATATGTGTTTAGCATATGTTTAAATTTTTTCTTATTGTAATAAAATATTATTTGAAAGTTTTAAGTAGAAACACATCTAGCATTCATTTGTACACTGTTGGATTT
The DNA here is from genome assembly GCA_014182575.1 of Eucalyptus decipiens. Lineage (NCBI taxonomy): Eukaryota > Viridiplantae > Streptophyta > Magnoliopsida > Myrtales > Myrtaceae > Eucalyptus > Eucalyptus decipiens. The sequence goes on along the minus strand of CM024610.1, from coordinate 30,623,661 downwards.
AAAGATTATATAACTATTTTGTTAGTATGAAATAAAAAAATGGAAACCCTTTTTTAACTTATTTTCAATATTATGTTTTCCACATGATCCAAACCGCAAAAGCATGATGCTTAACTAAAATTCTTCATTAAATTCAGCAATTCTTTTTTTCTTGATTACATGACTTAAACCTTTTTTTTTTATGGCGAGGAAGCGTATCGTTGTTCCTTATACAGATAAAACTAAATCCTTTGCTGAAATTGATTATGATGCCCATACGGTGCTGTTGTGACTAGTTCATGAATCTTAGGGCCACCAATGGATCTTATAAAGATGAACCTTTTATTTATTTTTATTTATTTTTTTGGACATTTGGTCAACGTGGCATCTATTCCGCTTTACATCAAGACCAGAAAATAAAGAATTTTGTAGTGCTATGCATGAGGACAATAAATTCTTTTGACTATTTTAGTATTTCTCCCATAAATTTATAATAACTGCTTACTTTCACTCTCTTGATAAAAGATTTTATTGAACACTTTGGAAAAAAAAATGCCATCCTTAAATCACACGTGCAAATCAATTAAATTTATAGTATTTATCAGTTTGTCAATTAGTTCATAACTATTTGGAAGAAAAAAAATTGTGATTATTCTTTTACTCTGTCGTTTGAGATGCTATATCAAACCACAGTCGAATCATAGCCAAGAAATCAACATATTTTTGAACATGTACAGCAAGAACAATTACGAAACCAGTAAGTTTGAGCCATGTACCGTAAGAATGGACATATTCAGTGAGCCTATGATGTAGTAGGTGTACAAATTCAACAAATGGCACATCTTAAAATGAATATTGCGCAAGCTAATGGTGATAACCGATATAAACCACCATTTACTTGCACGTACATCGCAAGCACGACACAAACAATACTCCATTGTGTCCATCGCATGTGAAGTGTAGTCTCAACCAAGCCCAAGACAGTACGGTAGTTAGGCGGTTATAGAGGATTTCTCTACATTAACACCAAGGCCATCATGATTCCTGCACTTTGAACACCTCAAGCTCAACAATAAATCCAGAGGCTACAGTTTAGAGGACATTTCAGCCCCGCTCCCAAATCAATATTTAATTAATTGAGAACAAAGTAAACGGAAGCACCAAGGGAAGGAGAACTCTAGGCCATCAAAGGATGAAGCATCAATTAGCAATATATGATCAGCACACTGAACAACGACATACAAATCACTCCTATGCAATCTCAAATCGATCAATTATTTATTATTGACATCTCTGAGGCAAAACGTCAATCGGGCAGTGAGCGTGAAGGGCAAGGTGTTGCACAAACAGGAATTCCTATCAATTGGCGAGGAATATTACGCGAGAAACCCAGCTAAAAATTGCTAGAGAGGAATCGTCATCTCGGTCTGCGCATTGTGTTCTTGCTTCGTTCGATTCCTCAGCTCTCGCATGTGCACCAAGCTTCAGAGAGTGCATTGTGGTGGTTGTTGTGAATTGTCCTGCGAAGCGTGAAATCATTAGCTTCAAAGGAACCTCCAGTGCCTTAGAGAAGAGAGAGAAAGAGCATGAGAGAGAAGTTCGATTGACGGAGGTGATGAGCGTTAGATGCTTTGCTCCGTCACTGCCGAGGCTGCGGCGGCTAGCGAAGGACATATGACGGCAACTGTTACTGATCTTTGACGGTAGACGATCGAATTTATGGTGATGGAGCTGAAATATGGGTTGATTCATGCGTATAAGCTTTTAGCTCATATTTATTCCAGCACTTGAAAATTTTCTGAGTTCAATTTTGTGTTTAAAAATATATATAAAAAATAAAAGGAAAAGGTAAAAGAAAAAAAACCAAAACAAATAAGAACAGATTGTATCTCCATTGAAAAAAACATCTAGGGTTGCATTTAAAAAAACTGAAGCAGATTGCATTACATTTACATGGCATTAGTTAGATTCTTATTTCCATATGATTTTAGTAGCTGCCACTAAAGGTTTGAAATTCTGTAAAGAGCTCTATTATTTTCTGTCACTTTAACTTCCTTAAAAGCAAAAAAAAAATAAAAAAATGAGAAGGGTAGAAGTGGTCTCATTACTCAAGTGTTGAACCTGTAAATTGCTAATCAAACTACTTGTAAGTGGATATGATTCACCTCATCATGAATACTAGTGTAGTTTCGCAGTTATTACTGAAATACCTACATGGGATGAAGGCAAATTTGCAAAGTAATGTGGACACCTAAATTTTGGTAACATGTTTAATTATTCCTTAATTGCATAGAAAATTATCGATTAATTCTTAAGAAAATTATGGATTAATTCTAAACCCAAACAAAAAATGAATCTCATTCCCTCCTCTACTTTCCTACCCCATTAATGGTCATGGTCATCGTAAATGAATAACAGAAGATGGAAGGCCCAACGTGCGATCACGCGTCAAATTGCACTCGTATATCCATATATGGCAATAAACTTCATCAAGAATCCCAGGACACATGCAAAGCTTCGAGCTTGATTCAGCTCTAATGCGGTTCTTAGCCTTCCGAAGGGAAATCGTGCTTTTACGTCCCTTCACTGTTCGCGCGATTGTTTGACATAGGTTCGTTTCGTGAGATCGGATAAGACCGTCATATTCTTGATCGAGAAGTCACCACTGAGCACACTTTGCCATTTCCGTCTACTATATAAAGGCAGAGAGAGAGAGAGTGGGAGCAACAATTTTCACCAGAAGCACTTTACGTGAAAACGGCGCTTTTCAGAGAGAGATGGGAAGAGAGATTCATTTTTTGTTTGGGTTTTTAGGAGCATTTGCATTACTAGTGTTAAAATTTATAAAAATTAAAAGACTTATTATTATTATTTTTTAATTTTAAAAAAAATAATTATCATTAAAAAAAGAAAGTGAGACTGGGCAGGGGCAGGCCAGCTCGGCCTTTTCTTTTTTTCCTTCTTCTTTTCCCACTCGGGCCAGCCCATTTCCCCCTGTCCTTGGCCCGGCCCGCGGACCACTTCCCTTCCTCCTCCTCCCTCACGCCTCGCACGCGATCTACAAAAACGAAGGAAGACGTAAAGACTCAAGAGCAGCAGAGGGGGTTTCGAGCGGGATGTTTGGTCGGGAGCAAGCCGGCACAGCAAGCTAGCGGTGGCAGGGCCAATCGCGCCTGCCTTGAGCTTAAAAGACGGGGAGAGAGAGATAGATTCGGAGGTGGAGAGATCGGGAGAGCAGCCGAGGGACAGAGTTTGAGAGCGAGGAGTCCTCCAGCAGTCCGGCCACGCTTGACTCCGATCCGACGACTCTCGACCGCATTCTCGAACCCGTGGCTCCCATTCCCTATGCCAACTCTCCGGTAGGTCACATTTATTTTCTTTCTTCGATTTTTCACGGGACGAGCCGTTTTTCCGAGGTTCCCGGCTCGGAGGCGTGCGAGGCAACCGAACGTGGTCCGTCTATCGAGCTCGCCCTCCATTCGCCATCACCGAGCCGGGTAGGGACCCTCGGCCGACCCCCTGTTTGTGCCTTGCTTTGCCCCTTTTGGGGCTCGCCGGACCGGGCTTCTTCGTTGTCCGGTTCTCGCGAGCACCGGTCCCGTTCATCCCTGCGCCGCTACTTTGGGTCACTACTTGTTGATTATTGCGAGTCCCAGCGCAAGTTGGTCGGTTTTTCCCCTATTTAGCCAGTGCGCTTGAAACGTTCGATAAAATACCTGAACCAAATCCGTTCGGTTGAATCTGGACTTTTGAATTGTTGAAAGGAGCCCGTGAACATGTGTGATGCAGTGTAGCCTCTCCTGTGATTAGCAAGTACGTTTTCGGTCATATTTCATTTCTACCGAATTCTTTTGGGTTGCTTTGCTTCGTGCCTTGGTATATCCCTGCGGTTGTCCTTGGTGTTTGGGGTGCGGCTGCGAAGGGGAGCCTCCAGTGATTAGCGATGGAGACAAGTGGTTGCTCGGTGGCTGAAAGTCGCTTGCTGTGAAGATGCGGGGATATGGTCACGTCGTTGACGATGAGAAGAATTTTTTCACGTTATGGTTTGGGGAGAGTCTCGGTTGTGGATGTGTGGGGGCTCTCCTCTTTGCTTTTACCAAGCAAGAGCAGCTAGATGACTAGAGGAAACCGTTGGTGGTGGCCCTGTAGCTTGATTGTCGAGTACGTATGGTTACCGTCTCGATGGTTTGGTGTATAGAGCCTTTTTTTTTTTTCAAAGAATGAAAAAAGAAGAAGACAAAATAGAGAAGGAGACAACAATAGCGGCTTACGTTTTGTCGAATCTGGGCTTATTCAATGATTGAATAATTTTGGGCTTGAGTGGTTTTAATGAATTTGGGTTGGGTTCATTTTTGGAAGTTCTTGGGCTGAGTTCTTTTTAGTGATATGGGCTTAGCGCACTCAGTTACAAAGGAATGGGCTTGGTGTAGCTTTGGTGGAAGAGTTGGCTCACTTGGGAATTTTTCCCAATTGGGCTTGAAAGGGTGGAAATGGAGTGAGCTTTGAGGATAAGATCAATCATGCCCTCTATTCTAAACTGTGAGTCCAAGTTCATCCATGTTCTGGCCAGGTCCCTATTTTCAGACTACTAATTAATTGAATAAAAAATATATTTTTGAAAAATAATTTTAGAAAAATATATTAAAAGTTTCGAAAAAAAATTATTTTTCCCAAAGTGAGAAAATGCTTAAAAACATTCTTTCAAGGTAGCCTTCTCTTAAAGTTATGTGAAAATCATTGATAAGAAAATTGTGCTAAAAAATTAAACAAGCCCTTACGACTTTAACATAGGGTTCCAATTGTCCTTAAAACAAATACCCTTAATTACGCATTTCCCATATGTTGATTATGATTTCCCTTTAGCTTAGTTTAAGGTAGCGGGCTCCTTATTTGACAATGCTAGATTCTTGCTCTTCCGATTCAATTTATTCGATGCCACTTTGGTTGCTGATTGTCATGTTAATGATTGGGTATTCGCATGGTCACCTTATGTATTAGTGGACAGATCTAAAATCAATACAAACTGCCTCACATAAAATATTTTGAAATGAACAATATTAGGTATCAAAATTTTACTAATTGTTTAATCAAGTCTCCGACCCTAAACTCTTTGATTACGTAGGAAGTAAGGTATATACTTCCATACCTCATTTGCTTTCTAGCTGACCCTAATAAACAAGTAGCGAATCCTCATTTGAAAATTTTTATGAACACTTCAACGTCGTGAGAGGTATGGACTTAGAAGAGCCCGTACCGAATCATGAGCCATAGGGACGTCTTTTAGGCAATACCCCTAAAGCTATTTCCCTCTTTATCGAGGGTAAGTTGAGACAAGTAAATATTGATCTTGCACTTTTCATCATTTGGATGAGTACATATATATAGATTTATTCGGTGCTACTCTAGACTTAAAAATTGGATCATTGGCAATCTTTCTTTATTCACATAGAAGTGGATATTACTCGTGTGAAAGTGACCCATGTGGCAGCACATGCGCTTCTTCATTTGATCTAATTTTTATGGTAATTTTAGCATATTTTTTATTAGTTTATTTAAATTGACAATTGTTGTGAGTTTTCAGAAAAAGTTTAACAAAATAGGGATACATATTATGCTATGATATTGGTTTGACCTTAAATCGAGGACTATGAGGTTTTCGTTAAATATTTTTCACAATATTGAGATCCAAATTATGACATGATAGCCCATATTTGGTAGATGATTTTAACAAATTAATTAAAAAAAATCCATTGCTACCAGAAAATTTCATCACAAAAAATTAATTTCATGTATATTGCAAATAAGTGAATAGAAGAAAATGATGAAAATGATTTTTAGCAAAAGAGTAGATAGAGGAACCCACCGTTAAGGAAAATTTAAATTAGAAAAAAAGAAGAAGCATTAGATGACATGATTGCACATAATTTCTTAAACAAATATGATAGCTTTTGGGATTAAATGCATAATCGTTGTCACTAAAATCAAGCCATGCCCTAACACTTTCAACCGTTGAAGAATTTAGCTATTACAAATGAATTACCAGACCTCCGCCTATTAGCATAGATATTTTCAAATGCAAGCCGGCCATTGCAATGACGGTGGAAATTCCTAACCACAAGCCATCTATTATCATAGTTATTTTCAAATATTGAGTAATTAATAGATAAATTTTGTTCTGTTAACCGGACATGGTGGCAAGGAAATTATTACATAAGCCCTTTCGATTATGCTTTGTCTTCGTAGGAACCGTAGCCTAGAAAAAGAAATGCTAGTCACTTTTCCATGCATTATGTAAGAGAGAAAGGGGAATCTTATGGTGAGTTCATGTGAAGAGTTGCTTATCAATTAAAATCTCTCCTTTTTAGATGGGAAGGGACTGAAGATAACATCTCAGTTTCCAGGACCCACACACCCATAGTCATTGCCTTTCTTTTGTTTTGTCTTCTGTGTCCGATTGTCGCTCGCAATTATTGATCTAGACAAGCTGGACGGCAATAAAATAAAGAAAGAATTGACTCATGTGTATCATCCTTTGTGGGGGCAAGAGAAAAGCAAAGATCTTTTTTTGTGGGGTCAAAGAAAATTTTATTGAAATCACGAACATGGTCGAAAGAGTCCCAAGCCAGGGGAATCTAAACGAAGGAGAGAACAAAGGGCTTATGGAGGAATAGAAAGGCAGTTTTGTGGAAGAGAGCTGATTCATCGAGTCTTCGCAACTTAGTTTACAAGCCCGTATTAGTAAGAACAAAATGTGTCATAATCTATATCTATATCACCAAATGGAAAGGGAGATCATATTTTAAAGGAAATAATCTATCAAAAAGTGTCAAAAATCCACACTTCCAACAAACAAGTTAGTAGAATTTGAGGGGTGATTTTCATATGAATCGAGGCAAAATTTAAACCTTAGGAACCAACACATCGCTAGCCCCCTTCTCGACGGTGGATGAGAGTCAAATTTGCGATTTGTCGATATATTTGAGATGTTACTAACGAGAATATGAAATTTACGGTTCTTATAAATGGCGCAAACGGCCGGGATATCAAAGAATTTCTAATTTGGGAATTGGAAGTCACAAGTGTAAATCTCATAAGATACGTAATAAATTGTATTGAGTTATGTTAATTTGCACATGCAAAATGAAATCTTTAAATCATGAATTAAGAATTTTAATTACTAATGCTTTCATGCTAACGTGAATGTAGGCAAGAATGTAAAAACCTCATGCTCTTGTGATAGCTCTCCGTGTCTCCTCTGCAAAATTCAAGAAAGAAATCAGCCAAAAACAAGTCGACGGAAGCCGCCCCCACGGATTATTACAAAAAAAAAACATGAGGTGGCATAAGAGATGCACCCGATGTGTTCTCAGCTGTTCCCTCTCTACGGCAAGAAGCGTCACAGGTCATCACGGGTCCTAACTATCCTCTCTACTCGATCCCCTGCTGCCTCAACACCTGACTCAGTTAATATCCTCGAAGTCTACAAGGCGGGGTATTGTTGTACAATCTCTTGTTAATGAGCACAGGGCAGTACAATGTGATGGTAATTTTTTAGCTGACAAAAATTTTAAACAAGAAAATCGAGTGGCAAAGGGTCTGGAGACCAACGAACATGTAGCCATAAAAGCATTTGTTTTTACTCACGACCATCATACTTTACCAGCAAAATCCAACTTAGTCTAGTCTGAACTCAGTTCGCTATGAACGAGATCATTTTAGCTGGCGATTAGTGTGACCGGCACAGCTTGGATTGCTCACTTCTTCTTTTTTTAATTGAATTTAAACAATAATTTCATAAAAAAATCCTCATTTTAACTCATTAAAAGAGGGCAAGATAGGTAGTTCGTACCATTTCACACCGACTGATGCGCATTGCAACCAAAACCATAAAGGCTTTTGTTTTTTGGATTTAAGAGAAGTAATCACACGATGGACAGAAAATTAGTTTGTATTGCGGACTTTCAAGCTTTTTTGTTCTTCTGATTTAAAGAAAGTGATTACGCTAAGTACACAAATGATTTGAGTGAATTTAATTTCTCGTGAAACGGGTCGAATTAACTATAAGAAGCTTCCCATGACTCTATACGGTCCCATAAAATAGGTTTGTTATCTATTACAGTATAGTTAGAAATTTTGGACCATAAAGTAATTAATGAATGATTTTATTTTACTGTGTACGAATCGTAGATTACAAAAAGAAACAATAGTGAGAGAAAAAAGTCTTGGCCATTTGCAATTATTGATCCGGACAAGCGGGACAGAATCACAATGAACGAGTTCCGTCCTCATCATTTCTGAATTTTCTCCCCTTCGATTTACCTGGCCACGTTGTCCAATTACCAAAGAGAACTAAGAAAATATCTCTGGTGTCTACAGGAAGGGCCTGCTCTGCCGGTCTTGGTCAAAAGGTGAGCATTGAACGAGTCAATTGCCTCATTAAAGAGACGCACCCAGCAGGTACAGTACTGGTTCCTCCTTTGGGGGAAGAGGAAATCATATACACGGATTCATTCAGCGTTACCATGGGGTTAAGGTTGGATCATTCACAATCTATCTATGTACACATGAAAGTGGATATTACTTGCCCCAGGCCAGCATATGCGCTCTCACCCTCGTGCGAGCTTTACATAATGATCTAGTTTTTATTGTCATTTTAGCAAATATTTTGTTGATTTATTTTAAATCGAGGATTACAATGAGTTTAACAATATAGAGATACCCCTTACCAAAAAAAAAAAAAAAAAAAACAATATAGAGATACCTATTTTGATAAAATATCCCTTTTAACTCTAAATCGAGGACTTTGATGCTTTTGTTAAATAGATTATGTTGAAAATCAAATATGACATGATAGCCCACATTTAATAAATGACATTGGAGGATCAATAAATAAAAGAAGAATATCCTCTGCAACTAGAAAATTTCATCACAAAAGATTAATCACATGTATTTTGCAATAACTGAATATTAGAAAACGATGCAGATAATTATTTGCAAATGAATTGATATAGTTACCCGCCATTAAGAAAATTTAAATTAGAAAAAAAAGACATGATTACACATAATTTCGTACACAAATATGATAACTCTTAGGATTAAACTGCATAATCTAAGAAAATAGCTATCACTCAAATTAAGGCATGTCATAACACTTTCGACTGTTTGGAGAATTTAGCTATGACAAATAAATGACTGAACCTACAATTCAAACCTACACTTTCAACTTAAGATGCTCCTCTTTTCTTTCCTTTGATGTTCGAGTGTAGTAGGACGACACTTTACACGGGATGGATTGGCTTCAGCTGTCTTGTAGTCTACCTATTGCTATTCCGTGGGATTCTGGAAAAACGGATTGAATGCATTGGACGATCATATGTTTACGTAGGAGTTCGAATGTGAAATGACAATTAAGCAAAAATAACCTGCAATTACCCTCGCGGTCATGCTTATTTGGAAAATTTTTACAAGTCCATTCAGATGACCTGGGTTTCTATACGCTTTATGACTTGGACCAAGAATTTCAAGGAAAAGCTAGCTGTGTGCAGTCTAAAACCTTTAACTTCCGTTAAATCTTATGAATTAAAAATGTACATGTCCAATTTTCTTGACAAGGCAGCTAATGAGATTTTGAATTAGCCAATTAATATGATAATCATTATTGAATTTAAAAACATAATCATGAGGAGTGGAGGTTGATAACCTCCGATTTTTTAGGATGTCATGATGCCATTCAATTCTGGTTAGGGCACATGACCCGAACTTTAAGAATCAAACAATTTAAGAGAAATTCATTTCGTGTGAAAAAGTCCAAATTAACTAACGAAAACTTCACATAAGCCCATACGGTCAAATAGAATTGGCTTGTTATCAATTAGAGCACTGGTGGAGTTTCATTAGTTTAGATATTTTCGAACATAAAGTAATTAAGAAATATATATATTCTTTTGTGCGCATGAGTATGAGAAGGTGCACATTGGCGATGAAGAAATTGTTGCTCAGGCTTTTTAGATAATGTTTTCCCTTGTATGAATCGTGGCTTTAAAAAAAATAAAAATGTTAAGTCTCTTTCCACGCATTGGTTAGAGAGAAAAGAGAGTCTTATGGGGAGCTCCTTTCGACACGGTTTATGGGACCCACACCCGCACTATTATTGCTGCCGTGTTTTGTCTGTTTTTGTTCTACAGTTGCAATTAGTTATTTGGACAAGGGAGCTGAACCATGTGATGAGTTCCGTCCTCGCCTTTTCGAAATATCCTTTTCACTTCGATCTGTGTGGCCACGTGGCCCGTTTACAAACCGAACGAATAAAACTTTATCCTTAAAGTCTACGGTGGGCCAGGTGGTATTCTTGCCGATTAACAGGAAGGGATTGTGAAAGGGGAGGGTTAAAGAAGTAAATATGCCTCATTTAAGATATCGTATATAACAAGCACATATGGTTCATCTGAGCGCACCACCCTTTGGAATTTGGACACGACTTTGATCCGCTCCAAGATTACTCAATCTCAAAGGCAAAAACCGTATCCAGCCTTCCGCCTCCGTTTTGTTTTGTCTTTGGCCGAGGGTATCGGGGACAACGTGGACAAGATCACGCGATGAGTTGGACAAAGATCACGCGATGAGTTCTGTCCTATTGCACCGCTTTTCAAGACTCGAGCGCAACGTACTCTTCCTCCCAAACATAAATCCATTAGGATTTGCTCCCTACAAGATAGAAAGGAACACATTTCAATTTTACTCATTGCATGGCACCTCACATCCTCCAAAACTTACGAATTCTTCACACGTGGCTTTTTCAAAATTCACGTTGCTTCTTTTCTTGATATATTCTTTTTATTCAAACCAAATCGATATAAACGGTTGCTCCTGGTGGAATCGCATACCAGCCCCATACGAGTCTCAAAACATTATCTTCGACTAGGGACCGGAATGGTTGATTTCTAATTCACCCGTTCTTTTCTTGAAAGGAGGGCATGTGAAAATCTTTATAAGGGGCCCTCAACTTTGATTCATGTATCCATGCAGAAATATCTCTTTACCGCACAAGCTCAACCTTAATTTATAAAAAATTCGTTAACCTTATTCAAGGTGTAGTAGTGTAAGCATATAATGGGGATTTGGACATCCTTGCTCTAAACTTATTTTGTCATTTATTCAAGGATTGTATCACATAGGATGGCCGTTGTCTATGTTAGCAGTTTCCGACTTAAATTAGTCAAGACTCAATTAGTATCAATATAAAAAGATATAAAATTAATTTGTTTAATTAAAAGATCAAACGAATTGATATTAATGTAATAACTTTAAAACTTCTTCTTCTTCTTTTTCCAGAAAAAACCAATTACATGAGAACGTCTATTAGCAAAAGACCAATTTGAGACCGTATGTCCTTCAATCAAATTTCGCGATTTTTGTCGCCTGGTTGTGCTTTGTGTTGTACAATACGCAATTATTTATCTGGGCAAGTTGGACAACTATTCATGACTCTGGTTTTTGTCTACAAGGTGGGGATATTCTCGTACAATCCAATGTTAATGAGCACAGGGTAGTACAATTTGATGGTGATTTTCCAACGAGTTAGTAATTTTTTTTAACGAGTGCCACCAATTTTGTATTGATAGAAATTCTCTAAGAAGATCCGGTCGCAAACAGTCAGGAGACCATCGAACATCTAGCCTCAGAAGCATTTTCCTATAGTCTTGGCTGTCATACCTTACTGGTAAAATCCAACGCGGTCTAGTCTGAACTCAGTTCACCGATGGGATCATTTTAGCTGGCGATTTGTGGGACCTACACAGCTCAGATTGCTCAAATCCATTTTGAATTGAAAAATCCTCACTTCGTACAAATCACACCGACTAATTCGCAGTTTTCTTTATTTATTTATTTATTTAAGAAAAGTGATTAGATAATGGCCCGAAGATTGGTTTGTATCGCGTACTTTCAAGCTTTTTTTTTTTAAATTTAAGGAAGGCGATCAAACTAAGCGCATAAATAATTTAAATCTTGTGAAACACACCAGATTAACTACCAGAAGCTTCCCATGACTCCATAAGGTCCAATAGAATATGTTGTTATCTATTACGATATAAGTAGAAATTTTGGATCATAAAGTAATTAATGAATACATGAATTGTGACTTACAAAAAAAAAAAAAACATTAGTCTCTTTCGTTTCGGAGTGTGATTTATACTCCCATTGACAAGAAGACACAAGGGTTTTGCTTTTCAATGAGTGGGCAAAATTCGAGAGCCACATGGGGGCAATTTTCTCAGGTCACTAGATAGTTTTTATAATTTGAACTTATATTTTATTGATAATTTGAGCTTAAACTCATAAAAAATTATTAGGTATAATTTATTTTCCTTATAATTGAGGATTGTAATAGAAATATAATAGGTGCTAATTATAATGTATTTCTCTATTGGATATGGATTTAATTTAAAGATAAATCAGAATAAATCTTTCATTGGATTTTTTTTTGTTTTTGTTTTTTATTTGTTTGTGTTGGAGCCCCTAATATTTTGTACAAGAGGGAAAAGTCTTGGTCATCTGCAATTATTGATCCACACAAGTTGGACAGAACAGCAGCGAAGAGTTCCGTCCTCATCATTTCTGAATTTCCTCCACTTTGATTTGCGTGGCCACGTTGTCCAGTTACGAAAGAGAACTATGAAAATATCTTTGACGCCTATATAGATGAATGGCAGAGAAGCATCGACAGATCTCTCCACCCTAACTACAACCCCAACGACCAGTCGCTCACCATCCTCTCGCCTCTCTGAGCGGCCACCCTTAACACTAGCCTTGTGGATTCAAATATGAAGTGCATCTCCGCTGTATCTTCTGAAACCATCAAATCGATGCTCTATGTTGTAGGTTTCCGATTCATAATTTTTTTTTACCTTCAATAGTTCCTCTTTTTCGCTTCAGCCATGAGGTTAATGTTTCTTTTCCTGTAGCACTGATGTACTATCAGATGTAGAATTATAACCTTAGTTTGACATTGATAAAGTTAGCACCGATACCTTAAAAGGGTTATGGTAAGGACCGACAAGAATGCCTATAATCTTCAGATATCATTAATGTGTATTATGAGACTTCAGACTTCGGAAATTTTTTGGTCAACAAAAAAAGGACAATAATGCAAATCACCCTTGCCAAATGTAATGGCGGACAAAAAGAAAAGCACACTAATTACGATAATGTTGAATCCTCTTAAATCATTTTCATCACCAAGCTTTGCCAACCATCGCCGCCAATTACCAGCAATTTTTGATTGATAGAAAAAGGACAATAATGCAAATTAGTGTAGCAAATGTAATGGCCAACAACAATAAAAGCACACGTGGTATGATCATGTCAAATCCCCTTGAGTGATTTTTCAGGGATCAACCTCACCAAGCTTTGCCAACCATGTTGCCAATTGTCCATGTTCATGAGCACTTTTTGATTGATAGAAAAAGGACAATAATGCAAATCACTGTAGCCAAAATGTAATGGCCGACAAAAATAAAAGCACATATAATGTCAAATCTTCATGAATTATTTTTCTGGGATCAACCCAACCGTCGCGGCCAGTTGTCCATATTCATAAGCCTGCATCGCTATGAGTCCAAGGGTGTCATGAGAACGGTAAGAACGGTAGATTCTTTTCTTATTCAATCTATCGTTGTAATTAGTCTTATATGGAAAAGGCTGAGGGGATTACATACTTTTACACGCCTTAATAAAGCAACCACATTGGCATATGCAAGATTCTCTCTCTACAAATTGAAAGGAATAAAAGAAGAAAAACGTGAAATTGCACACTGGCCCTCACTCCTATTTAACCTCACGTACCATTCTCAAAAAATTGCCTATAATTGGAGACCAGAATGTTGGACAAAAAGTCTTCAGTTTTTTCCTGAAAGATGGGTATGTGGAAATCTTTAATTAAGGTCGTCACCTTTGATTCATATATCTATCCATTAACAAAAGACTATAAAATACCGAATCCATATATGACTATAAATCTTTAATTAAGGTCGCTTTTAATGCCACGCGTTAGAGGTCATCCAAGCTTCTTCTGAGATATTTCCACAGAGTTTCAAACATGGCATTGCTTTAGCAAAATTTCTCAATCAATCAATTATTTTCAAAGCATAACTATTCAACATCTTGACTCTAAAGGATTGCATCATACAAAAGTTAATTTCTAGTATGAACAACTTGACTTTAATATGTGTATCGACTCTTTTTTGACCAAAGACCTCAGTGTTTGTTAACGTGTCTCTAAGCAGAAGACCAATTATCCTTGAAGTCTTCGGGGGTGGGTATCCTTGCCAATCTAGAGGAAGGGATTACTTTATCCTTTGGGGCAAGAGAAAAAGTGGTTTCCACCACGAACACTTTGTTGAAGTTGCCAAGTAAAGGAGAAGAAAATTTCCACCGTCCCCACCTTGACTCTGACGTAAAGTATCGATTATTTCATTTGGTGGGGCAGGGAGAGTACATTTTCACTTTGATTTGCGCGGCCACCGGATCCAATTACGAAGACAACTAGCAAAGTGTCTTTGGATTCTACAATGGGGGTTATTCTTGCCAATTCTTTTTTGTTTATCACATATGGTTTAATTATTACATATGGAGCTTGTTAAATTTATATGTGATAAACATAACAGTAATTGGAAAAATTGATAGGATGATATGATTATTTTATTAGTGATGAATGAATCTTTGCAAAATACTCGATACGATATGTAAATAGGTGAAAGTTTTACGACTTTACAAATTTTCTATGACTTTATAACTGGTGAGAATAAATTTCGAAGTCAACTATACAATAAGCTTTTGCATGAGTTTTTAAAAGGGTTTCAGTATTATATCTTCAATATTCTCACAATAAACAATCTGATAAGCACGCCTTTACCAAAAAAAAAAAAATCTGATAAGCACGTATTTTACAAATTATAAAAAAAAAATGTTATTAAAATAATGGAAATCAATAGAAAGTCAACAAAAAAAAGTTGCCTATGATTTCGAAAAAGTTATGAAACAAAAACATGTGTCTTCGTATTGCTTCACCAACAAAAATGAGATACATAAATATTAATTTAGCACGTCTTTTGATACTCCTTTATGTATTTTCGCAATCATTGTTTTTTTTTTTTCCCAATCTTTGCTTCTTTTTTCCCCTCCAAGCATTATGTGTGAAGCCACGTCCATGCACGGCGTTTCCTGGTTATAGATTTACAATGTCTCTGACTGCAATTCTATGTCACATTTTCCTGGTTATGGATCGACTGAACTTTTGGTTTTGTCCTGAAGTAGGACTATATAAAGATAAACGCTTGTCTTTTCTTACCTTTGATGTTCATGTGTAGTAGCTGTCTTGTAATCTCCAAATTGCTCTATCCCTAGAGTTCAGGAAAAATAAAATGAATGCATTGGACGACCTTATGTTTGTGCTAGAATTCAAATGTCAAATGGCAATTGAGGGGATTATGACTTGCTACTACCCTTGCAATCAAGCTTATATGGGAAATATTTAGTGACCCATTCAAATTACTTGAAATTCTATTTGCCTTTTGTCTTTCCATGTGAGGAAGATGATATCTCAACAGTATTTTTAATCGGGAGGTTTCATAGCAGAGGTTAAAGTTGAAGGACTCAAAGTTTATAGGAGAAACTAGCCATGTATTGTCTAAAACCTTTAACTTCCGCCAAATCTGAAAAAGCGGACTATGGCGATTCAGAGAGGAAACTACTACAATGCTACGGTGAGCTACAATATTGCTATGGTTATGAATAGTATTGCTACAGTGCCATCAACGGTACTGATATGGTAACATGAATTTGTGTAATAATTATCACTAACTCTAAATAAAGATAAAAGCTAATTTAAAGAATAGAAAATATAACTAATAAATTGATAAATTGTGTAAGCATTCATTGATTGCGGATGCTCTAAAACTGGTCATGCTTGGCTTTATATAATCTTGTACAAATCATTAGTTATTTTCAACTCCGCATCCCTATCCATAATCAGTTACGATCCCTTGAATATCCTCCACTTCATTGGTTAAAAATTATTATACAATCTTCACTTTACATCTTTTCATAACATAATCAATCATTTGCCATCGAATGTCAATAACCGTTTTTATTTCTGTTTCTTACTTTTCTTTTTCTTTTCTGTTCACCATCTTCTTCTTCATCGACAATGACAGCTTGGGCTTGGACTGAGGGTTTGCGACAGGAATGTACCAATGAGCCATAAGAAGTGGCGTCTTGTGAAGGTCATGAAATGTGAGAGGAGGTTCTTGAGGACGTGAATGGCGGTGGAAAGATAGAAGGAGAGGAGGTGGAGATTGGAGAAAACCATTGAACTGGGTATGGATGTGCTTCAATATGCGTGTTTCAGTTTTCAATCAAAACTCATTTTTGGCATTTGAAGCGTTCGCAATCGACGCGTAGATGAAGGAACAAAACCATGAGAAATACACTCGTCATTGTTCTCTCTTTCTTTTCTTTTTCTTTTTTTAAATTTTCTGAACACAGCAGACGCACAAGTTGCTGTTGATCGTACAAGAAAAGGACAATCATGGAGGAAGAGAAACTGTGGAGGACCACGTGATGTGTTCGGTCCTCATCGTTCATCATTCTTAAATGTTCTTTTCACTTCGACATCTGTGGCCACGTGGGCCAATCACAAAAATGACCCAAGAAAACATCCTTAAAATCTAGAGGCTAATTAAGAGGAAGGGATTGTTTTTGAAGTCTTGGTCAAAAAGGTAAGGGTTAAAGAAGTAAATTTGCCTCATTTTGGAAAAAGCAACCATCACAAGAGTTCGTATATACCAAGCGTTTCTGGTTCAACCTTCGGGGCAAGAGAAGAATTCGAGCTTTACTTTAGGAGGCGAGGGCTTGTGCTTGAAGTGGAGAAATCACGCCGGTAAGAAAATCACCGAGACTTCTTTTTGTTTTGAGTTATTTACTTTGCTGACTCTAGATTGAGGCATGAAGGTAATCCTCCAACTGTATTTCTTTTTGAGATTCGGACACGACTTGATCTGTTTCAATAAAATTTATTCTAAAACACAATACTAAATATAGTAAATTTCATCTCTAGATTGCTCCTCTAGAAAAGCCCACCTTCATTTTCTTGTTTATTAAAATTTGGCAGGATGGAAAACATTTGAGTTTTACTTGTTTGCGTGACACTCTACATCGTCTAAAGCATTCAGATTCACAAATTACTTTTTCATCTTTTGGGGGCAAGAGAAGAAGTAAAGCTTTGTTTCGCTTGTGCTTGAAGAGGAGAAACTGCATTGGTAAGAAACACCACACTGATCTTGAGAAATCACCGATACACTTCTTGTTCTGAGATATTTGCTTTGATGACTACAGGTTAAGGTGTGAAGCTAATCGCCCGACCGTATTGCATTTCAAGATTTGGACATGACTTGATCTATTTCAAGGTAACTTATTTTGAAACACAAAACTCATTATAGTAAATTTCATCTCTACATTACTCCTCCATAAAGCCCCACCTTCATTCTCTAGTTTTATTATAATTGATGGTATGAAAAATATTTGAGTTTTACTTGTTGCGCAGTACAAATTCACATATTACTTTTTCATCCTCTGGGGCAAGTGAAGAAGTAAAGCTTTGTTTGGCTTGTGCTTGAAGAGGAGAAACCGCATTGGTAAGAAACACCATGCAAATCCTAAGAAATCACCGAGATGCTCCTTCTTGTTTTGAGATAGTTACTTTGATGACTACAGGTTGAGACGTGAAGCTAATCCTCCGATCGTATTGCCTTTTGAGACTCAGACATGACTTGATCTATTTCAAGGTAACTTATTCTAAAACACAAATCCCATTATAGTAAATTTTATCTCTATGTTGCTTCTCTAGAAAAGCCACACCTTCATTCTCTAGTTTATTATAATTGATTAGATGAAAAACATTTGAGTTTTACTCATTGCAGGACACTTTACATCCTTTAAAGCATATAAATTCACATTACCTTTTAAAAATAATCGTCACACATGTTGCTTCTTTTTCTTAATACATTCATTCTATCCAGAACCCATCGGTATGAATTGTTGGTTTGTTTGGACATGGTGGAATCGCATACCAATCCTCACTCTAGAGCAGTTCTCGAAACATTTACCTTTGACCACCGGAATGGTTGACTTTAAAAGGTGGATAGGCGAGAATCTTTACTTAAGGGACCTCAACTTTGGTTCTCACATCTATACACAAAAAATTTCTTTACCGGATGAGCTCGCTCTTAATTTACTAAAGCTTCATCCGATGATGCCAAACTAAAGTGCAAGGGTATATGAAAGTTATCTCCACAGGGATTTGGACATCGTTGCTCTAACCCTGCTTAATCCTTTATACTATGTGAGAGGATCCACAAATGGATTACTGATTTGGAAGTGTCCAGAGAGAGAGAGAGAGAGAGAGAGAGAGAGAGAGATTTGTAACTATGAGCCATCAAACTAGCTATGTATTTTTATACATAGACTAATTAATAAATAAATTCATTTTAGTTTGAGAAAATATATATGGCGATGAAGTAATTAATAGTAAAATATTAGTCTTTTCCCACACGTGTTTAAGTGAGAAAGGGGCATCCTATGGAAAGCTAATGTAAATTATTGCTCATTAATAAATAAATAAAGGTGTCCTTATTAAATGGGATGGGTTTGCGGATAACGTCTTAGCTCACGGGACCACACCACCCCATAATTTCCTATATGAATACCTTGTCTCTAATGTACATATCGATTCCTTTTTTGCCAAAGACCTAAGTGCCGAGTACAGCGTCATTTAGTGAAAGACCAAATATTTGACAACGTCTCTTAGCAGAAGACCAATTTGAAAGCATACTTCTTTCGATTGCTGAAGGTTGACCATAGCATTACTCGGTTCGAAAGTTTCCTCACGCCTACGAGTTCCAACTGCAAACAAATTGTGACTTTTTTCCTTGGGCACGCTTCATAACTCCTTTCATGATG
The DNA here is from genome assembly GCA_014182575.1 of Eucalyptus decipiens. Taxonomy (NCBI): domain Eukaryota; kingdom Viridiplantae; phylum Streptophyta; class Magnoliopsida; order Myrtales; family Myrtaceae; genus Eucalyptus; species Eucalyptus decipiens. The sequence goes on along the minus strand of CM024610.1, from coordinate 30,604,668 downwards.
GAACGTTTCTCCAACCTAATGAAAACTAGTAATGAAAACTAGTATTGCAGAATACTTTTAAAGTGTTTAAAAAAATTAAGTTGATTTCCACATTCAACCCCCCATGTATTACGCTACATGTTTGTTCATCTTTTAGGAACCAAGAACACGAGTTTTCCTTATCTCTTCCAACAAAATGCTTTCAAGAAGTATTTGATAAGTCCCAATTTACATTTATTCATGTGGATTAGTTGACTTTAAAAATTAGATACTTCATGATTTTTATAACAAAAATATTAGATAAGGACAAATCAAAATTATCATTTTCTTTATCTAGGACGACGTTTCCTAGATGAAAATTCCGGACGGATAAAATTTTGTATAATATTAAAGGGGACAAAAATGATCCCCTTTTCATTTGTCTTCTAAAAAAGCACTTACTCTTAATATAGAGATGGAGATGTCCCCTGTTATCTTTTCTATCCAAATAAACCTACGTGGCAACCAATGTGATAAACACCGCTTGCATGTAAGCAGGATCGGCCGTTTTTTATCGCTAAAAGATGAGAGAGAAAAATTGTCCGAAATTTTTTAAAAAGATTATACGATTGCTAAAAGTTTTAAAATTTTAATTTTATAAATTTAGTTATAAATCTTTTAACGATTTTTCATGCAGTCCATCTAGCCAATTGTTATTGGAAATCACAAGCATGACCAATTTTTTGAAATTTTATAAAATTTATTTTTTTTCTTTTATTTATTTCATTTATCGAATTTCCACCCAATAACTGGCAGAGAAAGAAAAAAAAAAGAAAGGAAAAGGAAAGAAAAGTGGAAACTTGAAAAATTTAAGTAAAATTGTAAAAATGATTCATGTCAACATTAATCTTGTTATGTAAAACAATCGACGTTAATTGGACTATCATGTTAGCGATTTTCAATTAGAAATCACACAAGTGACACTAGTTATCACCATCGAGACTGCTTGCAAGTCTTGCCTCAATTAATCTCTTAGCCTCAATAATGACACCTACGACAACAAAGGCAAGCTCGCGCTCGCACCTCTTGAATCGCTCACCCTAGCCCTCTCCTTGTATATTCAAATCGGTAGTGCATTGAGGGAAAATCTTCCACATCTTCTAAAACTGTTTGATTAATGTACTCTCTCGTAGGTATAACGGCCGAAATATGACCTTGTTTTCCCTTCAATCATTACTATTGTTCGCTATATTTTGCTTTTGTGTTTGCATTTTTCTTCAAATCGAAAAGAAGAAAGAAAAGAAAACTATGACATTTGGTTTTGCTTCAAGATTCTGTTACTCTATTTCTTTTCATTTCTCTTCGATAATAATTTTTCGTTTTAAGTTCAAAATCATCTTCTTTTTGCCTTCTACAATAATAAAAAATGTTGAGTCAGCTTACCACGTGAGCGCCGTTTGCCACTTAGGTTAGTTGGAAAAGATGATAGTGGCGATGTTCATTCACCAGGGAAAAAATACTTGCTTTCTTTCATGTAAATACATGCTTTCTTCTGGAGTTGACCCACCAGATATGTGAGAACTTTAAATGGCATTCCAACCCACCGAGGCCATTGAAATCCAGCCCTCTATGTCAATAACTTGCTCTTTCCAAGTCGCAATAGCATGATCAATTAAAAACATGAAAAAAGAAGAAGAAGTGTTGTCTCTTTCCGTACCATCAAGAATGAAGAAGGAAAGAAAACATTAAGATGGTCACTATTGAGTAGTCGGAAACGATAGACTCCATTTAGATTACGGTCAAAACATATTTTTGAGATATGGTGATATATGTCTCTCTTTGTCATTTCCTTATGATATTTCTCAACCAATTGATTTTTTTTTTTTATAGCAAGACACATGTCGATAAGTTGTGATTTTTTGTTGCCGTTGTTTTGCTTTGTCTTCATTTGATGGTCAGTTGCAATTATTTATCTAAGTAAGTTGGACAGAGCTATGTGATGAATTTTGTCCTTAGAGAGAGAGAGAGAGAGAGAGAGAGAGAGAGAGAGAGAGAGAGAGAGAGAGAGAGTTTTTGAACATTGTAAAAATTACCTCAAGCCATCCTATTACTATTAAGATGAATGGTTTAGTTACATTAAAAAAAATGAACAATCTAAGCAAATTAGTATTTATGGACCAAACTTACAAACTTAAAAGTATTACAAAATTTAATCCAATCATAGTTTAAAAAGAAGATGGGAGAAGCAACGTGGACAGTGAGAAACAAAAACTATGGTTAATTAACCATTAATTGATTTTTACTCATAGAATAATATTTTAGTCAATTAATAATAAACATGAAAGGTGAACAGAAAAATGAGAGAAAAAAGCGGATGAATTGACAATTGACCTTGTTTTTTTCTTAATAATAAATTGATATTTTGGTCAATTGATAATAAAATGTGTGTATCAAGCTAAAGAAGAGGTGAAAATAGCCCTGCCGTTTTTTTTAATATCAAGTAAAATTATATAGACTTTTATTGGATGCATTGTTCTTGTTTAATTTATAATTTTCCACATTAAAAGGTAGTCACTTCAAAAAGATTCTCTTTCAATTTATAGGGGACATGGCATACGCCGTGTGCTTAGAATTGATTATAATCCTTCACATAGAAGATATTAAGTGATCCCGAACCTCCCACGTCTTCATCAGCCAATCAGCAAAATATTGGGTACCCTTGCTGCGCCGCAAAAAACGAATCCATTAGTTGATCGACAAGTGTCAATGGAGCTCACATTTTAGATTTTTCAAAAACGCCCTCCGTCTCAATCAGTTTTTTTCTTCCACAAACGCCCTCCGTCTCTCTCCTTCGTCTCTCTCTCCGTCTCTTTCCTTCAGAAACAGAGGTGGTCTCCATCGACCGGCCAGCGACAAAGTTGTCGCAGGAGGCCGAGGTCTTTGTGAGGGAGAGAAAGGCGGCGGCGTGGTCGAGGTCAAGCATCTCGCCGCGGACCTTGTCGGGCTTTGCGTCTACAAAGGCCAGCTCGTCAGCGAGGCAGGTGAGGATTTTCTAGGCGATGGCCAAGCCGACGACGCCGACCCCAACGACGGCCATCTTGGCGTGTCGCTTGGAGGGCGACGGCTGTGGGGTGTTTTGGATCGGCTTGAAGAAGGCTTGGGTCAGGTCCAAATCGCCGGGGCTGAGGTAGGAAGAAGAAAGAGGATCGCAGATGAGTGTTTAAATTTGAGGGTTGGACAGCGATCTTGGCGTGGCGCTTGGACGACGATCTTTGTGCATCTGCTGTTTTGAACTTGAGGGTTGAGAGAGAGGAGCGCGGATGAGTGAAGAAGAAAGAGAAGAAACAGGGAGGGGTGTTTATGGAAGTTAAAAGATTAGTGGAAAAGAGATTTCAAAAAACTGAAACGCCGGTTTCATCGGACACTTGTCGATCAACTAATGGACTCGCTTTATGCTGATTGGGCACAATTAGGGGTACCCAATATTTTCTCGGGGAAGAGAATAGACAAAACCCTGCCGAAGCACCCACTCCCACACCCTCCCATTTCCTCGCCTTTCCACTCCTTCTCGCCCTCCCCCGACGACGACTTCCAGTCCCCCCCGCCTCTCCATGGTCCGTACCCTCCTCGCCTCCTTCTCCACCTCCCACTCCGCCACTACCTCCTCCCTCGGCTCCGAACATCAACGAGCGAACACAAGACGAAACTCAGAGTCATCGTCGCCGGCGATCGCGCTGCGGAAAAGGACATGAATCGAAATCAAGCGGCGATTGCGAAACTCAGTTGAGAGACGAAAGCATCTTCGACGACGATGGAGCTTGACGATCGGCGATGAAGTTCGCTGCGTCTGCGCAGGAAAAGAGACTTTCGAATTTTTTTTTGCGGATTTTGGAAACGATCGGAAATTGGAGGGAATCTATATATATATATATATATATGGAGGGAGGCGGGAAGCGGGGAAGGATGGTCTCGGCTTATTTTTCTTTTTCTTTTTTAAGAAAAAGAGGTTTGACCGAGTTTCATTATTGTGAGATAGATACTCATAAATTGAGGTTTAATGGATCTGTTTTAAGAATTTATTAAATACACTCCTAAAGAGGGAGAGGAAAATATTGGTTTGATTTTTTTTTTCTTTTTATTTTGCATTAAATAACTCAGCTTTTATTTATTTATCTCGGTTTTATATTCATCTTAATCCTATCCGGCTTATACTTTTGTTTTTTTTAAACAAAAAATTGGACCTAATTAAGTTCTTCTTAAAAAAGGAAAAGAATCGATCAATATTGTGGTCAATACTTGGTTTAATTGCATTATGTTCAAACTCCATGCTTATTGCTTGTAGAACCGTGAAACTATCAACGAACAATTGAATTATTCAGAATGGCTTGCTAAGAACTTACTCGTGATCAATTTGATTAGTCAACACACATCCTAAAATTTGTAACTTGGTGATTCAAAAAAAAGTGACGAACATGGAGCATGTGTTTTCTTTTGTCGAGCATGGAGCACGTTTAATGCCTGAAATTTGATTTTTATTTAATATCGAATCGACTCCAATTTACAAAATAGGCAAATCAAACTTAAAATATAGAATCATCAGTAATCTCCAACATATTTTTCAGTAAAATACATTTGAAAATCTTGAAAATAGTATAATTATGAAAATTTGTTAATAGTATTAAATAATTTATTGACTTTGTCGTGGAAAGTCAAGGGACTAGATTGAACAAATCGAAAATTTAGAGACTATATTGAACATTTATGATTAGTTGAAAGACCACACGAACGAATTAAAAGTCCAATAACGATATTGCATATTGAGCCAAAGTTTAGGGAGATTTAGTATCAATTGCTCCTTTTCAAAATTATTATTACATATATTGGTTATTACTTTATTCTTTATACTCCAACTAGTCGGTCTAATTAGTTGTACTAGTTGAACTGGTGGAATCACATACTGGCTTTCACTTTGGTTATGCTATTTCCAAAACATGGCTTATAATTAGAGACCGGAATGATTGACTAAAAGTCACTGGTTTTTAACTCACCCACGCATGGCTGTGCTGGTTGAGTTGTACCCCTCTACATTTCTGCGGATTGAATGGTCAAGGGTTGGGTTTGAAACTCTCAGAGTGGTTAGCGGGGGGCTTCGACGGTGGGTTGTTGGGCCAGTCTCCCCCGAGGTATAATCGGTATTGTGCTCCCGTAAGATGAGCTAGGCCGGATCTTTGGCATTAAAAAAAGAAAAAAGTCTTTCATTAAGGACCCTCACCTTTGGTTCATCTACACGTTAAATTCCTTTAACGGACAACCCCGCTCTTAAGTTACTAAAATTTCATTTGCTTTATTTGAAATAAAGGCAGGTAGATAAGTGGATTATGCATATGAAAAATTGGACATTGTAGCAGGTGTATGTGTAGATTATGGGAAATTGGATGTTGTTGCTTTAAACCTGCTTCGTCCTTTTCTAAGCAAGAGTATTCAACGTTCTGTTTTTCTTTTTCTTTTTATTTTGGGGGGGCGGGGGACGAGGGGTCTTATGCAAACATATGGCATATGCTAACCAAAGTTCCTAGATTTTATAACAAAAGAGTAAAGTATAAATGTACCATATTTTATGTTATTCCTGACTCGATGCTTGTATTTTATTACCCTTAGCCCATGGAATTGCAGATGACTACATTAGCTAACAAAAAATGGCCCAACTTGTTGAGGCTGCATCTACTCACAACTTCACGTGATCACTAATGATGGAACAAATATATAATATTTACATATAATAAATATAACTTTTTGGCAGTCTAATCTATTATATGAATTAGGGCAAAAATAATTTAGTATGTTAAAATAAGATATCACATAACAACTTAGGGTTATACGGTGGTGTGTGTGAACTTTATCTTCATTAAATAAGTAATGATACTAGGAAAAACAGGATAAAAGAGTGAGAATATGACCATCTTACATAAATTTGGAGAATGATGTCTTTCGGTTGAGTTGAAGAAAATAATTGGAAGTGACAACTCCTAATTGGAAGCATACTAGTCAACATTTGCAAAAGTTGCCGAGAAAGGAGATGGTTTCGGGCCTTTAAAGAGTAGCATCATCTGAAAATAAATTTCCACTATGAGCAACCTGACTCTAACATTGACTCTAACATGAGTATTATTCTTTCGTGGCCCAATATAATTGTTGATTAAAACATCTTTTAGCAAAAGACCAATTATTTGAGAACGTCTATTAGCAAAAAAAAAAAAAAAAAAAAAAAAAACCAATTTGAGACCATAGCATTAATATGTTAATGAATGAAGAAATCAATTAGACGTTGAGGTTGCAATAGCATGGTCAATGAAGAAAAATGAAATTAGAAAGGAATTGCCGTCTCTTTTCATGTCATCGATAATGAAGAAAGGAAGGCGTTGAGATCGTCTCCATCAACAAGTCGGAATTCCATCTGGATTTTGGTTAAAAATGTCTTAGGGGATCGAGATACCTGGCGATCTCCGGCCCTCGTCGTCATTTCCCATTAATATGATACACTAGTTCTCTAATAATCAGTTACTTAATTGCAAGTTGTCTCGATAAAGTTGTGATATTTTGGTACCTTGTTTTGTTTCTCTTTGTCCGATGGTCATTTGCAATTATTTCTCTGAGCAAATGTGACAGAACCACGTGATGATTCTGTCCTCATCATTTCCCTCTAAAATACGTTTCTGAGCTAACAATTTCTTAATTGTAAGTTGTCTTTTTGATGAACAATGAACGTGGGTGTTTGTGCGGCACATTGACCTGTTGACTGCTAATTGTTTTTCTTGATTTCTGTAGCAGCAAACGGCCAGTCCAATAAGTCGGGCTTAGTAATTGCCGAAAGAACTCAGTAAAGAATCCCTTCATCCTTTAGCCATTCCAACCGAAGCTGAAGGTATTGAAACATCTTCCTCCATTACATTTTCTCTTCAATGAATTTTCAGTTCCCTGCTGTAATCTTCCCCCACGGTGTCCACTTGTTTTTGCGTCATGCTGATATGTCCACGTATATTCTGGTGTTGTCAGGACTGGTTTTGGCCTGCATTGCCCTTCACCCATCTTGCAGACAAATTAGCAATGAAGCCAAGAAATCTCAGTTCCCTTTCATCCCTACAGTGAAGCCACTCCTGGTATGTGTGTCATCATATGCTATCACATTCAACCTTTCTGTTTGGTAATTTGGTTGTATCGATTTTACCCTACAAAACCCAAAAGCGAAAAAAAAAAACATGGAAGAAGAAACAAAATGGGTGAAATAATAGCAACACAAACTCATTTCAGATGCATCGATATTTGTGTCTCTAAGGTTATATGCGTCACTAAATTTACTTAGATGAAACTATAATAATATTTATAAGGATCAAAAAGGTAAAAAAAAATGAATAAAAAGACTTCTTTTTCGTTGATTTAGCAAAAGAAATAAAATGAAAATATATTCTAAAATATGACAAACATTGTAATAATGAAAACTTTGAATGCTATAGAAGAATTAATTTGACTTTATCATGCAAAGTTGAGAGACTAGATCAAATAAATTGCAAGTTTAAAACATGAAATATTTATGAATATTTTAATGACCGCATGAAACAAATTAGAAGTCCAAGATGACATCACAAGTTGGGTCAAATTTTAAAGACTATTCGTTTCAATTTCCCTTCTCAAAATATTGCATCTTCACTTTCTATATTCAAACTGATGGGTATAAATAGTTAGACCGGTTGAAACAGTGAAATCACATACCGACCATTACTCCACTTATATTGTTTTCAAAATATTACCTATAATCAGAGACTAAAACGGCTGACTAAAAGTCATTTGTTCTTTTCTTGAAAGGCGGGTATGCAAAATCCTTTAATTAAGGGCCTTCACCTTTGGTTCATATATCTATACATAAAATTTCTTTAACGGACAACCTTGCTCTTAACCTACTAAAATTCCATCTGCTTTATTCGTAGGAAAATGCAAGATTATATCCATAGGGAATTGGACATAGTTGTTTTGAACCTTCTTTATCCGTCTACTAATCAAGAGGATCCCGCACAAATAAACGTTTTTAAACATGTGGAGATAGAGAGAGACCTTCGCAAACACATCCTAATCAAACTTACTCGATTGATAACAAACGAGTAAAATATAAATTGCAACATATTTTATGTCTTCTTGACTTAATGCTTGTATTTTATTATGCTTAGCACATGCCTACATTATCTAACAAAATAGGGCCCAACTTGTTGAGGTTCCATCTACCTCACAACCTTACTTGATAAGTGATGAAAGAACAAATGATAAAAATTTAAATATGATAAATGTAACTTTTTGACATTCTATTCTTTTTATGAATTGGAAAAAAAGAATCTAATATGTTAAAATAACACATCAGGTAACATTTTAGGTTTTGTGGTGGCTTGTGCGAGCTTCCTAATCAATAATGAGTAATGATACTCCAAAGGAAAAGAACAGAAAAGCGAGGATATGACCATCCAACAAAATTTTGTTGATTAAAACCTTTTGCTTCAGTTAAATCTAATGAATCAAAAAGATGTGTCCTTTTTTTTCTTAACATGACCAATAAAAAATCTTGATTTTTGTTTTGTTGAAAGAAAATTGCATTCATTACTCAAAAGGATGCAGAAGTACATAATCTTCATGAAAAAACAAATTGAAACGAAGTATGGATACTGAATAGCAAAGTCAAATCCATAACACAAGAAGGATTGATGGAGCAATTGCAAAGTTAAGCACAAACTCATTCCATATGAACAGATCTGTCAAAAAAAATTGGAAGCCAATCACTAGATCTTGTATCTTTGTCGGTGATGAGCACATGCCAAAAATTCATTCTTCAATAATTACAACGTTGTCAGTTGACGGTGTATGCCTAGGTTCGGCTTCCTCTACACCATCGTCATACGAAAACAACCAAAACATGTGGAGGAGCAAATCTATGTAATTCAATGAGATGCCAAAACTCCTGCGATCATCATTGATACTGGAGGTAGAGAACTTGTACACGAATAGCGCAGATGGGTATCAAATCCCTAAAAGCATATTTATTAAACTCCTTAATCTAAATCGGGAGAGGATAGCACCCGAATCCAGAATTAGATCGAGAGAGTTCAAACTCTCAAATCAAGAATTGGATTGGGAGAAGAGAGCTCCCAAATCTAAATCGGGAGAGAAAAAAAGTAAGAAAAGAACAATAAAGGCAAACATAATCAACAAAAGAGAGAGGAGAGGGTGAGATTAGCTCAAACCCTTCTCATGGTTGAAGGTTGAAGAAGACATGGGAAAATAGAGAGGAGAGAAAAAAAAATCTTGAATTTGCTGATTAATTTAATGCATTAATTGAATTATAAAACATAATTATGAGGGGTGGAGGTTGATAACCCCCGATTATTTAGGATGTCATATTGCCATCTAATTTTGACCGTTGAACATAATCCACTCGTTTTGGTTCTCTTCCCTCCCAATAAACATGCACCTCTTTTAGTAAATTTATGAGTTCATAAGGTATTGCCAATTACTCCGACCACTTTCAGTTCACTCGACGTATGTCGTGTGGGATTTTGTTTCTTTCCCACCTCGCGTGTGCACCAGATATTCTCCCCCTCACATGACCATTGCCAATTGAAACACGATCTCTTGTTTTGTGAATCATTGAAAACTTCCTTTTTATCCCAAATGTATGATTTTGTATTGTCGATTTTCAAGGGATATATATATTTTTTTTAGATTTAAGGAAAATGATTATACTAAGGACTCAGATGATTTAAGCAAATTGCATTTCTTGTTAAAAGAGCCAAATTAACTGACAGAAGCGCATGAGTCCATGCAGTAAAATAAAATAGGCTTTAACATTTACAACGACAGCGGAAGTTCCTAACTACCAACGTCTATTCAGCTAAATATTTTCAAACATAGCGTAATTAATAAGTAATTTATTCGATCATCCAGACTAGTGCGAGAAAATGTATAGGGTACCGAAGAAATTATTACTTAGACCCTTAATATTATGTTCTGACTTGGTTATGCCTCATAACTCCTTTCGTCTCCAATCAAGCCATTGATGGTGCCGCATGTATTTTCAAATGGGTTTCTCAAGATTAAGGTTCTTTCCACATACCCAATAGATGACGCAGCAGATTATTTCAAATTTTAGAACCATGAACCCAATTTATCCTGTATCTCTTCCTAAAAAAATGCTTTAGAAAGTATCTTATAAGTCTCGATGTACATCAATTCGGTGATTTACATACGTTCATGTGGATTAGTCAAACTTCAATTTTTTTTTTTTTTTTGGATTTAAAAACTTCAAAAGTTTATGTAGTTCTTGTTTATACCAAAAAAGATATATTAAATAAGGAAACATTAACTTTTTCGTGCTCTTTTAATTAGGATGAGAAGGTACTTTGGATGAAAATTCCAGGTCTGTAAAATATTATATTAAGTGGACAAAAATGACTCCGCATTTCAAATGTTAAAAAAAAAGCACCCACTCTTAACGGAGGGATCCAAATGGCCACCATTATTTTTCCGTCCAAATGAATTACGTGCAGTTGACAAATATGCTTACCTATAAGATGACATGTCCTTTTGTATTATAAAAAAAGTAAAAAAAAAATTGAAATTAATAATTGTAAACACAAAATAGGATGTTTTCTATCAAAGAAAATAATAAAACGAAACTGGAAACAGTGAGAGGGGAAGGGGCTCTGTCCGGCGGCGGTGGCCACGCTGGCATCGAAATAAGCATGGCCGCAACCGCCGCGGCGTCGCTCTTGGTGCTCTTTTGGACTTCAGTAGCCGACGACATAATCAGTCTTTCCACGAAACATAATTTGCGAAGGCGACCATGGAGAAAGCGCCGTTCGCAGCATCACTCGCGACAGGGTGTCTACCCTCGTCTTGCTCGGCCTCACCATCTCTGTTATCTCACGTCAAAAAGAAACAACATAAAAGAAAAAGAATGGCCGCAATCACAAATCCGCTCATAAAGTCGTGAATTTTTGTCGCCTTGTTTTGTTTGTCTTTGTTTGATGGTCATTTGCAATGATTTATCTGGGCAAGTTGGACAGAAGTCACAGAACCGTAGCGGTGAAAGTTGTTTGTCAAATGAAACTCTGCTCAAGCCAAAAAGTAGGAGTTGATGGTGCTCTGTGTAAAAATACCTCACGTCATCCCGTTACAATTTAGAAGAATTGAAAAGCTACATTAAAGAATTAACAATCTAAGTAAAGTAGTTCTGATCAAAAAATAAAATAAAATTCCAAGTCAAGTTGTTTATGGACAAAAATTACAGAATTACCAATTTTACAAAAATTAATCCATCATAATTTAAAGAAAGTATGGTCGATTAATGTTCAATTGATTTTCAAACATAGAAGGATATTTTAGTCAATTAACTATAAACATAGAAGGTGAAGAGCACATATGAGAGAGAAAAGTGGGTGAATTGGTGATTGACCTTGTTTTCCTAAGGTAGAAGGCTATCTTGGTCAATTAATAATATGAAGTTTGTATCAAATTAAAGAGGAGGTGGTAATTGCCCCACATTTCTTGATTTCTTGCAAATCATGAAAATGCAAAGAAATGTTTTAAGCTTAAAAATATTGGGAAAAAGTTCTAAGTAATTCGATCAGTCAATAATTAAAAGTCCTAAATTTGAACACTCTTAAACTTTCTCGCAGAAACACTTTGAGAGCGTGGAATTGTGATGGAATCTGCAAAATTTGTTGAAGCCCTCGAAGAGTCATCCCTATCATCAAGAAACTAAAAAAAAAAGAAAAAAAAAGGATAATAGAAAAAGTATTTTCTTTATCCTTCTACTGCACGTAATTGACCAATAACGTGTTGTCTGTCCTCGCAAGATCATCTGCAAATTGTCCACATAGACCAGTAACGTGTTAGTTCGGTGCACCGAGTGCGGTGAGCCAAGGAGCAACCGAATTTTCCCATTAACTGCTCCTTTTTAGTATGCGTTGTGCCCGACGTCTTTCTTTTCTTTGATTCTTTTTTTTTTTAATCCTCAATCTGATTCTAAATTGCTCTTGCTGATATTCCTTGGTCTCTCTGTTTATTTACATTACTATTGCTTCCACACACTCAAGGCTCTCTCTCTCTCTCTCTCTCTCTCTCTCTCCCTCTCCTCTTTGGTTTTGTTTCACGGTTCTCATTGTTTTATGACTTTGCTTTTCCTTTCGTTTCATGCACCGAGTGATTAGTTCTTTTCTTTGTTCAGTTTCCTTCACGCCCACTTCTTTAAGCAAATAATAAAAGGAGGCAACAACAAGAGGAACGAAAGAGGGAGGTGGGGGGAACAAGGGATTTCTGAAATTAAAGCAGAAAAAATGTGTGATGCATTTGCTACCTCCGTTGCATCAAATCTTGTGTCGAAACTCGGTGAGTACCTGTTTGGTCCCATTGGACGTCAATTTGGGTATGTCCTATCCTACAAGAGCTATGTTGAAGATCTCAAGAAAGAAGTCAATGATCTGAAGAATGCAAGGGAAAGGGTGCAATCCTCCGTCGACAAAGCCGTGTATGACAGGAAACCTATATTCAATGATGTTAAGGTTTGGCTGGAAAATGTGAAGACGGAGGCTGAGGAAGCAGAAAACCTATTAAGAGATGGCGAAAGTGCAAAAAATGCTTGCTTCCGTGGGTGGCTTCCCAACCCCATGGTGCGTCATCCAATTGGCAAAAAGGTGAAGAAGATGACTCAAGTCATTCAAGAACTCCATAAGAAAAGTAACTTCCCGGGGGTACACTACGACCATCCTCCAATAGGAATTGTCAGCGCTACCACTCCCGCTACTGGATATGCTGACAATGATGAAGATGTCCTGGAGTCAAGGGCTTCATTCACAGAGAAGGTAATTAAGGCTATAACTAATGACAAGGTATGTGTGGTTGGGGTGCATGGACTAGGTGGGGTAGGCAAGTCCAAGCTTTTGGCGGACATCGAAAGGCAAGCAAAGAAAGAGAAGCTATTTGATGTGGTTGCCACATCAGATGTATCACGCAATCCAGATCTAAGAAGAATTCAAGGAGAAATTGCTTATGCATTGGGTCTACAGATAATGAATGAGGAAACTGCTCGTGGGAGAGCAGATCTTTTGCGCATGAGGTTAGAAAGTGATTCTAAAAAAAACATTCTCATAATTTTAGATAATCTGTGGAAGAAGCTAGAGTTGAATGAAGTTGGGATCCCTTGTGGATTCGATAATAAAGTAAGAGGTTGCAAGTTATTGCTATCGTCTAGAAATCAAAATGTTTTACGTACTGACATGGGCTCTGACCAAGAGTTCCGACTTGACAAGTTGGAGAATGGAGAAGCACGGCTACTTTTTGAGAGGATAGTGGGGAACAGAGTTAATGATCCTAATATTAAGCCCTTGGTAGATGGAGTGGTTGAGAATTGTGGAGGCTTACCACTTTTGATTGTTTCATTGGCAAAAAGGCTGAAACACGGAGATTTGGTTGCATGGAGGCATGCTTTGACCTATATAGACGTATCAAATGTAAAACCAATAGTGGAACTAAATTACCATAACTTAGAAGATGAGAGGATCAAAAAATTGTTCTTGGTTTGTGCTCTAAACTCGAAGAGTATTACGATGACGTGGTCCCTTGCGTACTGCATGGGTTTAGGTTTCTACAAAAACTTCAGCAAGACCATCGAAAACGCTAGAGATAGGTTAATTATGGATTTACGTTGCTTGCAGGACTCTTCTTTGTTATTAGATAGTGATGACATGGAAGAGCTCAAAATGCATGACATATTTGTTGACGTGGCCATCTCTATTACTTCCACGGAATGGAAGGCCTTGGTCGGGAGTAAGGATCATGGGTTTCAAAAATGGTCACAGGATGAGCTTAGAAAATGCAGCGCGATATCCTTCCCTTGTGATGGCATTGACGAGCTTCCTGAAAAATTGGACTGCCCAAACTTGAGGATGCTTCTGATAGTCAATGACAACCCATGTCTCAAAATTCCCGAGTCATTTTTTGAATCTGTGGAGAAGCTCCAAGTCTTGGACTTGACTGATTTATCTTTCACCTCTCTACCTTCATCGATTGAGTTCCTTGAAAACCTCAATTCACTATGTCTTGATTTTTGCCATCTGGAGGATGTGACTATTCTTGGAAAGCTGAAACGATTGCAGTTCCTAAGTTTCTATAGATCTGCAATCACTCGACTGCCCAAAGAAATAGGTGAACTAATAGAATTGAGATTTTTTAATTTGACAGGGTGCACTAAGCTCAAAATTATTGAACCTGGAGTGCTTGAAAGGTTGGTTAATCTAGAAGAGCTATATATGGAAGACAGTTTTGATCAATGGGAAGCTGAGGATGAAGTACCGCAAAGCAACGCGAGCCTGGTTGAGTTGAAGAATATGACAAAGTTGAGCACTTTGTACATTGCCGTCCCTCATTCTGCCTATCTGCCAAGAGATCTGCCATTTGGGAATCTAAACAAGCATAAAATCCAAATTGGCGGTATTTGGGATGGGTCGGGTAAATCCACAGAATCCAGAATTTTAAAGCTCAAGCTGGATTCAGGCAGTCTTTTCCTTGAAGAGTGGTTGTCGAAATGTTTACAAAAAACGCAAGATCTCCACTTGGATGGATTGCAAGATGGCATCGATAGCATTCACGATTTGTGCGACAAGGAATTTCAGGAATTGAAGCATCTTCATGTACGAAATAGCCCCTCATTTCAATATGTTGTTCGCTCCATGGAGAATGTCCAATACACTGCATTTACTAGATTGGAATCTTTGTTTCTCGAGAATCTGAACAACTTGGACAAGATTTGTCGTGGCTATCTTGCCCTAAAATCCTTCAGCAAATTAAAGATTGTGAAAGTGGATAACTGTGGTGAAATCAAACATTTGTTTCCTTTGTCTATGAAGAGAATAATATCGCAGCTTGAAGAGATTGAAATAAGCAACTGCCACTCGATGCAGCAAATTGTCGCAGATGTCGAAGCAGCTGAAGATGAAGATGAAATAGACGATAATATCGAGGTGAAGTCATGCAATTTGCGAAGGCTGATATTACGAGACTTGCCAAAGATAATGAGCTTCAATAAAACCGCAGACCATTCGGTCGGTTTCTTTGATGGGCAACAGGTACATAATTTGTTTTTGAGATTTTGTGCATGTATATGTGAGAATATAATAAAACGTAGAAAAAATGGATAAATAATTTGATTTTGAGATTTTGTCTTCCAAAATAATTGACAAACAATAATTTAATTTTGCAAAATGGAATTGCTGTGTGATGCATATACACATAAAAACATTTATACATTAGTTAATTACATCTCACTTTATTCGTGTTATGTTATCAACATAGTTAAAGCACCTATGATGTACAGATTTTTTAAAATAATCTAGAAGTTTATCATTGCTTAATGGAAAAATCGAATATGTATACACAAACATTTATGGATATACTCGTAAACTGAAGGAAGTATATACGACCTAATTAATTTTTATGACCTTTATTTAATAATGAATGGACATAGGTAGAATTCTATTATATCCGATTGATTAAAGGGAAAGAAGGAACTAAAAAAAATATCAGTAGGTGAATTTGACTACCGTGACTTTGTGTCATATAACATCCAAATTAATTAATTATAAATTGCAATTTTAATCATAAGCACATCTGCCTTAGAGTGGTTGAGACGATTAAGTTGCTTTTCCCTTCCTTCAACGATTGCAAAGGGTTGGGGTAGATGAATGGACCTTTGTCGAATTGTGGATCGATACAAAGTTCCCTTATACTGTTATTCGATACAAAGTTCCACTATACTATTATTTGTTAAAGGATGGAACTATCATGTGACTATAAATGTAAAATCAAATATAATATTCAATAGGCCAAACTGTTGTTGTAACCTTGATACATTAATGAGATGTTAGGGGAATAATTAATTTTTTCGTTCTATTTCATGCAAGCTATCGAACCTTTTGTGGTGATCAAATCCACCGCTATCCTTTGTTCTGACCACTTTTCTAATGTTACTAGTAGAATTTATGTGCCCTACACAAGTTTAAATTTCTTCTTTTTTTCTAATAAAATATTGTTTGAAAGTATTAATTAGAAACACATCTAGCATTCAGTGGAAAACTTCTTTTAAAATATATATATTTTTAAATTATGTTCATCATGTGAGCCAAACCGTAAAAGCATGATGCTCAACTAAAATCATTTGTTGAATTAAGTAATTCATTTTCTTGGCTTTATAAATGAAATATGCCATATAAAGTAGCTCTTTGATAAGGAAGTGCATCAACCTCTGGGGTTTGCTTCAGTGGCTACCTTTTCAACATGGAATGAGGGTAAGGGTTCGAATCCCCACTTTCTTAGGAACTCCAACCCCTGCAACTGCAAGGAGGCAAAATAATAATAATAATAATAATAATAATAATAATAATAATAATAATAATAATAATAATAATAATAAGAAGAAGGAGGAAGCGCATCTTAGGTCCTTATATAGGTAAATTAATTCCTTTAATGAAATTGACTTTGATGCCCATAAGGTGCTGTTGAGGTCAATTCATGGTTCTTATGGCCAACCATGGATCTTACAGTGATGAACTTTACTATTATTTTTTATTTTATTTTTTTAGTTTCAGCCAATGTAGCATATATTCTGCATGACATCAAATAAAGGATCCTATAGTGCTATGCACAGGGACAACAAAATCTTCTGATTACTTTAGTATATCTTTCTTAGTTTACAATAATTTTACTTTCAATCTTTTGATGAGAGACATGTTTTTTAAAAATACTTTAGATAAAATGCCAAGCGTAGATTACACCTGCAAAACAATTAATAGCGTAGTTTTCTCTGTTTGTCAATTCAGTTCATAACTATTTGGTAGAAAATAATTCCTTTGAGGTACTGTATAATATCATAATCGATGACGACATATTCAATTGAGCCTATGCCACGAATTTGGAAAATCAATGTAGAAATCACAAAATGTGAGGGTAAATACCCTCAATATTTATGGGACTATGAATTCTGTCTTATTATTACATATTCGACGGAGTTCAAGAACATAATAGCCAAATGATAAGTAACTGTAAAGTTGATAAATTTTAAAGAAGAATACGGTAAAATTCAAAATCACTACTCCATTTTTTCTTCCATTATCTTTAAATCTATTGTATGAGATTATTTCCTTTATTAATTATTTCACATGCAATTCGTATTTCTAGTTACAAGCATTATTATGAGATATTGTGGGGTTATTCATCCTTTGCAGCTAATACAGCTACAAAGTCTGGAAGCCATAACCATGGAAAGATGTCACTTAATACGAGAAGTATTTGACCTAGAAGGAAAGACAGCCAGTGGGGAAGTCGAGATTCTATCACGATTGAGAGAATTAACCTTGAGTGACTTACCAAGTTTGGGACACATATGGAACAAAAATCCTCGAAGAACATTATGTTTCCAAAACTTAAGGACATTGAAGGTGCAAAGCTGTGAGAACCTGAGGTTTCTTTTTTCTTCTTCCATGCTTAAAGCACTAGGGCAAATAGAAGAAATAGAAATAGTGAGTTGTCAACTGATGGAGGAAATTATTGATGTGCAAGAAGAAGAATCGGAGGAAGCTGCAACCACTGGCACTTTAGAGTTCCCCCTATTAGTCTCCTTGTCTCTTCAGGATTTGCCAAATCTCAGGACATTCTCTTATGGAAAATACGGTGTTTGCTGTCCATCTTTAACAAGACTAACGATATCTAGGTGCCCAATAATGATGGCATTCTCTTCAATCGAAGGAAAGCAACACTCGATGATAGCTGATACAGATTTACAACAAACGTTTGGTCATATCAACTCTACCTTGTCCTTGTCTGTCTTCTTCAATGAAAAGGTATGTAAGCATCTATAGTCTTTTTCTGTTAACCACTCTTCTAGTTCTAATCAGTGAAGCATTTTAATAAAATTTGGATCATTATTTTGTACCAAAAGTTTAGCAGTTCGTAGTGAAAAACTAACTTGCTGCTGGTCATTCTCAAAGTTGCCCCTAAATATCAGCCTAATAAAGTTTTGTACCGGAAATTTCCGTTATTCTACATGTACAATTTTATTCACAGGTTCTTTTTCCAAGCTTGGAGGAATTGAAGCTATCGTCCATGTGCCAATTAAAGAGGATATGGTACAATCAACACCCTGGACAATCCTTCCGCAACCTTGCATCCCTCACCATTAGACTTTGTGAAAATTTGTCATACATTTTTCCGTTGAAATTAATCGATGGGTTGCAGAGCCTAAATGAAATTGAGGTGGTCGGGTGTCCCTCCTTGGAAGCATTATTTGATCCAATAGGTCTCAGCTCTGAGAAAAGGCAAAAGCCATTGGTTCTTTCTTCATTAGAAAAAATGAAGTTGCTGAATCTACCAAGGCTGAGAGACATTTTGAAGAGTGACTGCAAAGTAACCTTGGCATTTCCTAGTCTAATGGAAGTGAACGTTAGGCGTTGTCATAGTTTATCATATCTCTTTTCAAGTGCCACAGCCAAAACTCTTGATAAACTTGCGGTGCTTGATGTTTCCTGTTGCAATAACATGCGAGGCATAATTGCGATGGAAGAAGGAAAAGGGAAAACCATAGAGACATTCAAGTTCCGTCATTTAACCAAACTCAAGCTTGGTGACCTTGAGAATTTGATTTGTTTCAGTGCAAAGAGTGGTGCTGGTGATGGGCTATGTCCTCTATTTGATGAGAAGGTATCATATTCCGGTTTATCTTATCTATTATATTATTTTATCTTTCATCTTGGGCCGTAAGCTGTTTTGTGTATTTTTCATTTATCTATGTACATTTGTAGCTTGCATTTCCAAAGTTAGAAGAGCTACACATCAAGGGAGTTCAACAAGAAGAACTATGGAATGATAAAATTTTTGTGGAGTCCTTTTTCCATCTAAAGGTCCTCAAGGTGAAGCAGTGTCACAACCTAATGAATGTGATTCCATCATCCAAGTGGAGGAGGCTACTTCACTATATGGAGTCTTTGACTATTGAAAAGTGTCCACGTCTGAGAAACCTTTTTACAATGTCTATGGCAAAAAATCTGGGACAACTCCAATATCTTAGTCTAGGTGGTTGTGGAGAGATGGAGTACATTGTCACCAAAGAAGAGGAGAAACCTGAAGAAGCAACCGAGAAAATCGTAGTTCATCAACTTGTCACTTTGTATCTTCACAACATGCCAAAACTCAGAAGTTTCTGCCAAGCGAAGTATATTTCAGAGTGGCCCTCCTTGAAAAAGTTTATTGTTGAAGATTGTAAAGCTGTGAAGGTGATTCTAGGAGATGCTAGTTGTACAAAATTAGACGGCAGCGTTCCAACACAGCAACCGCTTTTACTCGTTGAAAAGGTTTGCACTCATTCTCCTTTAATGTTGTATCTAGTTTGTTGTCCTGATGGTTTGAGCTAAGACAATGTAAGGGTTTGTGGGGTCACGTATGATAACTTATTATTTCTTTTTACAAATCTTTGACCTCAAATAAGAAACATCTCAAAGCTACTTCTTTTATATAAACATGCTGAAATGTCTATCAGAACTTTTTCATAAGTTTCAAAAACTTCATATTTTTTTCCTTTCCTTTCAAGTCTTAGACTAAATTGTAGCTGAAGTACAAATATTAATTAGAGGCCGAGCTTCAATTGAGAACTTTTAATTAAATTTAGAGTCTAGACAATGCTAAAATGTCAGCTCAAATTTAAATATTGTTCAACGTAAGATCAAGAGTTAATAACACTACAAGTTCTAAAACTTCTGTTGATTCAGTACTTAAGTTCTAAAATTTGCACAATTTATGCATTTCAAGAGTTGTTAAGTTTGTCCATTTTTTTTTTTTTATGGAGAAATTCTGCATTTTTATCTTATTTTCAGTCTTGCATGGCCTTTGGCGCAATGATGGAGCTTCCTCAAGCACAAAGGGAGCTGTTTCACTATTGCCACATTGAAAAATTGAAAAAAAAATCTAAAAAAAGGGTAAAAATTAGGAAAATAATAGGCACTAATATGAAACTAGAAATAGAGAAAAGTCCCATGAGAGATCGCTAGTCAAGGGGGCAAGGACTGCATAGGGAGCGCCGCTATTGCTTCCCTTCTTGCCGACAAGGGCTAACAGTCCTCACCGTGAGCAAGCAATGGCCCTTGCCAATTTGGGTGAGGGCAAGTGTGCTCACTCATGTGGTGGCAAGGAGCCAAGTTTGACAATTGTTGGTGGCCTGGTGAGGGTGCCGAGTGCCCTAGTCGTGACATGGGGGACGATTGCAGCCCTCATCGGTGCAAAAGCAATGGGACCCTCCCTCTTCTCTCTCTCCCGCCTTGTTTTCTTATATGTACTTTTTAAATTTGTTGTCACCCTTTTTAATGTGGCATCACCATATCACCACCACATTTTACAAGTAAAAAAAGGAAAATTTGATGAAAATTGCCATATATACTTTATGTCCTCTAAAACTAATTGAGCAATGGAAAGACTCAAATGCTGAACTAGAACAAGTTGTACTAATAAAGGAAAAGAAAGTTTTAGTTCTTAAAGATGCTAAACCGGAATAATTTTTAGGAGTCATTTTGTCACTAGACCTGAAGTTAATTGTAAATATTGTGATGAAAAAAATTGTTCCACAGGTCCTAAAACGTATTTATGAAATGCAATCAAATCATAATTTTTTCAGTTGGTGTAGTGAACTCTTAAACCTTTATCAAAAAGGGCAATTTGAGTCCCAAACTTTTCGGTTGGTGTAATTAAGTAATAAATTAATACAAATAAATGCAATTTGATGTTGCCACATAGGCGATCTAAGTTATTGTGTACTAAAAGAACTTGACTATGCTTTTTCAAAAATATTTAAAACTCTTGACCACATTTCAAATATAAGATTAATACTTCCAACGCACCTTTATTTCTTGATTATGACTAAAACTGCAAGTAGTTAACATAATATTTTTCACTTTTGGGTCAAACCTAGTCAGCTTAATCAAATGCTAATCAAAGGAACTCAGCAAATTTGCACTATCACTCCACACGAGCCAATATTTTTTGTTCTGCATGCATTATATGTAAATAACTCAATTGCACTAATGTGGAATCTAAGATTCAATGTGCTGTCATTCACTATCACAAAAAAATTGAGCTTTTTACTAGGTGCATGATATGTATGTTAGCAATTGATAATATAGAATGAAATTGCATAGCAAAGTTGGTTCAAAATCATAAAATCTGAGGGAAAATCAGGAGAGAGAGAGAGAGAGAGAGAGAGAGAGAGAGAGATGCCAAACTAGGTGAGGAAGAAGAAACACCACATAGGCAAACTCATTAGTCAGTGAATTCATCCTCAAAACTGAAGAGAATTAGTAATTTGGCTGATATCATAGATTATTAAAACAAGAGTTCCTTACCAAAAGAAAAACAAGAGCTCAAACTAAGCAAGCATAAATAAGACAAATAAATAGCAAGTGGTTGAAGAATCATGTCATGAATCAATCACCCCAAAAGGAAGATTTGGATAAGCATGTTGGAAGTATAAGGCTATGCTAAGTAATTTAGTACAAATTTTAGTGTAATGAATTTGCAATTTTGTGAATGATCAATAGGAGAAATTACTTTTTGAATATTACTATATTTCAGAAGATATTTCTATAAATTCATCTAGATTAGTTAGTAGAAATTCACTCCACTCCCTTCACTATTCCCACAAGCAAAGTCCTTATTCAACACTTGAAGACATTAAGTGCATTTATCCATGTTGTTTTGGTCAATAGCAAATTGATTTTGGACTATTTTCTTGTCTTCTTACAGTTTATGATTGAATCTAGTCAATTCTCTCTAAAATTGTTGAAATATTCTCTCAAACCATTAAAATTTATTTAACCTCTTCAAGATTGTTAAGGATTTATAATAACCACAATCATGACAATAGCTGGATTACTCTTGACAATCAACATTATTAGAATGATAATAATAATCACCATACCAGTCCACATAATAATCTCGATAGGCCCTACTCTTTTCAAATTTCGATATACTAGAGTTAATAAATATTGCAACATTATTCAAAGAGAATATACCAAACAAAGAGTGGCTACAAATCAACAAGTATGGTGGCTGTAGTTTCAATGGGCATCATGCCATATATCTTCATGGGCATATCACATCAGAAAGGCAAGTGTAGCAACTAAAATAAGTACCATAGCATTGTCCTTTGGTCTAGAATAGTTGCACAACGATAATACGTACTTAAAGCAAAGTTCTAATACCAATTAATGTCGAAGAGATTTAGGTCAATGACCAATTGATGAAGAGCAGATCTAGATCCGATATCAACTAATGTTGAACGGAAGCATGAACAAAGTTAGGTTTAGATTCGTTGAAAGTGGAGGAAAATCATATAATAAGAAAAAGACGGAGAAACTAAAGAGAGATGAAAGAGATAGAAATGCCAATTCAAGTGGGGAAAAACATACGTCAAATAGGCAAACTTAGTTATCAAATGATTCAAATCAGTTAATCATTAGAACCAAAAAAAAAAAAAAATTTAATTGGTTTATATTTTGAGGCAACTTTAATAATAGTGATCGACTATAAACAGAAATAAATCAATATTAATATCCTTAGTCTCGATAATATCGAATAACAAACATATAAAGAAACAAATTAGCTAGTGATTGGAGAATCCCGTACAACATTAATTAAACAGTACATACCTGCACTCACTTTTTTTCGATTTAATTATTGGATTCTTTTATTCGGTATTTGTTGTGTTTTCTTCGAGTCTATACTTTGTCGAAAAACTTTTGAAGTGCAAGATCCACGAAGCATTGGTTTGTGTGAATTGGTTTATGTTTTATCGTTTGCACTTAAAAGAAATGGGACGGTATATTGGCTATTGTGTTTTTCAGAGTTGTAATGAGCTAAATCTAACATGAACTAAATGTGAGATTCATGGGAGACAAATTATACACGAAATGAACATGGTTGTCTAACTAAGATGGCTAGGGTTATGCTACTGCCCAAACATAATGCTTGATATATAGTAGACAAATTTATGCTTTCTACTTTAACATTATATGATGGGGGAATGTATTTTAGGGGGTGGCATTTGCTAAATAGAAATAACGTACATCTAGTCTTCTTTTCTTTCTATTCTTTGATAATGTCCACATTGTGATTTTCTTTGTTCTCAAAATAAAAGTATTCTCTTTTTTGAGGGAATAGAGAATCGGCTCTAATTAATTAAATTGAAAAATAACAGGTTGAGTTTCCTAGCATGGAGTCGATGGAGATCTCGCACATGGATAACATGGATAAGATATGGCTTGATGATCTTAATTCAAATGCCTTTGGCAAACTCAAGACACTAGTAGTGGAGTATTGTGAGAAACTTTTATCCATATTTTCATCTTATAATATTCTCAGAAGATTTCAAAGCCTAGAGAAGATAACTGTGACCGATTGTGGATCTTTAGAAGTGGTATTTCGAGTCCAAGAGTTTGAATATAGCGAAGTTTTTTCTACAAATACTTTTCAATTGAGAGAATTAGTTTTGACGCGGCTCTCAAAAATGAAACATGTGTGGAGTGGACTTCCTCAAGGGGGTCTTACCTTTGGATGCTTACAACGCATGGAGGCTGTCAAGTGTGAGAGTCTTAGAAGTCTATTTCCAAGCTTGGTGGCAAAAAGTATGACACGGCTCAAAAAACTTCTAGTATGGGATTGTGGGGTGGAGGATATTATCACGAAGGATGATGGAGTAGGGATGAGTGCATGTGATCTCTTCTTTCCGCAATTAATCGACCTAAGATTACTTGAGTTGCCGAAATTGAGGAGCTTCTATTGGAATAGTCATACTTCAACATGGCCACTTTTGAAGCAATTGCGAGTGAGACATTGCGGCAAGATGAGGTCATTCTCATTTGCTTGTGAATCCCAAAGCTGCCAAGGTACAATAACCAGCGAGAACCAATCGGCACTCTTTTCTTTTAAAAAGGTATTGCCCTTATTAATGATTCTAGCTCTTTGCTATTGTCTTCATTGTTTTATGTTCATAGCTCTTGGTGCAATGTCATTTTCTCTGGGAAATTGAAATTGCCAAACCCTTCATACTTGTTGATACTCACTTAACTACACCTGTGAATTGTTTAGAAATTTAAAGATTGTTTGCACTTAATTATTTCTGGATCATATTCTTTGGTATATAATCTATTGATCCCGGCTTTTATTTTGAAGAAAAACACTTTTTATTAAATTAACTTACGTAGACAGTCATGCTTCTAATAAGTCGCTCATATCTTACAATTGAGATTTACCTATTTAATTTAATTTGACCAACCCTGTTCGCTAATTTTTTTTTTTTAAATAGTATTATGTTCATTTGGCATATTGCTAGCTTAGCTACAAAACAAATTTCCATCCTCGAACATCTTGAATATGGTTGGTAATTGTCAAGCAATGCGGATAACTTGCTTATCTAGTCACATGTTAGGAATTTATCAATAGGCTTCAAAATCACCAACTACTCTAATAATTTACCAACTTTTATTCCTTTGGCTCACCAACATACTTGAAATTACTAACTTGATTTGATTTTATTGAACATAATTTGATTGGTGTACCAATATTAGTCACATAAGGCTCTATTCGTTTCACGAAAAATGGAATGTATGCAAAGTACTTTTTGAAAAATGATTACTTGTATCGCTTACAAAAATGAATGAATGCAAAATGTTTCAAAATCCACAAAAAAATATTTAGATATAAATTGCTGTTGACAATGAAAAGAATTTTCATTAACTAATTATTATTGAGCGATACAAGTAATCATTTTTAAGAAAATATTTTTCAAAATATTCATTTTCTATAAAATACAAACTAATTTTAGTTACTTGCTACCTTATTATTCCCTGACCAACTTTTTATCTTATAGATCTTTAAAAGTACCACTATATGTTTATACTTTCAAGATCACCGACTACATTAAAAATCTACCAATGTTTATTCTAATGGCTGACCAACACTTTTCAAGTTACAACGTTCAATTGAAATTACCAAACTTAAATCAGTGATCTACCAACATGGAATTAGGTTCCTTTTTAATAGCACAGAATGCTAAAAACATCCATTTATCTGGGGCTATGTACTTTTGATTTATTTCATTGTTCATCTAATGTTTCACTTTGCTTTCGTAAGAATGAACAACTTGTCTTCATTATTTACTCTTTTTTCCATCAAAATTTTGAATTATCATCTCTATCTTGTTTTATTGCATTTTCACAAATGTCCCGTGATTTCAATTTTTCTTTTCTTCTCTTTTCTTTTCTTGTGTTTTTTTTTCTTTTGCCAATCATTTGTTGAGTTTGAATGCATTCTTCTCAGAGTTATAGAAAAGTGAAACCATATGATACTTATGATCTATAGTAAAATAGATATGAGAACTGCAGTTTTAAAATAACGTGCAACATTGATACAACATCTTACTATTGAAACACATACACTAACTATAAAAATAACCTGATTTGTTAAAACAAGCAAATGAAATTTCTCCATTTGAATTTAATTAGTTATAATTGAAATAGTTGAAGTATCATTGATTAATAAATTTCTTTATCTAAATTCGCGAAATATATTGTGATTGAATTGGGCACACCAAATCCACCAAAAAAAATAAAATTGGACACACCACTAACAACAATCATCCCTCCTAGCATGGCCATCAATGCTTTCTCGTCTGCTTCCAGAAAGTTGTGTTTCTTTTTATTACCTAAACGAAAGGACATTTTAGTCATTGGACTTTTGGTGGCCTAATTAAACGGATTCCCTCTTGTAGGTCATTCCACACTTGGAGGGATTGACATTGACGAAGGAGGATGTTGCGATGATGCCACAACATTATGTCTTTCGCAATCTCAAGGAGTTGGCTTTAGCATGCTACCATGATGAAAATGTCGCTCTTCCTTCCAACTTCCTTCTCCATAGATTCCCCAATCTACAAGAGCTTGATGTGAGATGTAGTTCCTTCGAGGAGATATTTCCAGATGATTCGTCTAGACGTGGGGGAGCGACTCCTTGTGGAGAACTAACTGACATGGAAAAACTTCTCCAAGCATTGCGAAATCTTACTCAACTTAATCTACATGAGCTGTGTAACCTGAAGCGAGTTTGGAAAGATGGCTCATTGATGGCTGAAATTCTGAAACGGATTGATGTTATGTGTGTTGGGCAGTGCCCAAGTTTATCAATCGTACTTACATCCCCGACTTCATTCCAGAGATTGACGGGTTTACAAGTACATGATTGCGCTGGTTTAGTTCATATGGGGACTTGCTCAGCAGTGACAAGTCTGGTGCACCTTACTTGGCTAGGCCTAAGAAATTGCGGTGCGATGAAAGACGTGGTGACAGATGATGGAAATGGAGTAGAGGATATCTCTTTCCCCAAGCTGAGAGAGCTGATACTTGACAGTTTACCAAGCCTTGAGAGCTTCTCACCCACGAATTGCACCTTCAGATTCCCATTGTTGGTGCGTATTGTTGTCACAAAGTGCCCCAGGATGAATATATTCTCCAAGGGTGTCTTGAGGACACCTAACCTAGATGAAGTACTCCTCTCTAAAGAGAATGATGAAGGACGTTGGGAGGGCGACCTTAATACCACCATCCAAACCTTATCGACTTGGAACGATCCACACATAATTCAGTAACGTAGGTGAATCTATTTGCTTAATTTGTGTCTGCCTGAACTTGGTGATAAAATGAAGCAACTTGCGTTCTTCGAGTTCTATATTGGCTCATATTCACCGGTCTTTCTTTAAAAAAAAAAGAAAAAGTGTTTGGTTGTGTTCTAATAGAATTGTAACATTTTTCAAATATTGGGGGCTTTTGCACACTTACTCACCAATACATTCTAGCTGTTTGATGAATTGCTTAGCACAATATCTGTCAATGCTTCGAAGATTGCGAGGTTTTGTTATATGGGGCTGTGTGCTCGCCCACTTCTCTGGTTAATTTTGAGGAGTGTCTTACGGACAATGTTTGTTTCTTTCAGGTGTCATGCTCCCTACGATCAAAGTAGCTGCTTTGTTTGCTGGAAAGTGTCTCCTGTAGTAAGATGTTGAAGCAATCCTTTTGCAACCTGTGCTCTAATAGTGTTCCAGCGCATGGTGCTAATGCCTCTTGACATGGAGCCTTTGTGCTGACATATGGTATTCATAGTGGGCAGGTGCTTCATTGATTATCTCAATTCTGTTTCTAGTTTGGGATGTCCTCTCTATGTCATTTCCTTGATAATGGTACTGGTGTAGCATAATGGTTCAACAAATAATCAATCGAATGTGAGTGCTCTATTCTTTATCGAATTTCATGTAGATTTTGTGTGAGGGTTGGCTTTTGGGCAGCCTCATTTAGCACCAAGAAGTTTCTTTGGAGTTGGACTGTTTGGACTATGACAACAGCGGCCATACACTGACCAAAAAGGGAAGAAGTCTGAGAATCCAAATAAGCACGTGTCCTTCAAGCAGCGCAACATATCCTACATGGAGCCATTCATCCTTCAAGTAGTTCAGTCTCTGATTGACAGTGGCATCGACATTAAAGTTTATCTTGACTGATTTTCCCTCCTTGCGCATGATCTTGTTTATGAGTGCAACTCCTCGTAAGAATATACTGACATCTTTGACATTGTTTTGAGAATGCTAGTGTTGGTTCATTTGCTGGTTAAATACAGATATTAGTGACTATTTGTTTGACAAGAGCAGAATCCGAATTTGTTTTGGCTTTGTCGAAACATTTACCTTCTGGATTCTTGAATGACCATTGTGATGGCTGTCATAGCTTCATATATCTCTCTAATTTTACATGGCGTTGACATTAACTCTTGCTTTTGAAACATTATTGATGTCCATGCCACAATGATTAGTTTCATCCGATCTTTTAGTGGACACTTATTTACAAAGTTATATCCACACCTCTTGACAGTCCAAAGTACCTATCATCATGTGGATTGGCAAGTAATATCCTACTCAAATTAGCATAAGTTAAGTTTGTTTAGTTGTCTACTGTCTAGTTGTTTTACTTGAGTTCATAACATAGAGATACATAGATATTATTTTGCCTTCCTTCGTGACTTGATATAAAAATCAGTTCACTCGATATCACGTGATTTGGTCATTCTATTCTTGTGGAAAATATGACACTAAATATAAAGTGTTGTTTAGGCAAGATTTTTCTTTTGCTTCTAAGTTTGACTGTCTTGGACAAGAAGAGAAGGTCTCATTGAAAGTGAATCTGTGTGATCTGCTGCTTTTTGAATGTTCATTCTTGCCAATTTGGTTTTTGATGCCATTCTAATATCCCTATGTTTTTACCACAATGGTAGTATAACCCATCCTGATGTGAGACTCTCTCTAAATTGCAATGAGTTAAAGCTAGAATATCGTCGGACCATCAAAGAGAGAGAAAAAGGCCTTGGATCAAGTTTTCTATAGAATTCTTTCATGAACCACTCACCCCAGCTTTTTGAGATTCACGGGTTACGATAATATCCACATTTTACTCGGTCATGAAAAAGTCGGAGTTTGACCCTGTCGCTTCTTAACAAAAAATGTACAAGTAGGCTTGACAAACCCAGTTACTCACTAACATGCTGAGGAATCTGTTGTTTCCAGGACTACTATTGACATTTTTTCCCAATTTGGAAAACAAAGATCTGTTTTCTAAAGGTGTAAGCTGTCCAAAATCTCTCATCAAATGTCCTATTTCATGTTGTTCCTTGCCATATCTTTTCATTGCTTTATATCTTGTATTCCGGTGTTATCATTTGTTAGGATCCTTTCCTAAGAATATCCGGAGTAGTTGAGTCTGGGGGTTCTCTTCCTGTTGAAGCTGTCATCATATTGTCTAATTTGTTCCTAGAGGCACTAGTGATTTGATATGCTGTAAAGCTTGTTGCTGGAGAAAGAAATGTCGAAAGTTTTACTTTACCAGCTTCTCATTAAGGCTATGAAGAGGTGTGTAATTCTTAAATAGTTTAATACTCTTCATTCTGGCAAGTGCCTTTGATAATATTCAGCTTTCATCTGGCGAAAATTGCCAGTAAAGGAGATGATTATGTTGGTCCTAAATAATCGCATCCTTTAAAAGTCCATTTCCACAATGAACTTATTGAGTCTAACATAAGTGTGGATTTTCTTTTGGCCAAAGACTTAAGTGTCAATGCTAGATAAGTTAATATTGACAATGCACTTAGAGCACATCTTTCGCAATATTCACATGTTTTTTGATCAGGATCGGAAGTCTAGTGTCTCTTATCACTTGGCAAAAGGAATGGCCATAATTGCAAACCTGCTCATAGCAATTACATAAACAGTGCTGGTAATCACCATCAAGATTGCTTGCAAGCCGCGTCTTGACAGATCTCACGCTGTTGCCCCTGTAATTGACCCTTGCAACATCAGTTATGTGTAAGTTTTAGATGACGCCCCAACCCACCATGACCACTGGCCCCAGCCTTCGTTGTTAGCAACCGGCTATGTCCAAGTCGCAACAGCACAGTCAATGAAAAGAAAAAATTGAAGTGCCGTCTTTTTTGATTGCATGGCATTATGCTTAACTATCTTCTTGTTGGTAGCCTAATCTACAACTTGAAAATAATAGGGTGATCTTGGAAAATTAGCATGTCTCTACTCGCACCATTTAGACAATTCAACCTCCTACAAGTGACAGGAAAAACAATTGTTTTTACTTATTGCAGAACTCTTAAAATACTCTACAGTAGGCAAATATTACATGTGAGTTCTCTCATAACATTTTCAAAATTATCATTTTAA
This sequence comes from Eucalyptus decipiens, assembly GCA_014182575.1. Taxonomy (NCBI): domain Eukaryota; kingdom Viridiplantae; phylum Streptophyta; class Magnoliopsida; order Myrtales; family Myrtaceae; genus Eucalyptus; species Eucalyptus decipiens. Next base: position 30,574,817 of record CM024610.1, on the reverse strand, counting down.
ATATTACTTATTTTTCTTACTTAATTCTTTATAATCTAACTGATCGGTATAAATAGTTGGGTCAATCAAACCAGAAGAATTGAATGCTGGTCCATACTCCGGTTCAACCTTTGGTAACATTTTCAAAATCTTGCCTACAATCAGACCTAGAATAGTTGCCTAAAATCATCTCTTCTTCTTGAACGGTGGGTATATGAAAATCTTTATTTAAGAGCCCTGATCTTTGGTTCATATATCTAATCATCGAATTTCTTTAATGGACGACCTCGCTCTTAATTTATAAAATACCATTCGAAGTACAAGTGTGACATCCCGAAATTTGGCCTTGTTTCGAATATATGAAATGATTATTTCATCAACGCGCTTATGGTTATTTTACTTGGAGCTGATCACTCACAAGTTATGTAACATCTTGAATTTCCATTTCTGTTTTCAATTGAATGAATCGGGCTTTTCATTGACACGCATATAGTTCTATTCTCTAAGCTGATCACTCACGAGATCACTAGTCTATCTAGTGAAGTCTTTAAGGGATTTTAACACAATAGATTTGAGAATTCGATCAGAAATCGACTACTCGACCGTACTAGTTTGCAAGGGTCATTACAACACAACTAAATATCGATTAGAGACCGGAGATAGGCCGTGTCCATTGAGTCATGTGATTTAGTGTGGGTGATTCCACCTAATTGCAAAATTCTCATTGATCAGCACTAGACCGATTTTTCTGTCGTTTTGGTACCCTGTGTCCGTATTTGAAACCTTAAGATTTTCACGATAACTGAGAGTCGCCAATGTGTCGAAGATGTACAATGTGGCTTGAAAATAATCGACTATGAGTCAATTGCACTAAAAAATCCTAAAAGCTACCCGGTAGGTTAGGTCACACTAAAATCGTGCTAGATTGAAATTAACCGCGAATTTAAACCTGATTTCAGAAATTGAAAGTTCTGTCATGTCACGATTTATTTTAGGACCGTCGACTCATCATCTGAAGATTTTTCTACAAATCGAGATTTTTGGTGAAAATTCAAAGTAGGGCCATTTTTGATCGGAAAAATCATAGGGCCTTTTTTTATTGCATTTTTGGGATTCAAGTGGGTTCAATTGGTGATGAAAAATGTTAATTTGGTTGAAGACATCTTGGTGTGATTTATGGGGACCGAATTGAGTTCAATTGAAGGAGAATTGAATTAAATTTGGGGGAAAATGGTTCAAAATTCGTAGGTCCCTTGGTGTGCAACATTTGAGGCATCAATGAAGCTTCTAAGGGAAGATTGTGGGCTGCAAGTTGGCTTGGATGACAGCCAAGAGAGGTGGGGGTTTGCCAATGAGTGTTTGAAGATAGAAAGGTGGACTTTGGAGGCAAGAGGGACCTTCCAAGTCTTCAGCAGCTTCTTCTTCCCAAGGCCCACTTTATCCATTGTTAGAGCCTTGGAAAGCTTGAGAGAACTAGAGAGTGATCGGTAGCCTCCCCCTAGCCCGTCGCATGCTCGTCAAGCCACCGGACCGCCGCATGCCCCCCGTTCGTGCCCACTAGCCCACGCGTGTTGTCGTGCTCGGCTGCACCGTCGTTTGCGCCTAGGCCGCCATCGTCCCATGCTATCCGAGCTCGTCCAACTGCCATGCGTCGCTGTCCAGCCGTCCATCGCCACCGCCGTCACCCCCACTAGCCTGCTACAGCCTCGTCTGCCATCCTTGCCATTTCTAGCCCAAGCCAAGCTCGTTCCAACTTGCTTGGCCCAGCAACCAGAGCCGAAGACCAGCAAGGGTCTTTGGGCTTTGTGGGCCGTTTCGGGCCCATCCAGTTATTATTTGGTGCCGCCACAAAGTCATTTGTCACCCATCTTCGCGTCGCCATCGTCATGGACTCACCAGATCGCAAAACCCGTGAGTTTACTCACTAAACTCTGCTTAGGGAGTTAATGATGTTTAGGGGTTATTTAGTTTAAGCTAATTAAGGTTTAGGGGGTTAGTTAGAATATATTAGTGATTTAATTATCCATCTGTACATGTTAGGTGGTTAGAATGGATAGATTAATGTGGCATCCCAAAAATTCAAGACAAGCTCTAAGGTGTATTAAAGCCCATAATTAGGTAATGAAATTACCAAAGGTTTATGCTTTAGCCATTAGTCTCCTTTTAAGACTAAGTGATATGTGCTTGTGTTCATGAGTTTTTAAATTAGTAATATAGGATAAATTAATAAGAATGATTTATTCTTGGCCATGTGAAATTTAAAATTTGAAATCTATAAAAGAAATAATTAAAGATTAATAATTGAAAACGAAATTGTGGGTTTAATTAGGTTGGACCTTAGGCCCAATGGCTTGAGCTTTTGGAGGGCCGAATGGCTGGCCCAATTGAGGCCCATGAGGAGTGACCGTCGACCAAGGGGGAGGAGTGGCCGGCCCACTTCTTCCAATCCAAGCCCAATCCAAGCCCAAGCCCATCTTGCATGTGTCATGCCAAGTGGCAAAAAGGAAGATTGCATGCATTGGCTTGTGGAGAGGCAAATAATCATTGCCAATGATGGAGATTTGGGGAAATAAAAGGGGAAAGAGAGAGAGAGAGGGTGGTTGGTTAGTGGTATTCGGCCAAGACAAGTGAGAGAGAGAGAGAGAGAGAGAGAGAGAGAGAGAGAATCACCGAGAGAGGGAGAGGAACCGAGGAGGAGGAGGAGCTCGCCCGTCGCCGCCCGCACGCCGTCCGTCCATCGCCGGTGTGCCGTCCCTTTTGCTGTCGTTCTCTTGGTCTTTGAGGCAAGTTCGGATCGATTTCCACTCTTACCTGTGTGTCTTGCATGTGTGATTTGTTGGTGGTAGATTTCGGATGTTAGGGTAGGCAAAACCGAAGCTAAAATGTGACTGGTTCTTAAAAATGCTTGCTGATTTCATGTGAACCGCCTGACCCAGAATCTTGTGAGGGCTTGCATGCATGTTTCGAGTTGGATTTTGACTTTTGTTCCTTCATTAAAGTTGTAGCCAGCATCTTAAACTACAACATACTAAAATTTGGGACAAAATGGTGGAGATTTAAGGGGTCAAACCCTCATCCTACGAAGACACTAGATCTGGAACTGTTTTGCTGACATTTTGGTAGATTTGTGGTTTCATGTCGATTTTTACTAAAAATATCTCTTCGACTTCTTCATGAAACTTGTAGAGAACATCCTAAAGATTAATATACTCAAATTTGAAGTAAAATGAGCAAGTGTAGCCTAGTGAATCGACTTACTCTTGAAGACGGTAAATCTGGAGACATGGTACAGGACACCCGAGACTTCATGGACCCATATGGTGGCTATTCTTTGGAAATTTGACTTAGATCCCTGAATGAAAGTTGTAGGGGACCTCTTGAAGTAAAACATATCCAAATTTCAGAGGAAACGAAGTAGAATAAGGGGGTGAAAACTTGACATTTCGGAGATAACTACACTGGACGTTTCGGTGCTAGAACCATAAGCTTTGGATGACTATAGAAAATTATCTAAAACGAACCTGGCCTAGAAGTCCCCATGAAAAATATACTTTAGTGTCTTAACTATAACCTGGTAAAATTTTATAATTTTCGGAGGTCGTTCGGGTATTTTAATCGAATTATTTTGAAAACTGCACATTCTGTTTCTATCCGAAATTGCATGCTGTATTGGTGTAAATCATATCTTTTGTGTGGAACTCTATTGGGCATGTATTTTTCATGCAATTATTATCTTATTGTCTTGTCTATCACATGCCTTGATTTCATGATTTTTGAGAAGCATATGGATATTTAATTTAAATATTTTCTAAAAATGGTACATGCTGGAATTTTGTAAAAGGCATGAAATATGGACCATTTTAAATTGCATGGACTCCATGAATTGTATTGTTATGGATGATGGTGTCTTGCTGCATGTATGATAATGATTTGAGATGCATGTATGAATTCAAGGATGAATATGATTTTGATTGCCATCACATCACATGCCATGTTAAAATTGAACTATAATTGAAGATGAGAATTGAGATAAATGAGAAGGCCGTCGGAGGTGTGAGCCGACGATGCCCTGGGAGTGTCAGGATGCCTGGCTAGAAGGGTACGGCCGGTTGCCCGGTGGTCATGAATGGCCGGATACCGGAGGGCCTCGGGAGTACCGAGAGGTGTCGAGATGCCCGGAGAGTGGGGGAGCCGGAAGCTCGGTAGGTATTGTGCCGAGGGATACCTCGCGATGCCGGTTTGGGTGCGAGATACCTGGCTAGAAGGGTACGGTCGGTTGCTCGGTGGCCTTGAATGGCTGAATGGCGGAGGGTCCTTGTGATGCCAGTTGGGGTACGAGATGCCCGGAGAGTGGGGGAGCCGGATGGTCTAATTGTATCTTGGATACATGTGGGATGCAAACATTGGTCCCGGGGAAGAGAAATGTGGTGGTCCAAGATGAAATTGAAATCAAATTATGCATGATGATATATGCATGACATTATGCATGATGTTACATGCATGGACGCATGGCAATGATGATGGTACATGTGATATGATGATGACGTTATATGCATGGATGCATGCCAATGATGATGGTACATGTGGTATGATGATGATGTTACATGCATGGACGCATGGCAATGATGATGGTACATGTGATATGATGATGATGCTACATGCATGGACGCATGGCAATGATGATGGTACATGTGATATGATGATGGCGTTACATGCATGGATGCATGGTAATGATGATGGTACATGTGATATGATGATGATGTTATATGCATGGATGCATAGTAAAGATGATGCCATATGTGACATGATGATGGTAAGTGTATGATATGCTGGTGATGACTATATGATGATGATGGTATATGAGGTATGATGACATGTGCATGATACCAAGGTAAGTTGTGCATGGATGCTTGTATGATATGTGATGCTATGATTGTGATGATTGCGTGGCATGATGTATTGAGTGGTTTATTGGTCCTTTACCTGCTGAGTGATTGTACTCACCCCTTCGGGGACCAACATTTCAGATTAGCAGGATGTTGATCCCTGCTGTCACGCGGGGCGTATTTTACGGCCTTCCTTCGGATGTAGAGGTCGAGTGCGTGGAGATTGACTGTCCCACCGTCCCTTGTCTTACGTATATTCGAGTGCGCGCCTTAGTGATGTACGACGTGAGCCTAGCCGGGGGCCCCATCATTCAAGAGTTTATATCCGTCCATGTTTGTCGAGACGGAGTGATGCGTGGGATGTTGCCGCCACCACCGCCTGATGCATTGAGATGGGTGTGAGGGCCCGTGCATGAGAAGTAGGAGCTGAAACTTTTTGGGATGATTAGCTGACACTAGTGATGGGGGATCTTGCACGTTAGTTGTAGTGGGTCGAGTGTGGCTACATGTCCTGGCCTTTCTTTTGATGTACCGACCCAAGGAAACCCATCTTGAAAATATGTATATAAAGTGTCGTGGCTTTGTCTTTTCTCATGATGATTAGTGGTGTGCAATTGTATCATGGTTGATGGAGGGAGAGATGGCGATGTTATATTTTGCTTCCGCTAATGAGTCGCTTTGGGACCGTTTTAAAAAAAAAAAATGTCTATGATTTGCGACGCTTCTTCTAAGTGATGTAATTAGGTGTAGCATTAGGTGCTTGTGGCGACCTAAGGGGGAGTTCGGGGTGCCACAATTAAGGCCTAAAATAGTTGTACTATTTATCTAGATAGGTTTGGAAATTTTTTGGGTGTTTAATTAAGCATTTTTGGCCTAAGTTGCTATTTTTGGTAATTAATTGTATTTATTTAATTATTTTTTGGTATTTATTTAATTATTTAATTATTTATTATTTTCTAGAAATTATATCGGAATAGCCGGTGACCGGAATTTCGTGCTAATTGTAATGGTGTGCTTGGTTTATTTAATTGAATGCTATTTTGTGCAAATTGAGTGGTGATTGTAATTTTGGGTATTTATCCAAAAATTGTGAATTTTGGTATTTTAATTAGAAAATACTGGGCGTCGATTTATAATGCCAACAATGTCTTTATGGACTATATTAAATAGTGAGATTTTTGAAAAGTAGAATATCGCACTTTTGACTCAAACTTATCGTGTATCCACACACAATTATTTTTATCGAGTATTTTTAACACGATGATATCAGGCGAAGTTCATTATTTTAATTGGGAAATTGGTGTGCAAAGCACAATGTCCTTGGCTGGGACTGATTGATCTTGTGTCAGCTTGTGTGAGCATTATAAATCGTCAGCATATGAGAGCATTGAATCGTCAGCTGGTGTGAGTAATGAAATATCAGCTTGGGTGAGCTATAATATATATTAGCTTGTGTGAGCCTTATAAATCGTCAACTTGTGTGAGCATTATAAATCATCAACTTGTGAGAGCAGTATATTATATCAACTTGGGTGAGCTATAATATATATCAGCTTGTGAGAGCTATAACCATCTATTTTAGCTTGTGTAAGTAGTGATCATATCAATGATTGATAAATGGTAGTGAATTGATATATGGTATCGATTTGATTAGATTGAATGATCGATTAGACTGAATGGATTGGTTGGGATTATGAACTGTACTGACGTGCAAGAGGGAACTAAGGTAAGGTAAGTCTTCTGACTTGTGTGTACAGCTGCCTTTAGGCGTATTTCCTTCCTAGTCGGAGTTTAGGGGGTGAACTTGCTGAGACATTGTCTCACCCCGTCGTGGGCTCAATCTTTTCAGGTCCTTAGATGGCTGTTCCTCCGGAATGTTTTGGTCGGTCGATGAGGGTTACCGAGCGAATTTTTAACTACCCTGATCCCAGAAGTCACTGGGTCTATAAACTTGTGGTGACCACCGTTTGGGTCGAATATGGCCTACCTCAAAGGGTACCTCATTGATTCAGAGCATGGTTTCACTACGGACACAATGAATTCAGGGTGGGTCCCCTTCAGGGTTTTCAGATCCCCTCTGTGGTAGTCGACGCCGCTCTAGGTGAGACGCAACCGAGCCTCTTGATGGTGTGGTGGAGGACTCGGCGCCCCCGAAGCCTATGGAGACCAAAGGATCGGCGAATGTGTCATGCTTGTAAGTCTTAGGACAACTTCTTTTGAGAGCCAGTCTTTTGGAGACTCCTGTTTATAGACTAGTCTCTGCATATAAATCGGGGTGTTTATAAAAGTGTTTTGGTTGTGAATATTCTTCCTACTTTTTTATCCCATGTTTGTTGTTGTTAGGGGTTTAATAGTTCGCTTCCGCATGCATATTAAAATGAATGGGTCGGTGATGCGTCCTAAGACGTTGCAATTTAATCGACCATCAAGGGATGGGCACGTGCTCGAGGATCGGGGTGTGACATCCCTGCCCGGAGTGGTATTAGAGCTGGTCAATAGTTGGAGTGATAAGGTGCAATAGGTTATGGGATAATTGGTAGAAAAGACCTTTTGATTATGCGGATGCATGTGATTGATAGCTTATTAGCAGATTGTTTTGTGGGGATTGCTCAGCTTCTAATTTTGTGTGGAATTGGAAAGCAGGTTTCTGTAAAGAATCTATTTAATGAGTGATCAGGAGTAGATGACTCCTAGAAAGAGAACCATATGACCTGTTACTCGGGGTAGGACACCGATGAGGGTTGGTACTCGAGGAGGTTGTGGTAGAGCGCCGGCTCAGGCTAGCGCTAGTGGAGTAGCACTGCCTCCTATTGGTGCTAGGGTAGCAGCTCTTGGTGATTCTAGAATTGAAGGGATAATTTAGGCGCTTGAGATGATGGGAGCTCTGATGGGGCAGCAGGTCCAGAATCAAGCCGTCACCACTACTGTCGCCACTACAGCTGTTGCTACTACTGCTGTTGCTGTTGCTACTGATGCTACTGCCGTAGCCGCACCTGCTGAAGTTCTAGTTGGGAATGTAGTTGTGGAGAGAGAGGCCGATACATAAGCTCGTGGAGCAATTCTTGAAGTTGAACCCGCCAAGGTTCACTCGCATATGAGATCCCGAGATTGCATTGCTCTGGATCCAAGACCCGGAAAAAAACTTTTGCACTTTTGATGTGCACTAAGGAGGAAAAGGTTGTCTTGGCAGAATATCAACTGTAGGGTAACATGAATACTTGGTGGAGAGCCACCAGAGGCATAGTATTTCCAGAAGGCATAGTCCTAGAGTGGAACGCTTTCCTCAGAGCCTTTAATGGCAAATACTTTTTGGGTAGTGCCCGAGAGCAGAAGATGGAGGAATTCTAGCACCTTCGTCAAGGGATGCTGAGTGTAGACCAGCACGAAGCAAAGTTTGTGGGGTAAATACATTATCAGTGCCAAAACTTGTGTACGGTGCTCACTTTGATGCCAAAAGTTTATTTTAGATCATTTAAGTGCCAAATCAGAGGAGAAATGATCATTTTGGTGCCATCGACGAGAAATTCCGGCCAAAATGATTACATGGCTTATATATATATTTTTTAAAAATCGACATGATTTTTAAACGACGCCGTTTTCCATCCTCCTTAAGAAAACGATGTTGTTTTGCTGTCATAAGAGGATGGCCTCACAAAAACGATGCCGCACAACTAGTTTAGGATTGAAATTAGGGTTTTTTTGTCTGATCCTTGCCCAATGCTGACTTAGCTCACTTGGCCACCGTTGCTCGACCATCGTGCTTAGCCACTGTCGCTCGACCTCCGTCGTAGTTGCTCGACTAGGCGAGCAACGAGAGGATGAGGTTGTTTCTTGAGTAAGAAGCGACAGGAAGAATAGGAGGCGATGGTGGAGGAGGAGGAGGAAGAAGGTGGGTCGAAGGTGGAGAGAGAGAAGACAAGGAAGGCGAGGGAAACAAGGAGGCAGAGTTGTGTTGGTGTTGGTGCCGGTGCTGGTGCCGTTGCCATTGTAGATGTCATTGCTAGTGTTGGTGTTGGTGTTGGTGTTGTTTTTCGAGGAAGAAGACGACGGCAAAGCCCTACCATGCCTTCTCTCTCTCTCTCTCTCTCAATTTAGGGATTTAGGGTTTTGACTTGGGGGAAAGAGGCCAAACGATGTCGTTTTGTGGTTTAGATGTTGACCGTACTCTTCAGCGAGCCACATCAGCTTAAAAAATTAATAAAAAAGTGCCATGTCGGATTTTCGGTCAATTAGATCGGAGTTAGCACTAAAATGATAATTTTTCAAACTTTTTGGCATTTAAGTGATCCAAAATAAACTTTTGGTACCAAAGTGAGCGCCGTACACAAGTTTTGGCACTGATAGTATACTTACCCCAAAGCTTGCCGAGTTGTCTCAATATGCTCCAAGATTGGTGGAAGATCCCAAAGACAAAGCTCAGAGGTTCAGGAACGGACTCTAACTAGAACTAAAGAATCCACTGGTGCCGCTTGATCTTAAGGATTACAATGAGGTGTATGGTCAGGCCTAGCTGATAGAGAGAAGTTTGAGTAAGCAAGCCACCTCATTTGGGTCGACGTTCAGTTCAAATAGAGATGGGAACTAGTTCGGGAAGAAGTCCATGATTGGAGGAAGGTTCCGTGTTCCGCCCAATAGGAAGGGTAGAGTTGGCAAGTCAACGCCAAATAAGATTGGTGCCTGTCGATTCTGTCGAAGGCGACATGGTTCAGCCCCATGCCATCTTAGGATGGATGCTTGTTTGAATGTGGCCAACAAGGTCACTTGGCCAAAATTGTCCCAGAAGACCAAGGGGAATACAGTAGTTACTGCCACCGCCATCGATGGGTCAAAATAGAAGATTTGTGTCATAGATTGCACAACAAGGAGAACATAACAGACCTCTAGCGCAAGGATGAGTGTACACCATCACGAGATGATAGGCAGAGGACTCACCTGATGTGATTATAGGTACGGTTTCGCTAAACGACCATGCTACATATTCTTTATTTGATCATGGAGCGACTCATTTGTTTATAGTTGAACAGTTTGTTAAGCTGGTAGGATTGAGTCCTGAGTTATTGGAGTTAGTGGTTAGTATATCTACACCGTTAAATGATAAGGTGTTGTCTGCGTTGGGTTGTTCTGGTTGCAAGTTAGTGATTGGTGAGCGAGGGGGGAAATAGATTTGTTAGTCCTACCTATGTATGATTTCGATGTGATAATTGGCATAGATTGGCTCACTAAATAACTGTTGGAGAAAACTCCGTTACTGTTTTGAAGTTGACAAAACCTTTCCAAGTCTATGTCTGAAGACTTCAAAACTTTATCATCAAAGTCCGAAGACCATCATATCTTAATCTCAAAGTCTACCCTCATTGACAGTTCCAGACTAAAGAATGAAGACTTATCCAGATGCAGGATTATCTTCAAGGATTCGATTCGTATGGTTATTGGAAGACCTTATGGCTGGATTTAGCATTTACTTGATTGATTGTTCTTATTGGAAACTATTCTGATATGAAGATCTTTGAAAGGCGAACAAACTTGGAAGGTTCTACTTATGGAAACTAAAGATCCTAATTGTATGGGCGAACATGATTGACGAGCTTTCATCACAAATCATCTAACGACTCGAGATCACCTTAATTGATTTTGTCCAATGGGTAGATTGGAAGAATTCCCTTGGAAAGTGCCAACAGTTGAGAAGGCATGAAGGAGTATTTAAGGTCGACTCTTTAGTTGTTCGAAAAAGTGCGTGAAAGAAGAATTCCAAAGTTTGAAACTTTCTAGTCTCTTGTTTTTTCATTCATCAAGCTAAACGTTGTATACAAAAGAGAGAAACTCTTAGTGAGACTGTGTGAGAGTTTGATAGAGACTTGTCACTATGATAGTCGAAGATTATAAGCTGTAATATCTCTTTTGATTCATAGTGGAATCCAGCCAACAAGCTGTCAGCGTAAAGAGTGGACGTAGGCTTGATCTAAGCCGAACCACTATAAACCTTGTGTTCTAATTCTTTTCTCCCTGAACTCTTTACTTTCATTCATCGTTCGTTTACTTGCTCAAGTTGAATTATGGTTAAAGCCTATTATCTTTTAAAGGCGAATCTAATTCTCTAAGTCTTGCGAAAATTTTTATTTACATCTATTCACCCACTCTAAGTGTTTGTACTGGCCATTTCAATTGGTATCAGAGCTTTTGTGCTTATTTACCGAAGTGTTTTTACTTCTTAAGCTAAAGATCTATGGCTAGTATTTTGGCTCTAAGTTTAATTGAAGGCCAAAGCAACACCAGATCTCCTTACTTTGATGGGAATGAATACAATATTTGAAAAAACAAGATGAAGGCATTTCTGAGATCAAAAGATCCCCTGGAATGGGATGTGGTAAAAAATGGATCATTCCCAAAGCTACATCAACCTCAGAAAGAGAAAAGGAAATTGCAGATGCTGGCAAGATGACACAAGCATAAATAACTAATAGATAAGCTCTTGAAGCTAAAGCCATTTATTCCTTATACTGTGCTTTATCTCCTACTGAGTATAACAGAATTTCATCTTGTGAAACAGCAAAAGAAATCTGGGACATGTTGCATATTACCTACGAAGGAACTGATCGAGTTAAAGAAACAGAGATTAATATCCTACTCGGACAGTATGAAGCCTTCAAAATGAAGCCAGTAGAATCCATCACTAATATGTTCAGTTGTTTCACATAAATTGTAAATGGACTAGCATATCATGGAAGCCAATTTCAGGACAAATGAAAGTCAACAAGTTGCTACGAGGACTTTCCAAAGATTGGAATCATGTGAAGACTTCGATAAAAGAAACCCAACGGATCGTGCCTCTTTCAGTAGACGAACTAGTTGGCACACTTCAATCATATGAAGTGGAACAAATCAATGAGGAAGAAGATCCCAAAGGTAAGAAGTCAATTACTTTAAAATCTAACGATGATTATGATGTTACAGATTCAGAAGATGACTTGGACGATGAAGAGCTAGCACTCATGATTATGAAGTTCAGGAAGTTGAACAGAAAAAGGAAGAAAGTTCAACTAGAGGAAGCAAAATATTCAAAGACTTAAGAAGAAATCAACTGAAGACAATGGGACAAATAAAGATGTGATTTGCTTCGAATGTAATAAAAGGGACACATCAGACCCAATTGCACTCCATTGAAGAAAAAGAAGGTAAATACTGAGAAGTTAAAAAAGGCTCTCAAAGCAGAGATATGGAGTGATACTAAATGCAAAGAAAGTGATGAAGAATGTGCAAACATATGTTTGATGGCACACTTAGATTCAGACTCAGACTTTGAATCAGACTCAGACTCAAACTCAGGCTCAGACAAAGAAATCGAGGTAAGCAATTTAAAGATTCCTACTAAGTTCTTAAAGTATATAAATGAACTTTGTCTTAGTCTCAAGACATCTCTTAAAAAGATTTCCGAGCTAAAGAGAAAAAATTCTAAACTGAAGCAACAAGAATTTTATTGGAAAGAGAAATTTGAAAATCTAGACAAAAGTTGTGTTGTTTTGAAAGAAAATGCATATTCTCTTTTAAAGGAAAATGCTTTTTTAAAATAAGATATTTCAAATATCACGAAAAGATTTTTAAAAGGATCTAAGAAGCTAGAAAAGATTCTTTCTGTACAAAGACCTTATTTCAACAAATCTAGTTTGGAAATGATACCAGAAACCATTCATTTAATTGATTTTTCAAGAGTAAAGGAAAGAATCAAACAAAGATCTACAAAAGCTTTTTACAAAAACCATTTCCAAAAATTTTTTGTAAAATCTATTGGCCAAAGTGCTCTCAAATGTTCAAAGTGTAACAGCACAGAACATTTCGAGAAGGAATGTCCAAAAGTTTGGAGATCTGTTAAGAAGGATTGGACAAAGACTGTGTTTAGCACTAACTCTCATGGACTCAAGAAAATGTGGATACCAAAGAAAACTTGAGTTCTTTTTGTGATTGTAGGTCATTATCAAGAAAAAGATCAAATGGTATTTGGATAGTGGCTGTTCGAAACACATGATAGAAGATTCAAATTGCTTTATAAAGCTTGTGCAAATAAAGGAAAAATTGTTGGATGTGGAATAATGAAGATTGGAAGTCTCACAATCAACAATGTCTCGTTGGTGGAAGGATTGAATTATAATCTACTCAACATAAGTCAATTGTGCGACACTGGATTCAAAATCAAATTTCAAGAAGGCATTTGCTCAGGAATTAGTAAAGACTTGTCTCAATCTTTCACTAGACGAAGACATGAAAACATTTACCTACATGATATAAAACCAGAAAGCTCTTAGTGTCTAATCTCCACACAAGATGAAGAAAATCTTTGGCATCGAAAGCTTGGTCATATAAACATGAAGCAGATTGCCAAGATTTCCTCTAAGAAGCTTGTTCGTGGATTGCCCAACTTGGCTTTTCAAACGATTGAATTATGCACGCCATGTGTTTTGGGTAAACATGTTAGAAGCTCTTTTAAACCTATTAATCAAGTTTCTACTAATCAAATTTTGTAAATTTTGCATATGGACCTCTTTGGACCAACAAGAACTTAAAGCATTGGTGGAAAGAGATACTGTCTAGTAATCGTGGATGATTACTCTCGCTTCACTTGGGTATTCTTCTTGGTAAATAAGTCCAAAACATTCTCTTACTTCTCAAAATTTGCCAAGAAGGTTCAGAATGAAAAAGGATATGCTATCTCAAGCATACGAATAGACTATGGAGGTGAGTTTAAAAATTAAGACTTTGATAAATTCTATGATGAATCTGGTTTCCAACATGTTTTCTTTTCTCCATATACTCCAGAACAAAATGAGGTTGTGGAAAGGAAGAATAGATTCCTGCAGGAGATGATAAGAACACTTTTAATTGAGAGTAATATTTCCTCTCGATTTTGGGCTGAAGCAGTTTCTACAGCTTGTTATATCATTAATAGAGTATTCTTGAGGCATATTCTAGAGAAAACTCATGAGGTATTTAAAGAGAAGAAGCCAAATGTTTCTTATTTTCATGTGTTTGGTTGTAAGTGTTTTGTCTTAAAAAATGCAAATGATTAAATTGGTAAATTTGAAGAAAAGTCAGACGAAGGAATTTTTCTTGGTTACTTAACCACAAACAAAGCCTACAGAGTATTCAATAAGAAGACTTAGTCTGTTGAAGAATCTATGAACATCATGTTTCAAGACTCTATACAGAATCAAGTGGAAGAGACTCAACTTGAAGAATTTGTACCTGCTCTAGATGTTACAAAGTCTACTTCCTCCAAAGTAGTTCAGACCTTTGAAGATCAACATCAAGAAGAACTAGAAGTTTCAACTAAAGCAGAAGATGAACAGACTCACAAACCAACTAGCAACTGGAAGCATAAGTCAAGTCATCCCAAAGATCTCATCATTGGCAATATTGATGAAGGAATTTGAACCAAATCCAAAAGGCGAGAAGAGTCTAGTGCCTTAGCACCCGTTTCTAAAGTTGAACCCAAAAATACAAAAGAAGCCTTGGTTGATGAAAGCTGGATTGAAGTTATGCAAGAAGAATTCAAACAATTCAGTATCAACGATGTTTGGGAACTAATTCCAAAACCTAAAGGTAAGTCTATTATTGGAACTAAATGGGTTTTCAGGAAAAAAGTGGATGAGAAAGGAGAAGTGATTAGGAAAAAAGCAAACTCATGGCCAAATGATATACGCATGAAGAATGGATAGATTATGATGAGATCTATGCACTAGTAGCGAGATTAGAAGCAATTAGATTTTTACTTGCTTTTGATTGCTATAAAAATTTCAGGTTATTCCAAATGGATGTAAAAAGTGCATTCCTAAATGGATTCATTCAAGAAGAAGTCTATGTAGAACAACCACTTGGTTTTGAAGATCCAAGAAAGCCAAACTCAGTTTACAGACTGAAAAAGGCCCTTTATGGATTGAAGCAAGCACCTCGAGCTTAGTATGAAATGTTAAGTAAATTCCTAACTCAAAATAGTTTTGTTAAAGGAGAGGTAGATACTACTTTGTTCATTAAAAGAAAAGGTAAATATTTTCTATTGGTTCAAATTTATGTTGATGATATTATTTTTGATTCACCTAATGAAAATCTATGCAAGAAGTTTTCTAGATGCATGCAGGATGAATTCGAAATGAGTATGATGGGTGAGTTAACCTTCTTTCTGGGATTACAAGTTAAACAATCAAAGGAAGGTATTTTCATTCACCAAAAGAAGTATGCAAAAGATCTCATCAAGAAGTTTGGATTGGAGAATTGTAAAAAGACTGAGACACCAATGTCAAGTTCTTCAAAGTTGGATAAAGATGAAGAAGGGAAGAATGTTAACTAGAAGCTATATATGAGCATTATTGGATCACGTCTTTACCTTACTGCATCTAGACCTAACATTTTGTTTAGTATTTGTATCTGTGCTAGATTCCAATCAAATCCCAAAGAATCTCATCAAAGTGCAGCAAAGCGCATCATCAAATACGTTGCAACTACTTCAAAGCTTAGTCTGTGGTATCCCAAAGAAAGAGACTTTACTCTCATTGGATATTCAGACACAGATTTAGCAGGATGCAAAGTGGATAGAAAAGAGTA
The DNA here is from genome assembly GCA_014182575.1 of Eucalyptus decipiens. Lineage (NCBI taxonomy): Eukaryota > Viridiplantae > Streptophyta > Magnoliopsida > Myrtales > Myrtaceae > Eucalyptus > Eucalyptus decipiens. Next base: position 30,559,362 of record CM024610.1, on the reverse strand, counting down.
CTTTTGGTACATGTCAACTACTACTGGGTAACAAACTGGTATTTTGGTTTTCAAGAAAACAGAGTACCGTAACTCTTTCAACAGTTGAAGCAGAATATGTAACACTTGGAAGTTGTTGCTCTCAAATCTTGTGGATAAGACAATAGCTAAGAGACTTTGATATTGAAGAATCGTGTACTAAGATCAAATGTGACAACACTAGTGCCATCAATCTCACAAAGAATCCAATTCTTCATTCAAGGGCAAAGCATATAGAGATTCGACATCATTTCATTAGAGATCATGTTCAAAGTGGAGAAGTTATGATACAGTTTATTGACTTGAAGAATAAGCTAGCAGATAAATTTACAAAGCCACTGGAGAAAAGCTTATTTAAGCCTATTCGGACTAGACTGAATATTATATCTTCTACCAGGTAAAGTCTAAAGGTGCTCAGACTTAGATCAGTAAGTTGATACTTTCTAAATATACGTGATTTTATTTTTGGATGGAATTTTGAAAGGTATGTTTAATTTTTGAATCGCTACCTACCTATTTCATTTCTAGAAATTAATTCTTGAATTTTTGGTAGTTTTTCATTTTCGAAAATGACAGTTTTTACTTTTTCTTTATGATGTTTCGTATACACTGTTTCACCTACTTTATATACTGTCGAAACTCTTCTTCTCCATTTAAACCTTTTTTGAAACCCTAGAATACCGTGATCTTACTCTCTCATTTTCTCTTGAGTTTGATCCAATTTTTTTTTATCTTTTCAAAAGAGCAAGTTTGAAGAAATCCTCCTAGACTGTGACAATGTCTTCCCAAAGGAAATCTTCTAGAATTGGAAGCCGAGGACCACAGCGTATGCGTGAGAGTCCTACACATTTCGATTTGACCGAGGAAGAAGATTTTCCTCGACAACATTCTCAATAGTGTCAACAAGCAGCTCAAGATCCTCCTCCTTAACAAGAACAAGAAGAGATCATTGAAGATGTTGAACCTGTAAGGACTCAAAAACCCCAATTTATCTTTAGACTATACTCCAACTTGAAAAGGGGTGGTTCTGCAATGAATCTGATCAATGAATTCTTGAAAGCACATGGTTAGAAAAATGAGACCTATTTCTTGAAATTATGGAAAAGATAGGCGTTGCGCCTCAAGGTTTGACAGAATGGACGTTTGAGAATTTTCCTAGTGATCCGATATATGGTCAGCTAGATGAGAAGGACGATGATGAAAGGATGTTTACTCACTTTCAGCCCAGGATGGGTGTTGCTGCCAAGGTTCATGGTGAGGGGACAAATTTATTTCGTTCTAAGGACCACAGGAAGACTTGCTCAAATCTATTGAAAAGAGGGGTTATGAACCCTAGGAGTGTGGATTTTGACTTTCTCGATTCTTTAAACGTAAATTTGAGGGAGAAGCTTGGATTGCTTCAACTTAAATGTTTTTGCACCGAGGCAACTGTCGCCTACCTAGAACTTACTGCTTACTTTTATTCAAATCTATCCTTTTTAGATGCGAATAAATTTAGTTTTACTGTTAGGGACAAAGAATTTGTAGTTGATGTGGACACCTTGGCTGATATAATTGGTGTGAAAAGAGGGAGATTCCAACCAATTGGTGTGTCTATTGCTCACGCTACCTTGTCCATTGTTCGAGACAGACTCGTTGAAGGCAAGATTTCTTACTCTAGAATGAATGCCTCCAACATTCTTCTTCACAAGGTGGTGATAAACTGCATCAGACCAAAGTCTACTTCAAAGACGAATGTCTCTCATTCTGAAGTGAAGTTGATGTACATGATCAACACTGGTCGTAAGTTCTCTCTATCTCACACTATCCTTATGCACATGTATAGGACTGTTGTGAAGGACAATGGATAACTTTCTTACTCAGCGCTTGTCTCACAACTTTTCAAGCATTTCAAGATCAAACTTCCTGCTCCTCTATGTGTTCGAACCATTGCTCCAATGGTTATTGGTCTAAAAATGGTTTCTAAGATGAGATTGAAGGAGCTGAACAAGGAATTGGAGCGCTTTAAGGAGAAGTCCCTTGTGAAGGCAAAGTAAGACTTTGTTGCAAAGAAAAGGAAATGCAATGAGCCCATGACAGAACCAGTGAAGAAGAGATCTCTTATCTTGGAAGATGAAGAAGAAGATGAAGATGATCTCACTATCTTAGCTTTTGCATTGCGAAATCTACAGAGTTTTGTGAGCTTTAAGGAGATAGAGAACAGAGAAAGAGAAGGAACAAAGAAGAGAGACGAGGAAAGAAATGAAAGTAGAAAAGAGGAAGAAGAAGAAGGAACAGAAAGAGAAGAATAAGAAAGAGGAAGAGAAGAAGAAGAAGAAGAAAGGAGTCATGATGACTCTTTTGAACCAACTGTAGTTGTATCCTTGTTCGATGACTCGGAGAGGACAAGAAGTGGAAAGATAGGAGAACTACATCACTCAAATGTTGAAGCAGAACATGAAGAAGAACATCTTTCTCCACTTGAAGGCACAAAAACAAAGGGAGATGCTGAAAAATGAGGTACTTCTTCACCCATCTTTGCCAGTGATGTTAGTAGATCTCCACCAGACCCAAAGGAGGTCTATGCCTATCAATTCCCTGAAGTAGATCTTGAGGCATCTACTCCAAGTCCTGGTGATAGAACAATTGATGTTCCCCCTCATCTTAAAACTCCCGAAACTGATTTGGCTGGACCCAGTACTACAACAGATCATTCAGCAGACTTTCAAAGGGTGCTGGAACTTTTTTTAGAATTAAAGGGTCAGCAATATGCTTTCGAGTTTGAGATGAAGCACATGATGACAGTCTTCAAGACAACTACAAACTCTTTACAAGAACAGATTCAAGCCCTGAAGCTTCAACTGTAGGAAAATGCAAAGGGAGAGGATATTCAACAGCTTAAAGAGTCTTTGAAGAAGCTTGAGGACACTGTCAAGTCAATGGGGGATTTCTAGATCGTTCGTATCCCCAAGCAACCTTGCCTTTTTGCTGATGACAAAAAGGGGGAGAGTTTGTGTGTGTGCATATTTGTTTATTTATTTTGAATGACTTAGATGATTTTTTGGCTTAGATGACTTTTTGGCTTGGTTTGGACATTTGATTTTGGATACTGTTGACTTTGAATCTTTTGATAATTACAATGACTAAGTTTGCGATATTCATTATGATTGGATTGTTATGGATTAACATGTGTTCTGTGGTTGCATAATAAAGGTTTCAAGGTCCTAATCAACTTATTTTTGTAAGATATCATGTATTGCATAAGTGCTGTTTTGCAGATCAAAAGTTTTTTAAATTTGCAAGAAAGTTTTTTTACCATAAAAAATGGGGAGATTGTTGGAGAAAACTCATTTACTGTTTTGAAGTTGATAAAACATTTCCAAGTCTATGTCTGAAGACTTCAAGACTCTATCATCAAAGTCTGAAGACCGCCATATCTTAATCTCAAAGTCTACCCTCATTGACAGTTCCAGACTGAAGAATGAAGACTTATCCAGATGCAGGATCATTATCCAGATTCATGATTATCTTCAAGGATTCGATTCGTATGATTATTGGAAGACCTTATGGCTGGATTTAGCATTTACTTGATTGATTGTTCTTATTGGAAACTATTCTGATATGAAGATCTTTGAAAGGCGAAAAAACTTGGAAGGTTCTACTTATGGAAACTAAAAATCCTGATTATATGAGCGAATAGAATTGACGGGCTTTCATCACAAATCATCTAACAACTCGAGATCACCTTAATTGATTCTATCCAATAGGTAGATTGGAAGAATTTCTTTGGAAAGTGTCAAATAGTCGAGAAGGCATGAATGAATATTTAAGGTCGACTCTTTAGTTGTTCGAAGAAGTGTGTGAAAGAAGAATTCCAAAGTCTGAAGCTTTCTAGTCTCTCACTTTTTCATTCATCGAGCTAAATGTTGTATACAAAAGAGAGAAACTCTTAGTGAGACTGTGTGAGAGTTCGATAGAGACTCGTCACTGTGATAGTCGAAGATCACAAGCTGTAACATCTCTTTTGATTCATAGAGGAATCCAGCCAATAGGCTGTCAGCGTGAAGAGTGGACGTAGGCTTGATCTAAGCCGAACCACTATAAACCTTGTGTTCTTATTCTTTTCTCCTTGAACTCTTTACTTTCATTCATCGTTTGTTTACTTGCTCAGGTTGAATTATGCTTAAAGTCTATTATCTTTTAAAGGCAAATCTAATTCTCTAAGTCTTGCAAAAATTTTTATTTACACCTATTCACCTTCACTAGGTGTTTGTACTAGCCCTTTTAACAACGAGCTAAGATGGACTGCTATCGTAAAGCGATTTAGTTTATCTTATTAACGGGTGAAAGTTTCGAGTTTTTTGGGAGTCGAGGAAGACCTTCGATTACCTTAATCTCGTCGCTTGAGGCAACCCGTTTGTTAAACGGGGTTGTCAAGGTTACTTAGCAACTGTCGTGGTTATGAAAGTTGAGGAGCTAAAGATCGAAGATATTGCAATGGTTTAGGAATTTCCATATGTGTTTCTGAAAGAATTGCCTGGCCTACCACCAGAGAGAGAGATAGAATTCGTGGTCGAGTTAGCACTCGGGACAGAGCCAATTTCTAAGGCTCCTTACCGGATGTCGTTGTGTGAGTTGAAAGAACTAAAGGTGCAGATGTAGGAATTGTTGGATAATGGATTCATACATCCTAGTGCATCATTTTGGGGAGCACCAGTTCTATTTGTGAAGAAGAAAGATGGTTTGTTGCGCCTGTGCATCGACTATCGTCAACTCAATCAGGTGACGATCAAGAACAAGTATCCACTCCCGAGGATCAATGACTTGTTTAATCAGTTACAAGGAGCGTCAATATTCTTTAAGATCGGCTTGAGGACATGATATCATTAGCTGAGAATCAGAAAGGAAGACATACCGAAGTCAGTGTTTCGCACTCGATACGGCCATTATGAGTTTTGGTTGACTCGTGCAGCGTTCCTAGGTCACGTGATTTCAGGCGAAGGAATCTTCATGGACCTGTCCAAGATCGAAGCAGTGATCAACTGGCCAACACCAACATCAGTGAAAGAGATCATAAGCTTTTTGGGTTTGACAGGGTACTATAGAAGGTTCGTGGAAGGGTTTTCAGCGTTAGCGTCACCATTGACTCGACTACTGAAGAAGGAAGAGAAGTTCGTGTGGACAAACAAGTGTGAACATAGTTTCCAAGAGCTTAAGCAAAAGTTGACTACTACACCTTATGGTCCTGGAGGGTACGAGATCTATAGTAATGTGTTGTTGAGAGGACTGTGTTGCGTATTAATGCAACATGGTAGAATTGTTGCATACGCGTCCCGTCAGTTGAGACCTCACGAGCTAAATTATCCGACGCATGACTTAGAACTCGCAGTGATCATTTTTGCTCTAAAGATTTGGAGGCATTATTTGTGTAGGGAAAGATTCCAGATCTTCACTGACCATCAAAGTCTCAAGTATCTATTCTTTCAGAAGGAGTTGAATATGAGACAACATTGATGGATGGAACTTCTGAAGAACTATGATTGTGATATCTTGAATCACCTTGGAAAGGCAAATAGGGTCGCTAATGCGTTGAGTCGGAAGAATTTAGTTGCACAGTTGATGGTTAAGGAATGGATTCTACTCGAAAGAGCTCGAGATTCGGTTTTCAAATTTGAGGTATGCCACCTTTCGAATCTTATGGCCACCCTTAAAATTGAGCCGAAAGTGCATGTTAGAATTAAGACGCTTCAGCTGACAGACCCAGATGTTCAGAAGATCTTGCAAGAGGATATCGATAAGAGAAATGATGATTTTCAAATTTTGGAAAATAGAAAGTTAAGGTTCTGAGGATGATTGTGTGTACCTGATGATGCAGAGCTTAAAGAAGAAATTTTATCAGAAGTTCATCATAGCAATTACAGCATTTATCTAGTAGTACGAACATGTATCAGAATTTGCGTCAACACTATTAGTGGTTCGGTATGAAGGCGGATATCGCCAAGTGTCTGACATGTCAGTAAGTTAAAGCACAACATTGTAAGTCGGGAGGACTTTTGCAACCTCTTGAGATTCCTGAGTGGAAATGGGAACACATCACAATGGACATTGTGACAGGCTTACCAATGAATCAGAGGGGTAATGATTCCATTTGGGTAGTAGTCGACAGACTGATGAAGTCGGCTCACTTCATTGCGGTACAAAAGGACCTTGATTTGGACAAGCATGCAGAGTTGTATGTGCATCAAATAGTTCGTCTGCATGGAGTGCCGGTGACGATTACATTTAATAGAGACTTAAGGTTTAAAGCTGCCTTTTTGAAAAACTTATAAACTGCCTCAGGAACGAAGCTGCAGTACAGTACGGCTTATCATCCTTAGACGGATGGCCAATCTAAGAGGACGATTCAAACCCTTGAAGACATGTTGCAAGCTTGCGTGTTGGATTTCAAGGGGAGCTGGGAGGAATAGCGTTACCTTGTTGAGTTTGCCTACAACAACAGCTTCCAGCAGAGCATTCAGATGGCTCATTTCGAAGGTTGTATGGTAGAGCATGTAGAACGCCAGTGTGTTGGGATGAGGTTGGAGAATGAAAGATCACAGACCTAGAGTTAGTGGATGCAGTTGTTGTCATAAGAGACATATTAAAGACCGCCCAGAGCTGCTAGAAAAGCTACGCAGATAAGCGTCGGAGACCATTGGAATTCCAAGTCAGTGAGCACGTCTTTTTTGAAGGTGTCACCGATGCGGGATACTTCGTGCTTTGGCAAGAAAGGAAAGCTGAGTCTGAGGTACGTAGATTCTTTTGAGATTCTGGAAAGAATAGGGATCATAGCGTATCGTCTTGCATTGCCACTGAGGTTGACGCAAGTGCATGACGTCTTTCAAGTGTTAATGTTTAGGAAGTATAAACCTGACTCGACCCACGTGCTAAATTTTGAAGAGTTAGACGTGGATGACAGAGTGTCGTACATGGAAAAATCGGTTCAGATTGTAGATCAAAAGGAATAGATTATACGCACCAAGATGATCCCATTGGTTAAAGTGATCTAGTAACACCACGGCATAGAAGGAGCAACTTGGAAAAGTGAAGATTCGATGAGACGACTGTACCCCCACATTTTTGTTTAAAGATTTGTAATAGTTTAAATTTTGAGGACGGAATTTTTATAAGAGGGGATGTGACATCTTGAATTTCCAGTTCTATTTTCAATTGAATAAATCGGGCTTTTCATTGACGCGCTTATAGTTCTATTCTCTGAGCTGATCATTCTTGAGATAACTAGTCTATCTGGTGAAGTCGTTACGGGATTTTAACGCAATAGATTTGAGAATTCGACTAGAAATCGACTGCTCGACCGTGCTAGTCTGCAAGGGTCATTATAGCATGGTTAAAAATCAATTAGAGACCGAAGATAGGTCGTGTCGACTGAGTCATGTGATTTAATGTGGGTGATTCCACCTAACGGAAAAATTCTCGTCGATTGACATTAGACCGATTTTTTTGTCGTTTTGGCACCCTATGTCCGTATTTGAAATCTCGAGATTTTTATGACAATTGAGAGTCGCCAATGTATCGAAGATGTACAATGTGGCTAAAAAATAATTGATCACGGATCAATTGCACTAAAAATTCCTAAAAGTTACCATGTAGGCTAGGTCACGCTAAAATCGTGCCAAATTGAAATTAACTGCGAATTTAAACCTAGTTTCAGAAATTGAAAGTTCTGTTATGTCACGATTCATATTAGGACTGTCAACTCATCCTCCGAAAATTTTTCTACAAATCGAGATTTGTGGCGAAAATTCATAGTAAGGTCGTTTTTTACCGAAAAAATCAGAGGGCCATTTTTGGTCACGTTTTTGGGATTCAAGTGAGTTCAATTGGTGAGGAAAAATGTTAATTTGGTCGAAGACATCTTGGTGTGATTTATGGGGACCGAATTGAGTTCAATTGAAGGAGAATTGCTTCAATTTTGGGGAAAATGGTTCAAAATTCGTAGGTCCCTTAGTGTGCAACATTAAAGGCATTAATGGAGCTTCTAAGGGAAGATTGTGGGCTACAAATTGGCTTGGATGAAAGTCAAGAGAGGTGGGGCGTTGCCAATGAGTGTTTGAATATAGAAAGGTGGACTTTGGAGGCAAGAGGGACTCTCCAAGTCTTCAGCAGCTTCTTCTTCTTCCCAAGGCCCACTTTATCCATTGTTAGAGCCTTGGAAAGCTTGAGAGAACCAAAAAGTGACTGGCAGCCCTCCCCCCAGCTTGTTGCATGCTCGCCAAGCCGCTGGACCACCGCACTCCGCCTATTTGCGCTCGCTCGCTTGCGCGTGTCATCCCACTCGGCCGCGCCATCGTTCGAGCCCAGGCCATCGTTCCCTGTCGTCTCGAGCTCATCTAGCCGCTGTGCGTCATCGTCTAGCTGTCTGTCGCCACCACCGTGTGTCAACGTCCAGCCGCCCATTTACGATTGCTCGGCTACGCGCGTCGTCCTACTTGGCCGCACCGTCATTTGCACTTAGGTCGTCCTCCCTTGTCATCCCGAGCTCATCCAGCCATCGTGCATTGCTGTCTAGCCGTCCATCACCACTGCCATCGCGCCTGCTCGCCCTCTGCAGCCCCATCCGCCATCCTCGCCATTTCTAGCCCAAGTCAAGCTCGTTCTAGCTTTCTCGGCCCAGCAACCAGAGCTGAAGACCAGCAAGGGTTTTTGGGCTTTGTGGGTCGTTTTGGGCCCGTCTGGTCATTGTTTGGTGCCACCGCAAGGTCGTTTGTCGCCTGTCTCCGCGTCGCCGTCGTCGTGGACTCACCAGATTGCAAAACCGATGCATTTACCACTAAACTCTGCTTAGGGAGTTAATAATGCTAAGGGGTTGTTTAGTTTAAGCTAATGAAGGTTTAGGTGGTTAATTAGAATGGATTAGTGATTTAATTATCTGTTTGTGCATGTTAGGTGGTTAGAACAGATATATTAGGGGCTAAAGTAGTTGTACTATTTATCTAGATAGGTTCGGAAATTTTCCGAGCCCGTTTCAGTGTTTAATTAGGCATTTCTGGCCAAAGTTACTATTTTTGGTAATTAATTGTATTATTGAATTATTTTTTGTATTTATTTAATTATTTATTATTTTTCGAAAATTATACCAGAATAGTCGGTGACTGGAATTTCGTGCTGATTGCAATGGTGTGCTTGGTTTATTTAATTGAATGCTATTTTATGCAAATTGAGTGGTGATTGTAATTTTGGGTATTTATCGCAAAATTGTGAATTTTGGTATTTTAATTAGAAAATACCGGCTGTCAGTTTATAATGCCAAAAATGTCTTTATGGATTATATTAAATAGTGGAATTTTTCAAAATGAGAATATCACACTTTTGACTTAAACTAACCATGTACCCACACATAATTATTTTTATCGGGAATTTTTAACACGATAATATTAGGCCAAGTACATTATTTTAAATGAAAAATTGGTGTACAAAGCACAATGTCCTTGGCCAGGACTGATTGATCGTGTGTCAGCTTGTGTGAGTATTATAAATCGTCAGATTGTGAGAGCATTGAATCGTTAGCTTGTGTGAGCATTATAAATCATTAGCTTGTAAGAGTAGTATACTATATCAACTTGGGTGAGCTATAATATATATCAGCTTGTGAGAGTTATAACCATCTATTTCAACTTGTGTGAGCAGTGATTGTATCGATGATTGATAGATGGTATTTATTGATCGATGGTATTGATTTGATTGGATTGAATGATCGACTTGATTAAATGGATCGGTTGAGATCATGAATTGTACTGATGTGCAGGAGGGAATTGAGATAACGTAAATCTTCTGACTTGTGTATATAGTTGGATGTTGTCTCATCTTTCGACAAATTTTCGACAAGTCCGGAATTTTGCAAAAAAATGATTTTTCGGACAAAAAGAAAAAGGAAATGAAATTCGGATGGATAGGTATATTGGGATTTTGCTACGCTAAAAAAGCTTTAATTGTGGGAGATTAGAAGTAATTTGTGATTGGGTGACCAATGATGAGCATAGGACTTTTGTGGCTTGTGTGATGATGATTTAGATATTTTTCTAAGAGTTTTGATTGGTTGCTTCTTTTATTTTCTTTCTTTCCTTCTCTCTCTCTCTCTCTCTCTCTTTCTCACGCACGATCAACCCCACCATGCTGCCAAATCTTCCTTTTGCTCCTTCTTATTTTCTTCCCCACATTCAACCCTTCACTCCTCACCTTCATCCCCTCTCCCTGCTACCAACCCTCACTTCTCCCATTTCCTCTCCACCTTGACCTGGTTTTTCCATTTTGTTGCACCCCTCACGCCAGCCTCCCAACTCTAACAGCCACTGCCAACTCCACTGCACCTCAGCCAACTGAGCAGCCACCACCCGCCTGTTTCACCGCCACCACAGCATCACCGCCCCACCATCACTAGCCCAGTAGCCCTCCGCGTTCAGCGACTTCACCGCCTGTAATCACGCTAGCTCCATCGCACCACCACCAGCTCATCCCCATTGCCACCAGCCTCGCCCGCTAGTAGCCACTATCTGTCCAAGCCAAGCCTCCTCCGTTTGGTTGAGAGCTTAGAAGGACCGCCACCACCACCGTTGAGCCCGGTTTGATCCACGAGTGGCACATCCTCGACGCCGTTGTATCGCCGTTGCCACGAGCCCGCTGCTGTTGAAAACCCGTAAGTTAACTTCCTAATCTTTGATTAGGCCGTTGATTTCGTTTAGGGGTGGTTAGATTAGTGCTAATGAGGGTTAGTCTTAGTTAAGCCTAGATTAGTCTTAATTAAGCTTGGTTTAGTTTAATTGAGATTAAAAATGGTTTAGATTAATCTTAATTGCGATTAATTTAAGTAATTATGATTAGATTAATTAATCGTGGTTAGATTAATTAATGGAGTTTAGTTTGATTAATCGTAATTTATTTTTTTAATCGTCATATTTAATTAATCACAATTAGCGTAATTAGTGATGGATTAGTCGTTAGGTAGAATTATACGCTCGTTTTCTTGGATGAAATTATGCGTGATTTTGAGTGTTTGCTTGTATGATATTATGTGATTGATTGCTTGATGGTAGGTTTCGATTTTTAATACAAAACTTAGTTTTATGGGCAATTAAATGGAAAATAATGAGGTGTCGGGTGTCGACGCCAAATTTTATGTGCTCAATAAAAGAAGGAGGTTTTAAAGTAGAAGTGTGCAAAGTTTGACGGATTGATTTTAAGTACGTGACCACGTACAAATTTGTTTCGAAGAGTTTTAAAGAAAAAAAAAAGAGTTGCCAAGTTTATTATTTGCAAAGAGATTTTGGTGTTCTTGGCTAAATAACAGTAAGAAAAGGTTGGCTTGATTGATGATGTGCTTGAATGGTCACGTAATTGAACCCATCACCAACGGGAGTTTGGGGTCGATGCCTGATTTTATTGGATGCTCGACGGGGGTCCGGAAGTTGAGTCGCGGTTGAGACTGGACCGATGCTCCTTTATGGAATGCCATCCAGGCGGGGGTTCTAGACGTTACCATGCCCGATTGGGTGGGATGATGCCTAGTTACACCGGAAGACCGTCAATACTTGTGTTGGCCGTGGCCTGAGGGGTTGTAATAATTGGAACATGTTTGTCGACAGTGTGCGTGACAATTCTGTACGAAACGTTCTAATGTGTAAGGATGTGCTGAGGCGAGGTGAGTTTATGATAGGCGCGTGCTTAGGCTGCCTTCGAGGTGAATTCGCGTCCTAATCAAGGCTTAGAGATTTTAACTCGCTGAGATTTTATCTCCCCTCATCATTGTTAAAATATTTTCAGGTCTGTAGAATGGAGAACCGCTCGGTCTGTTTCGGGGTCCCCTAGGATATGGAGGTAGAGACTACCCTATACCCTTTCCCCGAGACCAACCAATTCTATGAGTTGGTAGTGATGACGGTTTGGGTCGATGAGGGTTTCATGAATGTGGTGCCCCACCGCTTTAAGACTTGGTTTATTACGAAACCAAATGGTGGTTGGGAGGGTCCCATGCACGGTTTTTATGGGCCGCCTGTAGGAAGTCAGGTTAAGCAAGACATTGACCCAATGGATATCGACATCCCGGACGGTGTTGTAATAGATCCAAATACCAAGCCGAAAGGGCTCGGAGAGCCGTGCTCACTTGGTGACGTGCCCGACTTCTTAGCTAGGCTTGGATATGGGTATTAGAGCGGATGCTATAGTGGTGTAGTTGGGAGTTAACCCTGACCTTGACTCTTTTTTATTAGAAGGTCACGCAAGAGTCCCCTTTTGGTAGGCTTGTATTTATGAACTCCTTGAGTTGACATGTTAATAAATAAATCGTAGTTTGTGAAAAATTGTTATGGTGCTTTTACTATCCCTTCTATTATTCATTGACTAGGTGTTTAATTTAATTCGTTTCTGCATGCATATAATCGGAAGATAAAAAGAATAAATCGACGATGCATCCTGGGGTGTCACACTTTTAATCAACCGCTAAGGGATGTTCACATACTTGGGGTTCGGAGAGTGTGTAATGTCCTAAAATTCAAGCTCTTTTAGGGACGATTGAACGTGAATTTCGTAAATGTATTATTGGTTGATATCACTTGGAATTGATTATTCCAGAGATATTGCCCTTGAAGGGAAAGACTAATGAGGACAGAACTCGTGCGACTAAAGATCTTAACCTAGGAAAATGACTTGATTGTGAGACTTGCGTGAGGATGATCCTATAGATAAACAGGCCGATTTCAGGGATGACTAAGAGTCCATTCGCGGACAGAATATAATGGGATAACGGGTGATTCTGTTTACCGTTATCAAGCTCGTGAACGACCCTATGTCGATTCTCGGTGATTGTGTACTTTGAAATAATAATCTATCCTCTGCAATTTCATGTAGTCAAGGACGTCCATGTGTTGAGATATCTTGAACGTGGTTTGGCACGAGTCAAATATGCGTGAATCCTCAAAGCCGCCTGTCAGTCTGAGTTGTACCAAAATGGCATTATGGCTAAATTGTCATGGCATGAGAATCCAAGATTGGACTTCGAATTTGTGGAAACGTCCAAGATGGACTTTTGGACAATGCTACTTCGATAATCGACAGTGCCAGTTGAGCCGAGTAGATGGAAAAGGGATTTACGGACCGAGGAAACAAGCCTGTGAGGATGTGGGTCGAGCAAGGCTAGTGTGGGCCTTAGGCCCAAAGTGGGACAGCCACCATGGTGGGCCCAAAGCAAGCAAGTGAGCCCATTGGACCCAACTAACCTATTTACCCTTCCAAGCCCATCGTCTAACCTTGAGCCATTTCAAGCCCAATCAATTCTCGAGCCCGTTCCTATTCATTTCCAAGCCCATTTCTTAGGCCCATCTTTCATTTTCAACCCAATGGCAAATTGGGAAATGTGTAAGGTGAAAATGACCATTTTGCCCCTAGTTGTTGGGAGGAAAGTCAAAAAGAAGAGGGAGAAGATGCGGTCATGTGCATGGGGAATTGAAGCAAGCCTTCAATGGCCTTAATGGAGGTGTGGCACCAGCTCTCCCATCACTCTCTCTCCTCTCCTTCAGCCCCATTTCGACCGAACCTATCTCTTCCCTTGTTTCCTCTTCTTCTTTCTTCTACTCCTATTGACCTTCCTCCAAAAAGTCCGTGCCACCCACCACCGTGCTCAAGACATCTAGTCCATACGCCCTGAGGTGGTCATTTGCCGATTGGAGTTGCCGGCTGACCTGCCAACCGGCCAGAAGCAGCGGCTCGCCGAACCGCCCGGCAACTTGCTCGCCTACATTGTTTCGCCTTTGCAGCGATTTTCCTCTTGTTCCAACCCTACCTGCACCTAGCCTAGCCACTAGCAAGTCCCCCTTGACCCTCAGGTGCCGTTGGTCGCCGACTAATTGCTCGCCGGAGCTTCGGCCAGCCCATTTAGCTCATTTTCTGTCTCTGCAGTCCAGTTTTCCAGAGTTGCAGTGAGAGGCAGAGGTTGTTGCTGCTGTTTCAGCCTTGGGACTGCCTTGGATCGTCATGGTTGAGGTCCCCGTGCGTCATCTTCAGCGTCGCCGCCGCGTCCATGTCTCCAGCCCACTTAATGGGTGAGTTTAACCCATAATCCTTTGTTTAATGCCTAAACTTGCTTAAGGTTGGTTTAGTTAGGGCTAATTCTAGTTTAAGGGGTTTATTTAAGTTGTGTTAACCCTAAGATAGTGGGTTAAGATTAGCTTAGCTTAATCTTGCTTTTTGTTAATTAATTGTGGTTTGTGTTTAATTAAACATGTTTTACCTTAATTAATTGATTGTTTGTCTTAATTGATGATTTGCTTAATTTCTGAATTTAATTTATTAATTATTGAATTTTGAAATTATACTATTCATATTGCAATGTTTACAAATTACTGTTCACGTGCACTGTTCATGCGGTACTATTCACGTGCACTGTTCATCCGAGAGTGAAAAATTACCTTGTTTTATGTGTGTTGATATTATGAGGTGAATGTGATTTGTCATTGCATGGACATTCGCATGAATCATATGGTTTTCACAAAAAGGGGAAAATGATTTGTCTGAGGGACACCGAAATGGATCGCTTTTATGAGAAAGGATTTGAGGTTGTATTTGCAAGCATGTGTGCATTGACTAATGCTCAAAGAAAAAAAAAGGGTTGTGTTGGTATGCTTACATGATCACAAAATTGAACCCGCCGCCCAACAGAAGTTCGGGGGGTGATAATCGAAATACCCGCTGCCCTGACAGAAGTTTGAGGGGTGATAGTTGATTTACTCGCCGCCCTGGTAGGTGTATGAGGGGTGATAGTCCTATATATCAGAGACACCGACAAAGGTTCGATTGTGGCCCTAAAGGGCAGTAATAATCGGAACACATGTGGATGCAAGAGTCTATGAGAAACATGAGATCATTAGTCCCGATTATGCATGAGCTGATCACAGTGTTTATGAAGCATGCATGAATCGATAATGTGCAGGGTGTGGTAATGGCTTAGGTGAGATCGCTTGTGATGCGACTCGTATGTGATTGATGCATTGCATCATCTAATGGCCATGTGCATTTTGTGTATTGTGTCGAGATATAACGTGCATGGTATGGCATCCTGGGTAAGGTTCCATGTGAACCGACTATTTGATTGTTGGTTGGCCTTAGCTGTGTTGGTTGTTGTTTGTGGGTTGTTGGTTGCTTGTGGGGTGGTTCTGGAGAGATACCCTGAGTTGAGTTGGTGTTCTAACTGAAGCTTAAGGGGAGAACTCAATGAGATTTTATCTTACTAGTTATTGTATAACCACTTTCAGATCCTTAGAATGGTGCACCTGCCGGCGCGGTTCGGGATCCCTAAGGACTGGGAGACCGTCGTGATGTGCCACCACTTCACCAGTAATCAACCCGAACGCCTCTGAGTATGACTTGACAAAGTCTGAGTTCGATGGGTTCAAGTGATAGGGGTGCCAAACCCGAGGGTTCATTTTTTTATAGTTGGATTAGCCTATCCTAGTTTCTTTTTGGTCTGGCTTAGAGAATGGATTAGCCCCTATGATGGGCTTGTAAATTGGAAACGATCCTCCGTTGGTCAATCCAATAAAATTGTATATATGACTAGTTGCTGCCGTTTTTGTTGTCCATCCCTCTATCCCTATTTGATTGCTTGATTGTCTGTTTGATTAGGGGATGGTTCATTTTTCGCTTACGCATAATGAAATATTAAAATGAATAGTCGTCGACGAGTCCTAGGACGTCACTTTATATCGACCAAGGGAAGGGATCCATATTGGAGTTCGAGATTCCTTTGTATGTGTTGGAGGTAGCTCTTGGGAAGGGCATGGCCGATCCACTAGGTGGTTCAGTGGTGGACCCGTGTCTTTCAGAACCAGGGACCTCGGAGTACTCAGCTAAAGACTCGACTAATTAGAGGATTTGTAGCCTCTACCCCTCCCCTTTTTTGCAGACCTTGTTTATAGATCGACTGGTTTTGTAAATGACTTGTTATGATATGTATATAAGTGTGGTTTGGTTTCAAAAATTTGTGGCCCTTCTTTTCTATCACATCTTGTTGTTGTCTGAGGATTAATTATTCGCTTTCGCGTGTACATTAAAATGAATGGGCTGGTGATGCGTCCTGGCAAGTCGCTATTTAATCGACCACAGAGGGATGGGCACGTGCTCGGAGGATCGGGACGTGACATCCCCGTTTAAGTGGTATCAGAGCATGGTTAGTAGTTGGAGTGATAAGGTGCGATGGTTTCTGGGATAGTAGGAAAGGCCTTTATTTCATACCGGTGCATGTTTGTGTTAGTTGCTTGGTAGAATTAATTGTTAGTATTGATCGCTCAACTTCTAATTCTGTGTGGAACTGGAAGGGAGGTTTCAGTAGAAAACTTGCAGTATGATCGATCAAGAGTAAAGGACTCCTAGGAAGAGGACTATAGGGCCTATTACTTGGGGTAGGACGCCGACCAGGGTCGGTACCAATGAGGCCGTGGTCGAGCGCTAGCTCAGGCTAGCGCCAGTGGAGTAGCACCACCTCCCGTTGGTGTTGAAGTAGTGGCTCCTAATGATCCAAGATTTGCTAGGATCATGTAGGCGTTAGAATTGCTGGGTAATAGGATGGATCAACAAGCACAGATCCAAGCTGCTAGTGCCACTGCTTCAGCTGCCACTACCACAGCTGCCGTTAATGCCACTGCGGATGCTGCTGCTGGTGGCATTGCTACTGCCGCACCTATCACCGCACCTACTGAGGTTCCACCAAGGAACGCGGTTGCTAGGAGACCAATGCATAAGTTGGTGGAACAATTTCTAAAATTGAACCCACCAAAGTTCTCTAGGGCAGGAGACCCTGAAGCCGCATCCCTATGGATTCAAGGCTTGGAGAAGGCCTTTGCACTGCTAATGTGCACAGAGATAGAGAATGTAGTCCTTGCAACCTACCAACTGCAAGGCAATGCTAACACTTGGTGGAAAGCAACCGAAGGCACGGTATTCCTGGAAGATGTAGCCCTGGAATGGAACACCTTTGCCGAAGTCTTCAACAACAAATATTTTTTCGAGACTATCGAAGAACTAAAGATGACAGAATTCAAACGCCTTTGAGAAGACTCGATGACGGTGGATCAGTATGAGGTGAAGTTCACTAAACTATCGCAGTACACTCATGAACTGGTCGAGAGTTCGGTAAATCGAGTTAGGAGATTCAAAGATGGACTCAAGCCAGAACTGTGGAGTCCTCTGATACTGCTCAACTTGTGAAATTATAACGACCTGTATGAGCGGGTCCAGATGATAGAGAGAGATCAAAACGAAAGAGCCGCCGCATTTGGGTCGCAGTTTGGATCAAACTGAGATGGGAATAGGTATGGGAAGAAGCCCATGACCAGAGGAAGATTCCACGTTCCGTCCAATAGGAGGGGTGGAGTTGGCAAGGCGAGGCCAAGCTAGAATGGAATATGCCGCTTTTGTGGAAGGCAGCATGGTTTGACCCCGTGCCCCCGAAGGATGGGCGCTTGTTTCGAATTGTGGCCAGTAGGGTCACATAGCCAGGGATTGTCCTAGAAGACCTAGGGGACAACGGCAATTACCACCGCCGCCACATATGGGTTACATGAGGGGTGCAGCACCACAATTCACACCGGAGGGTGGACAGACTAGACCCTCGGCTCAAGAAACAGTTTATGTCATTACTAGAGGTTAGGCTGAGGACGCGCCTGATGTGATTACAAGTACGATTTCGCTGAACAACCATGCTGCTTATGCTTAATTTGACCCTAGAGCAACTTACTCTTTTATTGTTGAGCAATATGTTAAGTTGATAGGATTAAGTCCTACATTACTAGAGTCAGTGGTTAGCATATCTACACTGTTAAAGGATAAGGTGTTATCTGCATTAGGTTGTTCTGGTTGCAAGTTAGGGATTGGTGAGCGAGAGGGGAAAATAGACTTGTTAGTCTTAGTCATGTATGACTTTGATTTGATAATTGGCATGCACTGGCTCACCAAGCAACAAGCTAAGATGGACTGTTATCGTAAAGTGATTCAGTTTGACTCGTTAAAGGGTGAGAGTTTCGAGTTTGTCGGGAATTGAGGAGGACCCTTAATTACCTTGATCTTGTCACTCGAGACAACCCGTTTGTTAGACGAGGGTTGTCAAGGTTACCTGGCGACTATCGTGGATACGATAGTTGAGGAGCTGAAAATCGCACATATCGCAATGGTGCAAAAATTTCCAAATGCATTCCCAAAGGAATTACTAGGATTGCCGCCAGAGAGAGAAATCGAGTTCGTGATTGAGTTAGCACTCGGGACAGAGCCAATTTCTAAGGCTCCTTACCAAATGACATTATTTGAGTTGAAGAAACTAAAGGTGCAGAAGTAAGAATTGTTGGATAAGGGATTTATATGTCCCAATGCATCACCTTGGGGAGCACCAGTTCTGTTCGTGAAGAAAAAAGATGGTTTGTTGTGCCTGTGCATCGACTATCGTCAACTTAATCAAGTGACGATCAAGAACAAGTATCCACACCCAAGGATCGACGACTTGTTTAATCATTTACAAGGAGCGTCAATATTTTCAAAAATCGACTTGAGAACATGATATCATCAATTGAGGATTAGGAATGAAGACATACCGAAGTCAGCATTTCGTACTCGATATGACCATTATGAGTTTACTGTAATGCCGTTCGAGGAGTGATGAAGAGCATAAGAGTCATCTGAGGATAGTACTTCAAACCTTGAGGATTCACCACCTGTACGCCAAGTTCGGCAAGTGCGAGTTTTGGTTGACTCGTGTCGCATTCCTAGGTCACGTGATTTCAGGAGAAGGAATCTTATGGCCACCCTTAGGATTGAGCCGGATATTCAGATCAAAATCAAATTACTTCAACCAACAGACCTTGACATTTAGAAGATTTTGCAAGAGGACACCGATAAGAGAAAAGTTGACTTTCAGATTTCTATGGATAGAACACTAAGGTTCCGATGATGATTGTGTATACCTGATGATGCAAAGCTTAGAGAGGAGATCTTATCAGAAGCTCATCGTAGCAGTTACAACATTCATCTTGGCAGTACGAAGATGTATCAGAATCTGTGTCAACACTATTGGTGGTCTGGAATGAAGGCAGACATCGCCAAGCATGTCGCCAAGTATCTGACATGTCAGCAAGTAAAGGCACAGCATTGTAAGTCGGGAGGACTTTTGCAACCTCTCGAGATCCCAGAGTGGAAATGGGAGCATATCACGATGCATTTGTGACAGACTTACCGATGTCTCGGAGAGGTAATGATTCCATTTGGGTAGTGGTCGACAGACTGATAAAGCCGGCTCACTTCATCGCAGTACGAAAAGATCTTGATCTGGATAGGCACGCAGAGTTGTACGTGTGTTAGATAGTTCGTCTGCATGGAGTGCCAATGACGACTACTTCAGATTGAGACTCGAGATTCACAGCTGCATTCTAGAAGAGCTTGCAGGCTGCCTTTGGTATGAAGCTGCAGTATAGTACGGCATATCATCCTCAGATGGATGACCAGTCTAAGAGGACAATTCAAACCCTCAAAAACATGCTGCGAACTTGCGTGCTAGACTTCAAGGGAAGCTAGGAAGAACAGTTTCATCTCGTCGAGTTTGCCTACAATAGCTACCAGCAAAGTATTTAGATGGCTCCTTTCAAAGCGTTGTATGGCAGAGCGTGCAAAACGCAGTGTGTTGGGATGAAGTCGGGAAAAGGAATATCACAGACCTAGAGTTAGTCCAGTAGTAAGTGAATGCAATTGCAGTCATCAAAGGCAGATTAAAGACCACTAGGAGTCGACAGAAGAGTTACACATATAAGCGCCGGAGACCATTGGAATTCCAAGTTGGTGATCACATTTTTTTGAAAATGTCACTAATGAGGGGAACTTCGCACTTTGGCAAGAAATGAAAACTCAGTCCGACGTATGAAGGTTCCTTTGAGATTCTAGAGAGGATCAGGATTCTAGCGTATCATCTTGCATTGTCGCCGAGACTGGCGCAAGTGCATGACGTTTTTCACGTGTCGATGTTGAGGAAATATGAGCCTAACCCGACCCACGTGCTTAATTTTGAAGAATTGGACGTGGATAACAGAGTGTCATACGTTGAAAGCCTGGTTCAGATAGTAGATCGGAAAGAACAAATTTTGCACACCAAGACCATTCTGTTGATCAAAGTGGTATAACAACACCACAGTACTAAAGGAGCAACCTAAGAGAGTGAAGAGTCGATGAGACAATTGTATCCCCACCTTTTTGCTTAAAGTATTATAAGACTTTAAATTTCGAGGACGAAATTTTTATAAAAGGGGAAGAGTTGTGACATCCTGAAATTTTCAATCCTAATTTCAATTTAATAAATCGGGCCTTTCATGGACGTGCCTATAATGCTATTATCAGAGTTGATCACTTTTGAGATAATTAGACTATCTAGAGAAGTCATTAAGGAATTTTAATCATTAGACTTGAAAATTCGATCAGGAATTGACTACTCAACCGTGTTCATCTGCAGAGATCATTACGGCATAGTAAAGATCGATTAGAGATCAAAGATAGGTCGGTTTGACTGAGATGTTTGGCTAAATATGGGTGATACCACCAAATTACAAAATTCTCGTCGACCGGCATTAAACTAATTTTTCTGTCGTTTTGGTACCCTGTGTTTGTATTTGAAACCTCGAGATTTTCACGACCACCGAGAGTCGCTAATGTGTCGAAGAGGTCCATTGTGGCTCGATGAAAATCAACCACAGGTCATTTGCACTAAAAATTTCTGAAAGTTACTTGGTAGCTTAGGTCACGCTAAAATCACGCAAGATTGAAATTAACTGCGAATTTGAATATGATTTTAGAAATTGAAAGTTATATCTTGTCACAAGTCATTTTAGAAACGTTGACTCACCCTCCGAAGATTTTTTCTACAAATCAAGATTTTTGGCGAAAAGTCGACATAGGGCTATTTTCGAGCGGAAAATTTAGGGGGTTGTTTTTTATTTCGTTTTCAGGATGCAAGTTCTATTGACGAGAAAAAATGCCAATTTCATCGAGGATGTGATGGTGGAATTTATAGAGACCAAATTGGACCGATTTAAGAAGGAATTGAATCCAATTTTGGAGGAAATTGCTTCAAATTCGTATGCCCCGTGGTCCATGACTTTTTGGACCTCTTCATTAGCTTCTAGAGGAAGATTGAGGCTAGAAATTGGTTGAGGAAACTAGCTAAGCATGGTGGACCTCACCAAGGGGACAAGAGGATAGGTTGAAGAGAGAAGTGGCCCCCTCAAGCCTTTTGTTGTCCCCTCTCCTTCATCCGGTCGACCACCCTCCATCTCCAATAGCTTGAAGCTTCCAAAAACCCAGAAAAACTTACCAGAAGCCTCCCTTTGCCCGTCAAGCAGCCATCCGAGCCGTCTAGCACTGTCGCTCGCCGTCGCTCACCCATCACACGCCACGCCAGCCGCAGGATCGTCCCGAGCGTCCCTGGCCATCGTTTCGCCTCTTCTGTGACACTAGGCTGTCCCCCGAGCCATTTGAAAAGCCCTCACTGTTGCTGGAGTCGCCTGGTCACCCGTCAAGCCATCGAAAGCCCACCGCAGCCCATCCGCCATTTGTTTTTGCCATTTCCAACCCATTCGTCCGCTCAGCCTCCTTCTCGGCCCACCGAACAAAACTGAGAAGCCTAGGTTTGCAGCCCATTGTTTGGCCCACTTTAGTGCCCTTTCGGACCTCGAAAGGTGCACTCGTTTTGGAGTTTATGGACCACCCTTGCATCCCTGTCGAAGTGAGCCCATTGGATCGTTAACCAAGTGAGTTTACTCACTAATCTTCGCTTGTAGACTTAATTATGCTTAAGGGTTAATTAGTTTAAGTTAAGTATGGATTAGGTGGATAGTTAGAATAGATTAGCAATTTAATTAACCGTTATTACATGTTAGGTGGTTAGATTAGTGTAATTAGCAAGTAGATAAGCTGTAGTATCTATCTAGCAAGGTTCAAAATTTTTCCGGGCTTGTTTCAATATTTAATTAGGCTTTTCCGGCCTAAGTGTGCATTTTTGCTATTTATTTGTATTTATTAATTAATTTTTGAAATTATTTAATTAATTATTATTTTTCAAAAATTAGACTGGGATAGCCGGAAATCAGAATTTTATGTTGATTGCAATGGTGTGATTCGTTTATTTAATTGACTGTTATTTTGTGTAAATTGAGTGTGATTTGCAATTTGGGTATTTATCCCAAAATTTAATAGTTTCGGTATTTAATTAGAAAATTACCAGGCATCAGTTTACAGCGCCAAAAATGCTTTTATCGACTATATAAATGGTGCGAGTTTTATGAAGTAAAGGTATTATATTTTTGGCTGAGGCCAATCGTGTACCCACACACGATTATTTTTATCAGGTATGATAAAAAGGGTTAAGTGGTGGATTGATTAGAGTAGTATACTGTATCAGCCTGTGGGCTTGATACATCTGCTTAGAGTGAGTAGTATACCTTAAGTATCACACAGCTTCGGTGAGCAATTAAGTACCGCACAGTTTCGGCGAGCAATTAAGTATCGGACATTTTTGGTGAGCAACCGCACAAGTTTGGTGAGCATTAGCCGTATACTATATCAGTCTTAGGGCTTCAATATATCAGCTTAAAGTGAGCGGTATACGTTGTTATCAGCTTTTGGCAAGCATTTCCTATCTATGTTCAACTTAGGGTGAGCAGTCCTTGATGAGATCATACTTTATAGATAGTATTAAATGGATTGACCGAGAGATGGTCTGGATGACATGAAATCGACTGGTTCAATTGATCGATGATTCAATCTAATTTGATGACTTGAATTGATTGGTTAAATAATTGAATCATACTAACTTGCAAAAAGGGACTGAGGCAAAGGTAAGTCCTCTGACTCGTGTTTGTGCTTAAGCAGCCCTTGGGGCGTATTTTCTTCCTAGTCAGGTCTTGGGGGGTAAACTTGCTGAGACGTTGTCTCATCCTGTTGTGGAATAACATTTTTCAAGTCCTTAGATGGCTACTCCTCCCAAGCATTTTGGATAGCCGAAGAAGGTCATTGAGTAGAAGTGTTTCATTCTTCATAGAGACCCAAGGGGATGGGTATATAAGTTGGTGAAATCCATGGTCTGGGTCGATGTAGATCTACCCAAAAAGGTGCCTCATCAATACATATCACGGTATCGTCAGGAGTGGAAGGGGCTCATACCGAAGTTCAAGATTCCTTTGTATGTGTTGGAGGTAGCTCTTGGGAAGGGCATGGCCGATCCACCAAGTGGTTCAGTGGTGGACTCATGTTTATCAGAACCTAGGACCCCGGAGTACTCAGTCGAAGACTCGACTTATTAGAGGATCTGTAGCCTCTACCCCTCCCCCTTTTTTCAGACCTTGTTTATAGATCAGCTGGTTTTGTAAATGACTTGTTATGATATATATGTGTGTGCGTCTAGTTTAGTTTTTAGAAATTTGAGACCCTACTTTTCTATCCCATCTTGTTGTCGCTGGGGATTAATTATTCGCTTCCGTATGTACATTAAAATGAATGGGTCGGCAATGCGTCCTAGGACGTCGCTATTTAATCAACCATAGAGGGATGGGCACGTGCTCGGAGGATTGGGGCGTGACATCCCCGTTTAAGTGGTATCAGAGCATGGTTAGTAGTTGGAGTGATAAGGTGCGATGGTTTCTGAGATAGTTAGTAGGAAAGGCCTTTATTTCATACTGGTGCATGTTTGTGTTAGTTGCTTGGTAGAATTAATTGTTCGTATGGATTGCTCAACTTCTAATTCTATGTGGAATTGGAAGGCATGTTTCAATAGAAAACTTGCAGTATGAGCGATCGAGAGCAAAGGAATCCTAGGAAGAGGACTATAGGGCCTGTTACTCGGGGTAGGACGCCAACGAGGGTAGGTACCCGAGGAGGCCATGGTCGAGCGCCAGCTCAGGCTAGCACCAATGGAGTAGCACCACCTCCCGTTGGTGTTGGAGTAGTGGCTCCTGATGATCAAAGATTCGTTGGGCTCATGCAGGCATTAGAATTGCTGGGTAATAGGATGGATCAACAAGCTCAAATCCAAGCTGCCAATGCCGCCACTACCATAGTTGCCACTAATGCCGCCACGGATGCTACTATTACTGCCACACCTGTCGCCGCACCTGCTGAGGTTCCACTAGGGAATGCGGTTGCTGGGAGACCAATGTATAAGTTGGTGGAACAATTTCTGAAATTGAACCCACCGAAGTTCTCTGGGGCAGGAGACCCCGAAGCCGCAACCCTATGGATTCAAGGCTTGGAGAAGGCCTTTGCACTGCTAATGTGCATAGAGCCGGAGAAGGTAGTCCTTGCAACCTACCAATTGTAGGGCAACATTAACACTTGGTGGAAAGCAACCAGAGGCACGGTATTCCCAAAAGGTGTAGCCCCAGAGTGGAACGCCTTTGCCAAAGTCTTCAACAACAAATATTTTTCCGAGACTGCCGGAGAACTGAAGATGGCAGAAATCCAACGCCTTCGCCAAGGCTCAATGACAGTGGTTCAGTATGAGGCAAAGTTCGCTGAACTATTGCAGTACGCTCCTAAACTGGTCAAGAATCCAATAAATTGAGTTAGGAGATTCAGAGATGGACTCAAGCCAAAACTGAGGAGTCCTTTGATACTGCTCAACTTGAGGAATTATAACGACCTCTATGAGTGGGTCCAGATGATAAGAGAGAGATCAAAATGAAAGAGCCGCTGCATCTGGGTCGTGGTTTGGATCAAACCAAGATGGGAATAGGTAAAGGAAGAAGCCCATGATCGGAGGAAGATTCCTTGTTCTGCTCAATAGGAAGGGTGGAGTTGGCAAGGTGGGGGCCAAGTCAGAATAGAATATGCTACTTTTGTGGAAGGCGACATGGTTCGACTCCGTGCCCCCGAAGGATGGGCGCTTGTTTCGAATGTGGCTAGTAGGGTCATATAGCCAGGGATTGTCCCAAAAGACCCAGGGGACAACAGAAGTTACCACCATCGCCACGGATGGGTCAGATGAGGGGTGCAACACTGCAGTTTGCACCGCAAGGTGGATAGTTGATGGTATAGGAATGGATTCTTTTGGAGGGAGTCAGGGACTCAAATTTCAAAATTGAGGTTAGCCGTCTTGCTCATCTAATGGCCACTCTCAGGGTGGAGCTCGAGATGCAAAGCAGGATAAAAAGTGCCCAAGCAGCAGATCCTGAAGTTCTTAAGATCCTACATATGGATCAGGCAAAGAGAAAAGTAGACTTTCAAGTGTCCGAGGATGGGACATTGAGGTTTTGGGGACGATTGTGCATTCCAAATGATGCAAAACTTAAGGAAGCAGTCTTGTTGGAAGCTCATCGTAGTAACTATAGCATCCACCCTAGCAATACGAAAATGTATCAGAATCTAAAGCATCACTTATGGTGGAATGGTATGAAGTTGGACATTGCAAAGCACGTGACTAAGTGTTTGATGTGCCAGCAGGTAAAGGCTCAGCATTGTAAGCCTAGTGGATTGCTGCAACCTCTTGAGATTCCTGAATGGAAGTGGGAACACATTACCATGAATTTTGTGATGGGGTTGCCAAGAAGTCAGCAAGGAAATGACTCGACAAGAGTTCAGGGGGTGATAGTTGAATCGGCAAGAGTTTAAGGGGTGATAGTTGATTTACCTACCGCCTCGGCAGGAGTCTGGGGGGTGATAGTTCGATTTATCAGAGACACTGATAGAGGTTTGGTTGTGGCCCTGAGGGGCAGTAATAATCGAAGCACGTATGGATGCAAGAGTCTATGAGAAACATGGCATCATTAGTTTCGATTATGTATGAGCTGATCACATTATTTATGGCACGCACGCATGAATCGATAACGTGTAGGGTGTGGCAATGGCCAGGTGAGATCGCTTGTGACGCGACTTGTATTTGATTGATGCATTGCATCATCTAACGGCCATGTGCATTGCGTGTTTTGTGTTGAGATATAACGTGCAAGGTATGGCATACCGGATAAGGTTGCATGCGAACTGATTATATGATTGTTGGTTGGCCCTGGCTGTGTTGGTTGTTGTTTGTGGATTGTTGGTTACTTGTGGGGTGATTCTAGAGAGATACCCCGAGTTGAGTTGGTGTTCTAACCGGAACTTTGCGGGAGAGCTCGATGAGATTTTATCTCACTGGTTATTATATAACCACTTTTAGGTCCTTAGAATGGTGCACCTGCCGGTGCAGTTCGGGATCCCTAAGGACTAGGAGACTATCGTGACGTGCCACCGCTTCACTAGTGATCGACCCGAACGCCTCCAACCTACGACCTAACAAAGTCTGAGTTCGATGGGTCCGAGTGATAGGGGTGCCGAACCCGAGGGTTCGCTTTTGTATAGTTGGATTAGCCTAGCCTAGTTTCTTTTTGGTCTGGCTTAGAGGATGGATTGGCCCCTATGGTGGGCTTGTAAATTGGAAACGATCCTCTGTTGGTTAATCTAATAAAAATGTATATACAACTAGTTGCTGTCGTTTTTGCTGTCCATCCCTCTATCCCTGTTCAATTGTTTGATTGTCTGTTTGATTGGGGGATAGTTCGTTTTCCGCTCAGGCATAATGAAAGATTAAAATGAATGGTCATTGACAAGTCCTGGGACATCACTTTATATCGACCAAGGGAAGGGGTTATTGTGTACTTGGGGTTCGGGGTGTGACAGCGTGACAACAAGTATATATGTATATTACAACAATAGGGAATTAGACATCGTTACTTTAAGCCCACCTCGTCCTTCTCCTAAGCGAGAGGATCCACATGAAAAATATACATTTCAAATATGGGGATGGAGAGATGGAGAGTCTTATGCAAACACACACTAACTGAATTTCCTCGATTTGATAACAAAAGAGTAAAAATGAAATTTCCGATATTATATTTAAAAAGGGTTGTATTTTCGTACATCCTTGATTGTAGGAAACTTATCTAACCATGCCTTTAGTCAGTGGACGTCCATTATGCTTAGCATGTGAAGTAAAAATAGAAATATGGGTGACGTCCATGTTATCATGACTTAATACTTATATATTTATTATGCTTAGCATGTGAAGTTGCTCAACATTATCTAACCAAACTCGACCAGACTGGCTATAGCTCCATGTACCTCTCAACCTCATATAATAACTGATGATAGATCAAATTTTGAAAATTACATTTCCGATTTGGGCTTGATTGTTTTATTTAACACATTTTGTCATCCGTTTTCTAGATCAAGGCATCATCCTCTATATCCTAAATAAAGATCATTAGGTATCCGATTAGAGTTGAAAACTTGAAAGAAAATAAGCTTCTAACTTCTCCATGAACAAAATAATATGGTAAGCATTGTTGAGGTTTAGGGAAACTCATCTAAATCGTAGCAAATTGTTGATAACCTCACTTTATTCGATAAGTAGCACCAACTCTATACTTATCATAACTATCACTGAACAAGGGATGTGCATGGTCACAGACACATCTCCTAATTTTGGTTTTGTTTAAATTTTTTAGCACAAGTTCAAAATCAAGTCCAATATTATTGATATTTGTCCAACTAAGATTTGTAAAGTTATCTCCCAATATTGATGAACATTTGAGAGAAAATTATAGGTGACAATTTATTTTAACGAAAGACATCAAAAACTTTGATCAATATTTAGTAAAGAAAAAAATAGCGCCAAGAGCAACCGAGATCGCTTCACAGTTATATACCTCGCTCCCAAAGTGCATAAAGAGGGGATTCAATGGAGTGTGAATTAATGTGAAGCTAAGTATGGAGAAAAATACCGACCAAATAAAAAAGTATGGAGAAAAATAGAAAATTGCATATAAAATTTAAGTTGCATTGAAAAGGTAAATTTTGAGAAAAATAAAATGGTGTAATAAAAAGTAAATATAAACGTAGATTATAGATTTGCTTGATCGTGGAAGGAAAGAGCTTTTCAATCCCAAAACATTAGTATTTAATAGACCCGTTAAACGGGTGGGTCGGGTCAGGTTTGGGTCGGGTCGAGTCATAAATGGTCTGACCTAAATCGATCCTTTTAACCCGTTTATAACCCATTTATTGCAGTGCAAAATTGTTTACCTATACTCGACTCGACCCGTACTCGACCAATACCCGACCCATTTAACGAAACCTAAAAAAGCTTATATATATATTAAAAATAATATTGCTAAAATGGTTTTATACAACACAAATTTAATAGACAATTTTTATAATTTTTGAAATAATTATTTAAAAAAATCGAATTTTAATTTTTTAATTTTTTAATTATTTGTATTTTTACTTTTAAGAATATAATATTTTCTTTTCTTTTCTTTCTTTCTTCTTCTTCTTCTTCTTTAGCCGGCTGTCGACCACGATGATAGCCAGCGATCGGCCATAGGCGAGCCTCGAGCTCGCCTGGCTTGCCGACACCGACGAGCTCAAGGCTCGCTAGATCAACGAGGCTTGAGTCTTGCTGAACGTCGACAAGGCCTCCACCTCGCCAAATCCGATGAGCTCGAGGCTCGCCAAATCAACAAGGCTCAAGCCTCACCTGACGCCGGCGAGGCTCACCTGGCTGGTCACCAACCATCGCCAACCGGCCACCGAAAGAAGGAATAAGAAAGAAAAAAATGAAAGAAAAAAGAAAAGAAAAGAAAAAGAAAAAGAAAAAATAATTATAATTTCAACTTTTATAAAAAAATTACTTTTGTAAAGTTAAAGAGGGAAAGGGGAGATTGTGTGATTTTGGTTGAAAATGGATTCTAAATCTAACTTATTTAAGACCTACTTAAGACTCATTTATCTTAAGTCTTTAATTATTAAACCCATTTAACTAGTCTCTTCAAAAAACAAGTGACCCATATATGACTCATTTATGATTTAAATGGGTCATATATAAGTCTAAGACCCATTTTGCCACCTCTAGTATTTATAAACCAAATACTTAGAATAACCATTCCCTACTGCACGTACAACAACCACCCACATAACTCCAAATGTTCCACCTCATTTGCATATTCTAACCTCAAAGACGAATGCTACCACGTGCAACTCATCATGAGCTCTTCCTAGTTACTTCCCCCAACTTATCTGTATTTTGTCGTTTCCACTTTCTCTGTTTTTTTCCTCCCTTCTCATAAATTCGGGGTTAGCATTTATTGTGCTTAACTATATTTGTGATGATAACTAATATTTCGAAATTGTTAAATTTTCATCACAGGGTAGCTTGTCTCTCACTTAGTGCTTATGATTTTTCTTTAATTTCCTAATAAATTTAACTTAATCAACAAAAGAGGTCCATCTTAATTGTAAAGATGCTGCAGGTTATTTCATGAATCTCCGAATAGCTAGGTCTATACGTTCACATTCCTTGAATTATAATAGAAAAATGATCAATCACGACTTTAAAATCATCTACCAGAAAATAATAAAATAAATTACAAACGCATCCCAAACAGTTAAATCACCTATTAAATCATCAAGCATGAATTGAAAATCTTCAATAACGAATGATTTCATGCTAATAATCAAAGTAAAACGTAAACCTCACAATCCTTCCTATTGCTTAGCTCTTCTCTCTCCACGGTGACTCAGAGTCAAATCCGACATTGATCTTACCCAATCTTTTTTCCCAGATATATCCACAAAAATTTCGAAACGGCACAACTTTAATATATTTCTCAATTAATCCGTCATTTTCAAAACAAAATACTCAACATTTCGCGAAAGTTACCGGGAAAGCAGATTATTACAGGACGTCAACATAGCTATCGCAATACTACTCTTTTTTGGCGAAAGACCCAAGCGTTGATCAAAAGATCTTTCAGCGAAAGACCAATTATTTGAGAAGGTTTCCAAGGCAGAAACACCAATTCGCGACCATGTGTCTTCTAATCAAACCTCTTGGTTGCAAGTTATGGTGTGTCGATAAAGTTGTGATTTCTTTTTGCCTTGTTCCGCTTGTCTTTTATGATATGCAAATAGTCATCTGAGCAAGTCTCAGACAAAACTGTAATTCCGAATTCTTTTGTCACCATGAACACAAAATAACTTCACTTTTCTTTATGTGACAACTTGGTCCAATTAATATCCTTAAAGTCTACAAGATGGGGGCATTCTCGTACCATCTTGTGTTAATGAGCACGAGGTAGCACCGTATTATAGAAATTCGCCAACGATTTGGTAACATTTTAACAAGTGCAAATGATTTTGTATAGGACACATATCAAACATTTCAATTTTATCAATTCACTCATAAACCTTTTTTCACATTTTTCTAATTAAGTCTAACCAATCAATTTTACCTAAAAATCGATGACGTGGTGCCAGTTGTCCAATGTGGCATAGCTAGCATTGGGGTAGACATTAAAATATATATATATATATATATATATATATATATATATAATAGTTTTTTGAAATTTTTTAATAATTTTTTATTTTTTATTTTATTTTCTTTACTCTTTTTTTAACTAAGGGCCAGCAAGGGTAACCGGCTGACCCTCATCTGCTTATAGTACCGCAATTCAAAAATTATCCCTTAACAAGTCCTTCAAATACTTGAATCTTCTTGGTCTTCATGTTTAGTCCCCCAAATGCCACCTCCATTTCACTCCATATTAGAATTTCAGTAACTTTCCTATTTTTGTGGACATTGGCAATGTAGCACACATTTATAGAGCTCAAGAATTGGTCGGAACTCTCTGATTACTGATCAGTCTCCAAAAAAGATACTCCAACAGTAGCATTCTCATCATTTTTCTGACGTGCATGTTTTACTAAATAACAGATGGAATATCTGTTTAAAATCATGGAGGTCAACATTCATTCTTCAGAAGCTATCCAACTGCAACTATGTGCCCACCCATGTCGTTAACCAAGTGATTCTTCTTCTCATGTTACCCCTGATTCTTTCAAAGTACTGAATTCTGATCATATTTTGCAGTTGTCGGAAATCGATTAGATCAAATTAGCTAGTCCTATACAGAAGAAGTTGCACTCAAGCTCTTCAATCAACATGAGACTATCATTATCTTTTAGCATGATCCCATTAGTGGTTTTTGGATGTAGATGCAGAAGGAGCTTTGTACCCCAAGTTAGTCATCGACCGATATCACACACTTTTTTGCAAATAAAATGGAACTTCTTTTCTTATTGGTCATCGGAACTTCTTTTCTTATTGGTCATCTAGTTCTTTTGTCACAATAGAACTAAATTGGGTACCTATACTCTGTTATATTTCCCTTGGAGATATGCACGTTGTAAGGCCGACTTTTGAGTTAGATACAAAGTGTGCTTCAGCGGAACTTGGTGAAGTCGGGCATTGATATCAGGTGGCAGCAAAATCATCAAGGTTGGTTTGTCTTGAATGCTTATTGCTTTCGATGTTCAAGAGACTGCATTGAATCCTCCAACTGTGTTCCCCATCGACATCTATATACTTGTTTATGGAATTGTTCTTTCATGGGGAGAATTTTGTGAATGCAAAGAAAGAATGTCCTAGATTGCATGGTCATTATCGTTTCCAGCAAACTGACAATGTTGCCTAGTACACATATTAGTTTTTGTTAGCTTGTGCTCTTGTAAGAGTTGAGGGACAGAATCATTCATGGAATCGTTGGTCAACTCAAAACATTTCAACAAGAATTCATGGATCAATTAAACCCCTAACTATTACAAAATAGGACCCAACTAAATCAAATCTGAATTCAACCATGAAATGATGTATCATAGCCATTTTATTATGGTCGATTTGCAAATGTTCGGTGGATCTATCAACTTAAAGACTCTTCTCGCCATGAAAAACACAAGTGCTAGAGAAACTCCATGCTTAGAGGTTTAGTGACTGATTCTCTTATGAGCGTATAATGGGAATTCGTTTATTATGGTGGAGGGAGAGAGTGAGAGAGAAGTGACTTAGGCGTGTGTTGGTGTTTTGGATCGAATCCTGAGAAGATGAATCAAGCCTTGGGTGCAAGTTCTTGGAAATTTAACGTGGAGGAAGGACAGATGTGGGAAGCAGTGGATAGGGATAATTATTATAATATCTTGATCGGGGGAATTTGGGAATTTCGACCCCGATTGTGTAATTATAGGTTGGGAAAAAATTGGAAAATCTTTTTAAGATTTGAATAATTCCAACTGTTATCTATATTTTTTGTGAAAAGTGTATTATAAAAAAGGGTTATTTTAAATATAATTAATTTCAGAAACGGTTGATTATATATTTGATTAGCAAATATAATATTTTGAAAATTTAGTTTTTCATTTGGTTTCTTCGAAGTGGTATCTTGAAATATTCGCTAATAAATTGCTGTGATGAAACCTTTAGAAGAGGATTTGTAATTATAATAAAGTTAAAAATTTTAAAAAGCCAATCTACTGGTGAAAGGGTATTGCCTTTTGGCACGATTGTGATTTGTGGGGAAGGGAAGTAGGTTGCCTTTTGCCAAGTCATGAATCATGAGTGTGCCTTGACAGATGAAAGGGAAAAAATAGCAACGATCTTGTACCGTCCCCACAAATATGGGCCCTTCAATTGGTATGACAAGGATCTCAGCCATTGAAACAGAGAAGCTTCCATCCAATTATGCACTTTGATAGGATCCTGATATAAATATGCTAGAGGCCAAAAGAGGTTATCAGCGCATTAACTACATACTAGGAATTATTTGAGCATGGATTTCAAGACAATGCACTTGCCACATCTCAAATATACAAGTGTTTCCACACCCTACAAAGAAACAAGGTAGAAGTCTAAAATTGAGTTAAAAATGACAATAAAACAAACCCCCCAAAAAAAAAAAAGCAATTCATGAATCCGGTAATTTCCCTTGGCAATATCGCTAAGACTATGCTTAGGTTCACTGGCGCTAGAGAGCAAGCAAATTATCACGAATGGCATGGATTACAAAGCCGTGCAAAAACTCTAGCAAAAAAGTAATGATCAAATTGGAAGCAATCTGCCAACCAAAAGATCCTGGTCCTAGAGTTTAAGATTCTAGCAACTGCACCGTGATTTTCTTTCTCTGGCTTTTGATTGGATAATATTAGAGTGAAAGTAAAGGCATCGATCACCATCATATTATATGCGCAATCTCTTGGTTTGGATTTAGGTTCAACCTAAGTAAGGAATGCTTGAATATAGAATTAAAGATCCATGAAATATGGTAAGACTTTTGGATAGGCAAAAGACATCGGGATAATAGGACTTGTCATTATATTTTTGCATATTAACTCGAGATTATCATTCCAATGGAGTAATTCCAATTATTGTAATATTTAAACATGTCTTTCCATGGGTCAATTGCTAGAAGTGTTATGTCATGTGTAACTCTTTTAATAGTTAAAATTCTTTAATCTATTAATTTTATATGTTGTCTCTCATGTGAAAACGTGAAATTAATATATATCATTGGAGAGCATAAAGCTCAAGATAGGCTTGAGTGATCCAAGCATATTCATGCACTCATCAACAGTAAAGTTCGAACCGTCGTGTCTGTGACAAAACATTTCATCAATACAACAAAAAATAATCAAAGACTTCTCTTGTCACGTATTATCAAGAGACACAAATTTTTAAGTTTATATAATCTCCTTTTAGCCTTAGAAAAACACTGTGTTAAGATATCAAGTGGATGCTCTCATTGTCTGGACCAGGCAGACATCAGTTTATGTATATACATACTGACTCAACAACTTGGCCAATTTCCACCTTTGTTAGTACTGGCTATGCGGTTATGAATCTGTACAAAACCGGCATTTGAGAGACCGTCATTAATCTTCATGGTCTAATGCTCCCAATAAAAGATAAGTTTAATTGCACGCGTTGGATGGGAGAATAGAATTGAGGGACCAAAAACACAAACGTGATCATTGAATTTTTGATAAATATTCACTGTAATCCCTAAATTATAAGAAAATACATAAAAATTTAGATAAAATTCAGGGATTGTGTTGACTAAATTAAAGTATTATCTTCCCACTAGATTAAAATTCACGAATTATATTAAATAAATTAAAAATTCAACAATAATATTACATATCAAACCAAAATTGAGGAGCCATTCGTGTTGAATTTTCTTTTGCTAACCCTTCCCCTTGCGCAACGATGGAGAGTCAAATCCAAACATTGACCTTATCCGTCAAATTATTCAAAGAACCCATCCATGGTCAAGCGTCAGAGGTCGTCCAAGCTTTTTCCTAGAGATTTCCACAAAGACTTCAAACCCAGTACAACTTACAATAATTTTCTGGGTCAATCCATCATTTTCTCTTTCATTCCCTCGTCCAACTTTTCTTCTCCTCTCTCTCCAAACTTCCCAATGAAGGGGATACCAACAGCCTGGTCCTGGTCATCGTAAAACGGATAAACAAAACATGGGAAACGTCCAACTTGCGAATCAAGCACCTAATCCCGCGTCGGCCTGCACTCGTATCTCTATAAATGGCAACAAGCTTCACCAAGAATCCCAGTACAGGCCCAAAGCTTCGGGCTTGATTCAGTTCCGATACGGTTCTTGGCCTTTGAAAAGGAAACGGCTTTTACGTCCCTTTGCTGTGCGCACGATCTTTCTGACGTGGGTTTGTTTCGCTGGTTCGGATAAGGAACGCCGTAGCCTCAATCGAGACGTCACAACTAACCCATGCGCTTTGGTATTTCTGTCAACTAAAATAAAGGGATAGAGAGACTGGGGGTTGCCACAATTTTCACCAGAAGCAACAATTGTGAAAAATAGGGTTTTCAGAGAGAAAGGGGAAGGGACAGGAATTGTGGGTGTGAATCGAATCCACGGAGGAGGTGAGATCGGACTTGCTCGAGAGGGAGGAAGAGAGAGAGCATGGGGGGTTGCTTTCCGGATGTGAAAGGAGGTCAACAAGCGGTTGGGGGGACCCGACAGGGTCCCATGGGAGGAGTAGGAGTCGGCGGAGGAGGAGGAGGCAACGACGGCGGTCCCAACAACGCAGTTGACCACTTCTTCCGAGCTCGCGGTCAATGCGCTCTTTTCTCTCAAATTGAGGTTTGTGCCTGTCGCCTCCCCATGTGATCATGCGCGCTTTTTTCGCCGTAGAATCTTTTTTGTTTCGCATAGTGATGCGCTTCGTCTTCTTCAGGCCTAAGTCAATGTTGTCACTTGCTGGTATTTTACTCTTGTTGTTTCGAGCGAACCGATGACGTGGCCAGAAAAAACCTGTCTTTCGAAGGTTTTTTTTTTTTTTTATCAGAAAAGGGAATATTATATATTAACGTGAAAAACCAGTACAGCCTGCTGCGTGAGCTTCAGCATACAAAAGATCAAGAAGGAAGCCAGGTGGGGAAGAAGCCCAATTCGAAGTTAAAGTGCCATGACAGTGGGCCTTGGCAGCCCAATCGGCCTCTGCTGCAGTGACGCACAGACAGGTTAGGGCAAAGAGAAAGCTTCGCTGCCGCTTCTGCAATGAGCGAGCGTACCTCCCATGGAGTCTCGATCGGTTGGTGGAGAGCTGTCACCAAAACTAAACAGTCCGATTCTATGAGCAGCGAAGCGTGATGCATCCCCTCTCGTAACAGATGATCCAGTGTCAGGATAAGCGCGTGGATCTCGGTCTGCAGAGCTGATGTCGCCGGGAAATCACAGGTAAACCCGAATAACAGAGAGCCAGAATGATCTCGATGTATGCTCGCCATCGTCCCTTTGACACTATCGGGAGAATAGGCTCCATCAATATTTATTTTGATGACGCCAGGTTCTGGTGGCCTCCATCGCGGACGAGAATGCGGATCAGATCGGGGCGATCGCTGCAACAACTAATCAGACAACTGATAGGCACGGACCTGGGCAGAAGCCATGTCAATGATCTGAAGATGATTAGGATACTGTCCCTGAAAAACAAATCGGTTGCGCGCCTTCCAAATGTGCCACAACAGAGCTGTAATCAGTTCCAGATCAGGACAGGTACGCCTTTGTTCTAGCTGATCAACTAACCATGCATCTATCCTTGTGATTGAGTGCTGATTGATGTGGATGTTAATCTGGGAGTGAGACCATACATGTTGCGTCCATGGACATAGAAGGAAGAGGTGTTCTGTAGTTTCTGGGATATGGTTGGAGCATAGGGGGCAGTATGGGTCGGTAGTGATGCATCGTTGAAATAAATTAGCTTTCGTGGCTAAAGCGTTATGGCAAACTGACCAAAGGAAAGGTCGAATTTTAGGGGGAAGCTTCACTGCCCAAATAGCTTTCCATAGTGACTTGGGTGGGCAATAAGACGAAGAAGGTAGGTTCGGCAGGGTGGTAGCAACCGCTGTCCTGAGGTTGTGATATCCAGTTTTCACAGAATATATGCCATTGACAGTCCCTGTCCAAATAAGTTTATCAGAAGTATATTGAGGCCGAACCTGAATGCTGAGTATTTCTTGGACTATAGAAACATTAAAATTTTGGGTCAGAAGAGGAACATTCCAGCTATTACTATCCAGGTCCATTAGGTCAGTGACAAGGAATGGGGCGTTCCGGTTGGCCGGGCCTCCAATAAATCCTCTAGGAAGCCATCGGTCTTCATGGACTTTAATAGACTGTCCATTGCCTACCGACCAGCGAAGATGAGGCAGAATAGACTCCCTCCCATCAAGAATACTGTGCCATCCCCATGAAGGCCTAGAGCCTTTATCAGCATGTAAAAAATCCGAAGAGTGAAAATAAAGCCCTTTGAAAAGTGTGCTGCATAGCGCCATTGGATTGTGAATCAACTGCCATGCTTGTTTCCCCAAGCATGGCCCTGTTAAAATCTTGAAGATCACGAAACCCAAGTCCCCCATTAGCTTTGCTTTGCTTGAGAACAGCCCAGTTTTTCCAATGAATGCCTGCTTTAGTACTATCCTTCTGCCACCAAAACCGTGCTATTTTCTGTTCAATGGATCGGCAAATAGATACAGGAATTCGAAAAATAGACATGGCATACTGAGGTATCGCTTGTACGACACGATGCTAAATTTTGCGCGTAATCTAAAGAAAACACGGTCGTCTACTTGGAGTTTTCTTCTTGTTTTCCTTGTTAGACTTGACTTCGGTAAATTTCTTTTCTTTTCTTCGAACCAAAGTTTTAGTCTGCCTCTTGAGCTGTGGCCTTTTGGAACTCATGCAAATGATGAGAAATACATGCCACAGCAAGTTTAGTCGGAATATTTAGTCAGTTTTTTCTTTTTTTCTTTTTTTAAGGGCTGCTAAATAAAGATAAAAGTCTAACTATCTAAATTGTCTGTCGCTTTATGGAATTTAAATTTGGTGTTGCTGATTAAGCTTAGCAGGGAGGGAGATAGGGCGAACTAAGCATATGAACTTCCCAACAAAAAAATTTCTTGCATCACATATGGTGTTCTACACGAGTATCAATCTTGGAATATAGTGCCCACAGTTTGTATGATGTGCTGTATTCTCTTTGCTGCAGTTATCCTTATCTGCAACAAAATTACGTGATCCAGACGTCACGTCAAAGGTGAGAAACTTCATCGGCATTTTCAGTGGACTTGGGTATATATTGGAGATGAACCACAAACTTACATGCGCTACAGAACCATCAAACCAGTCAACAAATGGCAACAAAATCATTCAAATCCATGCCTAAGAAAATTCACTGCAGCGTCCAGCTCATTAAGCTCGCAATATTTACAAATTACCCACTCCAATAATATCTAAACATGTCCTAACAACTAGCAAATCAAATATACATTGTCCCCTTATCATGGGTAATCAAAATCCCACTCAAATGAGTCTTAAACTAGCACACCTTGTGATTAACACAGCAAAGTCAGCAAAATCCAGAACAAAATCAGAACATTAAAGGTCGAAATTCACAATTATTTAGTAAGTAGTGGACTTGAAACATATCTTCCTGCAAGTGAACATGCGCTCACGTGATCAATATGAGAACTAATTGAAGCCAAATGCAGATCATCAATGCTCGTACAACAGGCACATGTTCAGTTTCAACAAATTAAAGCATGACAGCATGATTATCTCCCTCGAAAATTAACATGGATTCCTCACCTCAGCTAATATGACTGAAATAACACAGACAAGTCTTGGCGATTGTTGTTTGAACAACAAATGAATATGGACAGCAGGTACGACCATGAATCCCGCAAATTTAAGTCACTAACAGCATTTATAACCATGACTATAGCATGTTATGAACATACACAGCATTCATAGCCAAGAAATCAAGATATTTTTCATAAAACACTGATAGCCAAGAAATCAACATATTTTTGAATATGCACAGCAAGAACAACAATGAATCCAGTAAATTTGAGCCATATACAATAACAATAGACAGATTAAGCTAGCCTACAATGTGGTAGGTGTACAAATTCAAAAAATAGCACATCTCGAAATGAATATTGTGCAAGCTAATGGTGACAACCGAAATAAACCACCGTGTACTTGCACATACATCACAAGCATGACACAAACGATACTTGATTTGCGAGGCAAAACAGAGCAGTAGTTAGCATGCGAAAGAAAAACCACAACTCCAACATATGAACAACTTGTGGTTATAGATGATTTCTCTACATTAACACCTAGACGATTATGATACATGCACTTGCAACACCTCAAGCTCAAAAATAAATCCAGAGGCTCTCAGTTTAGAGGACATTTCAGCAACGCTCCCAAAGCAGTATTTAATTCACCGAAAACAAAGTAAACGAAAGCACCTAGGGAAGGAGAACTCTAAGCCATCAAAGGATGAAGCATCCATTCGCAATATATGATCAGTACACTTAACAATAACACAAACCACTCCCATGCAATCTCAAATTGATCAATTAATTCATTGTTGACATTTGTGAGGCAAAACATCGAATAGGTGGTGAGCTTGAAGGGCGAGGTGTTACACAAATAGGAATTCCTATCAATTGGCGAGGAATATAACACGAGAAACCTAGCTAAAAATTGCTAGAGAGGAATTGACATTAGACCTTTCGACAAAGGGCAATACAGAACAATCGTTTGATTTTCTCGGTCCGTGCATTGTGTTCTTGCTTCGCTTGGTTCCTCAGCCCTCACGCGCGCACCATGCTTTAGAGAGTGTAGTGTGGTTGTTGTTGTTGTTACGAATTCTCCTGCAGAGCATGAAATCATCAGCTTAAAAGGAATCTCCAACGTATTGGACGAGAGAGAGAAAGAGCATGGGAGAGAAGTTCGATTGACGGTGGTGATGGGCGTCGATGCTCTGATCCGTTACGTCCAAGGCTGCGGTGGCCAGCGAGAGAGACGCGATGGCGGCTGTTACTGATTGGGGATGGAAGACGATTATCACCACCACCAAGCTTTCTCTGGCAGCTATGTCAAAACGCACTCGGCGACCAAGGAAAATTTGTACAAACGAGAGATTCTACCTGAGACTACCTGCACGCTATGTGGGCGACATCCGATAAACCATTGGACATCTCTTCCTCCCGTGTCCCTGGACAAAACAAAATTTGGGAAAACCCATCAATCAATATCAGAATCAACATTCCCGGACCGACCGACCAGGTTCGAGGCATGGCTAGAGAATTTCAGACAGGCATCGGTCTCGCTTGAACTCCTCTCATCGTTGCTCTGGCAGATCTGGAAAGCCCGCAACGATTTTGTGCTCAGAGCTCAAAATCCGAACACCCTATTCATCATTGCCCCTGGCGATGAATCGAAACATTTGCCAGGTGGGTGGCGGTAACTTCGTCGAGGACTCAAAAGAAGAAGCGATTTTACCCCTGGTTTGGACAGCGCCAGCTCCCGACGTGCTCAAAAATCAACGTCGATGGGTCGTTCGTCCCAGATACAGGGGAAGGCGCCATAGCTTTTGTGTGCCGCGACTGCCATGGGACACTGATCCGACGATCGTGCCCGCTCCGCGACCGTCTCCTTGTCGATTCAAAGCTGAAGCAACGGGGATTCCAGAAGCCCCGAAATACTATGTGAGCCCCGGCGAAGTGAAGCTGCTACGTGAACTAAAGAGGGAACTCGAGACTGATCAATCTGATCTGGAAGCTGCAATTTTTTCTTACGTCTGCCAACATTCCCAGATGATCTTTCCAACCAAGGGATCGACTTCTTGGGGGATCTTGAGGCGGCGATTCTGATGACCTACGTCACCTACAAGCTGCATCGGGTTCATCCCAGTCCAATACACTCTCAACGCGGCAAGCTCTCAGAGAATGACTCCAAAACTAAAAATGTCACACCTGCACATCCCCCGAAACATCGAATAAAGTTTTGTCGCTCCTACAGCTTAAGCTTATGAAAAGGAAGTGCTGTGGTTAACTATATCATCTTAAGCAGCACATATGCTATCAGTACATATATAGAGCGAATAACATCAGTTATATAGCTCTTATAAAACTGTTTTTTTTCTGGCAGTCACATCCAAGCAGAGTCTCTGATCAAATAAAGTTCCATCTTCTCAATCTCACAAATTGAGAAACATCAAGAATGGTTTCTTTCAAATCCAAGTACAAAATAAATCTGGAAAACAAAACTCTCGGACTCTTAGGGCATTGTTTAATAATGCTATGGCAAACTGTTTTCTAATTTCACAAATTGAAACACCATGAACTTGCTTGTCCGACTGTTTAAGATTGCATTAGAGAAGAAGTTTACTTCGGAATTGACCAAAAATGATGTTTCCAGTTGTTTTCTCTTTGTTTCCTCTTTTGTTGCTAATTGTCCATTTAACTTCACTGAAAGCTATCGGTAGAAACCATCCAAAAGTCAGCCTCTTTCAATATAGTTGGATATCTTTCTCTCTCCATCCTTGAAAACTCTTCAAGAAAGATTTTCAAGAAAGCCTCCAAATTTACCGTTCCAACGGTTGACTTGGATGACAAGGAAGTATTATGCTTCAAACGCGACAACCCAAAATCACAGATTTGCACAACTATAAATTTTAGTGAGGATGCAAATGACATTTTACTACAAATCTTGATCATTATTCACATCGAATCACAGAGCACATTTCTGATAGAAATTGCATTGCATCAGCAAGTTTGGTAAATCAAGAATCATCCACATCAGGGTTCTATACAAATATAAGTTCATGTATGGCGGTGAAAAGAGAGAATGAGAAGTCAGAGCCTATAAGAAATAAAGTTCACATGTTATCCTTGAACAAGCTAATACTAGTCAATATCGAGTATATCTGAGGTGCTCACAATCTCAGTGAAAAGAGTATCCAAGAAAAAGAGAAAAAGGGCAAGCAAGACGTTAGTAGCACCTAGGAAATGGATGAATGATATGCACGCAAGAGAATAGCTTGATTTACTATTTAAAGAAGTGAAAGAATGAAAATAAAAGTGTCAGGCAACATTAATGAGTTTCACGTACTTTGACAATTCAGTTTTTGTCATAAAGAAGATTTGGTGATTTCAAATCTTGATGAACTGTTGTGGAAATGCTTGTGTGCAAGCAATTCGTACCCCTTGCTCGTAAAATTTGCATAAGCACTTAAATGGATTTCAGAAAAGGAAATCTCTATATCTCCAACCCCGAAGAGAAGGGAGACCAATTATTTCATACCACATCAAGGGCCATTTTTATCCTACGTCTCTCATCAATATGATAGTGAGGACGATATATTATACTATACAAGCTTCCCCTGAAGAAGTAAACAAAAGTAAAAATCAGACAGCAAAATGAGATTTCGCACACCATCAAAATAGTAAAACCCTTTAACAGTTGATAAATGAGCTGCATCCCCCTAAAAACAATTGATGTTGTTCCCATACTACCAAGGTTTTTAAAGGTACAAAATATTGTACCTTGGTAGAAACTCCACAATGATAGACAGATGTGGAGGACCGATCATAGCAGCAATGAAAAGAACAACATTTGGATGACACAGTTGTTGACACCTAAATTTTTCCATTTTTCATTTAGGATTTAATCGTTCATAAGATTAGGAATTAGCCGCAAAAAAAAAAAAAAAAAAAAAAAAAAAAAAAAAAGGAAACGAGGCCATTCTCTCTTTCTTTTTTCCCCATGCGCAGGCCCTTGCGTGGCCCATCTTCTTTTCTCCCTCGCGTGGCCCACGCGCAGCCCATCTTCCTCTTCTTTCTCCTCGACTCGGCTCGTGCCCAGCTTTCTTCCCCCCTCCTGCTGGTCTTCACTGAAAAAGACCTGCAAGAACAGAAAAAAAACAGAGCAGTAGAAGCTGCAGTAGGAGCAGCGATGGAGGAGCAGGGAGATCGGGATGGCAGCGTGATTCGCGGGTCAGGAATGCCTGGCCGGCAACTGGCACGACAGTGGTCTTCGTGCGAGGTCCTGCAGAAGAAAAAGAGAGCAAAAAAGGGAAAGAAACGGGGAAGAAAAAGGAGGCGAAGACCAGCAGGGGTTCTTTCGGCTGGTTCTGGGGGGTTCAAGCGAAGGACGGAGAGTTGGAGAGAGTGAGAGAGAGCAGAGGAGAAACACGGTGAGAGACACAGAGAAGGACCGAGAGGGAGAAGGAGACCGAGAAGGAGATTGGCTGTCGCCGGAGGTCCGTTCTTCAGCCGCCGTCCGTTGCAACCTTCCCCTCGAACCAGGTAGGCTTTTTCCGACCGTGTGTCCCTTGTTTTCGGAAGACGACGGGCCGGAGCTTGCGCCGACTAGTTCGCACAAGTTTCGGTCCAAGCTGGTCCTCCCTGAAAGCTGATAGTTGCTCTAGATGCATCGTTAGGGGTTTAGATCTGTGCTCGTGCCCGTATCAAGTCGAAAATCTCCTGTGTTAATAGCGTACACCAAGTGCTTGTGAACATGTCCCGCAAAGGATCGGAAGCCAGCTCACGTTTTAAATGGGGATCGATCCGTGTTTGCGTTCATAGCCGTTGAATCATGTTTTCTCTTTGTATGTGGCTTTCACAAAATAATTGTGTATCGTCGAGAGAAAGAGTTTTCGTCGTTTCGATGTTTGGATTAATGGTCGCCGGAGTTCGCGGCCAACGATGGTTTGGTGCCGGTTGGAATGGATGACCGGTAGATGGTGGTGGTTCGGCGGTGGAACGCCGGTTGCTTCGGTCTGTGTTGCCGTTTGGACGAGCTTCTATGAGGAACAAGATCTCGGCATAGAAGGAACGTCCGGCGAGGCAGAGAACGCACGAAGAAGAAGAAGACCACAAGGCAGAAAAAAAAATAAAAGGAAAAGAAAAGAAAGGAAATAAAAAAAGGAAGAAAAAGAAAAAAGAGAGAAAGTGGCTTCGGGAATAGAAGTCGCTGAAAAGGGGAGGGAGAGTGCAGTAGATAGGACAAAACAGGGAAAGGACAAAAAAAATTAATTAAATTTTTTATAAAAATTTAGAAAATAAAAAAATTAAAAAAAATTAAAAAAATCGAAAAATAATAAAAATTCAGAAAACTTCCGAAAATTCAAGCAACTTTAAGAGAACATTAAAAATTTTAAAAAAATTCAGAAAATATTAAAAATTCGACTTTAAAAAATCTAAAATTTTAAAAAATTTTAAAAAATTAATTAAAAATTTCGAAAACCCAAAAATGATGGGGTTTGGTCCGAATTGCTACGTTTTGCATCTTTAATGTAATTAGGCATTTACTTGCTCATATTTTGATTATGTCGTATGTTTAAGTTGCCTTTTTAACTATGTTTAATTGCATGTGTTTAATTTTATTGCAATTCGGATCTTGGTAACTATGATTGTTACTTTAATGATTGCGCACCCACATGATCACCTCGCATGTTAGTGGATAGGTATAAAATTAATCAAAACCGCCTGACAAAAATTTCTACTCTTAAAATAAACAAAATTAGGTACCGAAAGTGCACTAATTGGTCAATTAGTGTAATTAAGTCCATGATTCTAGATTTTCTGGTTGCGTAGGAAGTGAGGTACACTCCCATGCCTTACTTGGTTTCTAGCCGACCCCAATAGGCTAGTGGCGACTCCTTTTGTACAAAATTCCTAAAATATATCCCAATGTCACATGGGGTATGGGTTTGGAAGAGCTTGTGTCTAATCATGGGCCTTAGGCCCGTCCTTTAGGCAATACCCCTAAACCTGTTCCCTCCCCCTGAGGGTAAGTCACGACAGCAGTCTATGGATCATCCGCACCTTGAAACAAAAGGACAAGACACATGGTCAGTTATCTTCCTAGATATATTGGAAAGCGTTTGTTGACTCATT
Source organism: Eucalyptus decipiens (assembly GCA_014182575.1). Classification (NCBI taxonomy): domain Eukaryota; kingdom Viridiplantae; phylum Streptophyta; class Magnoliopsida; order Myrtales; family Myrtaceae; genus Eucalyptus; species Eucalyptus decipiens. Next base: position 30,515,204 of record CM024610.1, on the reverse strand, counting down.
GCTCTGATTAGTCCTTATTTCTTTCCTTGCTAAATAAGCAAATTAAGCAAACAAATTAATCTTGAACACAACTATTTCCATAGACGTGGACAGATCATGGAGCCCATTGAAAAGTATGATGCTCTGATTACAGTACGCATTATCAGCAACCTTGGCACAGAAGCAAAAAGCACCGTGCATAGTCATTTATCTTACAGTTGCTGGATAAACGGGGAAAGCATTTCTCTGTCCTCAGTTTTATTCTTGCTCAAAATGCAAATCAATTACTGAACACACTAATTCTTCAGCTTCCAAAATACATACAGATACACATAAACTAAACTGAACTCGTGAACCATAGATCTTTCTCTTTTGTTTTCAATTATCAGACTTCATGTGTCATTCAGGTCTTATGTAAAGAACATTAATTTAATGTCTCGGCATTATACAGATCACCAAAAAAAAAAAAAGCATACCAAATCACCAACTCTATGCCAACATCAACAAAGCAATGGAAAAGCATGTTGCCCCTTTTGTCCTGTAATATTTCCAATAATGCAGAATGCATGATGTGATAAGGTAGTCTTACTGTGAAACTCATGTCTATTAAGCGGCCACGCTGTTCTTTCCTTTACAATGTTCATCGAAGTTTTATTCTTTACAAGTTTTGAGTTCTCAATAAATCTGGAAGATTTTGTTCCCAAAAGAAAAAAAAGAACCGGAAGATAAAAAGCACAAATGAAAGACCTATTGATAGCTTACTTCTCGTCTGAAGTCATCCAAAGCAGCACCTGAGAGATCCTGATCCAAAAATCTCTTCACAGCCACCTCCAGGTGAACGAGCAAGTTGAGCCAGATATTGACTCAAAGATGCATTGCAATTTCTCTTAGGTCTCATGATGCATTATAGATTTTTAAATATTAAGAGCACATCACCAACTATTTTGCAAAAGGTAATGTCTAAATTGCAAAGTACTGATATTGAGTGCATAAAATTCTTTGGAAAATGTTGAAAAGAGAAAGAGAGCCATCTGCTGCTTCTCTTTCCGTTTCTTGATATTTAAGAGTATATAAAACCACAAGAACGACAAACCTAAACAACCCAGGGTTTAAAGTGCTTCTACCAAATGGATGGGGTTCGATTGAGTCGCGGACTAACAATATACAAAAAGATTTTGCCACAGCCTATTCATTGTGACTATTTGTACATAAATCTTCAGTCTTCACAATAAGGATTCGATTACATCCAGAGAACTTGCAACTCTTTACCAAAGAGCTCAACATGGAAGCAGAATCTCGACAGCACCTACCAACAGAGTAGCAAGGGGGCCAAAAGTAAGACGAGGCCATGAATGAGCAACAAGGAATTAGTTATTATGGTTGGCACCAGTCCAACAAGTCATGTGCGTATGTCAAGTTACCAATCTGAAGCTTTTTTTACCAACCCAGGTTGAAATTCCAGATTTTGATACCATATCTGATGCCACTATTACACACTAGCTGCTTAGTCTAAAAATCTAAAACGTTAGCACAAAAGCAGGACACTGAAGTACTAACCGTCATTTCTTTTGACTAAAAAGACTACATGTCATATTCAAGGAGGATCTTTTGCTTAAAAGTAGTCATATAAAAGGAGTCGACGGATATAATCACATTCAATAAATTCAAACAAATAGAGGTCACAGCCGAAAATAAAGGAACTCTTCAATTAACTAATGCAATGCCAATTCTCAATTTGCAGGAATTTAGAAATATTTGAAACTGACCTTGCCATTCCAGTAAGCATAATAGACCTCTCCTAAGAGCCTGTTTGGAAGACAATGAAATGTGGTAAAATTTCTGACATAATAAATGGTAAATGCAATTCATGAGAAAACGTCGTAGTACATCCTATAATAACTACTGCAATTATGCTTACATTCGGATTGCCGTAAAGAACTTTCTATCAGAAGGCATGCACTTCTTGTTACATGGCTAGCTAGCCATGAGCATATTAGGAGGTAAAATGGTGATAAAGCATATCTCATAGTACTAGACAAATTTCACCAAAAATGCAGCAACAGGATCAACATATATGAATTCATGAGTCTTGCTCTCTGAGCTAATATGTGGACCTGCATAAGGACATGAATAGAATCTATCCAACCAAGGACTTAATCAAAGCAATACCTAGTCCAATCCTTTCACCAATGACCAAATGTTCCCATTGAATCTCATCACCAACATCAAAATCATCAACTTTATTGGTATTACTATCAATTGATGAACCGGGGCCTTCTGAATTCTTCAACATGAAGTTTGTGTCCGTGAATCTGTCATCAATGCACTTTTTCGATCAGGAAAAGAAATTTCATGACCACCACATCCGCTCCAAAAGTCTGCTACGCCATGTTGCAAATTCTCCAGAGTCCTAAGAGGGTCTTCCCTGATGTGGGCATTCAAGCACTCTTCACAAGGCATCAGATTATACTGGCCTGTGCTACATCGCAACATCGGACTATTCTTACTAAAAGGATTTTAGTGACTACTCTCTTTGATCAACTGATTTAATTTGTTTGACGACTCGACGCCATTGCTCTCTTGAGCTGAATGATTAAAATAATTACATAAAGCTGTCCAGATGTCATCAGTTGTAGAGCTGCCAATGGATGATGACATTTCATAAGCAATAGGTTCCCAATTGCTTCTTGGAAATAGACCTTCCTTAAAACCATATTCTTTCTTTCTTGCTACTTCGTTGAGAGAAAGTCGATCTGTTAGCATCGGTGGGACAGGAGGCTGACCAGGAATGGAGTTATTTTTCTATCCCGGCATCTCATTGATTTTGTTTTCAGTGCTGTTTCCTAGGGCTTTTGGAAAGCCTGCCACTAAGAAAGGATAGGGATTTACAAAATGATTTGTGGGGTGCTTTGAACACAGAATAATAACAGCATTGATCCTCCTCGATGATGATGATGGTGGTTGTCGCGGTCCTCGGCATACCCTGCTTCGCACTTCCTTTTTATTTAGCTTTCTGTGACAAACCGACGACCGAGTGATCCAATCATTTTTCTCGGTGGCGGGGACGGGGGACGGACGGTTCGATCACTTCGACGGCCGATCTCCTCGGACCACAGAACCGTCCACTGGCTCTTCCGGTACCCTCTCCGGCGCGTCTCTGTCCAAAAAATCGCCGATTCTCTCAAAACACCATGGCCAATCCAAACGCTGCCGGTCGACAGTTACACCGCACATACTCTTTTTTTCTTCTCATTTTCTCATCTCTCTCTCTCTCTCTCTCTCTCTCTCTCTCTCCCCGTGCCTCTCTGCGCACAGACAGAAGTGAGAGAACAGAGGAGGACGAGGGAGAAGAAGAAGTCGGGAGCTCATCGGCGAGCCGCGCGCTGGGCCCTTAGCCTTTCGAATTTGCTGTGTTCTGAAGCAAATTTTATGTATTCTCAGACTACTTCCTAATGAGAATTTCATTAATTTCATCTAGGATTGCATCTCCATCGAAAATTTCACCTAGGATTGCCTTTATTGAAGCAGATAGCATTACATTTGAATAGCATTTACATTTGAATAGCATCAATTAGATTCTTATATCCATATATCATAGTTCATTTTATGGAAAGAATTCATTTAGTATTCATATAATACCTGATGTTTTCATATTTGTTTTTTTTAAGCAACGGTTTATTTTGGAGAGTTTATATTGAGTTTCTATTTATAACTCACAAGAGTCCTATACGGAGCTTTAATAACATAGCTTTATAAAATTTTACCCTATACAGCTAAGGTTATTTATTTCTCTGCACCTTTTATTTATTAGTATGGTTAATATTTATTGTGGCTTGCTTGTTTATCTTTTACCGCTCAAGCACCATGCATTATCATCTTTCCCATATTAAAGGATTTAGGAAAACAAAAATTGAAGAGACCGCACGCAAACCTTTTTTTATAAAAGATACCGAAATAGCATTAGATTAATTTAATGTACTCAAATTCCAAGACACGTGAGTCCTTGGTTCGTACGCTCTTGCATCTCACCCTAGTTTCTAGCTGGCTCATCATAGGTTGGTTGTGACTCTTTAGCTTGATCTTGAACGAATGATTAATTGAGAAAACTAAGTTATGATCAGTAGGACTTAAAAGTGCACGTGTTAAGCGTAGGCCCCATCTATTAAGAGGAACCATTCTCCATTTAACAATCCATCAAATTTCCTCTAACGTCTCTAATATCAACCTAAGGAAGGTCACAGCAATTCGCACTTAAAAAAAATGCATATTTCTATATTAGTCAAATGCCTGCGTTATGCGAGAAAGAACTCCAGAATTTAATACGATCAATGCAAGGTGAAATTTGCAGTACAATGTTATTATTAAATATTTCATATAAAAAAAATTGGAAGCAAATGAACACAAAGGATGAGATAATGTATATCACCTGAGAGCGCCGAAAATTGCTGCCACATATTGCCTCTATATATTGCATAAAGGTCCTCTCTTGATGCTACGACCGTGCATTGGCCACAATACTAAAATTTACTGATGAGATATATTCCGGCACGGAAAGCTTCTGTCAACACTTCTTTTAAAAAAATATGAGATCAAAATATAATAAAAAAAAGTTAGATCCATTCCGCAAAATGAAGATAATCACCTGACCTGCATGCCCTCGCTTTTCGTAAGGTACAATTTAGGCAAATTTTTAAAGGCTACTATACTTACGTCATCATTATATTTAGGACAGTACCGATCCCCTCTTGATTTAGATCTTACCAAAAATTTAACATCATTCTAATAGAGGCATGGACTATTTTAAATATGGACTTATCAACTATCCACGCCTTTTGCTTATGCAAGAGTGGCCATGGACACAAAACAATTTGCACGTGTTTGGTTGTATTGGATTGGTGACCTTCTCCTGATGTCCTAACCAACTATACCAACTTTAACGGTTATATTAAAAATAGAAGATGCGGATAAGGGAGAAAGGCCATGTTTGGTTCGGCATTTGGAATGAGCTTTGGAACTCTAAAGTCCCTTAACCAAATGCGTTTCCATTTGGTTTGTGTTTTTGCTCAATTTTGAGAAAATACAATTGCATCTCCAGAGGACTCTAGATGCCTTTAATCCAAAGTAGGTCTTAAGGTATTTTGGGAAGTTGCATTTTCAAAATGTAAGTCTTAACCTTGGTTACTATTCATCTTCTCCAAAGACTGCTACACGAAAAGGCCGATTGGAGGCCGACGACCACCGGCCAAGGGGTCGCGCGTGCCAACATCCGTTACTTAAGGGTCGCTCGACCCTGCCAACCATCGTCGGACCTTAGGCAACGCTTGGGTCACACCACCCCAAGTGACGGCTATATGAGATTGCGTGACCCTAGGCATTAGAGGCCTGGGTTCGGCCGTCACGCGACTCCAGGCATTGGCTGCCTAGTTCAGCCAACGCTTGAGGTCACCCAACGATCACCTAGGTCAGGCCACCCTAGGCGACCGCCCTTTGAGGTCGCACGACCTCAAGTGAGGGCATTTGGGGGCCAAATCCGATAAGTCAATGCCTGGACTTCAAAAAAGAAAATTACATAAAGCTTTTTTTTTTTTAAATTTAGTAAAAGTCATTTATAAATGCAATTTTTACCAAACAGCATTTTGGCCAAAGTTGTTTCTCGATACACTTTATAATTACAATTCACCAAACGCTATTTGCATTTCAGAAAACTCTCTTAATCCAAAGGTATTTATATTTTTCCAAGGACATTCCCTAAAATCGAACCAAATGGGGCTAAAAGGTTAATGAATTGAGTATTTTTTTTTTTTTCATTTTCAAGGATCTTTTTCATAATTAAGACTAGGTTGAAAATCGTTGATTGATTGAATGAATAGAAGTAACAACCACAGGTAATTCTCCTTTCTCTCTCATCAAATATGAAGTTTAAACTTTACAAATTGTGACTATCGGGCTCAGCCCAAAAGCTCATAGGCCCACAAGTTATGCCCAATTCCGAGCCCAAATTAAAATTTTAGTACAAAAAAGCTCACAAAACCAAAGAGGCCTAAAGTTGAATTGGATTTACAGTAGTTCAGTGTCTTGCTTTGTTTGAGACAAGGGGGTGAGGAATATCATGGGAGAGAATTCCAAAATTTCACGCGCTCTCTTTTTCTGAATATATTTATAAAATTTTATGCATTTTCCGCCCAAACTTTCATTTTCTCCATTTCCTTCCTTTCCCAAACATTAAAGAAGTAACTATAAGTTATAACATCACTAATAAAGCAACGCTAACCTTTGTTAATCAATTCATGACCTCTTTTTTCGAGAATCATTGAAATTTTTTTTAATCGAAAATGTCAGAAGTGGCTTTTTTTTTTTTACTTCACATGTGCACTCAATAAAAAAAAAAGGTTTCAAAATGTATATACTAATGCCAATTTTAAAAAAGAAAAGAAAAATTTCAGTGGGCCATACGTTGATTTGTATTGCCGACTTGCAAATGTTTCTTCTTTTATTTTGGATTTGAGGGGAGGAATCTAACTAGGCACTCGAATGATTTAGTGAAATTCATTTGTTGTGGAACCAAAATAGCTAACAAGCTTCATATGAGTCCATATGGTCAAGTAGAATAGGCATGCTATCAATTACAACAATTGTTAAAGTTCCAAGCCACGAACCATCCATTAACTATATATTTTCAAACATAGTGTAATTAATTAATAAACTTATTCTCTTGTGCAGGCTAGTGTGAGCAAATGTAAATGGTGATGAAGAAACTATTTCTTAGGCCCTTACAATTTTGTTTTGTCTTGCACGAGTCGAAGCTTACGGAAGGAAATATAAGTCTCTTTCCACACATTTGTAAAAGAGAAGAGGGAAATCTTATGGTACGCTCACGTAAATATTGCTCACTAATCAAAACTTTTCCTTATTAGATGGGAACCGGAGCTCGCGGCCACCCAGCTCACGCGAGCTCCGGCCACTGGTCGCCCCTCTTTACGCCATCATGCGTATTCTGGTTCGTCGACGAGAGCGCCGTCGCAGGTTCCAACCCCGTTAGGGCCAGGGATCTCTCGTTTCGGTAGCGCACTCGAGCCGTTCGACAAAATGCCACCATGAGATCTGGGTTTTATTTCCCTGTTTTGGGCAGAGCTGAGTCGTCCATGCTTGTCATGCTCCCCGGTGGCCTTCCTGCGATGCCGGATTCCCTGAGTGTTGGCCGTTCATTTGTTCCGTTGCCTCCGTCGCTGTTATTGTGTGTACGGCCGAGGATACCGGCGGCTAGAGCGCCGGTTGAGGAGGGGCAACTCAGGCAAAGACCAAGCCCGCGGCTTGGGCCACCCAACGCGACGACCGAGTGGGCGTGCAGCACGGCCAAGGCGAGCGGCGCCGCTATCTCAACTGGCCAAACCGCGGAGAGTAGAGGGTGCCGCGAGGAGCGCGGAGAACGCCACGGGGGTGTCGGGGTCGGGTCGGATCCGGGTCAGGAACAGGATCCGATCGGATCTTTAGGGTTTGGTCTTTGGGCTGAGATGAATTACGGATGTTGGGCTTATTTTGTTTTCTTGGGCTAGATTTAGTTTATTTGCTTTTTAGGGGCTAGGGGGATCCATTTCTCTGCAGCTGGACTGGGCCCGCAAATCAGGCCCAGTCCGGCTGGGGGTCTCGCTACCCAGGTCGCGGGCCCGGGCTGCCTTCGACCTCCCTTAATGTAATATTTTATTATCTATATATCAAAATATATTTTATAAAATTAAAAAATTCAAAAGATTCTAAGGTGAGGAAAGGCATTAAAAATAACTGTTGAGTAATTTTTTCCAAAAAAATGTATGAAAAAGAAAATCAAATCTAAATGTTTAAATAAAATTAGGTACCGAAAATGCATTAATTAATTAATTAGTGTAATCAAGTCATTAATCCTAATTTCTTGTTGTACATGAGTAAAATGTTTTTTCCAATATTTTATTTGGATTTTTAATTGACCTACCATAAATTAATTAGCGGCGACTCATAAATGAAATGACTTGCAAGTTAAAAACTCGAACTATAAATCGCAAATTAGTAGGCTTAGGAGAGTCTGGACTAAGCTTGGACTTAGCCACCCATTAACCTTTGCGCCTACAAGAGTGTTCGAAGAGGTCGCAACATCTGCATATCTCCTTTTATTTACCTCATATATGCACTCAGCAAAGGAACACTTCAATATGTATTTAGTAATGCCAAAAAAAGAGCAAAGTTTTCAATGGGCCAAAGATCAGTTTGTATTGTTGACTTTTGAGCACTTGTTAGGGAAGTGCTCACACGAAGCACTACGATTTAAGGGCCAAATTAACTAATGAAAAATTCACATGAGTCCACATGATCAAATAAGATATGGTTGTTATCAATTACATTATGGAGAAAGTTCCTAGATACGAGCAATCCATTAGTTAGATATCATGAAAAAATAGAGTAAATTCTATTGTGTATATAAGTGTGAGTCTGTGTCTAGTCCATAATGAAAGGAAAATAATGCAAATCACTGTGGCCAAAAGCAATGGCCGACAGAAATAAAAGCACCCTTTGAACAATACTATCTAATTTTGTAGAATTGTTTTTGAGGGATCAGCATCACCAAGCTTAGCTAACCACAGACTTTTACATTGGCATCTGCACAATGCTTTCTCAGTAAATTGAAAGGAATAAAGGGGAGGAAAATGCGACAATTGCTTTTGCTTCAAGATTCTGTTACTTTATCCTTTTTTTTCTTTTCTCTTTGATAAAGAAAAAACATTTTATTTTGCGTTTAAAGTCAAATAGTTTTTTCTGTTTTACTTTTTCAATGATAAAACGAGGCCACATCAGCTTATCATATAAGCATTGTTTGCCGCGTAATAGATGAAGAGTTCATTTTATTGGTTAAAGTGAAATTATTTTTATTCCTTTCATATAAATACATGATTTTGTATTGATTTGGCCTGAACTTCAAGTGATATCTATCTACATCTTATGTGCTATTGGCATTTGAATCACGTGCAGCCTCCCTCTTTATTAAAATATATACACGAAAAAGAAAAATAGGAAGAATAAACAAAAAAAAGGGTAAAATAACTACAACATAAACTCATTTCAGTGGCACCAGTATTGGTCTCTCTAAGCTTTTATATGTCTGTTAAATGGTAATTGTATGACATCATGTTTAACTATCTTCTTGTTGGTACCCTAATATGCGACTTAAAAATAATTGGTAAACTTGGAAAATTAGCAAGTCTCTACGCACTTTTATTAAGACAAGCCTATGACAATTGATAGGTAAAAAAAAAAAGAGATTTCTGCTCATTGGAGAACATCTACATGTGAATTCACACATAAAATTTTCAAAATTATCATCACATATAGTGCTTATTTTTCTTTCTTCATTCTTTATTCAAACAGTGATTTTCAATGGTTGGACCAGTTGAACTGGTGGAATTGTTTTTTGACCCTCACTCCTATTGGACCTCTAATATCGTTTTCAAAGCATTACCTCTAAATGGTGGACTAAAAATCATCAGTTTTTTTTTTTTAATTGAAAGATGGGCATGTGGAAATCTTTAATTAAGGACCGTCAACTTTGGTTTATACATCTATCTATAGAATTTCTTTAATGGACAACCTTATTCTTACTTTAATAAAATTCCATCTACTTTATTCGAAGAAAGTGTAAGTGAATTTGGAGAATATATCCATGTGAAAATGGATATGGTTGCTTTGAACCTGATTCATCCTTTTCCTAAAATTCATTCTTCGTCCTTTTAAACATGGGAGAGAGAGAGAGAGAGTCCCATACCAACACATGCTCACCAAATTTCCTTGATTCAATAACATATTTTATAAAATAAAATTTATCATATTTTATGTAAAGGGCTATATTTTTCTCCATCCTTAATTAAAAGCAACTTTCTCAAACCATAATTTTGATTGGTGGATTACAAATTATAGACATCACCCACATACAAAGATAAGTGTGGATGATATACATGTTATTTAAAAATTCTCATGACCGTTACAAACTTGTTGAACTAAAAAAAAATTACAACTAAAATGCATATCTTCTTCTTGAACAAGAGATTTTAGTAAGCACCATTGAGCTCAAGGAAGTGTCATTTGGATCATAGCAAATCATCCATAGTATCAAGTTTTCTCGATAAGTAGCACCTATACTACATTTATGGTGTCAATCACAAAACAAGGGATGCCTATGGTCGCAGATGCATCTCCTAACTTTTTACTAAGAAATCAATTTCCTTATCACAAGAACAAAATCAGGGACAAAAAAAAATGATATTTATCCAAGTAGGATTTGTAAATTTATCTTCCAAAGTTGATGGACATTTGAGAGAAAATCAAAAGGGGCATTCTATTTTGACAAAAGGCAGATAAAAATTTGATCAGAATCTATTAAATTCTTCAAACCCTATGTACCAAAAACTCAAATTGCTACCAATCGCTCCAAGGTTCCATACCTCGCCTCACAAAGTGCACGAAGTGGAGGTTCAACAGAGTGCGAACTTATGCGAAGCTAACTGCGGATAAAAATAAAAGACGAATGCTAGCAGGGGAAACTCCTCATGAGCTCCTCCTTCTAACTTCCCCAAACTTCCCTGCACATGTGCTTTCCACTTTCTCGGCTTTTTCGTTCTCTTCTGATAAGTATGAGATTAGCGGCTGGCCACATTTTGTGATGATAATCAAGCTTCTGAATGACTTTTTGGGTGGGTTTTGGTGTTATATCTTAGAAATCCTTACAATAAATATTCGACAAGTAAGACTTTGCTAAGCGGGTCCAATTTCCCGTTTACCCACAATGGAGGAGGCCCCTCCAGCACCAATCGAAATACCAGAATAAGCGGGCAATCGCACCCCAGAATAAAATTGAATCCCGGCCACGAAGCAAGGTACGGTCTTAATTAGAGCATGTTTTACCAATTAAAGAATACTAAAAAAATGATAATAACCAATAAAAAGTCAACAAAAAAGTTAGCCTATGAATTTTAAATATTTGTAAAACAAAAATATGCATCTTTAATTATTTCTTCACCCAGAAAAATGAGATGCCTACGTATTACATTAGCATCTAATATACCTAGCCACATTTAGTGATGACGTGGCACCGGTGGCAGCCGCAATTACATTTCTATTTGCAATTTTAACGGAAGAACTGACTTGGGTAAAAAAGCGTCTTAGGAAACACATTAGTAAAAAAAAAACAGCATATAGACAACACTGAACTCATCGAAAAATTGCATCACCATGTTTTCGTTATCTCTAAATTTTTGGCACAAATTTTATGAAGAGATATTTTAAAGAAGTTTTGTTTTGTCTGTGTTCCTTTTATCTTTGCCAGATGGTCACTTGCAATCGATGTGCGCAAGTTGGACAAAACTAGAGTGATGAATTCTGTCTAAAAGTCCTTGACTTTGATATTGCGCGGCCTCGATTCAGAGGAAGGGATTGCTTTGCTGGTGTTGGGAGGTTTAAAGAAGCAAATTGACTCATCAAAGAAACGGAATCCATCACGAGATCTGGTTTAAGTGCAAGAGGGCTTGGGCGGGACGAGAAGAAAAGAGAAATAACGGAAAATTTTAATATTTCTTCCCCAAGAAAGATGAAATACATCAATATTGTATTAGCATTTAATGTACCTTAGATACGTTTGGTGATGAAAACTAAGTCTTCTATGTTGTTAAATTTTCATCGCTGCTGTAGCTTCAGCCATTCTTCTATCTCTCACACACTAAGTGCTTGTGATATATATATATATATATATATATATATATATATATTTTTTTTTTTTTTTGGGTCAAATTTCTAATAATTTTATCTCAGTCAATAGAAAAATT